>JAPMUZ010000011.1:0-1413897 GCA_029931735.1 Dactylonectria alcacerensis | reverse complement strand
TACTTATATAAGAATATAACCCTAACTTAATAAACTAGTATTAGCTATAAGAATAACTTCCTTATAACTAAGAGATAGGTTTAGAGTAATTAAAATAAGTATTAATAATAATTTATCCTTTAGTATTTATATAGCCTTAGCCTATAAATTACTCTAATTAAATATAATATCCTTCTTTAGTAAACTTATTAATAGCTTTATAATAGTTATATATCTAGCGACCTATATCCTATAGTAGCTAGTAATTCCTAAGAATGCTCTAACTTCTATATTTAAGTTATAGTAAGTCTACTTAGTGATTTTAATAACTTTAGCCTCTTCTAGCAATCTCCTATAAATACTATAAAGATACTTAACTATTAGAGCAGTTTATTTATAAAACTATGATTTTAGTATAAAAATAGTATATTTAGCTAATTTAATATTTAATAGGGTCTAATCTAGGTTAATTAAGTACTTTTTAATATACTGTCTAACTCTTAAGTTAGCTTCTTTATTATTATAAATTATAGTAAGTCCTTTTACTATTATATTATTAAAGAAAGCCGTATAAATATCTGATATTAAGTTAAATAAGATATAAGTAATAATCCTTATAAATTAGGCTATAGAGTTAGTCACTCTTTATAGTAATATATATATTCTTAGTAGGCCTAATAGTATTATAAAAGTAGTTAAATCCTTGCTTTCTTTAATTAGACTGACTTAGTTATATTCTAAAAAGAAGTCTAAGAGTAATAATATCTAATATATTACTATATTTACTAAGAACTCCTTAGTACTTAGAGGGCTTAAGCTATTATAAATAGTAATACGGTTTATTCTAATAGCTAAATTAATTAACTAGATTCTACTATCCTTTTTTATAATAAGTATAAAGGGATTCTTATAAAAGCTATAGCCTTCTTTTAAAATACTTCTTCTAAGTTATTAATAAAGTAAATTAATAACCTTTTAATATAGTCCTAAAAGGATAAAAATACTGCCTATTTACTAAGCCTTATAAGAGATAACTTTAATAACTTATAATAAAATGACTATTAAATTAACTCTTTTATAGTCTTTAAAGTCCTAAGTTAATATAGTCTCCTTATTATATAAGATAGTAATAAATATATCTTATTCTTCCTTAAATAAGGTCTTATTCATTTAATTAACTATTTTTACTAGCCTTTCTTTTATTAACTAACTTCCTTTCTTTAAAGTAAAGAATTTAAGTATAAAGAAGTTAGAATACTTACCTCCTTTTTCTATTTAAAAAGCAATTTTTACTATCTTTTTTAATTTTTAATAAAGGTCGCCCTTTAGTACTAAACTATTAAATAGTAAGTTATTAATTAAGTGGATCTTAATGCCTTTTCGTTTATAAAGAGTGTTTACCTTAATATATTAAGTATCTTTATTAAAAGGCTGACTTTTCTTTAATCTCTTTTTCTTAATAAAGCGTTTTAAGTATTCTAATTCTTCTTATATATTAGTAATAGTATTAGTATATTAAGTAACTATACTAATAGTAAGGATTTAGATAACTTTAGTAAAGTCTTTTTAAAAAAGTATCTAACTCTTCTTAAAGATATTATTATCCTTTAATAAGAAGTTATCTAATTTATAAACTATTAGAGGATTAATTATAAATAGTATTAATACTCTATACCTTACTTCTTTAAGTATAGTATATTATATTTAACTATTCTTATAATAAGAATAATTAAGTAAATATTATTTAAATTAAGATAGATTATAAATTACTTTTAATTAATTAAATAATTAAATATAAGTCTACTAACTCTAATAAATAGTATTCTTAAAATAAATAGAATTATAATTATTAAAGAGAGTGCTATATATAGCTAGATAGGTATATATATATTTTTAAAGTATAGAGTTATAACTACTTTTCTTACTATTAAGATCTTCTCTTTAGAATAGGAAGTTATAAAAGTACTAACTAGCTTAATATTAAGGCTATAGTATTAAGCCTATTTATAAGAAATAAGATTCCCTTCTAAGTCTAAATTTACTAATGCCTTTATTATAATACCCTTAGGAACTTCTAGCTAGATAATTAATTATAGAATGTCTTATAAATATAATATCTTAAGTAAGTTAGATATACTTATAGAATTAATTATTAAACTTAGAGTTAATTAATTAATTAAATTTTCTTTTAGTTTTATATAATCTTAAGAGTTATTAATAAAATAGACCTTTCCTTTATTATCTTTTCTTAAGTAAGGTCCTAGTTAGAAGTACTTAAAAGTAGAATTATTTAAGTTAAAAGAATGATTTTTATTAAATAACTTAATTATAATAATAGTAAATTTAATATAATCCTTAGATAGATTCTTATTATCCTTATATAATAATACTAAGGCTATTTAATAATAAGAGTAATTATCTATTTAATTAATTAGTTTAAATATTATTATAGCTATAAGTACTTTTCTTTTAAATATAAATAGCTTAATTAGCTATTTAGAGTTAATAAACTCTATTCTATTAACTTATTTTACTACTATAGTATAATTATCTAAGTAAGCTTAGCCTAATCTTATATTAATAAGCTTAAGGATAGTACTATAAAGTAAAAAGATCTTAACCCTTCTAACTGCATTAAGTAAAATAGTAATAGCCTTATAATATTAATCTTAAGCAGAGTATAGATTATCTATTCTAAACTGCTCTTTAAATTTCATTTAATTAGCCAGTTTCTAATAACTAAGAATCATTTTAAGAGTTATATCCTCTTCTTCTATAAGGGCTATAGAAGTTAGTAATAACTCTACTTATTCTATCTTACTTCTTTACTTCTTATTATTATAAGTATTAACTAATACTTCTTACTTATTATTATATTCTTTTATTATCTTATAATTACTTTCTTTAAGGCTAAAGTAGACCTTTTTAAGTATAAAAGTAACTTAGACTTAGTAAATAGAGAAGTATTCTTTTAATTACTTACTCTCTTCTTTTAAATAGCTTAAGATAAAGATCAGATTAGTCCTTATAGTAAGTTCTATTAGAATAATAAAGAAAGTAATTATTATATTTATTTAATTAATTAATTTAATAATATATAAGTATAGCTTATTAAATATTTCTTACTTATATTATAAAAGAGTCTAGTTATATATAGACTTAACTAAGCTTTTAATATCTATTACTTAGATTATATAAAGAGGATTATTAATATAAGTTAAAGTAATAATTATTAGTTATTAAATATAAGATTCCCTTTAGAAGGCTATTACTAAGTATAGTAATAAATACTACTTATTACTTACTCTTAGTTAGTAAAAGCCTGCTTTAAAATTATATTTTATATACCTTCTTTTAAAGTTATATACTAAGTATTTATATTAATTAGAGTGATAACTTAAGACTTAATAATACTAATATCTTTTTATTTTATTAAATAATAAGGTAGTATTTACTATAAGTAAGGACTTATTATCTAATTAATTGAATAGATCTACTAAGACTTAGCTAGCTATAATATTCTTTATAGCTTTATTATATCTTCTATAACTCTTCTACTAGTGCTAGATTATTATAACTAAGTCTTAATTAGTCTTCTTTATTAAGGCTAAGTAAATTTATAATGACTTAAAGCTCTATACTAAGTTATTAATAAAGTTATTAAGACTGATTACTAGCAATAGTTAAACAGTCAAGCTAGTAAGTATTTGTATACTATAAGGAAGGATATAAGCTAATAGTAATAGGTATTAGAAGGTTACTAGCTTAAAAGGGGTTATTATAGACTGTAGTTTTATTTAATTAAATAGATAGCTAGGACTAGATCGTTCTCTAATAGCTATATTTATATCTAAGTAAGAAATAATATACTAATATAAAGTCTTATACTCTAGCTAATCTAATTCAGTTAGACTCTTATTACTTCTTATATAGACTAACTATATAAGTTTTATAAGCAGGATATAGTATAGGGCTTATAATTAATAAGAAGTCTTTAAATCTATTAGATTAATTATTACTATAAGGAAAGAGTGATAATATATTAGCTATTAAATAGAACTTAGATTAACATTTTCTAGGATCTGAGTAGTATTTATCTAATTAAGTGTTATTTCTAGAGTTTCTTTAGAGTTAAGATCCTAGCCTTTAAATATATTTATTAGGTTTATCTTAGCTATAGTCTATTTAAATTATTAAATAGCTAATTAGACTATGGTTTTTATTTTATTATCTATATAGAAATAGATAAAGTATAAAAGCTATTACTCTTTTAGTACTCTATTGTTTTTAGTAGTAATTTTAAAGACTTTTATATAAGCTATAATATTTAATCTATTAAACTTATATTTCAGTCTTTGCACTAAGGAATGCATTTAGGCTAGAATATTCAAAGTAATGCGATTAAGTTCTTCTTCTAAAATGTTTATTAAGAGTATTATTATTATAGACTTATTAGTTAATAATGCTAGTATTAAGAGAGATAATATCTCTATAGAGTATAACTAAGGATAAGTTTATTATTACCCTTTTTATCCCTTTCTAGACTGAGTTCTATAACTTAGTAAAGGGTATTATTATAAGATCAGTTAATTAAGTAAATATAAAAGTTAGGAAGTAAAAGCATACTCTAAGAATTAGATATCTTTTAAATTGCTTATCTTTATCCCTAGCTATAATCTTAAGGATTAGAAGAGTCTTATATAGATCTATTTAAAGGAGATAACTAAGGCGATTAATAGGTCCTTTATAGCTAGCTATATAATTAATAAGATTACTAATAATATTAAGATATTAAATAGTAATAATAATGCAAATAGTCCGGATCCTTAACTCTTAATGCTTTTTAAGTAAATAGTTATAAAGAGATTAATAGTAGTTATCTAATTAATTATTTATAAGGGTTTAGACTCTTCCTAAATCTTAACCTCCTATCTTATAGCAGTTTTTTACTTCGCTTTTATATTAGCTTTAATTATAAGTAGTATAGTTAGTATATTATTAGTACTAAATAAAATGCTCTATAGTATTAGTAGTAAATCTATTATAAATTAATATAATAAATAAGAGTAAAAGGCAATTTTAGTTCTATCTTTAGTAAAATCAATTAATTAACTAAAGATACTATATGCTTTTAAGTAAGAGGCATTAAGTAAGGTTATTTTTAAGATTAATTAGATATCCTATATCCTCCTAATCCTATACCCTTACTTACTTAAACTACCTCCCTTTCTATACTTAGCTTAGGTCTTTATAATAGCTTAGAAGTATTACTACTTACTTAATTAATCTACTAATTAATAGGATTAATTAATTAATTAAACTAATAGCTTATTGCCTTACTATAACCTCTAAAATGTATTAAGTAGAGGGATAAGAAGGACACTACTACCCGAAGTAATGGATGCTATAGGGTAGGCAGGATGTGAAGCAGAGCGAGGATAGACAAGACTTATAAAATAAAACAGATAAAAGGAGGGCTAGAACTATAATCAAGCAGCTGGCTAGAAAATAAATCAGATATTCTAATTAATTAAATAAATCTCATTATAATGATATTAAAAACAATTCAATAACTTAAAAATAAAGGTAGGTAAGAATATTATTAATTGCTATCTATATCCGAGTCGTCTCTACCTTTTATCTCAGACTGACTCCTATTATCCTTATTAATAGCTTTATTAAGACCGGCACTTAAATCGGTCAGCTAATTAAAATCCCGGGTCATTCTAGCTAGTAGGCCCTCAGCCCTAACACATTAGCTAGTCTAATTATAAAAAGCTTATCTAATTAGTAATCTTTAATTATTATATCTTCTAAAAGAACTTATTCTTATAAGCTTTATTAAATAAGGATATAATCTAATAGATTAAAATAGAGTAAGTCTTATTAGAAGAATTAGTTTAAAAAGAAAAATAAAAAGAAATAATAATTATTAATAATACTTTCTTTAATAACTTAAAGAGCTATAATATATAGGTTATAAAATTATAGGTTAATATTATACTAATTAATATATAGCTAAAGGAGTAATAACTATATTAAAAACTAAGGGAATCCTGCTATTTAATAGGTTAAAGGATTTAGTAAAGGAAGGTTAGTTCTAAAGGAAGAAGGATAAGAGTCTATTTATAACTAGGTTGACTAATTAATTAAGTCCTTTGTCTTAAGATAACTTAAGTAATATAAATATATAACTATATAGAAATGTAATAGTATAGAAATAAAAGTCTGAATAGCGGTTTTAATAGTGTTAAAAATATATAATAATTAGAAATTATTAATTAAATAAGCTTTTTATAATTAAACTCTTTAAATTTAGTTTTTATTATATATTTTAAATTAAATAAGTAAAATACTGTTTATAATTTAAAAAGTAAGCTTTAATCTTTTTTAATTCTTTTAATTAATATATATATAAAATAATTATTATATATTAGTATTAATAAGGATTTATTAAGTTATTATATATTATTATATATATATATTAACGTATATGATAAGCATGCGACGCATCCAAGTATGCGACGCATTTCCAATTTATACCTAAAACAGTACTTTTTCAAAAATTCTTTAAAAATTTAAACTAGACTTAAAATAGCTTATATTTTACATATAGGTTTAATAAGTATATAAAAATAAGTAAAGATTTTTTTAGATATTTAAAAGATTTTATTTATAAACTTATTTTAAAAAATCTTATTCGCACTGTTTTTTTTCTTATTTATGATTTTAATAAGCTAAATAAATTAGTTAAAAATCTAATAAAAATACTAACTTATGACTTTTTTAGTTAATTACCTAAAATTAATTTTCTAAAATTCCTAAGACTATGCAGCCTATTTTAGAAAATTTAAAGTTTATACTTTTAGGTATATAGTATAAGTGCGTCGTATACTTGGATGCGTTGCATGCTTATTATATACGTTATATTATATTATTTATTTAATTAAAAGAGTTATTATAAATTAATTATATTATAAGTAAATAATTAAGTTATAATATAATATATATAATAAGCGAGTAAGACAAATAAGCGAGCATAATACTTATACTATATAATTAAAAGTATAAACTTTAAAATTTCTAAAATAGGCTATAAAGCTTTACGATTTTAGGAAATTAATTTTAGATATTTAATTAAAAAGTTAATAAGCTAGTCTTTTTTTTATATTTTTAAAAAAGTTATTAAGCTACTTATAAATAAAAATAGTAAAAAAAATAGTGCGAATTTAATACTACTAGCGCTATATGTATATATAATCTAAGAAAATTCATAAAAATAATATATATTATAAGTAAGTTAAAGTTAAATTTTTAGCTATTTTAAGCTCAGTTTGAATTTCTAATAATTTTTTTAAAATCGTGATTTAAAGTGAAAATTAGAGTATTATGCTCGCTTGTTTATCCTACTTGCATATTATATACGTTAATAAGAATTATAAAATATTAAATTATAATATAACGTATATAATAAGCATATATACTAAATAAGTATATACACTACTTTCACTTAACTATAAAAATAAAATATAGTAAAAAAATATAATAAAGTATCTAATCAATTAAAATTAACTACTATGCTCTTCCCTAGATATTATAATAACTATCTAATATGTTCTTATATTATGCCCGGTCTTACTGTATATTCTATAATGCCTTTCCTTCAGTCACGCTAACCCTCCTTAACCACGATTTCTTAATGATTTAGCTACTACTTGTATATTAACATCCTTCTGTTCAATTAAATCCCTCCCTTTATCTAGAGTTATCTTTCTTCTATTATAGAAGCGTGTCTTTTTTACTCTACGCTACTTACTAAGGGTCTCATTTGCTTATCGAAGGATCTGGATTTCAGACTTTATTAAAGCTATTTAATATATTATTGCCCTCATTCCCTTAAAAAGTGACTCAATCACTTTAAAAATAGATATTAGGGAGCTACTTTAATACCTTTTAACTTATCTTTTAAAGAATTTAGACTAAGAGCTAGCCTTAAGGACAGTCTTTAGGATCTTTAAGACCTAAGAGTTAGGGAGGCTTATATCATCCTTAACAGGTATTAGAGTCCGTACTTATATATTAAGCTTTAATATAATACTTTCTGAATCTAAAGGAATAAGCCTGGCCCTTCTAAAACCTCCTTTAATATTATTTTCTATTATAGCAGCTTAATAAGCAGTATAAAAAGCTAGAAAGAACTTAGTCTTTAAAACGTAGGTTATTAAGTATTTAATTAAATACTTTATTTTCTAATTATAGGCCTTTTTAAATAGCTTAAAGTACTTAATATTAAGAGGCTAAAGTAAATAAGATAAATAAAGTAATATATAAAGTATAATAATATTATTTTCTTTATAATATATCTTAAAGTTAGTTAAGTAATAGCTTTTATACTTATTAAAGATTAGAAGGTAATAGTAACTATTTAATTAGGTCTTTATATATAGATTAAAATACTTTATTTATTTAAGACTTATCTTATTATTAGTCTAGCTATTTTTAATTATAGAAATAGCTTAATTACTTAAAAGGTTACTTTCTTAATACTAACTAATAAAGTAATATTAGCCTATAATTATAATAAATAGCTAGATTGCCTAGCCTTCTATATTAATAGCTTAAATAACTATAACCTATTCTTAGTTTTTAAGCTATACTAATTTTAGCCTTCTATACCTTTTTATACTTATAATAACTATTCTACTTATAATTATACTTATTATAAAGCTAGTCTTATTAAAGTTATAAATATTAATAAAAATAATACTATATTTTATAATTATATTTACTATAAATAAAAACTAATTATAAATAATAATTAGATCTTTATATTTAGCCTTCTAATAGTTATATTTATAAAAAAATCATATCTTAAAGTCTAAATATTACTTAATAAAGTTAGAAGCCTAGTGCTTACTAATAGGTAATGTATTATAGTTAGCAAGTAGTCGATTAGCCATTTCTTCTATATTACGCAGTCATAGGAGAAATCCTCGCGAATCTAAGTTAAGAATGAACTGAATAATAATTCATTCCTCTAGATCAGATAGTTTTCGTAATTTAGGGATCCAATCGCCTTGAGAAGGAATGCTATTCTATCGCTAGCATAGGGCATAGTAATCGACCTAGTATAACCCTACAGCGCCCCAGAGGCCTAATATCGGGTCATTTTAAAGAGCTTAAAAGGCAAGAAGAATATTTACCTCTTTATTTAACTATGATATATTTTATAGTTAAGAAACAATTGATTAGATAGAAAGAGTAGAGATTGAGGGATTTTTAGTGCATATACTTATTTAGTATACATACTTATTATACACATTAATTAAAATTATAATAAGTATAGAATATAATAAATATAGAGCTTTTAGAAAGCTTTTATTATATAATAATTTTACTTTTTAATATCTAGCTTTTTTATTTAGCTTTTTTATATAGTTTTTCTACTTAACTTTTTAATTACTTAATATATTTTAAAAGATTAATTAAAATAATAAGGCTTATACTTTAATATAATAAAAACTTTAGTTATTTTAAATTATTATTATTTTAAGCTTAGGTTTTAAGCTTTTATATTAGTATTTATTATTAATTATTTTTTATTTTTTTTACTATTTAATCTCTAGCCTTTATCTAAGTATATATTACTAAAGACTATAACTTTAATAATACATATTATACTATTAAAGTTATAGACTTTAGTAATGCATACTTAAAGAAAGGCTAAAAGTTAAATAGTTAAGAAAAAATTTATAATTTATAATAAATAATAATATTAAGGCTTAAAATATAAGCTTAAAGTAATAGTAATTTAAAATACTTAGAGTTTTTATTATATTAAAGTATAAGCTTTATTATTCTATTTAACCCTTTAAAATATATTAAGTAATTAAAAAAGCTAGATTAAAAAGCTAAATATAAAAGTAAAATATTAAAAAGTAAAATTATTATATAATAAAAGCTTTATAAAGGTTTATTATATTCTAAACTTATTATAATTTTAATTATATTATAATTTAATTATTACTTTATAATTTATAATTATAATTTACAATAACCTCTTTTAATTAAATAAATAATATAATATATAACGTATGTGATAAGCGAGCGTTGCAGATAAGCGAGCGTCGCACTCTGATTTTCACTTTAAATTATGAAATTTAAAAAATTCTTAAAAATTTAAACTAACCTTAAAATAGTTAAGGTTTTTTACCTAGCTTATTTATAAAATATATTATTTTTAAGAATTTTTCTAGTTTATATATACTTATAGTACTAATAGTATAAAGTTCGTACTGTATTTTGAACTATTTTTATTTATAACTAGCTTAATAATTTTTAAAAAAATCTAAAGAAAATACTAGCTTATTAACTTTTTAATTAAATATTTTAAATTAATATCCTAAAAATCCTAAAGCTATATTGGCTATTTTATAAAATTTAAAGTTTGGAGTTTTAAGTATATAGTATAGGTGTGACGCTTGCTTATCTGTGACGCTCGCTTATTAAATACGTTATATAATATATTATATAATAATTTAATAAACTCTTATTAATATTAATATATAAAAACTATTTTATATATATATTAATTAAAAGAATTAAAAAAGATTAAAACTTACTTTTTAAATTATAAAAAGTATTTTATTTATTTAATTTAAAATATATAATAAAAATCAAATTTAATTAACTTAATTATAAAAAACTTACTTAATAATTTTTAATTATTATATTTTTTAAAAGAATTTATTTTTATAATCTTTATTAAATAAAAATATAATTTAATAAATTAAAATAAAATTAATTTTATTAAAAGAATTAATTTTAAAAAAAAATAAAAAGAAATAATAATTATTAATAATATATTTTTTAATAATTTAAAGAGTTATAATATAAAAATTATATAATTATATACTAATATTATATTAAATAATATATAGTTAAAAGAGTAATATATTAAAAACTAAGAAAATTCTATAATTACTTTTAATATTAAAGTTAAAAAGATTTAATAAAAGAAGGTTCAAAAGAAGAAGAATAAGAGTCTATTTATAACTAAGTTAACTAATTAATTAAGTTTTTTATTTTAAAATAACTTAAGTAATATATAATATAGAGACATAGTAATATAGAAATAAAAGTCTGAATAGTGGTTTTAATAGTATTTAATTAGTATATATATAAAACAATTCTTATATACTAATATTAATAAAGGTTTACTAAACTATAAATAATATACTATATATATATTATATTATTTATTTAATTAAAGAGAGTTATTATAAGTTAGTTATATTATAACTAATTAATTAAATTATAATATAACATATATAATAAGCATACAGCATATCTAAGTATATAACGCACTTATACTATATACTTTAAAAGCTAAACCTTAAATTTTCTAAAATAGCCTATCTAGGCCTAATATTTTTAAAGATTTAACTTTAAATCTTTAATTAAAAAGTTAATAAAGAAGTATTTTTTTAGACTTTTAAAAACATTATTATGCTTACTATAAATAAAAATACTATAAAATATAGTATGAATTTCATATTACTAGCGCTATATATATATATAATATGAAAAAATTCTTAAAAATAAAATATAGTAAAAATAAGCTAAGAATAAATTTATAGCTATTTTAAGCTTAGTTTGAATTTTTAAGACTTTTTTTAAAATTGTAATTTAAGGTGAGAATCTTAATGCGTTGTATATTTGGATGCGCTGTATGCTTATTATACACGTTAATAAGAATTATAAAGCGTTGAATTATGACTTAGAATTATAATAAGCTTAGAATGCGATAAATGCAGAGATCACTCTTATAGGGCTTTTATTATATAATGATTTTCCTTTTTAATATCTAGCTTTTCTATTTAGCTTTCTAGCTACTTAATGTATTTTAAAGGGTTAATTAAGATAGTAAGGCTTATACTCTAATATAATAGAAACTCTAGTCATTCTGAGTTATTATTACTTTAGGCTTAGGTTTTAAACCTTTATACTATTATTTATTATTAGTTATTTTCTTTTTATTATTATTGAACTTCTAGCCTCTTTTTAACTGTGTATTACTAAGAACTATAAACTTAATATATATATACTTATTTAGTACTTTTAATATAGAATTGTCTTATTAATTATTAACATATTTAATTATATTATATTAATTATTCTATTATTATTAAATATAATATATATTATTTACTATAATATTTTACTTTATTAAGTTATAAATATTATATATTTTAGACTTATTTTAAAAGTTTAGTATAAGCCTGATTATTATATATTAATAGCTTTAATTTAGTATAGTATTATATTAACTTAAGTAGTATACTTATACTATTAGTATATATAACTTTATTAAATAATATTAAAATAGTAATAAAAGTCTAATAACTTTATACTTTTATTTAACCTTTATAATAATAAATATAGAATTAACAAATTATAATACTTATTATACTAATTATAAATAATAAATATAATTTAAAAGGAATTATTAAATTACTAAAGCTTAAATTATTTAATAATTTATTAAATAATATAATCCTATTTATTATTAAAATAAAAGGATATTTTTAATTCTTCTTATAATACTTTATATTAATTAAAATATACTTATTATTTATAAATAATTTAATAACTAAAATATTAAAAATTAGTTTAAATTAATTATAAAGGACTTTCTAAATGATAATAAAATAAGTTAAGATTAAAATATTATTAATATTTTAATAAATTAAGAAAATTTTAAAAAGTTCTTAAAAATACTTTTAATATAGTTAATAAAGAAAAGTAAGTAATAACTAAAATCTATAAAATTAAATAAACTTAATTTAATATTACTTATTCTATTAAGTTCTAATAAATTGCTTTTAAATTAGAATAGGATAATAATATACTTATAAAAATCTTTTATTAAAGACTAAAAAAGAAAATTAAGAAAAGGCTATATAAAGCTGATTAATCTAATACTCTTACTAAATAAATAATTTAAAAAAAATAAGAACTTTAAGTTAAAGTATATTTAATATACTTAATAAGTAAATAAGCTAAATTAGTAAATAAGCTAAATCAGTAAATAAGCTAAATAAGTAAATAAGCTACTTTAAAATTTCCTAGTATTTATACTTTGAATAAAAATATCTTTAAAATATTCTCTACAATTAAAACTAAGAATAAAATAGCTAATATTATAGAAATAGTTCTATTATATATTAAAAAATAAATATAAATTTTCTTAGATTCTTTTAAAAATTACTTAATAAGCTATATTAAAAATGCTTATTTATACTATATACTTAGCTATTTTTATATAAAAGAATTTTTTTAAACATTTAAATAAAATTATATAGTTTTCTTTTTAGTTAAATAATTAAAAGTATTTTTATTTTATTTTTAATAATTAAATAGCTAGTTTTAAAAATTTAAGGTTTAGCTCTTTTTAGTGTATAGTATTTATAGCTTACTTGCTTATTTGGCTTACTTACTTATTAAGTATGTTATATTTAATTATAATTTAAAGTATAAAGTAATAAAGAAATACTTTAAGGAGAATTCTTAAATAACTCTTATATTAGAATAGATGGCTCTTAATATTATAAACTTATATAGATATTATACTATAATCTATATTATAAAAAATACATTTATAATAAGTAAAAAAATAATTTTTTTATATAATTAGAAGATTACTTAGTATTTATATTATATCTTTATAATAAAATTAAGGGCTATTAAATAGAGAGCTTTAGACTTATTATTAAGATTATAATTTTAGAATATTTTAATAAGCTTTTTTTTTAAAATATATTAAAAGGACTAATAAGCTTAATATAATATAAGAAAGAAGACTACTTAATTTATACTTAGGCTAGAATTAACTTTTAATATATATAATAACATAAATAAAAAAACCAAATAGCTAATTATATAAAATAAGAAACATAAGTATTATAAATAAAAAATAATAAATACTATTTATAAAAAAGTAATATATAAGTAATAATATAAAAAGAAAATTACTTTTATTAAAAACTATATATATAATATAAATAATAATAAAATAAAAAATACTTAAGCTATAAGTATAAGTTAATAGTATATAACTTACTATATTAATAAATAGTAAAGTAAAAGTAGATAATATTAATCTTAAAGTAATTAATAAACTAAAACTATTATAAAAGTATAAAAAGGAAGCTTATATATTATATAATCTTAAAAGTTATTAAGGTTATAGTCCTTAGCAGCGCACACTCAGAGAGAGGCTAGAGATTAAACAGTTAAAAAAAAATATAACTAATAGTAAATAACAGTATGAGGGCCGAAAACCCAAGCCTAAGGCAATAGCAACTCAGAATGACTAGAGTTTCTACTGCATCAGAGTACAAGCCTTACTATCCTATTCAACCCTTTAAGATACATTACTAGAAAAGCTAGATAGAAAAGCTAGACAGAAAAGCTAGATAGAAAAGCTAGATATTAGAAAGCAAAATCGTCATACGATAAAAGCCCTATAAGAGTTCGTCACATTCTAAGTTACTTTATCACAATTCTAACTCATACTCATATCACAATTTAACTCTTTATAATTCTAGTTATATTATAATTTTACTTATTAAAGACTAAAATAAATACTATAATAAATATCTAGTATAATACATTCTATACTCTTAATAACTCAGGTTTTAATAATTACTATACTCTTTCTATATATAATTTAGATATTAAGCTTAATAAGAATATAGAAACCCTTAATAAGCTAAAGGCTATAGTAATAGATTATAGTCTTAAAGAAATTAGAACTATTAAAACTTAATAACTTTCTAATAGTAAGTAAGTTGCTTTAATAATCTTTAATACTAAGGTATTCTTAAGACTATACTTCTTTAAAAGTAATTAATAATTTAAGAACTAGATTAAAAATAAATAATACTTCTTAAGATAACTAATAATAAAGCTAATAATTAAAATATTTCTAAAAGAAATAGCATTTTTAAAATTACTAACTAATATTAATAAAAGGTAGATAATATAAGTTATAAGTAATATAGCTATTATTAATATATAAAAAGACTAAGAATAATAGAAGGATATAGTAAAAAGAGGTTCTACTAATGAGTTCTTAGTAGTTAAAAGAAGAAGGATAAGAGTCTATCTATAATTAGGTTAACTAATTAATCGAGTCCTTCGTTTTATAATAACTTAAGTAATATAAACACATGACTGTACAGAAACGCAGTAATGAGGAACGCAGTAGCGTAGAAACAAAAGTCCGAACAGCGGTTTCAATAGCGAATCTTAAAAGTTATATATTTAATTATAAAGATAGATAGATTATTAAAGAATTTAATTATTTAAAGGTTTTTATTAATAAAAAGAACTAAAGTATTGCTTTTAATATTATTTTTATAAAGTATGATAATATTATACTTAAGTATTTATAATTAAGAAAATATAACCTATTTATATATTAATTAAAGAATTAATTAAGTATTAATTAATAATAAAAATAATAACTTTAATCTTAATTTCTAAAGATAGTAAGAATAAGAATTTATATAAAGACATAATAAATATTTTATTACTTTATATAAGAATATAATATAAATACTAGAAAGGTAAGAATATAGTATTTTAACGAATAATTAAATACTTATAATAATAAATTAAAGAAATAAATAAAGACCTCAGAAAATATAAAAAGGAAAAATAAGAAAAACCTAAAGATAATAGGCTTAAGAATATATTAGTATAATAATATATGTATAAAAAGCTCTTTATAAAAGAACTTAAGATACGATTATTAGAATTTAGTTAATTAAATTATAAAAGTATATTAAAAGATAAAGTATTATTTATATTCTTTAAGATCTTTAACTTTTATAAAATATAGTTATAAATACTTAAAGAATATATTAAAAATATATTATATAAAGGATATATTAGGATATTAAAGTCTTTAGCTAGCTATTTAGTTATATTCATTTTTAAAAAGAATAATAAACTCTAATTTATTATAGATTATTACTATTGAGATAATATTATATTAAAAGATTAAACCTTATTATTACTTATTTTAGAGCTTAAGGACTGACTTTATAATATAAAAGTACTTATAATATTAGATTTTAAAACTATATATAGCCTTATTTATAATAAAGATATATATAAATAGAAAACTGCCTTTAGAATAAAGTTTAGACTATATAAATACTTTATTATGCCTTTTAGACTTATAAATATACTAGCTATATTTTAATAAATAATTAATAATATTACTATTAAAGCCGCTATTCAGACTTTTATTTTTATATTACTATATTTCTTATTACTATATTTCTATATAGTTATATGTTTATATTACTTAAGGTATTATAAAACGAAGGACTTAATTAATTAGTTAACTTAGTTATAAATAGACTATTATCCCTCTTTCTATATATTTATAAAACCTTCTTTTACTATATATCCTTTTCTTATTTATTAAACCCTTACTATGCTTATATTCCTAACTAGCTAAGTATACTAATAGCTTTATAATTAATATTAATAATAATTAAAACCCCTTAGTTTTTAATATATCTTTTTATATATTCATAATAATTATATTATATATATATATATTATTTACTCTTTATTAATATTAATTAATAATTTAAAAAATACTATTTTTTCTAAATATATTTTAAATATTAGCTTTAGTATTAATTACTTTAAAAATATTATTTATTTTTAATCTAATTCTTAAATTTATAAAAAGGTATAATCTTAAGAATACTTTAATCCTAAAGATTATTAAAGTAATTTACTTATTAAAAATTTATTAAGTTTTAATAGTTCTAATTTCTTTAAGATTATAACTTATTATTATAATTTTTAGCTTATTAAACTTATTAAGCTTAGTATTTCAATTATATATACAGAGAGTATAATATTTATTAAAACCTAAGTTATTAAATATATAACGTACTTAACAAGTGAGTAAGTTCAATAAGCGAGTAAGCTACTTTAAAATTTGCTAGTATTTATACTTTAAATAAAAATATCTTTAAAATATTCTTTAAAATTAAAACTAAGAGTTAAAGAGCTAATATTATAGAAATAGCTCTATTATATTTTAAAGAATAAATATAAATTTTCTTAGATCTTTTTAAAAATTACTTAATAAGCTATATTAAAAATGCTTATTCGCATTATATACTTAGCGATTTTTATATAAAGGAATTCTTTTAAAAATTTTAAAAAAATTATTATATAGTTTTCTTTTTAATTAAATAATTAAAAGTATTTTTATTTTTAATAATTAGATAGCTAGTTTTAAAAGTTTAAAGTTTAGCTCTTTTTAATATATAGTATTCGTGGCTAACTTGCTTATTTAGCCTATTTACTTATTAAGTATGTAATTAATTAATATAAAATTAAAAGAATAATATATTAAAAATTAAAAGAATTTTAAAAGAATTAAAAGATTTAATAAAAAGAGAGTTAAAAAAAGAAGAATAAGAGTTTATTTATAACTAAATTAACTAATTAGTTAAGTCCTTTATTTTAAAATAACTTAAGTAATGTAAATATATAATATAAAAATGCTACTATTAAACCTACTATTCAGACTTTTATTTTTATATTATTATATTTCTATATTATATATTTATATTACTTAAGTTATTTTAAAATAAAATACTTTATTAATTAATTAACTTAAACTCTTATTTCGCTTTTATTAAAGCTTTCTTTATTAAATCTTTAAATTTATTATAATTAATATTAAAAATAACTAAATTCCTTTAGTTTTTAATATAATTATTATTATTTTAATTATATATTAATTAATATAATATTAGTTTATATTTATATAATTTATATATTATAATGTTTTAAATTATTAAAAAAAGTATTATTAATAATTTTTTTTATTTCTTTTTTTAACATAATTTTTTTAATAAAACTTATTTTATTTTAATTTATTAAATTACATCTTTATTTAATAAAGCTTATAAAAATAAATTCTTTTAAAAAAACATAATAATTAAACCGCTATTAAAACTACTATTCAGACTTTTATTTCTATACTATTACATTCCTTATTATTACATTTTTATACAATTATATATTTATATTACTTAAGTTATTATAAAATAAAAGACTTAATTAATTAGCTAACCTGGTTATAAATAGACTCTTATTCCTCCTCCTTTATACTAATAGAACCTCCTTTTATTACATCCTTTTATTATTTATAAAACCCTTACTTTACTTATATTCCTAACTAGCTAAGTATACTAACAGCTTTATAATTAATTAGTAAAAATCCCTTAGTTTTTACTATATTAGTCCTTTTATATCTTAATAATAATTATATTACTTATAACTTATATTATCTATTCTTTATTAATATTAGCTAATAACTTAAAGAATATTACTTTTTTAAAGATACTTTAATTATTAATTTTAGTACTAATTATTTTAAAAAGTATTATTTATTTTTAATCTAATTTTTAAATTATTAATTATTTTTAAAGAAGTATAGTTTTAAGAATACTTTAGTCTTAAAGAATATTAAACTAATTTACTTATTATTAAAGAATTACTAAATTTTAATAATTCTAGTTTTTTTAAAATTATAATCAGTCTTTAACTTATTAAGGGTTTTTTATATTTTTATTAAGCTTAGTATTTAAATTATATATAGAAAGAATATAATAATTATTAAAACTTAAGTTATTAAAAATATAAAGTATATTATTTTTAGGCCCTCACACTGTTATTCACTATTGGTTGTTTTTTTTTTTTACTGTTTAACCTCTGGCCCCTCTCTGAGTGTGCGCTGCCAAAGGACCATAACCTTAATAAAGTATATTATTATTATTAAAACCGCTATTTAGACTTTTATTTTTCTATTACTATATTTCTATATAGTTATATATTTATATTACTTAAGTTATCTTAAGATAAAGGACTCAATTAATTAGTTAATATAGTTATAAATATACTCTTATCCTTCCTCCTTTATAAAACCTTCCTTTATTAAATCCTTTAATTATAATATTAAAAGTTATTATAATAAGATTCTCTTAGTTTTTAATACATTAGTTATTTTATATATTAATAATAATTATACTATTTATAACTTATATTCTTTATTCTTTATTAATATTAACTAATAATTTAAAAAATACTATTTCTTTTAAAAATATTTTAAATATTAGCTTTATTATTAATTACTTTAAAAAGTATTATTTATTTTTAATTTAATTCTTAAATTATTAATTATTTTTAAAAAAGTATAGTCTTAAGAATACCTTAATCTTAAAGATTACTAAAATAACTTACTTATTATTAAAGAGTTACTAAGTTTTAATAGTTCTAATTTCTTTAAGATTATATTTTATTATTATAGTTTTTAGCTTATTAAAGGTTTTTATATCTTTATTAAGCTTAATATTTAAATTATATATAAAGAGAGTATAATAATTATTAAAACTTAAGTTATTAAGAGTATAAAGTATATTATATTAGATATTTATTATAATATTTATTTTATTCTTTAATAAATTAAATTATAATTTAGAATTATAAAAAAGTAATTAAATTATAACTTAGAATTATAATAAAGTAATTTAGAATGTGATAAATGCAGAGCTCTTATAGGGCTTTTATTATATAATGATTTTGCCTTTTAATATCTAGCTTTTCTATTTAGCTTTTCTATTTAGCTTTTCTATTTAGCTTTTCTATTTAGCTTTTTAATTACTTAATATATTTTAAAGGGTTAATTAAGATAATAAGGCTTATACTTTAATATAATAAAAACTCTAATTATTCTGAATTATTATTACTTTAAGCTTAGGTTTTAAGCCTTTATATTATTATTTATTATAAAAATTTTTTTACTATTTAATCTCTAGCCTCTTTTTAAATATACATTACTAAAGACTATAACCTAAAGAATATTAAAATTATAGTCCTTTAGTAGCGCACACTCAGAGTGGGGCTAGAGGTTGAATAGTAAAAAAAAACAAAATAACTAAGAGTGAATAATAGTATGAGAGCTTAAAACCTAAGCCTAAGGTAATAGTAACTCAGAATGACTAGAGTTTTTACTGCATCAGAGTATAAGCCTTACTATTCTAATTAACCCTTCGAAATGCATTAAGCAGCTAGAAAGCTATATAGAAAAGCTAGATATCAGAAGGCAAAATCGTTATATAATAAAAGCCTTATAAGAGTCACTTTACTACATTCTAAGTTATCTTATCACAGTTCTAAGTCACAATTCAGCTCTTTATAATTTTAATTATATTATAATTTAACTTATTAAAGAATAACTTATTATAAATTAATATTATTTTTAAATTACTTCTTTATAATTTAATTAATTTATAATAAATACTATAATAACTATTTAATATAATATACTCTATACTCTTAATAACTTAAGTTTTAATAATTATTATACTTTTTTTATATATAATTTAAATATTAAATATAATAAGAATATAAAAACCCTTAATAAGTTAAAAACTATAATAATAAAATATAATCTTAAAGAAATTAGAATTATTAAAACTTAGTAATTCTTTAATAATAAATAAGTTATTTTAATAATCTTTAAAACTAAAGTATTCTTAAGATTATACTTCTTTAAAAGTAATTAATAATTTAAGAATTAAATTAAAAATAAATAATACTTTTTAAAATAATTAATAATAAAACTAGTTTTTAAAATATCTTTAAAAAAATAGTATTTTTTAAATTATTAGTTAATATTAATAAAAAGTAAATAATATAAGTTATAAATAATATAGCTATTATTAATATATAAAATGACTAATAATTATATTAGAAATTAAGAGAATTCTATTAGAATAGTTAAAGAATTTAGTAAAGGAAGATTAGTTTTTAATAATTAAAGGAGGAGGGATAAGAGTCTATTTATAACTAGATTAACTAATTAATTAAGTCCTTTATCTTAAGATAACTTAAGTAATATAAATATATAACTATATAGAAATATAATAATATAAAAATAAAAGTCTGAATAGTGGTTTTAATAATAAACCTAAAGAATATAAAAATATAAAAATATAAAAAAAAAAGTTTAAATATAATAATTTTAATAATAATTAATAATAATTATATTATTTATAACTTATATTATTTACTTTTAATTAATATTTATTAATAATTTAAAAAATAATTTTATTATTAATTTTATTATTAATTATTTTAAAAAATATTATTTTCTTTTAATTAATTCTTAAATTATTAATTTTTTTTAAAAAAAATATTATTTTAAAAATACTTTAATTTTAAAGATTATAAAAAACTTCTATATTAATAAAAAGTTATTAAATTTTAATAGTTTTAATTCTTTTTAGAATTATATTCTATTATTATAGCTTTTAGTTTATTAAAAGTTTTTATATTTTTATTAAGCTTAATATTTATATTATATATAAAGAGAATATAGTAATTGTTAAAATATAAGTTTTTAAGATTATAAAGTATATTATATTAAATATGCCTGGAGGAACTATGAAGTAAGTTCCGGAAGGTTCCTTAGGCTGACCTTTGCCTGGAGGAACTATGAAGTAAGTTCCGGAAGGTTCCTCAGGCTGACCTTTTGCTAGACATATAGAAAGCACGGACCATTTTTTACCAAGTCTTCGTCGATTTTATAGTGTTATTTATGTATTTTTACTATCACTTTTTACTATTAGCATTAGCTTATACAGTTACTTTTTAGTAGGTGTGAGAGAAGGAGACAGGCCTGGGATATTACTATTTTATAGCTTATGAATATAACTATTAAGGTATATGCTATAACTTAGCCTTAGAATCCTTAGAATTATACTAGAAAGAAGTATTATTTTCTTTATTAACTTTAGTTATTAAGGTAGACTCTATTATTATATCCTAATCCTGAAACCAGCTCTTATATCTATAGTTATGCTTAAAGCGCTGCTTTATTTCATCTCTAAGCCTCTCTAGCTTATAAACGGCTTCTCTTATTTATCTATCTAATACATTCTTTAGTTCGATAAAATCGCTTTATACTAGTCTTTAGAAGAGATATAGCCCCTCCTACCTCTCTGCTTTTAAGAGCTATATATATAGGCTTATAAAGCTAGGTCTTGTTATTATATTACTACTATAAATGCCTTTAAGGTTAAGAAGGACCTCTAAGAACTGCTTACCTTAGCTTTTCTGGTCTATTATAGTAAAGGTAGGAGTGTATAGGGGTCCTATTCTATAAGTAACTAACCGAAAGCCTGGCTTGCTTCTTGAGCTAGAATTCTTCCTTTGTATAGAGTTAGGGATAACTACTGTTTTGCTCTTAATAAGGAGTGTACTTTTTAAAAGTCCGGGCATTATAAGGTCTGCGATATCGTCTGACTAGAGAAGAATGGCTGCTAGGGGGCCTAGGTAGAGCGTTATATTACTAATGAGGGTAATAGTACTATAAGTAAGGTTAGGAAAGATATTAACTGCTTTAAAGAGCGCTCTATTAATTAGCTTTAATCTAATAAGCTGGTTCTAGGTTATTACTACTAATATCCCTTATATATAAAAGAATAACCCAGGGGTTAGGAGTTATAAGTTATCTTTATAGTAGAGTATGTTATATAGCTCTTCTATATGTAACTGCTTTCTTACTTTAGTATTATACTTTACTATAAAGATTAAGATATGCTTGCCCTAAGTGCGAGCCTACTATATAATAGTTATTATATTTAAGTCCTACCTCTCTTAATTTAAAGGTATGATTGCCTATAGCCTATTAGTAAAAGAGGGCTAGGATGCTTAGTTATATAGGCGATAATATAGCTATTAGAAGTCTAGCTCTATCTACTGCTTATTATATAAGCACTAAAGGAAGCTATATAACCTTGTATACTTAGTAGTGCGGACCTATTCGTAAAGTATAATAATGGTTATAAACTGGATAAATAGTTTATATACTACGATATACTTTACTAAGCTCTCCAGTCTCTATTTACTGTATTCTTTAAGCTCTAGTAAGAGGAGACTGGTCTGTCTGACCGGTTTAAACTAGAAGAAGTCACTAAAGAAGATAACGATTAGGATCCTACTAAAAGAGTGATATATATTATCTTTATATAGCCTTAAGCAGCTGTTTATAGATACTAGCATAAGGCCGCTTACCTAGCTGATCTTATTAATGATTAATATAGTCTTACTCTTTTAATATAGCTTCTTTTCTTCTAATATATTCTTTATAATCTCTATCTTATCTTTAAATCTAATATTATATACTAAATAGAGAGTCACTCTACTAATAAATATAGCCGCGTTTCTACTAGTGCCTATTAGGAGCAGTATATAAAGGCTGCCTTTTAACTAGAATATGTCCTTAATAGTATATATAATGCGAGATTTTCCTATACCCCCTTTACTACTAATATATTAGAGGTATTGCTTGCCCTTCCCTTCTTAGAGCTAAGTACTGCGCTCATCGAAGAATACTACTAATAGTAGTAATACTATTAACTATAGCTTATTCAAAGTCTATTACCTTACTAAACTTAGAGCAATATTAATATATAATATATAAAGGCTAACTTTAAGATATATCTAGCCTCTTAGGCTAACTCCGTTCATTAGTGTTTTTTCTATCTAAGCAGGCTATTATAAGACATCCAGCCTTCTATAAGGACTATTAGTATGCATAGAGGATGCATTACCTTCCTTGCCTTAAATATTTACTATAATGCTAGTATCTTCTTTCTTTTAGAGCTTTAATATTATATTGATTTCCTCTTAGCTAAGGAGCCCCGTACTGTGAAAAGGTGAATCTTAAATGTCTTATAGTATTATATAGAACTATTAGCTGTGCTAAGCGGTCGTATTATCATCCTCTTCTAGACTGATTGCTCTTGCCTCTTTATATAAGCATCTTAGTACTAAACTTATAGGCATGTCTTTAATTTCGCTCTTCTGGACTGCGGATAGAACGCCTAGAAAGGCGTTATAATACTCTTATGAGTTAATATTCTCTTTATCTACTTTAGCGCTACCCTCCTCCCTAATTTAATTACTAAAGGCATATGAATCTATAATCTCTTTAAAGTCCTAGTCTAGACCCTAAAGCTTATAGTCAGCCTAAGCGTTTTCTATAGAAATGCGTAATAAAGCGATATTATGGATATAAGAGCGAACTCAGTTACTTAGCCTTTTTTATAACCTTTACTAAAGTCTAGGTATATTATCCGCTAGCTTACTTTAAAACCTTTCTTAAGGAATAAATAGAATAAGATATAAGACTGCATTCTTATTAATATTCTATAAGCACTTCCCTTTATATTATAAAGCTTTAATACTTACTTTTTTATAAAGTTTTTATCTTATTTATTAAACTTATTTATAAGATAATTATTAAAGATAGGTATTGCTATTTTATTAGGAGTTTGGAAGTATTAAACCTAGCCATTATAAACTATTACTATTAGTAGAAAAGGAATTAGTATTATGCCTCTTTAGTAAGACTATTTCTTCTTTAAGACTATAAAGGATATATAGTTATAAAAGCAGAGGTCTTAGAGGATCGGGCTATAGTGTTTATAAGCCTCTAAGTAAGATAACTTAAAGCTATCTGCTTAAAAATAGATATTATCTGATTATAGCTCTTAACTAAGTGCTAAAAGAGCTTCTTATAGACCTGGCTACTATTTAGTATAAGCTTAATATAAGGAATTAAGATATACCTAGGTCTAAGTAGGAATATTTATAAAATCAGTCCTAAAGCTAAGCAAATAGCTAAATACTTTGGGTTATAAGAGCTCTCTACTTATAAAAATGCAATTTATAATATATAGTAAGAACGATTTAGTCTTATCTCTTACTACTAATACTAATATAGTATCTAGATTGCTTAGTTCCCCTTACTATTATTAGGCTAGATCTAATAGCTTTATAGTAAGGGCGAGCCGCTTTTATATAAGAGTGTTAAGCTTTATAGTATAGTTATAGATATAGTATATAAGCACTAGCCCTTTTTTTTATATAAGAATTATTAATATATTATAGTTATACTATAGCCCTATAGCTATACTCTGGTTATATTAATTAACTATATAATAGTCTTGCTTTATTTTGAGTAAGCTGTTATTTATAAAGCCGGTCTTTAGTATAAGTCTCTAAAGAGCCTAGAAATAGTATAGCTATGTTTTACACTTTACTAGCTCTGCCTTTAAAACTTCTTTAATAGAGTACTTAATATATATAGTAGTATAGTAATAGACCTAGTAGTAAGATATAATAAAGTTAGCCTTATACTTAAACCTCCTTAATAACCACTTAGTATTATATATTAGCTTAGGCTTAAGCATAGTAGTCTTTTTACTATACTTTACTACTTTCTTTACTAAGGCCTTATTTAGGGTTATAGTAAATATATTATCTATAAAGGTCTTAACCTTCGATTAGTATTCTCCTTTATTAGGATTGGCTATATTATAAATAAGATCTAATAGGACTAGGTTACTATCTAACTATAGTAGGCTATATAAATAGAGAGCCCTATAGTCATTAGTCTTAATGGTTATATAGTAATAGCTTATATTCTTATAAATAGATAGTTATCTAATATGAATGTAATACTTGAAAAAAAGAGAGATCTTATAGAAGAAGAAGAGCGTTAAGCTAAGAGGGTTATAGATCGAGAGGGTTATTACTTATAGTAATATATATAGAGTATAAAGTAATGCTTTAGTAGCCTTATTATCCTATTCCTTATGTATTATAAGCTTTAGCTTTATTAGGTTATTAATATTATTAGGATTTAAAATAAACTAAATAGCTATAAGGCTGAATACTACTATTATTAACTAGATCTTCTTTTATATAGATAGGTAGCTTTTATTTAATAAAGGATATTAGCTATTATAAAGTAAGAGTTCTTTTATAAGTATAATAATATCCTTATCTATAGTCTTTTTTGTCTTGAATATCTCCTTTTATGCTTAATATAAGTACTTAAGTATTAACCTCTAGTATATTCTCTTAATATATTGAAAAGCTGATCGCTTTAGGCAGCCCTAAGCAATTTACTAGTTCTAAGACCTTACTATTATATTAAAGATAAGGAAGGAAAAGGCAGAGTGTTAGGCATAATGCCCGCTGTACTACTATAGAATGACTTTAGCCTAAGACTCTAAGGTTATATCTTATAGTAGGGGATTCACTAGGTCTTCTGCCTCATTCTAGTCTACTACTCATAGTCTACTATGACTATAAGGGAAGTAAGTAAAGAAGGTTTTTAAGAAATAGTCTAAAGAAAAGCCATTAGTAAATTCATAGCTATATAATATCTGGATGAATGGATGACCTAAAGAACTATAAACCTGCATTAACTGGGCCTTGCTTGCATTACTTTTATAGCTATTGTTAAACTAGCGCTCTGCTTATAAGGCCAGACTAATGAACTCTAGCTTATCCTGCTTTATAAAGGCAGCCTGCTTGTTAATTAGGAATATTACTAAGGAGTATAGCTTAAATACTTACTCTGATGTTTCCTCTACTATCGCTTCCTCTAAGCTAGGGGGTTATTATACACTATGTAGTATAGGCTTAGATTATTTAGGTATATATCTAGATCTTTCTACTAGCTCTATTATAATATCCTTAACTATTAATGCTTAATTAGAAGGGTCCTGCTCTTAATCTATTAGAAGTATGATCTAAGCTATTTATATAAGCTTTTTTATAGTCTCTTCTTCCCTTATTATATATTAGTAAGCTTATATTAGTATATTACTACTATTTTTAAAGGCCTAACTTTCTATCTCCTCTTTATAGATTATAATATTAATATAAAGGGGGTTATTTACTTATAGTTATTATAAGGCTGTGCGGAGAGCATTAGGTTAAATACTAAGCAGTTTGCTTATATTTTAAGGCATTAGCTGCTCTAAGCTGGTCTAAATTATATATACTTACTCTAATATTAATATAAGTGGGTATAGTAGGATTATAATAATTAAAGACTCTATATTATTAGAGAATACTATAATATAACTTAAGATATACTTCTAATATATTAGGCTGGTTACTTAGTTATATTAAATATTAAACTTAGTAATAAACTTATATACTGTATTAAGAGAGATTAGCTTCTCTTTAAGAGGGGTAAGGTCTTTTAGCTCCTCTAGATATTAATACTTATAGCTGATAAGTATCGTACTCTTTATATATATATCTAAGACCCTGCCTTAGTTAAAAGCCGCTTAATAGGAAAAGTATATTAGTACTATAGTCTTACTATCTCCCTCTAGAAAGCATTTCTTATATGCTAGTAAATTGGTTATTATTAAATGAATTTTATTAAGTAGTGCTCTTTTTTAGTTAGTATAGTCTAGGTTCTATAGCTTCTTTTATAAATAGTAAACTAAGTATACTATTATCTTTATACTGCCTTTATTATAAAAGGCTTTTAGAAAGGACTGAATAGTGTTAATCTTACGATTTATAAGTATAGGGTTGTATAAGTTATAGTGATTTAAGGCTACTTACTTCTTCTAGAAGGACTGCTTTACTGCTTGCATTAGCTTACTTAGAGCTTCCTTTTGCTATATAATTATTTCTATAGATATTAAGTTAGGAGGAGCTGCTTATTAGGCTAGGATGGAGCTAGAAGGTCTATCTTACTTTAGCTAATAATATCTCTTAGTTATTATTAGACTTTATACGCTTAAGATACTTCAGATGCTTAAGAAGGATTTATACTCTAGGTTTAATAAATCTAGCTTTTATCTTACTTCCTTACTTTATTAATAGCGCTTAGTTATATGCATTGCTAGCTCCTCTTAACATTAAGCCTCCTCCTCTTAATACTAATAGTATCTCTCTAGTTACTATCTTTTCTCTTTAGCTTATAAGTTGCATTCTCTTTCTAGTTCTTACTATCGCACTCTCTCCTCTTCTTAGTAATAGCGTTCTTCGTCCTGCTTTTAAATCCTCTCTGCTCGCTTTTCTTCTTACTATTAAATTATCTTAGTTCATTCTTCTGCTTATTAGTAGTAGTGCTCTTCTTCTTATAGCTATATTATCCTCTACTACTAATATCTTATTGCCTCTTATTCATATTACTTCTGCTCTTTTAACTATTACTATACTGCTTTTTATATAGCCTAACTCTTATTACTTTATAGTTCTATCTTCATCTAATATTACTAACTAGATAGTTATATTTATAATAGATTAAGTAAGAAAGAAGGATTATTATATAGTTTAGTTATATTAAAGTACTTAGTAATAATCTTCTATAAATATATTATTATATAATGATAAGTTATATTAGTAAGTTCTATATTAATAACTCTATAGGTTTCTTAAAACTAACTCTTTCTTTAAATAGAAGAGATATATAAGGAGGTCTAAAGGAATATAATAAGAGGCTTATAGTATAAAGCACCTTTTTATACCTATTTTAACTAAAGTTATAAGCTCTAATTACTATAAAAAGTAATACTAATTACTATCTATAGTAATTATTACTATTTATAGTAATTAATACTATTTATAGTAATTACTATTATTTATAGTAATTACTACTAGAAGGCAGAGCTGTTATTAGGATATGAGGAATTGTTTACTTTTTCCTTTTTAGCTATAATACTATTTTAGCTATAATGCTATTTATATCTAACTAAACTATTAGTTTCTAATGCTTTAAGCATTAACTATTATTTCTTTCTTCTAAAATAAGATATAATAATAATATATTATATTAATATTAGAATTAAAGCAATACTAAAAGTAAGATTTATCTATACTATAAGCTAATATTTCCTACTAATAAAGATCTAATATTCTCTTCTCTTTATACTTAGCTTTCCTAAACTTATTTCTTTTATAATACTATATGTAATTCTATTATAACTAATATAGCTTCTTCTTCTTTAGCCTCTTTTATTTACTTAATACTTTTACTACTAAATAAGCATAAGCAAGGAGCAATTAGTATAGACCTTACTATTACTTATTACTCTAACCTAGCCTAGTATGAAATCCTCCTAGCTAGCTTATACTATATAAATATAAAGAACTTTAAGACTAAGACCTTCTTGCTCTTTATCTAGCCTGCGTTTATTCTCGATCTTTATCCGCGCTTCCTTAGTCTTAAAGATAATAAGATCTCAGGCCTTCCTTTATTACTCTTTATATTTAACCCTAGAGTAAGAACAGTGACCTTAGAAGAGGACTAGGAGGGGAAATAGTTTATTATAATTACTTGATTTTATTTAAATAAACTTACTTTCTATAGTATAAGTTTAGATAAATAGAAGATAGAAGAAACTTAATTTATATAGATTATGCTAGTACTATTATATAATAGTGGCTTAACTTTATATATTCTCTTATATTATATTTATACTAATTATTAATACTTATAATCTAATAGTATTGTCCTTTGACTCCTTAGTAATAGTGATGAAGGTACTCTTTAGCTAAGCTCTTTAGTATATATATTCCTTATTAGTCTTATCAATCTAGACACTTTTTATATTAAGGAGGATATCTAGCTAGAGCTATTAAGTAAGACTTTAGTATTTATAAAGCTAGGTTCTTATTTAATACTAGAGAATAACTGCCCTCTTTATAAAAGCATATATATATACTATATCCTCTTTCTCTTCCTTATAGAGTAATAACTATAGAGTTCTTTACTTAAGTAGATATAATAAGCTATAAACCCCTTTTCTAAAGGGTTATAGATTGTATATAGTAGTCATATCTTAAGGGTCCTTAACTGCGATCTTATCTAAGGCCTGTAAGTTATTGATTCTACTATTCGGATCTTAGTAATTCTTTTTAATAATTAGGAATTCATTTAGTAAAATGCCCTATTTATATATAATATATTTATGCTTATATTATTAAATCCTATTAATAAGCTGCTTATATTACTATGACTAGCTAGCTCTAGAAGCATTATAAGCAGAAACCCATTCTTATCTCTAATTTATAATTAAAAGCAGTCTTTATAAAAGAAAGCTAATTCTCTAATACTAATATTAAAGCACTTAGATTATAAGGTAATTAAACCACTAGCTTGCTCTAAAGAAAAACATATACTACTAACTCTAACTATAATTAATATTAATCTAGTGCTTTTAATTCTAAGTTTAAGTATATCTTATCCTTTCTAAATCTCTTCTTAGAGCTAACTAACAATTCAGATAGTAATTATATAGATAGTGGTTTAGATATAGAGCAAATATTAGATAACTAACTCAATTTTACTTTTCTTACTTTAATATATAAGAAGAAGTAATAAAGCACTCCTAAGCTAATCTAAAGTAAGAGAATTATAGTAAGAAAAAGGAAAGCATAGTTATATAACTAAATAGCTAGTATTATTTAAAAATATAACCTTCTTATAATAATCAGATCTAACCTATATTTATAATAAGTCTTAGACTTAGGAGTATTATATTAAGTAAAGGAATAAAAAGGATACTATTACTTAAAGTAATAAATGCTATAAAGTAAGCAGGATGCATAGTAAAGCGAGAATAGATAAGACTTATAAAATAAAATAGATAAAAGGAGGGCTAGAGCTATAATTAAGCAGCTAGCTAGAAAATAAATTAGATATTCTAATTAATTAAATAAATCTTATTATAATAATAGTAAAAATAATTTAAAAATTCAAAAATAAAGGTAAGTAAGAACATAATTAATTACTATTTATATCTAAGTAGTCTTTGCCTTTTATCTCAGACTGACTCTTATTATCCTTATTAATAGCTTTATTAAGACCGGCGGGTGACCGCCCGATCTCCACCTTAGGTCATCGTAATACCTTAAATCCACTATCTTACTAATACTACCTACAAGCAGCCCTTCTTCGCCAGCTTCATTACGCTAGCACAGTTCCTCCAGGCTTCCTTTAGCGGGCCGCTTGCCGGACCGGTCCCTCCTGTTTATTATAGTATTTATTTTAATTTTTAATAAATTAAATTATAAAGTAACGTACTTGATAAGTGAGTGAGCTAAACAAGTGAGTGAGCTAATCCAATTTTACACCTTAAAGTGCGATTTTTAAGAAATTCTTTAAAAATCTAAACTAGGCTTAAAATGTATATAATTTAAATTATAAGTCTATTAATTTCAATATAATAAGAAGAAATTTTCTTATATTTTTTAAAAAAAATATTTATATAGTTATTTAAGATAATCTTATTCGCACTGTTTTTTTTCTTAATTTTATTTTTAAAAAGCTAAATTAATTTTTCAAAATTCTAGAAAAAATATCATCTACTAACTTTCTTATTAAGATATCTTAATTTAATTCCTTGAAATTCCTATATTTATATAGCTGATTTTAGAAAATTAAGAATTATTACTTTTAGCTGTATAGTATAAGTGGCTCACTCACTTGTTTAGCTCACTCACTTATTAAGTACGTTAATTAATATTATATAGAGTTATATTATAACTTATAGTTATAATAAGCTTAGAATACTTATTAATAAACCTTTATAAGGCTTTTATTATATAATTATTTTACTTTTTAAATCTTTAGCTTTTTTAATTACTTAATATCTTCTAATAGGTTAACTAGGATAATAAAGCTTATATCTTAATATAATAAAAACTTTAGTTATTCTAAGTAATTATTATTTTAAGTTTAGATTTAAGTCCTTATACTATTATTAATTATAAGTTTTTTTTTAATTATTTAACTTCTAACTGCTTTTTAAAGATATATTACTAAAGATAAATTTCGATTAAAATATTTAATCTTGATAATATTAAAAACTTTTAGAATTTATAAAAATATATAAGAAAGTATTATTATTAAAACCGCTATATCGACTTTTAATTTTATATTACTATATTCTTTATTATTATATTTCTATCTAATTATATAATTATATAACTTAAGTTATTATAAGATAAAGAACTAAAGTAATTAATTAGCTTAATACTAAATAGACTCTTATCTTTCCTCTTTTAAACTCTCTTTTACTATATATATCCTTCTATCTTAGTCCTTTTATATATTAATAATAATTATTAAGGTTATAGTCCTTAGCAGCGCACACTCAGAGAGAGGCTAGAGGTTAAACAGTAAATAAAAATAATAACTAATAATGAATAATAGTATAAAGGCCTAAAACCTAAGCCTAAGGTAATAGTAACTCAGAATGACTAGAGTTTCTACTGCATCAGGGTGCAAGCCTTACTGTCTTAATCAACCCTTTAAGATATATTAAGCAGCTAGAAAGCTAGATAGAAAAGCTAGATAGAAAAGCTAGATATTAGAAGGCAAAGTCATTATATAATAAAAGCCTTATAAGAGTTCGTCGTATTCTAAGCTTATTGCAATTCTAATTACATTATAATTTAATGCTTTACAATTCCCGGTCGCAATTTAACTACCTGCTTACAATATAACCGACTCATAATAACCCCCCCCCTAACTAAACAAATGACACAATGCGCATGCAGCGCATCATACGACAGCCCGGCGGACCCTTGCTAACACTAGCATACGAGAATCGTCTTGTATATACGCTAGTTAAAAGAATCGAAGAAGATCGAAGCCTACTTCCTAGGCTATAAAGAGCATCTCATCCATCTGGCCTAGGACTCATAACAGAGGCTGAGTTCAGCCGACCTGGTCGCAAGAGGCTTATCCCGCGTTGGAAACCAAGGGAATCCTGCTGCGGTCGCCTCTGACATTGACTGCGATGGGTTGAAGGATTTGGCGGAGGAAGGTTTAGAGGAGGAGGGATAAGAGTCTATCTATAACTAGGTTAACTAATTAATCGAGTCCTTCGTCTTAAGATAACTTAAGCAATGCAAACACATAACTATATAGAAATATAATGGTGCAGAAATAAAAGTCCGAATAGCAGTTTCAATAGCGACTTAATAAAGATATAAAAACCCTTAATAAGCTAAAGATTATAATAATAAATTATAATTTTAAAAAAACTAGAAGTATTAAAACTTAATAACTCTTTAATAATAAATAAGTTATTTTAGTTCTCTTTAAAATTAAAGTATTCTTAAGATTATACTTTTTTAAAAATAATTAATAATATAAAAATTAAATTAAAATTAAATAATACTTTTTAAATAATTAATAATAAAGTTAGTAATTAAAATATCTTTAGAAGAAGTAATATTCTTTAAATTATTAATTAATATTAATAAAGAGTAAATAATATAAATTATAAATAATATAGTTATTATTAATATATAAAAGGATTAAAAATAATAAAAGTATATAATAAAAAGAGGTTTTATTAATAAGTTTTTAATAGTTAAAAAAGGAAGGATAAAAGCCTATTTATAATAAGATTAATTAATTAATTAAGTCTTTTATTTTATAATAACTTAAATAATATACACATATAATTATATAAAAATATAATAATAAGGAATATAGTAGTATAAAAATAAAAGTTTAAATAGCAGTTTTAATAGTAATTAAAGCTTAATATATAATTATAAACTTTAATATTAATTAAGAAAAAGATTAGCCTTTTAATTCTTAAGTTTTAAAGACTTTGAAAACTCTACTTAAGACTAGCTTTTAATTTAAATATTTAGAAAAATAAATAAAAAAGATATTAAAATAGCTCTTTAGTATTAATTCTTAAAATACTTAAATTACTTTTAATGAGAATAAAAGTAATAATATATTAAAATACTTTATTAAAATCCAAAGTTTAAATCTTTTAATAAATAAATAAGACTTTTAATAAAGAATATAAAATAAAAGAACCTACTTATATAAAAGAAAGAAGATAATTCTAAATAAGAAAAAATATAAAATATAAAAAAAAATATTAATATATAAATAATCATTAAATTATTAAAAAGTAATAATTAAAAGAGATTAGTAAAGCTAAAAGAAAGGTATTATAAAAATTATAAAAAGATAAATTATAATATAAAGACTTATGAAGCTATAATTAAGACTCTTAAAGAAAAGAATAGTAATTAGTTTTAATTGATTTAAATTAATTTAAATTATTATTATATTAAAGTTTTATTTTAATAATATAAGATTTTTTCTAATTTACTTATATTTTTAATATATTTATTATATATATTAATATAATTATTATTAATATAAAAAAGAATTAATATATTAAAAATTAAAAAGTTTTTATTATAATTATTATAAATATTAATTATAAAATTATTAATATATTTAATTAATATTTAGAAGAATTATAAAGTAAAGTTTTAAAAGGTTCTTTAAGCTCTTTTAATTAAATATATAGAAAGCATAGTCTAATTTTACTAAGACTCTATTAATTTTATAATATAATATATTTATTTTTACTATTATTTCTTACTATAAGCTATAGCTTATATAATTACTTTTAAATTAGAATAATATATTTATAGTTTCTTTAAAGAAGAAATATATAGACTTTTATTATTATAAGTCTATTATACTTATATAAAAAAAGAGATATTAAATAATATTACTACTTTATAGTTTATAAATATAATTACTAAAGTATATATTATAATTTAGCTTTAGAATTCTTAGAATTATACTAAAGAGAAGTATTATCTTCTTTATTAACTTTAGTAATTAAAGTAAGCTATATTATAATATTCTAATTTTAAAACTACTTTTTATATTTATAATTATATTTAAAGTATTATTTTATTTTATTCTTAAGCCTTTTTAATTTATAAATAGCTTTCTTTATTTATCTTTTTAATATATTCTTTAGTTTAATAAAATCGCTTTATATTAGTCTTTAGAAAAGGTATAGCCTTTCTTACTTTTTTACTTTTAAAAGCTATATATATAGGCTTATAAAACTAGGCCTTATTATTATACTATTATTATAAATGCCTTTAAGATTAAGAAAGACTTTTAATAACTACTTATTCTAACTCTTTTAGTTTATTATAATAAAAGTAGGAGTATATAAAAGTCTTATTCTATAAATAACTAATTAAAAGCCTAGTTTGCTTCTTAAGCTAGGATTCTTCTTTTATATAAAGTTAAGAATAATTATTATTTTACTTTTAATAAAGAGTATACCTTTTAGAAATCTAAGTATTATAAGGTCTATAATATTATTTAATTAAAAAAGAATAGTTATTAAAGAGCCTAAGTAAAGCATTATATTATTAATAATAATAATAGTCTTATAAATAAGGTTAAGAAAGATATTAATTACTTTAAAAAGTGCTTTATTAACTAGCTTTAATTTAATAAACTAATTCTAAGTTATTATTATTAATATCCTTTATATATAAAAGAATAATTTAAAGATTAGGAGTTATAAGTTATCTTTATAATAAAGTATATTATATAGCTCTTTTATATATAATTACTTTTTTACTTTAATATTATACTGAGTTATAAAAATTAAAATATACTTATTCTAAGTATAAGCTTATTATATAATAATTATTATATTTAAGTCTTATTTATTTTAATTTAAAAGTATAATTATTTATAGCTTATTAATAAAAGATAGTTAAAATACTTAATTATATAAGTAATAATATAATTATTAAAAGTCTAGTTTAGTTTACTATTTATTATGTAAGTATTAAAAGAAGCTATATAACTTTATATACTTAGTAATATAGACTTATTTATAAAGTATAATAATAGTTATAAATTAAAAGAATAGTTTATATTTTATTATATACTTTATTAAGCTTTTTAATTTCTATTTATTATAATTTCTAAGCTTTATTAAAAGAAGATTAATTTATCTAATTAGTTTAAATTAAAAAAAGTTATTAAAGAAGATAATAAGTAAGATCTTATTAAAAGAGTAATATATATTATCTTTATATAGCCTTAAGTAACTATTTATAAATACTAATATAAGGCTACTTACTTAGCTAATCTTATTAATAATTAATATAGTCTTATTCTTTTAATATAGCTTTTCTTCTAATATATTTTTTATAGTCTTTATTTTATTTTTAAATCTAATATTATATATTAAATAAAGAGTTATTCTATTAATAAGTATAGTTATATTTTTATTAATACTTATTAAGAATAATATATAAAGGCTACCTTTTAATTAGAATATATTCTTAATAGTATATATAATATAAGACTTTCTTATACTTTCTTTATTATTAATATATTAGAAGTATTATTTATTTTTCTCTTTTTAAAACTAAGTATTATACTTATTAAAGAAGAGTATTAGTAATAATACTATTATTAATTATAACTTATTTAAAGTCTATTATCTTATTAGACTTAGAGTAATATTAATATATAATATATAAGAACTAACTTTAAAATATATTTATCTTTTTAAATTAACTCTATTTATTAGTATTTCTTTTATTTAAATAAGCTATTATAAGATATTTAAGCTTTTATAAGGCTTATTAATATATATAAAGAATATATTATTCTCCTTATTTTAGATATTTATTATAATACTAATATCTTCTTTCTTTTAAAGCTTTAATATTATATTAATTTCTTCCTAACTAAAGAGGCTTATACTTTAAAAAAGTAAATCTTAAATATCTTATAATATTATATAAAACTATTAACCTTATTAAATAATAATATTATTATTCTATTTTATATTAATTACTATTACTTCTTTATATAAATATTTTAATATTAAACTTATAAATATATTCTTAATTTTACTTCTTTAGACTATTAATAGAATACTTAGAAAAGTATTATAATACTCTTAAAAGTTAATATTCTTATTATCTACTCTAATACTATCCTCCTTTCCAATTTAATTATTAAAAGCATATAAATCTATAATATCTTTAAAGTCCTAATCTATACTTTAAAGCTTATAATTAGCCTAAGTATCTTTTATAAAAATATATAATAAAGTAATATTATAAATATAAGAGTAAACTTAATTACTTAGTATCTTTTAAAACCTTTATTAAAGTCTAAGTATATTATTTATTAGTTTATATTAAAACCTTTTTTAAAGAATAAATAAAATAAAATATAAGACTATATTCTTATTAATATATTATAAGTACTTTCTTTTATATTATAAGACTTTAATAACTACTTTTTTATAAAGACTTTATTTTATTTATTAAACTTATTTATAAAATAACTATTAAATATAAATATTACTATTTTATTTAAACTTTAAAAGTATTAGATCTAGCCTTTATAAATAGTTATTATTAGTAAAAAAGGAATTAATATTATATTTCTTTAGTAAGACTATTCTTTTTTTAAGATTATAAAGAATATATAGTTATAAAAGTAAAGGTCTTAGAGAATTAGATTATAGTATTTATAAGCTTTTAAATAGAATAACTTAAAGCTATTTATTTAAAAATAGATATTATCTAATTATAAATCTTAACTAAGTATTAATAATACTTTTTATAAGCTTAGTTATTATTTAATATAAGCTTAATATAAAGAATTAAAATGCATTTAGATTTAAATAAGAATATTTATAAAATTAGTCTTAAAGCTAAGTAAATAATTAAATACTTTAAATTATAAAAGCTCTTTATTTATAAAAATTCAGTTTATAATATATAATAAGAATAATTTAGTCTTATTTACTATTATTAATATTAATATTAATATAATACTTAGATTACTTAGTTCTCTTTACTATTAATAAGCTAAATTTAATAGCTTTATAATAAGAGTAAGCCATTTTTATATAAAAGTATTAAGCTTTATAATATAATTATAAATATAATATATAAATACTAGCCTTTTTTTTTATATAAGAATTATTAATATATTATAATTATATTATAACTTTATAATTATATTCTAATTATATTAATTAATTATATAATAATCTCTCTTTACTTTAAATAAGTTATTATTTATAAAATTAGTTTTTAATATAAATCTTTAAAAAGCTTAAAAATAGTATAATTATATTTTATACTTTTCTAAGCTTACTTTTAAAACTTCTTTAATAAAGTATTTAATATATATAATAATATAGTAATAGACTTAATAATAAGATATAATAAAGTTAGCCTTATACTTAAACCTCTTTAATAACTATTCTATATTATATATTAGCTTAGGCTTAATTATAATAATCTTCTTACTATACTTTACTACTTCTTTTACTAAGGCTTTATTTAAAGTTATAATAAATATATTATTTATAACGCTATTAAAACCACTGTTCGGACTTTTGTTTCTACGCTGCTGCGTTTCTGTATCACGTGTTTGCATTACTTGAGTTGTCTTAAGACGAAGGACTCGATTGATTAGTCGACCTAGTTACAGATAGACTCTTATCCCTCCTCCCTTAGAACCAACCTTCCTCCGCCAAATCCTTCAACCGTTCTACCAAGCAGCAGGATTCCCTTAGTTTCTAACGCATCAGTCGTTTTGCGCGTTAATAATGGCTACGTTTCTCATGACTTGCATCATCCACCCCTCGTTAATATCAGCTAGCGACTCAAGGAACGCTATTTCTTCTAAGGATATTTCAGATGCTAGCTTTGCTACTAGTCGCCTTAAGAAATATCGTTCGTTTTTAATCCAGTTCTTAAATCGTCAGTTACCTCTAAAGAGGCGCAGTCTTAAGAATACTTCGGTCTTAAAGATCGCTAAGGCGACTCACTCGCTATTAGAAAGTCACTAAGTCTTAATAGTTCTAGTTTCTTTAAGACTATATCCTACTATTATAGCCTTTAGCTTATTAAGGGTTTCTATATCTTTACTAAACTTAGTATCTAGATTATATATAGAGAGAGTATAGTGGCTATTAAAACCTGAGTTACTAAGAGCGTAGAGTGTATTATACTAGATGTTTATTATAGTATTTGTTATAGTTAGTCTCTAATAAGCTAAATTACAATATAACTAGAATTATAAAGAGCTGAATTGTAATATAAGTATGAGTTAGAACTGCGATGAGGTAACTTAGAATGTGACGAACCCTTATAGGGCTTTTATTATATAACGATTTTGCCTTCTGACATCTAGCTTTTCTATTTAGCTTTTCTATCTAGCTTTTCTATCTAGCTTTCTAGCTGCTTAATGCATCTCGAAGGGTTGATTAGGATAGCAAGGCTTGTACCCTGATGCAGTAGAAACTCTAGTCATTCTGAGTTACTATTACTTTAGGCTTAGGTTTTAGGCCCTCACACTATTATTCATTATTAGTTGTTTTTTTTTTTTTTACTGTTTAACCTCTGGCCCCTCTCTAAGTGTGCGCTACTAAAGGACTATAACCTTAATATTATTTATAAAACTCTTTACTTTTAATTAGTATTCTCCTTTATTAAAGTTAGCTATATTATAAATAAGATTTAATAAAGCTAGGTTACTATCTAATTATAGTAGGCTATATAAGTAAAAAGATTTATAATTATTAGTTTTAATAGTTATATAATAATAGCTTATATTTTTATAAATAAATAGTTATTTAATATAAATATAATACTTAAAAAAAAGAGAGATCTTATAAAAGAAGAAGAGTATTAAATTAAAATAGTAATAGATTAAAAGGGTTATTACTTATAATAATATATATAGAATATAAAGTAATACTCTAATAGCTTTATTATTCTATTCTTTATATATTATTAGCTTTAGCTTTATTAGATTATTAATATTATTAGAGTTTAGAGTAAATTAAATAACTATAAGACTAAATACTATTATTATTAATTAGATCTTCTTTTATATAAACAAGCAGCTTTTATTTAATAAAGGTTATTAATTCTTATAGAATAAGAGTTCTTTTATAAGTATAATAATATTACTATTTATAGTCTTTTTTATTTTAAATATTTCCTTTTATGCTTTATATAAGTATTTAAGTATTAGCCTTTAGTATAATGTATATAATAAGTGAGTGTTCTAGACAAGCGAGTGTCTTACTTAGATTTTCACCTTAAATTGCGATTTTAAAATAATTCTTAAAAACTTAAACTAATCTTAAAATAGCTATAGTTTTAAATATAGCTTAATTATAACATATATTATTCTTATGAGCTTTCTTAAGCTATATATACCTATAGCACGAGTAGTATAAAATTCGCACTGTTTTTTTTTTCCTATTTTTATTTATAACTAGCTTAATAAATTAATTAGAAATATAAAGAAAATACTATATAACTTTTTTCCTTAAAAGCTTAAAATTAATTCTTTAGAAATTTACTAATTAAATAGCCCGTTTTAGAAAATCTAAAATGTGTACTTTTAGCTATATAGTATAGGTAGAACACTCGCTTGTTTAGGACACTCGCTTATTATATACATTATTCTCTTAATATATTAAAAAGCTAATTGCTTTAAGTAGCCTTAAGTAATCCACTAGTTCTAAGACTTTATTATTATATTAAAAATAAAGAAGGAAAAGGCAGAGTATTAAGTATAATACTTATTATATTACTATAGAATGACTTTAGCTTAAGACTCTAGAGTTATATCTTATAGTAAGGGATTTACTAAATCTTCTGCTTTATCTTAGTCTATTACTTATAGTTTACTATAACTATAAGAAAAGTAATTAAAGAAGGTTTTTAGAAAATAGTCTAAGGAAAAGCTATTAGTAAACTTATAATTATATAATAACGTACTTAATAAGCGAGCGCCGCAGACAAGCGAGCGCCGCAGTAAGATTTTCACCTTAAATTACAATTTTAAGAAAATTCTTAAAAATCTAAACTAAGCCTAAAATAGATAAGATTTTTAACCTAGCTTATTTATAAAATATCTTATTTTTAAGAATTCTTTTAGATTATATATATTTATAGCGCTAGTAGTATAAAATTCGCACTATCTATTTTACTATTTTTATTTATAACTAGTTTAATAATTTTTTAAAAAGTCTAAAAAAAATACTAGCTTATTAACTTTTTAACTGAATAACGTATATAATAAGCTTGCGTGACAAACAAGCTTGCGTAACACTTATACTGTGCATCTAGAAGTGTAAACTTTAAAATTTCTAAAACAGGCTCTATAATTCTGAGATTTTTAGGAAATTAATTTTAGATATTTACTTAAAAAGTTAATAAGCTAGTTATTTTTCTATATTTTTAAATAAATTATTAAGCTAGTTATAAATAAATATAGTGTAATAGACAGTGCGAATTTGATACTACTAGCACTATATATATATATAATCTAAAAAAATTCTTAAAAATAATATATTTTATAAATAAGCTAGGGTAAAAATCTTATTTATTTTAGGCTTAATTTGAATTTTTAAGAATTATTTTAAAACTGCAGTTTAAGGTGGAAATCAGAATGTCACGCTTACTTGTTTGTCACGCAAGCTTATCATATACGTTATTTAAAATTAATTTCTTAAAAATCTTAAAGCTATATAGCCCATTTTAGAAAATTTAAGATTCGGAGTTTTAAGTATATAGTATAGGTGCGGCGCTCGCTTATTAAGTACGTTACTTAGATAAATAGATAACCTAAAGAGCTATAAACTTATATTAATAAGGCCTTATTTATATTACTTTTATAACTATTATTAAACTAGCACTCTACTTATAGGATTAAACTAAAAAACTCTAGCTTATTTTACTCTATAAAAGTAGCTTACTTATTAATTAAGAATATTATTAAAGAGTATAGTTTAAATACTTACTTTAATATTTTTTTAACTATTACTTTTTTTAAGCTAAAAAGATATTATATACTATATATAGGCTTAAATTATCTAAAGATATATCTAGATCTTTCTATTAGTTCTATTATAATATTTTTAACTATTAATACTTAATTAAGAAGGTCTTACTTTTAATTAATTAAAAGTATAATCTATACTATTTATATAAGCTTTTCTATAATCTTTTCTTTTCTTATTATATATTAATAAGCTTATATTAGTATATTATTACTATCTTTAAAAGCCTAACTTTCTATTTCTTCTTTATTAATTATAATATTAATATAAAGAGAGTTATTTACTTATAGTTATTATAATACTATATAAAGAGTACTAAGTTAAATACTAAGTAATTTACTAATATTTTAAAGTATTAGTTATTTTAAGCTAATTTAAATTATATATACTTATTCTAATATTAATATAAATAAGTATAATAAGATTATAATAATTAAAGACTTTATATTATTAAAGAATATTATAATATATTTTAAGATATACTTTTAATATATTAGACTAATTAGTTAATTATATTAGATATTAAATTTAATAATAAATTTATATATTATATTAAAAGAAATAAGCTTTTTTTTAAAAAAAATAAGGTCTTTTAATTCTTTTAAATATTAATATTTATAATTAATAAGTATTATACTCTTTATATATATATTTAAGATTTTACTTTAATTAAAAGCTATTTAATAAAAAAAATATTAGTATTATAATCTTATTATTTCTTTTTAAAAAGTATTTCTTATATACTAATAAGTTAATTATTATTAAATAAATCTTATTAAATAATACTCTTTTTTAATTAATATAGTTTAAATCTTATAATTTTTTTTATAAATAGTAAACTAAATATATTACTATTTTTATATTATTTTTATTATAAAAGGCTTTTAAAAAGAATTAAATTATCTTAATCTTATATTATATAAATATAGAATTATACTAATTATAATAATTTAAAATTACTTACTTTTCTTAAAAGTATTACTTTATTACTTATATTAGCTTATTTAATACTTCTTTTTATTATATAATTATCTTTATAAATATTAAATTAAAACGAGCTTTCTATTAAATTAAAATAGTATTAGAAAGTTTATCTTATTTTAATTAATAATATTTTTTAATTATTATTAGACTTTATATATTTAAAAGACTTTAATTATTTTAAAAAGGATTTATATTTTAAATTTAGTAAATCTAGCTTTTATCTTACTTCTTTACTTTATTAATAGTATTTAGTTATATATATTATTAGCTCTTTTTAATATTAAGCCTCTTCTTTTTAATATTAATAATATCTTTTTAATTACTATCTTTTCTTTTTAATTTATAAATTATATTCTCTTTCTAATTCTTACTATTATAATCTCTCTTCTTTTTAATAATAGTATTCTTTTTATTATTATTAAATTATTTTAGCTTATTCTTTTATTTATTAATAATAATACTCTTCTTTTTATAATTATTTTATTATTTATTATTAATATTTTCTTACTTTTTATTTATATTATTTTTACTTTTCTAATTATTATTAAACTACTTTTTATATAATCTAACTTTTATTACTTTATAGTCTTATTCTTATTTACTATTATTAATTAAATAATTATATTTAAAATAAATTAAATAAAAAAGAAAGATTATTATATAATTTAATTATATTAAAGTATTTAATAATAATCCTTTTTAAATATATTATTATATAATAATAAGTTATATTAATAAGTTTTATATTAATAATTCTATAGGTTTTTTAAAACTAACTCTTTTTTTAAATAAAAAAGATATATAAAGAGATTTAGAAAAATATAATAAAAGATTTATAATATAAAGCCTTTTTTTATATTTATTTTAATTAAGATTATAAGTTCTAATTATTATTAAACGTAATATTAATTATTATTTATAATAATTATTACTATTTATAATAATTACTATTATTTATAATAATTATTACTATTTATAATAATTAATACTATTTATAATAATTATTATTATTTATAATAATTATTATTAGAAAGTAAAGCTATTATTAAGATATAAAGAATTATTTACTTTTTCTTTTTTAATTATAATACTATTTATATTTAATTAAACTATTAATCTTTAATACTTTAAGTATTAATTATTATTTCTTTTTTTAAAATAAGATATAGTAATAATATATTATATTAATATTAGAATTAAAGTAATACTAAAAGTAAGATTTATTTATATAATAAGCTAATATTTCTTATTTAATAAAGATTTAATATTCTCTCTTTTTTATACTTAGCTTTTCTAAATTCATTTTATTTATAGTACTATATATAATTCTATTATAATTAATATAGCTTTTCTTTTAGTTTTTATAATTTACTTAATACCTTTATTATTAAATAAATATAAATAGAAAGTGATTAATATAGATCTTACTATTATTTATTATTCTAATTTAGTTTAATATAAAATCCTCTTAATTAGCTTATATTATATAAATATAAAGAACTTTAAGGCTAAGACCTTCTTACTCTTTATTTAGCCTATATTTATTTTTAACCTTTATTTATACTTCCTTAGTCTTAAAGATAATAAGATCTTAGGCCTTTTTTTACTACTCTTTATTAAGGTTATAGTCCTTAGCAGCGCATACTCAGAGAGGGGCCAGAGGTTAAACAGTTAAAAAAAAATATAACTAATAGTGAATAATAGTGTGAGGGCCTAAAACCCAAGCCTAAGGCAATAGCAACTCAGAATGACTAGAGTTTCTACTGCATCAGGGTGCAAGCCTTGCTATTCTATTCAACCTTTTAAGATGCGTTACTAGAAAAGCTAGACAGAAAGCTAGACAGAAAAGCTAGACAGAAAAGCTAGATATCAGAAGGCAAAATCGTCATACAATAAAAGCCCCATAAGGGTTCGTTACATTCCAAGCTCATCACAATTCTAAGTCGCAATTCAATTACTTCTTTATAATTCTAGATCGCAATTTAACTCATTAAAGACTAATTTATTAAAGATCAGCGTTATTTTTAAGCTCTTTATAATCTAACTAACTTATAATAAATACTATAATAAATATCTAGTATAATATATTCTATTAAGGTTATAGTCCTTAGCAGCGCACACTCAGAGAGAGGCCAGAGGTTAAACAGTAAAAAAAAAAAAAAAAAAAACTAATAGTGAATAATAGTGTGAGGGCCCAAAACCCAAGCCTAAGGCAATAGCAACTCAGAATGACTAGAGTTTCTACTGCATTAGGGTGCAAGCCTTGCTATCCTAATCAACCCTTCGAGATGCGTTAAGTAGCTAGAAAGCTAAATAGAAAAGCTAGATGGAAAAGCTAGATAGAAAAGCTAGATAGAAAAGCTAGATGTCGGAAGGCAAAATCGTCATGCGATAAAAGCCCTGTGAGGGCTCTGCATTCGTCGCATTCCAAGTTACCTCGTCGCAATTCCAAGTCGTAATTCAATGCTCGCGATATAACTGACTCATAATGACCCCCCCTGACTAAACAAATAATATAATGCGCGTACAGCGCATTGCATAATAGCTTAGCAGACCCTCGCTAATACTAGTATATAAGAATCATCTTATATATATATTAACTAAAAGAATTAAAGAAGATTAAAGCCTACTTTTTAAACTATAAAAAGTAACTTATCTATCTAATTTAGAATATATAATAAAGGCTAAGTTTAATTAGCCTAATTATAAAAGGCTTATTTAATTAATAATCTTTAATTATTATATTTTTTAAAAGAATCTATTTTTATAAGCTTTATTAAATAAAGATATAATCTAATAAATTAAAATAAAGTAAGTCTTATTAAAAGAATTAGCTTAAAAAGAAGTAAAAAAAGAAATAATAATTATTAATAATACTTTCTTTAATAACTTAAAGAGCTATAATATATAAATTATATAATTATAAACTGATTTTATATTAATTAATATATAGTTAAAAGAGTAATATATTAAAAACTAAAGGAATCTTATTATAGTTACTTTTAATATTAATTATAATAAATTAAAGGATTTAGTAAAAGAAGGTTTTATAAAGGAAGAGGAATAAGAGTCTATTTATAATTAGGTTAACTAATTAATTAAGTCCTTTATTTTAAAATAACTTAAGTAATATAAATATATAATATAGAAATGCAGTAATAAGGAATGCAGTAGTATAAAAATAAAAGTCTGAATAGTGGTTTTAATAGTAATAATATATTTTATATTCTTAATAACTCAGGTTTTAGTAATTATTATATTCTTTTTATATATAACTTAAATACTAAGTTTAATAAAGATATAAAAATCCTTAATAAGCTAAAGGCTATAATAATAAATTATAGTCTTAAAGAAATTAGAACTATTAAGACTTAGTAACTCTTTAATAGTAAGTAAGTTACTTTAATAATCTTTAAGACTAAAGTATTCTTAAGACTATACCTCTTTAAAAGTAATTAATAATTTAAGAATTAAATTAAAAATAAATAATACTTTTTAAAATAATTAATAATAAAGTTAGTAATTAAAATATCTTTAAAAAAAATAGTATTTTTAAAGTTATTAGCTAATATTAATAAAGAGTAAATAATATAAGTTATAAATAATATAACTATTATTAATATATAAAAGGACTAAGAATAATAGAAAGATATAATAAAAAGAGGTTTTATTAATAAGTTCTTAGTAATTAAAAGAAAAAGAATAAGAGTTTATTTATAATTAGGTTAACTATTTAATTAAGTCTTTTATTTTATAATAACTTAAATAATATAAATATATAATTATATAGAAATATAGTAATAAGGAATATAGTAATATAGAAATAAAAGTCTGAATAGCGGTTTTAATAGTATTATTACTCTTTATATTTAATTTTAAAATAAAAATAATAACTTTAAAAGAAAATTAAAAAAAGAAATAGTTTATTATAATTATTTAATTTCTTTTAAATAAACTTACTTTTTATAATATAAATTTAAATAAATAGAAAATAGAAGAAACTTAATTTATATAAATTATATTAGTATTATTATATAATAATAGTTTAACTTTATATATTTTTTTATATTATATTTATATTAATTATTAATATTTATAATTCTATAGTATTATCTTTTAACTTTTTAATAATAATAATAAAAGTACTTTTTAATTAAGCTTTTTAATATATATATTTTTTACTAATCTTATTAATTTAAATACTTTTTATATTAAAGAGGATATTTAATTAAAACTATTAAATAAGACTTTAGTATTTATAAAGCTAGATTCTTATTTAATATTAAAGAATAATTACTTTCTTTATAAAAGTATATATATATATTATATTTTTCTTTTCTTTTTTATAAAATAATAATTATAAAGTTTTTTATTTAAATAAATATAATAAGTTATAAACCCTTTTTTTAAAAGATTATAAACTATATATAATATTTATATTTTAAAAGTCTTTAATTATAAACTTATTTAAAGCCTTTAAGTTATTAATTTTATTATTAAGATTTTAATAATTCTTTTTAATAATTAAGAATTTATTTAATAAAATACTCTATTTATATATAATATATTTATATTTATATTATTAAATTCTATTAATAAGTTACTTAATGTATATAATAAGCTTATATAATAAATAAGTAAGTATAATATTCTAATTTTTACTTTAAACTGCAGTTTTAAAATAATTCTTAAAAATTTAAATTAAGCCTAAAATAAATAAGATTTTTACTCTAGCTTATTTATAAAATATATTATTTTTAAGAATTTTTTTAGATTATATATATATATAGTGCTAGTAGTATCAAATTCGCACTGTCTATTACACTATATTTATTTATAACTAGCTTAATAATTTATTTAAAAATATAGAAAAATAACTAGCTTATTAACTTTTTAAGTAAATATCTAAAATTAATTTCTTAAAAATCTTAGAATTATAGAGCCTATTTTAGAAATTTTAAAGTTTATACTTCTAAATGCATAGTATAAGTATTACGCAAGCTTGTTTATTATATAAGCTTATTATATACATTATATTATTATAATTAACTAATTTTAAAAGTATTATAAATAAAAATCTATTTTTATTTTTAATTTATAATTAAAAGTAATTTTTATAATAAAAAGCTAATTTTATAATACTATTATTAAAGTACTTAGATTATAAAATAATTAAATTATTAATTTATTTTAAAAAAAATATATATTATTAATTCTAATTATAATTAATATTAATTTAATACTTTTAATTTTAAATTTAAATATATTTTATCTTTTTTAAGCCTCTTTTTTAAATTAATTAGTAATTTAAATAATAATTATATAAATAGTAATTTAAATATTAAAAAAATATTAAATAATTAACTTAGTCTTATTTCTTTTATTTTAATATATAAAAAGAAATAATAAAATCCTTTTAAGCTAATTTAAAATAAAAAATTATAATAAGAAAAAGAGAATATAATTATATAATTAAATTATTAATATTAATTAAAAATATAACTTTTTTATTTTATTTTATAAGTCTTATTTATTTTTATTTTATTATATATTTTATTTATTTTATAATATTTATAATTTTAAATAATAATATCTTTTTTATCTTTTTATTTAATATAATAATTCTTAATTAAATTAAGAGGGTTTATTAAATAATATAAATAATTATAATAATAGCTTTATAATATATATATATATTATATAGTTTTTCTTTAAGTTTTTATTTTTTAAGATTAAAGAAATATAATTATTTTTAACTTTTTAATATAATTTAACTTAGTAAAAGCTTAATAAGCTCTTTTTAATTTAATTTTAAAAGACTATTTAATTTTATATAATTACTTTATATTTAAGTATTTTAATATAGTTTAATTTAATAAGATTAGTATAAGAATTATTAATAATCCTTATAAATTATTAATAATTTATTAAAATAATACTTTAATTTACTAAAGTTATATATAATAGATTTAATATTTCTTATTAAAAATAAGGCTTAAAGTTTTATTATAAGTAATTGCTTAATTTATTTTATTAATAATACTTATAAGTAGCCCTTTTTTATTAGCTTTATTATATTAGTATAGTTCTTTTAAGCTTCTTTTAGTAAGCTGCTTATTAAACTAGTCCTTTCTGTTTTATAATATTCTTTTATTATTTATAAAATTGTTAATATGTATAATAAGCGAGTGTACTAAATAAGTGAGTGCACTACTTATATTATATAGCTAAAAGTTATAATTTTCAATTTTCTAAAATTAAATATATAATTATAGGAATTTTAAGGAATTAATTTTAGATCTTTAAATAAAAAAGTTATAAAATAGTATTTTTTCTAGACTTTTAAAAAATTTACTTAGCTTTTTAAAAATAAAAATAAGAAAAAAACAGTATAAATAAGATTATTTTAAATAACTTTATAAAGAGTTTTTATAAAAACCTAGAAAAATAATTAATTATTATAAGTAAATTAATATATCTATTTTTCTAAATTATAGCCATTTTAAGCTTAGTTTGAATTTTTAAAACGTTTTTTAAAAATCGTATTTTAAAGTATAAACTTACTTTAGTATACTCACTTAGTTAGTGCACTTACTTATTATATACATTATTTTATTTATATTTTTAACAGGAGGGACCAGTCTAATAAACAGCTTACTAAAAGAAGCTTAAAAGAACTATATTAATATAATAAAACTAATAAAAAAAGGCTACTTATAAGTATTATTAATAAGATAAACTAAGTAATTACTTATAATAGAATCTTAAGCTTTACTTTTAATAGAAAATATTAAATCTATTATATATAATTTTAATAAATTAAAGTATTACTTTAATAGATTATTAATAATTTATAAGGATTATTAATAATTCTTATACTAACTTTATTAAATTAGATTATATTAGAATACTTAAATATAAAGTAATTATATAAAACTAAGTAGTCTTTTAAGATTAAATTAAAAAAGGCTTATTAAGCTTTTATTAAATTAGACTATATTAAAAAGTTAAAAATAATTATACTTTTTTAATTTTAAAAAGTAAAAACTTAAAAAGAAGCTATATAATATATATATATATATTATAAAGCTATTATTATAATTATTTATATTATTTAATAAACCCTTTTAATTTAATTAAAAATTATTATATTAAATAAAAAGATAAAAAAGATATTATTATTTAAAATTATAAATATTATAAAATAAATAAAATATATAATAAAGTAAAAATAAATAAGATTTATAAAATAAAATAAGAAGATTATATTTTTAATTAATATTAATAATTTAATTATATAATTATACTTTTCTTTTTCTTATTATAATTCTTTTATTTTAAATTAGTTTAAAAGTATTTTATTATTTCTTTTTATATATTAAAATAAGAAAAATAAGACTAAATTAGTTATTTAATATTTTTTTAATATTTAAATTACTATTTATATAATTATTATTTAAATTATTAATTAGCTTAAAAAAGAGATTTAAAAAGAATAAAATATATTTAAATTTAAAATTAAAAGTATTAAATTAATATTAATTATAATTAGAATTAATAATATATATTCTTTTTTAAAATAAATTAATAGTTTAATTACTTTATAATTTAAATATTTTAATAATAATATTATAAAATTAGCTTTTTTTTATAAAAATTACTTTTAATTATAAATTAAAAATAAGAATAGGTTTTTATTTATAATATTTTTAAAATTAATTAATTATAATAATATAAATAATTTATTAATAAGATTTAATAATATAAATATAAATATATTATATATAAATAAAGTATTTTATTAAATAAATTCTTAATTATTAAAGAGAATTATTAAAATTCTAATAGTAAAATTAATAACTTAAAGGCTTTAAATAAATTTATAATTAAAGACTTTTAAAATATAATTATTATATATAATTTATAATCTTTTAAAAAAAGGGTTTATAATTTATTATATTTATTTAAATAAAGAATTTTATAATTATTATTTTATAAAAAAAAGAAGAAAATATAATATATATATATATTTTTATAAAAAAAGTAATTATTTTTTAATATTAAATAAGAATTTAATTTTATAAATACTAAAGTCTTATTTAATAGCTTTAATTAAATATTCTTTTTAATATAAAAAATATATAAATTAATAGGATTAATAAAGAATATATATATTAAAGAGTTTAATTAAAAAGTACTTTTATTATTATTATTAAAGAATTAAAAGATAATATTATAAGATTATAAGTATTAATAATTAATATAAATATAATATAAGAAAATATATAAAATTAAATTATTATTATATAATAATATTAATATAATTTATATAAATTAAGTTTTTTCTATTTTTTATTTATTTAAATTTATATTATAAAAAGTAAGTTTATTTAAAAGAAGTTAAGTAATTATAATAAATTATTTCTTTTTTTAATCTTTTTTTAAAGTTATTATTTTTATTTTAGAATTAAATATAAAGAGTAATAAAAAAAGGCTTAAGATTTTATTATTTTTAAAACTAAAGAAGTATAAATAAAGAATACACTATTAAAATCACTATTTAGACTTTTATTTTTATATTACTATATTTTTATATAATTATATATTTATATTATTTAAGTTATTTTAAAATAAAAGATTTAATTAATTAATTAACTTAATTATAAATAAACTTTTATCTTTCTTTCTTTATAAAACCTTCTTTTATTAAATCCTTTAACTTATTATAATTAATATTAAAAATAATTATAATAAGATTCTTTTAGTTTTTAATATATTACTCTTTTAACTATATATTAATTAATATAATATTAGCTTATAATTATATAATTTATATATTATAACTCTTTAAGTTATTAAAGAAAGTATTATTAATAATTATTATTTTTATTTATTTCTTTTTTTAAACTAATTCTTTTAATAAAACTTACTTTATTTTAATTTATTAAATTATATCTTTATTTAATAAAGCTTATAAGAATAAGTTCTTTTAAAAAATATAATAATTAAAAATTATTAATTAAATAAGCTTTTTATAATTAGGCTAATTAAACTTAGCTTTTATTATATATTCTAAGTTAAATAAATAAGATACTTTTTATAGTCTAAGAAGCAGGCTTTAATCTTCTTTAATTCTTTTAGCTAGTATATATATAAGACGATTCTTATATACTAATATTAGTGAGGGTCTGCTAGGCTATTATGCGATGCGCTATATGCGCATTGTGTCGTTTGTTTAGTCAGGGGGGGTTATTATGAGTCGGTTATATCGCGAGCAGTTGAATTGCAATATGAGAATTGCAAAGCGTTGAATTGCGACGTGAGTGTATAGCTTTTATCCACTCTGCAAGCTTGAGAATATTACTGACTCTGATAGTTGGAATTGCGACGAGCTTGGAATGTGACGAATGCAGAGCCCTCACGGGGCTTTTATCGCATGACGATTTTGCCTTCCGACATCTAGCTTTTCTATCTAGCTTTTCTATCTAGCTTTCTAGCTGCTTAACGCATCTCAAAGGGTTGATTGGGACAGTAAGGCGTGCACTATGATGCAGTAGAAACTCTAGTTATTCTGAGTTACTATTGCCTTAGGCTTGGGTTTTAGGCCCTCATACTATTATTTACTATTAGTTTTTTTTTTTTTTTTACTGTTTAATCTCTTGGCCTCTCTCTGAGTGTGCGCTGCTAAAGGACTATAACCTTAATAAATAAAGAATAAGAATAAATATAAGTTAAATAAAAAGTAAGAAGGTCTTAGCTTTAAAGGTTTTTATATTTATATAATATAAGCTAATTAAAAGGATTTTATATTAAACTAAGTTAGAATAATAAGTAATAGTAAGATTTATATTAATTACTCTTTATTTATATTTATTTAATAATAGAAGTATTAAGTAAATTATAAAGGCTAAAAGAAAAGTTATATTAATTATAATAGAATTATATATAATACTATAAATAAAATAAGTTTAAAAAAGCTAAATATAAAAAAAAGAGAATATTAGATCTTTATTAATAAGAAATATTAACTTATTATATAAATAAATCTTACTTTTAGTATTATTTTAATTCTAATATTAATATAATATATTATTATTATATTTTATTTTAAAAAAAAGAAATAATAATTAATACTTAAAATATTAGAAATTAATAATTTAATTAGATATAAATAGTATTATAATTAAAATAGTATTATAATTAAAATAGTATTATAATTAAAATAGTATTATAATTAAAAAGAAAAAAGTAAATAATTCTTTATATTTTAATAATAGCTTTACTTTTTAATAGTAATTATTATAAATAATAATAATTATTATAAATAGTATTAATTATTATAAATAGTAATAATTATTATAAATAGTAATAATTATTATAAATAGTAATAATTATTATAAATAGTAATTAGTATTACTTTTAATAATAATTAAAGCCTATAATCTTAATTAAGATAAGTATAGAAAAAGGCTTTATATTATAAATGTTTTATTATATTCTTTTAAATCTCTTTATATATTTCTTTTATTTAAAAAAAGAGTTAATTTTAAAGAATTTATAAAATTATTAATATAAAACTTATTAATATAACTTAATGTATATAATATGCGAGTAGGATAAACAAGCGAGCGTGACACTCTGATTTTCACCTTAAATCATGATTTTTAAATATTTATTAGAAATTCAAACTAAGCCTAAAATAGCTAAAAATTTAGCTTTTACTTATTTATAATATATATTATTTTTATGAATTTCTTTAGATTATTTATACATATAGCGCTAGCAGTATTAAATTCGCACTGTGTTTTTGCTATTTTTATTTATAATTAGCGTAATAACTTTTTTTAAAAATATAAAAAAAAGACTAGCTTATTAAATTTTTAATTATATATCTAAAATTAATTTCCTAAAAATCGTAGAGCTTCATAGCCTATTTTAGAAATTTTAAAGTTTATACTTTTAGCTGTACAGTATAAGTGTCACGCTCGCTTATTTATCCTACTCGCTTATCATACACGTTATTATTATATAATAATATATTTAAAGAGGATTATTATTAAGTATTTTAATATAATTAAATTATATAATAATTCTTTTTTCTTATTTAATTTATTATAAATATAACTATTTAATTAATAGTAATAAATAACAATAGAATTATAAAATATTAAGAATTAGATTATATAAAAAGCAGTTTAATAATAATTAAAAAAGTAAAAATAATATAAATAAGAAATAAGAAAATATTAATAATAAATAATAAAATAGCTATAAAAAGAAAAGTATTATTATTAATATATAAAAGAATAAATTAAAATAATTTAATAATAAGAAGAAGAATACTATTATTAAAAAGAGAAGAGACTATAATAATAAGAATTAGAAAGAGAATATAACTTATAAATTAAAAAGAAAAGATAGTAATTAGAAAGATATTATTAGTATTAAGAAGAAGAGGCTTAATATTAAGAAGAGCTAATAATATATATAACTAAGTATTATTAATAAGATAGAAAAGTAAGATAAAAGTTAGATTTATTAAATTTAGAATATAAATCTTTTTTAAAGTAATTAAGATTTTTTAAATATATAAAGTCTAATAATAATTAGAAAATATTATTAATTAAAGTAAGATAGACCTTTTAATATTATTTTAATTTAATAAAAAGCTCTTCTTAATTTAATATTTATAAAGATAATTATATAATAAAAAGAAATATTAAATAAATTAATATAAATAATAAAGTAATACTTTTAAAAGAAGTAAGTAATCTTAAATTATTATAATTAATATAACTTTATATTTATATAATATAAGATTAATATAATTTAATTCTTTTTAAAAGCCTTTTATAATAAAAATAATATAAAAATAGTAATATACTTAATTTACTATTTATAAAAAAAGCTATAAGACTTAGATTATATTAATTAAAAAAGAGTATTATTTAATAAGATTTATTTAATAATAACTAATTTATTAATATATAAAAGATACTTTTTAAAAGAAAAATAATAAGATTATAATATTAATATACTTTTTTTATTAAATAGCTTTTAATTAAGATAAGGTCTTAGATATATATATAAAAAGTATAATACTTATTAATTATAAATATTAGTATTTAAAAGAGTTAAAAGGCCTTATTCTTTTTAAAAAGAAGCTTATCTTTTTTAATATAATATATAGATTTATTACTAAGTTTAATATTTAATATAACTAATTAACTAATTTAATATATTAAAAGTATATTTTAAAGTATATTATAATATTCTTAAATAATATAAAGTCTTTAGTTATTATAATCTTATTATACTTATTTATATTAAGATTAGAATAAGTATATATAATTTAAACTAATTTAGAATAGTTAATACTTTAAGATATTAGTAAATTACTTAGTATTTAAGTTAGTACTTTTTATATAATATTATAATAACTATAAGTAAATAACTCTCTTTATATTAATATTATAATTAATAAAGAAGAAATAGAAAGTTAAGCTTTTAAAGATAGTAATAATATACTAATATAAGCTTATTAATATATAGTAAGAGAAGAAGAGATTATAAAAAAGCTTATATAAATAGTATAGATTATACTTCTAATTAATTAAAAGTAAGACCTTTTTAATTAAGTATTAATAATTAAAGATATTATAATAGAGTTAGTAAAAAGATTTAGATATATCTTTAGATAATCTAAGCTTATATATAGTATATAATATCCTTTTAGCTTAAAGAAGGTAATAATTAAAGAAATATTAAAATAAGTATTTAAATTATACTTTTTAATAATATTCTTAATTAATAAGTAAGCTGCTTTTATAGAATAGAATAAGCTAGAGTTTATTAATCTAATTTTATAAATAGAGTATTAGTTTAATAATAATTATAAAAGTAGTATAAGTAAGGCCTTATTAATATAGGTTTATAGCTCTTTAAGTTATTTATTTATTTAAGTATTATATAATTATAAGTTTATTAATAGCTTTTTCTTAGATTATTTCTTAAAAACCTTCTTTAATTACTTTCTTTATAGTTATAGTAAATTATAAGTAATAGACTAAAATAAGGCAGAAGACTTAGTGAATCTCTTACTATAAGATATAACTCTAGAGTCTTAAGCTAAAGTCATTTTATAATAATATAATAAGTATTATATTTAATACTCTGCCTTTTCTTTCTTTATCTTTAATATAATAATAAGGTTTTAAAACTAATAAATTACTTAAAACTACTTAAAGTAATTGGCTTTTTAATATATTAAAAGAATATACTAAAAGCTAATACTTAAATACTTATATAAAATATAAAAAGAGATATTTAAAATAGAAAAGACTATAAATAGTAATATTATTATATTTATAAAAGAACTCTTATTTTATAAGAACTAATAACTTTTATTAAATAAGAACTACTTATTTATATAAAAGAAGATCTAATTAATAATAATAGTATTTAGCTTTATAATTATTTAATTTACTTTAAACTTTAATAATATTAATAACTTAGTAAAGCTAAAGCTAGTAATATATAAGAAATAGAATAATAAGGCTATTAGAATATTACTTTATACTTTATATATATTATTATAAATAATAACTTTCTTAATCTATAACTCTTTTAATTTAATACTCTTTTTCTTTTATAAGATCTTTCTTTTTTTTAAGTATTATATTTATATTAAATAACTATCTATTTATAAGAATATAAGCTATTATTATATAATTATTAAGACTAATAATTATAAGGCTCTTTACTTATATAGCTTATTATAATTAGATAGTAACCTAGCCTTATTAAATCTTATTTATAATATAGCTAACTTTAATAAAAAAGAATACTAATTAAAAGTAAAGAGTTTTATAAATAATATATTTATTATAACTTTAAATAAAGCCTTAATAAAAAAAGTAGTAAAGTATAGTAAGAAGATTATTATAATTAAGTCTAAACTAATATATAATATAGAGTAGTTATTAAAGAGGTTTAAGTATAAAGCTAACTTTATTATATTCTATTACTAAGTCTATTACTATATTATTATATATATTAAGTACTTTATTAAAGAAGTTTTAAAAGTAGGCTTAAAAAAGTATAAAATATAACTATATTATTTTTAAGCTTTTTAAAGATTTATACTAAAGACTAGCTTTATAAATAATAACTTATTTAAAATAAAGAAAGATTATTATATAATTAATTAATATAATTAGAGTATAGTTATAAAGCTATAGTATAATTATAATATATTAATAATTCTTATATAAAAAAAAGGGCTAGTACTTATATATTATATTTATAATTATATTATAAAGCTTAATACTTTTATATAAAAGTAACTTATTCTTATTATAAAGCTATTAAATTTAGCTTATTAATAATAAAAAGAACTAAGTAATTTAAGTATTATATTAATATTAATATTAATAATAGTAAATAAAACTAAATTATTCTTATTATATATTATAAATTGAATTTTTATAAATAAAAAGCTTTTATAACTTAAAGTATTTAGCTATTTATTTAGCTTTAGAACTAATTTTATAAATATTCTTATTTAGACTTAAGTATATTTTAATTTTTTATACTAAGCTTATATTAAATAATAGCTAAGTTTATAAGAAGTATTATTAATACTTAATTAAGATTTATAATTAAATAATATCTCTTTTTAAATAAATAGCTTTAAGTTACTTTATTTAAAAGCTTATAAATATTATAGTCTAATTCTTTAAGACTTTTACTTTTATAATTATATATTCTTTATAGTTTTAAAGAAAGAATAGTCTTATTAAAGAAGTATAATACTAATTCTTTTTCTACTAATAGTAATTATTTATAAAGGCTAGGTCTAATACTTTTAAAGTCTAAATAAAATAGTAATACTTATATTTAATAATTATCTTATAAATAAGTTTAATAAATAAGATAAAGTCTTTATAAAAAAATAGCTATTAAAGTCTTATAATATAAAAGAAAGTGCTTATAATATATTAATAAGAATATAATCTTATATCTTATTCTATTTATTCTTTAAAAAAGGTTTTAAAATAAGCTAATAAATAATATACTTAAACTTTAATAAAGGTTCTAAAAGATACTAAGTAACTAAGTTCATTCTTATATTTATAATATTACTTTATTATATATTTTTATAGAAAATACTTAGGCTAACTATAAGCTTTAAAGTATAGACTAAGACTTTAAAGATATTATAGATTTATATACTTTTAGTAATTAAATTAGAAAGGAGGATAGTATTAGAGCGGATAATAAGAATATTAATTCTTAAGAGTATTATAATGCTTTTCTAAGTATTTTATTAATAGTCTAAAAGAGTAAAATTAAGGATATACTTATAAATTTAATATTAAAATACTTATATAAAGAGATAATAGTAATTAATATAAAATAGAATAATAATACTATTATTTAGTAAGGTTAATAATTCTATATAATATTATAAGATATTTAAGATTTACTTTTTTAAAGTATAGGCCTTTTTAATTAAAAAGAAATTAATATAATATTAAAGTTTTAAAAGAAAGAAGATATTAATATTATAATAAATATTTAAAATAAGGAAAGTAATGCTTTTTTTATATATACTAATAGGCTTTATAAAAGCCTAAATATCTTATAATAGTCTACTTAAATAGAAGAAATATTAGTAAATAAAGTTAATCTAAGAAAATAAATATATTTTAAAGTTAGTCTTTATATATTATATATTAATATCACTCTAGGTTTAGTAAGGTAATAGACTTTAAATAAGCTATAATTAATAGTAGTATTATTATTAGTACTTTTTCTTAATAAGTATAATACTTAGCTTTAAAAAGAGAAAGGTAAGTAATACTTTTAATATATTAATAGTAAAAGAAGTATAAAAAAGTCTTATATTATATATACTATTAAGAATATATTCTAATTAAAAGGCAGCCTTTATATACTGCTTTTAATAAATATTAGTAAAAATATAGTTATACTTATTAGTAAAGTGACTCTCTATTTAGTATATAATATTAAATTTAAAGATAAAATAAAGATTATAAGGAATATATTAAAAGAAGAAAAGCTATATTAAAAGAGTAAGATTATATTAATTATTAATAAGATTAGTTAAGTAAGTAGCCTTATACTAATATTTATAAATAGCTACTTAAAGCTTAATAAAGATAATATATATTACTCTTTTAATAAGATCTTACTTATTATCTTTTTTAGTAATTTCTTTTAATTTAAATTAATTAAATAGACTAGTCTTTTTTTAATAAAGCTTAGAAATTATAGTAAATAGAAATTAAAAAGCTTAGTAAAATATATAATAAGATATAAACTATTCCTTTAATTTATAATTATTATTATACTTTATAAGTAAGTCTATACTATTAAGTATATAAAGTTATATAGCTTCTTTTAGTACTTATATAATAAATAATAAATTAAATTAGACTTTTAATAATTATATTATTATTTATATAATTAAGTATTTTAACTATTTTTTATTAATAAACTATAAGTAATTATACTTTTAAATTAAAATAAATAAGATTTAAATATAATAACTATTATATAATAGGCTTATACTTAAAGTAAGTATATTTTAATTTTTATAACTAAGTATAATACTAAAGTAAGAAAGTAATTATATATAAAAGAGCTATATAATATACTTTATTATAAAAATAACTTATAATTCTTAATCTTTAGATTATTCTTCTATATATAAAGAATATTAATAATAATAATCTAGAATTAGCTTATTAAGTTAAAGCTAGTTAATAAAGCACTTTTTAAAGTAATTAATATCTTTTCTAACCTTATTTATAAAACTATTATTATTATTAATAATATAATACTTTACTTAAGCTTTTTAATAATTATTCTTCTTTAATTAAATAATATTATAAACTTTATAATACTTAGACTTTTAAAAAGTATACTCTTTATTAAAAGTAAAATAATAATTATTTCTAACTCTATATAAAAAAAGAATCCTAGCTTAAGAAGCAAACTAGGCTTTTAGTTAGTTATTTATAAAATAAAACCTTTATATACTCTTACCTTTATTATAATAAATTAAAAGAGCTAAAGTAAGTAGTTCTTAAAGGTCCTTCTTAATCTTAAAGGTATTTATAATAATAGTATAATAATAGTATAATAATAAGGCTTAGTTTTATAAGCTTATATATATAGCTTTTAAAAGTAAAAAAATAAGAGAGACTATACTTTTTTTAAAGATTAATATAAGGCAATTTTATTAAATTAAAGAATATATTAAAAAGATAAATAAGAGAAGCTATTTATAAGTTAAAGAAGCTTAAGAATAAGATAAAGTAATGCTTTAAGTATAACTATAAATATAAAAAGTGGTTTTAAGATTAGGATATTATAATATAGCTTACTTTAGTTACTAAAGTTAATAAAGAAGATAATACTTCTCTTTAGTATAATTCTAAGAATTCTAAAGCTAAGTTATAATATATACTTTAGTAATTATATTTATAAGCTATAAAGTAGTAATATTATTTAATATCTCTTTTTCTTATATAAGTATAATAGACTTATAATAGTAAAAGTCTATATATCTTTTTTTTAAAGAAACTATAAATATATTATTCTAACTTAAAAGTAATTATATAAGCTATAGCTTATAGTAAGAAGTAATAGTAAAAATAAATAAATAATACTATAAAATTAATAGAGTCTTAATAAAACTGGACTATGCATTTTATATATTTAGTTAAAAGAGCCTAAAGAACCTTTTAAAACTTTACTTTATAGTTCCTCTAAGTAAAGAGTGCTACTAAAACTATTATTTAAACTTTTATTTTTATATTATTATATTCCTTATTATTATATTTCTATATAATTATATATTTATATTACTTAAGTTATTTTAAATTAAAGGACTTAATTAATTAGTTAACTTAGTTATAAATAGACTCTTTTTTACTATTAAAACCGCTATTTAGACTTTTATTTCTATACTACTGCGTTTCTATATTACACATTTGCATTACTTGAGTTATCTTAAGACGAAGGACTCGATTAATTAATTAACCTAGTTATAAATAGACTCTTATTCCTCTTCCTTTAAACCTTCTTTTACTAAATCCTTTAACTATTCTAATAGGATTCTCTTAGTTTCTAATATATCACTTCTTTAGCTATATATTAATTAATATAATATTAGCTTATAACTATATAATCTATATATTATAGCTCTTTAAATTATTAAGAAAGGTATTATTAATAATTATTATTTCTTTTTATTTCTCTTTTTAAACTAATTCTTTTAATAAGACTTATTCTATTTTAATTTATTAAATTATATCTTTATTTAATAGAGCTTATAAAAACAGATTCTCTTAAAAGATATAATAATTAAAGATTATTAATTAAATAAGCCTTTTATAATTAAGCTAGCTAAACTTAGCCTTTATTATATATTCTAAATTAGATAAGTAAGATACTCTTTATAACTTAAGAAGTAAGCTTTAATCTTCTTTAATTCTTTTAATTAGTATATATATAAGATGATTCTTATATACTAGTATTAATAAGGGTCTGCTAGGCTATTATATAATGTACTATATGCGCATTATATTATTTATTTAATTAGGGGGAGTTATTATAAGTCAGTTATATTACGAGCAGTTAAATTGTAATATAACGGGAATTATAAAGCATTAAATTATAACGTAATTAGAATTGCAATAAGCTTAGAATGCGACGAAGTAATGCAGAGCCCTCATGAGGCTTTTATTATATAACGATTTTGCCTTCTGACATCTAGCTTTTCTATCTAGCTTTTCTATCTAGCTTTCTAGCTACTTAATGCATTTCGAAGGGTTAATTAGGATAGTAAGGCTTATACCCTGATATAGTAGAAACTCTAGTTATTCTGAGCTACTATTGCTTTAAGCTTAGGTTTTAAGCCCTTATACTATTATTTACTATTAGTTATTATTAGTTATTATTATTTTTTTACTATTTAACCTCTGGCCCCTCTCTGAGTATACACTACTAAGGACTATAACCTTAATAAATAGACTCTTATTCTTTCTCTTTTAAATCTTTCTTTATTAAATCTTTTAACTTATTAAATAATAAAATTCTTTTAGTTTTTAATATATTACTCTTTTAGCTATATATTAGTAAATATAAAGTTAGTTTATAATTATATTATTTATATATTATAATTCTTTAAGTTATTAAAAAAAGCATTATTAATAGTTATTATTTTTTTTAAATTAATTCTTTTATTAAAACTTATTTTATTTTAATTTATTACATTATATTTTTATTTAATAGAGCTTATAAAAATAGATTTTCTTAGAAAATATAATAACTAAAGAGTACTAATTAAATAAGCTGTTTATAATTAAATTAATTAAACTTAGCCTTTATTATATATCTTAAGCTAAATAAATAAAATAATCTTTATAATTTAAAAAGTAAGCTTTAATATTTTTTAATTTTTTTAATTAATATATATAAAATAATTCTTTTATTATTAAAACTACTATTTAGACTTTTATTTTTATATTTTTATATTCCTTATTATTATATTTTTATATTATATATGTATATTACTTAAGTTATTATAAAATAAAAGACTTAATTAATTAACTAGTTTAGTTATAAATAGAGTCTTATCCTTCCTCTTTTAATTACTAAGAACTTAAAACCTCTATTTATTATATCCTTCTATTATCTATAATACTCTTACTTAACTTATATTTCTAATTAATTATATATATTAATAGCTTTATAATTAATTCAATCTATTTATATATTAATAATAATTGTATTATTTATAATATATATTATTTACTTTTTATTAATATTAATTAATAATTTAAAAAATAATTTAAATATTAATTTTATTATTAATTATTTTAAAAAAATATTAAGTATTTTTAATTTAGTTTAAATTATTAATTATTTTTAAAAAAAAATAATTTTAAAAATACTTTAGTTTTAAAAATTATTAAAATAATTTATTTATTATTAAAGACTTATTAAATTTTAATAATTTTAATTTTTTTAAAATTATAATATATTATATTCTTAATTTATTAAAGTTTTTTTATATGTTTATTTAATTTAATATTTAAAATATATTAAAGTTATAGTCCTTTAGTAGTGCACACTTAGAGAGGGGCTAGAGGTTAAATAGTAAAAAAAAAAAAAAAGTAACTAATAGTAAATAATAGTATAAAGGCTTAAAACCTAAGCCTAAGGTAATAGTAACTCAGAATGACTAGAGTTTTTACTATATTAAGGTGCAAGCCTTACTATCTTAATTAACCCTTTAAGATGCGTTAAGCAGCTAGAAAGCTAAATAGAAAAGCTAGATAGAAAAGCTAAATATCAGAAAGCAAAATCGTTATATAATAAAAGCTCTATAAGGGTCACTTTATCGCATTCTAAGTTACTTTATTATAGTTCTAACTTATACTTATATTATAATTCAGCTTTTTATAATTTTAAATCGTAATTTAACTTATTAAAGAATAACTATAATAAATATTATAATAAATATTTAATATAATATATTTTATACTCTTAATAACTTAGGTTTTAATAATTACTATACTCTCTTTATATATAATCTAAATACTAAGCTTAGTAAAGATATAAAAACCCTTAATAAGCTAAAGGCTATAATAATAAAATATAATCTTAAAAAAACTAGAACTATTAAGACTTAATAACTTTTTAATAATAAGTAATTTACTTTAGTAATTTTTAAGACTAAGGTATTTTTAAAACTATACTTCTTTAGAAATAACTAATAATTTAAGAACTAGATTAAAAATGAATAATACTTCTTAAAGTAATTAATAATAAAGCTAATATTTAAAATATTTTTAAAAGAAATAATATTCTTTAAATTACTAGCTAATATTAATAAAGAGTAGATAATATAAGTTATAAGTAATATAGTTATTATTAATATATAAAATGATTAATAACTATATTAAAAACTAAGGGAATCCTATTAAAATAATTAAAGGATTTAGTAGAGGAAGGTTCTATAAGGGAAGAAGGATAAGAGTCTATTTATAACTAGGTTAATTAATTAATTAAGTCCTTTATCTTAAGATAACTTAACTAAGATAAATATATAATATAGAAATGTAATAGTATAGAAATAAAAGTCTGAATAGCGGTTTTAATAGTAATTTAAAATATATATAAAAAGAGTATAATAATTATCAAAATTTAAATTATTAAAAATATAAAATATATTATATTAAATATTTATTATAATATATATTATAAATTAATTAAATTATAAAAAGCTTAAATAACGTATGTAATAAGCGAGCGTCGCACTCTGATTTTCACCTTAAATTATAAAAATTAAAAAATTCTTAAAAATTTAAACTAAGCTTAAAATAGTTAAGAATTTTTACCTAGCTTATTTATAAAATATGTTATTTCTAAGAAATTTTCTAGTCTATATATACTTATAGCGCTAGTAGTATAAAATTCGCCCTGTATTTTGAACTATTTTTATTTATAACTAGCTTAATAATTTTTTAAAAAGTCTAAAAACAATACTAGCTTATTAAATTTTTAATTAAATATTTAAAATTAATTTCCTAAAAATCCTAAAGCTATATTAGCTATTTTATAAAATTTAAAGTTTGGAGTTTTAAGTATACAGTATAGGTGCGATGCTTGCTTGTTTGTAATGCTTGCTTATTATATATGTTATAATATTAATTTTTAATAAGTTAGTTTTTAATAAATGAAATTATAATTTAAAATATAATAAATATAAAGCTTTTATTATATAATAATTTTACTTTTTAATATTTAGCTTTTTAATTTAGCTTTTTAATTACTTAATATATTTTAAAAAATTAAATAAAATAATAAGGCTTATATTCTAATATAGTAAAAACTCTAAGTATTCTAAGTTATTATTACTTTAAGCTTAGGTTTTAAGCTCTTATATTATTATTTTTTATTAGTTTCTTTTTAAACTATTTAATTTCTAGCCTCTTTTTAAGTCTGTATTACTTAAGACTATAACTTTACTAAGATAATTCTTATATACTAATATTAATAAGAGTTTATTAAGCTATTATATAATATACTATATATATATTATATTATCTATTTAATTAAAAACAGTTATTATAAGTTAGTTATATTATAAGTAATTAAACTATAATATAATAAGAATTATAAAGTAATAATTAAATTATAACTTAGAATTATAATAAGCTTAGAATATAATAAAGTAAAGCCTTTATAAAGCTTTTATTATATAATAATTTTGCTTTTTAATATCTAGCTTTTTTATTTAGCTTTTCTATCTAGCTTTTCTCTCTAGCTTTCTAACTGCTTAATGTAATTTAAAGAGTTAATTAAGATAGTAAGGCTTATACTCTAATATAATAAAAACTTTAATCATTCTAAATTACTATTATCTTAAGCTTAGGTTTTATACTCTTATATTATTATTTATTATTAATTCTTTTCTTTTTACTATTTAACCTCTAGTCTCTCTTTAAATATACACTATTAAGAGTTATAACTTTAATAATAAAAAGAAGTTCTATAAAAAAAGAAAGATAAGAGTTTATTTATAATTAAATTAATTTATTAAATTAATTATAAATAAATTCTTATTCTTTTTTTTTAATTATTAAAAACTTAAACCCTTTTTTTATTATATTCTTTTATTATTTTTAATTCTTATATATATTAATAATAATTATATTATTTATAATTTATATTATTTATTTTCTATTAAAATTAATTAATACTTTAAGAAAAAACTATTTTCTTTTAAATCTTTTTTTAATAATCTTTTAATAATGTTTAAAATATTTTAGTACTTTTTAAAATTAAATTAAATATAAACTATTAAATTTTAATAATTCTGCTCTTTTTAAAGATCATAAATTATTATTAAAATTTTAATTTATTAATAATTTATATATTTTTATAAAATTTAATAATTAAAATATATATAATGAAAATATAAAATATATTATATTATAAATTTATTATAATATTTATTACTAAAGTTATAATTCTTAATAATATATACTTAAAGAAGGGCTAAAGATTAAATAATTTAAAAAAAAAAAGTAATAATAAATAATAATATAAAGGCTTAAAACCTAAGCTTAAAGTAATAATAATTTAAAATAATTAGAGTTTTTATTAATTTAGAGTATAAGCCTTACTATTTTATTTAACTCTTTAAAATATATTAAATAATTAAAAAAGCTAAATTAAAAAGTTAAATAAAAAAGCTTAATATTAAAAAGTAAAATTATTATATAATAAAAGCCTTATAAAGGTCACTTTATTATAATATATATAATAAGCATGCAGTATATCCAAGTATGTAATATATTAAGATTTTTACTTTTAATTATAATTTTAAAATAATTCTTAAAAATTCAAACTAAGCTTAAAATAGCTATAAACTTATACTTAGCTTATTTATAATATGTTTTATTCTTAAAAATTTTTATATTATATATATATATATAGCGCTAATAAAATGAAATTCATACTATATTTTATTATATTTTTATTTATATTGAGCTTAATACTTCTTTTAAAAAATCTAAAAAAATACTTCTTAATTAACTTTTTAATTAAAGATTTAAAATTAAATCTATAAAAGTCTTAGGCTTAAATAGGCTGTTTTAGAAAATTTAAGATTTAGCTTTTAAAGTATATAATATAAGTATATTATATACTTAAATACACTATATACTTATTATATAAGTTATTCTAAACATATTATAATTCTAAGTTATAATTTAATACTTTATAATTCTTATTATATTATAATTTAAAATAACTCTCTTTAATTAATAAATAATATAATATATATATAATATATTATATAATAACTTAATAGACTCTTATTAATACTAATATATTAGAATTATTATATATATATATTAATTAAAAGAATTAAAAAACATTAAAGCCTATTTTTTAAAATATAAAGAGTATTTTATTTATTTAATTTAAAATATATAATATAGGCTAACGTATATAATAAGCGAGTACAACAGACAAGGGTATATAACACTTGAACTTTATACCTTAAAGAATAATTTTTAAAAAATTCTTAAAAATTAAATTTAAGCTAAAAATTACTAAAAACTTGGAATTATATTTATTAAGTGAGAATATATAAGATATAAATTTCTAGAATTTTATATATTTTTATTTTTCAACTTATTAAGAAAAACTCTATTCATACTATATACCTTATTATATCTAGCTTAATAAGCTATTTAAAATTATAAGAAAAATATATTTATTATATTAAGATATACTAAGCTAAAAAAATATAGCTTATATAAGTCTAATAATTTTATTATTAGTTTTAAGTTATTTAAAATAGGTTATTTTTTACTATACAGTACACTATTATACTCGCTTGTTTATTACACTCACTTATTATATACATTAAGTTTAATTAACTTAATTATAAAAAGCTTATTTAATTAATAATCTTTAATTACTATATCTTTTAAAAGAACTTATTCTTATAAGCCTTATTAAATAAGAATATAATTTAATAGATTAAAATAGAATAAGTATTATTAAAAGAATTAGTTTAAAAAAGAAATAAAAGGAAATAATAATTCTTAATAATGCTTTCTTTAATAACTTAAAGAGCTATAATATATAGGTTATATAATTATAGGCTAATATTATACTAATTAATATATAGTTAAAAGAGTAATTTATTAAAAACTAAGAGAATTCTACTAGAATAGTTAAAGGATTTAGTAGAGGAAGGTTTAAAAGAAGAGGGATAAGAGTCTATTTATAACTAAGTTAACTAATTAATTAAGTCCTTTATCTTAAAATAACTTAAGTAATATAAATATATAATTATATAAAAATGCAGTAATATAAAAATAAAAGTCTGAATAGTGGTTTTAATAGTAATAATATATATTATAATTAAACAAATAATAAAAAGTTTAAAAATAATAATACTTTTTAATAAAATAGTTTTTAATAAATTAAGTTATAATATATATAAATTATAATTATTATAAGCTTAAAATAAAATACACTATTATAAAGCTTTTATTATATAATAATTTTATATTTTAATATTTTAATTTTTAATTTTACTTTTTTATTTAACTTTTTTAATTATTTAATATATTTTAAAAGATTAAATAAAGTAATATAGCTTATATTTTAATATTATGCAACTCTAGTCAATTTAAATCACTATTACCTCAAGCTTGGGTTCTAGGCCTTTATGCTGTTATTTATTATTAATTCTTTTTATTTTATTTTAACTATTTAACCTCTAGCCCCCCTCTGAGTGTGCGCTGCTAAGGCCCATAACCTCAATATTTTTAATCTTCTCTTATTTTCATATTAAGCAAACGCCCCTACAATTGACATTCCGATTGCTACCTTATGTCAGCATTTCGCGTATTCAGTTCTAGTTCTGAAAGTTGATTACTTACCTCCAAGTAGCACCCAGGAGAAAGCAGCAATTTTATCTTTCTTTTTCATCACGCGGTTAGCTTCCTCTGAAAGAAAGTCTTCGACCAGTAAGTCAACCAGAGCAGCATAAATCAGCAAGCCAGAAGAACTGTAAAATCATCAGAAAACCGCAACCTTAATGGGAAGTTCCTTCGAGGCGCCAACTCACATTGCGTTAAAGATGCCAACTATAATCAAGCCAAAGGCGCTCTCTGGGTCGTAAGTATTTCTTGTCAATAACCCGATAGCCTGGCCGATGGGTGCAGTAGTTCCAAAGGCTATAACAAGTAGCCATGGACGGATGCTGCCTTTTGGGTATGGAACCGCAGCAATCCTGGCCCCGAGGCCAAGACCCTCAAACATTTGATGGAATAGGATGGCAACGAGGAGTATAACGAACCCATCGCTGGTGATCGAGATAGTCATACCAACGAAAACAGAGTGGAAGAGGATGCCACCCTCGAGAAGCGTGATATTAGCTGACATTTTTTTGAGGACATGAGGGTCGACGCGTTGTCCCTCCTCATCGAAGTACAGCTCAGTATCCTCGATGGTGGGTTTTTTTGGATCGAGTTCGATGGGTGACGGATAGCGTTGTGATTTGATCAATTCAATCATCTCTGCACGCTGGCGAACGTATTGCTCATAGAACACGACGAACCACGCGGGCATGGTCGAGCCATTGGAGTCGGCACCGTTCCATTTGCCAGTTTCCTCATACATGTTTTGTGCCATAGCTTTCTCATAAGCAATGTTGTCGTCCATCTCAAAGTCGAAGTCTTGAACTGGAGTGCTTCGGAACGAGTCAGGTCGTCTGGGCCGCCTCGGTGCAGCAGGCGCGGTAATGTCGGTGCCAGTCGGTCCCCCGTGAGAGTGGCCTCCGGTTTTGGCATTGAGGTACATCTCGATGACGAACAGGATGAACATAGATCCCATCATGATTACTCCAGGCATGGCGGGGTAATCAGTCGTGAAGAGATCGGGGAGACAAGGATTCGAGAGACTGCCAAACGCCGTAGGGAGAAGCTGCCAATGTTAGCATCGACATGGATACTGCTTCCACGACAAACTTACATGAACGAATGCCGTAGCGACTAAAACTCCTGTTCCAAAGTGCTTGCAAGCAAAGAAGACCTTCGGCGGAATGTTAAGGCTCTTGATCTTCTTGGCAGCAACCGGAAAACCGGCGCCTGTTATTTAGACGTCAACTTCATTCAAGCAGATCAATGGAGATTAGACATCGTTCTCTTACCGAAGATGGAAGCGGCCAATACCATAACTTTGCGCGACTCAATTAGCGAACGACAAACACCGTGTACCGCACTTGAGACTTACATATACCAGCAACATGGAGGGGAAAATCATACTCCTCTGAAGAGCTCTGGCTGCCACATTGTGGCTTTGCCGGTTCCGTGGCTTCCATGATTCAAGATGCTTGAAGTCCGTTTGAGGCGAGATGGTTTAAGACTGTGTATCCAATCCGCCAGGGGGTCCAAGGAAATAATAGAAGAAAGTGACAGCTTCAACAAATATTGGAAACAGGAGAAACGGAAGAGAAACAAAGAAAACCATAAGAAAGGATATCAAAACGAGCCACTCCGTTCCAGCCGAAAGTGTAAAGATGGATTCTAAAAAGACCGAAGATACTGACAGTGCTCTTGGCTTGGCTTTAATATGAATTGGCTGCGGGCGAGTATCAGCTCCCACGGTGAGCAAGTGGACACATCTGGAGGCAAGTCGTTGACACGACTGAGGCTTCAGATCGAAACATCCATCTCACAACCTTATTCAGTGGGAGGAGGGTGGCGGTCTCTGTCCGTTTTGGCAATGATTTGCGATGCTTGGTTAGCATCAGCCTTCGGAAGATATCTGCATGCTTGCCGATTGGCGCTCTGGATTACGATAATATTCAGCAAGTTCTCTCTAAAGATAATATTAGAAACCACCCCAGCCATGGGCTAGGACTTGGGGTCGATCTGTAACCCGAGATGAGGCAGTGGGTAGAGATGGCGCAGTTGAACTTTTAAGAAGCAATTACTAACAATACGACAGACGGGGATCTTCAAGTCTGAGCTGCGTGTTGTTGGAGCTGACGAAGGTCTTAGCTAGACGGGAGTAGGGATACCCGTGGTGATGAAACTCGGCGATGGTCCAATCGGAAAAGAGAATTGCAAGATTGATCGACGCCTAGGCAATGCAATCGAAAGCAAAACAATCTTCCCCAGTCACCCCGTGGAGACTTCCGAGCTAGTCCAGAAACTCTTACAGTGGCAAGAGAGGCTTAATGCAACATCAAGGCTCTTGGCAATAATAACGCCCTGATCGTTGCGGAACTTCTGAGGGAAGAATAATATGGTAGTAACTGTTAGGTCATCGAAACAACAAGAGCGGTGGCTGGATGTGACCAGACGTGCCAAGATCTAAGATGCTACGGGTCCGTGCAATGGGAACCAAATATTTTGTTTCTGTCGGTTGATTGACTAGCCTTCTCTCTCACTGAATATTCCCCCTTCTACGTGAGATGGGCCCAAAGTACTGGGCACGAAGTACGGCACATCTTCGAGCTTTTGCAACCTTTGTTGGCAATTTTCAGGGAATAGCTTATCAGAGTTTATGCTTAATGGAAAGTATTTTAGGCTGTGCGCCTCAGAGGGTCCGTGGAACTGGCCCTGAGATCTTGGCGTCTCATAGGCGGGGTTACGGGGTTCGGACAGCTTCATTCCGGTATCTGAAGCCCGACACACGGACCGCCGATCTTGGCAGGACGCGCAATCACAAGTTTTGCGTTGACGCGTGTGGCGTGCGCAGATGATGCATCAATGTGCCATATCTATCAGCGCTGGATGCAGATTTGTATGAATACATGACGATGAAAGCTGTCTCTTCTCTCGGGGAAAGAGGAAATTGATGAAGCCCGGTGTCGCCGGCCCGCATGCGTCTGAGAACCACACACAACAGCTTCATTTCCAAACATAAGACTCGCTTACCTTGATGCCTTGTCTGCCTGGCTCGGGTTGCTTGACTCGCTTGACTCGTGCTTTGACGTACCGCAATAGCTGGCGAGACTAAGGCACGAGAAGACGAGGCCAAACATCTGCGTTGAATTTTTTCATAGAAAAGTAGTTGGGAAGAAAGAAGTCTCCGTCGCAGCACATTCAGCTAGGCACTCTGCAATTGCTCAGCATAGGGTAGATAGTTAGTAACTTCCATCTGTATATGATGAGCTTCATCGTGCACTACGGACTGCAAGATCAGGTATTCTTAAAAACAACTAAGAAACGCGACTCTAGCGAAACATGCTCTCGTAGGTCGCCTTTGCGGTAGTTCCTGATGCTGACGATGCACAAGCGACGCCTTCATTGCTTATAACATTGGCACCAGCTGCTACATCAATTGCGACAGACATGAATAGCGCTTGGAAACGGTCATCACTGCCGGAGAAAGATTTAAGGGATCTCTAGGCCTGGGGCTGGGTGGTAGCTCTGGTGCTATTGACGCTTACACTATCACGGCAGGGTCGGAACTGAAGCCCTTATTGAACACAAATGCCGTAGTTAGATAAGGTAAAGCAACGAATGGTTAGATTGCTGCACGGCAGTCTATAAAGCTGCGAGCGAGCTCCAGATGGTCGAGTTCATTTGAATGCTACGACATCAACGTCCTTTTTGTGTCACTGACCGAAACACGGCCTGCATAAATCACCGACCCGAAGTACCCTTGTTTGTCGTAGCGTCTCCAACCTAGCTTCCCCTGGGTGACCCTGAACTATTTATTCCTAAAACTATAGGGAACACTCTGGAAGACGATGTTGATGAAGTGGAGTAAATTTCTAGTGATATTGGCGGCGGCATCGTCGTAAGTGCGTGATGTGAGTGTAACCGCCAGATTATCCTGCCTTTCTCAATATTATCGGCACCTAGCTTGAAAGGCCGATGTGATTTCAAATACCGGTTCACAGGGACTGATTGTGACATGATCTGCACCGGCAGGAAACGCTTGAGATTGCAACCGCCCGGATCCGTTGCAATGCCGAGCACATACCCAGTGCAACATTCCGAAACGTGGCCGCCAAGCACTCGCTGCAGGCGCAACACTGTGTCCGAGTGGCATATTAGACAAGATTTGTGACATATAGTGTTAAGCCAAGCGGAGCGGAAATTGATGTTCTAATTACGGACCATGTCATTCTCTAGTTGGGCAGGGTCTGTCTGAAACCGATGATAATTTCACCATGTGTACACAAGGCACCGCAGATCAGCCACCTTACCAGTTTGTATCTACTAGGATACTCCTTCTGGTGAAAAACAGCTCCCAATGAGTCTCTTTCGGGCGGTGGTGATCTTGGGAACTCAAATTGAACGTTTTGCTTGCGTCGCGATAGTGTTGGCGTTTTCGGGAAAGGAGACCGCATTTCCATCGAATGAGGGATCCTTCACTGGTTGAGGGGTGTGTTGTGAAGGCGAAGTCTAGCCATGGTTGTTTATGAGCCGTGTCGGGGCCAAATGTGATGAGCGGGCTTGACCCATCGTCATCGTCGTGCTTAAGGCCACTTGAGACAGAGAGATAGTCCTGCGTAAGCATCGGCAAAAAGCCGGTAAGCCATGTCGCCATCTGGAAAATGGTCTTCGATAACAACTCCGAGCCATTGGATCCTGGCTCCTGTGGCGTTTGTACCAATAGAAGATAAATTTCTCCCACAGCAATTCCCGCACATGAGGGTGAGGTTGATTAGTTCCGTGAAAGATCTTGCCATATCTTCGATTCAGTGGTTCCTACTGCTTACTGTCTGCACTATGATGCATCTTCTGATACCCCTCCAACCTGCTTTGCCCATAGGTCTCGATATTTCCCACCAGCCTTGAGCAACTCATTATGTGTTCCCTTCTCTACGATCGTTCCATTATGCACGACCAGTATTTGGTCAGCTCCGACAACTGTCGAAAGCCGGTGAGCAATTAAGAATGTAGTTCGTTTCTTTTTCAACACATCTAATGCGCCTTGGATATCAGACTCGGTGCCTGTGTCGACCGCGCTTGTAGCTTCATCCAATATTAAAATAGGCGGGTCCTTCAAGAATGCTCGTGCAATGGCTAGCCGTTGGATCTCACCACCGGAGAGTTTAACTCCCTGCTCACCAACTCGACTATTGTAACCATCGACGAAGGTGAGGATTTTGTCATGAATGGCGGCACGGCGACAAGACTCGAATATTTGTTCGTCCGTGGCAGAGGGACGGGCATAACGAATGTTTTCCATGATTGACGCGTTGAACAAAAGCGGATCCTGAGGGACAACACCGAGAGCATCCCTCAATGAGCTCATAGTCACGTTCTGGATATCGTGACCATCGATGGTGATTCGTCCAGAGGTAACATCATAGAAGCGTAGAAGTAGCTTGAATATTGTTGACTTGCCAGCGCCGGTCGCACCAACAAGAGCAACTGTTTCTCCTGGAGCTGCAGAAATATCGAGTGCTTGAATAGAAGACTTCCTAGCATCATAGGCAAAAGACACATTCTCAAAGTTGACGTGTCCCCGTACCTGACTCAGAGTCTTGGCCCCGTCCTTGTCCAAGATGCTTGGCTTGGTTTGAAGCAAGTTAAGCAGTCGTTCCGCATCCACCAAGTCCGACATCAAATAGCGATAGTTGTGGGAAAGGTACTTGAGAGGATAGATTAGGTATTCCCAATATTGGATAAAGAAGACAAAATCTCCGGTAGTAGCCCGATCTTGAGAGATCTCGTAAAGAACAAGACTAGCAAGAGTGAAGAAGGTCAAGGGAACCATGGCCTCTAGTATGGCCTGGATGTAAGCATCTCTTTTACCCCAGTTTCGACTTGCAGAAAGTTGAGCTTCCACTGCGCCACCGAACCGGCGCTTCTCGAATGCGAACATGTTGAAGTAAGCGACGGTCTGCCAGCCCTGGACCGCCTGATGCATGGCTCGTGCCTCTTCTCGTTGCGCCTTTGCGGAGGTGCGCCTATTTTCAATATTCCAGTTCGAAGTGATGACTTCGAGGCCGATGAAGGCAATTGACGCGACGAACATGACGAGTGAGATCATGATGTTAAACTTCCAATAGAGGAGTGCGAACGCGATGACGAGGTCAACAAATGTTGGCAAAATTTCGAGTATTGCCGTGTCCAGGATATTGGTGAGGGATTCACCTTGCTCGACGGCTTTCATCACCTCGGCAGAGTCTCTCTCCGAGTGAAAGTCCATGGAAAGACTCATGACATGACTGAATGCAGCGTTGGAAATTTGGCGGTAAGAAAACTGGGTGATCGGGATCTTGACCAGGGCCTGAATCAATCCAATACCAGAGTCACCGTTCAGCAACTCATAGAACAGCCACATTGCAAGAGCTCCGAAGGGAGCTTTGTTGTCGAGCAGTTCGTCGGTTATGATACCAAGCTGACGAGGGACGAGAACGTTCAGGGCTCTGTTGCCTGCCAAGCAGAGGATACTGACCATGATGCAAGCCTGGACTTTGCGATTCCGCCTGGGGATCAGGTATGGAATAAAAATGGAAAAGTCTTTGAGGTAACCCCACCAACCCCCAGTCTGCTTGAGCCTTTTGGCACGAAGTCGCTTGATCTCAGCATCATCATCGTCCTCAGAATCACTGTCATCGGCATCGTTGGACTCATTGAGAGTTAGGTCAGATTCGGAATCGGAGTGTCCAACTGAGCATTGAGTACCGTAATTGACCTGTTCTTGCGAACTGTCCGCCTGGCTTCGAATGATTGGACGCGCCTCTTCTGCTGTCGCTTCGCTTCCTCTGACCCGGGCTTGGGCACCGTCAACCAAAAGCCAGAGTAGAACAAGAAGTCGCATGCTCGAAATTACTAGCTGGACGATGGATCGGTGACCGTTCAAATGATGAAGAGATAATAGGACAAGCAACGGAACTTCGAACGCAACCGTCACAAGAGCAGTTCCCCAAATTTTATTCGACCCATGATATTTCTGTACTCCGATGGTCGACCATGCGAGAGTTAGAACGAGTAAATGGACAATTTGTGAGGTTGCATGGATATAGAAATGCAATTGCGAGATGATAGCTGTGACCTCAACGAGGTACAACGTGACGAGAAGGTAGATTGGAAAAAGTAGTCGCTGAGGGAGCCATTGAGCCTGAACCGTGCGTGTTCGGACGGGTTTCGTGAGTATTGATACGGCGACGAATAAGGCGAATGTAAACGCGCAGGCGTGGTGCAGGAATTTACAAATGGCTACTTGTGAGACCATTTTGAGAGCCGCGTTGTCTGGTGGAAAGGATCCTATGTTGCGTGATCCGTTTTGAAAACCGCTGGGGATCCGACCTTTAAATTTCTCCTTGATCATCATGTCTTCGTACTCTACATCCTTTGTGAGTCATGCCGCTCAAGGCAGCATTACGGCAGACCCAATTAGCATCCAGGGCTCGTATTCACATCTTCCCCACCCAGCCTAGATTTTGCAGCGCGGAGATGCCGAGCATAGAATGAATCACTGATGTGGCTCAACTATCAGCAAGTGTGATGATACGGAATATATTGTGTCAGAGACGATTAGGACTTCGGCAGACCCGTATGGCTAAGATGTGGCTGCGCATGTTGGCGATTGCTGAGGGTCGATCTAGGTGTAGCTGTGTACATGTATTCTGTCTCTGAAGGGTTGAGCGAGCAACTAGAAAATATTTTCAGAACATTTGAGCCCAAACAAAGTCTGTAGCAATGTTCAGCAGCACAGCCATTCTATCCGTGCCAGCCTCCCAAGACTGTAATTTCTGTGCGCTCAATGGGTCACTTGGGTTCTTTCTGACCTGAACGAGCTCGCCCAATGTCACCACAGGGCCACTCACATCGTAGAACGCCTTTTCAACTTTCCATTCTTCACAGCTTCGTGCCTCCCAGAGGGTCTTGTTTGACATGACGGGCAGATCACTCAGGGCTCCGCATCCAGAACATGGGATGTCAGCATCGATGGAGATGACGCAACTTATGATGAACCAAAGACACGCCACTCTGCAGGGTGTCAGCAATTACGACACAGCCCGGCGAACAAAAAATGCCTTACCGTCTCCGTGACTCCGCAAATACCCAATCCTCCCAAGTTGAACTTGGCTCGGCTTGTTCTGTTTGAGAGTAACCACCCATCAGGTCACGAAATCGGGAGCTGAGAATCTAATGGAAGCATCAACTTGAGGTGCCCTAGGAAACGATATTGATGGGCTAAACCACCAACTTCAACTGTTTCGAGCATTCTGGCCCCGCGTTGCGGAGTCTCAGAGTCTTGGTCTATGATTGCCATTATCATATAAACAATCATAGCCTGAACGGCAGGCTGTATTTCGCGCGCAGAGAGGGTCGTTACCTGCCTCGCATTAGATGTGCCCTATACTTTCCTTGAACGACTGGTTGCTGGCTGTACCTCATCTCTGAAGCGCTGCTCCTCTAAATTGATTGTACGCCAGAGAAAAACGCGAGTCTCGGGTGTCCTAGCTGCAAATAGTTGGGAAATGCTCATACAGCTCGCTAGCTTTTCTGGGAGACATGATTTATGCCAATGAGGGTGAATGAATGGTGGGAAGGTCTGCCGGCGAAGCATCATCTGTGGGAAAGCATAGAGCGTGTGCACGATGAGCGTCGCAGCCCTTTTTAAAGTAGGATTATGATAGGATAGGTGAGCAAAGTCCCGTGAGGCTATTTGCTGGTATATTGTGTTTTCAGCGGAGTGGTTTTGTTGTGATTGTGATTCGAAGCTGAGCTGTTGATTGTTATTATTGTTAGTAGGTGTTGATTGAAGTGGCGCCGCAACTCCTTTCAATTTCCTTATCTCTGTGATGTTATTGAAAGGAGCGAGTAGTCCCTCGTCAATACTGCTGAATGCGAGGCCAGGTTGCCCCATTGGTAGATGGGAAACACGGGATAAGCGGTTTGAGGTGGCTACTGTCGATGATACGATTGCAGTGAGATTATGGCCATCATTTATCGCCAAAAGTTGCTGCTGCTGGGATCTCTCGGCGTCTTGGCTAGGCTGGATGTATGTGCATTCTAGTCCTCTCTTCTCACAGCGAGCACATGGATTGGCAAAAGTGCACCTGGCCTTGGCTCTACTGCAGGGAAAGCAAGACCTTGGTCTGCCCTTGCGTTTAGCCTGGGCACGATGGCAGTATTTGACGTGACGATAATACGAGTGCTCTACGCGAGAGTCAGGATAGAGGTCAAAGATGAGGCATAATCAAGCAAACCCTGTGTGTAGACTTTCTCGCAAATGGGGCAGCTGTTGAGGAAAAGCGTTTCCATGTTAAATCTTCGTTCACCGCCAATATCTGGAGTCTCGTTGTTTGTTTTTGGATGTGGGAGAATCCATTTGTAGGATTTGTAAGCTACCTGGTTAGCGATTTGGAGCTGAAAAGGCTCCTTCGAGACACAATCACGTGGGTGGTTGGGCTCAATGTGATGGGGCGGAGTTAAAAGACGTAACTCCATGAAAAGCTGTGGACGCTGCGAGGCGGACGAAATGGTAATACTCTTAGTAAAATTCTTGGCTCTCTTCTTTCTCCATCTAAGTAACATCAACGTGATTGAAGTTTGAGATACATATTGGGCGGCTTGATTGACCACACAGAACGAGTCAGAAACCTCCCAACCCTGCGTGTTCCGAAGATGTAGTTTACCAAGGCAATGGCCCGTTTCGGTCGCTGAGTGTCCCTGTCGGCCCGTTCTCATCCAAGGTGGCCATATCAACAATTCTCTCAGCACCAATCTCTGTGCTATGACCATACTCGCTGAAGTTGTTGAGTGCCGTCTTCACCAGGCCAGGGCAGACCGAGTTGACTTTGCCTCCAACCCCATCCAATTCGCGAGCATAATTGATCATAAGCATGTTGACTGCCGCCTTGCTAGCATCGTACGACTTGTAGTCGATGCTATAGTATGGTGTTGTTTTGTCGGTCGCTCTTTCCAAACTGCCCATGATACTCGTGACGAAGACTACACGCGGTGGCCCAGCCTTGGCCTTCCGTAATAGCGGAAGCAGACCCTCAGTCAATGTGGCAGTGCCAACGATGTTGGTCGTGAAGGTCCTATTGAATAAGTCCCAAGTACTGAGACTAGGGTCATGGTCAAGCAAAATGCCAGCGTTGTTGACCAGGACGTCGAGATATCCAAAGTCGTTTTCAATAGCGCTAATAGCACCTTGGATGGATGTGGGCGAGGTCAGATCTAATCGAATAGTTGATGCCTGATGACCTGCTTTGCGAAGGTCCGATGCTACTTTTTCTCCATCTTGAGGATTGCGAGCCGCAACAATTGCATGATAAGAGTGTTTGGTGGCGAGTATTTGGGCAACAGTCCTTCCAATGCCCTGGGTTGCACCTGTGATGAGAGCAAGGGGAGCCGTAGGGGAAGACATTGAAGCAGGGAGTATGTTGACTCAGGCCTTTGGTTTGGAGACGTGGAGAAAATTGCAAAGGTGATAATATCGAGGATTGATGGTTGGATGTGCCGCTCTCTTATAATGGATTGGGGTCAGTGACATAGCAGGAGATGAACCGACCGGCAAATGTTGCCGGTCCGCGTTCGTGAATGTAGACAAGACAATCATATGTCGCTGGAATTTGAAATCTAGACTTTAGTCTAGTTCCAGGTGTAGGCCAACTTTGCCGTGCTTATGGGGTCAATTATCCCACTGCTGGGCATAATGCTGTAGCGTCGGCCAAGTTGGCCGGCACACATCAAGCCCCGTACTTTGTTGTTGAACGGCGAGATTGATTGGTTGATCTACAACCAGTCTTTCGCGGTCGAATATCGAATACGAAGGTCGGATAGATCTTGATTGGTAAGGTCTGCTAGTCGGATCTGCAGGATGCAAGAGTGATATGAGCGTAGTGGATGTGTTGAGAATGGTGCAGGTGTTTTTCGCAATTAGAGTTGCCTCGCCGCTAGATTAATCTCGTCTTAACTCCTAAATCCGCCCCAATCTAAAAAGCGTCGAGGGATATTTTCACCCAGCACCCGGACTGGAAAAGAAACTCTTGCACTTTGTAGAGCCTTGAACGTCGTAAGCGGGATACTAGAACACCATCAGACAATATCTCACAAGATAAGCGGCAAAAGACGCCGTCTAGTATGCCATGCGAAGAACGGTGCGATTTGATGCACGTATTTCTTACTCTATTCCTTTCCTTTCGCGCTTGACCATTACACTTGAGAGGGTGTGTCAGACTAAAAGATCGGTACTTGACCCTCCAGAGAGGACCATCGCCAACTTGACCAAAAAGTGAATGGAAGCGATACTTCCTTATCCTTCCGCGCTGCGTGATCTGGGAATCGAACCCAGGGCTCCCCGACGTTACACGAATGGCAACGGAGAATTTTACCACTAAACCAATCACGCTCTTGAAAATTGGCAACAGTTATTTCCAATTATCATTTGTTTCTGTGATGGACCGCTAGAAGGAACATCTGGGTGTGAAGTCGATGGTGATAAACGTTACAACTACTGATTTTGAGTGCATGAGCTTCACTTTATTGATTCGGTTGAAGATTTTCGAGGCATAGTCTTTCTCAAAACGGAAGCAATTTAGGACACGCTAGGCAAAAGACGAGAAGTTAGGTGGCTGGCTTCGTGAAAGGGGACTTTTTTTTTGAGGTGAAGCTTCTGTTTCGAGGGAGAAGACACGCTAGTCTACGAGAGAAGAGTCACGTAATCATACAGACGCAGCCAAAGTGCCAGCCTTTATGTTAGAGTTTTTTTTTCTTGGGAGCTCACAGCTTGTTATGCGAGGTACTATATTGACCTAGAACCAGTCTAAGGGAGGGGAATGGATTGAGCATGATTGATAAACAATCCTTCAGGATCAAACCTGGCCTTGATCTGCTTGAGGCGGTTGTAATTTGCACCGTAGAGACGCGAACTCCACTCCTGCTCGTCGAGCTCTGTGTCAGCATAATTGACGAATCCTCGAAGCGAAGCGCCAGAATCAATCAGAGCCTGCTCGAACGGCTTAATCAAGCCCTTCATGTATGCGGGGCCGTCGGCGGGGTAATTGTTGACGTCAACTGAGTTAGCCTCCCAGCGGATGAGCCACAAATTCTTGCCATGGGCGTATCCCGTGTCGCGATCAGCAATGTTGCGAGAGACGCCGCCCCAGAGGTCAAGGAATCCCGACTTCCTGAGGTCAGTACGGTTGAAGGCCAGAGTCGTGCTGGTGTAGAGAGTGCGGACTTGTTCAAAGGTCAAAGGGTGATCGGTCGTAGTAGTGAGAGCCTGTGTGTAAAAGGCGCGGCCTCCAAGAGTGCCACCGTTTGCTGCATTCATTCCCGCACCGGCAACAGCAACCTCCATGTTCCAGAAACTAAGTTCGCTTTTGGCGAGGACAGTGTCATTGCTGATGGTCTTCAGACTCTCGACCAGAGGAGCAACGACCTCGTCAAATTTAGCTGGATTGCCATAGAAGTAACCAGTTCCGCTGTAAGGAGGCGCGCTAAGACTCCAACGAAGGGCAAGCTCATCTGGGCAACGAGAGCTGGTGGCAAAGTCCTGGATAGCAATAAGGGCCTTGGCTCCAGCGTCCACATCGGCATTGCCAATAGACAGCGTGAAGTTGACAGCGTTTGCATACTTAGGCTTATGTGTCTTCGTTGTCATGGAGAGAATGATGCCATAGGATGCACCGGCACCTTGAGCAGCCCAGAACAAATCAGATCCCTTGCCAGCGTTGACAATGGTTCCGTTGTAGAGCATGTACTCGACGGACACTAGGTTGTCCATGGGTGTGCCGTAATGACGGGACGTGCTACCGAAGCCGCCCCCAATGCTAGAGCCCACGACACCGACGTGAGCACCGCGGACGTGGGGGATGTGACGCCCAGCCGTGTCCCAGAGATGCTTGACAACGGGCCCAACATGAGTGCCGCCTCCAAAGGTAAGACGCTTGGTGGACTCGTCATAGCTGACGGAGTCAAAGGCCGCCATGTTGATGACAAGGTTTCCACTGTCACCAAAGCCATAGCCTTGGAAGGAATGAGCAGCACCAAGAGCGGTGGCTTTGACGGAAGCGTTGCGGGCACAATCGAGGGACAGGGCGATCTCGTCCCTCGTCTCTGGGAAAGCAACACAAGCTGGGTTCGGCTTGATCCGTTTCTGGAACTGGACCAACTCATCGGCCCAGGTGCTATCGGAGCTGATGATGTTGCGAATACCGGCATTGCTCAAGCATGACTGGAGCGCTGACGGAGCAGTGCTGCTCTGGGCGACTGCGAAAGATGGAGCAAAGAAAAGGAATGACGCAACGACGAAGCGTTTGAAAGATGTGTGGGAATCCATGGCTGGTGGAGACCTGAAGAAGATAGCTTAGAGAGTGGTAGGGAAGATGGCCTTCGACGTGCTGATTCCATCGACAGCATGGTTACTTATATTCCGGTCTCTAGCTTACTACTTTATCCATCGTCCCGGGTCTCCGACAATGCTTGCAAGTTCTCTACGTCACCAAGGTTGTAATCAATCCGTTTCCAGCAGGAACTTAAACCGCTCAAAGCTACTCAATACGACACGGGCCGATCTTTAGCCTCTTTCCTCGTTCGTTCATGTTAATTGCGATGTTGCATCTTGAGATGCTAAGCCTCCCTTCGATTTAACGACTAGAAAACCTTAAACCTGTGCTTTATGGAGTGCTGGTAGGTGACTCTAGTGAATGAGCCCAGTTTTTAAGCTCACGATCGCACCCACGTTTGCACATAGAGCCTGGCATACTTGACTGCAATTAAACATCCCCGGTAATTCAAATGATTGAACCCATATTTTATGCTCCCGGCCGTACCGTACGAACTTAAGCTTGTGTCACTTAATGGTCTGCGACCCCTGCCCAAAACACAAGTCCCTTGGCGCATCCGATCCCTGTCAACGGCCTATTGGTGGATCTTGTCAGATAATTCCTTTCATTGTCCTGCAATTTTCCACTGCTTCCTTTTCCGCTTTTGCCTTTTCCGTTGCTGCCGGGTGACAAGTCCAGCTATTTCCCCCGCAATGACACCCCATGCCCTAATGCTACGTAGGAAAAGAAGGAATTGTATATCAGTTGGGCTTCGGCTGCGTGCTGACGGAAACTCTTGGTGGTGTGTCTCCGCTTTCACCAATTCTTGGCTGCAGACCTTTTGCTCGCCTGAATCAGGATACTCTTACTTTTTGTGCAACTGCCTGCCTATACAGGAATTTGCGTAGGACTCATCCATCTCATCCACAATGCGTCAAAATAATTTCAGTTTCCTTGCCGGGTTGGGTCTTTGGGCTAGCACCTGCAGCGCCGTCACCCTGTTCGCGGCCGACTCACTTGGCAATGTGACGACGCTGTCGCTCACGGGGTCCGGCTACAACTACTCCCTCGCAGTCACTTCCCGGACAGCTGAGTGTGAGGTCAACCCTTCATGGTTGGGTGTTGACAAGACCAGCCGTGTGCTCTACTGTCTGGACAGGGGTGCCAGCACATCGACTTCAGGCTCTTTGAACTCGTTTTCAATTGGGTCAGATGGTGCCCTCACACGGTTGGATCGCGTTGATGCGCCCTTGAGTGGTGTCGCCGGTGCGATCCTTACAACCCACACAGGAGCACGAGCTTGTATAAGCGCTTCCTAGTGAGTGGCAACTTTTTCCCAGAGAGAATATCAATCCTTGCGCTCAAGAACACGAAAGCGCCCTAACGCCTCACAGTAACCGAAGTGCAGCTGCTGTATACGCTCTGGGCGAGAATGGGGATTTGCCTGGAACTGGACCCGTGCAACAATTCTTCCCCACTTTGAACCAGACTGGCCCAGTCGCGTCCCGACAGGATAGAAGCTATCTCCATGATGTGATCCTGGACCCTACCAACAAGTACGTTGTACTGATGGATTTGGGTGGCGATCTGGGTCGCGTATACACCTACGATGAAAAGACTGTTGCTCCCATCGTCGAGGTCGATGGACTGGTTGCTGATCCTGGGACTGGGCCTCGCCATGGTGTCTTCCACACCTTGAAGAACGGCAAAGTCTTCTTCTTCTTCAATGGAGAGCTTGACCAGAAGGTGTATTCCTACCATGTGAAATACACCAAGACAGGGTTGTCGTTCAAAAAGGTGTTTGAGATTCCCTCGATTGACGCCAGTCTGCCTGCGACGCAGGCCCCCACAAGCGAGATTGCGTTAAGTGTAAGTCCTCTCGATGCGATATTTCGGGGTTCGGAAAAGCAATGGAAAAGATATCTATCAGTCACTGACAGACTCTTAGCCCGACAAACGCTTTCTCGTTGTCTCGAACCGTGAAAAGTCCTTTCGAGATTCGCCCATTTTGGGATCCGGACCATCAGACACCTTGTCCACTTTCAAAATTAAGAGTGACGGCACTCTCGAGCGCGTGCAACTTGCTCCTTCTGGTGGTTGGTCCCCACGTCAGTTTTCTTTCAACAAGGCGGGTGATATGATTGCAGTTGGACACCAAAACAACAGGACCGTTGTCATCTGGAAGCGTGATGTTGCATCTGGAAAGATCATCCCCGAGGAGGAGGGCGGGAAACTTGGCCAGGTGACGCTCACTGGCCCGGTTGTAGCGACGATCTGGGATGAGTAGTTGTGGATGCGAACACTCCTTTGTGAATACTTTCTTCTTCTTAGATAGACCACTGCAATGTAAATGAAACAGACATTCAACAGTATGAAACCTAAGCATCATCATGTATATGAAGTCTATACGGTATGAGTACGTGGATCGAAATGAAGGCGTGCTGGAAGCTGGCCCCGACACTGCCCCACGAATGAATTGAGTGCGGAGGGTGACTCCCCTTTCCGAAAAAGCGTGAGCCGCATGTTTCCACTAGGTACTAATACACCGTTTTATTATTGGACGCGAGAGGACGGAAATGTCGTTTCTAATTATCCTATTAGTTCGATCCAACAGAGTCTGTTATCAAACAGCAACCTCGCTAAGATTGAGCTGGAGTAGTATGAAACTACATGATTCATATGCATAGGTTCATATGCATTAACAATACATATTGATCGAATGAATTCCTTTCCACTGGCTCCAGTACGCAACTCTACGAAGTAGGGTTGTGTTTTAGGCTCTTTTGTCCAACCCGATCGGAAGCAGCCGGTTCTGGGTATGAGCCCTGGGACCCTATGTGCAGGGGTCACTCATTAATCATCTGGTCAAGATGATTTCTGACCAATCAAACTCGACACCCAAACTGAACACGAATTTTATGAATGACATCTCAAATTTAATTTAGTCCTGTGCTTCAGCCTTCATGTGACCATTCGCTAACTTGGAACACGCGTCGCTTGGTGTGTTTTGATTTCATTATAATTCAGTAAGCCTCAGCAACCTGGGCTTCAGATGTGTTTTTCTATTATTATCGTGGGAAAAGTAGAAGGAATTCTTGGTAGCTATTAAATAGATTGAGTTTGCAACAAGTCTGAAAATCGTCACCGAGTTGGGATTCTTTTGAGACTCAATGTTGTTGCGATCATGAAGCGGCCTTAAACCTCGCTTTTCCAACATGTCCAAGTAGTGAAAACTAGCTGAATTAGGCCTAATTTCTAAAATGGAAGTCTGCTCAATTGAACCCAAATAGCTCAAGTAAAGTTCTCTTGCGAGAGCTAAGATGCTTCATTGCGTTGGATTGGAAGCTGAGTAGTACCTCATCACGAGGCGTGGAGCAAATGCTCCACTGGATCTTCTCTCTTTGCATGAGCGCATGGCTGATCTTGAAGGGAGCATACCTGAGTACTCTATAGAGTGGGTAGAAATAAAGGGCTATATGCTGCTCCTCCCAAGCTCTTGCTTATAGTATTTACACTGGCACTGGATTTGGTCGAATGATTTCTAAGTTCACAAAGCTGACGTTGAAGGCTAAGTGTGAGTACGCTAATTGCAAGTTTGACAATTTACCCGATGTTCCCGAAGAGTTGAACCCAGAAGTCTAGGCGTGTGCTCATTTAGTGTTAACGAGGGCTCTCAAACATTGAGGGTCATATGCATCTCCCAAGTCAATGTGGTCGACTGTAGAAAATTGGAATATCAATACCAAACCCTGCGGCAAAACAATTTGTAAGAAAGGAAGTTTCACAAAACATCATTCATGGCTGAATTCTCAGATCTGAGGGACCCTCTTTGAGCTCGCGTAGCAAACACGTCAGTCTTCTGTAGAGTGGCGTCGAATACCGGTATCCTAAAATAGATGAGAGTAGTCGCTGTATCCAGCAGTTGCAAAGGTACCTCTTATCTCGTCAGTTTCCCTCTAGAATGACTGTCTCAGCCTTCAAATCTTGGGGTAAGGAGAAGGACATAAAATATTTGGGTTAGACTAGGATATGTGGTCCTCAGGAAACATGCGAGGCCTTGATTCCAAAAGTTAAATCTCGATACCCGGGCGTCGTCATAGCCAGGACAAACCCCGCGGCATGGGTTAAGCAATACTGGTGAACCGCCGTGAGATGAAGACAAAGTAAAAGGGGCATTTCGGTTACTCGAGTAAGGGCTATGGTTTCGTGTCGAGTTGCTCGATTCATGCAATTTGTTGCCGTTTTGACATGGGCAAAATTGACTATATATAAGAAAAACCACAGGAGTAAAGAGAACACGGAGTGATAGAGGGATTATGGTTCAGAGAGAGGCACCTAGACCAGGAAGCATAATGTGGACTTGGTGAGAGGGGATGATGAAAGCTATTAGCAGATAGTATCGAGCCCTACCTTGGGAAAAATAAAGAAAGCTGCTAGAATTAAACAGGTTTCACAAGCCTCGGTTTCAATCCTTTCTTGAGTGATTCTTGTTACTTGAGTGCGGTGTTTGCTACTCCGTATATGTTATACGCTCTTGATTCATAGCAAGCATCAAAATACCTACTCCTAAGGTTATTTTAGACGTGCCAGCAGTGTTATCTTTCATGCCAGGGCAGCCGAATAGTCGAAGGAAAAAATGCGTCGATCTAATTTAGCTTTGATGATCCCATACTAGTCTTTAGTTTAATCATGATCCATGCACAGGATTGGTACGGTTATGGTGAGTATCACTATTACTATCGCAAATCTCAACATGCGCTGTAGTAGTGGGGAAGGAGGGGCATCCGACCCTGATGGGCAAACCAGATAATAACGTCGTGAGGTAATTGATTGACATCGGAACTTTTTGTACCAAGGCGCACTTTTGCAATAAAGGGTCACATTCAACTGTACTATGCAGGCTAACAACAAGAAAACGTGTGGACCTTCCTAAAAAAGGAATCGTACCGAGTACGGGTGCCCAACCCCAAAGAAGAGAATTGCAATTCATTTCCAATCTTGGAGCTTGGCACAATGCTGCTGTGCTTACGGCAAAGCTATATTATTGCACAATGGATATCTCACATTTAAGCACATTCCACTTTCGGTTGACCTTCCGTCCAAGATAAACTCGCCCGATGTGACCCAAGATGGAGACTAATTGATTGCCGAGCCCGAGTGCCACCCTGGGTGGCTCTTCATTGGCTGACTGAGTGTGGAATACGGGTACTAGGATGCAATGCCGTGATGCAAGCTTCTTAATTCCTAATCGCAAGATGGAGCAGTGCTGGTAGGATTGAATCATCATCTGAATCAACGGCTTGCGAATGTATGGGGCGCTTGTTGAAGAGGCCTCGGCATGCATCGACCTTCCCCTCGTAGGCTCTCTGGAGGTCTATATAAAGCTGTTACTTTCCTTTCAGCACAGATGGAAGACCAAGCCAGCAGAAGTTTTGGGGTCTCTGTACTCTACCCAGCCTTCCTTCCTTCAACCCGTCTCTTTCAGTTTGTACCATCTTTACCATGGTTCGTGCTGTCGTTTACCTTGGTGCTGTCGCCTCGGCGGTCTCCTGGTCTCAGGCTAAGGAGATCGAAGTGAACGAGGCTGTAGCTGCAGAGTTGTATGACTCGGGAATCATCCATAATAGGTTGATGGCAAGCAAGCAGGTGTGTTTGAGTGTCTACATTACGTTTTCAAGGCTAATGTAGTATAATAGGCCGAGTGGGCTCGTCAGGAAGAAGCGGGAGCTTTTGCAAGTGAGCAGTGGCCCGAATTGGGTTATACGGCTTGCGTCGACGGATACGCCGAAGCTATCCAAGGAGACGGAAACAATACCTTCCGTTGCCATAATGTTTGTGCAGACCTACCCGACATCAACTCTCGCTTATTCTAAATCTATGATGTAGGTCGACCTTCACTCCTTTGTCAGTCATGCCGCTCTAGGCAGCCCTGAAGGCCGTGGCTCCTCCTCGTGGGGATGGACGTCAGATGATGGCCGTGAATTCGTCGCCATTGGCCAATATGATGGCACTGCATTTGCCGAGATCAACCAAGACGGAAAACTCATCTATCTTGGCCGCCTCCCTCAGTATTCCAGCCCATCACAGTGGCGCGAGATTCGCACATACAAGAACTATGCTATTATCGGCTCGGAAGCTGTCGGCCATGGCGTTCAGATTTTTGACCTGGAGAAGCTGCTGGACATTGACCCCGAAGAGCCCGTTATCTTCGATGCCAAGGCCGACCTCACCAGCCACTTCAGCGCCTTGTTGCCCCTCGGCCGAGCTCACAACGTTGTGGTCAACGAGGAGCTCAAGTACGCTGCTGCTGTTGGAGCTCAACCCCGCACCGACCCCAACTGTCTTTCTGGTCTTAACTTCTTCGACCTCAGCGACCCAGCCAACCCAGAATCTCTGGGTTGCGCTAAAGGCGATGGCTATGTCCACGATGCTCAATGCCTCGTGTATCGTGGGCCAGACGAGCGATATCAGGGACGAGATATCTGCTATGGCTACAACGAGGATACCTTGACCATCTATGATGTGACTGATAAGGCAAATGTCACTAACATCATTTCTCGCATCTCGTACGAAGGCGCCTCGTACACTCATCAAGGCTGGGTTCTCGATACCCAAAACCAAGAGTTCCTTGTCCTTGATGACGAGTTGGATGAGTCCAGAGGGCAAGGTCCGGCCAGCGATGGTTTCCCCGTCACATTTATTTGGGACATTCGAGATCTCGAAAACCCCAAGCAGACTGGTTACTTCAAGCACCCAACGAAGTCCATCGATCATAACCAGTACGTGATCGACAAGTTCATCTACCAGTCCCACTACGGTGCTGGTCTTCGGGTCCTCGACGGAACTTCCATTCCCGACGACCCAACGGGAGCTGGTGTTTGCGAAGCTGCCTGGTTTGATATCTACCCCGAGGATGATGACTTGGAAGGAGGTGGATCTGTCGCCTTTGTTGGAACCTGGTCTTCTTACGCATTCTTCAAGTCAGGATATGTCTTTATCAACACCATTGAGCGTGGTGCCTGGGTCGTGAAGTTGACAGGCAAGACTTGTCCCAACCCAAGCGAGTAGGTTAAGAAATAGTTTAGGTGCACTAGTTCTACAGTTCTGCACGCTACACTGAATAGAAGAAACTAAAATATTGTTTAAATTTCTAACTACTCTTCTCGATTCCGGCCTTTAATTCCAGGCGTACGGTACTCTTAAAAGGTGCATGCATGCTGGATCAGGACTTCTAGTAAAAATATGCGAAAGGCGACATTGGCTCTCGTCAAGGATACTAGATCAAATTGAACTCAAGTACAACAACATTGAGCATATTAAATTCAGAGCTATAATGACGCTTATGAGGATGATTAAAGTCTGGGTTCTTGGTCGTATGAAGTATGGGCATCAGTTAATATGCGCCAACGTTGCCAACTCCCATTAAGACTTGCAGGGATAAACCTCGCCGACGGTAGAGACCTAGGTTCTATGCATTCAACTACCTATTTGTTACCTAACCTGTTAAGGGCGAGTTGCTGGCACAAAGGCAAAAAAACATAGTTTTAGCAATTGACATCATATGTGCGCTGGCGTTTTGTTGGCTCTCCGGAATAAGAGTCGTACAGTCATCTAATTAAACCCTAGTAGAATCACCGGGTTCTTTGCGCTGTGTTACTGTCCCATGCAATTTCATCAGACATGCATGTTCTCGCGCTGACAGAGGAAGTAGGTGTCTTTGTCCTGGTGAAATTTCGGCGTATGTTTTGGTGGCAGGTGCACTTGACGTCACGTACCCTGGAGCCAAATCTCAGTGCAGGTTGTGGCGATCACAATACAATTGTTAACCCAGAGTGGAGATGGAAAAACAACTTTTGTACGGACGTACTGTTTGATAGGCCTGAGCGTGTAATTCTAGGGCAATTGTTGGCTTGATATTAGCTTGCACTTAAATAGGTAATGCTAGCTGGCCTGGTGAACATCAAGCATAGATATCAGGTTACGCACTACTCATCGCAGTTTCTGGGGCTGGAACTATTCGATTGCGTGAAGGGCCAAACTATGCATTCTCATATGTATTTGCAGTTGCTTCGAGTCTAACCGTCATGAAACAAACACATTGGACACCTGTTGACATGGTCAGCGTTTGGCAAATTGATGTTGTGTATTTCATTCTACTGCCTGCTTACTCTCTCCACTATTGACCGAGACCCCCCCTCCCCCCCAAAAAAAAAGTGATCGTGCTGATATATCTGTTAGTTCACAGTGGATGTTTTGATGCCTGCCCCTCACGCTACCTAGGCTTGACGTGGTTCCGAAAAGTTTGTGTGAACACTGTAAATTCTGAATACCATCAGGCGACCCGATCGTAATTCCATCCGCCTTCTGATAGTATATCAGCAGGGGCAGCTGATTTGCTCTTTAGTCAGGGATCGCGGTGAGCACACCTGACTTCTCACTCAAGGCGGATCCCGGCTCAAAGGATAGTGGACCAACAAATCCCGCCAAGGAGTTCTGCGACAGCTCAAGCGGGGTGAGCCAAACGCCGTATTCGTAAACAAGGCCGTTTTTTTCTTTATCAGCATGCCCCCACTTATTAATAGTCGCGTCATGTCGCGAATGAGACCTCACTCCCTTGGTCCCTTATTAAGGATCCCGAGAAATCTGAGAATTCATCTCTTGCTAATTAGTATGCATATCCGACACCTCAGCCACATCACTTTCTCACCGGAATCAATGCGCTAGTAGCCTTATACTACGTACCTACGTACAGCTGGTCCGTCTGTGCTTGCCATTGGAGATGCGCGCGACCCTTCGTCGGTCCTGTGATGCCTGCGCCAAGGCAAAGCATGGATGCGACCTCCGGACTCCCCGGTGCTCCCGCTGCATCAAGAGAGGGACCAGCTGTGTTTACACCAACGAGCCTCTAACTTCGTCGTCGAAGACGCACACTGCAACTAGTACGCTTGCTGTTCGAAATGAAGAAGACATGCTCTCGTTGACTCGAGGTGATGTGAGCATCACCTCCGAACTTTCGGATAACTCGGCATGGACTCTCGACACGACGGATGGCTCTTTCGATCCTTTCGACTCTTATCCGCCCACGAGACTCCCTCGGGTACATGTGCAACGTCTTATTTGGCACTGTAACTTTACCTCAACGCCTAACCTCTTTTCCAGTTGACTAATCCGACTAGTTTTGACCAGCATCGCCTTTCAGTATTACCCACTAGACCTCAACATGGAGTCAAATCCATTCGTCGTCTCGTGGTGGCCGCTTTGCCTCGCAGATCCTGCACTATTTCATGTCTCATTACAGACGGCATCCTTGGATGAAGAATTGCGAGCTCAGAAAGGATTTCCACTCTCAGAATTACTCATGATGGATTCAGTGTCTCTGGTGAGACGAAAAATTGAGGACCCGTCAGAGGCGTTTCACGACGAGACGCTCAATTCCGTCGTCACTTTGGCCGCAATTGAGGTGAGAGCTCCTTTTGCGAATGCCTACTTTGCACTGCTAATGCCTCGCATGGGCAGCATGGCAAAAGAAACATTGAAGCTAGTAGGATGCACATTGATGGGGTAAAACAAATGGTTAGTGTCAGGGGCGGCATCAACCAACTGAAGAGCACAAGCCCGCTTACAGCTAGAATGGTTTCCTGGTGAGTTGCCCATTCCTTAGACATTAAACTATACTAATAGTTCCTTGTAGGGTATCTATGCTTGTCACAGGGGCCCCCCAGTTTTCAACTCAGGATGATTTTGGCTTTGGTGATGGGATTGGCCAGACGTTGCAGTGGCGCCTTGCCTTGACGCCTCTAGAAAACACATTCGATGACTATGGCATTGACCCAATCATTGTCGATACTCTAACTCGCCTCCGCAATATCTTCCACCAACCGCAGCTCTACCAGCTAACAAACACCGAATTGCACGATCTGGTATGCTTTGTCATGCACAAGTTGCTCCAATTGCCTCCGCTTGCGCGCGACGTACCACAACAAGCGGCCATTTCGGAATGTCTTCGATACGCGATGGCTTTATTCATGTTGATGGTTCATGGAACTACATATTACTCTCACGCGGCACTAGCGAGTATTATCGTTTCCCAACTCAAAGTTCACATAACAGCTTTGGCTGACACAGATTACGTCTATGATTCGCTAGGGATTTGGGTCCTTTCTGTTGGTATGGTGGCTACTATCGGTACAGTAGACCATCAATGGTTCAAGAGCCAAGCTCGCATGGCTGTGATAGCCCTCGGGCTGTGCACATGGGCCGATATCCTCATCCGCCTAAAGAGTATCCTTTGGTTGAGAACACCACATGAAGAACTTTGCCAGAAATACTGGGAGGAGATACTAACTTCATGGTAATGATCATTTTGCTGGAAGGTGCGCATGTCTCGTCATGCACTTGTAAGGAAAATAAGGACTGTACTCTCATCTCAAAATATTTGGTTATCTTAAGCAAATACATAAACTACTGCTAGGAATTAGTGATTTATTGTAGCCATTTTAAGAGGCGAAGACAATAAACGTTCAATAGTGACTTCTTGACCATTCATGACACTTTCTTCTTGTTTTGGGCATGAAATTGTAGTCTTGTCCACATGTGTAAGCCCCACTAGATAAGCATGTGAATGAAATTCGATGGCTAAGACTAATCCAATTGGTGTCTTTGTTCTTGATTTCAGTGCCTTGCCTTGAAACCTGAGAATGTTCCCGCTGTAGGTCGTACCAAGAAGCATTTGTAGCTCCCTACACCATCAAAATAAAGACTAGATTCCTGTGTTAGTTGCTGAGCTGCATGGCCTGATCTCGATTCGGAGTCTAAACCTCTAGAGGACTAGTCTCCGGTTTGCTTGCGGGTCCTGGAATCGGCCTGTCAGATCAGCCGCTGGCGTGTCATCGGAGTCTAGTACCGAATGGGAGGCTCTTGATGGAGTGACGATGTCCGTCTCTGTTAATAATCAAGTCCAACACATTGGAGCCGTAATGTTGTCCACTGATGCATCCTTGTTCAGACCCTCTCGGTTCGGGCAATGCCGGTGGGGACCAGATCCGACTGACTCTCCATCTCAGCATCTCAAAGCACGGTCTCAATGCCGACCCAATTACGTCAAGCGCCTAGATTCGTGGTAGAGTACGAATACGGTCGCTCATTTCATCGACTTGGGGAATTTGGTATAAAAGGTTTTGATGTCCGACTTTCCAAACCACACGCCAATTGACTGGGTATACCCTTGAAAGTTCAGCCCACGCCATGGCTACAGTTGTCGAAGGCAGTATTGCTGCCTCTGTCCAAAATGAGACCGTTGTCTCGAGGCAGTCCGCCGCGGGACAAGAGAATGGCTTCCTGTCGGGCTATCTTTCTGGCCTGACTGGCATCCAGCTTTTTATCACAGTTTTGGTCATGCTTGTTGCATATGACCAAGGTACGCTGGCTAGAACATCTCTGTCAGTCAAGCGATGCTGATATGTTCCAGTTCTTTACATCAAGCGGAAGGGTTCGATAGCTGGGCCAATGTTCAAAATACCGTTCATGGGGCCATTTATACAAGCACTGCATCCAAAGTTCGATGAGTATCTTGCTCAATGGGCTAGCGGGCCATTGAGCTGTGTCTCTGTATTCCACAAGTAGGTGTCTCGCGATGTTTCCTCTATTCCCTCATGAAGCATCGACACCCTGACTCAACCATGTCATAGGTTTGTCGTCCTGGCTTCAGATCGCGACCTTGCGCACAAAGTCTTCAGGTCGCCAACATACGCCAAGCCCTGCATTGTCCCGATCGCGACCGAAATCATGCGTCCAGATGCCTGGGTGTTCCTCATGGGCAAGGCTCATACCGAGTTCCGCAGGGGATTGACCGGCCTCTTCACGAACCAAGCTCTCAGCACATACTTGCCGGTTCAAGAAAAGGTCTATGGTGACTATTTCGACAAGTTCGTCGCTGCCAGCGAAGCCAATGGAGGCAAGCCAATGCCCTTTATGGGGATGTTCAGGGAGATCAACTGCGCCCTGTCATGCCGAACATTCTTTGGAGACTACATCTCCCAAGATGCGGTCAAGAAAATTGCTGATGATTTCTATCTCGTCACCGCGGCACTTGAGCTTGTTAACATTCCATTTTCCATCCATATCCCATTCACCAAGTGCTGGTATGGAAAGCGTATTGCAGACGCCGTCCTGGCTGAGTTCGCAAAGTGTGCTGCCGCGTGCAAGGCCAACATGGCCACTGGCGCTGCGCCAACCTGCATCGTCGACCAGTGGGTTCAACATATGATGGAGTCCAAGAAGTATCGTGAAAGGATTGCCGCTGGTGAGGTTGGAGTGGAAAAGCCAACGAACCTCATCCGTGAATTCACAGACTACGAGATTGGGCAGACTATGTTCACGTTCTTGTTTGCCTCCCAAGACGCATCCAGCAGCTCCACTACTTGGCTTTTTCAAGTTCTTGCCCAAAGACCCGAAGTCCTGCATCGTCTTCGAGAAGAGAACCTCGACGCGCGTGGTGGTGACAGAAACCGGCCCCTTGATCTGAGTATGTACGAATCGCTCACCTACACCAATGCCGTGATCAAGGAGATTCTACGTCATCGCCCCCCCGTCATCTTTGTGCCGTACCTTACCACCAAGAAGTTCCCTGTCACTCCAAACTATACCGTACCAAAGGGTGCCATGATTGTTCCATCATGCTACCCAGCTCTCCACGACCCTGAAGCGTACCCCAACCCAGACTACTTCGATCCGGATCGGTGGATCACTGGCGATGCCGAGTCGAAAACCAAGAACTGGCTTGTGTTTGGCAGTGGTGCCCATGACTGCCTTGCGCGGAAGTATGTGCCACTTACTATGGCAGCGATGATAGGTAAAGCCGCATTAGAAGTCGATTGGGTGCACCACGCTACAAGTCGCTCGGAGGAGATCAGAGTGTTTGCTACATTGTTCCCTATGGTATGTTCAACATTTATAACCGTCGTTGACGGGATTGCCCAACATGTACTGATTCGACTTCTAGGACGAATGCCCGTTGGTATTCACAAGGCGGCCGTGAAATTGGCACGGATTCGATACCTGCTAAGAGATGACTTAAAAGACCAAAGAAATCGATTTCCAATAGGGTGATTACCTACTTCTTGCATAATGGAATTTGAGATAATAGCAGTAAACCTGTGGTAGCGGAGCTAGGAAGGGGAGTGACAAGAGACAACACTTGCATGTTGAGAGGCACCGGAGCAGATTTAGAGAATGACCAATTGTGATTTCAAGAGAAGAAGTTGATATTCTGCTAATATTAAAACTTTTGATTCAGTGGTAGTTGCTGTTTTCCCTGAATATACCTTTATGGGGATACCGTTATATAAAGAAGAACAGTTTGAACATTCTGTTAGACAAACCCACACCTAAACTCCTAAGAATTGCTTTCCCCCAGATTCCCATCATACATTGCATTCATCAATACTCCTGCCGTTTCGTGATTCATCTGGCCTCCAACGATGGCCACACCATGGCTTTTGTTACTATGGCATTCTTTTGACGTATTTGACGACCCTCCGTCAGTGTTTGTATCTTCTAATTCGTCTATCTCTCGTGCCTCTCCTTGCAGCGAGAATATTTCGTCGTGACCGGTGACAAAGTCGCCGATGTCGTCTGACATGGACATATCGGTGTCTTGAAACTCGATTGGGGCCCAGTTCCCGTAAAAGTTACCCTGGGTGGCTTGATGTACGGTTTGGACCGCGTTCGCTTGGTCTGCTTGGGAGGTTTGGTTTGTTTGGCTGGCGCTGAATACAAGACGCATTTTCTGGGTCGGATCTATACCATATACCGTAGGAGAGGCATCATGAGGCCGGTAGAAAGCCTGATTCACATGATTATTGCTGATGGAATAAATTGGGTATCGAGGTTGGATCAGCTCTTTGATGGGACTAACGCCAAGAGCGAAAATCCCTCTCAGGCTGATTGGAAAGTCTCTGTCTTGAGGGATTCGTCCCTTGCTGAGACCAAGGTCGAGCGCCATCACCAACCTGAGATATGAGCTAGGCTGATATGCGAAAATGTGTGTCCAGTCGATTACAGACTTGTGCTGATGAGGGCTAAGGTTGTCAAGCTGGGCGAGGTTGACAACGTGACGAACGATTTCACTGACCCAATCCACACCGTCATATTGGGGCTGATATGTCTTCATCACCTCAATGAGGGTGTTGAGCTCACGCTGTTTGAGGGCCGGCGCCATCGAGTTTGAATTGGGGTTGGGAAGTGGTGCTGACAGCTTGATGTCCAAAATATTCAGGATCAGTGGGAGAAGAGTGCAGCCGATCGCTGGAAGCGGAAGCCACCGTGCGAGATTGAGTCCTACTAGTTGTTTGTGACATTCGATGACGGATCTCGCGGCAGTTTGTAGCTCGCGCTGATTGTCTAAGATGACTGACAGGTCTTTGGCCATCGAGCTGTCTCTGATTCCGCCTTGGAGGGTGTCAAGATATAGGACCTCGTGATGACACAGAGCGATCCGTGAGTTGTAGTAGTGCATCAGCATGAGATTCCTGTACAGCGTTATAGATTCGTGGCTGTTTTCGTCTTCAAGAAGACTCCGCGGGCCATTTTCGCCTGGAACAATGGCTAGTCGCAGGGTTGCCTGATCATACCATCCCTTCAGTGCGACTTTGCAATGCGTCAAACGAGCCGCGTTGTCGGTTTTCGCTGCTTGAGTCCAGCCTTGAAGCGGGAAGCAAAGCAGCAAGATCCCATTGAGGACAACGTTGAGCTGGACGGATTGGACGAAAATCTCGGCCAATGCGTTCTTAGTTTCTGGATTATAAACTTTGGACCGCTGGAACTCGTCGTCAAGGTCTGCAATACCAAGCGGGGATGCATTGAAGTCGAACTGGTCCGCTGTTATGAGGATGGGTCGTCTCATGAGAAGCCCGACCGAGTGATCTCGGAGAACGCAACACCACCAGAGCCTTCTTAATATCGCCTGCGACTTCGAGCAGTGCGATGCAGGCATGGCAGCATAAATGTGCGCGTCCACACTCTTTGCATAATTGATGGCTAGACTTAGCCATGACGTATTCACCTTCTTGGTGGACGAGAGAGACGTGTATGATAGGAGGACGGCAGCTTGTGACAGGGCTAGATCTGAGGTTTCTGTTCCCATGTCGAAAAGAAGCTTAGCTCTTCGGTGAAACGAAGCTCTCATCTCCCGGATTGTCGTATAGCCAAGTGCTTCCATGGTCGAATGGGAGACGAAGTTGCAGGAGGCGAAAAGTATGGCCTGAAATACAAGCAACGAGATGCGCGCCGTGGGCACCTCATCCACCTCGTGACAGTACATATCCCAGAAATCCCCCTCGTTAATTAAAGGTAATATCGGGTGCACGTGGAGAAAGAACTGTTTGATGAAGTCGTCCAGAAGCGCACGGATTGGGACCCGTAGACAGCCTTGCATTTCGAGAAAGTTGACGTCTTGATGGGGGACATTGTGAAGATTTGTGAGGGCGAGAAACGGGTAGAAGCAGTGAACAACTTCGGAGCTGGATCCGGGATTGGCCTTGGGCTGGGAATCGACTCTAGTTGAGAGGTCACTCAGCCAAGTCAAGGGTTCGGATTGAACGTATGGGAGTGAAGCTGTGCTATAAGTTAGTGGAGGCAACCGAAAAAAGAGTAATGGGCAATAATTACTAGTGGAAGGATCGATCACTCTCTCACCTGGGATAGGCGGAAAACCGTTACCCGTGGGATTCGGCGGCATGGATCCCATCATGTTCTGGTGTTGGACCCTGTCGCCATTGGAACGTACCGGGCCATCTCGGCCGATACTTGTTGGGTTCTGCGCAAGAGGAATATGATGGCCGTTCAAGGCCGGCACCGAGCTAGATTGCCCTTCGTTGGCATCGTCGGAATGTTGATCGATCGGGGCATAGGGGGGATAAGATGCCTGAACATCGTCTCCAGGATCGGGTAGAGCGCTGCATTGAAGATGGGTGAGCCGAGTCCTGCGGTTGGATAGTGAATGGATAGCGATTTTGGCTTACAACTTGGACGCTCTACTCGTGACAATGCAAGTCTCATTGTCCAAGTGGCAGTTCATGCAAGGACGGCCGCGTTGAGACACGTCGCATCGGACTTTTCGGGAGCGGCAAGACAGACAGGCCTTCCGAGCTCGCTTGCGCATCTTGGTGCGCGGCTTGGCCTTGGCATCTTCAGTCTCCTTGTCGCTGGGAACGGGTTCGACGTCGGCCATGGCGTGGGATCGAAAGCCGTCGGATTGTCCCCTGTATTTGTGTCCCGTAGAGGGTCGCGGAGGGGGGTCGCAGTGGACGGTGGTCGAGAGGAGTGACGCGACGCGAGGGAGGGTAGTGGACTCAAAGTGGAATGTTGAATGATGGTTCTTCGAGAAGGAATGCCGCTACGGGGAAATAATTGTACCCACAGAACAGGCTATTCGCATCGAACTAACCAGATTATTGGCTTGATCGTTCCATCTCCATGCAGCTTCGAATCCCAACTAGGGATCACCATTAATCATTCCGGGGAAGACTGCGGGGAGACTGTGGAGGAGGGAGTGGCAATGAGGACTGCTTACGAGAATTGAGCCTCGGTAAAGATGATGTCATGGTCAACAGCTGTGGTTACTCAGCCGCTAGCCATGATCTCCAAAGGCTGGATATGCGGAGAAACTATTGACCGAAACGCCGCGATCAGGATGCACTGTACCGAAACTTTGATGTCCTCACTCCACTATCCCTTAGAGTGGCATAAGCCTCCATCTCGGTATCAGCCCCACATGGCACAAGCCACAGCCAAGGTACATACATAGACCTCAGATGCGGCAGAATTAGGCCTGTCTAGAGGCTCACGCCATGTAGCTTTATGTAAACTAGATAATTGCTTGGACTTATGGCACCAGCAAAAATAGGTAGAAGCTGATGTACCTTTGATTTATTGTTTTCTAATTGGCTCGATCCCCTGTTTGATACCGAAGTGGAGGCTTATGCCACTCTATGGGATGTGCCTAGGATGGCGGAAGAGCCGTTCCATGTGCTAAACTAAGGAGAATCCCAGGCTGCCGATTACAGTGGTTGTTGCCTCTCATATATGGAAATGATCTCGAATGTGTATTTATAGAGAATCATACTGCATACCTACCTATGCACAGCCTTTTCCCACGTGACAGAACTTCAGTGGCGTCCTCCCTCAGCCTGATTCTGCCAAAAGAATTTAACACATCAACAGAGTCGCCTTGAGGAAAGCCACCCTCATTGCGACTGTGACAGGCTTGGGAACAGAGCTGTCGGCTTGCAATTATATCATGGACCCCAATGACCCATCGTCGTCTGCCCTCGTGCAAGTCACACCGGGTCAGACACTACAAACAGCAATCGACGATTTCATAGGCATTCTCACTGTCGACCAGCGTCGCGAGCTCCAAGACGTCAAGGTGATTCCTAATGCTGATGCTGTTCTCGTATTTACAGCTCAGCTTGATGCCAAGACTAGTAACAGACGAGGGCCTAGTCTTGCCAGCCGACTATATTCTGTGCTCCAGTTGGTTCGGGACTTTTCTGCCATCGTCAACACTTATGTTTCATCACACCCAGAGATTGCTGCCCTTGTCTGGGGGAGCGTTAGACTGACAATGCTCGTATGTTGCCATAATTTTGTTGCGACGCAATTACACATCTATGCGCGGCGAATCCCTAGGTTGTTTCCAACTTCGTCTCGTTTTACGATGCCGCTTCAGAGCTATTCATGAATCTGGGTAGCCTCTGCCCACGATTTGCAGAATACCAGATTCTATATCCTAACTCGATTCGGCGCCAGAATTCACTCAGTAATTTCCATCGGTCAATTGTATATTGTTGCAAGCACGTAATTGAAGCCTCCCAACGCCCTTGTGAGTACACAATCATCATTCGTTCACTTTTGGAAAAATAAAGTTCTGATAGTAAGAAGCGCAAATGAAACTGCTGAAATCGTTCTGGGAGTCCTTTGAGCAAGAATTCAAACCCGACATGGACAACATTCGTAGATGCAGCACGGATGTGAATGCAGATCTTAAACTAGCCAAGGCGCAAGCTGATCACCGATACCAACAGCTCCAAAGCAAAGAAAGAAAAAGGCAGTCGAGCACAAGGCAGATGTTGAGTAAATGCGTTTCGCGAACGGATGATCAGTTCGACGCCTTGGCATTGGAAAGGGATGAACAAAGAGCTCGTAGGTGGAATCGAAAGGATACTGACATTGGATTAGGAGAACGGAGACAGAAGCTGCTTGACTCGCTGTCAACTCATGACTATCTGAAACCACTCAAGCAAAGCCGCCGCAAAAGACGTAAAGGCACAGGCAATGGGCTATTTAAGACCTCAGAGTTTGAGCAATGGATCGATTCCACTGAAGCTCCATTACTCTGGTGTTCTGGAAAGAGTGGGTGATTCCAGTCGTGTCTGAACATTCTAACAAACAACACAGTCGGATCTGGAAAACCGATCCTCGCGTCGGTATTTTCTGATTAACCTCGTTTTTGTGTGAGCTAATGTAAACAATAGGGCGAGCGTGATTGACAACATCTTGACCGAAAAGCATACACCAGATGTGTTTGTCTCATTCTTCTTCCCACGATTCGACGATAGGAGATCCCTAAGAGTAGAAACAATACTCAGATCGATTTTACGACAGGTATTAGAGCAAATCGAACTTTAGACAGAGATACAGATGGCATTAGAGAAAATGCTACACACGGCTTCGTCCAGATACGAAGAACTCATCAAACTTCTCCGAACAGGGATAGCATCGCTGAGAATGTTCTATATCGTAATCGATGCCCTGGATGAGTGTGAAAGGGAAGACCGCCACGACCTGTTTGAAAGTCTCTCTTCGACGATATCTGACATCGAAAATGTCAAAACCTTCCTGGTCAGTCGGGATAATATTTCTCGCGAAATTAAAAGGATGTTTCCTCTGGTGGAGCATGTCTCCATGAGTTTCTCGACAGCCCAGTCTGAGATTGCAGTTTTTGTTGAGGATGCAATTAACGAGCGACTGGAGAACGAAGATCTTGTCGTTGGAGATCCGGATCTCCTCAATCAGGTCAAGCAGGCATTGCTCACTGGCGCAGACAGAATGTACGTCAACTGAATCTCATCATACCCATGTAACAGAAAGATTGCTCACTCTGCAGGTTTTTGTGGGTCACCTTTCAGATCAACGAAATATGTTCTCAACACTGTGATGACGAAATTCGGATGGCAACCCAGAACCTCCCAAAGGATCTAACTGAAACGTTTAACCGGAGTCGTTCTCGGATAGCTTCTCGAGGTAATTCCAAATTCGTACAACAAGCCTTACTTGGATTGCCGCTGCTAGACGACCACTGAGTCTTGATGAGATTCGTGAAGCTATCTTTATCGAAGTTGGCCAGCAGTACTCGAGGCCAGAACGGTTTGTCAACAACATCCAATACATTGGCTCCTGGTGTGAGAGCCTCGTCGAAGTTGACGAGGAGCATAAAACCGTTCATTTTGCACACCACTCCATCCAGCAATTCTTCCTTGGAAAATCTTCTGCTTCCCAATTCGACAAATTCCATCTCAAGCTCGCGGATGCTGATAATCATCTTGGTGAGATATGCGTCACTTATCTGAATTTCAACGACTTCGAGACGACGGTTGCTCGACGTCCCCGACCTCTGCCTTCAATCACGCCTACGGGAATAGCTCGCTCCACTCTTCCACACCGTTTGAAGGCAGCATCTCTACTCTTACTTAGCAAATCCACCCAACACATCCAGGCTGAGGCTGCTGCGGTGGCTCTTGCTGGGACTATGGCTAGTTTTGAGACGACAACTGCCATGGAAGTTGTACAAGTCGCACACCCGTTCATAAGATATGCTTTAATTCACTGGATTTCCCACCTAAGTGAGTCCTAAGAAGGGTTATCTAGAGCATGGGAATTATTGACGCAATTGGTGCTGCATTCGAATCCTCTCGCCAAAAAGCGGTGGGAAAGTGGACCCCGGGACATAGGAGACTCAGAAATAGTGACTTGGATGCTTCGAGCAAAGCATTATTCCCTGATCCGTTGGCTTGTAACATGCGATCAGTGTTCTTTTTCACACATAAGAAACATTATGCGTTTCTCAGTGAAAGAAGGTGATCCAACAATGATTGACATTGCTCTGAAGCATGATTCGGCGCTTTTTGCGTCGGTGATGCATACTTGACGACTCTTGAGAGCCTTAGAGAAGCAATGATCAAAGATTTATGTTGATGAACCACTAAACACACTATTCATAACTACAGAAGGTGACAACTTGGGTTTTGTAGAAAGGCTTCTTGATGCAGGGGTTGAAATGAAAGCCTCCCTTGCGAAGGGCAAAGTACAAACTGCACGGCAGGAAGCTGCTGATATTGGGGGAAAGATGGGACTTAAGGCAGCTGCCGAAGACGGTAACCTGAAACTTGTTCATCGGCTTCTTAGGGCAAGGGTTGATGCGCATGATCCTATAAGTTGGAAACGATTTGGAGTCAACACTACCTGGTGGTTCAGTCAATCAGCACTAGAGGCAGCTGTCCGCGGCGGCGATTTGGATGTTTTTGACAGGCTTCTGAAGTCAGGGGCTGATGTCAATGCCTGGACCAAAGGGAGAACTGCACTGCAGACGGCTACACAGTGCGGAAGCCTTGACATTGTTGACAGGCTTCTTGAGGCAGGGGCTGATATAAATGCAGTGACAAAACTTGGAAATAAAACTGCACGACAAGTAGCGGCAGCAGGTAGCCACCTGGGTATTAATCACAGGCTTATTGAGGCAGAGGCTAAGATGAATGCTGCAGATTATATTGAGTACGAGGACATAATTATCTAGGTGGCTGTCCACTCCTCAAAGGCAACTTGCTAATAAAGTAGCATACTTATAGTTTCTGTTGTAGTTCTAGCACTTCTTAAGCCCAATGCCTATTCTGCTTTTGGGTTTCAAGTTTTTTTCAAGTCATGTCATTTATCTTATAAGCAGAAAAAACTCAATGTACATAACTATAATAATTAGGTACTCAATATCTGGCATCGCACGTTGAGTCTTTTTTCTTTCAACATATTTAAACGTTCGATATCTATGTGTAATCTTGCCAGGACCGTCACCAGTTCAACTGATGGCTTGAATAAGAGCACCATCAAGGATCTTGGGCTCTATCATTCGATGTGTTGTTCGCTCCATAGGGGCAAGTTGCTGCAGGCACAAAGTAAAGAAAAGACAGGTTTCGTCACGACTCAAGCATTTTAAGACTCAACGCTTCCATGGTTGCCAAAGATCGAGCTTTTCTAGCTCTTTTGAGTGAGGAAGCTTGAATCAAGATAAATATATAAGTTGGTCGCCGGCCCAGGAGCCGGGCCCAGGTACTAACCCAAGCGTGGGGAAACAACGCCTTGGAATCAGGCAGCTATAAAGAGCGGTAACTTGATTTTTATTGAGGTGGATGATTCTTCACTAGGTGTAATAACTATGACATCGAAAGGTTGCTCACTGTTGACCTTCAAACATCGGATAATTACTGACTCCTATGGCTAGAGTGATTTGTTTTAACAACTTAGTCTATCAACTACGGGGCGTAACCCGTTGCATAATTGTATTCGCCACGATGAAGCCAAACTACCAAAGTGTCGTTCCGCCCTGTTTGAAAATGGCACTCTGATCCAAACATGTTACTTAGAATATCGCTCACTGCCCCTTTTATCTTTTTCCATACCTCAAGATTCGACTCATCTTCAAACTGGTGCTGTTATAGATGTGTCTGTCCCTGCATCCAGCGAGGCATACTTGGTGGGCAGCTATGGTTTTCTCCCGTACACAGCGTGACTGTTCCGCCGAAATTAGTAATATCCCCCAAGTCCAATATCAGATTACGCACACATTGCCAAAGACCATGTTCTTGGGGTTGCGGACACCACTGCGCATCTTAGCAACCAGGACTTCAACCTCCTCGAGGCTCCATCCCAAAATTTGATCAATGGGATAAATGGCGAAGCCATCTAAGCTTGGGTCCAAGTAAAATGCCGTGTATTGACCCCAATCTCTGAGCTGCTTATCCTTGGGCCAGGTGCCGTACGACACTTTGAACTTTTTGTGTGTGATGTCAGTGAACCCTGTCTTGCGAGCATTGTTTCATGATGGTGTCATCAACTTTGAAGCTGCGGCAGATCTTGTCCCCAACATCATTGAATAACTGCGCTCATTGCGTGAATATGCTAAGCGGTCATTAGTTACGGATAGAGTCATTAAAGATAGTGAAAGACAGTCTGCGGATGTCCAGATGAACGCTGAGATGAGGCACAGAGTAATTGGAACTCACTGATTATCTCCCACTTCAATCTCGGAGTTGTCGCTTTGAAGAGCAATTTCGGGCTCAATATGCTGAAACCAGCCGCCTGGCTTCAGAAACTTGTCCATCTGCTTGTCCAACTTGGTCCAGTCATCAATAGAGCCTTGCATATAGCGAACATGAATGAAGTCAAAGGACTCAGGCTCGAAGGTCCAGCCTTGCTGTGCATCATCTATCTGAAATTCGAGGTTAGGAGGCACCCACCTGGGCTGAGTGGGCGAAATGTCAGTGCCGATGACTTCAGCCGAGGGGAATTCATCTGCAATGTCTCTATACTGGTGTTAGATGCTGAGTGTTCGGAGATTTCATCATATAGTCACGAACATGGCCCGGATCCCTGTTCCGGTACCAATGTCTAGAATGTGCTGCTCATATTCAGTTTGCGATTAACCAAATATGACATCCGTAACGATTTACCTGCGGATTGGCTCCAATAGGAGGGAGATATAGCCTATCGCCTAACATCATGGTGATCCACTGATGACTGCCAACAACCTGGTCAATGGGAACTCATCGTCTACAACTGGGTCATACATACGAGACATCAAAGCCTTCGATATGCTTATCGCCATTTGGAAGCCTAGGACGAGTTAGAATTATTGATAACACAGCACCGAGATGTTTTTCAGATTGCCGACCAGTACTCGCTAGTGTGGTGGTTTGGTACGATCTTCCACGGAAATGGCGGTATACTAAAAGACTCGACGTGATGGAGGCAGTGGATGAGAGTCGACTGGTGATTGTCAGTTTGCCTAGTGAGCTGAGGTAGACTTGCGAAAGTATATTTTTCCTTCGATATATTCACTCACCTTTGAGCATCGGTGATAGAGTCATCATCGCCTTCAGGGGCGGAGGCATTTGGGTCCTAAGTCGGTCGTTAGATCCGGATGTGGCATGATCCGTCAATAGCCCGCTGGCGCTTTGGTTGGCTTTGATGCACAAAGAAGCCTCACTTACCAGCTCGATTGGGTCCTGTGGTGCTGCCATGATATCGTTCCCTCAAGACACTGCCAGCCAATGTCCGATGGATAGCGAAAAGATGTGGGAGACTGTCCATAGAGTGAACGAAGAGAGGAGAACGGATGTCACCATCACCAGAAGAGGGGTATGGCATGGGGCAACTAAGCTCGATTCAATTTCTCGGTTGCCAAGGGAAGTTTCGCGGTGCATCGGCGGATTGCTTAATCCAGATATTGGTCCCTGGTCACATACATGGGTGCATAGACAACCTTGCGGTAGCGGAGAAGAAGGATTGGGTGTGGGAGTAACTCCGAATTGCCATGGTAAGAGATGTGGTGTAGTGTAAGTAAGTAATATGAAGGCTCCATCAACAGCTCTGTGACGTGTTCCAAGAGGAATGGATATAACCGTGGTCTATTCATGGAGGATTGAATCGCGTTGAGGGTGGAAGGAGGTATTGAATCATCAACAGTTTTGTACTGCGCCACAAACCCTGTCAAATCGACCTGTCTAACTTTTCGCTGCCAAACTCAATCCACGCGTCAAAGAATCAGATCATAGATTATTCTACAGCTCGCTAAGTCACGTATCAGGAATGGCTTGTCAGGATTGCAGAGTGACAGGGTTACTTAACCTGCAAGCTGCAGTTGAGCGACATGGTTTACAATCATGACGGTGCAATAACTTAAAATGGAAAGAAAGGTGTTTACTTGATAAGATAAAGGTTGTGTCGTTGTAGCCTCCAGAGTAATAACTTGAGAAAATACACAACTTATATAGATGCCATAGTAATCACTGGACGCAGACCTCAAGTCGAGAAATAGATTCCCCTTTCGATCAAGGAGCCCTACCACAGGTCACATAAGTATGATAACCATCTGGCGTTTCTGTCGTTTGATGTGGAAGAAGTGATAGCTAGAGTGAAGTTGGTGATCAATTGGTACGTCGCAGAACTTGAAAGTCAATCAAACATTTGCATTCTAAAAGGGCACTGTTGTCGGCCGAAGACGTGAGGCATTTTCAAAGATTAATCTTGATCTCGTCCATTCTGTTAAGTGTAGGCCTATTCATAGAGTTCTCGCTATTACCGTTGGTAGAACCATGCTCGCGACCATTTCCGTGTACTCTGGTCAGTGCCATGTGTGTCACGAATCGCGTCGCCCTATATCTGTAACTAACAAGGAATGGCGTCAGTGACGGCTAAAAATACCAACTAGAATTTTAGGCTGATTCCTACTATTAGGAGTGCGTAAAACGGGGTTGGTAATGGAAAACTCTCCACTGTGCAGAAGCCCATGTGATGTCCAAGATAGAATATCATCACCACAACTATCGCAAGCATCACTCTCATATTGGCTCCATGCGCACGAGAATAAGAGTGTGGAATTCCATTTTGAAAAAGGAAGTGCCCGAGTTGATGTTCTGATAGAAGAACATTTTGTTCCATGATCGAATTTCAGTGTTATCATCCCTGCACTGTCTTGACAGGGTCTCGGTGGCATGCAAAGCTCGCTTCCTGATCAGTGAGACAACACGCAACCAGCATAACTGCACAGTCAACGGCTTCATGATCTCAAAAAAGGTATATGCCAACTAGCAAGTCTTGATTTAGGCCCCAGCCGTCGTGGGACCTAGTGTAGTGTTGGCGGCCCAAAAAAGGCATGTTTATGCTTACGATGCACGATGCCATTTGATGCTGCGTTGTACAAACTATGATCTGGGATCAAGGGTCTAGCGTTGAGCCAAATCATCAGTGAAAAAAGAAAATTTTCCCCGTACCTCGACCTCGTTTCTCCAGTCACCAACGTGTCAAGGTGGAGACTGGTGCTAAAAAAGGTGAAACAAGCTACTCCTGAGGCTATGCTAAGATGCAGAAACTATTCTCGGACACGGCGAGAGTTTCTTTGCCATCATCAAATGTTGGTGTCATGAATTGCTTCGCTGGCAGTCGGCTGGGCATTGGCAGCGGACCATACGAGGCTGATCGGGCTACGAAGCGGTAGGAATGTGTCTGTGGAGCAGGCAAGGGCGCAATGAACGTGGTCACGCGTGCAGATGGCAAAGGCAGTAGGACAAAGAGTTGAGTATCTATGTTGGTGATGAGGAGAAATGTAATATAAGTAGTGACGGATCCTTCCGCATTCCAGGTCCATCATCACAGTCAAGACCTGCAACGTTCATATTAGAAATCGCCTGCCTCTATCACCACCCCAACCCTCCACAGACATCATGAAAGCCAGCGCCATCCTTACAGTGTTTTACGCCGCATTAGCATCCGCCTCGGTGCGTTAGACTTGCCTAGCTGAATGCTAGAAAAGCGTATCTCTGAAAGGTGATTGATTAACAAGTTGACAGCTACTTCCACCAGCAATCAGGTCTGCCAAGACTGTTGAAAAGGTGGTAATACCGGGACCAATCAAGGTGACTCATTATATTTCTCGACTAATATGGAGCAGAGTCATGCTGATAGACCCTAGGATGTCTTCTCCGAGACCAGTGTCGTTGAGGGCGGTTTATATAGTCGCGAATTGGAAGAACCCGAGCAGGTCAAAAAAGATGAACGCCCCGATGAGATGGATATTGATGACTTCCATGCGTCCAATAATTTTGACAAGCGAGCAAAAGAGGTAGGGGCCTGAAACTCAATATCTCTTTCCGTACTGACCTTTGTGAATGTAGGGCGAAACAAATTGCAGATGGGGTGGACGCGGCTCCGCCGCAACCCTTGCCATTCGTGACGGAATCGACTACATCAAAGACAACTGGTTTGGTGCCAACTGCGTAGTCGAGGCCGGGCCTAAAAAGTGCCAGCGTTTCACCTGCTCGTGGAATTCTGCGATTTGGCTTTGCAATGACACCAAGAAGAAGATCAATGTTCCATGCAGGTACATAGCCTACAGCGCCGAAAAGATCATCGACAAATGTGGCTGGTACGACTGGGAGCCGAGGGTTCAAGGTAAATTCTGCAAGCCATGCCAATTCATGAATTGGGCTTAATGATGGGAAATAGGTCAACGATTCCATAATCAGGACTGGAACGTCATCGTCGGCAAGGATAGTTGCTAGATGAGTAGCCCAACAGTGATGCAAAGTGTACGAGGAATGATGACATGGAATATTGGTATGAATTATGCAAATTTAACAAGAGGGTACTATTTATGGGTTCACGGCGTTTGTTTTTGATAGGTTTGGTACTAGGGCGGGTGTCAAGAACCCCGGTTCTATATAAATATACTGGTGTTGTCAACAGTGTCGGAATTCGGGCATCAACCTGTGAAAATCCGTTTGTATGGTTAACATAGAAGAATGAACTATTCAGATAAACGCACGAGGCGATATGGAGGTAGTGAGCAAAGATCAAATGGCGTAAGGAAACCAGGTCCTTGAGTAAGTAGTTCAGAATTTGTAAAGGCTACAGCAGTGGAAGGAGTGGAAGGAGTGGAAGGTTATTGGTGGAACTCGGCGATTGTGGGTCAAGGAATTGACCAATCAGAAAAGGGATTGAAGATTCAGAAAGAGCAGGAAAAGACGATTAGAAAGGTAGTCGGTTTGATGTGATTGGTTGAGAAATGCATGTATTAATGATAATAATCCTTCTGGACTGGCTAGAGAAAAGCCCCAGCTTTATAGAGAGATTGCTGTCCAGTCACATGTCCAATCTAACAGGGGATTTGGACAATTTGTCATAGTAAAACCGGGTAAGACGTGTCCTGAGTTTTAGGACTGTTGGACGTATGTCTGATGCTTGAACTCTAACCTTATTGAAGGTTCTTATTATAGATGTCTTTTGTGGTTATAGTATAAGGAAGATTGGCTTTCTGAGGCATAATATATACCATTATAAAGCTAAAAATCAGGAGATTTTGAATATGTTATTTATAGTCTTATCTGATAAGAGCTAAAGGAGATATTTCCTTATCAGTTATATATTTTATATATAAGGACTTTACAGAATTGATATTGAATATGCTGAACTTGAGATTAAACAGTTGGTTGCATTTGTACTGCGCCCGTTGTCATAAGTCCAGAGTTCAAGTTACAGCGCATACTTGAACAAAGGGCTCTTTTCACCCAGACGCTGCAACTCTTCCTCTGTGTACCTCTCTCGAATATCCATCTCTGTCAATTTGGCCTTCTCAGCATTATCCCTCTTGAGTAGAAACTCGAGAAGTGTCGCCGCAAAAATGCCAGCTAAGCCAAAGGCAAGAGACGTGCCGTATCCGGTGGGATAGCGAGGCGCTTCGCTATCAAGGTAAATGTACGATCCAATCAGGCCGCCAATGTTACCAATGCACACCAAAAGCCCAATGTTGATGGATCTCTTGGCAGGGTCGGGCGTGTTGGCGACGTTCCAGGCGTTGACACCCGGAAGAATAGGATACATGCTGCAGGAAGTTAGATTCATGTAGTTTTCAGTTTCCGAGTGAAAGGCTTACCCAAAGCATGCCAGACAGACGGCGAAATAGCACACGCCAATATTTTGTTCAATATTGCCAGACTTGACGAAGAGAATGATGAATGAAGTGACCAGACAGCATTGTGGCCCGATGATGAAGGGATAACGCCAAGAGTACTTGTCTGCGAAGATTGCGAACCCATAGGCAGACATAGCGCCAACTGCATAGGGAGGGATTGTCATCAATTGCGCCTTGGAGGAGGTATATCCCATACCCGTGAGGATGCTGGGCATGGTGAACTTCATGGCGTAGTTTGGAACAGCATTCGACCAGTTGGCAAAGGTGAGGAGATAGATCTTGTAGTCGAAAAGGATGTCCTTGAAGATTGCGAGGGGAAAGTGGCTGTCGCTGTCCTTGTAGTCGCTAGGGGAGGTGACGCGACGGCTAAGCTGTCGGAGCTCAAGATATCGAATTTCTTCGGCGCTGAGCCATCTCCCAGAGAGCGCTGGAGTATCGCAGAGCATGAAGATGCACATGATGCCGACAACAACGGTGAAGATGCCTTCTAGGATGAAAATCCAGCGCCAGCCCTCGAGCCCAGCCACGCCATCCATCTTGGCAATGGCAAAAGCGAGGAGTCCGGAGAATGCACCGCCTGTGGCGGCCGATGTGTACAGAATTGCGATTCGGACTTGAGTCTCGTTCGGGAGGTACCAGTTGGAGATGATGAGGATCGCACCGGGAAGGAAACCCGCTCTACAACAAGTTAGCAAAGTTTGCAGAGGCTAGAATCACGAAGTCACTTGCTCAAAGACACCCAGGAGAAATCTAATGACCAGCAGTCCTGCGTAGTTTTGCACAATTCCGGTCAGGGTCATGACGGTGCCCCAGGCAAAGACAATGCCACCCATGTACCAAGACGGCCTCTTGAACCTATGGAGGATCATGTTGGACGGGACCTCTGCCGGTAAGGTTAGCAACACAATATTGCTTGGAGGTTAAGGCTTTATTACCAAAAAGCACAAACGGAATGAAGAAAATGGCGACGACAACATTGTATTGGATTCCCTTGAGGCCCAGGTCAACAGTGAGACCCTCAATCTTCGCGTTTCCTAAAGTCAAGTCAGCTTTCCCATTAACATCCGGCATTGAATAATAGGCCATACCGATGTTCGTTTTGTCCAGGTACGCAATGAGGTACAAGAGGACCAGCATAGGAACCAACCGCAACTAGGAACAGTTAGCGAGTGGTTAGGAATGCAGAAGTGGTGAGCTTGCATCAACTTTGCGGATGATCTTCTTCTTGTGCTCATCAGGGAACGTGTTGAGAAACTCCCAGTCCTCGTGGGACAGGCCGCCTCGTTGATGCTCATCATGGATGACTCCGGTCTTCTCATGCGCGATGGCCTCCAGGTCACCGACCTCCATCGAACCCTTGTTGTGTGTCATAATGAAGTCTCTGCGTCTAGTTCGAGATTGAGAGTGTGGGATGAGAACTTCAGTCCACTGGAGGGTGCGGAGAACCCGGATACTTATACCACACAGTCGTGACCACTGCTTTTTAGGGTGCCTTTCTTGCAAGGAACCATGAAGCCACTTTCCAATCTCAACAGTCTGAAGCCACCTGTTGTTCCCCAGGTTTCTGGGGAAATGCGGAGAAAGCCCTGTCCCTCAACTCTGGAGAAGCGGAAGAAGGCCGTGACTCGGAAAAGTTTGGCGAATGAAGTGATCATGTAGAGAATCCGGAGCTATTCCCAGGCAAGCTAGAGGTTTCTCGTTTAGACAAAATCATCAGAGAATTCGACTTAGACTGAACGCGCTGGTGGCGCGGTCATTACGTTTAGTTCGGAGGCGTGGGTCACGAATCCGGGAATCCGAGACGCATTTCCGGAGCCTGTGCTCGGATTTGCGGTGACTTCGATGATGGCTCCCAACCATAGGCGTAAAAGGGTTCCGGACTTTGTTTTTATCGTCAGGCATGATTGAGATATCCGAGTGTCTCCGAGGTGGGATTAACTTGGCGAGGTTGTGCTCGGCATGATGCCTCGCACGAGCCGCGACGCCATCATCTTCATCGCTTATAAAGGGGACATGGGAACAGCACAAGAGATGCAACTCATCACTCATCAGCTTTTCCATCTCTTAAAAAATCACGACCCAATTCTATTTTAAAGACACCAATTCCTCTTTCAACTCAAATCATCGACTAAACAAAATGTCTTTTGATCTCAAAGGTCTTGTCCCTGCGCCTGTGACACCCTTCACGGAAGACGGGCGGGTGGACTTTGAGGCCATCCAGCGACTTGGCTCTTGGCTCGGCAGCATTGACGGCGTCAAGGGTCTCGTCGTTCTCGGCCATGCCGGCGAAGGTACTTTCCTGACCCCTGACGAACAAGCCGACGTCATCAAGGCCTTTGTCAAGTCTGTCAACAACAAAATCCCCATCATTGCCGGCATCACTGGAGAAGGTACTGAGGTTGCCGCTCTCGAGGCCAAGCGCGCCAAAGAGAATGGTGCTCAGGCCGGTCTGCTGTATCCTTCTCACGGCTGGCTGCGATTCGGATACCAACCTGGTGCTCCCCAGGACCGGTACAAGGTTGTGTACGAGGTGTCAAAGCTGCCTCTGATCCTCTTCCAGTATCCGGATAACACCAAGGCGAATTACAATCTGCAGACGCTTTTGGACATTGCTGCCCTGCCTGGCGTCATTGCCATGAAGAACGGCGTTCGCAACATGCGACGATGGGATACGGAGATCCCCGTCTTCCGAAGAGAGCGACCCAACATTCCTGTTCTTACCTGCCATGATGAGTATCTCCTCCATACCGCTTTTGATGTGGATGGTATGCTTGTTGGCTACGGTAACATTGCTCCGGAGCCACTGATTCAGCTCATCGAGGCCGGAAAGGCGAAGGACTATAAGAAGGCCAGAGAGATCCATGACCAGCTTCTCCCCGTGACGAAGGCTGTCTATCATCGCGGGTCTCACATGGAAGGCACTGTTGCTCTGAAGCACGCGCTAGTTGCCAGGGGTATCTTGTCGCACGCTACTGTGCGATCTCCTCTTTTGCCGCTTCCTGATGGCGCTGAGCAGGAAATCCACGCTGCCATCTCCTCAGCGTCTTTGAGCAAGGTTGCTCAGTAGCTCCCTTGATGATTGAGGCCATTGTGATAACAGTGGCACGGCAATTAAACCATGGTAGTGTGCCTTAGGAACAACTGTGTACATAAATCTCCGAATTAGTAAAATAGACCAAGTCTGAACTTGCTTGAAAAACGTGTCATGCCAGAACCAGCCTAACTGATCCTCGAGACTCCCAATATCGCGGCTATCCAGTAAAACCATTCATTGAGCTACAACACCAGAACCTCGTACGAATAATTAGTCCATGCATAGCACCGCATGACGACAATTCGAGCCCCATTTACCCTCAGTAGCCACATTGTTGACCTGACTCGAACGTCATAAGTTCTACTTACCCTGCAGACGTAACGCCACCCTGAATTAGCTTCCCCTCATTCCCCACAGTTATGTTTGTGAGCGTGGTATAAATCCGAGACGTCGCCAGCATTTCCGAGATTCAGCTTTTGCAAACCCCAGGTTCCACAGGCCTTTCTTCCGAGTCTCGGAAAATAATTCATCATGACGAGTCCAGCGAGACAGCATGCATCGATCCAAGCGTCCACGCCCATGTCGGATGCATCCTCATCAGGCACAGCAGCGTCTAGAAGCCGGTCAAAACGGCCATCCGAGTCGTCTCCTAATGCAGTCCCAGATTCTAACCGTCGAAAGACGGTCAAGGTCAGTCGTGCTTGCGATTACTGCAAGCTCAAGAAGCTCAAGTGCACGGGGACGATTCCGTGCTCTCTGTGCATCAAGAAGGGCCTGAGTTGCCAGTACGTTGCACAATATCGACGTGGCCGCCCTCCGACTCCCCCAGCTGCCGAAAATCCTACCAAGTCCAAGTCACCTTGTCCGACTGAATCGTGAGTAATTCAGGTCCAACTAGGTAAGACACGCCGCTAATGGCTTTGGAGTGGTCGGCTAGGCCCAAGCACTTTAGAAGAATCCCGCGATAGATCGCGAGCTACATCTCGTGGCTATCCAGGGCTCGAAACTGCTGAGATCGAAGGTCAAATTGTTGATCCTACTTCGAATTTGACTTTCATTCATCGGGCCTGGAAGAGGTTGGCGCTACAGAAACGAGACACCGAACCTAATGTCCTGACCGGCTCCGAAAACTCGCAGCCGCTCATGTCTGCAGGAGATAAGCCATTCATGACTCCACAGGACCAGGAGTTGATATTCCTGGATCAGGATTTGTCAGTGGAACTCTTCAAGTTCTATTTTGATAACTGCGTTGTTACATACCGTGTCCTCAATCAGCAAAACTGTTTCTCCTGGCTGGGGACAGTACTCCACAATGCTCAAAACGGGCTGCTTCTAAATACCGATCTCAGTCATGCCAAGGCGGCAATAGTGATCGGCATTCTGGCCATTGCCAGTCTTAGACAACACAAGATCTCCGCCCCGATGCCCGTCGATACAGAGGAATCTTTTGCTCTTCGACAGAGCGAGCAATACTTCACAACTTCTATCAGCCTCACATCCAACGAGACTGGTCTACCCAAAGTAGAATCTGCCCAAGCCAGAGTCTTGCAGGTGTTGTATCTCCTACAGACGTCGCGCATGAATCAAGCGTGGTATGTGTTTGGTAATACCGTCCCCATCGTTTCGGCACTTGGCCTGCACCGCAAGGCAGCGAGGCATCGGGTTGGAGGGAGTCGAAGCCCAACCATGGACTATATAGTGTCCGAGTGCTGCAAGAGGACATTCTGGGTTGTTTATACTATGGACAAGTACCTTGCCGTGGTGTTTGGTAGACCCAGGTTCTATCATGACGACGATGTTGACCAAGATTACCCGGATAGGGTCAATGATGAAGACATGACACCCCAGGGACCATCCTTATCTGAGCCTAGGATGGACTGTCACATCGACTCCTTGATCTTCCATGCTAGGTATATATGAGATACTTGTTTCAGGAATCCTTCTAACACAAATTAGGGTGGCTCGTATCATCGAGAACGTCTCTCGAGAAGTCTACTCCTTGAAGCCCATGACCAGCAATGAACGACTAGCTGCAGCTCAGCGATTTACTCGCCAACTGCACCAGTGGCGAGAAGAACTGCCACCGTACCTTGGCACCGTCCGCCCCTCAAGCCTGATTCCAAGTTTCGGTCGCCAGGCCACGGCTTTGAAGTTGGCGTATTGTCACGCAATCATGCACGCCAACAGACCATTTCTCTTGGATCATTCTGGAGAGTCTGACGAAACAGCGGCGCACGAATGCGTAAGTGAATGTCTAAGTGCCGCTAAAATTGCACTTGAAACGGTCGATCGCATGTTTTCAGACGGAACCGTGCTCTTCTACGCTCTTTGGTGGACCCCATACGTAACATTCTGCGCTCTAGCTATTGTTTACGTATGGGAGATTAAGCAAAAGGCAAATGGCATGACGGAGATTGACGATCCTTCTTTGTTTACGTTAGCCGAGAGATGTCAAAGCTATCTTGCCAAGGCAATTTCTTCCGAGTCCGCAAGTCGAAGATACAGCATCATCATTGAAGAGTTGAGGATTGAGGCAAAACACAGCTCTGCGCCAATCCTCACGCGCCAAAACATGGTATCGAATTCCCAGCAGGGCTCTGTGATGGCTGATGACGACGATCAGCGGGTTCTTGACTCAATGGCGGAGGATCTCGGGTCGATGTTTGATGATCACGGCGAGGTACAGTTTCAATCCATGCTGAACCCTCTAAGCCAATGGCAAGCTACCGATTGGTTAGACTTGGATTCCTCGGTAAGTATCGGTTGGCCTGCGGCTCTGACCGGCTCTCGCTAATTGGCTGGAAGGCATATGGATTCTTTGCCGAGCTCGAAGGCTCGTTGATCCTGTAATTAACTTTCACGTGCCATATTTGGATCTCTCTTAAGTTAGGTAAAATATGCAGGCTAATCTAACTTCGCATCAGACCCAAGACGTAAATAGGTCTCAGGTTCATCCGTACTACATGTATACGGAGGCTCATTCTTAATGCATGATCGTGACAAGCCAAAGTTGAACCACCACTAGTCAAACACCACCAATCAAAGCCAACAAAGACTTTGACGGGTTGACTGAAACTACTTCACGCACAGTATACGACGCATTTACCCCATTTATCTATAGTTATGACCAAGTGCCGCGGACAAATGCCGCAATCCCCGCTTGCAAGTTGCGGGGTGTGTAACTCCACAACTCCAACTTCCAAAGCCGCGGGCAGATCTTGGACGAAAGAGATGAGTAGACAATGATAAATAACCCCAGATTTTAGGTTGGGAGAAAATTTCAAGACAACTATACCACCCCCGAACTCCATACACTCCATCATGAGACTCTCATCCGCCCTCTTTGGTTTCGCGCTGACGGCCATCACCGCTGCCCAGCGCCTTGGCACCCCTGGATGGGAGTTTCTTTACACCGTCAATGCGACTCTCGGTGAACGGTGGCAGATTGGCGACTATGGCCAGGGAAGCCGTGTTGTAATTCCTATCACGGGAGGCACTTTTTCGGGCCCGCGTTTATCTGGCACTGTCACCAATCTCGGTGCTGACTGGGGCCTCACCGACACAAAGGGAGTCTTCTTTCCAGACACACGATACAATATGAGGACCCACGATGGGGCAGATATCTTTATCCAGACGGCTGGGCCTACCCAACCAAACAACCAGACTTTACTGAGGGGAATCTTCCAGACGGGGCACCCGGACTATGAGTGGCTGAACTACATCGTCGCCACTGGCGTGTTACAACGGCCTACAGGCGCGGACAAGGGAAAATATGTTGTGATTGACATGTGGCAGGTGAGTTTAATTTCGTGACAGACACTTAGATAGCTCCATGAGGATTGAGATAAGCTAACTTTGACGGATAGATGGTTCTACCTCCAGCTCAAGATTCAAGCTAGGGCGAAGCACACGGCGGCACCGGCGAGATGCAGAGTCCAGTGCTGCCGTGGTCAATTTAACTTGAGTAACATATCGTGTTATATGTGGATATATCAGTCGAGATGAACGAAAGTCTGGTTCAATTGTTGAGAACAGTCTCTATTGAGATGGAGTTTGTGCATAATCTTAGCTACAATTAGCACAATTCATGACAAGCCATAATGAAGTGGGAAGGGATTGAAGAAATGCAGATGCATTATATATCATGTATATAAGCCCTAGGCAACAATTTTCCCTTTCTGTGCGCCCCTTGTCTTCCCTTCTCAACGCGCCAGAGACGTGGAAATTTCTGACTCAGGGATCTCGGACACCAGGGCGAGCCAAGCAGGCGTTTTAGCGCTCGTCAAATTTAGGGCGCGCGCCAATGTCAAAATTAGTGGGACTGGAAAATCTTGACACTGAAATGAATAGGGAAGATTCTAGTTCAATCCATCTACATAGACTAGGTTGTATATTGTAGATAAAGGATTGACTCAAGTATAAATGGATTCAGCACCTTTACAAGAACAATTCCGCTCCACATCTTCAGTCTCAGGTTTCGACGACAACTCCTCACAGCCTCTTAAGGGAACAACAATAAGCGCTTATTTCTCCAACAATTACTTTCTCAACGACTTCATTTTGACACATTAATACTCACTGGTTCCCGATCTCCTTCGTTTCTACACACCCGATTTTCAGGCCTCCAACATGACGGCAACCAAAATGTACACAGATAGCCCGGATATTCCCGTTCCCATTCGAAAAGCACAACCCCAAGACGCCGCAAGTATCGCGAAACTTGGAGCACACGTCTTCACAGCCACTTTTGGGCACTCAGTGGAAGCCCATGAGCTTCAAGCGTTTTTGGATGACTCGTACACAGTCGCAGCGATTCTCAAAGACCTACACAACGAAAACAAGGAAATTATTGTTGCCACTGGTTCTAAAGATGAGATACTCGGCTTCTCGTATCTGACTACCGGAAGTACAGAGCCCTGCCTTGCTGGTGTAGAAGACGCAGTTGAGCTCCAAAGGATTTATGTTCATCCTTCTGGTCACGGAAAAGGAATCGGTGGGTTGCTCTCTAAAACAGTACACGAAATGGCAATAGAGCGGGGGTTCAAAAATATCTGGCTTGGTGTTTGGGAAGAGAATCACAGAGCCCTCAAAGCATACGAGAAATGGGGCTATCACAAAGTTGGGCACCATGATTTTGTGGTTGGGACTGTTGTTCAGAGGGACCACATCATGTTGAAGAGTTTGCAGAGTTAGGTGTTGCAAGTTGCGGTTGAACTCGGCTAATTTGACTAACATTTGTTCCTTCTCCATTGCATGAGCATAGGTAGCGTGGAGGGCTTATTTAATAGACTAAAATGGAATGTAATTTTTAGGTTTTTATAGCCATCTAGGTTGCGTCGTCGTTTGAATGCATACTCGGTGATCCTGTCTTCCTAATCTTCGAGTCAAAAATCGAGTTGATCCAGCTTCAACGCAACTATTCATGAAATGCCTGGCGGACCGAGCTAGCTTACAGTATGGACCTTCGACTTTTCCCTTTTGGCTCCAAGGATTTTAGACAGTTGAGGATCAAATCCCATGACACTTCTGTTTTCATCCACAAGGGTTGTTCCACATGTCCCACTACAGAGGTTATCAGGGTGCTTGGGACTAGCTGACCCCACTGTAGCTCGATCCCTGTGGCACAAAATGCGGGCGTGTTAAATAGTGTCGTCGTCATCCCCGCTTCAGTCAGCCATCAACCAGACCACAAGCATCCTTTCGCATCACCCAGATCTCTTCATTGTCAAAATGGGACGAACTGAACCCTCAGTTGGCCAACCTCCCGCGAGCTTCCGTCGCGATGCTCGGGCAAAGAAGGCCAAGGCCACAATCAATCAGTTGATCCCATCATTATTGCCAACACATCCTCGCGCCCGACGCGGCATCGAAGCCACGGAGCTGATTGTCAATCCGCTTCCAGTCCTGAAGAATGACCAATCACAGACAGAAAATGGCCCTCGTCTCACACTTCGGGTTGCAGACACTCTGACTGCGGCTCGCTCGCTCCTCACCAATTACTCATCTCTAGAAGGGCCGATCAGCCACACTCACAAACTACCCAAGGTCGCCATCCTGAACATGGCCTCGCCTCTATCCCCAGGTGGTGGGTTTCTCAACGGCGCTGGCAGCCAAGAGGAGTCACTCTGTATGCGCACGACCTTACTACCATCACTGAAGGACGAATACTACAGGCTGCCCGAGATAGGGGCAGTCTACACCCCCGACGTCTTAGTCTTCAGAGACGAGATGGACGAGCTGCTGGAGAAAAAGGATCGATGGTTTGTGGACTGCATCACTGCCGCAATGCTTCGAAGCCCAGAGACAGATCGCGACGACTCTGGGAGGGGAGCATATGCCAACGAAAAAGATCGCGAGATGGCTCTGCGGAAGATGAAGATGGTTCTACGAATTTGTCAAGCAAAAGGGATGACTAAGGTTGTGCTCGGCGCTTGGGGATGCGGTGCCTATGGAAACCCCGTTGGCGAAATAGCAGCAGCTTGGCGAAAGGTTCTTGTGCCCCGAAAAGATGGTAAGAACAAGAACAAAAGGGAGACATGGGATGGCCTGGAAGACGTCGTATTCGCCATCAAGGACGCTGGAATGGCGGAGTCTTTCGGGACGGCGTTTGGGGATAGTCTTCTGCTAGAGGTATCAGAGGCCGACGACGACGGTGAGGACGAGGAGGTCGATCCAGAAGAGACGCAGGCTCAGGAGCTACAAGCCAGGATTGATGAGTTGGAACAGCGGATCGAAACGACAGCAAATCCACAGGTTAAGAAAGGCCTACTGGGTATCCGCGATGGGTTAATAAGTCAGTTGTCGAAGAAGTAGAGGCGAGGATGCTTGATTGCATCTGGTCACTACCACAAAGAAGTTGGAGCCTCAGCCTTGCTTCCAAGGCATTATGTACAAGTGGGCAGAATTTTCGGCAGCTTATCAAGGAATGTGGAAGTGTACCAAAAAAACACAGCTCGGCGTGTGGCCGGGTAGTGGAATTTCTTAACCTAAAGAAAGCATCGAAGTGAATAAGTGATGAGATGTACTTTAAGGATCAGCATCCTCAAGCAACTGTAAAGGGCGGCTAAGGGCAATTAGACAAACGCAAACCACCCTGAATGAAGCCCTGAATTGAGACGGTGAGAAGGAGACGGTATGTATTTGAAGAGTAGCGTTTTGACAAAACGCCACACCACACGAACATGGGGGGATGACATGTCGTCCGTCGTTCGCCAGACAGGTGTCAAAGGCTAGCGCGCGCCTTCCCGCGGGTAGCATCTCCAGTGGAACTTACACATGTTCTTTAACTTAAACCCCGACGAGTGAGACTTGCGTAGTAGCGACAGCGTGTGTGTTGGCATTTCCTACTTGAGCAATGGAGGGTAGATTGAACAGAGCTGCTTTCTGGTTCCTGGCGTGGATGAGATTGAAGGCCCAGGCCAAAATATCCTCAAAAAAAAAAACAAAAAGGGTCGGTCAATGTCTAATATCTTCAATATTCTTTTCCCGTTAAAGACGACGTCGATGCCAACTCACTTCGGCGAATTTTCCGAGCAACCCCAGGTCGCGGAGGATGAGGACGTCGCTGTGATAGATGGGCGCTCCTCTGCTAGCAGCTGGGTAGGGGTATCGATACTCCTTCAATGGGGCCTGTTCTGGCCTTTGGCTGTCACTTGAAGTCCCTTGCTGCATGAAATATGCAATACATAAGCTGACCGCCTCGGATTTACGGCTGCAGTACATAAATGTCTCTCATCAATTTTGGTCTCTTGACCATTACCATCATTGTCGCGCATCATTTCCCGCTCTGGTATACCTAGCTGTTTTTGACTTTGCTTCCACGGAGCGGCCGCGAGTCTAAGCAGGCCATCCCCTGTAAGATTTCGTATCTGTTGGTCTGGCGCCAGATGAGCTTTGCCTTGGCATCTCCATTGCGCCAAACCGCGTCAAGGTTTTTCGCTCTGCCTGCCTGCCCCTTCAATCAAGAGGCGACGCGCTAATCAGTCAATGCCGTTACATGGCGTTTCTTGCCGTGTGCTACGTAGCATTACGTAGCTGCGTGGATATGGAGCTGTCGTACGGGTTGGATATCGGTTGGCTCGAGTCAATTGCGTGTTTGAATCCTGATGGCTGGGTGCTGGGGGATTAGGTATCCTGCCAGCTAACCATGCAGCTAGCTCACGTTCCGGTAAGGTCGTCTCTGTCCAAGCCTGTCTGTCTTGTCTTGATTGAGCGTTGCCATGGCCAATGGAGCATCTGCCCCAGGCCACTGAAGTATCCGCTCAGGCCAATGAAGCATCTGCGCACGGGTAGATCGGCCAGACGAAATGCAGACCGGTCTCATTCATGCGGGGCGACACTTGATGCGCTCGCTAACCTAACACCTGGTGGACTTTAATCGACAGTGGTCCCTACATCATTAGACCCCCATTGACGACAATGCCCCAGGGAGACAATTCTAATTCTTCCACGACCGGGGTTTGGACTGAGCGGCCTAGTGTGCTAAAAACTCTGTCTGTCATGGGCCTCACGTTTATAACACGGCCCTCCGCAAGCAACAGCGTGTCCATTATCGACTCCCAGACCGAATCGACGACATACCGAGCCGCTCACCATGTCTGGCTCCGACCGAGAGGCCACTCTCGGTCGTAATGGGTCGGACGAGAAGCCAAAATCCGACTCTGCTAGCGACGATGTGCCAGAGACGGTCCAGAATCCCTACTTCACCAACGCAGCGCCATCGTCGGTACGAAAACTGCCTCCATGGCTCGACCACTTCAATGCCAAGGACCTCAAGAAGCTATTCAGATGTTCCCTCGCAGTCTGGATCATGACGATTCTTATTTTCATCAATCCAACTCTCAAAGTAATGGGCCAGGCTGCGTTTCTTGGATGGTAAGTGAGATTCGGCTCGTTTCGCCGACCCTCATCTTCAATCACGTTGCTCACTCGACTCAGCATCGTCTTGTTCATCGCACCGCCGGCTGGTATTGTTTTCGTCCACCTCATCGCTGCCACCAGCGTTCTTCTAGGCCTCACCTCCGCCTGGGCGTGGGGCCTCATCAGCATGAAAGCCGCACTGGCGACGCGTCCCGATGCAGAAATGAAGGCTCGATATGGCGAGCTCTTGCAAATAGCGCAAAACACTACCAACCCCACCCAATACGTCCAAGTACAGATATTAAATGGCTACATGTTGGACGTGAGAGTATCGTTGACTTACTTTTTCATGACTGGTCTATATCTCTACCTAGTAGTGAGTGCGTCCCGCCCATCGTAGCGAGTCGAATGCTAATAATCCAGGCTCGCCTTCGAGTAGCGGTCCCTAAACTCATGCTCCTGCAAATCATGGCATGCATCGTCAGCACCATTTTTCTCACGCAGGCACCTCTTCTGCCGACTTTCAGAGGAACCATTGGCAAGGTTTTGGTCTTGCCCTGCGCCATTGCTGAAGCCATTGCAATTGTTTGCAACATCTTCATCTTCCCAACGTCTTCGTCAACTCAATCCTTGGACGGCATGAGACGCCTGCTCGCCGCGATGCCAACATTTCTCGACGCCTGTCTGCTCGGCCTCCAACACCCCAGCCTGGGTATGAGCACAGAAGTGTTGACTGGGGCTAGACAGAAAATCTTGACGGGTTACAAACAGTTGGATCCGGTTACGAAATTTCTGCCCATCGACTTTTCCGTTGGCAGATGGAGTTCAGATGACTTGTGCACGCTCAACGATTCTTTCAGGCAGCTCATCATTGGGTTTACCGGCCTGCTCGAAGTTCACAGACACAAGGAAGTGCGGAAAGCGAAGGCAAAGCAAGCATTAGACTTTGCGCAAGCAGCAGAGGATGGGACTAGCGGCAATCCTGCGACGGGACGGCATCAGATCAACCGGGCAGTCGATTTTCACCTCAAGGCGAACCATCCGGAGAGGGCTGAATTGGTTCAAAAAAGCCTCAAAGCACTCTCGAGTCCGACCGAGCCTTTGGTTGAGGCATGCAAAGAGTCCATCGAAGCCATCAGCGAGGGCATGCTGCACTCGAACGCGTTCAAGTCGGTTGGCCACGCCGACATGTTGCAGCGGCATGTTGCTACGCTAGAGAAGCTCCGAGAATGCCGCGATACATTCACCAGCGCAACCTCAGGTTACATGTTTGAGCCATCCCACCAAATATTTGACGACCAAGGCGTCTTGCAGGTCGACGCCGGCACCGCCCCGTCATTAACCGGAATTATGATGGGGTTACTCATCAAGGAGAGGCTCACTGAGTTAGCTAACAAGTTGGAGCTGCTGCTTTCGAAAGTCGTGGAGCTGGAAACGACGAGAACTAAGCTGAGACTGTGGTTGCCGACTCGATTGAGGGCTCTCTTTGGCTGGATTTCGGCTACGGACTTGACAGAAACCGATACTCCTGGTGCGGATCTTGGCGACACCGTCATGACCCGCGTCTCAACAGTTGCTTCAAACGTTCGCCTGCCCAAGCAGCCGAACCCCAATATCAAATCTGCTCGCGTTGAATTAGCCTCGATGAAGACTCCCAACAGCCGGAAACGGAGCGGATGCGGCCGGTTATTGCTGAGCATTACGAGATGGCTCGGAAGCGCAGAAGGAATCTACGGTCTTCGCGTGGTCGTCGTCTCCCTCGCCCTCTCGATCCCGGCCGTCATTTCTTCCACGGCCGGCTTCTATTATCGCGAGAAGGGCATGTGGGCCGTCGTTATGGCGCAGCTAGCTCTGGTCCCGTACACGGCGGATGTCATGTATGGCATTATTGTTCGAGCAATCGGGACCATCGTCGGTGGTGTCATAGGCATGGCAGCATGGTACATTGGCGCTGGCAACGGCCCCGGAAACCCTTACGGCGAAGCCGCCATCATGGCCGTGGTCATTGTTGTCTTCATGTGGTGGCGTCTCTTCAGCTCCCCCGCCTTGATGCCCGCGGGACTCATGATGGCCGTGACGGCATATCTCGTCGTGGCCTACAGCTGGATCGATACTCACAACCCAGTCTACGGCAACCCTGGCGTGGGCTATGAAGTCTTCTGGAGACGCGTTGTCCTGGTATTCGCTGGCTTTGGCGGAACCCTTATTGTCAACTTCCTCCCCAAACCGCCGTCGGCGAACCGTCATTACCGCCACCTTCTGGCCGACAGCCTTGCCAGCGTCCGAGATCAATATGCTCTCTTTGCATCCAACTGGAAAGATCCTGCGTCGGATCTACGCGAGGTTGTTGAAGAGGAGGGTCTTGGAGTTGCCGAAGGCCTGTTGTCCATTGCAGGACCAATCAAGCTAACCGTGTTTGAGTTTTCGTCGTCTAACTTTGACTCGAACACGCTCAGCAAAGTCTGTAACCTATGCATGCTCCTCAACCAATGCATCAGCCAAATACTCCTATACGCGGCCGATTTGACAGAAGAGCAACGGGCGTGGATCATCCCGTCCACCGGGGCTATCAGCGAGAGTTTCATCGCCGAGCTCATGGCAGTGCTGTCGCTAGTTCAGCAAACATTGAAGAGCGGCGACCCTCTCCCGGCCATCTTGCCCACGCCGTTATTCGCCAAAGCGGTACTTGTTGCAAGAGAGCCCTTCCAAGAGGGAGCTGACACATCTGGCAAACTCTACAACAAGGATAGCCTTGATGATGAAGATTCAAGGAATTATGTCGTCATCTTGAACGCGTTTTTGCAAATGCTTGCAGCACTAGATGAGCTCGTTTTAGTTTTGAAGAAGGCTGTTGGTGAGACCAGTAACATTGGCTTTCTCGAGACTGTGTAATTTGTCTAAGCCAGTAGGAACGAGATAGTCTTAGTCATGTTGCAGCGATGGAGAATAAACGCGTGACGTATGGTCAATCCAAATCTCTGTAAGGCATTACTGAGAAAATATTAAGTGTACATTGGTCATAATCTTACAATATCTTTCGACTAAATCAAATGCTGTGTCAAATCTCCAAAAGTCGCTCCAAAACAGAATCATCGGCGCCATTTCCAAAATTTGCTGCCTCGAAGATCGAAAGGCCGGTTTCCCATAACCCTGGACTGAGAGGCTTGGCTAGAGAGCAGCTGCCCCCAGATTCCCTCCTCTCATTCCCAAACATCCCAGCGTCGCCCGGTGAGGAAAGCAAAACTGATCCATAATCCAATTCCATGACAGGGTGGTTTTGACCCTCGTCACCACTAGCGATGGATTCCGTTCCCTTTGGGTTTGTGGTTGGCGTGCCACTAGAAGCCTCCCACATCCTGTCATCAAAGTCCAAAGGATTTTGTGCGACCCTCGCGGCTTCATCACCAGGAACGAAAGCTGTTGATTCGCCGAGGTGTTGATGTACCCGTGGCAGTTCTTCCTCTGGGCTGCCCTTCTCAGACATTACAGGTTCTATCCTTGCACCAGCCTGCACTGGGCTGCCGAAATTCGTGAGTCCATAATGGGGATTCAATGGCGGTGGCACAAGAAGCTTGTGCTCGAATATTCCACGTAAACTCTGGGGGAAGTCGCTCTCTTGTGGCAACTTCCCGTTACGTATGCTCAAGTCCATGGTCATCGCCAAGCGCAGATAGTACTTTGGTTGCAACTGCAAAATGTCCGTCCAACTTGAGATCGAGTTTCCGTGCTGAGTTCGTATCGCTGTCAAGTGTTGCTGAGCGAGGTCGACAATGAAGCGAACGGTCCGAGCCACCCAGTCAACACCATCGTACCGTGGTCTGTAGGTTTTCATGGCTTCGATAAGAACGTTGAGTTGCTGTTGTTTGTATTGCGCGAAAGATGGAGAATTTGAGTTTTGATTGGGAGTCTGTGGATTGAAGAGTTTCACGTCGAGAATCTGGAGAGCCAGGGGGAACGCTGTACAACCAACCCTACAAAGACGTTAGAAGTAGTCGAATAATGAAGAGACAGGACACTTACGCGCTTATGGGAAGCCAGCGATCAAGACGCAAACGGACAAGTTTCCTGAGACATTGTGTGACTTGCGCAACCGCACCTTGTAGCTCATGGGTGCTTTCATAGACTGTGTCAAGATGACCTAATCGCAAGGGTGGAGCGAGGCTGCAGTACAGAATTTCGTAGTGACAGAGAGCCATTCTCGCAGAGCTAAATAGGTTAGCCACCGATCGTACTTTGAGCATGGATATTCCCACTCACTGGTAATACATTTCCAAAAGGTTGATGAACAGCACTGGAGAGCTATTTGACGGTCCAGAAGCATCGACATCCTTGAGAATATTTCCGGTTGGGGTTGACTGTATTCGCAAGACGGTGCTGTACCACCGCTTTAGGGCCATCCTACAATCGCCAATACGACTTTCCTCTGTGACAGGATGTGAAGGAGCCCGTGAGGGATCGTCGTGCATTGGGAACGTGAGGGTCAGAACCTCTGTCAATATGACGCACAGCTCTACCAACTTTTCCAGGATCTCGGCAAGGAAACGTTTCGTAGTGGGATCGTACACGCTCGACTTTTCGAACTCTTCGGCCAAATCAGCAGCGGTGAGAAGTTGGTTTCCCGTGAAATTGAAGTTGGAATGCGTAATCTTGATGGTCCGACGCGATGTCAGCGGCATAAGTCGATCGCGGATAATGCAGCACCACCAAAGTCGTTTTAAGACTGCACCCAGCTTCTTCTGTTGCGGGGTGACTGGAGCCCCGCTTGTTGATATTGACTGATAGCGATGAGCCCCAGCGTCACGGGCGTAATGCATGGCGATACCCAGCCACATCGGGCCAAGATGTTTGCATCCCCCGTGTGGTAGAGGAATCAAGTGCGAGTGAGAAAGCAAGAGTGCGGCGTGTGCTATGGATATTGAGGAAGTCTCAAGTCCGAAGTCGTAGATGAGCTGCGGCGGTTAGTTTCTGAGTGTATACGGAAGAGGGCTTTGCTACCTTTGCCCGCTTGTAGAAGGAAGACTTGGCATCGTGAACCGATTTGAAGCCGAGAGTTTCAATTGTTTCTTTGGATACAAACTGAGGAAGGTTAGGATGACGGCCTGAAATGCAAAGCCAAACAATATCGACTCACGCTGCAAGATGTAAACAGAATCCCCTGGATTACAATCAGGGGCATTCTATCTCCATAGGTGTCGTCCAAATTCTGCGGGTGATATAGCGCCCAGAAGTCGGCTTCATTCAACATGGGAAGCATAGGATGGATGTGTAAGAAGTACTGCTGGATGAACTCGTTGAGTATGTTCCTCTGCGGTACGACGAAACATCCTTGCTTGTAGAGGTAGTCCAGGTCTTCTGGGGACAGGGTATGGACTTTTGGGGCTTCAAGGATGGAATAGTCTGGGTTCGTGGGGTCAAAGAGAAGTCTCTGTGTGCCTTCTTGAGGAGCCCATGGACAGTCCGGAAAGAGTGATTCTGGAAAGGCGGCTGAGAGTTGTGGAAGATCCAAGTCGTCAATGGATTCTTGATCAGGGTTAGATGATGGGCTTGGATAGAGCATAGAGAGGCTAGACTCACCATTGCCATAGTCACCTAGGTCGGGGGGTAGTGATGGTAAGGCGCCATCTAGTGGTACTGGGTCCACCGCCAATGACGGTTGCTCGTCTGTGTTGGATGGAAGATCATCTCCAAAGGAGCCCACGTCCTGTCCGGGTGGAGCAGCGGATGAAGGCTCCTTGGAAGCGACGGGAGCATGACGCGAAGTTCCCCTCCTGCAACGTGGTCAGCTACAAGTATACATGATACATGACAGCCCGGATATCCTGGATGCTAGGTCCTAGGCATGAGACAGCTCTTTGACGTACGAAAACTTGGACCTGGCAATGAAGACACATTCTTTGTCGTCCAGTCGGCAGTTGATACAGGGCTCCGCCGAGCTAGTGAGGATGCACCTCACCTTGCGCGAACGGCACGGCAGACAGGCGCGAGATGCCCGCTTCTTGGCCTTTGCCGAGGGTAACTTGTGGACGCGGTTGGAGGCGTCCACTTCAGGGCCCAGGTCGACGTCGTAGCTGTAGCTGGCATCCTCGGCCGAGGCCGGATCGTCCATTGCAGAGACGGACATGTCGTGGCGCAAATAAACAAACGGCGAAGAGGGGTTGGGATACAGCGAGAAAAATGGCCTTCTCGGGGTCCTTCTCTGCGCGGGAAAAGAGAGGATGAGTCGGAAAGCACAGTAGCAGGGCTCTATGAGAAACCAGGGGGCGATGTTGAGCTCTCACTTGCCGACCTCATCTGCCGTCCTTTGAGCCGGGCCCCTGCTAGAGCCGTCTCGTGGTGGGCCGCGGAGTTTGTAACCTGGGGTAAGACGCCATCTCATTGGCTCCCCCGCAGCACTGTCGACTCAGGATACTCCGCAGCATCCTCCATCTCGAGATTGTCGACCCCGCATGCTAGGAAGAATCGATTCATCTGAGCGATGGGAGGGCGGGAGGCTTCATCGAACGCGGGGTGAGATCTGGAGAAAGTCTGGGGATGGTTCAGGGCTTGAGAAATGGGAGGAAGATGATTCGATTGTTACGAACATGGGGGGACTAAGATGGTCAGTCGAGGGTACGTGCAAGTCAAGTCACTGCACTCCCCTGGCCTCCTGGCTCAATGACACCTCTTTTTGGGTAAAACACTATCGGCAGGTAGATTAGACGGGCGTAATGCATTCCCTCGAAAACTGCTATGTGGCAAACTCAAACCAAATTGTTCTCAGCCATGGTTTGTTCCTCCAAAACATTTACCCAGCTAAATGACAAGGTAAATGGGCCGCTGAGTTCTAGCACGAGTCAAAGCTGTGAGAGGCACATTCAAAGCTTTGTTGGCACATTACAGGTGTCCGCAAGACGTCCATGGAATGAACTTATTGACAATTTAGGCATAGATATTCCACAGCGAGCGAAGATCGGATCGATTTGATGCTTTTCCTGAGGGAGGACGATAGCTGGCCGCGTCAGCCACATGCTCCGTCATTCCGCCACACCCAATTGCTCAGCCGGGGATTGAGCTGTGGCTGAACTTACTCACTTCTCGTAGTCACGTCATGTCTTCCAATCTCGTGCACGTGATCGGAATAAACAGGACCGACTCCTTTCGTGAGACACATTCTTTCCAGCTTATGTAATAAGAACTCTCTGCGTTGATTGGATCCTAGTGATGGCACCCCTGCCGTATTTTCGTATTGATCCATCTGAGTCAGATCTCAGGCGTAATTTCGTGTTTGTCGAGGCCCTCATCCCTCCGCCTCTTTCCGCTGATTGTTTGGTATATTAGACCTGGGGTTGATGTCTGTCTCTTTCCTTATGATTTCCATTCATTTTCGTTTTATTTTCAATTTAATCTTAAATAAAACCTCAAAATGCGCTCTGTCAACTGCATGCTGCGGGTGCGTGCCACTCCTCGATTGACTCAAGCCGTTGCCTATTCACAATCATATGCCTTATTTCCACGAGCTTTCTCCACACAAAACCGCCTACTTGCACAGAGCAAGGCCGAAAAAAGAAGCACGAAAAAGGAATTTGATTCCCAACAACCCGGTTCGGCAAACCCGTCATACCCGACATTCAGTCTCGAAGCACTCGGGGTCAGCAAGAATATGAAGATTTTCCTGCTTGTAGTACTAAGCATCATGGGCACTATCGAGACATGGTTTTGGTGTAAGGCTATTTGGTATTGGTGGAAGGGTGACAGCGAGGCTCAGAAGGAGTGATTTCGAAAGAGGATGAACCTGTGTAATATTGTATTATCTCAAACACCACTCTTTACTATCAAGTTAGAAACGAGGAATTTGAACATAATCAGGTACTAAATCTGGAAAGCGGCTTATAAACACCCAATGGAACCACCTATCTCTCATTTGAGACGTGCCGAGTTTGCGTTACGTGGTTGAGAAAGGCAAAGCACGAAGTAGCTCTGCATTGAGATTGACGGTATTTGTTGCCATCTTGTGATCAGATTATAGTAGCCCACAAAAATCACGCCCGTCAAGGTTGATGAATAATTTCTATAAAGAGACAATCTTCTTCCTCAGTTACAAATGGTTCCTCGTGAAGAATTCCTTTTTGTCCACAACAGCTGCAATACCCGACAACGACCTCTGGCTGGATGTTGGATATTAATATCATTCATTCAGAATCCCCCGACTCTATGACCCCCCAGCTCATTGATATCCCTCCCGCCAACTAATGCGTGTCCAGGCAAGCGCTGTGACATTCTGGAGGCGTCAACACGCTCAGAAGCATGCATATTTCTCATCAAAACATAGCTGTTGCCATCTGTGGTGAAACAGATCTTCGAGAGCCGCCTATTCTCCTGATTACGGAGGATTCGGAAAAATAACCTCAGATGGGGTATCGTAGCCTGATTCTCCGCAAGTTGAAGCCCGTCCAATACCCAAATCAGAGATGGCGGTGCATGAAATAGGAGGTATTGGATTATTTGTAGCGCAGCAGGGACACTGTCCATGGTACCGTCAAGGCGTTTGAAACTTGCTTCGTCCAGATTTTCAGTGAACGGAAACTCAGGCGGAAGGAGGTACGCGAGCTGCGCGATGACAGAGTAGAGCAGGGCGATCAGGCCGGCTTCCTTTGCAGTAATGTTGGATGCTGCCGTGAAACCATAGCGTGGCTTGCAAAAGAACGACACGCATGGCAGGCCTGATTCCATGCTCACGGCACTCAATCGCATTGCTGCGCCAGAAAGGCCAGATCCGTATGGCGCGACTGGCTCGCCACAAGCCCAGAGCATCTTTGACTTGGGAGTCTTGATCCACAACTGCATCTGGGCTAGAACCTCACCCGGGATTGAAGGCAGATTGCTTGAAATGGCACGGGTAACATCTTCTCGGCCGTCTTCAAGGTAAACTGAAAGTGATTTGCAGAGCTGTTCAACCTCATAGCGGGAGCATAGTTCTTCAGTGGAGTCTGGGAGGTCAGTGTATAATCAACGATGTAGAGGTGCACATTTCTTACCGTTTTCGGAACCAGAGTTCTCATCAACTTCAACTTCCTTCAAACTATTCGGTTGTTTCACTGAGACAATTTCGGACTGACTGGGCTTTGCCTGCTTTGAGGTCTGGTGTGTACGATCTTGGAGTCTAAGTTAGTTTGCATCTCTGATGTAAGCACCGAATGAACGTACTGAGTGCCTGCTGCTCCTCGACAGACACCAAAGTCCGAACCGACGAGTACCCCAAACTTTGCTTTGCATTTTCAAGCCTTTTTTGGGTTGTTTCAACGTCGTCGTTACGGCTTTCGCTTGCCACCGCTCGGAGGGAGAGTGCGTGATGTACCATGCCTTCGATGCGCTCAACGCGACCGTTCGCGATATACTGAGCCTCGTCCCTCACTTTCTGGACAGTTCTCCGTATCCCATGTACCAGGCTGTCCACTGTGTCGTCGTAGAAGTTCTTATTGAGGGCAGAGAAAAATCGATTCTTCTTTCGTTTGAACCATTCCAGGGTATGGCAGAGCAATTTGAAGACTCCCACGTAGAGTTCGACGACAAGTTTTCTCATTTCTAGACTGTCGGCAATCTCAGCGTTCTTAGTCACAAAGTGGAGGTCGCTGGATATATCCACGAGAGCCATAGAAAATCCCTCGGCAATCTTCTTGTAGTTTGTCGACGCCTGCAAATCACTTCAGCACTCGACAGCACGACACGATTAGTGCGTCATCTTACCACAACCACCGAAGACACAACGCCAGTGATCAAAGATACATACTTGTCACCACTGGGAATGATATTGAAGAGATACGAATGGTCGCTCATCGTGTCTAGGAAATCGAAAAAGCGATCTTTTGCTTTCCCAAATCCCTTTGTCTTCTTGGCTAGCCAGGCATTTTGTGCCTGATTGATTGCCCCGCGTAGAGTATCAATCGTGGGGATGCTGTTGGGAGGAACGGCAGCTTCTCCCTCGCCATGAAAGAGGTGCTGGAAGTTTTCCCATGTTCGTACTAATTCTGCCCGCTGCTGTTCAAGCGGGCCCAGGATATCGTCACTTGCAAGTATCAGCTCAATGTTGGGGGAAGAAGTAAACGGTTACTTGTTCACCTCTGGCTCTCTCCAAATTGGAGCCACTTCTTCCATTCAAGGGCTTGCTGCCTGGATCTTGTCTCATGGCTGTCTTGCTTCGCTACTAGCCCCAGCGCTTGGGAGAGTGAATCGTCTGGTTGCGATTTTTCCACTTCGAGACTATATTGGCGGACGATGGGCGTTATGTCCGGCGCCTTATCTTCTGGATGCATGGCTACAAAACATGTCTCACTGAAGCCTTCAGATCAACGTTGGATGCGATGCCTCTTGGCGCCTTGATGAGCGGTTTTGTGCCCCGCTGACTACCTCGCAAATAACGCCAACCACAATCCCTGTAGGGGCCATGGATCTGCTGCAGCCTAAGCGACAAGCCTCGTTGGGGGCCGAATTTCACGTAGGACTTGACAGAAAAGTTGCCATTGATAGGCCGACGGGCTTGGGAAATGTGGGATGATGAAGATCCTAGACCAAATGAGGCCATGCCCTTATGGCCACATGGATGGCGTTGGGGGGGGATTGGACCGCGGGCGCTTCTTGCGGTTTTACCATGGTCCACAGAGACCTTCTGGCTTAGCAGGCAGCCAAAACGCTGGAACGTGCGTGTGTGAGACGGGGTAAGGATAATGGCAAGAGGGTCTGTCTGACCATTCTGCCCAGTCTGTCCCACTTCCTCAATCTTTGTGTTTCCCAGCCTCAAGAACTATAATCCACTGTCATCTTACGAGACAGTCATACTGGTTGCCCCGGGTGTCCGTCTCAAAAGCTCAGTTCAATCCAGCTTACTCGTTGACTCGTGGATCTTCAGGTGGGGACGGATCCCCACGAGAAACGCCTCATCTTACCGCTCCGCACGCTCTGCTCACCGATGAACGATGGCTGTTGATGTTGCCGAAGGTTCCTCGGGGAAGAGGACAAGTGCTTCTACAGTTGTCACGACTGATGAAGTCGTCCCTGCTTCCTCGTCCGTACTTATCAAGCCCGACGATGCGGTAGGGCTTGATAATGGAACAGTCTCCCCCACAATGAAGCCCTTACCGGTAGATGACGCCGGCAAATCTTCATGTGATGCTAAAGTCCCAGCAAAAAACCTCAAGAACAACAAGGATAGCTCAGCCAAGCCCGGCGATAGAGAGGCCAACTCAGATGAGAATGGGAAAGAAGCTGAGCCAGTGGATTTCTGGGAGTCCTCAGCGCCTCTGTACTGCAAGAGAATCGGGCGGTCTCACCAAATCCTTGTTGACTTTTACATCTGGAAGTGCCCAGAATGCGGTCAAGACCTGCGACCGACTGAGCACAATGACTTGTACACTGACGATGAAGATGGAAACCCTAAGGAAAGGGAGAAAAAGAAGGAACCGAGCAGCGACGACCCAATGGAGGACGTCTCATACTCCGTTGAATACATTGATCGCGGAAAAAACGTCATCACTGGACAATCCTGGGAAGGACCTTTCGATCTTTCTGTTGCGAGGAAAGGAGTGCGCTCTGCGGATCGTTCTGTCTTCGACATCGTCACGGTGCTCGAAACATCGTTGCCTGACAACCCGCATCGTATGGAACACGAAATTGAGCGCATCATGCAAAAAGGCATCCTGAGTAACCCCAATCTGACCGTGAGAATCAGCACTACAAGGGTCAACATCAACTCGACTGAGCTGATCAAGGCGATTGGAAGCCTTGTTCAATATTACCCAGCGAACCTCGGAGGCGAGACGCTGGAGCTCCAGGCGCCATATATGCTGATAGCGCATCATTATGAGGAGATGGAGGCTTATCTCGAGTCGCACCGCAGTCTTGAAACACCGGAGGACGACTCCTCCCGCACTGACAACAAAACGGTTGGCTCAGTTGCCGAGAAACAAGCTTATCGAACAGTTGGAGCAAGACATCTCGCAATACTCCTGGACTATTTCAGAGGCGCCGTGTATAACGACCTCTTGGAAGAGAAAGCCCGCCATGATCGAAACTCCTGCACATACGGGATGTTATGGTATCTCTACAGGCCCGGAATCACTGTCTACTTTGAATCGGATGGCCACCTATCTGCGTACATTGTCAACTCTCTTGACAGCTCTGAACTAGTGGACCTCATTGGAGGACGACGTGTTAAGCAATATGTTGTTAATTTGTGGAACTTGGATTTTGACGGCCGATTTGTCGGACGGTGTGCCAAGACCGTTACCATCCCGCAATTCGACGGAGAGCGACAAATAAACTCACTGAAGCTCTTCCCGTGTGAATTTATCGATAGAGAGGACGGCGGAGCAACTCGACAGAGACTTGAAGAAAATGGAAAGAAATGGTACGACCTTCTCCGAGGAGGGCAAGTGCACTATTCAGGTCGTTTATTAGATTCTGGTAAAAGACAGGTACGTGTTGTAATTTCAAGCCCGGCTTGCCATCTCATAATCTGGTCTAGTTTGAGGGCCGCATTTATGTCGACCTGTCGTCCTATTATGCTCAAGGGTCAGACATACAACCGCCTCAAATCTGCGACATCAGCGACCTGGGCCAAGAACTCGCCATGTGTCAGTGTGAAGAGTGCCAGGGCTACCGGCCGCATCCGCCAACAGACTTCCCATGGACGCGGTACGACCTTCTCGACCCCAATGTGGAGAAGGACCTTGAAATTCCGGGTGCAGCCAATGGACCGCGCCACCGGTACCTTCTATGCGGTAGATTGTTGCATGGCTTCGATTTGAAGTCGAGAACATGGGGTGAGCTATGATTGATGAGCCTATCCCGTTGCTATGCTAATATGCCGCGTAGTGAAAGTTGATGTTGGGTACTGTCAGGTGCCCAGAATGAATGTGAGGGCAATTGACACTTTGGTCATGCCTGCTGATAGGAAAGAAATGATTAAAGCACTCATTCACAAGTTCACTGGTCCTGGGTCTGCTGCAACGGCGCCTGGATCGTGGCGAGCTGATTTCCTCGAGAACAAAGGCGAGGGACAGATATTTCTACTTCACGGTAGCCCTGGTGTCGGAAAAACCTATGTGAGTCTTCCTGAATCGACGTTCTGCTGGTTGAGATGATGCTAATACGAGACCTAGACTGCTGGTACGTGAGACTCAGTACCACCGTGTTGACGTAATACTAACCGGAATAGAATGCATTGCCGAGTACACAGGTCGCCCTATGCTCTCATTGACGGTTGCAGACATTGGAACGGACGAAGTAAAAATGGAGAAACAACTTGTGAAATGGTTCCAGCTCGCTGAGAAGTGGGGAGCTGTCATGCTCATTGATGAGGCTGACGTCTTTCTTGAGAAACGGCAGGTTACTGACCTAAAGCGGAACAGTTTGGTTTCCGGTAAGTTAAAAAGCTGCCTATATTCATACATCAAGTTCAGGCTGACCAAGATCGAAAACAGTCTTTCTTCGATGCATCGAGTACTATCGCGGCGTCCTGTTTCTGACAACAAATCGAGTTGGTCATTTCGACGACGCATTCATGTCGCGAATACATGTGGTTATTTACTACGACAAACTCGGAATTGAAGACCGGAGGCAGATTTGGGGACAATTCTTCGACAAGCTCAGCGACGACCGCGAGGACTTCATCATCACCGGCCGAGCAAAGTCGTTCGTCCTGGAAGACGACACCATCTGCCAAATTGAGTGGAATGGGCGAGAGATCCGCAATGGTACTAAAGCATTTCACGTCCAGACTCCCAATCCAGACTTGACAGATGCTAACGTGTATTCTACTCTACAGCCTTTCAGACGGCCGTATCTCTTGCGGAATTCAGGTTCTTGCAGAAACCCAACAAGACGAAAAACGATAACCCAACTCTCGATCAAAAAGACTTTGAACAAGTCTGTAAAATGGTTCGGCAGTTTAAGCAGTATCTTGTTGATGTCCATGGAGTCGATGAGGATGGCCGAGCGTTCATGTACAAGGCTAGAAGGGACAGTCGCAATGCTAGATAGATCTTTAGCTGATTCATTTTGATGAACCATGCTAGTTTCAATATTCGTATCTCAAGTCCTCGATCTTATTCCTGCTACTTGGAATAATGGTTGTCATATTTCAGTAATGCTCGCCTTTTTGCCGCCGCCCAATCATCCTGTGACAAATAGTTGAAGGTATCCACGACATCTCTGAGCCGGTCGTCATAATCACCCTCCCCCAAGGGCTTGCGCTCCCAAAGATTACGATAAATGCCTGTTGACTGTATCGGTTCTTCTGGATCAACTCTCGTGCGGTTGTTTTTGTCCCCAAGGATAGGAAGGGGGCAAGATGGTGGTGGCGTTACTGGAGAGAGGAGGAACTGCAATAACTGCTGTTTCTGGTCATCAAGCAACTTGAAGACGCGATAGGTTACTTCCCGTCTGTCTGCGTGGAAATAGATGGCATCCGGCTGACTAGTCAGCTCAATTGCAATATTGTAAGGCAAGAATAAGCTACTCACATCGGCTTCGGTGCAAAAGTCTTGCTGTCGACGGTCAAACAGAACTACACCGCCGAAGATTCGTGACTCTGCCCAATAACCAACCATATCCGCAATACCATGGGGATATTGGTTAAAGTCATGATACCAGCTGTGGCGGAAAAAGGTTACTGGCCATCCGTCGGGGTAAAAGTCCAGGTCTTCTCCTTCGGGTCGCCATGAGACAAGATGGTTGCTGTCATCGAGTATCGGGGTCTGCTTGTATAGCCAGACACCCACTTGGTGGGTTGCAATGGCCACCAATTCGATCAGCCTCATTTGAAAGGCTCGAGAGCCGGGCGCGGCAACTTGGTAGTCTTGTAGAAGCTGACTGGTTAGCGTAAAACTCTCATCAGAACACTCCGACACTCACCTTCGGGTTCATTCGGATTCTTGAAGCGTCAAATGTGTTGCGGAGTTCCTGAGTCTTGCTGATGACTTCCGAAGACAGCTCGAAGCGCTCATCAAGAAGCGGGTGGCCATCGCAAAGTGTTCCTAGGTGAATATCTATGGCAACATCGCTGATAGGTAGGCCATCAATTATTTGACCAAAGGTGACTTCGGCAATCGGACTTGAGAGGACGTTGGCGATAGCCTGAGTCAAGATGTGACGATGCTTCTCAGATAGCTGTTGAATTGATACGTTTGAACTTTGGTCGTCGTAGGCATCAAAGATCGGGTCTGTCATGGTAGAGAAGGAAACGTGTAGTTCAGTGGCTACCGCTAGAAATATGGGATAAGGGCAAAAAGCAAGTTGAGAGCCGGGGCGTATCCTGGGAAGACCTGGAGATGATTTTGACAAACTTGGCTAAACAAATAGGATGAGCGCTGCAGGGGGAGCGGTTTGAGAAAAGAAGAGACGATGCTGGAGCTGGGGACAGACGGGTTCTGGAGAACGAACGGTTCGTGAGAGATTGGTTGCGTGATGATGGTGTGCCCGCGACTGAGATTGGAACTAGTGGAGTACTGGGCGCTTAAGTATCGGAGTGATGACGAATCACAGCACAATGTTTAGTGGCGTAGCACTGGGCTGAGTCAGGCGGTTCGCTCGGACCTGGAGCGGCTGGTAGGTCTCTTAGGCGCTCGCTAAATGGGATCATTGTCTGCTCAATACGAGCCAACTATAGGTCAGATATCGTACTGTGGCCAGAAGGCCATATGCCGAGTGTAAGGAGGCCGGGGCCGTTGGGCGTTTCGAAGTCTCAAACATCCAGTGGCATCTCTTTGTCAAGCGCCCGACATCGTCTCAGCCACGGCCTCTCTTTTGGGGTTGGTGCCAAGTAGACGGACTTGGGAACCAACATGCACATCTTTCGCTCTCAAACTGCTTTTGGGAGCGACCGGGCTATTCAACCATCTGAAGCCTCTAAATATAGTGGTATTTACGCCCGGAGAAGGGTCATCACTTGGGTTACGGAGTTTCAGGTCACCGATGATAATTGCAACCAACATGCATGTGCTCCCGCGCTGGGATTGAAAACTGTCGAGCCAACATCGCACTCGCCCTGCAAGGATTTGAAAAAGATGAGAACTCGAGTTCTTGGGCCAGTTTATAACCATTATAAATATCCTATAGCTTCTTGACTACGTCCAATGGTCCTCTCATTGACTGAGCCACGACAAAGCGTTATCATTCGTACTATTAGACCCATCACTTTGTCCCCATCGAACTCCTCATTTCCCCATACGACTACCCATCATGAGTGCTTCTAGACCTCGCGGGATGCGCGTCTACGAGTCCATAGGTTCAGGAACAGAAGCGAGACTCTTGCGTTCTGGTGATCCTCGATATCGGGACGTAAGAAGCGCCTTCAGCCTGGGTGTCTTCATTCTTAGCACTGAACAAGGCAAGTCAGCACTGAACGAACTCGCTAGACGAATTATCCATGGTCTCAGGAGTGGTCGGTACGCATGTCTGTATCCCAGGAATGATAGACACTTTACGGACCTGGAGTATTGGGTCGAGTTCTTTTTGGACAGAGTGAACAAGTATCCCCCAGAAGTCTACCTTACTTCGACTCCAGGGGAGGCATTGACTCTGAGGTATGACTGGGCAACCGAGCAGTCCTCTCTTAATGATTTCAAACCGGAGCTTGCTGGGCATTTGCAGATGAATGCGATGGTGTGTATCCCCCCTTCTCCCTTTGTTCGTCCCCCACCCGATCTTGTAATTGTACCCTGCTTTCAGTGTTTCGTTCATGAACTGCCACTCTCTAATCCATTCTCAAAGATCTTGGCAGATATGGCAGGTGCTTCGCCGAGAAGACACAGTGGATATATGTTCCAAATGGCCATTGCAGTTGCCCATGAAATAGGCCACTTTCTTACTGGTTTTCTCACGGGGGGAAATCGTCCTCGAACCCCACCGATTGTTTCAATCCCAGGCTCTCGTGCCGAGGCAGGTTTCTTCTGGGAGTACAGGGCTCTTCAAGGGATCGTGGAGTTCTACGCGGATCCCAGGGACCCCGAAAATGTCAATCAGCCAGGTATTGCATATCTTTTTCCTGATGCCCATGAAAGCTCTGCGGGTAGGATGGTCTCGGAAGAATACATCGAGAGGGTTGTTTCCGGGCCTTACGGTATGTTAATGACTTTGTCACCGGTATGAAGTCGATGATCCATAGCTGACGGTATCCTAGGTTTTCAAGTCCCTATAGAGACGGTGATTGGCCAGCCTACATGCACTCGTGCACAACTTAATCGCACAAACAATCGGATGTCGGTGTTGCGGGAACGTGCTGCGCGGGCGCAGCCCATGTTGATGGCTGGCGCCTCAGAAGCCGACCGGACTGCCACGCGCGATAGATATCTTCAACGACAAAACGCTCCCAGCCAAATTCAACAGTACCCGGTCCAGCCACGACAGCAGTACCCAGGTCAGGGGCAGCAGTACTCGGGTGAACCACAACAACAGTACTATTTTCAACGACAGGATTACTATCGTGGGCCAAATTACTAGCGTTTGAGTAAAGTCAACTGACTTGCTTGGAGTGCGCTGTTTCACTTTAGGATTCGCATTGCGCTTCATAACGATCAGTTGTTTGCGAAAGTTCTGTTTTTGTTCAGGTTCGAAAGTGTCAAGTTACGAGTTAATATAGTGTTTTTACCACGGCATCTCCTTTCCACTTCCACTGACGCACACCGAAATCTCGATATCGTTCGAGATTTTACCATCTCCTGATAGCTCTTTTAGTGCATTTCATTTTTAGTATGATCGGTAGCTGCACTCGCCGTACGCCTTGATTCAGCTCACCCACGCTCCAGTGGTAGGCCGGTGCTGGTATCACTTCTCTGATCTGCCATTGCACCTCGCAAAGCCTGAACAATGTTTACGATGCCGACCGCTCCTGGATCTGGAAGATCATTGGCTGATCCGGAATGTTCTTCGCTTGCAACGTAGGTGCTTCCTCCAAATCGACTCGTCATGGAGCTGGTCGCATAACACCCCTTCTGTGCGGCCTCGGTGGCATCGTTGAGAAGGCCAACAGGCGATGCATCATTTCACGATGTAAGAACCCTGATGAACGGTATCAGGCCATCCATCAATGTTCTGTCGCCTTCCATCGCAGCCGTAACTTTCTTAAGATTGCCCAATGCGTTGGCAGCAGCCGAGCAGAGCAACCCGAAACGGCTCTGTGTTGAGTTTGCGTCCAGACTGGCGGTTCTCAATTTGCCACCCTCCAAGGCATTGATGATGGCGCTGGACCCGGCAAGTAGTGTAGTGCCGCAATCGCCATCGCCTATAATGGTATCTAAACGAGTGATCTCTGGCTCTGCTTGAGCTAATTTGCTGTGCACTGATCGTAAAATTCGGGAAAAGACATCAGGGTTGCCTGAAATTCGAAATTAGGTTAGTAATCGGAAATGACATCTCGCGGTGTGCCAACACATACATGGAAACTTTGAGGGATCTTGCGCTGGTGCATGAGATTGCATCTGCAACACAGACAAGGCATCATCCTCTTCAGAACTAGTTCTCGCCTCCCGTGAATCTCTGGAGATACTGCAAGTCCATCCTGGTGCATCAGTACGGAGGACCATTTCTCAAAAGTCTTTGCCCATGCTGAGGACGCCACACCCTCGAATCCCTACTAGATACCTGAAAGTACATATAGCCATCTATCGCTTTAGGCTAATATCTCCTAAATTTACTACACCTTTAGTATGTTAAACCTATATTATATCTAGTTAGTAGGCTAAGTATGCTATAATATAGGGCCGCTTTTAGTATTAATATTCGTAAGATGTATGTAATATTCTTTTAATGAGAAAAAGTAAAATGTAGCTTATATGCTGGTAAAAACTTTTAAAATGGTCCTCTATAGGGGCGTCTAAGAACCTCAGTACGAGACTCGAAGCCATTTCCGACTTGGAAAAGGCAAGAATCGAGATGCTGAAACTTGGGCCATTCAAAGCCGAAAGGAATGTACCCGTGTATACTCGAACAGGTGTAAGACTATCAGTGTCTGTCAGCGCCCGGACAGCTTCGCCCGTGATAGACATGATTTCGAGCGCGGAAAGACCTCTGAGGTTATTGACAAGGAGAACGATGTCATGTGTGACAGCATTAGGCGTGCTGTTCAGATAATATCATCAGCCTGCAGAATGCCGCCGAGCAACTCAGACACCAAGCCTATAAGACTTGGCTGGGGAAAAGCACGCTAGCTGCCAGGCTCGTTGTGAATGCCAATACCAATCTCGATCTCGCTCGGACATAGTCTTTGTCCATGGTGCTGCCCGGGTCTGTCGCAGCTATCAAGCCCTGCCGCAATGGTGTAATCATTCTCCGCCGTGAATTCCGCAAGACCGGCAATATCATCGAGTCCTAGGCCGGCAGCAGAGGCTGATCCGGCCACTTTGTGGACTAGGACTGTCCCTGAAAGTCCTCGCCTGCCGACCTTCGCGCATCGCGTGCGATTGATGGACACATCATCGGCAACAGCGACTAGTCTCAGAGGAGCCCCGGAGGCGAAACGGAACCTCTCTGCCGCAAGAGTGAAGTTCAGCTTGTCTCCTGTGTAATTCTCGACTATGATAAGAGTTCCCAGAGGCGATTGGGTCAGTTTTAAGGCCGCTTCAACTTGGAGCGCGCTTGGGGAAGCGAATATCGCTCCACACATGGCAGCATCGAGCATGCCTTAGCCGACATAGCCGATATGACTAGGGTCGTGACCAGAGCTACCTGGCACAACGATTAGACTTGGGACTCGCCACAATAGATGCAGTTCTCACCTCTACTTAGGATGGTAACACAGCCCTGTCTACTCTGATCCAATCTATATACGACTGTTTGATCACATGTTAGCAGATATTGGAAGTGGATGTTAGTTGTTTGAGTAGACAATATCCGTCATCTGAACCAAGAAAACGGACCTTTGTAAGCTCGGTTGTATCGCGCTTGTGGATAAGCGGCTATAAAGCCACGAATCGCACCGCTCAAAGTCTCCTCGTCATTCTTGACGAACGAGTAGATCTTGTGACTCAAAGAGCCCTTGATGATTCTGTCAGAATAGCCCGAAAGGTCAAGTTGTCCGGCCCTCGTCCGAAGGATGACAGGAAGACTGTGTAAGCCGATGGCGGTGTCCGAGATGGGCGTAAAGTAGGCAAGACCAAGGGATTATTCGTCGTGTTCTCCAACTGATTGCGTAACATGATCAAGGAAGATTGAATAGAGAAACGTTGCGCGGAGTTGAGGATGGTAGTCTACTTATTGTGTGACCATTTCTCAAGTTATTGCCAGCGTCTGGATAAAAAAATAATATCACGTAAAAATGACCTGCGTGTGTCCCATGCCATCCTGTGTGTAGGATTGTGCTACCCGCACTGCCCTGCGTGTGGCGAGCCGACTTTAGTTTGCCCTGTGCAGGCAATATTTGAAGACTGGATCACCTGCTAGAGGAATTTCTACACGATCGTGCGGAATGGGATATGGGGTTGAAACGAAACATCTCAAAGAGTATCGCGCCTCTCTTTGAGCCAGGCACAGTAATCAGATTGACATCAGGTTACCATACTAGACCAATGTGCTCCTGTGGCTGGGAGTAGGTGAACACGCGTCCCCGCCGTTACCCGCCTTCATTATATGTTCAGTGCCTTAAAATAATAGAGGCAGGTAGCCTGTGTGGTTCCATGGAAGTTAGCTAGCAGCTGAAAGGGTATGGAAGACGAGTATATCCTCTACCTTGACACCTGAGTTCCTTTCTCGTGTTAGATAGACTAACCAAAAGTGATAGGTGTCTGATGTTATGCGGTCATCGGCCGTGCTCGTCTCGTTTGAAAAAATGCTTCTCCTCTAACAATACATCGCGTATCCCGAGTCGATCCAACACACGGAGACTGTCGTCGAATTACTCTGACGTTGATGAATCTTGTGACGGGATGCCCCAACATCGGTCGTATTCTCAGACAATGATTCGGTGGAGATCTCCCCACGCCTGCATTCGTGTGCTGCTTGTACCCTAAAACATTACGAGATGTCATGCCATCACACCAAATAGAGGGTTGCGACTTTCATGTACGAGATGGTGGACGTAACCTAGTATTGACGCGTGGGCTAATCAATTTGATTGATGCAGCAGCACAATGCTACGTAGGATCGCACCCGATCGAGCGAACTCGATTCGGCGATTCCATCATCTGATGGCTAGGCCGTCTTTTACTGGCTTCGGAGCATTTTCACCTGACGATGTGTGGAGAAAGATCTTCATACCCGCTGTTGCTGCATTGCTAAGCTAACCAGCCCCATCTCACGGAGTGATCGGCCGGGGCTCCCTTGGCCAGAACACTCGTAAAGATGCGGAGGAATCATTAAGCGCTTACTGGTCTATTAATTACTGCGTCAGCAAGCACATGGACAACGCATGGACAACGAGGGCACCACCGACTCGGCTTTGCGCGGTAATAATGGGTCATAATGAGCTATCATCAGTGGGCAGGTGTCGGATCTGCGCCATGTTCTATTATTAGGATGGAGTAATACGAGGACTTCAGAGCTTTGAGAGACGGCGATCCAAGAGAAAATGTTATTATCCTGTTGAAATATATAAGAAGCATTCCTGAGCTCGAAGTTTGATATTTATTCAACCACACAATCCGCATTCACTCCAACATCAATCACATCCACAGTCACAACACCATCAACACAACAACAACACCATTCACATCCAACCAACACTCCATCACCATGCACTTCACCGCCATCATCACTACCGTCGCCGCCGCCCTTGCTTCTGCTGCAACTGCCCTTCCCACCGAGAGGGATGCCAATGTCGCAGTCGCCAATGTCATCGCCATCAACAAGCCCCTTGACGGCAGCCACAGCTCAACTGCCGTCAAGATCCCCTTCGGCAAGCTCACACACTTCGAACTCCCCATCACCGGCCTGAAGCTCAAGGGCGTCACCGTCACCGTTCCTGGGGCTGTGGCTCCGGATGCCAGCAAAGTCACCTGCCAGATGTACAAGGACAAGTACGGCGTCCAGCCTGGCAGTGCTGCGTTTAACAAGGCACACGAGGCCTTGATCAGCACTAACACAGTGCAATTCGGTTGGGTCCTGTGCTACGTCAACGTTGCCCTTGCTTCTGCCTAAAGGGGGTTTCGTTGCTCGAGTCTGACCTTTTTGGGTTGCGCATATTAGACACAGGGTAATGCACGGCAGGACTGCCTTACGATATTTAGGATGACGAAATTGGTTTGCTCGCATTAGATAAACAGGATAACTGGACCACGCTCCTTATGAATAGACTTGCTAGATTATTTGATCTGTCCTACAATTGAAAGCTAGGATCCACCATGACCTCTGCCTGTTAGGATTCTTACCACACTACATGGTCTTGCATAAACATATACGCTACGATGTCAACTTTAAATATTGACGCTAGGTTTATTACCCGCTTGGAAGAGTCTGAGTGCTAGGTGGCTTTGTAGACAAAGGCACAGAATCTCAGCATGCTTCTACATGTAGTCTAGCGACATGGTGTGGGATTGACATCTGGGGAGCGCGTTGCCGGAACATCAGGAACTGTGTATCAGTACTTGCATTCAACCTAAAATTCTTGTAGAATAGTTCCGGAGACATTAATGAATCCACGAAATCTCAGTAGGTACAGTAATCTGCCAAGCCACCTTAGCATCGTGTGCGCTTGATCCTACCAAGATGTCAAACACCGTGCCAGCATCTATAACCCAACGCCCGCTCCTGACGTCGAACACACCAAATGCGTAAGAATCAGTTTCAAGCTTCACCGTGTGCTGCTCACCCTCGGAGACAGGCTCAGACTTTGCAAAACCACAGATTTGCTTCAACGGTCGTCTGATCCGGTGTGGCGACCGCTGTGACAGCCAAGCAATCACTGTTTGACGGCCAGGCAGGTCGACGGTACTACCAGTGTTCGTAACCAGGACCTCCATCGTTAGGGAAATATTGGCTTTCAGCTCTCGGCTGCTGATGGAAACTGGAGACATGGAGAATGTGTTGTAAGAGAGGCCGAACCCAAGGGGGAAGTGAGGCGCCGTTCCTACAAGATCCCACCACTTGTATCCGACAAAGATGCTCTCCGAGTAGTAGGTGTCGACTCCATCGCCGGGGAATGATGAATAGGCTGGACAGTCCTCGATACGGCGAGGAAAGGTCACGGGCAGCCGGCCGCATGGGTTAAACTTGCCGGCGAGAACCGCAGCAGCAGCATTGCCCAGCTCTTGGCCCTGGTACCAAGTGTAGAGCACTCCCTGAACACGGTCGATCCATGGATCCAGCTTGACAGGAGTCCCGGCTTGGACGAGGACGACGGTCTGCTTGCAAACGGCGGCCACCTCCTCGATTAAACGCACTTGATCCCCAGGCAGCTCAAACAAGGGTATGTCCTGTCCCTCCGTCTCCCACTCCTTGTCCCGCCCAACAACCACCACGGCCACATCACAGCCTTCAGCAAGCTGTGCAGCCTCGCTGGGCAAGTCAGATGGGTCTTTTTCCTCGTAGCCGAACCTGATGCCTTGGAACTTATCTTCCATGGGCTCAAGTTGTGTCTCCAGCTCCGGCTGTAGTTGTCTATCGTGGGACCAATAGTTAATTCGAATGTCATAATCTCGTCCAGCCGTAAAGTCAAACGTGGAGACGGTCTCATCACTGCCATATGTGAAGAAGAGACTGCCCTTGTCTTCAAACTTTCCAAGTAGGCAGATAGCGGGTTTGCCGTCTATGAACAATTCCGCTGGGCCAATAGAAGCCAGCGAAATCTGATGGGGGCCAGAGGTCGACGGCGTGAGGATTGTTCGAACCCGGAACGAGAAGTTGGTGTCGCCTTCAATCTCGCTGGGAACAGTTCCGAAGCTCATATAATAGAGATCATCACTGATAGAGGTTAGTAAGTGCCGGCAGTGCCAAGGCAAATTCCATGGCGTACTTACATGTGAGTCGTGGCCACAATCTTACTATCAAGATCATGTCCGACATGCCATTCAATGACGGCGCCACCCATTCCATCTACCGGGGACCGGGTCATACTGGCTGAGGGCGTTGACAAGTACCGGTTTACCTTGGCCCCGGTATGGAATACAACTTCAGTTCTCGCATCTGTGAATTCCCGCTCCATAGACTCAAAGACAGATGTCCAGTATGGGGCCTTGATGTAAGAACTGCCGCCGCCTCCAGCAACAACTCTTTTTGCATTGGGCCCAACAACGGCGAGTCTCTTGACGGTCTGGGGCTTCAGAGGAAGGACATTGTGGTCGTTCTTGAGCATGACTATGCCTGCACTGGCGGCTTGCAAGAGTAAGTCTCTCGTGTTGGTGTCCTCTCGACAGTACTCTGGATCATCTGGAGCATTCTCGAATCTCCCTGTCTTCTCGAGTAGACGCAGAATTCGAAGTACTGACTCATCGACCCTTCTGAGATCTATTTGGCCATCTTCGAGCGGTCCCTCGAGACTTTTCATAGATCGTCTGAGTGGTGGCCCGGGCATCTCGAGGTCCAGTCCATTATTGATCGAATCCACTGTCGACGTGGTGCCTCCCCAGTCGCTCATGAAGACGCCGTCCCAATTCCACTCATTCCGGGCGATATCAGTCAGAAGCTTCTTTGATGTGTCGCAATGATGGCCGTTAACCTTGTTGTATGCCGTCATCATGCACCATGGGTCGGCCTCGCGAACCATGATCTGAAAAGGCAACAGATAGACTTCTCGCAAGGCGCGGTTGTCGATATGTGCGTTGATCTTGAAGCGCTTGGTTTCCTGGTCATTGGCTTGGAGAAGATCTCGTTAGTCGGCCGAGTTAATATTTAGAGGAGAAGTTCTCACCGACGAAGTGCTTGGGGGTAGCGCCAACCCCTCGAGACTGCAGCCCTCGAACATGACCTGCGGCCATCTTGCCTGTTAAGTAAGGATCTTCGCTGAAAGACTCGAAGTTGCGACCGCCAAGTGGATGACGATGAATACACATGGTGGGTGCAAGCGACACCGACGCCGACTTGGATTTGCACTGGTACTCATTAATTCGGCCGTCCTGGATTTCTTGGCCATTAGATGTCTCTGTCGCTAACTCACCTCCTCGGCAAGAAGCTGGCCAATCTGCTCCATCAGATGTACATCCCAAGTAGCCCCGAGGCTCACTCCACTGGGCAGAAACGCAGCCGGTACGCCCTCCCCAAAGATTTCTCCGCGTGCCCCAGAAGGACCATCAGAGACCTAAAACACAAGTCAGCTTACCAGGAATGATAATGGCCGAAAATTGGGTCACCTTTAAAGCCGGTATTCCGAGCCGCTTGATAGCAGCGGTGCGCCATTGCGAGCCACCAGCGAGCAAAGAGAGTTTCTCATCAAGTGTCAATTGCGACAGCAGGTGCTGGATATGGTTCTCAGCCATGGCGAAATCGATCTGGGGAAAAATTAGATGAAGCAATGGGCGAAGATATCCCTGGAAACATATCCCTGTAGCCATGAGCTACGCTGGAGGAATTTGCTTTCCGCCTGGCTACCATGTCCCCACGCATTAGCTCCAGTGCTTTCAAAGCACCGGTTTTTCGTTTGATTCGGGGTGCCATTGCCGGGATATTGCCTGCAAAGAGAGCGTTTAGCGGCGGAAAGCATCTTCCGCCTTTCGGACTGGGGAACAAGCTTACATCTCAACTCTGACGCCTATCAGTTCAGTGACTAATGCAATTGCGAAGCAGTTAATTCCAGTTACTGCCACGTCTGCTGACTTTCGGTTCACTTATGAATTAATAAGTGTTGTTTTTACTTAGTGAATAGTTTCCAACATCTTTACTATCGTGGGAAGTTGCAATTCCCGGTCGTGCATTCGTTCCCTATACGTTCTGAAGATGGTCATACTTCACTCCTCAAACTGCCAGCTACCAGACGTCAATATGGCATTGGTTCTAAATAAACACTTGGTTGGAGTGTCCCTCCACGAAAAGCAGGCTGTTTCCCATGCAGCACATCATGATGTTGCTTCTGAACCGATGCAATCCAGTCTGCACAGCATGTACGAATTACGAGGTGCTCGCCTACCCCAGACTCAACAGGCAGTTGTCACACCAGAGTTGGGCTCTGAGTTAAACCTTCGCCATTGCACCGTCGATGTGCGCAAAGCCGGCGTAGGAGAAGCGACCGTTCGTATCTTATATACGGGCATATGCCGGAGCGTAAGTGGCAAACGTCCCTAACTAATGTTACTACGGCATGACATCCGAGGTGCTTGACTAACAGTCTGAGGACAGGATGCCTGTTTCTCTGTTGGACCAGAAGAGGGCTACCCAACACACGACCACATTGCTGGTCATGAAGGTATTGGCCATATCGTCAGGTCACAAGACCCCACGCTCCTCGGTAGACTCGTCGCACTTCGCTATCTCGGCGCCTCTTGCGAGTCCTGCGTATACTGCCTTCGCGGTCTCTCCACGTCGTGCCCATATCAGCTTAACCTGCCTAAGCATGTACAGGGAACATTCCAACAATACGTGACAGCGCCGGTGTCCTGTCTTCTACCTATACCCGACAGCTTCGTGCGGTCCAAGGCGGATGTAGCCGCGCTTACTTCTGCACTCTGCTCAGGTTCGACGGCTCTAAAAGCACTGAAGGAGGCAGATGTGCGTGCTGAGGAGGTCGTTGTTGTCATCGGCATCGCGGGTGCTATTGGGCATCTAACTGGTGCTATCGCTAAGCAAATTCGAGGAGCCAAAGTCATTGGCACCGATCTAGCATCGAAGCTAGATTCACTACCCGCGTCGCATGTTGCAGACGTTCTGCTCGAGGCCCCTCAGGTCTCCTCTTGTGGTGCCCGGACTAACTTCCAGACCCGGCTTGTGGAGACTTGTGGCAAGCTGAGAGGAGAGAAGACAATTGCACGAGCAGCAGATGTCGTCATCGTCGCTGCAAGCACAGGGGCTGCTTTCCAAAACCTGGAGGACTACGTTTGCGACGGCGGGAGGATTGTTTGCGTTGGGTAAGTTGATGTGACACCATACGTGGCCAAGAACCGTGGAGTCTCTCCGACTGACCTATACTGCAGGGTTCCTCGTAATGTGACTGTATCATTGCCAGTCAATGCATTGGTTGAACGGAATTTGCACGTGGCCGGGACCCTCATGGGTGGACATGAAGAGGCTCTGGAAGTGATGGAATACATTGTGTCTGGACACATCAAACCGGTTACCACTCAGGGAGTCCTGGAAGATGTGCCTGAGCAAATGCAGAAACAAGTCAACTGCGAGACAATAGGCAAATTTGTCGTCCGAGTCAATAGTGAGCTAGAGATGGGTAGCACTGACTCTCTCATTATACACGACAAGTAGATATAGTAGACAGTTATTTAGTCATTGTGTTTTGTCCGCAAACTTATTCGATAATTTTTGATAAACCAAGCGAGTTCCAAGTTCTTCCTACAACCGGGGCTCAGATAGATCTTGGCCCCAAGACTCGTTGACCCCGCTCATTGCCTCGGAGCCTGTGAAATCCCACGGCAGAATATCCGACCCCAGGTGAAACTGGAATTCTGGCCAATAAAACTCGTCCGGCATTAATTGACTCTCATCAACAGCTCCTAAGAGAGGCTCCTGCAGAGTGAAGCTTTGGGAAAATGTTGTAAGTCCTGTCTGATCAACGTTTGGGGCTTCTGCAAGAACATCTGTCATGTCCGCAGTGTAAGTTCTTTGTGTCTGGGAAAGCTCAGGGTCAAGGCTATACCCAACATAATTCCCCTGAGCCACTAATCCTTGCCTTTCTACCATCATCTTCAGCACCGCTGGCCAATATCTCCGCGGCGGAGTCCATGAGTCTGACAGTTCCTGCAAGGTTTGAATGCAAGAGCGAACACGCTTCTCTCTATCCTCAGAGATCGTGTTCTCCTCTTCTCTAGAAAAACGAAGAGTCACCAGAGCTGCTGTCAGAGTGCAGTGCGTTGCCGTGAGAGGGCTTTTTCGGAAAGTGCCAAACATCTCGCGGTATCTGTCTCCGAGCTGACATATCTCGGACACGGCTTGGACGCACACTGAATACGCTTGTTGCGTAAATTCGTCCATGGTATTTGGCCCATGCGCAAGCAAGCTAGGGTCTCGTTTTGCTGGCAGTGGCAGGAATGGTTTCGCTAAAAGGACCACTGAAGTGTGATAGACCATGTTGAGGATGTACACGTGGGGGGATTTGTTCCGCAACCCTGCGGTGCCCCCAAGATCGATTTTGAGCTCTGGAGCTAAGTCGTGAAGCCAGGCTTTGAGAGCGAGTAAACACGAGTCGAAGAAAATGCGTCTCTGTGCCGCGTGTGTGAGTCTTCTTGGTGCATATCTAAGTAAGGAGAACAAATAAGTTAGGCCCGTGACGGAAAGAATTTGAGGAGACCAAACGCTTACAAATTGTGCATGATTTTCTCGAGGATCTGGCATTGAGAGCACAAGGCCAACTGCAATAAGACACCTGCATGTGAATTTGTCTGACATCCTGTGCCATGCAAACCTTGCGTCTGGTCTATTGCGAGTGGCAAACTGGGCAAACTAACCACACCTTGAGAGTCCTAAATGGCAATTAAAAGGGGTAGGTCAGTTATAAACGGCTTTGATGGAACCCGCCGATAAAGAGAGGACGAGGGGATGTTTACCAACATGGTGCAAACTCGGCCAGTGTAGCTCGCCCAAAGTTTGTCTGTACAGTACAGTGTCCAGTAAATCTGGCGCCGCAACCCAATTTCTTCAGTTGATAAGCGAGTCGAGCCGCCGAGAATGGTCGAGTCGAGGTTGAGTCCCATATCCAAGACCAGTCGGATAGCCATTCCATGGTGCAGCCAACCAGCAGCATCAGACCCAATCGCCTTGTTGTGTTAGAATGACCGAGTCGGAAATTGCACAGTGAGGGGGGTTCACTTACAACATAGAATATGGCCATAACTCCAAGTGACTGGATGGTTGTGATGCTCGGCCACTTAAGATCGAAGTGTAGCAGAACCTCGGCGGTCTCGAGAAACATACGCCCAGCAGTGTTCGGATCATCAGGGTCTGCCCGCACCTCGACTTTATCCGAGTATCTAGATCCAATAGCCAGGATGCAGTTCAACAGCAACGGGCTAAAGAAACGGCCACCATTCTGTCTACTTTGCCGGAACAGTTGCTCGTCGACTAATTGGCACCAGGGTTGTTCCCACTCAAAGTACAGATCGATGAGGTGCTCCACGGTTTCCTGTGGAAATTGCCTCTCCTGAGACAGGTCTTGGAGAGCAACCTCAAATCGTTGGCGTGCAGGCTCTTGCGTGGCGGCGCTGTTGTCACTGCCAGGAGTGAATGGCTCAGAGGCAGAATCGTTGAACTCTAAGCGTCCACTGGTAGGTCCAAAGAATCTGGCCTCGCCGTCCTGATCAAAGTTGGAGACCTCATCGAAGCAGAGAGCTCCCTCAAAGGTGGAACATAACTCGTCGAATGCAGAAGAGGTGGTTAAGACGGCTGACGAGGGGCCATGCGGTGGTTCCGATTTGCGGGTGCTCAGCTGGGAGATGGAAGCATCGAGATCAATGGAATGCAACTGAAGGACTTCCTCTAGCAGCTTGATTCGGGCCTGTAGAAGGCGAGCATAGGATCTAGAGATGGACCCTCGGTTTTCTTGGGCTGTGTCGTAATTGCAGTCCAAGACGCGTTCCACGCAGCGTGCACATGGCTGCTGGCCGTTACACTGTTGATCAACGGACAGGGGTGTTAGCGACGCTATCAACCTTGGCTTGGGATACAAACAAAAACAGGAGCGTAAAAGGCTCCAACAAATGCAATGAGTTGGCTTGAACAGGGGATATGCTCACACAAAGACGAACGTACCTTTGCGCGTCGTCGCCGACATTCCTGGCACGCGCGAGTCGCATATTTCCCTCTTGATGACGACGTCACACGCGAGCGGGAATTTGAATTCCGCGGTGGGTCATCCATAGCGGGGCCAATGTATGATTCAGGCAATCAAGCTGGCAAGAGGCGATTTTACTGGGAGCATAGTGTAGGTAACAGGGTGGATTTAGAACGAAAGATTTTGACAGGCCTTAATAATGCCAGTGTTCTTACTAATTGATCTTGCGCTAATCTGGTCAACCCCGCTCTGATACGCTGGTGGACTGCCAGCTACTGGGAAATACTTGCAGTATCAAGTGGCTTGAATACTGGGTAGAAACCTACAGCCTAGTGTCATGCCATAATGTCATAATAGCGCATTCGTGGACCTATTTTAACTTTCCGTTCTTCCCATGTTGTGCACTTTGAGCACTCTACTTATTTGCTTCACTTTCATCTTCTTTTTATCCCAACCAGCGAGTATCCGGTCCCCAACCACCAAGCAAACCCATCATGTCTCATCTCAAGTACTACGCTTATGAAAAGGCTGGGGTCAACAAGAGGGCTCAGTTCAAGTACAGTCAAGCTGTCCGCATCGGTGACAGGATTGAATGCGCTGGCCAAGGTACGACAATACTGAACCATGCTCCATAGTTACCCAGGGGCGTATTAGTGAAGTCGACATTCGCTGACAATGCATGCAGGCGGATGGGACCCTGAGACCGAAGTGTTCGAGAAGGAAATCAACGCCCAAATCGACCTAGCGTTTGCCAATGTGGAACGAAACCTCAAGGATGCTGGCGGCAAGGGCTGGTCTCAAGTGTTCCGAGTGAACTCGTACCATGTGCCCATCAATGACGAGGCTCTGGCGGCAATGGTGCGCAACTTTAGAAAATATATGCCCGATCATGAGCCTATTTGGACCTGTGTCGGTGTCACGCGCCTGGGGGAGGATGACATGAGGGTTGAGATTGAGGTGGTAGCTCATGACCCAGAGGGTGCAAAGGCTGCAGGTGTCGTCTAGAAAAGGTTGGTCAGCTACAGAGCTTATACGAGGTTGATCATGGCTTTGTAGTCCTTGATCGTATATCAATGCACATAGTCAACGTATTTTCTGTTTCATTACCGTAGAAATGGTTCATTTGTCTGTCATCTTAACATCTTACTTTTTTCCGTTCTTACTCTGGATTTTGATTCTCGCGTTTTATTTCATCGCTAAAATATGATGTAGCTGTTTATGAAATAACACAAAATCTAAACTGCCTAGAGATCCTTGCTAGCTCGACCTGTTAGAGAGGCAGATTATGCTGGTACCGAGAGTGTGGCTCCAAGAATGGCTCTTCGAGTAGCTCATCCACACCGTCGAGCTTGGGGAAATGGGCTCCACTCTCAATGTAAATTCCGCCGATAGAGCTCGGCTAGCGCCTCCCATTGAATAGCCTACATGGCGTGGCAAGTGGGAATTTGCGTTCCGCTTTGGTCTTGGTGTAGGAATTTGAATTCCGCTGCAACAATGGGCCCTGTTCTTGATCGCCAGTGCGCCTTATCGTATCACCGTCCCACAAGCAGTCTAGATTCTGGGGTGGTCTGCGGGGAAGTCTGGCTACTCCTGTGATACAGGATTGAGCTACCATCAACTTCCCCACGGCCGACAGGTTTTGGCAGTATGATGCGTGCCTGCGAGTCCGACCTCGCTAGCCAGGTTATCGGGTTGATGGGGACATTGATTCAGATATCTCATCACGTATATATACGTGCATCGCAGCTGGAAGCGACAATTCATCTGAACTGAGCTCATCACTTGGCTTTTCGTTTCACCCTTATACGCCTAAAGAGAATCACCATGTCCACCAAGCCGGACGTCGATGCCACTGTCCTCGCGACGTGCGAGTCTGAGAAGCAGGCCATGAGCCAGCCGATCTCGATGGATGGCGTGTCCTGGAGTGAGCAGATCAAATCTCTGAAAACGTCCAAGCATGCAGTTCTCGCGGGTAATTGAGCTCCCTCCCAGCTTGTCCATCTATCCAAATATGCTGATTTGACAACAGCTTTCGGCTGCTCGACGACACCGATTCTCATCGGATATGACCTGACACTCATTGGTTCCATCATTGCAAACAAGGAGTTTGTCAAGCACTTTGGTGTATATGACGACAATCTTGTTGCGTGGACTCTACCCGCCAACAGGCAGCTCATTTGGACTGTGATCCAATTCGTATCCGCCATCTTGGCAGCTTTTGCCGCGGGTATGCTCAACGACTACCTCGGCCGCCGTATCTGTTTCTTCATGACTGTTGGGTACGTTCAAGTATTGGTTTGGTTTGAGGGATTGAAACTAACGTTTGTCTTCTGCAGCCTAACAGTCGCTGGAACGATCGCCGAACTGCTCTCTCCAAACTGGAAAATATGGATTGTTGCCAAATTGCTCATGGGGGCAGCAATGGGCTCCATGCAAGGCAACACCCAAACGTATGTGTCCGAGATTACCCCCGTCGAGGTCCGCGGATTTGCTCTTTCCCTTTTCCAGTTCTGGATCATCGTTGGTCAGCTGGTGGCTTCCTGCGTTTTGGAGGGCACCACGCGAATTGATGGACCGTGGTCATGGAAGACAGCTGTGGTGACCCAGTTTGCCCCTGCTGCTTTTTGTCTAATTGTCTTCATCCCATTTGTCCCAGAGTCGCCCTACTTCCTCGTCAGCAAGGGCCGTATCGAAGAAGCGCGAGCCTCGATCAGCCGACTTCGCAGAGGGGAGCCCGATGTTGATATCGACGAGCAGGTCCGGATCATGGAGGAAACGCTTGCCCACGAGAGGCAAGAGAAGGCACAGGAATCTTCATACCTTGAGTGTTTCCAAGGGACCAATCTCCGACGAACGATGCTGGCCTGTTTACCTATCATCTCCCAGCTCTTCTTCGGCTACCCTCTTTGCGGCAATTATCTGACATACTTTCTCACCCTCTCCGGCGTCAATGATGCTTTCCTCATTACCGTAATCTCAGTCGTTTGCTCGCTCCTGGCTGCTAGCTTCGCCTTCTTCCTTATTGAACGCCTTGGACGTCGTCCACAGCTCCTTGGAGGGATGTACGGCATGCTGGTTTGCCTTCTGGTTGTGAGCCTTCTCGGTTTCTTCGGACGAGGTCTTCTCTGGAACAGCCGATGCCTGGCTGCCTTCTGTATTATCTGGGCATTGTTCTACTTCGTGTCTGTTGGCGCCGTCGGTTGGACAGTGGTTGGAGAAATCTCATCGTCTCGCCTTCGCGCTAAGACAACGGCGATTGCTGCCATCTCAAGCTCCATCTTCAACATGAGCTGGTCAATCGCCATTCCGTACCTTGTCAACACTGAGGAGGCTAATTTGGGTCCCCGAGCGGCCTTGATCTTCCTGGGCTTCAGTATTCCCCTCACAATCGTCACCTTCTTTGCTCTACCTGAGACGAAGGCCAAGACATTCGCTGAGCTGGACTATCTCTTCGAATCCCGCACGCCCGCTCGGAAATTCTGAGACGATTGTTTAAAAGAATTGATTTCAAATCACACTTTCACCTTCGGCTTCATCCTACTGGACACGCGAATTCCTCATTCCCATCTCTGTTCTCTTCTACCCATCTTACATAAAAATCCACAAGTGTTCCTCCTCCTGCTTCAGGAGGCAGCAACTGCAGATAAGAAGAAATAGACTTATTTCGCACTATTTTCCAGCTTTAAAATGTCGTTTGAGAAGAGGGGTAGATTTTATACTTATTCGATGGTGCTGAGTAACTACAATCACATTCAATGCAAGGATATGTGACGGTACTTTACACTCTTTCACGTTAAAAGTAAGCCAATTGCTGTCTCCTTGAAACTTATTTCGAAGCCTGGATAAATATTTCAAGTATAGAGTAAGATGAATTGAAATAAAATTCCCTGCTACTGCGAGTACTCAAGCCTTGCTAGGCCTGCAAAGCGCAAATCAGCCGTTTTTCACCTTCAATCTCCCAGACGTGTTTTGATTTCATATGCCGGTTCGTCAAATCTACTGCAGCTGGTAGAGTGGCTCAAGCTTAGCAGACTTCTGGAAGAGCAAATGTCGCTTGATGAACCAGGGTAGCCACACCCGAACCTGATAAGCGGCATGTCGGCGAGTCGGGACACCGAAGATATAATCCAATTCTTCCAATGTACGTTGCCTGCGATGTCTTGATTAGCTAAAATCCATCAATGGAGGCCAGGTTTACACCTACTTTGTTTCCGGAATGAGGAAGAAAATGACACTAAAGGCAAGGATATTGAGACCTGCGTAGAAACAGAAGGCACCGGTTGGGCCAAGTCGTGCTAGAAGGGAGGGGAAGGTCAAGGTGAGAGTGCTACCGACGGCGTTGTTGACGCAAATGGTAAAGGCTGAACCCATTTCACGATGGGACAAGGGGAACGCCTCGGAGAAATAGATGGATGGTAGAGGACCCATTCCTAAGTCTAGGTTAGTGTCTTCATCTCCTCACTGGGGTTGCGTTCAAGACATACCAGGGCCGTAGAAAGCGCCGAACAGATAGACGAAGAATGCGATGAGTGGTACCCTAGCGCTCGAATCCGTGCTCATGAGAAAGCAGAAGCCGGCAGCGAACAGGCACCAAGCCATGTTTGGGAACGTGAAGAGCAACAGGTTTCGACGACCAAATGTGTCCATCATGTACACAGCTGGGAAGGCGAAGATGAAGGTGACTAGTCCGAAGCCCATGGATGCGAGTAGACATTGCTTGGTAGAGTATCCGGCGGCCGCAAAGACCGTCGAGGAATAGAAGGCCATGATGTTGATGCCGCTGAGCTGCTGGGAGATGACGATCCATGACGAGGCGACGGTGGCTCGGCGAAGACGTGGGACGGTGAAGAGTTCCCACATTCGACTCATCAGAGTCTTGCCACCAAATGCATCCTTCTCCTCGATGATCTGGCGGTGGGCATAGTACAGATCGCGGGCGGCCTGCATTTCTGTGTTGCGGATGCGGCAGAAGGACTCGAAGGATTGTTGGTAGCGGCCCTTCTTGATCAACCAACGAGGTGACTCTGTTGTTCCATTAGCTTCTACAGATATCCTTATGCGTGTGAAGAAGGGAGGTGCATACCGGGACAGAACCAGACAAAGATGAGGACAGGAATGGCGGGAGCGAACGCGGCGCCCAATTGGAAACGCCAGGCGAGGTCACCGATCCTATACCAAACAAGATTCGAACAAAAGCCAAAGAAAATTCCAAAGGCGACCCAAAGCTGGAAGCTGGTGACGATACCGCCTCGAATAGCCGCGGGTGCCACCTCGGCAGAGTAGATGGGAATGGTAGAGATCTTGACACCCATGCCCATGCCCATGAACAGTCGACAGATCAACAGCCCCCACCAGTTTTGGGTAAAGGCCTGGGCGAGGACGGGGAAAACGCAGAACAGGCCGGTGACAAAGATGGTGCCTCGACGGCCGATCCAGTTGTTGATGGGATCAGCGGCCCAGGCGGTCAGGAGGCCAAATAGGGCTGGGGCTGAGTTGATGACGCCAACTAGAGTCGTGTTGTGCTCAATGCCGAACTCTTGGGGGAACGACAAGTTCGCACCGTTGGCTCCCGTGTTGTCCCAGCCCTGGACGGCGGATCCTAGGGAGCAAAGAGCGATGCTGTAGTAGAAGCTCTTGGGGAGATGCCACTTATGAGTGATCTCGCGTTGGAGGTGGTGCTTGTCGTCGTCGGTCAACTCGTCAATGGACTCGTACGATTCTGGGTCCTGCGCCGCGAGGGCACCACGGTAAAAGACGTCTTCCTTATCCTGGAAGCCGTAGTCGATGCAGAACGCAGCTACTTGGGTGCGAAGATCAGCCCTCGACATGCCCACAAGGGGGTTTCGGATCCTGCAATGAGATTGTGTTAGTGAAATTGAAGGTGAAAATCCTGGGGACAGAGAATCGTACTTGGCGTCGACATTGCGAGCGTAGTCCTCGGGGCTGTGCTCAGCGTGCGAGACATGTTGCTTCAACTGCTCTTCGATATCCATCTTGCAGTCAACGTCGACAGACTTAGACATGGTGACGGGTTAGGAACAAGATACCGTGAGTGTCGAGGAATAGTTATGATTAATACTAGCGATGATCGTCGACAAGATATCCCCACGGGCGGCTTTATAGTTGTGGAGAGGTAGGTGGTGTTTGCGGGGTACCCCAGGATTCGCGTAGAGTTGTCGTCTGGTCCCAAGCCTATTCTAGCAAGACGGCACCGTTCGAACGAACCCCCGGAACTTGGCCCCGGCTCATCATGACAGGCCCATTAGACGCGTAGAAAGTTCCCGCATTGTGGTTAGTGTCATGTGATCAACTGGATAACAGGATGAGACCAGGGTTGTCCCCTCATTGCCTCCCATGGGGTAATGCGATTCCGAGTCAGCACCGGGTCCGGGTGAGATGACTCGAGGTGGGGAATCAGGCAAAGCCGGCTTGTCTAACCCAGTAAGCTATAGTGTTGTTGGTTGACACACGCAGGGCATTGGAGCACACTAACAGGATACAAGGACACTAACAGGACACAAAACAAAGCTGGGAACAGGGGGGACTGGCACACACAGGGCAAGGTGTCAGCGGGGAGAGGCGGCACACGCAGGGCATCCAGAAAGCCGGTGCAGGGAGTAGAATCAGGTCCAAGGTACACACGCAGGGCCGGATTCATTGAGTGGCAACACGCAGGTCCTTTGGTTGTTGGAGGGCGTTCTCAAAGTGCCACACACAGGGCATCGGTAGACAACATACAGGGCACCCTCAAAGCGACACACGCAGGGCATGCTTCCCCGCAATAGCCAATTCGGGAGAGATATCGCGTCGATCTTCTAACCACCACCACCACATCCATCATGCCAACATTTGACACACACAGGGCAACTCACATTCACAGATCCAATCTTCTATCATGCCTCCCCACACTCCACCTTTCGGCACACGCAGGGCATTTGCGGGGAGGTCCGGTATCCGCAATAGAATGGATGCGCCCATGTTGCCGTGATATTAATATTCAACTTCTCTCACCTAGTCCATCATAGAGCAGAACACGCAGATACAAGAAACTCAGCGATAAAACATCACACCACATCAACATCAGCGATTCATCATCATGGGTAGCATGGGAACCAAGTCATGGCTCGACAAGCTCGAGGAGCAGAGTAAGTTCAGCACCCCTCGTCCCAGAACCTCATCTTAACCGCTGAAAACCAAAGTCCACGTCGATGTCGACTGGATGGCCCCCGAGTTCATCAAGGGCATGGCGCCATTTCACTTCCACGACCAGACCAGCAACCAGCTTTGGGTCGATATTCAGCTCGGCGATGACTCCAACAGGGATGTCTTCATCCAGACAGCCAAGGATTTGAAGGACGAGGGGTGGCTCGCCATTTACACACGCATGGTGAATAAGTCCATTCTCTCGCCACAACTAACTAACTAACCGTACTCCATAGGCTGTCCACATGTGCAAGAAGAACATCGATATGATCCAGGGCCGCGTGCTCCTCCAGACCCTCCCATCGAAAGCCTACGATACGCAAGCGACCCTCGACCACGCCCACCTCTACGATCGCGAGTTTGCCCGCGCCGGAATCTCTCGAGATCGCTTCTGCATCAAGATCCCCTCTACCGGCCCAGCTCTGAACGCTGCCAAGATTCTTTCCTCGGAGGGCATTCCTACTCTTGGAACGGCTCTGTTCAGCCTCCACCAAGCCATTGCCTGCAGTCAGGCTGGCATGCTTTACATCAGCCCTTACTACAACGGTGAGCCTAAAACATATGTGGACAAGTAAGTCTAATGCTGATACGCTTTCACAGAGACTCGAGCCCATGACGAGCTAGAGCTCTGGCCCAAGTCCGCTGATCCCGCCCTCGAGCACCCCATGTCCGCCCGAATCCTCCAGATCCTCGACACTTACAGACGACTCTACCGAGAGACCGGCAAGGAACAGCCATTCCTGAAGAACGCAAGGTAATATAGAGTCTGATCTACTCCTGACCCCTGACCCCAGCTGACATATTCTCTATAGCTTCATCTCCGTCGAAGAGGCCATGGCCGCCGGCGAAATGGGCTGCCACTCGGCTACCATCTCGCATACGGTCCTCGAGCAGCTCTCCAAGCTCCCCTACGACGCCTCCAAGCAGCCTGGCGAGGGCCTCCCGAAGCCGGCCCATGTGTACAAGAATGCCCACCCGACCCCCGAACGATTAAAGAAGCTCCTAACGGTCGATGTCCTGGCTGGTCCGGACTGGGACGGCAAGCTGGCCAGCACCGACGTCGACTGGCTCGCCAACGGCGGTGCCGAGCTCGACAAGGCCAACGCCGCCGATATCCCAACCAAGAAGCGTTTGGAAGATGCTCTCACGCTGTTTACTGGCGGCGAAGAGCGGAGCAAGGCCAAGGTGGAGGCTGTTTTGGCTCAGATTTAGATTGCTATTGAGCGAGAAACCTATTTATCATATCATACGCTGGGGAACATGCTTGTTAGACATGACTGGGTTACCTAGATGAACAATACATAGTGGTTTTACCTAAAACGCCCAAGATGGATTCCGCTGCAGTACCAATTCCGTATTGAAGTCTATCGGTGTCGCCATGGAGACGGGGAATTCTAAGTCGCAGCCCTCCGTAGTCATCAAACCCTCGCCGTCTAGTAAAGAGCGTTGAGCAGCCAATTCGTCATGAATGGTATATGCCAGCTGATGTCCAATCTGTAGCTCGGGCTTATCGCTGCCTGTTATATCACATTGGGGTTGCTTGATTGCCATGGCTGAATCTTCCCCGCCTCCTCGTATACCAGGCGCATCAAGTAGAAGGGTATTGGGGCCCAATTGGGGGTTATGGGGAAACACGGAGTGGCTATCTGCATTCAATGGCAATGACATGGTTCCCAGGCTTAGATCTTCATGGAACCCAGTCGAGAGGGGGAACGGGTTCGACATGTCGTTATGGGCTCCTTGCGTAGCAGCAATGAATGTAGTTAGCGGCGAGCATTGCGGTTGGGTCGCAAAGCCAGCTTGCTTCCCATCCTCGACATTCTTCGGCCCTAATTCTGAATCTGGGCTCTGGCTCGTGCAGCCTGGTGATGAGTCTGACGGGTTCATATGGATGGCCTTCTCCAAAGAACCCAACTTTTCCGAGTTCATGTCCACGTCCTTCGGTTGGCGCTCGGCCAAGCCTGATGCGTTCCGCCAGGTGTTGACCTCTGCGAGCAACTCGTCCCGCTCCTGGACAAGGGCTTTCATGCTCTGGATAGCATCGAGGCAGTTCGTTTGCATGAATCGATGGCGGGCTATACTTTCGTCAAGAACCGTGTGTTTGGACAGCCGCTGCGGGTTCTTGCCGGCCAAAGCGGGGAGCTCCTTGGCTAAATCCTACACGGGTTTCTTGCGTTACTCAAGCCGCACACATAAAACATGAGACGTCAAAAGGTCCGAACCAAAACCAAAGTACTACTAACATTCAGACGCTCTCGGAACGACTCGCGTCGGTTTTTCTCGAAGATTCTATGGGCAGCGCGGTCATCGGCCGTAAAGTTCCTCACACGCTTCCTGTGGGGTTTGACAGAGGCACTGCTGCCGTCAGCGGCGCCTGAAGGACCCGATGCAGCTTTGTCTCGCGCTGCCGAGATCATGTGTTCCAAGCGTCTCTGAAGATCGTGGGGAGGGGTGCGCGTCGTCTCATGGAAAGGTGGCAATTTTTGCGTTTTGGTGGCTTCTTCTTTTCCCGGAGTAGAAAAGAAGGGTAAAGGAAAAAAGAACAAGTCGGAGTTTGAGTCGGAGCACGAAGGGAAAGACGCAACGTCATGGTTCGACGCTTTTAGAACCCTGTTGAAAGCACATGATCCCCCCCCTGTTTGCTGTTAGTGACCAATTGTCTCGAGTCTCGACTCGCGCTTCTCCACCTCGTTGAAGGCGACCTGCACAGGGACCCGCTGCTTCATGAGGGGATGGCCGAGCACCTCTGTGCGATGAGATGACATGATTGACGAGGTGCCTTACCTCAAAGGACAGAATTTAAGCACCAGACCAGATCAAACAGAATTTCATCTTACTACATCTCGTTCCTCCTTTTGATCCTTACAACACTTGCTACCTCAGCTCATCTCTCTTCTCCATCATCTCCGTATACCTAGGGCCCGGTTCAAGATACCCGTTCAAGTTGGGTAACATTGCTACCTTACCTTAATGTACTGCCAGCATTAGGCCAACTCACCATCTTCAGCCTGTATGGGGTAGCACATCTTAAATGCGGGGTAAACAAAGCTAACATTGTGGGGATTGAGCGATGATCATCTCCAGGGTAGGTAGGCAGACTTTCGAAACAAAGTTTACTTTCCAGCACTGTTGTAACCATACATTCTCTGGTTTCGCCTCCTTTATGATACTTTGGGCTTCAGTTGGAGTCTTAAAATATTATTTGTTTCAGTTGAAACTCGGAATGTTGCATTACATCAAAAACAGTACTTGATGTAGCATTAGCGATGTAGTGGGTGAGAAATATAATTACGCCCATGAACTTGAGCTATTCATCAAATCAAAAATGCGAATATGGATTCTTGAGGTAACTCTAAGAAAAGTTCAAAATGATTCCTCATGAACCTCTATTTGATATGTAACCCTCTACCTACCTTTATTTATGCATATTATGTCCGTAACCTAACTCATACAAGCAATCCCCTCTTTCGGCACGGCATCTAGCAAGAATTTGGGTATCGCCTTGGCAAAGACATCTCCGTCATGCTCGAGATCAATTTTAGACAATGCTGCTTCATACTCCTCAGCCTCGATCAAATTCTTCTTAAAGCGAGAATCCAGATTATCTTTGATGATGAAGCCATTTGCTTCTGGGTGGCCCTGAACACCCAGTACCCTCCCTGCCTCATACATGAACTGTACTTCCGATATTGCGCTGGAGCCAAGAGTTTGCATCCCAGGAGGGAGATCCACGACAGTGTCCAGGTGCATCTGGTGCAGATTCTACACAGGAGTTAGAATAGTTTTACTCAATTTATATGGGGTAACTCACCAAGTGGTCGGTCTCGAATAGATCAATTCCAGAAGGCGTCAGGTCGATTCTCGTTACTGATAGCTCACAGCCTTTGGGGTTTTTGACGACTTTTCCACCCAACGCCTTTGCAAGGATCTGATGCCCGTAGCAAATGGCCATAATTGGGATGCGGTCACTGTATGATTGTTTTAAAAAGTTAATAAGCTTGGACGCCCACGGATAGTCGTCATAGGCAGCATATTCTGGCATCGGCGTCAGTGATCGCCGTTTCGTTTTCGTCTTTTGACATACTTCCTGCGGTCAAAAAGATACCGTCGATTTCGTCTAAGCGGGGATAAGACTGCGCCTTGACGACGTCCCAATGTGTGATATGAAGCTCCGGAACCGATCCTTCGGCTTGAGCGAAACCGCGACGCACAAGTCTCTCGACAATCTCTCCATAGGAGCCTTGGGTTTCTGAAATGGAGGTTGGGGTCTCGTCGGTTTCCAAAATGGCGAGGCGGAATTTAGACGCCATTGCGGGCTTTTGGTCTGATTAATCGAACGCGATTGAATCCAGTGGACGTTGAAGAATGGAAATCTCTCACAATGGACAATCATCGTTTATGCCTCCGAGGTGACTCATCCTGTTCTGGTTAGAGGCCCCATTGTTGCCGTGGGTCTCGGCATTTTTGTCCGAGCATTTACAAACACATCTGCTCCAATCTTGCAGACAAATATGAAGGAAGGAATGGAGATGTGTGACGAGACGAGAAGACTCTATGAAATGAGACTTAGTTTCGTAGGTGACCCATCTAATGAGGTCCAGACACGTTCCTGGCCTGCGTACCTCAAGGCTCAAATCGTCGAACTGTCTCACACAAGTCTGTATGAGCCAGATATGAAGCAGCAAATATGTGTTTAGTACTACTTACTGTGTGCAATTCGTTAATGGAGCGCAAATCGCTCCATGTGCCCTCGGCTGGTGAGCCGCGTATCGGCACACAGCCGAGCTAGATATGGAAAAAAAATCATGGTGGAGTCGTAGGATAGATGCATGTACTAAGACCCAGCACAACCGCCCTCGCCACACAACTCCGAGCCTCCACCGTTCTTGGCATTCTTGAGTATTCGTGCGGTGTAGTGAGTTTCACTTCGTGAAATCCTCTTATAATTTCCCTTTCTAATCTGAACAGAACTAACAGAAGATCTTGATTACAAAAAGGCAAATGACCAAATTGTATACAAACATTGACGGCGCGTTGAACAGATGTTGGCTAGGAAGATGCGTCTGAATCTATAGTCTCCCAGGAATCATTACTGTCTATATCCGGCGCATTCCTGCTACGTTCATTCATGTCCGAGCCTTGATCATCGCTCGACTCACTTCGCTCTATCCACGATTTGCGAATTGGGCGTCGGCGCGGGGGGTTCCGTCTCTTCATAAAGGACTCATTTTCGACCTCAAACTCTGTGAAAGGGAGATCCTCTCGAAGAGATGGCCAGCGAGCCAACATCCCAGGTCGGGGCCAGTTTCTGAGCCTTGTGTATGTGGGAAGCAGATTGGCGTAGACAGTTTCCTCCCAGTCGGGTTATCTAGAATTTCTAGCTCATAGAGAAAATTCCAATCTTCGTCACGCAGTATCTACCCTTCACGCAGACCAGCCGTTGTGCTAGAGATATGGTTCAAGTTGAAAAAGGTAGTCTTAGGCATGACGACGGCGTTGAAATATGAAGGCTCGTTCCGGGGGCCTTGCGGGCGGCTGCGTTTTAATGCCGTAGCTTTGGGGGAGTTTCATGACTTCGCCGTGACCTCGATATCGAGCTTCCTCGATGGCCTTGGCTGTGTCGCTATCCCTGTATATGGAAGCATTGGAAATTTGGTAGTAGGCCCAGCCTTCTACGCCATGGTCGGTCCCTTCATGCTCTCGTCGGGTCAGACTTCACTTGACGTCGGCCTCCGTCGACACCTCAACCCTCTAGCGCAACCGTTCACTCAGTCCACACACAACGGTTGACCTTGTGGCTTGCCGTGTCTCAACATGGATATATACTCCACTGCTAGTGGAGCAATCCGAGACATCTATGCCATCACAATCTTCATCCGTACTGTCATTGATGACGGTAAAAAGCGACAGCAAGCCTTGAACGACATTCATGCTGAGTTGGAGCATGAGTTCCTATTTGTCGAGACCTTCAATATCCTCTTCTTCGGCAATGGCGACCAGTGGGGCCCATGGTTTCGAAGTCTGCCCTATTTCTTCCAACTAGACCTTGAAAATATCCTCGCGAGTCTCAGGCGCTATCCCAAAGAATACGACAATGTGGCCTTGAAGCATGGTTTGGACTTGTCCGAAGCAAACGCCGCCTTGGGAGGAGATGAAGAACAGATTACACCTTCTGCTTCGGATGTCCCGAAAGAGAAGGCGAGTAAGGATAAGATCAGGCGATTTCGTTCGAAGGTAGAACTGTTGTCGAGATCTACTTTAGAGGCGTTTAAGAAAAAGATCCAGTTCGAAGAGACGAAGAAGGATCTAGAGTGGGCGCTGTTTGACCAGGACAAGATTAAGACGCTGGTTAAGCAGTACAAGATTTGGACCGAGAAGCTAAGACAGGTCATGATGCTCGTCCTATGCGTGCGTGGAAAACTCGGGAACTACAACACAGTTGAACTTGAGATTGACGATGGGGCAGAAATAAGCAAAACTCTCAGAGTTACCGAAGCAGTTCGTCGCCAGAACCGCGCGAAGTCGAAGCATCCCGAAGATTACCCCGCATTGGAGGGCCGCTTCGATCCAGATAACGATGGCCACACAGGTCCAGCCTCAACATACACTGTCGGAGGTTTCCAACATCAACGTATTGGAACCTACCGTGCCATTATGGAAACCTACGGCTTCGCCTTCGTTGACAGCTCGAAGTCGGAAAAGGAGAAGCAAGAAATGAAGCTGGAGCTTGTCCGCCGTCTAGCTTGGCTCCTCGAGGGTGACATCTCGGTAACCCAATCCACTGACCCAAATGACGGAACGACGCCCATGTATCTCCTCGACTGTCTGGGATATTATGTCCGTGAAACGAACCTGTCTCTCATCTACAAAATCCCACCACAAGGCGGGACGCCAAAGACTCTACATGACTGGATGATTCACCGAACAAAAGGAGTACGAGCTGGTCGAAAGAGAGAACGAGGTCAGATCACGGGAGGCAAACCCCAAGCTACATTCGGAGGAGCAGTGGGAACTCTTGGGAGAGAAGTACAAGATTGTAAGCGAGAGGGAGAAACTAAAAGACGAGCGTCACGAGTGCCAGCCCAATCTCTCCGACCGCTGTTTCCTCGCCTGAGCTCTTGCATCGACCCTGTATAACATCCACGCCTCAGGCTGGGTCCATAAAAGCATCTGGTCCCGCGCGATCCTTGTCTTTCAGACTCCAAAGACTTCCCGTTCGGATCAGCAAACGGTTCCCTACCTTTTGGGTTGGTCTGTCTCACGTCCACAAACCGAGGAGTATCGTAAGGTCTCGAAGTTCCATAAAGACGGCGTAAGTAAGGACAGCTCAACATCGGACGACGCAGAGAAGAACGATCCAGAAGATGATTCCAAACCAGGAGACCAAGCAGACGCAGATTCTGATGCCGACTTTGACGTGGAAATTGAACCAGCGGGAACCCAGGGATTCAACCTTGAGCACGAACTCTACCGCCACCCGGATAGGTACCAAGGCGGAACAGCGACGTACGAAAACAAGCACGACATCTACTCCCTTGGCGTAAGTCTGTTAGAAATTGGTCTTTGGTTCACCATCTCTATGGAGATGAGCACCGCGATTGCCTCGGCGCGACAAAGCTCGTCGCCTCCCAAACCAGCAGACATGAAGCAGTTGCAGGAGAAAATCAGGCTGATGAGCCAGGATCCACAGCTTCCTAACCAGATGGGTTCTGGATATGCAAATATTGTGCGCAAATGTCTGAAAGGGTCGTTCAAATACCTGAAATAGGAGTAGAAGGGGAAAGGGGAGGGCGGAGATGATGCTGCACTGACCAGGGAGTTTCATGAACTCGTGGTGGAACCCCTGCGGCTAAGGGCATCATTGTTTTGAGAACTGTGTTGTTGCCCTTGTGTCAGCAGCTCGCCCTTGTAGGAGCGGGCATACAGCTACTTAACTATTTTGCGAACACGAATCTAGGTTGCAGTCAAGGAAATTATAATCCTTAGTTGTTGTCATTTCATGAATCTGAGTCGCAGGGGCCTTGAAAGGTGCTGTCGGAGGGTTGGTCCGGGGTTCGGGAGGATGCCGAGTCCGTCCCGATACCGCTACTTAAAGTGCGTGTTAGCTCCAGCTTGACTCAGCCTCGCATGACCGACTAGTAACAGTATTGATGGTCATTTTGAAACGACTCAATGACCAAAGGCCTTGAATTCTCTAGCCGCCGCTTCGCCTTTAAACTGACTCTGAGAGACTCATTGTGAAGAACACGAACACTGTGACAAAAGATGCGAAAGCTTTGAGATAAAACTCATATATAATTAGACTGATTGATCAGCAAAACCAAGAATTTGAGTGCGCACAGTCTTTTTGGCAATTACAAGGATTCCTAGGGAAACAACATCCTGCACGATGTTGGAGGTCCTTCTGTGGAGCTGTGAGAGCTTTGACAGGAGGGTCGCTGGACTGTAGCGTCAACGCGAAACAGGAACTAGCGAGTTATTTAAAATCCAGCCGTATACTCAGTCCCTACAATACCAGCCAGTATACTTTTCTAACCTTTTGCCGTAAATATTGTGAATCTCGCACTCTCATCAGGACGGTTGCAAAGGAATATCGACACGATGGCTCGCCTTCTCTCACTCCTCGCCTTTTCGGGCACCTTGGCCTCTGCAGCCGCCGATGCTGTCACTCAGACCAACATACTGATACATCCTCCCGGGTACTGGTACTGGGGACTTGACCCAATGGATGTGTCAGTTGTAGATGTCGACCCTGCCAAGACGACATCTACCTTCCGTTGCCCGCCAGAGCCTCTACAGTGAGCTCGATAGAGTCTAGCACGAGCTCGGCAAAATCTGAAGCGACACAAACAGCCAGAAACACGGATAATGCAGCTGGGCCAGTCATGACGCAGAATGCTGCCCTGATCGGTGTGGCGGTGGTTGGCGGCGCTGTTATGCTGCTATAAGCTGAAGGCCGTTTGAGGGCAGTGAGGTTTGAGGTAATCCAACTGCATTTCTAGTGTCGGCAGTGGAGATGTCCAATAATGCAGCCACAGAATATTCCAATACATGCGGGTTCTGAATTGTTAACTTTACATGGTGATTCAATTTTTGCTTAGTCTAACATTTGGGCTTGGTCGCTTCGAAGAAACCCTCCCTCAATCCCAATACTTCCCTGTCTAAAATTTGGTGCTCGCCAAGAACGATGAGATGAAACTCAATAGAGCTATAAAACCCGGAAAATTGAGGCATTTAAAATTTGAGTACATATTTTGAGTATTTTGTTCATGCTTAATTCTAGTTATTTTGTCGATGGTTGGCGATAGCCGGAGGTCTAGGGCAGGCGCCCAATACAGAGGCGCCCGGGCGCGCATTTAATTTTGCGCGCCCTGCTGACTAACATTTGCGCGCCCCCCTTCCACACACACAACTGCAGTTCTCAGGGGCTACCACGCACAGCGTTCAAATCCGTAATAAATTCCAAGTTACCTACCTACCTGAATAGAAAGCCTCCTATGCCTTACAATCCGCTGCGGCCGCCTCCCAGATCTTACGCATACTTCTTCTATTAGAAAAAGGGTTGCCTTCTATCTTAACCGCTACCTAAGCCTTAGCCCGATCCTCTTCTGCCTTACTCTAATCTAGATACGCTATTATCTTCTCTTTAGTCTAGTCTCTAAAGCCTTTCTGCACTTTATATTACTTGCTTATCTGCTTTTAGTTAAGATACTACTTATAGCTTACTTTATTATATTATTAAAGTAAATCTATTGCTTTCTAATACTATTAGTTAGTCTTAATATTACTATAAGGCTGTGCTTTATATTAAGCTTTTCTTACTTTAATATATTTTTAATAGATAGCCTGTGGATTATTATATCTGAGTTTTAGTATTAATATTACTACTTTTATCTCTATTGTTACTACTTAGACTCCTACTATCTGCTTTATTACTATATATACTATTACTATTTAGTTAATGTAAAGGCTATAGCAGTGGAAGGAGTGGAAGGAGTGGAAGGTTATTGGTGGAACTCGGCGATTGTGGGTCAAGGAATTGACCAATCAGAAAAGGGATTGAAGATTCAGAAAGAGCAGGAAAAGACGATTAGAAAGGTAGTCAGTTTGATGTGATTGGTTGAGAAATGCATGTATTGATGATCATAATCCTTCTGGACTGGCTAGAGAAAAGCCCCAGCTTTATAGAGAGATTGCTGTCCAGTCACATGTCCAATCTAACAGAGGAGTTGGACAATTTGTCATAGTAAAACCGGGTAAGACGTGTCCCGAGTTTTAGGACAGTTGGACGTATGTCTGATGCTTGAACTCTAACCTTATTGAAGGTTCTTATTATAGATGTCCTTTGTAGTTATAGTATAAGGAAGATAGGCTTTCTGAGGCATATTATATACCATTATAAAGCTAAAAATCAGGAGATTTTGAATATGTTATTTATAGTCTTATCTGATAAGAGCTAAAGGAGATATTTCTTTATCAGTTATATATTTTATATATAAGGACTTTACAGTTAATTACTATATAGTCTGCAAATTCCTAAACTATAGATATCTGGCTTATTATTATATAGTCTGCTAATTTCTAGACTGCTATTATCTGGTCTGCTATTATGTGGCCTGCTGCTATTAAACCTGCCTCTATTTAACCTACTGCTGCCTAGACTGCTATTATCTCTATGGCTGCTAATGCTATTATTACTACTACTATCTCTTTAATTGTCTATACTGCTGCTACTATTGCTGATCCTAATAATTAAAAGAGTTCTTTATATTGTAGAGGGCATGCTTTTAAAGTCATTATATTGTTACAGGCTTGGCCTGGAGTGGAAAGCTACTGAGTTAACCGCAGAGACGCCCCAGCTAGCTCGCAGCGACCTCGCTGCTTAGCCAGGCCGATACCGGCCCCAAGAGCGATATCGCCAGAACCTAGCCCTAGACTAAGGGCTAGCAGCCCTAGCTGCAGACCTATATAACAGAGGCTCGCTGCGACCTAGCAGCGACCTCACTCAGCTTAAGATACTTCAATTTACTGAACACTCTCTCGCTGAATAAGCCTAGGGTCTTCCCCTTACATTATCTTAAGCTCCTTTTTCACTACCTTCTCGCTAACCCCTCGTTATAATAGAATAACTTGCTCCCCGCCCTCTGACTAATGCTAAAATAGAGGCAATTCATAACCTTATTAATGACAGGCTTCGGCCTATCTACGAACAATTAGCGTAACTTAATTATAATAATCTTACTATGAATACACTAATTACTAACATCCCTCGTATTATCCTCCCATTTCCCTATAAACAGAAGCCCCTCCTAAACCCACTAAAATTCTTAAGTAATCGCTCTAATTACACTATGTAATTATAGTAAATGCAGGATAAGGTCTGCTTTAATAGCCCCTATATTAGTAATGAAGAGCTCTAGTATACTATTAATAGCTGCCTTAATACTAAGCTATAGAAAACTGTCAGTACTTTCTATGCCTTAGGAGGGCTATAAAGCCGCTATTATTCTACAGACTTCCTAAGCTACTTAGACTGGACCTATAAGGACTATAACTTATAGCCTTAAGCGGCTGCCTTACTATAACGTCTTAGGCAAGCTGATCAGACTGCATTTTCTGCCTTCCTCTCACTATTTAAATAAAGAATCGCAGATATTAGAAGAAGTAACTAAGCTAATAAAGTAAAAATAACATTCTTTAAAAGCATACTTAACTCATTATTATAATATAGCCTTACTATAGTCCAACTCCCTAAAGACTATTAAGGTTAGCTTAAATAGGTCTAGGAAATCGCTTAGAAGGTTAAAGGCCTCTAGAGTCACTTATAGCGATATTATAACTCTCCCGCTCTGAACTGTTAATAAGAGAAAGATAGAGAAGGTAATGTTACTATAACGGGAGTGAACTAGATATAGGGGAATGAGAAGAAGAAGAAGAGGGTCACACGCTACTATATCTATAGGAAGGAGCACTATGCTTAAGACTATCCTAGAAGACATGCTAACTCCCGTATAATAGCTGCCTCCTAAGCTTACTATAATGAGGTAATGACCTTATTAGAATCTTATGAAGGTTCTAATACATACTCATTAGAAAACGAGTAGCTCTAATATAAAAACAGAGGTCAGAGCCTCCTAAAGCTCTAGCAGAGGCCTGGGCGTAATAAAGAGGGCATATGACTAGTAAGCTAACTACTATCTAGATGCAACTTAATAACTCCTTATTAACCGCGCTTATTAATAATAGCTATAAGATCTACGCCCTTATTAATAAGGCCCTAGCCTAAAGAATAAGCTTCTTATACATTAATATAAAGCTATAGCGATTTCGCAGCTTTACTAATATAACAGAGCTAACAATGGCTATAGGCATAGTGACTATAACCCTAGAAGTAAGTAGCTATAAGCAGACGCTTTTTATATATATAGTCCGTAACTTAAGAAGAAGCCTATTCTTAAAAAAGCTATAAATAGAATAGAAGGATATTACCTACCTTATAAAGAAAAAGAGGTTATATTATAGAGTCACTAGAATCACACTATGAGTAAGTAATAAGAAGGAACCAGCTCCAGTAACTGAGATACAAGCGGCCAGGCTTATCGCAAGTTCAGTCATAGCCGCCCTCCTACAGCAAGCACGTAAGGCAGCTCGCCGCAAAGATACTACGATATTAATAAGACATATTAGCTTAAATAATATCAATAAAGCCCTCTGTAAGAAGGACTTAACTAACCCTTAACTATATATACTAGCTAATCTCCTTAAGGACTTCTTAAAGCTATTCTTAGTAGAAGAGGCTAATAGGCTGCCCTCATACTAACCAGGCATTAACTATAAAGTGAACCTACTATAAGATCGCAATAGGGAAGAACCTCCCCTGCCCTAGGGGCCCCTTTATAATATATTCTAAGAAGAGCTCCTAGTATTAAGGAAAACCCTAAACGACCTCCTCAATAAGGGGTATATCCGAGCTAGTAACTCCTCTACAATAGCCCCAGTCCTCTTTATTAAGAAACCAGGCAGTAAGCTAAGATTCTACTATGATTATTATGCGCTTAATGCAATTATATAGTAAGATCACTATCCCTTCTTACTGATTATAGAGATACTATACAACCTCTCTAGCGCCTAATAGTTTACTAAACTGGATATTATTATAGCCTTCTATAAGCTAAGAATAGCTAAAGGGCATAAGAGTAAGACTGTATTTTGAACGCATTTTAGCTCTTTTAAATAGCTAGTATGCTTATTTAGACTTAGCAGTACTCTTATAACATTCTAGTACTATATTAATCAAACGCTATAATAATACCTTAATGACTTTATAATAGCCTATTTTAATAATATCTTAATTTACTCTAATAGGACTTACTATAATTATTTAATAAAGGTCTGCTAAGTCCTTTAAGCCCTTAGTAATATAAAGCTTAATCTTAACCCTAAGAAATACGAGTTTATAGTATAAGAGGTTAAATACTTAGGGTTTATAGTTAAGGCTAGGGAAGGTATTTACTACGATCTAGAAAAGTAGCGAGTTATTCATAAATAGGAAGCGCTTTTATTACTAAAAGGAGTCCAGAGCTTCCTTAGCTTTACTAACTACTACCAGGTCTTCATCCCGGACTTTGTAAGTATCACTACACCCCTTACCTAGCTTACTAAGAAAGGGGTAACCTTTATATAGAGTAATAGCAAAGAAGCAGCGTTTAAAGAACTTAAGCACTACTTTTATAACACTCTAACGCTAGCCGAATAGAACCCGAATAAGAAAGTATATATAAAAAGCAATAGCTCAGGCTTCGCTCTTAGAAGAGTCCTCTCCTAAGAGGACTCACAGGGGCTTCACCGCCTTATTGCATTTTACTTATAATAACTTAACTAGCATAAATATAACTACCCTATCTATAACTAAGAGATATTAGCTATTATTTCCTGCTTAAAAGTATAGAATGTAGAGCTAAGGAGCTATAAGTCTTTTATAATCCTTATTAATTATAAGAACCTAGAGTACTTTATAAAAAAATAACAGCTAAGTGCCTAATAAGTCCACTAAGTAGAAAAACTCTAAGAGTTTAACTTTATATTATAATACTAACCTAGTAATAATAACACTATAGCAAACGGGCTTAGCTAAAGAGACTAGGACGCTCCTAAAAGCGACCAGGATAAGCGAGAGGAAGGGCGCTTTATATAGTTAATCCCCGAACGGACGATCTCCCTAAGAGAACGTACTATAATCACTACGATCTCTATACTATCCATCTTCCCACTCCTCTCTAATAAATAGAAACTCTAGGACGATACGAAGGAGAAAGACGCGATCTATTAGGGCGCCTTTATAGCGCTTAAGATAGGGAGTCGCAGCTTCCTTATAGAGCTAAAGCTTAAGGTAGATATCGCAGAATGCGGCCTTATATCTAAAGGGCTGCTTACTTATCGAGACTGGCTCTAAGTACCTAGAGGGGACGGTTCTAATAGTCCTAATGAGGTCACTAAAGACTAGCTATAAATACATATTATCTAGCTAGAATACGATACTATAATATCTAGACACCCTAGTAAAGATAGTACTCTTACTATTATTAGCTACTACTAGTACTAGCCAGGATATTCATAATTAGTGCATAACTTTATCGCTAATTATAATATCTATAGATAAAGCTATATATAGAGAGACGCTTAATAAGGACTGCTTAAGCCCTTCCCAATCCTAGATCAACCTTATAGTAATCTCATTATAGACTTCATTACTAACCTCCTTCTTACTAATACTTATAGCACTCAATACCTTTAGGTTATTATAAATAGGCTAACTAGGTCTATTATATTAGAAGAAATAACTAGTATAGAGGCCGAAGTGTGTATATAGCGATTCCTTAATTATTATTTCTACTTCTATAGAATGCCTTATTCTATTATAAGTAATAGAAGAAGTAATTAGACTAGCCAGTTTTAGCAAGCTTTCTATAAACTTACTAGGATAGAGTAATGACTTAGTACTATATACTACTTATAAACTGACAGAAGCCTAGAACGCTATAATCAGAAGATCTAATCCTACTTCTAGGCATATATTAACTTCTCTTAGAAAAATTAGAGTCGCTGCTTACCTATAGCGTAACTAGTACTAAATAACTATAAATACCTATCTATTAAGATAAGCCCCTTCTTTACAGAATATGGCTATAATGTTAAAGGATTTAAGACTATAAAACTTACTGCTTTTAAGCTAAGAACTAGCAATAAGGCAAAGGCGCTATAACTAGTCTAGAAACTATAATAAGCATATAAGTTCATTCAAGCCTCTGTAATAATAGTATAATAATAATAAGAAACCTTAGCGAATAAGCTATAATATCCTTCTAAGAGGCTATAGATAGAAGATAAGGTCTGGCTTAATATATATAACTTTAAGTTAGTAAGACCTTCGAAAAAGCTCGACTAGCTATACTAGAAATATATAGTTACGAAGGTGATCAGTTCATATATTATAGAACTTAACGTACTTAGAGCGACCTACTTACAATTCTATATTAATCTCTTAAAGAAGGCAAGAGAGGACCCAGCCCTAGGATAAGTCAATAATAACTACTAGCCCCCGCCACTATAGATAGATAACTAAGAGGAATACGAAGTCGAGGATATCCTTTGTACTAAGTAGAAGTAGTAAGGGCATAGTATAGTCTATAAGGCTTTAGTATAATAGAAAGGCTATAAAGAAAAGAGCTAGGAATTAGTAGAAAACCTATAAGAACTCATAGTATTAGACTACTATAAAGAAAGCTATAGACCTATTACTACTTCTAACAGACCTCTTAATGAATTTATTATATATAATTAAGATAGACTAAATAAGCCCTAATAATAACTATAATAGCCTAAGCTAGGACCTATAGGGAAACTATAATAAGAATATAGCATAGAGTTATAAGGATAGTTATTATAAAGTTATAAAGAGTAAGAATGAAACTAGTATTTTCTCAGCCCTATAAGGCAAGTATATATACTAGTAATAGAAAAACTAAGAGCATAAAGGCCTATGCAAATAAAATAAAACGAATACACTATAAGGGCGTAGTAATACTATAACGATTTTAAGGGGAGGAGGGATATTTAGTCAACCTCCTTAGTAGCGGGCTCCTCTTCAGACTCCTCCTCCTTAAACTCGGAGGGCAGAGCAGAAGGACTAATACGCATAGGCAAAGGCAAGTCCTTCTTACCCACTCACTGCATAATCATAGTAAAGATATTAATAAGGTCGATTTATACTAAAAGACTTATGACCGCTAAGTGCTATATAGATATAGCGTTCTTATTAGTAAGACACGCTTACTTAGTAGTAATGATATTAGTAGTAGCGCAGGCCTGGGCAACCTTATTACTATAAGACATAAAGTAAAGGACCTTATAGGCAGTAGTGCGAGCAGAGGACTATATAAAGAATTAGTAGAGACGTTATACAGTTATAGTAAGTAATGCTTATAGTCTAAGTAATAAAGTCCTTAGTAAGGAGATCCTTATGCTTCTTAACCTTAGTAAAGAGGCAGTATATTATTAAATAATACTTAGTAATAAGCTAATAGTAATATTAGTATGAACTTACTATAAATATATAGTAAGTACTACTTATAGGAGTATAACTATAGTTATTACTCTTATAAGTAGAGCACTTAGAGAAAGAGGCTATTACTATTAGTTAGTAAAACCTATATAATAAACTTATAGCGACCTACTAGAAGAAATGGCTAAAGCGAGCAAGCACTTAGGCATAAGAATAGGTATAACCTTACTACTCTTACAAATAGTCTTATTAAGACGCTATATAATAGTATTATAGAAGCACGCCTAACAGTATATAACGCTATTATAGTAAGTTAGTAAAGTAATAATGCAAAAGCAGGAGTATAACTTATATAATATTAGCAGTAAGGGCGGGGATAGTAATAATAGGGGCAGGAGTAGACAATAAAGAACTATTACTATAAGTTAGTACTAACTATATGAATAAGGATATAAGATACTTATAATATTATAATAAAGGTAAGGGCAAGAACTGATTAATTAAGTTACTACTTATAGATCAGCTGCGAACTTATAATAAAGGGGCAGCGCAAGGGGGTCGAAGCTAAAGGCACAGTTATATATAAAGAAATAATTAAAACTAAAGAAAGAAGAAAAATCTAACTATAGTAAGGTAAGGAGAGATTTAATAGCTAACTTACAGAAGCTCTGATTATAGTGTCTACTAATAGCTATAATAATAGAGAAACGAGCATTATTCTTATTAGTAGTAACCTATTATTCTTCAGAAGCCTTAATAACCTTATATTCACCTTAGAATTAAAAATATAGTAAAGGCGTTATTTAATAGTAAGGCTATCGCAGCATATAGGAGTGAATAATAAATAACACGCCCTACTTATATAAGCACTACTAGCTATTATCTACTAAAACGCACTCTAAGAATGAAAAAACCCCCCTATTATAAGTAACGGAACGTTAGAGGCTAACTCCTCCTAAGTAAGGCCTGGGCAGTAAGGAAGAAGCTGCGCAACCGTAGCGCCCTCGTAATGACCAGGCTGGGGATTGGCTACCGAGGGAGCGGAACGAGGAGCGGGTAGGCCCTACGGTTACCACCCGGATAGAACGGATACGGGTTATAATTAGCCAGGAACCTCGAGTATTAGGAAGAAGGAAGGGGCCTAGTGATAGTAAGGTCAGAAAGTTATGAAGGTATGGCGATGATATTAAGAGCTAGCTTCAAGATAAAGTCACCTTTAAGGGAAACCCCGTAAAAGAAAAGGGGGGGGCTACTATTATAGGCTTAGCCTGGAGTGGGAAGCTACTGAGTTGACCGCAGAGACGCCCTAGCTAGCTCGCAGCGACCTCGCTGCTTGGCCAGGCCGATACTGGCCCCAAGAGCGATATCGCCAGAACCTAGCCCTAGACTAAGGGCTAGCAGCCCTAGCTGCAGACCTATATAACAGAGGCTCGCTGCGACTTAGCAGCGACCTCACTCAGCTTAAGATACTTCAATTTACTGAACACTCTCTCGCTGAACAAGCCTAGGGTCTTCCCCTTACAATATGACCTAATGTGTGATATTTACTATATTTAGGCTATGCTTTTAGCTATAGCGCGGCTTTAACTGCTTTAAATGCACTAGGCTCTTGCCTTATGCTTATTATTAGCTAATTATGTCTTTAGTTAAGCTATCTCAAGGCTGCTCTGAGCTTTAGTATTAGCTATAGTTAAGCTATATCTCGCTTTAAGCGCTAATAAGAATAAAAATACTTTAGTAAAATGGCCTGCCCTTCTTCCTTAAGCTTCTTTAAGGTATGGATATATAGTAGTTTATATAAGGATGTGAAGGCCTTAGTATAGGAAGCTTTGAGTGGCTTTAAAAGCAATTACTATTATTCTTATACTTTACATAAGGCCTTATATAAGACCTAGCTCTGTATTGCTTTAAATAATATTCTAAAGATATCTAGTAGTATTAATACTTACTAAGAAGCCTGTATATACTTTAGTTCTTTTAGTTAGTTAGTAATAGTAGGTCTTATAGCTTACTAAGCATTAAAGAGGTCTAAAGTAAATATCTTAATATATGCTTTTATTAATAAATGGATCCCCTTAGCCCTAAAAGATTTATTAGTATCTATCTTCTATAATACTATAAACTACTTACCTTAAAGTAGTCATATTACTAAAGTATAAGTATTTATTAACTTATGCTTTAATAATCCTCTCTTTAAATAGGTTAAGCTAGATTATTCTAATATATCTAACTGCTTCTATATATTTCTTAGTATATTTATACTTAAAGTCAGTTAGACGCTCTTAAAATACCGTTTTAGTTAGTAAGGCTATAATTAAGTGCTAGAATGCGTAGAATTAATCCTATGTCTTTTCTCCTTAGCCTCTATTAGCTAGAAAGACTGGCTAGTAATACTATAAGACTGCTTTATTAATGTGCTAAATGCATAGCAGTCCTTTAGATAAAGGGAACCAAGTTGTAGTAGTATTTATCGCTACTAAGCATCGGTCTGTTAAGATAATAGAAGGAAGATCGCACTAATAGAAGGATTTGAGATTTTATAAGGCTTATGAGTAGTCCTTTTCTGTCTTTCTAGAGATAAATGTAAAAATAATATAGAAAGAGTGCTTATAAGTATTAATACTGACTATATTAAGAAGTAGCATTCTATACTTATTTATCTTATAGGTATAGTTTAGTAGTAAGACATTGGGGTTATATTGGAAGTATGTAATAGAGTCTGAATAGGTAAAGAAGATTGCTATAAGCTAATTATTAGAATCTAACTAGACTTAGTATTAGAAGCCCTCTTCTTATAATTAGTTAATTAGTGCTTATATATTACTTTAGCCCTCTTATAGATCTCTTCTTATTATTATAATCTGATTATAAATATCTTACTAAGTTATAAGAGTATTAGAATTATTATAAAAATAGGTTCTAATTTCCTAAGGAGCAGTTCTAGAGGCTATAAGACTTAAGATAACTCTAATATTATTCTTATTAAGCTAGTAATATACTAAGTATATAGATAGGTCTTCGCTTAGTAAGTGATTATTGTAACAGTCATGTTCCTAGGCTAGGCTATATAGGGTATAGAGTAGCTTAGAAAGGGTTCCTAAGGGATAGACCAGGGTCTATATTAGTAGAACGGTTAGGTCATACTTACTAAGCGGTAGTTATAGTATTATATTAGGTAATAGTTAATATATAATAATATATAATAATTAGAGTAGATTAAAGTAATTAAATTATATTAATAGCTAAGGAGCTAGTATTCTAGTAATAGCCAGATCCTTAGGTTTATATACTATATAGTATAAAGTTTGATTACCTTTATTATAAGGGCGATTATAATAATTATAGAAGTAATTATAGTAATTATAAGAGTAATTATAGTAATTGCTTTATAATTCATAGTAATTACTTATAATTAGTAAGAAATTTATAAAGGCTATATAATATTAAGTATTTATATTATATAAGTTATAATATAATGTCTTCTCTTTATTAGTCCTTATCCTTAAGGCTTATAAGTCAGCTATTCTAAGTTTCTCCTTAGTTTATTTAACCTTCTCCTATAATTATTTTTCTATAATATTAATAGTATATTAAGGGTGAAATCACAATCTACTATATATTATTATTATCTTTATAAACTTATTAAAGAAATGGGCTCTAAAGTTATTAAGTACTTAAATTATACTTAGCAAAAGCTAAAGTATAAAATGCTTAAAGGCATTTCCTATTATTCTGAGTATATTTATTATAGACGTTCTTATAATAGTTTAGAAGAGTTGATCTCTATATATAAGTATCTATTCCTACTTAACCGATTTTTTTTTACTTATACTAACTAAATAGCTTTCTATCTAATAGCTAAAAAGCATCATTTAGAGTCTGAGGAGGAATAAGCAGAAGAGGAGTTAATAGAGTTATAATAGTAAATAAATAAGCGCTTGTCTCATTTAATGCAGCTTTATTATTAATAGAAATAGCTTTAAGAGAGAGGCGTAGAGATAGTACGCTAGGGTCTTTATTCTCTAGACGAGCTAGATAAGGCAAAGTATTAGGAGGCTAATGTAATTATCGAGGTCTAGGCCTATAGTAAGGTAGATATAATCGATTAGTCTACTATATTTAATTTCAGTACTGCTTCTTTATCTTCTAGTATTATATATAGAATGTCTTTAGTAAATACTACGCATAGATAAGGTTTTCTAGTAGTTACTATAATATTTTGCTTTTAAAGTAATCTTCCTACTTTATAAGATATATTATTTTTCTATTAATTTTCTTTATATTTCGGATTTCTTTAATATAGTACTCTTTTAAGTCCTTTATTACTAGTTTATGATTTTATTTATTATTAACTAGGATAGTGTTTTCTATTAACTCTAATAATAAGATATAAAAAACTAAGTAATATTATATTTTTAAGTCCAGTCTGTAGTTATTTTCTAAGATTTTCTCTAAGACTTTATAGGGTCTGATGTATTTATAGTTAAGTTTTTTACTTAGTCTATCTATTAATAGGTTTTTTATTATAAGTAGGACTATATCTCCTTTCGAAAAGGATAGTCCTTTTAGCCTTTTCTAATTATAGTATTTTTTCATTTGTCTTTATATGAATTTAAGTTCGGTTTTTATTTCTTTATAGAGATTTTTCAGTTAGTCTAATGTTAGAATTGCTTTTAAGTTAATGATTCTATTATACTATTATTAGTATATGTCTAGTATAAATCTGAAATTAGTATAGTATAGTATAAGCTTAGTACTTTTATTTATTATAGTATTATAGCTTAGCTATACTATAAGTAACTTTTCTACTTAATTATTTTATTTATAGTTAATATAGTATTATAAGTATTACTTAAGTACTTAATTTATGCATTCTATCTATCTATTGATCTATAGCTAGAATGCTATTATAAGTTAGTAGTTTAATCTTAGTTAGGCTATTAAGGCTTACTAAAACTTAGATGCGAACGGGGGTCTTCTATCGCTTAGGATCTCTATTAGTAAACCGTATATACTAATAATGTTCTATAAGAATAGGTAAGCGAACTACTTAGTATCTATTAACTCTTAATATAGTATAAAATAGGAAAATTTTATAAATCTGTTTATAATAATAAGAATACTATTATAGAAGGTGCTGCTCATAAGGTCTTCTAATAGAAGTAACTTTATAATAAAATCTATTATAATAGAGTCCTATAGTCACTTAGTAATTAATAGGGGTTATAATTCTTTATATAGTTTATAGTATTATACCTTAGTTTTATTATATAGTTTATAGGATTTAATAACTTCTATAACTATTTTCTTTATATTAGGAAATATATATACTATTTTAACTTATTTAATAGTCTTATTAATTCCTAGGTATTTATATAAGGAGTGGTTATAGATATCTTATACTAGTTATTCTTATAATTCCGGGGGGACTTATAACTTTCGTAGCCTAAGTTATGATTCAGGGATTGGGCAGGGTGCTCTTATTACTCTATTCATTTCATACGTCTAGTTATATTTCTTTATTCATTCGTAGAGTGTTTCTAGAAACACTATTACTACGATTTAGGCTATTTTATTAAGTTCATTAGCCTATTTGAGTTTTTTCTATATTTCATTAAGTTCATAGTCTTAGTAATTAATTATCTCTTAATATTCTTTTACATATTATTAAATAAGATCTTATAAGCATTATTTATATTATCCTATATAGGTAATATATACTTTTATAAAGTTATTATAGAAATACTAGTAGAGTTTCTTAGCTAAGGTCTAAGGGTTTTTATAGTGATTGCTCTAGTAGAAGTAAGTAATTGCTTGAGGTCCTTAGGATCCAGTTAAGGCTGCTTTTCTTTCTTATTATAGTAATTTCTTTAAGACTAGGTATTCATTATATATCTATTATTTAAAGCTTTATTCAGGCTTCTATAATCATTCTAGTAAGTCATTAGGTAATTATGACTCATTTATAACTATAATGTATTTCTATTTAAGATATCCTTTAGAAGTATAGGCTAATATTTACTCATTAGCCTTAGGTATGTTTATTTTAAAGTCAGGTTATTGACTTATTATATTAGCTCATCTATTTTCTAAGCCTTTTTTATAAATAATGATATAGTTAAATTCTAATAGGTATTCTGCATAGTGAAGTTATCTTTCACTAAGCTCTTATATAGTAATAAAGTATAAGATATTCTTATAGTCTATATAGACTATGACTTAGTATTCGCTTCTTAAGAAGTAATATTAGAATTCTTTAAAAGAGTTAACTATTACTAAGAATTCTTTATTATAAATAGAGTAATTGAGTTCAGCTCCCTTTAGTGTATATAAGTAAAATGCAATTAAGTATAGGTTTCTTTTATTATCCTATTATCTAATCTAGGCTCTTAAAGCGAAGTTAGAAGTATTAGTTTTTAATTCGATTAGTTATTTTAGGTTAAAGGTTACTAAAACGGGTTTACTAAGGATAGCTTATTTTAAGTTATTAAAAGCTTTCTAGGCTTTTATATTCTATCTAAAGTTTATATCTTTCTTTATAAGTTCTATTAAAGGTTTTGCGATTTTGCTAAATCTATAAATAAACCTTTAGTAGTAATTAGCGAATCTTAGGAAGCTTTATACTTCTTTAATACTTTTATCTAGTTTTAGCTAATCCTTAATAGCTTTAATTTTCTTTTTATCTATTCAGATCTCATTTAGTTAAATAGTATATTTAAAGAAGTCTACTTCTTATATATAGAACTTGCTTTTTATTAGTTTTATAAGTAGTTTTGCATCTTATAGTTTCTATAGGATTATATATATATACTTTATATATTCTTTTTCTATTTTTAAGAAGATTAGAATATTATTAAAGTAATATATAATAAAGATATTAAGATATTCTTTTAGAATATTAGTAATTATTCGTTAGAATATTACTAGTATATTTATAAGTCTAAAAGGCATTACTAAGTATTTAAATAGTCTAAATTTAGTTCTAAACGCAGTCTTCTATTCATCTTTAGGCTTTATATAGACTAAGCTATAAGCATTTTTTAAGTTAAGTACTATAAACCACTTTTTACTATAAAAGCAGTCCTTTAGTTCTATAATTAAGAGTAATAGCATTCAGTCCTTTAGTATAATATTATTTAGCTATTAGTAATTTATAACTAATTAGAGTTTTCTATTCTTTTTTAAAATGAATATAATTAAGTATCCTATAGAGGATTTTAAGATTTTAATATATCCTTTTTTTAATATATCTTTAAAGTATTCTTTTAGCATTTATAGCTATATATTATTAAGGTTATAGAGTTTAAAGAACTTAAGTGAAGTTCTGTTTTTTAATACTATTTTATAATCCTATTTACTATATTTAAGTAAACCTATTTCTAATTCTTTAGTAAATAGTTTTTTATAAATATAGTAAGTAAGTAGTATGTTTTTTAACCTTTTATTTACTTTTTATTATTTCTTTATTTCTATAAGGTCTTTATTAAGCTTTATTAATTAGCTTTATATAAAGGCAATAGTATAATATATCTTACTATTTTAAGCTTTATAGTATTTATATTTTATACCTTAAGGTAAGAAAGTTTCTATTATTTCTTTTACTAATACTTTACTAATACTATTATTAGTTAAAGTTTAAGATCTTATATTATTATCTAAATCTGATTCCTAAGAAGAGTAATTATTAATATTATTAAAGTTCACTTAGCTAGTCTTTCAGTTTATTATTAAGTTAACTCATTTTAACTATAAGTACCTTAAGACTAAAGCGTAGTTTGCGATAAGTATTATATTAAATGAGATTCTTTTATTTTATCTTTCTATAAAAACCTTAAGATAATTAAGCTCTTTAGTTATTCTTCTATTATTATAACTAAAAGAGGATCCTTTAAGATTCTATACTTTATATAGATTCGCTTTATCTTTTTATAGGAGTTTTAATATATTTATTACTATAGAGTGGATATAGTTAAATTCTATACTACTATTTACTAAAGCGGATAGCCAGTTTCTCTTAATTCATACTTATATTTCTAGGTATTGGTAGGTTATTTATGCGTTTTTAGTTATATATAGAGCTCTTATTTTAAAGGGCTTTGCTTTCCCTAGCTCTATGCTTATCTATTGCTTTATTATAGATAGTATTAAGAGTTTTTTATACTCTCTATTATTCTGTCTTACAAAGGTTAGAATATCTATCTTTAGTTATGCTTATACTATATATTAACCTTATTATATATATATATTTAATACTTAGGCTATTAGCAGTCTATAAGCTTTATATTAAGTCTTTAGTAATTAGTTAAGTAATCTATATTATACTCTATTAGTTAAGTAATACTAAGATATTTATACTATTTCTATACACAGTAATCTTCTATATCTTCCTTCTTATAAAGAATTATTATAAATTATCTATTTACTTAGACTAAAAAGTAATCTTATTATAGCTTATTTTTAAAGTATATAATGCATTCATAGTATATATATAATACTTATAAAATTTTATTATGTTTTTAGTATGTCTAGTATATATAGGGTTTGTCTCCTTATATTTTTTATTCTTTAGGGTTTTATAAGTTCCTTCTGCTTTATTAATATAAGGCTTAGATATAAATATTTACTTCTTCTATAGGATCTTATTATTCCCTAGCAAATTATTTAATCTGAATGTCTTCTATAGTACGTACTAGCGCGTCTTATTCTTCTGGGGTGATACTTCGGAGTTCATTATCTGATTCTAAGTATTTATTTATTAATATAAGGATATCTTCATCCTTAATATTATACCCAGCCCTCCTGGCTTAGTATATATCTCGTCTTACGCTGACCTATGGTTAGGGGGCAGGTTATTATATAATATAGCTACGCATTATACTACTGTCTAGTATAGCAGTCTGTCTTCATAGCCTGTTTTCATTAGTCTATATATAATTAGGTTATCGATTGGGGATTTTATAGTTATTAAAATCTTCTATTTATATTAGGTTTTCCTTAAGTTATTAGACTATAGTGATAGTGTATACTCTATTAGGTCAGAATGCGATGGTTAGGTAACCTAGAACTTAGCCTATAAGAATTAGGTTCTACTTCTTAGTTACTACTTCCTAGGTCCTTTCTTCCTATTCTCTTTTCTTTTCTGCTTTATATTAGTACACTACTTCTCGTTTTATTTATAGCCGCTATTTGCATGCTTTAGGGTCGTCCTTCTCTCTTTCTATTCATTAGCTCTATTTACTGCACTTCTTCTCGCATTTATCATCTGGTGTTTGTTTATTTATAGGGTTAGTCTTACTAATCGGCCTTCCTTAGGATATATCTTCATATTTTAAGTCTACTATCTAGTCTTAGAATAGTCTTACTTTACTAAAGCGTCTATTATAGCTGCTTCGGGTTATATTAATGGATTAGGTAAGGAGGTTATTTCTTTTTTTAACTGAATTGATACTATAGGTAGGCATAGTAATAGGCTTAAATAGTTTTTTCTCTTTTCTAAGTTTCTTATAGTTATATAAAAGGTGTTCTAACTTATTATAGTTATAATAATTAAATGTTTTCTTTCCCTATTAGGGTTACTGCTATATTACTCTGAGTTCTATAGGCCTTACTATAGTACTATAAGAGGTGTTTAGGGTTTGTAGTTTCCTTTAGTTAATATAGTTTTTTCTTTTCTAACTACTATTACTATTATTACTAACATTTCGTTTTTCTATTCATTATTTAAATAGTTAGTTATTAATTATAATAGTAAGTTTAGTATATTAAGTAAAGTCTATAAGTAGATTTATATTCTTAATGAGTTTATTTTTAATATTATCCTTTAGGTTTTAATAAAACTCATTAATAAGGTTTTTATTTAACTAGTTAAGTTTTATTATAATATATTAGAACTTTAAGAGGTATTCAGATACTGCCTTTATCTATTTAAGTTTTCTAATAGCATTAAGTATATTATATTTCTTATCCTATTCACTATAGTTATTAATTAGTAATTATTCATACTTATTAAAGCTATTAAATATTATAGTTATCTTAGGCTTTCGCTAACTTAGGGCTTAGGTTATAAAGTCTTTTAAGATTAATTTATAGTTTTAAGCTACCTTGCCTTTTAGTCTTCTTATAGTATATTATACTTTAAGTAGGTTACTTATAAATAGTAATAAATAGTATATATAGTAAGACTTAAGGCTAGTAAGGTATTCTTATAGCTTCTTAGGGTTTCTATTAAACTTTAGTAATTATTTAGGCTTAATAGTTTCTTTAATATTATAAATACATACTATTATAATAAGCTATTTATATCCTATAAGTTAAGCTATCTATTATTCCTAGTTATTCTTAGTTTAAACCAGTTTAGTAATAAGCTTAGCAATCTTTCGCTCTATAGCTATAATAATCGCATCTATAGCAGGATTGCTCAGTAGGGCCTAGAGTTATATATATAACTATTTAAAGCGCTTTTCGTTTTAGTACTACTCTTCTTCTTATATAGCATTAGTATACATTCCTAGAGCCGAGAGTTTAGTAAGTCCTGTAGAAAGTCGTTCATTCTCTGCGCAGAGCTCTTTAAGTTCTTCTTTATACTTATTATCAGAAGCTTCTATACATTCATCACTATCTCTATCCTTAGGGAGCGCTAGGGCCTTTCCCTTAGATAAGGGCATATTACTAGAAGGTATAGTAAGTACTATTATAATTCATTAGATATTACTTAGTATATAAAGTAATTATTTAAATAAGAGCTATTAATATATAATGGTTATATTCTTAGGCTAGGCTATATAAAGTATAGAGTAGCTTAGAAAGGGTTCTTAAAGGATAGACTAGGGTCTATATTAGTAGAATAGTTAGGTTATACTTACTAAGTAGTAGTTATAGTATTATATTAAGTAATAGTTAATATATAATAATATATAATAGTTAGAGTAGATTAAGGTAATTAAGTTATATTAATAGCTAAAGAGCTAGTGTTTTAATAATAGCTAGATCCTTAGGTTTATATACTATATAGTATGAGGTTTGATTACCTTTATTATAAGGGCGATCGTAGTAATTGTAGAAGTAATTATAGTAATTATAGGAGTGATCATAGTAATCGCTCTATAGTTCGTAGTAATTACTCGTAATTAGTAAGAAATTTATAAGGGCCACGTAACGTCAGGCGTCTATGTTACACAGGTTATGACAATTATATTAAGCGTATTCTTAGCTTAGTTAATAGCTTAAGACTTATAAAGTTCTATCTAAGGATTATTTTATAAGTACTGAGAACTTATAACCTATTCTACCGCTGTTAAAACCACTGTTCGGACTTTTGTTTCTACGCTGCCGCGTTTCTGTATTACGTGTTTGCATTGCTTGAGTTGTCTTAAGACGAAGGACTCGATTGATTGGTCGACCTAGTTACAGATAGACTCTTATCCCTCCTCCCTTAGAACCCAGAACCTTCCTCTGCCAAATCCTTCAACCGTTCTACCAAGCAGCAGGATTCCCTTAGTTTCTAACGCGGTCATCAGTCGTTTTGCGCGTTGATGATAGCTACGTTTCTCATGACTTGCATTATCCACCCCTCATTGATATCAGCTAGCGACTCGAGGAACGCTATTTCTTCTGGGGATATTTCAGATGCTGGCTTCGCTGCTAGTCGCCTCAAGAAGTATCGTTCGTTTTTGATCCAGTTCTTAAATTGTCAGTTACCTCTAAAGAGGCGCAGTCTTAAGAACACCTCAGTCTCGAAGATCGCCAAGGCGACTCGCTCGCTATCAGAGAGTCGCCAGGTCTTAATAGTTCTAGTTTCTTTAAGACCACATCCTACTACTGCAGCCTTCAGCTTGTTAAGGGTTTCTATATCCCTGCTAAGCTCAGTATCTAGGTTATATATAGAGAGAGCATAGTGGCTGCTGAAACTCGAGTTACTAAGAGCGTGGAATGTGTTGCGCTGGACGTTTATTGTGGTATTCGTTGTGGTTAGTCTCTGATGAGCTGAATTGCGATCTAGAATTGTAAAGAGCTGAATTGCGACTTAGAACTGCGACGAGCTTAGAATGCGACGAACCCTCACGGGGCTTTTATTGCATGACGATTTTGCCTTCCGACATCTAGCTTTTCTATCTAGCTTTTCTATCTAGCTTTTCTATCTAGCTTTCCAGCTGCTTAACGCATCTCGAAGGGTTGATTGGGACAGCAAGGCTTGTACCCTAATGCAGTAGAAACTCTAGTCATTCTGAATTGCTGTTGCCTTGGGCTTGGGTTTTGGGCCCTCACACTGTTATTCACTATTGGTTGTTTTTTTTTTTTTTTACTGTTTAACCTCTGGCCCCTTTCTGAGTGTGCGCTGCCAAAGGACCATAACCTTAATAACCTATTCTACAGCTATATATACGGCGTTTCTATTCGATTAATGGGCTTAGTAGAAGCTTATTTTAATTACATGTAAATATAACTTTAACCCAGCTATTTAAAGTCTTAGAAGACTTTCCTATAGTAAATGCATAGCCTTTAGGCTTTGCCTAGGAATTAATAGCTATAAGAAGAGATTCTTATGAATTATATACACCCTCCTATAGGAGTATATCGTTAGGAAATATTGCTTAGGCCATAGCAGAAGTGTGTAGTTAGTAACAGTAGCCCCTGAGAACTGCAGTTGTGTGTATAGAAGGGGGGCGCGCAAATGTTAGTCAGCAGGGCGCGCAAAATTAAATGCGCGCCCGGGCGCCTCTGTATTGGGCGCCTCTAGGGCAGGCTGGATGAGTCAGCAGAGCCACACGGCGGAAAGAAAATCCGTCCCAAGATGCCCCTCCGTTTCGCTTTGATTGGCCGCTCAGGGTCCACAAATACGTTGGCGCCTCAATGGACCCACCAGGTCAGCCACACCCTCGAGTTAAATTGAATTGTTGGAAGCGTTCTTGGCGTTGTCGCTCGCAACGATTAGCCTCGTATCCCCGCAGGCGAGTGGGCACATGTTTCGCCTACTTCGAAACGACTTCATGTGCCTGCAAGGCCTGGCCCTTGTATTCTGACCACCGAGATTGAGAGATACTGTTGCGTTTCGGAAAGCAAGTCAGGCTTCCGATCGCGAAATGACCGGCAGTCAGGATGCGGGCCCGGCCAACAAATGCCACATCTGTGGGAGTGTCTTCGCGCGTCAAGAACACCTCACACGCCATGCTCGAGGGCATACACACGAGAAGCCTTACAAGTGTCTGCAATGCGGAAAGTGTTTCTCACGGTTGGATGTCCTGCATCGCCACGCTTTCTCTCACTCGCAGAATGCCTTGGAACCCCTTGGCGCTTCCGCCAGGGCATGCCAAGGGTGCGCAACGAGCCGTGTTCGTTGCTCCAAAGGAACGCCATGCAAGCGGTGTCATGAAAGAGGCCTGGGTTGCAGTTATCCAGCAGCTAGAAAACGCAAGCGTTTTTTCTCCAGCCATGGCGACAGCCGCGACGCATCCAGTCAACTCAGCACAGCACTGAACAATGCCTCTGCTACGATACAAACGAGCACGGAAGGAACACCTCAACCGGATGTTGTCGATGACAATAGTCTTGTCCTGCAACAGAAAGGCCCCAGCACGGCATTATGGACACCAGGAGTCAATGCTATGGATGGCGAATTGCACCAAGAAACTGCCGGCACGTCTTTTGGTATCGACAATCGTGCCAGCTTTGCTCAAGAATCAACATTTGAGGGTGAGGCGCTGGGTATATCGACCCTGAATTGGCTCTCTCCTCAGTACCAACACATACCTGATTGGGACAACCAGCTAGCAGCAATGTCCTACGGAGACACTGGAAACGCAGACATGGGGTTCTACTTCCCATTCAACTCTGTGCAACCGGTTCAAGACTCTATGCAGCCTGATCCGACCGGAGATACACAGCTTTTGAACCCAGAGGCATTATTTTCGACTCAAACTCTTCGCAGTTGTCTGGCAGAAGGGGAACAGACAATTGCATCTCCGGAGACGGACTCCTCTAGGTCTGTTTCGTCAAAGATGACAGAGGGAAGGCTCTACGTGGATGGAGATGATACGAGAGCTCCATTTAGAGGACTCTTGACGCACAGACACGCAATAACTGGCGCAACCTCAGACAATGGTGCAGTTGAGGCAACAATGAACGAAAATCGAGCTACTTCGGGGCCTAGTTCCAAAGGCTCTGGTGCATCTATTGCTGAGCTCGTTCCTGACTATGCATACCAGTATATGCTTCAAAAGATTCATTCGGACATTCAAACGCGCTCTATGAGCTCCAGTTTGACGGAAGTTCCTCCTTTGGTTCACATTCGAGTATTTGTTCGCCAATACTTTGAGAATTTTCATCCCACGTACCCATTTTTGCGTAAGAGCCCGAACCTGTTCCAGAAGCCAGATAGCTGGGTACTACTTCTTGCTGTATCAGCTTTGGGGGCTAGCTACTCCCGTGAAGCTCCGGCCGTCATATCGAGAGGCAAAATACTCCGTCTTCTCAAAGATCATGCAATGTTTCGCATCCCAAATCCAGTCGACAGTGGACAGCTCTGGACGCCTACTGGCCTCGAGCCGGCGACCGAGTGTCATGACTTGCTCAGTTTACAGGCTGGCATTCTCGCTCTTGTTTGTATGGCTCATAGTGGAGATAGCGAGATGATCAAATGGGCGATTGAAAACCGACACCACTTCATGCAGCAGTTCAAAGCTGAGCACTATCTGCCAGAATTAGACCGTCAACCCGATCCGAATACTGAGAGTGAAGGCCAGGCTTCCCGCTGGTTGGAAACTGAGTCTCAAATCAGAACAAAAATGATGTTATGGGTGGGTTGTTCTGCCTAAACCCCATTAAAAGTGATTGCTAATGATTTGCAAAGCTACTCGACTCGGTTTTTGTACTCGAGTTCAATTGCTCGCCCTTGCTGCAGCTCAGTGACGCCGCCTCGCCTCTCCCGTGTTCAAATCATTTCTGGGATGACTTCAACCCGAATGAAATTAATAGAAAAGAGAAGAATGAAGGTTGGTGGGCTTCATGTTGCTCCTCTCACCGGAATTGTTGTGAGATTAACCTTACTAGGCTCAATGACACTCCTCGAAGCGACCGAGATCCTGTATATGGAGAAGCGACTCCCACCAAGGCTCGGCGATTTCAGTCATATCCTGCTCATTTACACAATCATTCGGAGAACGAAGGACGTCTTACGCCATGAACAGAGTCGTTTGTCGAATTGGATACCAAGTGCCAAGATACAGTCTCGTACTGTCACCCAGCCCGTATCAGAAACATGGCCTCCATCGCTACCCATTATATCAAAATGGAGAAATAGCGCTTGTGATTGCCTTGATATTCTTCACTGGAATGCAAACGAAACTGCCACAGGGGCGGGAGGATGGGAACATCCTACAATATTGCATCTCCATCTCTCCCGTTTGCTTCTGCTCACGCCGACCAAGCACATGCAGTACGTGGCTGCGGCATCGTCACCGATTACTGCAATTCGAGCTCAGGATGATACTAGGTATAAAGAAGCATGCAATCACCTTCGGCAATGGGCTATTCGGGATCAATTCAAGGCAAGGTTATCCATGTTCCATGCCGGAGGCCTATTGTGGCATGTGCGTCGATATAGCAGCGATGGCTTCCTAGAGCCATTTGCAATTTACATTGCCACTCTGGCAACATGGGCATATAGTGTGTCCACTCAGTCTATCCGGGCACAAGGAGGGCCCGATACTGCCGCAGCAAGTTGTGAGCCGTCTTCTTCGGAAACCAACCCTAGCCGACAGGCGCAAAATGATTCAATGGCGGATGAGGAATCAGAGGAGGAACCAGACCCAACTTTTGTTCATCTCGACCGGCCTTGCGATGACGAAATGGTACAGATGTACGTCCGTCTTGGACACAAGATCTCAGGCTACATGCACAGAGTGGGAGACATTTGCAGCCCAGGAGCACCCAGGAAGATTCTGAAAGAAGGTGTGCGAATGCTCTCTAGAGATCCAAAGAGTCTCCCAGGTGACACCCCGGTGGAGGTATCAGAGTTTACAAGGACTTGGGGAATCGGAGAATCGTACAAGCAAACGTTGATATATTTGATTGCGGCGACTGACAAGCAGAGTGCCTGAGCAGCGTGGGTCCGTGGTGCCCCATCAACACGTGTACTTTGTCATTTAACGTGTGCAGGTCACAGGAAATACAGTATAATGTTTTAATAATGCCAAAATATGTGGGAATTTTATCCCTCTGTCAAACTTATGGTCTCTATTTGTTGTCATTATTCAACGCTGTCCATTTTCAACCCTTAATTGGCAGCTAAGCTATTTCAGCCTCGATCAACATCTCATACTCCTGAGCCAGAAGTTAACAATCTTAAAGCCAGCACTGGTCAGTAGCTTCTCCCGCTGGCTTTTAGTGCGCTCAGAAGCCGACAACAGCGACATCATGTTCACGTCCATGGTAGTTTGGCTGATGCTTGCGCCCGTGGGAGGCACCACGATGTCATGAACAAAGAGCTTGGAGTAGCCCTTGACCATGGCATCGCGAGTATTCTTTAGCAAATCGGTAGCCTTGTCATCCGGCCAGTCGTGAAGGACCGCGTGCATAAAGTAGGCTCTGCTTCCTGCAGCTTGCATGTTAGTGACTAGGGAGTTTCAAGACCGGGAAATAGCCACTCACCTTTGACAGGCTGAGGAAGAAAGAAGTCGTGAGCAATAGCGGTGATCTTGTCATCGACCTTGGCTCGGGCGATGATCTCGGGAAGATCCTGCAGAACCAGCGCTCCAGCAAGCAGGTCTGGCCTCGCGTTGAAGACGTGGGAGATGTCGATACCAGTGTTGCCACCCAGATCCACGACGAGCGGCGAGCCATCCTCGAGATGGGCACCATCGATGAGCTTTCTGGGGTCGAATAGCTTAGTCCATGGCGTTTTTCACGCGGTCCATACCTCCATGTGGCCCGTGAAAGCCTCATAGTATTCGGGGCTCTTTTGTAGTCGTCCGAAGAAGTTGAAACCGTCCGGGTCGCTTCCCGAGTGATTGTTGTCATCGGCTCCTGAGGGTACCCTGTGCCCTGTTTTGGCTAGGTACTTGGGTAGGTTGTGACCGGCCAATATGTATTGGTAGTTACTGGTAGGAAAAATTAATTACTTTCTCTGAAAACAGATGGAAAAGTTAAGAGAGAGAAATAAGCAATTCTTACGCTGCTTCAAGTGACGCGCGGACCTTGGTGCTCTCGTCACCAATGGCGGCCGAGAACGGAGTGGGCTTGAATGTGTCTTCGGCTGTTTCTTCAACTACATTAAAGGCAGCTAGTAGGCGGAAGAGGCGACCTGTGCGCTGGGTGTAAGTCTGTGATTATGGGAAGCACCTCACAATAGTTGAGTGTGTTTATGGGTTGCAGGAATAATTACGCAGCAAGTCTGGCTTAACATCACGATTGGCAAATTTGAGCAGTTCATCGATGGTCTTCTCACCACCTCCGGCCGCATTCCAGCTACCCCAGAGACCAAGATCGATACAGGTCTGCAGGGCAGCAAAGACGACAGGCTGCTCAAAGCAAAAGCCCCATGCTCGCTCATAGGGCGACTCAACACGAGCGAGAAGGCGACGCGCCGCCGCACGAACGCGCAGGCGCTCTACCTCGTTGGTGAATGAGCCATGGCTGACGCCGTCGAGGACGTCGATGATATTCTGGGTCTGTGAGGCCATTTTATACACGAGGGAAGTTTTAGAAGAATCCTTGGTTTAGGGCAAGGTGGGTTACCAACCTAGACGCTGGCGTGCTTTCTGTATATATACCATTCGGTTTACATCTGCTTCGTCGTGATCCTTGACGCCATGGGGAACTAACATGGTCTAGCAGTATCAATGGCCCTTCCTCGCTCTTGAAATAAAACAGCCAGGCGGTTGTGACCTTGTTAGCAAACCACTAGCACCTTGCTATCATGCAGGTCGACTTCTCTCATGTGGATCCATGGTGCCACCGCTCCCATGGGGCGCAACATCCTGGATGTGACAATTTGCACATGGTTGAAACGCAAAGGGCTAGCTTTTCGGTTCCAGTGGGCTCTACAGGGGCAATTGTCCGAGTGTCTACATGACTGGCAGTGCTACGCGATCTTAATCTGGGTTCACCAAACGCAAGGCGAGGGTGGTTGACGCATCCTTTGGGGAAGAATCGTGGGGGTGAGATGTTCGACCAAACCCAACCCGGTACGTCGGAAACTTTATACACTCCGATGCAAGTACCGATGGTACTTTGCGCTGTTTAGAAAAGAGGGAGTTGCCAAAGAGACACCCCTAAGCGGTCGGGCTTTGCACTCGCTCTCATGGACACGGCGATAGGCTCACAATCACAACCCGGTTTGCATTAGAGAAAGGGAACGGGTACCCGGTACGCGAATTGCATCTGCAAGTCCATGGGGTCAACCCCCTACCTAGCCAAAGGATGCCCGAGCCGCAAACTACGAAAGCCATGGGGCAGGGACACGTTGCCGGGCTCCGCGTACGACGCGGGGTTCCGGGTTCTTTGCTCGCCCTTAAACTGCGCATGTCTGGTTCCTAAACATATGATTGATGATGATCCTTGCGGCTTTCTCTTCTGGGAACTGCCCTGTAAGGAGGGATATCTTTCGAAAAAGCCGTTGGCAAAGCTGAAAACGCCACGGCCCTTGATTGATCCTTGTTAGGTCTGCCGTGGGGACATTGCAACATCGACAACCTGGAGCAACCATCTGCTCAATGCGTTGCAACTCAAGTGGTATTGGGAAGTCGGTATTCATGGCTGATGAGCTGGATACTCGGATAATATATCATGTCTTATGGGTCCGCCATTCTATTTTTCTTCATCGGGCGAAGAGTTTTGAGGGTCAGCTACTCGGGGTAGCCAAGGGCTATGAGCAGCTTGAGCAACCATGTTGATTCTCAATGCCATGTTAGAGTATGGAAGCTCTTCAATGCTTGTTCCATTTCGAAATCGGTTATGCGATGAATCATGCAACGGATAGGGGCATGAGGTTCATGCCTCCTCCAACTGTGTAAGATAATGAGGTAGCTTGGATCTACTAAACGATGCATATTAATGACTCGGTTGGCATGCTTGTGGCTAATGAACAATGGCTCTATCTAATGATCTATTCCATCTTTGACAACGCAATATCTTATATTCGCGCCCGTAACCGTGTCATTTCTTGGTGTCTCGAAAGCAGCCAACACGTACTCCGAGAGCAAGAATCGTGACTCTCATAGAGCCCGTATGCCCCGATTGAGTTGTGAAGGGGTAATGTTCCAATACAATGAATGCAATGGGAATGTTGGTCGAATAGAAAAGGCGTAGTTTAGAAATGGACTAGGCGCATTTGTTGGTCTCCAGTCGCCACATGGCTTCGCCCACCACAGCTGGGTTAAGAACTCCCATGCTCACACTAGAACAATTGATTGGAGTCCCGAAAACTGATACTTCCAGCCTCACCTGGACTAACTCCCGTGTGCGCCGCCCCTGACCAGGGCCATATGCCGTATGTAACGTTCCTACGGGCGACAGTAACCGGCATGGCTCTAGGTACTTTGGCCAGATAAGTCCTTTCAGATGAAGAGTAAAATTCCTTCCGTCAGTCAATTTCCCACATTTAATTCCATTGTATTGAAGCATAGGCGTCAATAGTATTCTGAGAGTTATTGATTTGGAAAATCGAGCACTGGGATGTACGATTGCAAACCCCAAACGACTCTCATCCTCCAGCCTCAATGCGACGCGACCGTGCACCAATCTTGCCCGTTCCAGCATTCGTTAGGCTAAAACGCGAATAATGGGGCAAGAATCCGGGGAAACTGAGCTTGATGTTCTTCATAATTACTCTACAACACGAGAACTTAGGAATCAATTCCTTCTTCGATAACTCTGATCGTCTCTTTTGGGGAGTCAATTGGATTGGCTGCTGATCAATGCATGCATGCATAACTCCGTCTCACTAATAAGGGACACGTCTCGGGTGTGTAGTTATAGCGACCTGCAGATAAAGACAGCGCAGTCATGTGCTTCCAAGGATGCACTGCCAGCTGGAGAAACACCGACCTACGAATTACAGCAGGCTTATCTGTTTAAACCCTATTCAGGCTTTTTGTCTTGCTCTTGTACCCCCCGGATTATGCAGCGGGGTGGAGAGGACGAACCTATGAGATGGGCTCGGCCCTCACCGACACTGTCATGGCGGCAAGCTCCGGGCCGCACTCCAAGACCCCAACAAAGCACAAAGCATCGAGGCTCAACATCATCAATCGCATCACAACACGACGAGATAGTTCTTGTCACATCCTCAATACAATGACAACCGACAGAGACTATCTCCTCTCGCTACAGGCGGTCCGCGCCAACGCGGCCAAGGTGCTTGAGGCGGCCGACAAGGGCGAGCTGAACCACTTCGATTACGACCCCTCGCGCATGGACGACGTATCCGATTTCGTCATCAACGTCATCAAGGTGATTTCATCCTCCACCCCAGCTATAATTTCAAAATCTTACGAATGCAGCGTGACTTTGGCCCCGACAAGTTCGACAGCATCCCGCCCCACGGTCGCTGGCAGCACTTCGACGTCGGAGGCAAGCCGCGCGTGGATGAGCTAGTCAAAAGCTGGGCTGGCGATGACAAGAAAGAGGTCACGCGACGCTTGATTGACCTCTTCTTCGTCTCGGTGCTGCTAGACGCGGGCGCCGGCGATCACTGGCGCTTCAAAGAGCCTGGGACAGAAGACTACTACGTCCGAAGCGAGGGCATCGCCGTTGCGTCGCTGTATATGTTCAAGGCCGGGGCGTTTGTATCCAAGGGCGCGAAGCCTGACCAGGTCGACGGTAATGATTATCCCATACGCGGGCTTTCTATGTCGCACTGCTAACTCTTCATCGCAGGCAAGGGTCTCTTGTCGCTGACGGAGGAAGAGTTCAATGGGTTCTTTCAAATCTCCCCCGAGAACCCCATGGTCGGCGTGGCTTCTAGAGTGCAGTTGCTCAAAGACGTCGGCGCATCGTTGCTGAAGCTCCCCGACATCTTTGGAGACGCTGGCCGTCCTGGACAGATTGTTGGTGAGTGAACCTGTAACCCATTACTCCTACGGCAAATCATGCTTATGGCTTCGCGTCTCAAGACTACTTGACCCAGCGGGCCACCTCTCCCGACACCTTAGACTACGAAGACCTCTGGTCGAGCCTCCAACGCGCGCTGATCCCCTCGTGGCCCAAGGACCGCACCGCCATCGACGGCGAGCCCATCGGCGACGCATGGCCCCTGGCCGTGCTAGCTCAAAGGGCCGACGACAAGAGCCCGAGAAACACGATCCAGCCGTTCCACAAGCTGACGCAATGGCTCGCCTACTCGCTGATGGTGCCGTTCGTGCGACTCCTCGGTTTCAAGTGGAACAACGCGCATCTGGGTACGGGCCTGCCAGAGTACCGCAACGGGGGCTTGTTCGTCGACCTCAAGGTTCTGACGCTCAAGGAAGCCGTTCTCGCAGAAGGACTCAAGATTTCGGGAGAGGCTCTGCCTGGCTATGATGCCGCGTCCGACGTGATTGTGGAGTGGCGTGCCATGACGGTGGCGTTGCTGGACAAGTTGCATGGCGTCGTGTCGGCGAAGCTGGCTGAAGAGGGCGTCACTTTGACCATGGCTCAGATGCTAGAGGCAGGAAGTTGGAAATCGGGGCGTGAGTTGGCTGCCAAGTACAGGCCAGACACGAAGTCGAGCCCGATCCTGGTTCGAGGCGATGGAACTCTGTATTAGTCCAACTATCATAGAAAACTTTGTCACGGCAAAAATCAATGACAGCTTTCGCATTACGAATTTGTTATTTATGGTTATGGTGACTATTCATGGCTATGACACAGGTATAGTACACTTACTGGTGAATAGGCATGGCAACATCAGCTCTCGTCCCGATAGCATCCGACTCAGCCCACTTCGCCGTAACCGTCTTCTGCTGAGTATAAAAGCTTACACCGGGACGTCCGTAGAAAGTGCTAGCACCTCCACCAGCAATACTCTTCTTGTTGCCAGTAAAAGAAAACATAGGCAGAGGGACGGGAATAGGCACGTTGATGCCAACCTGGCCAGCCTCGATGCGGCGACGGAAGGATTCAGCTGTAGGACCAGAGCTGGTGAAGATCGCGACCCCATTTCCGTATTCGTTTGCATTAATCTGCTCGATGGCTTCGTCCAACGTGTCGACGTTGAGGCACAAAAGCACAGGGCCGAAAATCTCCTCCTTGTAGCAGCGCATGCTCGGCTTGACATTCGTGATGATAGTGGGACCGACCCAGTTGCCCTGCGCAAATATCTCTTTGGCGGGCTTGAAGCCTCGTCCATCCAAGACGATCTTGGCGCCTTCTTCTTCGGCCGAGGCGATTAACGACTCGATGCGGCTCTTGCTCTGGGGCGAAATGACAGGGCCGAGGTCGGCGCCAGACTCAAAGCCGCCATTGACCTGCAGCTCCTTGGCGCTCTCGACGAGATCCGGGAGCCAGTCCTTGGTGTTTCCGACAAAGACGACTGTACTGAGGGCCATACAGCGTTGGCCGGCGGCTCCGAAGGCAGCTCCGGCTACGCTCTTGATGAAGTTGTTCTTGTTGCAGTCCGGCAACACGGCAGCGTGGTTTTTGGCACCAAGATTGGCCTGCACTCGCTTGCCGTTGGCAGAGCCGCGAGCAAAGACGTATTCGCCGGCTTGGTTGCTGCCGACGAAGCTGATGGCCTTGATGCGCGGCTCATCGAGGATGAAATTGACCGTCTGCTTTGCTCCGTGGATGACGTTGACAACGCCGTCGGGAAAACCTGCCTTTTGGCATAATTCTGCCAGGATCATGGCGGCCCCGGGGTCTCTTTCTGAGGGCTTGAGAATCATGGTGTTTCCTGTGATGGTGGCGATGGGGAGGGACCAGAGGGGAATCATGGCGGGGAAGTCTATGACATCGTCAGCGCTACCGTCTCGATTTTGGGGTAGACACCCATCATCATGTTGATTCCCGTTGAGAGGATGACTTACTAAATGGGCAGATGGCAGCTACAACACCCAATGGCTCCTTGTAGGTCCTCGTCTCCATATCCTTAGCAACCTCGAGCACCTCGCCCTTGAGCAGCTCGGGGGCCCCGCACGCAGCCTCAGCGACCTGGAGACCGCGCAGGACATCGCCTTTTGCATCAACGAGCGTCTTTCCCTGCTCGAGGGTGATGTTGGCGGCGAGGCGGTCCCAGTTCTCGCGGATGAGGGCGACGAGGCGGAACATGATCTGCTGGCGATGCAGCACCGACGTGGCCCTCCAAGAAGGGAACGCGCGCTGGGCCGAGTCAACGGCGGCGCGCATCTCGGCATCGGTGCTCTGCGGCACGCGCGTCACCAGGTTGTTGGTCGACGGGTCGTGCAGCTCGATGAACTCGGTGGTTGATGACGCCTTGAAGGCGTTGTCGATGAACCATGGCGTATCCTTCACATCCTGGATCTTTTCGTGTGTGGCGGGATAGTTGGCCGCCATGGTGGACTGATGGGTGAAGAGCGGGGTTGTCACGGAGTACGTATGTCAATGAAGTGTGAAGCTGGTGATGATGTTCTTCACCGCGGTCTGAAGATGAAGTGGCCGGATCGAGATACCTGCCTAGGTAAGTTAGGTAAGGTAGGTACCTAGGTAGTCGGGCGGTGAAGATTGCCAGGTCACTTGGTCACTTACTCCTGCTGCCCTCTCCTCTCCCTTCGCCCTTTCCTCTTTCCCCTCCATCTGCCGCTGCTGGTGGAGTGTACCGATGACAGCCGTTATTCCGGGCGTGTGTGCATAAAGATGTGCAAGGCCCACATGTGCTTGGCTTGTTTGTGACTGGATGATGTTAACGAGTGCATGTTGACTCGGGAGATTGTCATAGAGAGCTCTCTTCCTTGCGTAACAATATTGTTTCATCGTCAATGACATGGAATTTCGTATCGAGAGCCCGAATTGAGGAGTACAGGGGATGGATGGGTGTGGTGGGGGAGGGGCACTGTAAGTATGCGGTAGACGAGTTGCGACACAGTGATGGTCTAGCCACATTACGCCTGAATTGGGCTTTATAGATCTTCCAACGGTTCCAAATACTTAATTATAGCTCAGTCAATTAAAGGAAGGCTTGTACGGATTCAAACATAACTCATTCGACCTACACAATCTCCAACCAATGCCATCTCGCCTCATGAGATGCCGTGCCTCCACTGTTTCACATCCATCTCTCACTAATACCGTAGGTGGATATCAAACCTCAAGATGCCTCGTTGCTGGAGCGGTATTGGACCATTTACGCATCCTCATCTACACAGACATCCTTCCAGCCTCGCCTAGCCCACCCGACCATGTCCCAACTTCGTCTACCACCGCCAAAGAAGTGATCCGTGGCCAGTGCAGACAAAGCATTGGTGCCCGCAGTCGATCGACCCCTCATACCAAACATACGATACTACTCGCTTCCGCTTTCACTAACCCCCTCCCTGTACTGCCTTGCATACGGATTTAACTTAACACCGGGACTTAGATAAATGTGACTCATTCCCGTGCTTTACAAGGCATCAGGCAGACACTCTGATATTCGCTCACTTATCCATCACCACCAGGCCGTTCAGCATGTCAGTTCCGAAATGCTGCCTGACAGGCTTCAAGTGGGACGGCGAGCCCGTAGGCCGCATCGACAAACTCGAGGGCGAGGACGTGTACATCACGGGGAGTAACGACAAAGCCGCCGTCCTCATTGTTGCCGACCTGCTAGGCTGGTCCTTTCCCAACGTCCGTCTGCTCGCGGACCACTACGCCGAAGAGCTCGACGCGACCGTCTACGTACCGGACCTGTTCGCCGGTGAGGTGCTGCCGTTCGACCTCTTGAACGCCGGCCGCTGGGGTGAGATCGACATTGCCGGCTTCATGGCCCGCAACTCTCGGGCAATCCGCGAGCCGCAGATTTTTGCCTGCGCAAAGGCCCTCCGCCAGAAGCATCCCAAGCTGGCCGCCGTGGGATATTGTTATGGCGGCTGGGCCGTCTTCCGGCTTGGAGCCCGCGAGCACCAGCCGCCGCTTGTCGATGCCATCACGACGGGTCATCCATCGCTATTGACGCCCGAGGACATTGACGGCGTCGGCGTGCCCGTCCAGGTGCTGGCGCCTGAGATCGACCACGTCTATACCCCGGCACTGAAGCTGCACACGTTTCAGACGCTCCAGTCTTCTGGTCTGCCCTTTGATTATCAGCACTTCCCTGGCGTCGAGCATGCGTGTCTTGTCAGGGGTGATGAGAAGAAGGACGGCGAGAGAGCGGCCATGGTCAGAGGGAAAGATGCGGCTGTGGCATGGATTAAACAGTTTATACGCGATGAGTGAGTGAGATTTACTCAATTTTCTCATGTTGGTTTGAATATGTCTGCAATATTGCCGTACTCTTAGCTACTATTTCCTAGGTTAATGACGGCCTCGTATGTACCATTGTTCACTCAGCACCAATACCGAGCCATTGTGTTCCCGTTTACATGACAAGGGTCGGCAGATCATGACTGCAACAATCGAATCAGCGGAGGAGCTCTTCCATGCGAAGAAAACGCGCTTCCCCCACCACAATACAACTGCTTCTATTCCGTTGTGTTGATGGATTCGGCGGAATTCACAATTCAAAGAGGCCGTACTTGAGAGCTTGCTCCGGATTCAGCTCATCAAGTCAGTTCAATTCGCACGTTAGTAAATCTTTTGACGAGGCGTATATAGCTACATTTAAAGTAGCTAGAAGACTCCTAAATGCCGATATTGCGCCGCAGCGAATGATCGTGTACGTAGGTTCGTCCTTAGGTTTGCGGAATCTAGAGAAGAACTTGTTAGTAGACCCTTCACGCAACGCAACGCAATGCTAAAGATAAACTCACCTGAGAAAATCCTGGCCCAAGCTCAGATGTGTCCGTCACGCAGTACCGCAGAGAGTTCGGCACGTAACCCTTCATGCAACATCCGACAGTTCTAAACTCCCTGGACCAAAGCACCCACTCGCTATCCGCGCAATGGAGGTTGTTAGGGATGATGCTCGCGCTACAATCCGCCGCTGTTGCAAGTTAGCCGTCATGCTAGGGATCTTAACATCAAAAGGCGCAGACCTACCGGTGGGACAGCAAATGCTGGCTCGATCCGCAACGGCTTGGTCCAGCTCCATACCCTCAGGACAGCACCAGGCCGCCGTAGTAGCGAAGTGCGTTCCGGCCGGACACTTGGCGCCGCTGGTTTCCTCTACAAACAGCGGGAAGAGGACGAAGCCACCGGTTGACTTCTTCGAGCAGTCCTTCTTGCGTTGACGCTTGATGGTGATTTTGACCGAATCACTCTTCTCGTCTGCCGTGGAAATGAACAAGACGAGATATGTTTCAGTCGTTCCCTTGGAGTTGCACGGCACACTGAATGTTCCCTCGGTATCTGACGCCGAGCCAGATGGCAACGTTTGCCAGGTCTTGTCGGCGGCTCGTCGGTACGCCAGTCGCTGGGTTGAATCGGCATTCGAGAAGATCTCGGCCGTCTGGCCGGACTGCAGCGACATCTTGAAGACGCGGATGGTAAATGGCACAGTCTTGAGAATCGTGGTGCCTACAGTGCCAGCCTTGTTAAAGGTGACCTTGACCGTGGATGTTTCGGCCTTGGGGAGGTCAGGGATGTAGAGATGTCCGGTGTCTTCGATCCGCCCGGTCGAGTACTCCTTGGCGAAGAGGAAGAAGTCGTCGGCAAAATTTGCCAGGTGCGAGAGGCGAGCCCTCTCTCCCTCGTCGAATGTCGTAGCCATCACCCACTTGTGGATGCCGTCGACGCCCCATGTGTTCTCCATGGCTTGGAAGAAGACGCTCGTTCCGTAAATGTCGAGCCCCTTCTGGCCGAAGATGGGCAGGTTGGGGTTGTAGCTGTAGCCATGTTTCGGCCACTCGGCGTTCATAGTCGGGAAGACGACGTTGCCCATGTAGTTTGCCGACCCGTCCAGCACCCACTGAGGCTGCTGTCTGTTGTCAAACTCGAGCTGCTGGACACAGTGGTAAAACTCGTGCGCGATGCCCTGCAGGGCCGCACCCTTGTCCGTGGCCTTTGCGGTTTTGGTCCACGGGTTGAACAGCTTCACCTGGCAGCGCGACTGCCCGATGACTGGGTACACCGTCTCGGCTACAGTGCCCGGGTCCACGTCGGTGGTGAGGAAGACGATGATGGCGGCCGGAAGCGTGGCGAACTTGGCGTAGCGGGTGATGCTCTTCTCAATGCCCTGGTTGAGCACCGGTGCAATCGCGTCCTTGTTGGCGTTGGCCGCGTCCCATTTCTTCGTGTAGGATACATAGACTTTTGTCCGGCCGATCGTCTTTGGGTAGCCTGGGAAAACGTGGCATTGCGTATGGATCGTCCAGTCGGTGCCATCTGTGATGGGGGGCCAGAACCTCGCACAGCTCTTCCACTCATCATCAGCCAAGGCGACCGAGGAGAGGAGAGAGAGGAAGGAAAGGAAGGAGAGGAAGGAGAAACGCATCTTGGGCGGGAAGCAACCGAAGCCGCAGATGATGCGTGTTTCACTTGATAGGACGGCGTAGTCAAGGTGACATACTTCGTCTCGGGCAGGGTGGCCACCAACTAGCATATAACATGTCCCTCGATCAAACAAAGCTGACGAGGGAAAATCGCGGTCACGCGGGAGGTGTGGCATTTCTCAGTTGTCTTAGTGCCGCCACAACCCAGCCTCCTGGTCTGGACTAATAAAGACCCCCTTGATTCACAAGCGACGATGCGGCTTGAGTGACATATCTCGGCGTTTTAGCGACGCCACAGCCAAAAGCCTCATGTTCTAGACTCGCCATTCATGGGGGATTTTCCATAGGGCTATGCAGCGCCTCGTCCGCTAGGTCAGTAGGGCCGGCACGTGCGGATGAGACGGCATGGATCAAGGCGCCTTAGGGCCCGGTAGTGTGGTGAGCTGAAAGATGAGGTGTTGACTACGGCGCATAGCCGCATTTTAAGGATAAAACGAAGCCAAAATGAGGGTCCGGCCCGTCGGCATCTCACAGGCATCTCACAGGTTGCCGCAATTACCACTACTCGCGGCATATTAGATACAATGCGTGAGATTGGATGTAGCTCGTAGATCGATGTCACTGACATCATTACCAATATCTCTTTACGTACCAGTCCCGCGTGAGCCTACACAAGCTTTCCTACTGTGGTCGCACCCATAATGTAACGCAGCCAGCCAATAGAAATGGTCACAGTAGCCCCCCCTTCATGTTGGAGAAGCTATTGAAAGCTAGGCCGCAGCGGAAAGCATAGGAATGAAGTGTTATTATTGATCTGACTAGCTAGAAAAGGGGAGACGCCACTGTCGGCTTTGTGATCTGCGATGTCGGTTGTTGCCTTCCAAATTAGGTGTAAATCGAGACGGTAGATGAACCCGAGGCATACAGTCAGATCCACACCAACATAAGCTTAGCTTCACGACCCCGCGTCTTCCTTCGACTCGAGCGACGAGACGTCATCCAGAACCCATCTTGTCGTCGACCCAATCCTTTTTACCCGGATTCATGACCTGTGTCTAGCCATCTTGCATAATGAACAGCCTCCTACTAATCCCAGCTGCTGGAGCCGTCGTTTTGGTCGTCCACCTATTCGCCTCCCTCATTCACTCCATCCGGTCGCCACTGAAGACGGTTCCTGGGCCGTTCCTCGCACGCTTCACTGATGGTTGGTATTTCTGGGCTGTCCGACAGGGCCGGTTTGATCAACAGAACCAAGAAATCCACCAAAAATACGGTCGGTATCCCTCACCCTAGGATACTCCAACACAAACAGTAGCATGGACTTGTCTCGCTAAGCAAATCCAGGCCCCGTCGTGCGTTATGGACCCAACCGCTACAGCATCAACGACCCCCATGCCGCAAAAATCATCTACGGCCTAGGCGCCCAGTTCGCAAAGTCATCATGGTACTCAACCTGGGGTGCGCCCGGACAGTGGACCATCTTCAGCGACCAGTCAATCAAGCATCACTCCCAAACGAGAAGACTGTACCAAGCTACTTACTCGATGACAGCCCTCGTCAACTACGAGCCGTACGTCGACCAGTGCAACGATCTCTTCGCGCAGCGCCTCACGGAAATGGCCTTGTCTGATGTCTCCATCGACATGGGCCATTGGTTTCAGTGCTACGCTTTCGATGTCATCGGCATGATCACCTATGGCAGACGCCTTGGATTTCTCGACCGCGGAGACGACATTGGCGGCGTCATGGGGGCTCTCGAGGACCACATGAGGTACGCGACGCTTACTGGAATCTTTCCGAGCCTGCATCGCTATCTTTACTCCCTGAAAAACTATTGGGCAGGTGCAAAGGGCGCAGGTAGAGCGTATGTGTTGAGCTTCACCAAGGAGAGAATCCGTGAGCATCAAACCACTCCCAAAGCCGTCCCAGAAGCCGGTGAAGATTCTACGGCGACGGTGAATTTCTTGTCAAAATTTCTAACCAAGCACACGGACGACCCGGATGCATTTACATCGTACCATGTCCTCACAGGCTGTTCTGCGAATATGGTTGCTGGCTCCGATACTACAGCAATCAGCCTGTCTGCGATTCTGTACTATCTTCTCAAGAATCCACAGTGTATGCAAAGACTCCGGGATGAAATCAAGACTTGTGAAGAGCAAGGGAACCTTTCAAAATTCCCAACCTTTCAAGAGAGCCAGAAGATGCCGTATTTACAGGCCATCATAAAAGAGGCCCTGCGAATGCACCCTGCTACTGGTCTTCCACTAGAGCGTGTCGTTCCAGAAGGTGGCGCCACCATCGCGGGCCATTACTTTCCCGAGGGGGTATGTCTTCAGCGGCATATTATCGTTCATTACGTTCTCCGCTAATCCAATTCACAGACTGTGGTTGGGATAAATACCTGGGTGGAACATCGCGATCCTAGGTATTTTGGAAATGACGCAGATGTCTTTCGGCCCGAACGATGGCTTGACGAAGATAGCGACAGGATCTCGGTTATGAATCGCCATTGGATGCCTGTGAGTAGCTTCACCATTTTCCTCGAAAAGATGGCTAACGACTGTTCTTTGTATAGTTTGGGCTGGGCTCTCGGAGCTGCATTGGGAGACATGTGTCCATGCTCGAGATATCGAAGCTTGTTCCTAGGCTCATCCGCGATTTTGAATTTTCTCTGAACAAATATTCTTTTCGCGATGGGAGTTGGCAGACAGATGGGTTTTGGTTCGTGAAGCCAAGGGAGTTCAAAGTTCACGCGAAGGTGCGTGAAGGCGCGTGAAGCGGATGAAGCGCGATGATGGTAAGTGCCACCTTAGTAGTGCACCCAATGAGAGCAAAATCGATCAGTTCAATTAACTTGCAAGATCCTGATTCTAAAAAAAAAAGACACTAAGACAAAAAATAAGCCGGTCTAGAGCAAGTATTCAACTTTCGGCATATCAAACAAAGGAAATTCAGCCCAGATCCCCAGCTCTGGGTCCAATCTTACGTCGACCTGTTCCCCATAACTATCTCTACAGCATAGTAACACCAATCCTGCCCTGTCTATGGTAGATTAATATCTAGGGTTATTTTCCCATCTTCTTCATTTCATTGTTGTACCATACCTAGCAAATAGTCAGCGCCGTCAACCTAAAACACTTAGGTGGGAAACTTACACTCTCAACACCAGCGCCAATCGACTTGGGCGCTATTTTCTTGAGCAACCACGGCGTCGGGACCCTCTTGCGGAACATCTTGGCATCGGCTTGCTGGACCTCGTTGTTGAGGATGATGTTGGCTGGGAGAGACGGGTTGAGTACGGACGGCCTTCCGATGCCGACCATGTCGCACGCTTCCTCAAGCGCTACCTCCATGCCCTGGCGCGTTTGGAAGCCGCCCGTGACCATCAGGGCCATGTTGGGAAGCCTGGCTCGGATTTCTTTGGCAAAGTCGAGGAAGAATGACTCCCGGGCTGCCGTTCTCGCGGATTGAGTAGGGGCGCTGTTAATTCCGGTGAACATCTATACGCGTTATCATCACTGCCTCCACGATTTCTCTGTCAGAAGGAACACACCAGAGGGTTCTCGTATGAACCGCCGCTGACCTCGAGAAAGTCTAGACCAGTCGCGGCTATGAGCTCGGTCTGTTGCAGGCAGTCTTCCATCTCAGAAGAGCCACCACCAGAGGTCTGATGATCGACTGAATTCAGCTTAAGGCCGATACAAAAAGTCTTGGGCACAACAGCCCGCACGGCCTTGATGATGTCCACGACAATCTTGGCTCTTGCAGCAGGCGAGCCGCCGTACGCGTCGGTTCGGTGGTTGGACCGAGCCGACAGGAACTGCGCAAGCAGGTAGCCATGAGCAGCGTGGATCTCAATGCCGTCGAATCCCGCCAGGGCGGTGATGCGAGCCGCGTTGGCGAAGCGGTGGACGACGTCTTCGATCTCGGTGACCGTCATCTCCTTGGGCGTGCCGAAAACGAGGCCGCTAACAAGCCTGGATATGAGATCCGGGCCCATGTTCAAAGGGATGGCGCTGGGAGCCAGCGTCTTGGACCAGAGCCTTCGCTTACCCGCTCCAAGAGGAGATTGTCGTCCCGGATGGTTGATCTGGACGATGGTTGGTGTTCCCGCGCGCCGACACACGCTGGCTAGGCTCTTGTACGCCGCCACGACCTTGTCCTCGGACATGCTGGTAGTTGAGTCGATGGCCGCATCGTAAGGGGCGCCCAGATAGCGCTCGTCAATCTGAACGTTGCCAGTGATGACCATGCCCCAGCCTCCGTCTGCCCAGGCGCCATAGGTGCGGCCGTACTGTGCTGTGTTGGGAAGCTGCTGGCTGTCGGCCATTTGCTCTGCCAGGGCGGCTTTGACGAGGCGGTTAGGCAGCGTCAAGCCGCATGGGAGTGGCAATGGTTGGGCGAGGGGTGTTTTCGCCATGGTGGATCGATGTTCAGATTTTTCGTTGTTCCAAATGATGCTTCTAGAAGTGCTAGGCTTGGATTAGGAGGTTGAAGGCTAGTTAAGAGCTGGTCAATTGAACTAAATGGGAGAGAACTGGATGGCGATGATCAAAGTAGAAGCAACGTGCTAGTCTCCAACTAATAAATCCCCAAGCAATCATTCCACCATTTTCACCAACAGCTATCGATACAAAAATGTCCCCATCACCATGCCCAATCAGGGCAAACATCCATGAGTCGGAGGTTGAGTTCGTCCGGGTCCTCCTCCGCTAGGCAGCTTCATTAGCCCGCGTCGATTATGGACCTCGGCAAGATTAAATGATTGGTCCCCCTTGATCCTCGTTGCACGAGCCAACTGCTAACAATAACAATGCATAAACAAGTGGAAGTGGCGGCGGGTCTGCAGGCTCTTCCAGTTGGTGATGATCGCTCCAAGTTGGCCCGATTTCCTTTGTCAAAATCCTCCAGTCTGAAAAGGTTGCCGTCTGAAATCCTTCTGCTTTTCTAGCGCCAGTAAGACCACGATGGTTGCTGGAGGCCAGCTCGCAACCACCCTCTCGAAATGGTAGTGGGATCGGCATTGAACAAAACAACCTCGGCTGATCAAACCCTGCGTGAACCGTTCTGTAGACGATTACGACGTCTTGGCTCAAGGGCATGTTGTGATCATTGCCATGATTTATAGCCATCGAATGCCTGATAAAGCAACCCATTTAACCTGTGAGATTGTTCTTTTACCAATGAAAGCTTCGCCCCTTCATCATCCCCATTATAGCAAACTGTCCCAGTCATTGCTAGATGCAGCTTATTATGGTTGGCATCCCGTGGGATCCCTTTCTTCCCCCCACCAACACAAGTATTGAAATGTCTTACAAATGCCCACGTTCTACCATGATCCGATGCTGAATAATCCCCCCCTTTTTTTTTTAATTCTCGCATTCGCACCTCGCAAAGCCCCAGCCAGCCCTTGTACTCAACTCCGCAACGTTAGTGCAACGATGGCCCCGCGCGTGCGGAGCGGAGTTTGATGCAAGAGCCTCAGCCTCACCTCTGTTTGACTGATTACCCTACAGCACCCGCATGGCTCCGCGGATCTCGCATGGCGAGCTGTCTGCCAAGCATTGTAAGGGCACCACAACTCCAAGGCTTGAATGACGAGACCAATGGCGATCGTGCATACGGGATCCGCGGCTTGCGAGCATCAACTTGTCGGCATCAGACGGTCCCGTTATGACACAGTGTAGTTCTGTTGAGAATAGATAAAAAGCTCAAGTCATCTTCAACACGAAAAGAATAAACCAGAGAACAACTCCAACAGCATCATCTTACGCACAGATTCACTCAACCAACCCAGATTACCTTGTCAAAATGGCTCCTCACATTACAGTCGTGCCAGCCTCAACCAAGGCCGGGAAAGCCACCATCAGCGAACTCCTGAGCTCTCCAAGCAAGCCGTTTGTCCGCGCCATCTACCGAGATGCATCAAAGGCCCCGGCAGAGTTCATCTCTCATCCCAATTTCGAGGTCGTAACTGGCGACGTTTCCGTTGGCTCCAGTCTCAACTTTACTGGTTCTGACGCCGTCTTCTACATCCCGCCTCCGACCTTTGATGGAACTGATTTGGCAGAGTTTGCCACCAACGCCGCGAACAATGTCAAGAAAGCCCTTCGAGATGCAACATCGGTCAAAAAACTATTGGTTTTTTCAGCTACAGGCTCCCAGCATGACCACGGTATTGTAGGGTCCCAAAGCCTCGTCCATAAACTAGTACGTCACTGACAGCCTGAGTAGGGAACCCTCCGTATCAACTACATCTCAGACACTATCTTGAAAGATGCAGTTGCCCAAGTTTTGATTATTAGGCCAGGCTACTTCCACGAGGATTGGGCGCGTGTTTTCAAAACACCCCAGACAGAGCCTCCTGTTCTGCACTCTCCGATGACGCCGATCGACCACAAGCTCCCAATGGTACTTACTCATTCGTTTCTTTAATCTACTGTTACTAACATGCTCTCTAGGTCAGCCTCATTGACGTCGGCGAAGTCTGCGCACACGCACTCCTTGACGAGGAAGATAAAACATCTCCGTACTTCTTTGACCTCCACGGGCCTCGACACTACAGCACCACAGATGTGAAGCTGGCGGTGGAGGAGGTGACGGGAAAGAAGTGGGAGCTTGTCGCTATTCCAAAGGACCAGCTCGCCGCGTTCTGGGCTGAGCAGGTCCCCGCTCTCTATGTGCCAGACTTTGTCGAGATGACCGTGGCTGGCTTGCCTGGGGGTATCATGGGCGGCGAATATGGAAATATCGAGCGCATCGTCAACGGGAAAGTTGAGCTGGTCGACGCACTGCGCAAGGTCTACTCTGCGTAGAAAAGGCAGTACTCAAGTGTTGTGATCGATGAGGACAGTCTGGAGGATGAAGTTGCAGAAACACCTGTCATAAAGTTAGAGGAATTCAAATTGCTAGCTGAAATGAAATTCATTAGATTGACAGTCCATAAAATCAGTCACACAAACCTAGTCCAACATCGAAAAGGCCTGCAGGCATGTTTCAACGTCGGGATGAAACAACTGGGGTCACAATGGAAGCTGCATGAAATACGTATTCTCGGCGCCCTAGAAACCAAACCATGGCTCACCGACAAGGGTCGCGCGGATAAGCCCGGATAAGAAAAAGAATACTCTTCCATAGTACTCTTCCAATTCACAGCGACAGTTGGCAATATGTGGATAAATAAGAGGTTATGACCTTTTTGGCTCTCACGGAAGCTAGCATCCGCGACGACAAGGATCACACGGCAACTTTGGGTTTCAAGTGCCCTGCCGTCTCCACTACGGCCACGAGAGTGCCGATTCCTAGCACTAGAGCATACAGCGTCTTGTTTGGGATTGATGTTTAGCCAGATGAAGGGACACGACATTGGACGGAATGATGGCTGCCGGGAACAGCTGAGGCAAGTGGTTCATATGAGGCTTTTGCCAGGAGAAATGCAATGGACGTTTCATGAGACTTGTCTGATTTGAACGGAGCAATGAATGGAGTCAGCATGTTCGAGAAACACGAACTCCCAGAAATAGGAGAAAGCCTGATATATTGGCTCGTGTTGGAAAGGTAGGCATGTTTACTTCCTGCGACGGAATGTCACCATATATTGCCCCATTTTACGCTGCAGCGTTGCAGTGCCCCAGGTTCCATTGAAGAAAAAGGACAAACACACCATGGGTACGACGATCTATCTGCCGCTCGTCATTAACGCCCATCCCTTCCCCAGGTTTAGGAGCCGGGACCAGGGCGCCGGATTTGAATCGGGGGCCACCATTCCGCTGACATCGTACTACATAGTACGCACATGTTCCCTTGCCTCGTTCCGGTTTGCCTATTAGTCGGTCATAGCGTAACTCTAGGTGGTATAGTATTCAGAGGGGAATACGGCGCACGGTCAAATCATCTCCACGCATGGGAAACGAGATGAAGATTCCTCCGCCAATAGTAAACCCTGCTTGGTGGTTTTCTCGGCACCGCATCCGCTCTCGTTTTGTACCCACCCGGACAATGCGGCAGTCAAACGGAACGGGACCGGCATTGTTCTAGAAACTCCTGGGTTGAGGGTGTGAGATGCCAGTGGTATGGTGACAGCTATAACTCTGTGATCTGCACCGATTAGGGTCTAAGAAACTCGGCAGAACAAGTTGCTTCTCTCAGATTGCCACCATGAAGTCCATCACCGCCCTTCTAAGTCTCCTGCCGGCAGTGTTCGCTGTCAGCACAGCTCCCGCTGGCTGCATCACAGTTGCCAAGTCTGGAGGCAACTATGCGACCATCCAAGCGGCCGTCAACTCTCTGAGCACCACTTCAACCTCCGCGCAGTGCATCTTCATCAAGGCCGGCACATACCAGGAGCAGGTGCTCGTGTCGGCGCGCAACGCCCAGCTCACCATCTACGGAGCCACCACGGCCGACTCGACCTACAAGTCCAACACCGTCACCATCTCCAGCGGCCTCTCCCAGGCCGACGGCCTCTCCAACGATGCGACGGCCACCCTGCGCGTCAAGGCCAAGGGCTTCCGCCTGTATAATGTCAATGTTGAGAACACGTACGGCCAGGGCAGCCAGGCTGTGGCTCTGAGCGCCTACGCCGACAGCGGATACTACGGCTCGTCCTTCGTTGGTTTCCAGGATACTGTTCTCAGCAACACCGGCAACCAAATCTACGTCGCCTGCAAGATTGAGGGAGCCACCGACTTTATCTTTGGCCAGCTTGCGTACAGCTGGTTTGAGCGAGTCGATATTCGCGTCCTCGCCGCCAAGATCGGTTACGTCACTGGTGAGTTGTCTTCTCTTGTAGCATCAGAACCAATTCTAACAGATTGAATCTAGCCGATGGGCCTACCGCCGCGGGCAACTCCTATTATGTCTTCAACAAGTGCGACATCGCCGCTGCCGACGGCGAAACAGTTCCCGCTGGAGCTTACTACCTCGGAAGGCCATGGCGCGAGTATGCCAAAGTTGTCTTCCAGTATACGTCCATGTCCTCCGTCATCAACTCTGCTGGCTGGAGCATCTGGAACACCGGTGACCCGCGCACTGGATCTGTTCTCTTTGGCGAGTACCAGAACACTGGCAGCGGTGCTAGCGGTACACGCGCATCCTTTGCTACCAAGCTGAGCAGTCCCATCTTGATCAAAGATATCCTCGGCAGCAGCTACGCCAGCCAGTTGTACTTTGACTCGGACTACTACAACGGAGCTTAGGGTAAGTTTCATTGCTCCCGTATCACCCCGGTTGCATCTAACACGCTAGTCAGCGACATGAGAGGTCAAGCCGAGTGGAGGTGCTAAATGAAGGAATTGCCGTCGGAGTGGTTTCCTATCGTCGCAATGCTCCAAATTCAGCCCGGGTCTACAGAAACAACTGTCTATATGTACATATGAACACAACAAACACAGCATCCTGAAACAAGCCTTGTTTCTTTTTTCCGATTATCGTTCTCGAGGGGGCCCAATAAGCTTGCGACCTGCATGGAGAATGCATAACGTGATACACTAAGGCTGACAAGTTTGTACACCATCTTGCAGGGGGTCCTTGCCCAACTGCACCAAACGAACAAAGTGGTCTTATTTTGAGCCCTCAGCAAGGTTCACGGGCCTGACGAACATGGGCAAGTTTGCGAGTGGCATGCTGGTGCCTCCTGGAGATAAGTCAGCGTAAGAACCGTGCAACCTTAAAAAACTTTCTTGCCCTTGGATCATTCTCTTTATCTCCATTGACCGTCAAACAGTATTTCTCTTATTTATATCGAGACATAACAACACGTTAACCAACTGTGCACCGTTTTCAATCCCTTTACTTTATTGCGCTACTGGGCAGTTTCTCGGTTTCCAATGCTCACAGGGTGATCTTGGTAGCCCGCATTTATTGAATTGAGACATTTCATACTGACCGCTAGATGGTCTTCTTTTCGCATCAACCACAGCAGCTCAACACAACCACAAGAAACCCGGTCTATCCGCCCGGAAAACAACAATCATGGGTTTCAATGCCTCCACAATCGGCTCTGACTTCAATGCCGTGAATGACGATGAGGCAATTCATCATCATTTGGCAGCGACTCACTCATCGCATCCCAGACATTTTACTACGCCGAATTGTCGTGACGGGATCAGGTCACATGCCAACCCCATGTGCCAATGTTCTTGTGTATGTCGTGGGATTACTCGGCGATCGAACTGTGTGTTTTGCGACTTTTGCATCGAACACCACCTTTTGGAGAGGTCGGGAGAGGCGTCGAGCCAGTGACCCTCGATTTTTGCCTTGGCCTGAGAAACCGGATCCCTCGGATGCGGTCTCAAGACCATCACACTCTTTGTTTCAGCAACTCTGTCATAGCGCTGTATTAAAAATATTCGGTCCAAGCGCTGTATTCAAGTTATTCAAGTCTCACAGAATTGAACTTTCACAAATGTCTTTGAACTAGTTTCATCCGCCATCATTCCTACTGGGCGTTTGCTCGGTGCTGGTTTTCATCTTTGCGAATTTTCTGACGATGATGAACCATTCTATCGAATTCGTGACTGAAAGAATTCGGCGCCTCTGCTATGCATGCTTCAATCAAAGGTCTGAGTTGTTGAGCTATTCAATTCTAGAACCCTGCAAATTTACAATTCCATCGTAGTACTTCCCCTTCGCTTCGGGTGGCTCTGCATTGTTATGTACATTGACGGCATCTGTCAAGTCTCCACAGGTGCCTCTCTCATTACCATATTCACATGGCACACAGTTGATGGAGTTAAGCCATAGTCTTGTTCGAGTATTAAAGGTCACTATCAAACCCCCAATAACTCACCCTTGAAGGAGTGGACAGCCACTAGATAAGCACTATCAAACTCATTAACGAATCTGAGAAACGTTCGTGCCTCAAGTTCAGCCCCCGAAACAGCCTCTCGCATACCCTGACTGAAACAAATATCGTCGTCGTAGTGCCCCTCTTCCCGGTGAGCCGGATCGTCATCATGACCATGTGGCTGCTGATGCTTACTTCCCATCTCTCTAATTTCGGTGTCACGAGCGTTTCATACGACAAGTTTGGGGGCCAGACCAAGGGAACTATGTTCCGTGGCGTCAATAAGGTTTAGGACAAACAATTGCCACCTCCTAGGGTCATACTTTCCCTTCCCGTCACATGCTTCTGCTGTAGCACAAGAGTAGAATCCTCGCTGGCTAAGTCCACCACACTCACTTCATCGGACTAAGAAAGAAGTGATCGTTCGTCATGGCAGTGACGTTGAACTTCATCCCAACCTCAACCAACCCCTCAGCCCTCGGTACACACAGCATCCCAAAGCTCGGTTTGAACTTGAGCCCCGGATCAATTCGTCGATATTTCATGAGCTGGTTCCAAGGTTGCCGGGGGTGCTTGTCCGCTGTCTCAGGGTTGACGTTTGGCACCTGGCATCGTAGACAGCGGCATACCACGTCTAGATCCAGAGGCACGTCGCCGTCGCTGATCCGCAGCGTTTTCCATCCGTCCTCATGCCAAGGCTCACCACCGCGGATGATGATATTTGGTCGGAAGCGCTCAATCTCAATTTTGTCTTCTCCCGCGTGGGTGAGGCGTTCATTCAGCTCCTTGATGCTGGCTAGGGAACCAACTAGCACAGGCATCATGTCGGCAAACTTGGTCGCTTCTGTACGCCCAAGGAGCTTCGGAGCGCCACAGCCACGAAGCACACGAGGTTTTGGGCCCTTGTAGACCAGGCGAACGTCTGCGGCTAGGAAGTCGGCGAATGGCTGGGTAAGGCTAGTTGGGTATTCCCAAGCATCTGTTTGTTCGCTCCAAATACCAGCCGTCTTGAGTTGAGTGTTACTTTGAAGCCATTCAGTCGTAGGATGGGCGGGAATCTCGATTTTCTGATCTTTGATGGAAATAGTGAGCTTATCAGAGTTGGCGTCGAAACTGGTTCGGATGAGCGTCATTTTGGAATTCGTTCGAATGGTAATGAATTCCCGGTTTTCCGCTGAGATGAACATCCAGTTGCGGTCCAGGTCTAGGCCAGTTCGGAGCAGTTGCGCAGACTTGACTTCGAAGCCACGGCATGACTTCACAGGGTAGATACGCAGGCTGACTATTTCGTCCGTTGGAGGCGTTGAGGGAAGACGTTCAAGAAAACTTGGGGGGGTAAGGCCGGTAGGGTTAAATGCGACATAGAGCAGGACCAAGAGGGCCGCTATAGCAACGGTAACGAGAACGTGTGCCAGTGAAAGGCTACTGAATAAGTCCGGGATCGCCATGTTCCGGTCGAGAGCGGAGAACCTTTCAGCTTGACAATTTTGTTGCAGGGAAGATCAACAAAGATTGAGAACCAAGCCAAGAGGAGGGGGGAATTTTAGCTTGATCTTGATTACTGAGCTCTGTGGAGAATTGCGGCATCTCTAGTGGGGAACTGCGGCATTCTTCAGTAAGAAACTGCCGCATTTCAGTGGGGAATTGCGGTATGCTTCAGTGGGGTCGGACCAAACTTTGACTTTTATGATGCTGACGTGAAACAATTCAAATACGCCTACCCTACTAAACTCCCCCGGAATTTGTGTTCAGCGGATGTTCATAATAACACCAGATGTAAAAATGTTTTCTTTTATCTAAATATCAACATACATTATTGTCAGTCTTAGTTGGCTTTGCGGTCATCTTGAGATCATGGAAAGCTGGCCAGCCATGATTTTCGATACATACTGTCAAATACATGATGCTCGGTTCTAATACATCCTCTTCAATGGAGCGAGCTTCATCGCGACGGTCCTGCAAAAGTTTCTACATAGCTTAGTATTTATGTGCACCCTGAAAGACTGCACGGCTTTATGGCATGGGCTACCTACGCTCGATGAAGAAACAAGTTAATAGTATTTGCATCTTACAACCGCCTAAATAAATGTTTTTACACTCGTATACTAGATGGAAGGAGAAATGCCAAGCAGACCCACGAGGTTCTTACCAGCAGCATGCCCTCCTACCTTTCATCCTCTTTACCTCTTTACCACGGCCTTTGCATGGCCATCAGTGCCTGAGCAGCGTAAATCTGCTCTTCATCCGTCTCTCCCGCAGAGAGCTTCGCCCAGAGCTCACTCTCGGGCTTGGGCTCCTGGAAGTACGGCTCGTCAACCTCACACTTGGCACCCTTCTCGGGCATCTTTCCGTCGAGGAGGAAGCCGCGGACGTGCCGAGCGATGCAGGCAGATGGCACGGCCAGGGAACAGTGGCCGTAGCCTTTGACCTCTACGAGGCGAGAGTCGACGAATGTCGCTTCGGCACCTTTAGCCGAGTGCAGCGGGCAGATGGGGTCGTATGTCGTCGAGAGGATAAGTAGTGGGTGAGCTGTCGCCGCCTTGCGGGGGGGCTTGAAGGTGTGGGTTTTGGGAATGCGCCATTGCTGCTTGGCGTAGATTGTCTGGGCCTCAGAGATGGCAAAGGAAGACGAGTTGTAAAACGGTTCCAAGATGTCGACCAGTTCTTCTCTGGTCTTGGGCCAGTGACTCGGACCCGACGCCGCGTCGTTCAGGTACACGACATCAACTGCATCATCCGTCGCAACATTATCCGTGCCGTATTCTAGGAACGCGCTGGTGGCATTTCCGCGCAGCAGCTCGTCTAGTCGGGTTGCCAGATCGAGCCACGTGGCTGGCTTGTACATGTGGCCAAAGATGGCACCCCATAAATCGGTGTAGTCGAGGGTTCCATAGAGAGTGGTGTTGACGAAGACCGAGAGCGGCTCAAGTTCGAGTTCTTTCAAGAAACTGACGACCTTGAGCTGAATTTCGTCTTTGGACCTTCCAAGCTGATGGAGAGGGCATTTGTCGCCCGACTTGAAGCACTCATCAAAGAAGCCATCGACGACATTTTCTGTATCCACAAAGTCGCCCATGAGAAGCTTTTCCTCATACCACTCAACCTGATCAACAACGCCATCGATGATGACTCGGTGAGAGCGATCCGGGAAGAGGGACGCGTAAGTCTGGCCGAGCAAGGTGCCGTAGCTGAACCCCCAGTAGAACATGTCTTCCTGGCCAACGGCATCCAGGATACTGTTCATATCGGCTGCCGTCTGCGGCGTGTTGATGTACTTGCCATGCTCGCCCATGTTCTCTTCGCAAGCCCTGACATAGTTCTGGGTCCACGCAAAGCGCTTGATGCTGTCTGCAACAGAGTCGGTATCCTGGCTAGAAGTATGCTCTTTACGCGTGGTCGTGTCCGGGTAGCACGATGCAAGAGGTCGCGACTGATTGATGCCCCGCGGGTCGAAAGACAAGATGTGGAAGCTCTCGCCGACAATGCGGTTGAGCTGCGCTCCCTTGCGCCAGATGAAGCTGCCGCCGCTGCCTTCGGGGCCTCCAGGATTGACAACCAAGTTCTGGGTCGCGTTTTTTCCGCGCAGGCGGATGAGGGGGATTTCAAACGTCTTGTCCGAGGCGCGCTCAAGGTCGAACTGGTCGATTGGCACGGTGATGTTGGAGCACTCAATCTCATGGCCGTTGATGTTCCCACAGGCCTCCCATTGCACCGACTCTCCTGGGTAAGAGCGGGTCCTGGAATGGTGGATGCAGTGAGATGAAGACGGGGTTGAGATGATCGAATATAGCTTGACCACACATAAAAGTCCAAAAGCGAGGCTCGTGATCTTGGACCACGTTCGCCACGCTGGTTTGGCCGGAGCCGCAAAGGCGGCAGTGTTGATCACTGTTTTCTCATTCATTGTTGCGTGATGAAATGATGAGATTGAGATGAGACACGGATGAACTGGTTGCTATGGCCCAATCCATGACCCAATCAGGCAGCTGACTATCAGGGTGTGAGGAATGGATCAAGTATCTTCCGATGCCGTGTGGAGTCGTCACACATCTGCCACCCTAGACCGCCTGGTTCCTCCCGTCTGGGTAGGGGTGTGACAATTCGTTGCCCTCATTGTGCACCTCTGTACCTAGTATATCAATCCGTTATGACGATAAATCATAATCTCGAAATGTCTGAAGGCCAATCACTTGCCATCGACGAGGGGAGGCGTATTTACATCGGAAATCTCATGTACACGGTGAAACCAACTCAAAGTCGGCCGTGCCATCCTAAGCGGTGCGACCGATAGTAGGACAGCTACGCAACGCCCGAAAGAATCTTTGGATCACCTTGTTCGAGGGATCAGGGGCGGACACAATCGACGCATATATGGTGGTGGCTTAGGCAAAATGATTAATTAGAAGCAAAACCAAGAGGGGCTTCAGGAGCTCTTTGCTGGACCTAACCTGTAAGTGAATAAAGTAGTTTTGAAGCTAACTGTACTTTGAAGTGTTACTCTTTCTAAGACTGACACATTCTTGCGAATAGATTGGCCATCGGCAAGCGCATTGCGCTGCATGAATCTACCAAAAGCAAAATGGAAACTCTAATTATTGCTTCGTCCACTTTGCAACGGTCGAGGAAAGTGATGTCACCATCCAGCCTTGCATGGAAAATGGGTCAACGGCGGCCGCCTGCGCATGTCACGCGCGAGCAGCTTCCCCCGAGACCCGGACGAAGACAGTCGAGAAGAAGCGAGCGTTTTTAGATTTCATAGTGACGCGCAACCTTCAAGATCGCAGTCCCAAAGCTCACAGCCCAAAATTTCACGGGCCATGGAGTCGAACAATTGGCGAAAAGGAGACTAAGCCCCAACGTGTCACGCACCAAGAGGCTGGTGTGGACTATGCAGCGGACAAATACGAAAATAAGCAGATATGAAAGATCCGTTCGCCGAGCCCCCCCCAGCCCGTCCGGGGGTATTCAACAGTGAAGCCCGCCCAGAGGATGCTTATTGGTGCATGCTCGGCGAAGTCCGATTACGCATTGGGGTTAGGCCACGAGAAAAGACTGAGCTGGGCGGGTATAATATGCCCAATTCTAGGTATTTCATCGTGAAACCACCTTCCTTCTTGGGATAGAAAGAATGTCCAAAGTTCTAATCGCCGATTAGTGTATCTTAGTAAATTCTCGAGATGTCATTCTGAGGTCCATTTCAGGTGTGGAATTGGTTGGTTAAATCACTACTTTCTGCTTTTTATTTCGCAGATTCTCCGTGCCGAGGGGGGATCAAGCATTGCGAATGCCATTCACCTTCTTTTTGTATCCTTCTAGAACCGTTCCAGTACACCGGCGACTTTTGCCATGCTTTTTCGTGGTAAATTCGGCCCGCACCGGCATCGCCGACCACGTCAGCAGGGTGTCCGGGCCGCTTATGTATGGTAGCAGCGTTTGAAAAGGTCTTTTGTTCGCCGGTACACGAATGGCGTAATATAACCCCATGGCCACGATGCCAAAGCCCCCTCGCTGTTCAAGTTCAATTGTCAATCTCGTCCTGCTCTTGGTTTTGTTTGTGGTTCATGGAGCAGTGAGGATCCACGATCCCTTCATCTCCAACTGCCATAATGTTCAACCAAGAGCCCACGGACAAGGACAAGACGACAAAACCGGCTGAGCGGACAGAGACCCCGGATTCAATTGTCAAGGGTAGGCATTCTATAAACTGCCCCAGAGACGAAAAGCCGCTAACGTGTGGGAATAGACCGTTACGATCCGGAAGTGCCCGCTGAGCAACTCATTCAAGCGAGCGACGAAGAACTCCTCGAACTGTCAGATCCTGTACCTGAAATTCGTGACAAATGGAACAAACCAGTCGGGAACATTGGTAGGCTGGCGTTTGCCTTCTTATCGTTTATAGTCGCCGGTATGAGCGACGCAGTTATTGGTGTAAGGCGGACACCACCTGCTTTTCCTTGACAGTCAGTCACTAACGGATGTGCAGGCATTGCTTCCCTCTGTAAGACTGATTTTTTGATAACAATGCGGTCCAATGCTGATTATAACAAAGATCGAGGCTTACTATGACCTCAACTATTCCTCCGTTTCCCTCGTTTTTCTCACTCCATTCTTTGGATACTCAATAGCCGCGTTCATGTGCTCTAGAATACACATGAGATGGGGCCAACGCGGAGTGACCATACTAGCACCGATTTGCCACATCGTACCATTCGTCATGCTTGCCGTCCACCCGCCGTTCCCTGTGTTGATTGTGGGCAACGCGTTCAGCGGGTTCGGAAATGGTCTGGCGGACGCATGTTTCCCGGCCTGGGTTGGAGGGATGCATAAAGGAAGCACAGTCCAGGGGTTTTTGACTGCCTGTTATTCGATCGGAGCCCTCATAGCCCCTTTGGTGGCCGTTGAGATGATGTCAAAAGCTGGACTGCCCTGGTATTCCTTTTACTACATCATGGTAAGACCCCGTATTTTTTTCATGCTGTAACCGGCTCTAACCTTTCTAGGTCGGCCTTTCGGTATTGGAGCTTTGCGGCCTAGTAATATGTTTCTGGAGATGTGACGGGCCTTCGTATCGGGCTATACACTCGCAGAACTCAACCACCGAGTCAACACAATCTGGTGTAAGAGCGGCGATGAAAAGTAAGGTTGCGTGGATTATCGCATTGTTCCTTTTTGTGGATACTGGGGTAATGAGTAAGTTGCTTCCAATATTCTCATATGAAGCAGCACTGAGCAAAAACTGACGGCTGGGTTTAGCGGCCATTGGCGGCTGGACCGTCACATACATGTTGCGCATCCGGGGCGCGTCCCTCCACGCTTCTGGGATGTCTGCGTCCGGTTATTGGCTGGGTATGGCTCTTGGCAGAGCCATTCTGGGCTTCGCCAACGAAAGATTCGGCGTTAGAATGTGCACCATCATATATCTATGCATTTGCATAGGGGTTGAGCTTGTTCTCTGGCTGATACCAATCTTCGAGGTCTCAGCCGTCTTTGTCGCCATTCTCGGCTTTTTTCTGGGCCCTATGTATCCAGGAGGCGTCATGATGGCCGCAAAGCTGCTTCCAAAAAGGATGCATGTCAGTGCTATCGGGTTTGCCATTGCTATTGGAGGTATTGGCGGTACCGTTTTCCCGTACATCATTGGTGCTCTGGCTGCTAGGACCGGGGTGGCGGTACTTCAACCAGTGATTCTGATCCTCCTTGTCCTGGAGATTATTGTCTGGCTTTGTTTACCGGGGTTTTCAAGGCAGATAAAGAGCAGGATTCTGAGCACCGAACTGAAAGAACATCAATTTGAGATTATAGATGGCAATCGGCAGTAATACCCATAGACTAAAAAACAGGCCAGAATTTTGAACCCTCATCGCCTACTTCCCTCCAGCGCTCAGATTCTTCTTCTCAATACCCTCCAATATCTCCATTGTATGGTCCCAGATTTTCTTACTTGTATCCTCCTTGCGAAGCTTCTCATACCTAATGCCCTTTGGTGCATCTGCGCGTTGTCCAACTCCATAGGCTCCACCACCAGACTCTGCCATTGTACTCAACGTCGCCTTCGCACTGTCGGCTGTCCCCTTGGCCGGGAAATTGGGAGTTGCAAGATACACCATCACCTGTCCACAATCCTCCGACGAGGTCATAAACAGCCACGCGAGGGGCTTCATGACCCGCCACACCACTCTGAACCAGGTCGACATCTCGGGGCTGAGAAAGCCAGGTCCGTCAACCAGACCCGGGTAAATGTGTGTTAGGCTTAGCTTCCCAGCATGTCTCTGCGCGAGCTCTTCAAAGACAAATGTCTTCATGAAACAGGTGTGCTTGCGGACGCTGGAGATACCGTAGGTTGAATCCGGTGGGCAGCCAACGGGCCACTCTCCTGGAGACGCCCCGTCTTCGAACCCTCCCGCATAGACGGAGATGACATGTCCAGGCTTGGGAGAGGCAGTGAGAAGGGGCATGAGCTGCATGATGAATCTGATGCGCGAGTAGTAGGTTGTCGAAATGAAGGAATCAAGACCTTCTGGGGTGGCTAGAGAGGGGCGTTGTCAGTACTGATCCATTGCCAGTAGAGAGCCGCATAAAAAGGGCTTTGGCATGATAACGTACTATTTCGCTCTTTCAGGATGGGATAGCAATAGGTCATGTAGAGAAGATCCAGCCGAACTGGTCCACCATGAAAAGGGGACTCGGCCTCCTGTCGAATGATGTCTGCGCAACAACGATCGACTTCACTCATCAATGCAAGGTCAGAGGCCTTGACAAAACGCCAGTCGGAGCCAGGGCTGATTTTTCGTCCTTCTGACATGACTGATTCGGCACGTTCAGCGTTGCGGCCGACAATGTAGACGCGAAGCTTGGATCCATTCTGCGCAAAAGTAGTTGCTAGCGCGTTGGCAATGTAGGACCCGATTCCTGTGGTACCGCCAGGAAGAGCCACAACCAAAGGTGATCCTCTGGGCAGCTCGGATATCGCAGAGCGGATCTCTTTGATGCTGGGCATTTTTGTTCCAGTAACGATGGCAACAGTGACAAAGAAGAGAAGAGGGAGTGGTGACTGAAGGAACCAAGGGCTGGGATTGATGCGGAAGTAGACACAGATGCAAGACTCGAGGATTTCCAATTACCACGAGAAGCCATGGGACAGATTATTTATTGTTCTTGCGCGTGCTGTCTGACAATCCGACTCATAAGTGGTGGCGTTCCACTCATTGCTGACGCCGATGCTGAGTGACCAATAGGGAGGTGAAATGAATACGAGAAACGGTTAGTGTGTTTTTGTCCATCGCTCCTTCGTCATCATCTTCAGATGTCCCTCCTCCTGGTATGATCGTTCTCGTGGGGGAAAAGGGCATAAAATGATCACGCTAATAATGCTAACAATAGTTTTTTGGTGTACTAGGGGCTCAATCGCCGATTCTCATACTTATTCATTCTCGAACCTCTTCTAGTATTCGTTCCTCGAATATTCCTCAAAATGCAGTCAATCTATAATACTCTGCGCAGTCTTTATGTTTTTGGCCTGTAGTAAACCTCATTGAATAGGTCAATCTAATGGAGGGGGTAGACAGGGATCCTCACGGTTATCTCTACACTATTTAAGTAACACTTGAAGTGCAAATAAGTTTGGATATTATTGAAATCCATAGACACCGTCTTAAAGGATATTTGACTGTAAGTAAACTCATCTTCATTACTGAGTAGCCGATGCTACTTCCATCACCATTCGCTGAAAGCTATCAACAACTGCCTGTTCATGTGCGCTTCTTAGCTTCGGCCTGTCTCTTGAGGAGATTACATTAGAGCTAGCACACGTCTTTCTTCGCATAGAATTCTTCGACGATTTCTGAACTTGCAACTTGAAAGTCATTCTAATCTCTTCGCCTTGATCGGACTCGGGGACTTCAATAGCGTTGGTTTCGGTAGCGACCCGCGCCCTCTCCAGAACATCTTGCTTGAATTGGCTTGCAATTTTATTCTCACTTGATCTCGTGGCTCCAGAAGAGCCCATCGGCCTCGAAGATGGCATAGAATCGTGGATCACGCTTTCCGACATGGAAAATTCCTTACTCAACGGGAGTTCTTGCATTGGCCGCCATTGAAATGGTCTAGCCATGCTGACCTGATTAGTGCCGTGCCAGCTGGTATCATTGATGCTTGCCAATAGCTTCTCTTGATCGCTAGAACCCAATTAGTGCTCTTCTAGGTTATTAGTTAAGATATGCTTAGACACTATCTCTTACCTGGCGGTAGGGTTATCTCTCATGACTTGAGGCTCCCAGATGTCCCTTGTGACGTCAATTGATTGCGTATCTGAATGTCCCCCAACGGTGTGACCGGACTCAAATTGCTGGTTCTCGTCAGGGCTTGGGTCTTTATTCAGCAGCGTGCATGCGTAGGACTCGAAACGGGACAGCTTTTCGATAATCTGGCCGAGAATACGCGTTTGGTCCGACGACTGAACCTTTAGTGTTGTCGTGTCCTCTCGTACATCAAGTAAATCATGCCGCATTTCGCCACATGCGATGTGCGTCATGTTGGTGTGCCTGGCTATAACTTGGAGCATGGCACTGTGGTTTTCTAATCAGCTTGGTGCCATATTAAGAACTGGTCTGTGTCTTGCCTGTTGCTTCCATGCAGGATGAGATCCAATTGTCGCATGGACATGTCCAAGTTGCGGCTCACCTCTTGGACTTTCTTCTTCCCTTTCAGAGCCCACAGGCCAGGTGCCAATCGCCCCTTATGTTCCTCAACAATCTCGATAATGGATTTCAGCGTGTCAAGGCAATCGTTAATAACAGAAAATATTTCATATCGCTGGGGTGTAGGAAGCTCTTCACTAGAACCGAAATCCTGTTGAATGAGTGCCAGGATGGTCTTCAATTGTTCGAGCTGGTTGCTGATTTGACATACTTCGTCTCTCGCATCAGATACGGTCTGGATCAATGAAGCTATGCCGAAAGTTGCTTTGCTGATTGAGTCACAGAGCCCGACACAGCCGACGGCGATAGAGAATGGATCCATTGTCAGCAGGAGTATCTGGGTCAACACAGATGAGAGTGAATTATTGGGAATCCGATGGGATTTATGTCTTGAGCCTTATGGAATTGCGTGGAACCAGATGGGCAGGCTGTGCTCGCACTTCATCACGTGTGCGAGTAGGCAATGTGCCTATTTGAGATTGATGCATACCTAGGGAGGCTTGGTTTCGATGCATTTGTGCCTGAAGGTCATGCTGCCCAACGCCGGCGACGAGGCAGAATCAAGTTTTTTGGCAGCATGTTGGGGCCCTCCAAAACAAATGTCTGCCGCTGCCTCGCCTGGTCGATCTTGCATCTCCCGAGACGGTTCGCCTCGCGCAGGAAGGCGACCAGTTCTTTCTCCGCTCTCGCTCATCAGCAACTCAGTCTACAGCAGCAAGAGCCCGGCCCTGAAAACGCAAATTAATTTAGGTATGTTTCGCTTTCGTCTCCGAGTTGTATGGCATTTTATGTTTCAACCTGCTACGCGATGCTGGAAATAGAAGCCCTGGGTGAAATTAGATTCTAATTTAGGATCATCCTTTGTAGAATACTTGGAGGTATCGCTAGGGAAAACTCAAGGTCTCAGTTTGTGCAGCTGTTAATCGTGTAAGCTACATTGATTAAACTAAGGAGACTTAATTATGTAGCTTCTAATAATACGAAGGAGCACAAAAAAAATATGATACTACAAAGGAAAATACCACTCAACCAATGTTCTGTAGAGTAACAAGCTCAAAGTACTTGCCCCTTCTTTCCATTAGCTCGTCGTGCGTCCCAAATTCCACAACAGCTCCGTGATCGAATACGTAAATTCTCTGCGCATGCGCAATAGAGCTGAGTCGATGGGCTACAGAGATCGTCGTCCGACCGTGCGAGGCCGAGTCGATGGCATTGCGGACTAGCCTCTCTGATTCCGAGTCCAGTGCCGACGTTGCTTCATCCAGTAGTCTATAAGGAGAGTTAGTTAGAACGACGCAGAAGCGGGATGGCCTTTAGTGAAGAGCTTACAGAATTTTTGGGTCCCGCAGAAGTGCCTTTGCAATGGCAATTCGCTGCTTCTGGCCGCCGGACAAGCGGTTCCCGCGAGCACCGACAATTGTATTGTAGCCTTCCGGGAGAGAAATCTAAAAGTGAAACGGCTTGTGAGCGAACCATAGAGATGGAGAGTTTATTTGTTATAAACTCACAATAAAGTCATGGATATTGGCCGATCTGCAAGCTAGCTCAATATCTTGGTCACTGATTGCCTCATCATCTGAAATCAGACAATCTCGGAGCGTCCCGCCGATCAAAGGGGCTTCTTGCTCTACCAACGCAATCTGAGATCTCAAACTGGCTATGTTCAAAACCCGAATATCTTGCTGATCGGCTCGAACAATGCCTTTGCATGGGTCGTAGAATCTTTCGATCAGATTCAAGATGGTGCTTTTGCCGCTCCCACTGCCTCCTACCAGAGCCACAAAATGACCGCTGTTAGCAGCCAAATCGATTTGTTGAAGGACGGTCTGCTGGGGCCTCGAAGGGTAGGCAAACTCAACGCTTTGAAGGTCGATGTCGCCGGCAAGATCATCAACCAGGATACCAGCCTCAGACTCAGCATCGATTGATGGTGTGCTCTCTAGAATCTTCTTGAGCTGGGCTGTGGCTGCGCGTGCTCCCGCGACTTCCGGGGCGTAAGAGAATAGAGATCCGGCCGCAGTGGCCCCAAATGTCACTGTTAGAAAGCAGGTGAAGAACTCCTGAACCGTGTATTCTCCAGTTCCAATGAGCTTGATGCCGCCGTACCAGAAAAGTAGGGCGTTGACAAAGATCGGAAGCGTCTGGCTGAGAGCGTAGAAAAAGGCCGAGGCAAAGTCTTGTACCAAATCGCTGCTCCGAGTAGACTGGAGACATTCCGCGTACTTGCCATTGATGGTAGTCTCTAGTGTAAGAGCCGCGACCGTGCGGATGGCCGATACAGCTTCAGACGCAATCGCACCGGCACGCGTTGCTGCCTTGAATCGACGCTCGATCTTTGTGACAACCCAAAAGCGCAGAAACCCGCAGGACAGGAGAATTGGTATCATTGAGCTTGCCACGAGTCCTAGTTTCCATCCAAAGGAGCAAGAGATGGCCACGGCTGAGACCAAAGTCATGATGCTGTTGGCGATGGCGCCCATGGTGTTTCCGCTGATTCCAGTGAGCTTGGTTGCTTCGATGGATAGAAAAGCCGCGAGAGAGCCTGAAGTGTTGCCCTCACGATCGAAGAAGGCCATGTTCTGTCTGAGAATCGAGGCAAACGCGTAGGCCCTCCCTCGACGTCCAAGCGCAGCTCCGGCAACGGCGAAACAGTAGCCTTGGATAGAGTGCACCAGCAGCAGGACAAATCCGAGCATGAGATACATGAGAGCCCAGAAGTTTAGAGATCGACCGCCAGTGCTTAAAGCAGGGTCAGTCATGGCGATGATGGCGTTGCCGAAGAAAATACCATTCGTTGGGGAGCCTGCGCCAGCGAGCACGCTGCAAATCAAACCGATGAACATGTGGTACCTCTCTGACTGATTGAGATTCCAAACGAGACTCGTTAACTGGAAAAGCGATTGTTCATGATCTTTCGCTCTCGGTCGGGCTTCCATTTTCTGCCCCGGGAGAAGGGCTTCCAATTCCTCGTCAGCATCATCATCGACAGAAACCTCGTGGACCTTTCCAGCATTGTGATTCTTGGAAAGTTGCTGAGCTTTCACGAGATTCGCGTAGGTAGAACTGGCGGCGAGCAACTCTTCGTGAGTTCCCTGTTCCACAACTTGTCCATGGTCGAGCACCATAATCATGTCGGCCTTTTGAATGGTGGACAGTCGGTGGGCAATGATGATGGTCGTCCTGTCTTTTGAGGCAGCCTGTAGTGCATCCTGCACAAGACGCTCGCTTCTGGTGTCCAGTGCCGCCGTGGCTTCGTCAAGGAGTAGGATCTTTGGGCGAGAAACAATGGCACGCGCGATGGCTACCCTTTGTCTTTGGCCGCCTGAGAGTTGAGAGCCACGCTCGCCGACTTTCGTGTGGTAGCCTTCAGGCAATGCTCTGATGAACAAGTCGGCTTTCGCTAGTTTGGCTGCTTCTTGGACACGTTCCATGACAGTGTCCTCAGATAACTACATTGAAGTGAGCTTGGAAGTAAGAAAAAATCAGAAGGAGCACTTACCTTGCCGTAATCGGCACCAAGACCGTATGCAATGTTTTCTAACACGGTTGTGTTGAACAAGAAGTTATCTTGGGCTACAAGCCCGATTAGTGATCGAAACCATTGGGTGTTTAAAGTCTGAATGGGATGCCCATCTAGCCTGATTTCACCATGCAAAGTCGGATAGAAGCGTTCCATCAGCGAGAAGAGAGTCGTCTTCCCGGAACCGGAGGGTCCAACAATGGCAATTGTTTTGCCTGCTGGGACGGACAAACTGAAGTTCTCGAGAATAGTTTGATCCGGTCGCGAAGGATATTTGAACTTAATGTCTTGAAACTCGATCGCACCCTCCACGTGATCTAGGGAATGACCATTATCGGACAAAGGATCGATTGGAGACGGACGATCGATGATGGCAAATAATCGCGAAGCTGAAGCGCCGGCTTGAGCGATAGCGGCAACAAAGGGAGCAGCATGGCCGAGAAGGATCCCGGATAGGCTGGCTGTGAAGATAACTGTGATGATGCCGGCGATATTTCCGTCGCCCCAACGGAGGAACCTATTACCTTGCCAAAACTAAGAGCGGCGAAAGATGTTAGTTGCTGAATAATACGCCGCAAGAGGATTTTCTTACCGCGAGGCCATTCGAGGTATTGAGGATGAACATCATTATTGCAATGAAGAACCCCATGACCAGTTTCGCCATAAAGTCGTCCTTGACAGGCTCAGTCAACGATTGCTCATACTTGCGCAGCATAAGGCGCTGAGACCCAAAGGCCGTCACATTGCGGATGCAAGATATGACTTCTTCGGCAAAGTTCCCAGTCTTGGCGAATCCGGTCGTGCTCTTCTCTTGGTACCGCTTCACGGTAGCTCCCAAGCCGCCCATGGCAACGATAATGATGACGGGCAAGCAGAGCAATACGAGCGCGAGCTTCCAATGTCGAACGAAGGCCACGACGAGAGCACTCAGAAAGCCACCGACACCGAAGCCTATAAGACCAACCTTTTGCGATATTCCGTCTTGGGCGAGACTGATATCGTTGGAGATGGAGACTGCGATTTCTCCTGCGCCGTGACTGTCGAAAAACGCAATGTTCTGACGCAGCACGGCGTCGAGGAAGGCCTGTCGCAACCGTCGAGTAACGCGCTCTCCGATATGGTTAAGTCCGTATATTCCAAGCGTCAGAACCACGAGTTCACAAACGCCAATATATACAAATATCAACGCCTGCTTGGAGACGTCGTGATTGAATGCGTCCGTCGGGGTTGTTCCATCTAGAAAATCACTAAACTTGCCCGCCAACGATCCGACGAAGACCTAGAAAAGTTGAGCAACTTGAATATGTGCCCTGGAGGAGAGATAAGAATTCACCATCATCAAAGGGTAGCCAGCTCCTGCAGTCATGCATGCTGCGGCAGATGCCACGAAAATGACACGGTCCAATGAGGTTGCGTAACGGAATAAGGTGAGGTAGCCGGCTGGCGAAGGGATCAGTGTCCCTTGGTTTTCTAGCGCGCGTTTCTCCAGATCATCTAAGACGAGGTGATCTGAGCTGGAGTTGGCATCCTTTTCCTTTCGAGGCATCGTTGCTGCTCTTTGAGGTAGGCCTCGTGTAAGATGGGTCACACTATACCGACTTGAACAGAGAACCGAATATTGTCTTGGGACGCGATTTCGACACCATACTTATAGATGGTACAAATAGATCTGTGAGATGTAAGAAAATTAAAAGGGAAGACCCCCAAAACCGAGAAAAACACATGTTAGCCACTGAAATGAGAGCTGTGAGGGTAAGATTCGATCGCATTGCGTGGAACGAAGCACTCGCACAACCGCGATTGTGCTTCACTACCGAAGCGAAGCTCGTTCCGCCCAAAAGGGAAATGAGCGAACGAGCTGTGGAGCAAAGCACCCACTTTTTCCCGCAAGACGGCGGTTCTGCCAAACATAGCCCCAAAGCCACGAGTGAAAGATGATCAACCCATGCACTGGGCTCTCCGTACGCATCATGTGACCTCGCATTTCTGTAAAGGGAATAGTGGAGGATGCAACCCAAGTCTCACGCATCAGCCGTCGATTCGTCACCCTGGACAGGCATTGGATGAGCTGAGGGACTAGGCATCGTCATCCCTTCTTCGAGCCGGATGACATTTCTCGACACTGTAATCAAACACATCCCCTTTTCTTGAACTTTGCTAGTGCCAAACACTCATCAATATCTGTCTCGACCTGGGAGCCGGACATATTACCTGCATGGCACACAAGAGCGGGACGTCGACCATCATCCCAGACTCAAATGCTTCCAATAATTATTACACAATATGCTGGTCAGGTATTTGATCCGGTCGGTGGGGACGCATCCACTCTCGAATCGGAACCCGAGGCCGTGGGCTCGTTGCCCCAGTTCAATACGTTCCGTCTAGGGGGGCAGAAGAGGGAAGCCATGGTCGAGATTCCCAACAACTCAATCGATCCGTCACGACAGAAACGCCCCCATCAAAAGTCCAGACGTGGGTGTTTTAATTGCCGCAGAAGGCGTGTCAAGGTAAGCTAACCTTCTTAACACTGGACATGGCGCATCTCGCTGCCCTACCCAACGCTTCCATTCCGTGCTGACCATGATAGTGCGACGAGAAGAGTCCTCGATGTTCACACTGCATTCGTCGCCACGACCACTGCGAATGGAGGAGCAGCAAAAAACACTATGACACCGGCAAAGATCTATCCGTTTGCATTCGGGGACTCAAGCCGCCTGACCCTCGTTTGCCCTTTTATCCGACAGCGGGCGACGACTCCATCGTCAATACCCTCCACATGAAGCTGTTCCACCACTTCGAGACGCATACTCGCCACACGCTTACGTTCGGCACGGTGTGGCAGGAAGCCATGAAGCTGTCTTTTGGGTTTGAGTCTCTAATGCACGCTATCCTGTGCCTGTCCGCGAAACACCTCGCCTACTTACACCCCGGGAATCCCGAGTACGGCATGACAGCCACCAAGCACTTTTCGCAGATGCTGCATCTGTTCCAACAGGACCTGAAAGAAAAGAAGTCATCATACAATGTCGACTGCTACCTCACCACAGCGACATTGCTCTCATACATTGTGTGGGACGACATAGAAGTCCTCCCGGGCGGCGACGACGCAGTGACGAGCGTCAATACTCTTGGAGACCGTGTCTTCTGGATCGGCGGCGGCACACTATACATGTTCATGTCGACCAATTTTTCGATTCTTGGGAAACAATCGTTATTTTCGCCACACATTACCTACAGTCCGCGAATCGCGCTGTGTAATGCCGCCGGCTTAACAAGCACGACCATTGACGCATATCAGTCTTTCTTCGACTATCGCCTCCCTCTTACGGTGGAGCAGCTCTCCATGCCAAATTTCTTCAGTTCAGTTCAAACTCAAAACTTCACCCACGAGGATCTCACCGTCTACTTCTTAAAACTAGACGTCGTCTCGGACACAGTAGAAGCATACCGACGCATAGTAGCACGCTTGTGCGTGTTTCTGTCCTTTCTACCTGAGATGCGAAGGCCCGGAAACGAAGGAGCATATGAGGAGGCTATACCAGATCTGGCCCGCTTCACGTTCTCCTTTCCTGTTGTCTGTTTCAGGGAGTACCAAGTCTTAACGCAACGGCAGAACCCAAAATGGTGGTTGCTTCTATATCACTTCTATCGGACAGTTACGATTGTCCTTCCAGAGCGTTTTTGGTGGGCGCACCAGCGATCTCGTTTTATGGAGCGTTCATTGATGAAGCTATTGCTTCAGGAGTGTGAGAAAAATGGGAAAGATTCCCTTTCAGATGTGGGGGTATAGACAAGACATCGGAAAATTGACCCTACAGATATTGTAATTCTCAATTAGAAATTTCATTCCGACATGTCGAATGACAAACCTAGCTTTCACCAGGCCGGATTGGCGCTCCACTAAACCCGAGTCTGGGGAAAATATTAGTGACTCCCGAATGCGACCCTTCGGCAACTGTTCGGAGGTTTTCCCCGGAAGGGTGTCATGCTTCGCCAGAGAGTCGCAGAGATGTGTGAGATTAGGTAGGCATCCAAGCCTTCATTTGGAATATGTCCGACCGTTTCTCTTGTTGAGTATTCTCCCCCGCGCTTGGTCAGAAAATTAGTCTCTTTGGTTGGGGGATTTGTCCTTCACGACACCACCGGACCGACCTGGAGCTCCGATCTCTACCGACAGGATACATAGGGGAAAAAAACTTCGGCGCAGTTCTCCGCCTCAATCCTGCCCGCTACTCAAATGTCATAGCCAAGGACGACGCCGGAGTGCCATTGAGGGGTTGTATTAAACGAATGAGACGCGGCTCGGAGGGCCGTTCCGAGGACAACCACCTTTATCACGACCCCGCATGCCGAAGGTTTGGTCGTTCAACCAATGTAACAGCATGTTTAACTATTGAGCCAGGAATTGTCATTTTAGCCGGTGCATTTCTCCAGGTCAAGTGACCCCCAGAGAAAGGTTCCGGATTAAAAATGCGAGATAGCACATCATAGTTCTTCTTTCCACCGAGAAACTCCTCTGTGTCCCAATTACAACCTGACTTCAGGATACCATCCCAACATGCCCTCATTCTCGGTAAGTCCAATCTATGTACTAAATGCGAAAAAAAGCAAAATTCGTGGTACCAAATAGCAGAGCCCGGACACTAAATGGTGGGGCTTATCTAGAGACTGGTGCGCTTTCTCGCAAAAGATGACCGAATCTACTACGGCGACGCCATTCTCCCCGATGGCGTAACCAACATCGCGGAGGCAAAGCAAGCACGCATCATTACCGGAGACATCTTTGGGAAGCATGAGGTCACCAGAAAGATCGCAGACATCCGACTTCTCCTCGCTCCGTTGGCGTCGGAGGATGTGCGAACGGTGCGATGTCTCGGTATGAACTACACGAAGCACGCCATTGAGGTGAGAGACGACACCACTAAATCATGTGTGAATATCAGCCTAATGTCATATAATTCAGACCAAGCAGCCGATCCCCAAATTCCCTGTTCTTTTTGTAAGTCGATTCACATTCATCAATCTTGCTTATTCTGCAAGAGCTTATTCTCATTGAACTCCTAGTACAAACCGGCAACCTCTCTATCAGGCCCCACAGATCCCATTCCCGTTCCTCCTCGAGCACAGACCGGTGGTTCTTTAGACTATGAGTGCGAACTTGTCATCGTAATTGGCAAAGAGACCCGAGACGTTTCCGAAGAGGAAGCACCCGACCATGTGTTGGGCTACACCGTTGCAAACGACGTGTCTCACCGCGACTGGCAGCTGAAGCACGGGGCAGGGCAGTGGTCCCTCGGCAAGGGCTTCGACGGATGGGCTCCTTATGGACCTGGTATCGTGACGAATGACATCATCAAAGACGCCCAGAACCTCAATGTCTGGACCAAACTCAACGGGGAAATCGTGCAGAATAGTTCGACCAAGGATCAGATCTTCGGCATCAAGAAGACCATTTCATTCTTGAGCCAGGGAACGACACTGCAGCCTGGAGACTTGATCTTGACTGGCACGTAAGTGGACCTCCCATTGCCTATTTTGAAACACGTAATCAAGAAATTAATGATGGTCTGTGTCTACAGCCCCGAGGGCGTTGGAATGGGCAGAGCCCCTCCACTGTGGCTCAAGGATGGTGATGTTGTCGAGATTGGGCTGGAAGGGGTTGGCTCTATAATCAACAAGGTTGAGTTTCGCAATTCCAGGTCCAAGATCTAAGTGTATTGGATATTTCTGTCGATGTCTGTTGCATCCTCCTTTCACTTCATTTTTACTCGTCTATCAATTATTTATCAAGGCCCTCCATGAATTGTCAAGGTAAAACGGCGTCATTAGAACTCTACCTTGTGATAACCTATCTACGAGAAAACCAGTACATCGGAGGCTTCTTCATGTAACAATTATTGGTATTTGCTTTGACAGAATCTATTGCATAAAAATCAGATCGCAACCACATCGGCCTCCAACTGATTATTTGCACCAGCCCTTGATGTCATCGGGACTGGCATAGCAGGTTCCGACGCCGTCAGCGCAGTCGAACCCACTCTTTGCAATTTCTTTGCAAGCATCTTCCCATTGATCTCCTGCGATATTCTCTTCGCTTGAGTTCTGAGTGCACTGCAACGACTGTCAGACAAGGTCCTATGGTTCTTGACATTTGGCTACTTACTCGTCCAGAAGCAGAATCGTACGTGGTACCACCCCACTATCGACAGTTGTTACTAAACATGCACATTAAACCATATGGGCGAGTGATGAGCATACCTCGTAGCCGGCGTCGTTGTAAATCGTGCAGGATTTGGTGGTCATTCGCCAGTTGTAGCTGTCACCATTGTGGCAGGTACAGCTAGCATGAAGATCGGCCAAGCTGTCGAGGTATGAGACAAAGGTGGCAACTAAGGGGTGGAGATGGTTATGACTTACGCCACAGAGAAAAAGCAAAAGGCTGAAACGACCTTGGTGATTGAGAGTTGCATGATGACGGATAATGAGAGACTGTTGGATAGGTTTCCAATACTAAAAGAATGAATTATATGCCAGGTAAACGAAAAGAGTGAACGTCTGGATGCTGAGCATAGAAGACTTGCAGATACTGCCATTCCACGACCTCTATATAGCATCACAGACATATGTCTGAATCGGTGATTAGACGGCAAAGCAATCAATGCTGATTAACGCCACTCTCTTGCCGCGTGACCACCCGCTCAGTACACGGATGAGTATGAAACAGACCCTTGAATCGATTGAGCTCGTACCACCAACAAGGAAAAATACCCTACGCGGCGGGGAGGGTGGGTCAATCTTGAGACGGTTATCGACCCCTAAAGTAAAAAAGATGGAGTTGCCGATGAATCCGAGCGTCCTTCCCTGTCACTGTTGCCAAATCTGGACATCAACTCGCGCTAAGAACCTTGAATGTTCATGCGGCCTCTATTCTAAATGCAGGTCAATCATCAGATGAAACCGGGTGGTGGGAGAAATGCAACCCTCTTGGACCAGATGACTGGTCAATGCCGCTCCCATGACGAACGCTCCTCCACACATCGTATCGTCCCAATATTTAAACTTTCCGTTGGCATTGCGATATGCTTGAGATTCAGGTGCTCGAAGCCTCACAATTACGTACATGTGGGCGACGGCACAGCCTTCAAAGGCGTTCCTATCATCCGTTGGTAATTTCGGAAGGTGTGGGAGTTTGTCAATCTAAAACTCGTCCCTACCTTAAGCATACCACTATGGCCCGCTCAGTTCGTATTCCTTTTAGGAAAAGAGCTGATCTATCGATAAAGGGAAATTCGAATATGCATGCTACTACTCGATCGAGAAATCAACCTTTGCGGGTTTGTCGCGCACGCCGAAATGTGGCTCTTTGCCAAGAAACTGGTGACATCTACCAATGAGAGGCTCACCTGCGGTTTCATCCTGACTCTTTTCAAACAGCTCCACCTGGAGTGACCGAAAAGGCTATCCCAAGTAGGAAAATGGACGAGTCAGGCGAGAAGACCTCTGTAATGTTGTAGCATCATACGTGATTTCTTTAAAAGAGTGAAGGCGCTCACGATGATGAGGACATTGCACACTCAGCAACTCACCACTTTCGTTTAGATCGTTTTCAGTCTCCATACAGTCTCTCGTTGACAGTCACTCTTTAAATCGTTGTATTTCCAATTATCTCAATCAGTCACAATGTTGTCACCAACCGTTGCTGCCATCCTTTGCCTAATCTCTGCGGCTACAGCTGCCCCTGCGGCTACCCCTTCCTCAACAGTTCTAGCTGCCGACGATGTCATTGTCCTCAATGTCGATGGCACCAGCCAGGTCATGAAGGCGACTGAGTTTGACCGCCTCGAGACCAGGGCCTTGGCTGCACCCGTCAGCATCAACCCAGCCAACACTGCCAAACTTACCCGTCGTGGTTGCGAAGAGAGCACCGAGGTCCAAATCACTTCAGACGAGGAGTTCCTCAACTGGGATGTTGCCATTTCTCCCGTCCTCAGCAGCTCGGGTGGCACTGGCACCGTCGCCGTCACTTCGGGCTATTCAATCTCCAACACTGTTTCCGTCAGCGCTTCCTATGATGTCACAATCATCAAGGACCTTCTCTCAAGCTCACTCTCCATCTCCTACTCCGAGACTTGGTCAACTACTGAGTCTCAGACGCTCTCATTCACGGTCCCTGAGAACCAGAACGGCGTCATTGTCAGCCAGCCCTATGTTCGTCGGGTCCAGGGCAACATCCTGTCTGGATGCACCGATAGCCCGGACAAGGAGGCCTTCACGTCGGACACTTACACCAGCCAATCTTACGGCAATTTGAACTGGGTTAAGGGAGTGATTCGACTCTGCAGCAGCGAACAATACCCCATCCCCTACTGCATTGGAACCGGAGAGCACTCTTAAATCGAATTGCTATCCATATCAATGAAGCCAGTAACTAGGATCACAACACATGTCTCGACAATTTATCGTTGTTGCCCTGGCTTTGAATGCTTAGTGCTTGGAAGGCTGTTGTTTGTGGGCAATAGAAGTCGCACCTATAATTAGTCATTGAGTGCTCGTTCATGGGCCTTAGTAAATGTCATCTCATTAATGAATCATTCAACTCCTTACTGTGATTCGAAACTCTGACACGATTTATGACGGTTATATACGGGGCATTTGCTCAAAAGAGACATTTTTCAAACGGTGTGTGATGATCCGTCAGCGACTGAGCATTTTGCAAAGTACTTGTGTGAACAACTTTGAGAATTTTTTTTAAATTAACATCCATATCATTTCTGACCGCAATTATCCTTGAACTGTATGTGTTCTTAATATCGCTGCTTGCTTCACGAGAACGTGGCTTTCTGACAATGGAGAGGGACCTACCCTACATTCTGCTTGCCCCTGACTTACTCTTGTTAGTACAGTACCTCCGACCCTAGATTATTAGGTGATATATACTCTCTCTAAAACAAAAGACACCTATTACAGGGCCCAGATAAACTTCACAACGCCGATGGACCTACCTGCCGTTTGGGAAGTGGCTGAAGATACCGGAATTTACTCAGTTAGTTTTGAACTACCACGCCCCACTTCGTTCTTCGAAGCTATTTCCTTCAAACTAGTTGGAATTCATGCCCCTATCTCCAAGTGGCTGAAGGAGTTGATTCAACCAGACAACAAAGTGTTAGAATACGGAATGCACAATTGTATTGCAAATAGCTAGAGGGGTATATCACACTGGACTGCAAATTGTTCCTAGTGTTCCCTTCGGAGAGACTTTCCTCAGCACTACACTTTCTCACTTCATGTTGAAATAGGCCCACAATATTAGGCCTGGGTAGAGCGGTCTCCAAGATTCCTTCTCATACTATCATAATATGGCGAGCGAACGAAACCGATAGTCAAAACCACTAAAAAGAAAAGACATACAACAGCGAGGATTCCCCGGTCGTCACCGACCCGAGTACTAATTCGCCGCTTCTCAGCTTGACTAAGGGAGAGCGGACGGGATCCCGTATTTTCTAAGAGCTGTGGTCGTATGTATTAATGAGGGCTTCAGTTACGGGCTAAGTAGGCGGTAAATTCACCTTCGCGAGCCAGCAAAAAACATACAACAGTGAGGATTCCCCGGTCGTCACCGACCCGAGTACTAATTCACCGCTTCTCAGCTTGACTAAGGGAGAGCGGACGGGATCCCGTATTTTCTAAGAGCTATGGTCGTATGTGCTCAAAGGTGGCCGCCGGTCGCCTGATATCCGTGAGGCTATCGTGAGAAGTCAGGGATTGCAAAATGGACGCAAAAAAAACATACAACAGTGGGGATTCCCCGGTCGTCACCGACCCGAGTACTAATCCACCGCTTCTCAGCTTAACTAAGGGAGAGCGGACGGGATCCCGTGTTTTCTAAGAGCTATGGTCGTATGTACTGTGATGCGGCGCTGAGTCAATCCAGATGGCTGAGGTGGATAGCTTCACGAGCACCCTCCTAAGATACACCGTGGCGGAGTTTCTTCCAAGTAAATTAGGTAGCAAGCATCAATACTACTTTACCGCTTCTGATCTTCTGATATTGATAAAGCAACGTTGGATAGGAATTTTTTCCTGTCTGGCCTTCCCGGTGTAGCATTTCGCTCAATCTCCAGGTCAGTAGATATGTTTTGCCTAGTACTTTAACCGCCTCGCAGAGATGGGCGGCTGGTAAACGGTTTCTTACATATCTAAATCCCAACCTTTGCACGTCAATTGTTCTTTGGAAATCTGTGGTCTGGTTGCATCCTTACGAAATGAGACATTAACATTTGTGTATGTGAATTAAGGGCTGTAGATTGCACTTGAAGAACATGTAAAGGGGGGAATGACAATTCGAAATTTGGAGTCAATCATCAGTGTGGTACTCAAGTCTCAATGGCTGAGATCTAAAAATGTCTCGAAAGTCGGAAAGAGTTCCCATTTCAACCTGACGGTCCTGAAATACTCAACCATCAACCGTCCAAGTCGATATTTTCCAAAACGCCAGAAAGTTTTTCACATATCCTTTCTCTCTTGACTTTCCTATCTAAATTCTCATCTATGTGCTGCAAGAGACGTCCAGGTACCACGCAATTGTACTTGTAGTCTTGTGCGCCTTTAGCCATAAGGCTGAAAACTGCAGATATGCCCTCTACGCTCGCCAGATTGTCAACCCACCTTATGCGTTGCTGGCCGTCGATCTGGCGTGAGAAATCGAGGAGCCGCCCAGCTAGGCCGGCGGCAATGCTGGTAGCCACAGATGTGCCGGTCAAGCCTTGCCCCATCGAGGGCGGAACCATTACTCCTTCGCCTAGGATGGCAAAGTTCTTGGATTTACTGGTCTGAGGTGCTGGGTTGATCGATGGCGATACCTTGGCGCGGCCATCTGTGCAGTACATGCATACCACGTCCTGCATTCGCGCTGGGAAAGTCACTTGCCTAATGTTACCGTAATTCGATGCTGCCGCGAACACTAATGTTCCGTCACTTGCGACTCGTTTGATAGCTTTCCGCATAGGGGCGTGATCTCGCTCGAATCCCGAGGCAATGGTGATGATATCGGCCTCCCAAACATGTTTTGCATGCTGGATTGCCTGAAAATTGCTTAGACACAGACCTTGACACATTGTTCTGGCGCCTTACCTCTAGCATCAAGTCTTGGGTATCATCGTTCGCCTGATTACTCTCAAAGACTCGGGCAACATAGACTTCAGCTTGGGCGTAGACTTTGAAGACTAACTTTACGGAATTCGTACCATGCCCAGTATTGTCTTGCTTGATGTCATCTTGTTTAGAAACGAAGTCTTTGTAGCCTTTAATGTGTTTGGCATAGGGGTCGGTTCCGTCGATGCCAGTGTCTATGACCACGACCCGAACTCGCTTGTAGGTCTGATCGATCTCGCCAGGCATGGACGAAAGAATACTGTTGAGGATGTCGAGCTCATCGAACCAATCCTCCGACGAGGCTTGTCCGATGCTGTTTGTGTCAGTTTAGTTTGCAACCGCATCTATGCAAGACTTCTTACCAGCTTGCCACCGAGCCCTTGGAAGTGGCAGGGGGGGTGGGTATTGTTTGGCGATCTTCAATAGGTCGTGTATCGCTCCATGCAAACCCTACTTAGCTAACAAATACTCAAATTATTCTACAGAGCAACTCACCGAGGTAGCATCTTCTGTGTGGGCGGTAATTCAACGGTGGGGCGAAGCTTAATCTTATCTGGCTGGCCATAAAGGCCTATAATTGTGTGAAGGTGGTCGACCACATGATCTTGCAGAACATTCCGAAGCTCATCAACACTGTGTCGATGTTGCATAAATTTTGAAGGCCGTAAACACTCGCCGATCACAGTTTTCAATAGCGGAAATGAGTCTTCCAGTTTGTCCGGGTCATCGTAGAGCTTGAGAGCGGCATACAGATCCGCATCGGCGTTGGGTTGTCCGTCAGGTGCCAAGCAGTCTGGTCCGAAGTGATCCTCAATGACTGTCCCGAGTTCAATTTCCAGTAGGATAATACCAAGGGCCTTGATCTTTGGAAATTTGTGAGGCCGAAATACCGAGTCATCACTTTTCGCATCTGGATTGAATCGTGCTGAAATGAAAGGCTCGTTTAGATAGATACCGGCGTTGCTCGCACTCTTACGGCGCTCGAACATGAAGTGTATGCTGTCCTTTGACCATTCTGCGCCCATCCAGTCAGTGGAGTAGAATTGCCATACTGCCTTAGCCAAAAGGTAAGACAGCAGATACTTCATCTTTTGAGATAACTTGTGGTTCCTCAAAATGGTGTTTAGGGACACGGAAGGAGAATTTGGCACCCATGACTTTGCCCCTTCGCACCATTCAACAAATTGTAGGTGTTTGTCTGAAACCACAAGAGAAAGCTGGTATTGCTGTCTTGCGCTAATTCTCTCGCAAAAGTCCGTGGCGTGTATCGGACCACTGAGAAGTAATTGGACAGCTTGATCTTCTTCGCTCTTGAATTTAGCTTTCCTATGTCTGGTCAGTACCGGGATGTAGCAAGGATTATGTATTCTGAAAGCCACCATACCTTCTGTGGACTCGGATCTGGGTCTCTCGCCACCTGAAAGACTCTTCGGGTAGTTCGTTATGCGGATGCGCCAGGAACATCATGTTAAACGCGGGCGACTCGCAGCCTCCGTCGCCCTCCACTGCCAATCGAAGTATCCCTGCGATTTGTCTCTTCTCGGTTCCAGTGCCACAGAACAAGTATTCCGATAGAACCTGATGAAGGGTTCGAATGGAGCCAGTGAAATCATCGCCGGTCCAGATCTCGTTCTTGGTTTTCGGATCAGCCACTTGGTCCTCAACATTCAACGCGCCCCCGAAGGCTTGGAGTATTCTGAGGAGATCATGTTTCCGTTTTGTTGAGTCGGGACTCTGGCCTGAAGCCAATTTCCGGATACCATCCACGGCACTCTTTCGGTTGTTGTGACGGAGCAGATCAAGGCCAGGATACCTTTGAGCTAGGCAAAGACCCTCCTTCGCAGCCTTTAACGGTCCCGATGGCCGTCTATAGGCAAAACTAGATTGTGGCTGGAACGCCTTATGGTCACTTATGATTGATCTTCGCAGATTTCACGTTGAGTTTTGCTTACTTTGCAGATTCTTTCGAGATTACTCAGTAATTTTAGTATGCGAGTATCAAGCCCTGAAGTCGCTGTGTTTTGGGCTTGGAGATGCTGATTGATCAACCAGAGCGCTGCGGAAAACGAGGGGCAAAACTGGTCCTCGCCGCTTCCTCGTAAGCCCTGCGCTATCGTAGCAAGTCGCTCAGTCACGTCGATTGCAAACTCGATGAGCGAAGCCTCGGGCGCACCCATTATAGTTCAGGCCATTGAACGGCTGACGACAGGCAGCTTTGTTGGGTTTATTTTCGGGCACTCAAGAAAAGAAAGAGACGTGTTTTGTTCTGCCTTGCTCAAAGTCAGCCGCGTCGCTAAAGTCATGAGACCAACGGGTCACGGGACTAACCATGCATAATGAGCCTGTAGGGTCTGACTAAGTAGGCAAGCCACTTTCAGTGGCAGTGTCTGGGACAGACAGCAGGACCCAAACACTCAAATTGCTAGACATAAATCCTACGCTAGAAATCTCTACTTATGATCTATATCAACTAGGAAGGTCCACTTGAAAAGGCGCCTAGTATTGCATAGACATTGGGGTGGCCCTTCCGCTACGGGAGCTGCGGTTAAGACTGGTTTGTTGAGCTGCCACTGTAGTTAGTGATTGTCGATTATGCTATCTGCTCAATGGTTTCTGGCACCACAACAATTTCGTCATCCGATCCGCCAGAGTCGACAGCAAATATCTCGCTGCAAAGTAGCCCTTCGTCCAAAAGGACATCTTTTATGTTTTCCATGCCCGTTGAACTATCATCCATGCTGAATGTCGCGTCCTTGGTGAAAGTTTTCTGCCTCCAGTCCTTGACAAACAGCCCTTTCGCGATTTTCGAAAATCTCACAGCCCAGACGAAATCATTTGTATACTTTGCAGACACAGAGACGGAATGCTGCGACGAAATGCCACCATCAGTGGTAACTTCAGCGATGCCGGTAACACCTCTAGGCAGTATCAGATGAAATGAACGAAATAATGCTAGGAGTGAACTCTGAGGTGCTTACACTCCTGGCCCTCCACGAATACCTCTCTCACGTCCGTGAGAAATCTTTTGGCTAGAGTTGCCACGGACGATCTTCAGCCCCGTAATCATGAAGATGGACCACGTTGGACCAAGCTTGATGGATTCTATGAACTCGGCAACGGGCGCGCTAGCCAGACACAGATTTATATAGGCTCTTGTAGGCTGCACGATCATGGTGTCTAGACGATCAATTTGCCAGTAGTTGCCGACAGTCTTCTTCAAAGCCAACCCTAGCGATGCCTTAGCAGTGACACCCGCCGCTGCTCCAATAGGCACATCGACTGTCGCGGCTATATCGAAGTTCTGTTCTTTATTTTCTTCCCATTCAAAATCGGTGGGGCGGGTGCGGTAAATGGGCATATCAAGGGGGAATGGTTCGGGGCCGCCCGGGTTGATCACCTGGTCAAGGTGTCGGAGATCCTTGATGATATGGCCAAGACAGATGGGTCCAGTTTGCCCGAATCCGCCATTATCACTATTCTCCTGTGGAGGGGGGTAATGTGTTTGGGGAAGAACGAACCAGCATTTGTCCATCTTCGCAGCGGTGCGGTATCTTGTTCAAACGTCCGACATTCGACACACGCATCTGCAGGTCATATATCGACAACATGAGCCTTAGTATTCCGGGCGGAAAATGCCGCATAAAGATACCGAAATGAACTAGCTAGGATTCCAGGGATTATTTATTATCCCGGTGGGTGACACTCCTCTTTGGTTGGTGGACGCGATCGCTCAGCCTCAAAGTCATCATCAACTGACAAGCCAGTGATTAGCCGCAGGTACTCAGAAAACCCCGCTGCGAGAACGAAAAAAGCCAGAGGCCACCACTGTTGAGGAGAGTTCAGGCTCGAAACCTCCATAATCAACTCCAACACGGCTACATAATCTTCACATACGCTCAGCTAAATGGGTTCTCACACTTTCGAAAATGGACTGTACAGATGAGCTGTGTCGTCTCACTGAGAAATGTGCCTCGACATTTACATATTTGGCCGATCAGTCGGGCATATCTGACTACGACTGGCTAGAAGATCGTGCTGCTGACTTTGCTTGGTGGTCGCATGGTCTCAAAGCGCAGAAGACGGGCCGGAGCTCTCTCGATTTTCGGCTAAGGAACCGTCCTGACATTCAGAAGATCATTTCGGGTCTTCTTCATAGCTTGCTTTCGGCCTTAGAGGAGTACCCACGTAGCTGTAAGTCGCCACACTCACCTAGTCCACATTACTTGACGTACTTGGACTCAAAATATCTAGGTGGTGATGCGCAAAAGGCGTCAGGCAACGATCCCACCGCCGATAGGAATGAAACGGATGACGAGTCCTCCGAGTCCGATGGTAGCTCGACTCATTCTCCGTGGTCCGAGTTATCAATCGAGGGGCCCGAAGGAAAGGCGAAGACATCCTCACCAGCAACCCCGCTCTCTGAAGATTCCGGTCCCAGATTCTTTATCAAAACCAACCTCAGTCTATTAGCGAGGATGTCCATCGCAATCAGAAAATCAGGTGCAAAGCTAAGATACCTCAAAGCCGATGAGTATCTCCAGTCTCACATGGATAACAACGAGTACATGGAACTGAGGCAACACCTTTCCTTCCTGATTCAAGTTGGCCCATACGAGCAACGTCTATTCATCGAACTTGGTCGCCAGTCAACTATCAATAAAATTCCCAAAGCCGTCCAAATAGTGGTCCGCGCGTGGATTCTCGACCCGTCTCGAATTACCCCGATCCAGCAACGACTCGTTGAGACCAATGTCACAAGAAGGAACAGAATTATATATGCTCGGCGCATGTTCGACAAAGATGCTATCCCTGAGAAACGCGAAAATGATGTTTCTAGGATCGTGGCCAGCTCACCAGTATCAGAAGCGCGACTTCTATCCATTACCCAGCCGACTAGGGTTGACCTCAATGTACAGAAGCCCCACAGCGCCAAACCTCTTGATCAGCCGTCTTCCCAGCACGTTGAGTCGATACGGACCTTGACTGCGACGGAACTGGGATCTCAGTTCGTCTTACCTAATCTTCTGCCAACGAAGGCAAAAGAGACACAATCAATCGTCACAAAAGTGACGCGAACGGGTTTCAAGCAAGACTACCCGCCATGCCCGGCTCACGAGCGCAGCTTTCAATGCCCATACTGCGTACAGGTGCTCCCCGAAGAGTACTCATTGAAATCGAGATGGAGGTACGCTTCTGTTTTATCCCATATCATGAGAAACAACATAATAGTCCTAGTCCCTGACTGGTCGTTCACAGAGGACATGTTGCACAAGACTTAAGCCCGTACTCATGTGTATACGAGGCATGCTCTGATTCCCAAAAGCTTTACGGCACAAAAGATGAGTGGATCAAACATATCTCCACTCAACACAGCATCCAGCGCTGGGTTTGCGATCAGTGCACCATCCAGAGTGACTTAAGTGAAGATCTTGCATTTGACCACGAGCAAGACTGGAAACAGCACATGAGCTCCTGTCACAGAGACGAGTTTATCGATTCTCAACTCGCGGTTCTTGTGAGTTTAAGCAGAAGACAACTCACTAGACCAGTTCAATGCCCATTGTGCAAGCGGCCAGAGAACTCTGTGCGGCCAGATCAAGACGATCATATTGCTGAACACCTGCATTCATGGGCGTTGATGGCGCTTCCCTGGGATTTCCACACAAAAGACCAACATTCCTCCGATTCTCCCGTTTTGGGCTCCAGCGACGACCTGGCTAGACTTTCGAATATGAGCGAGCTTTCGGAAGACAACGGCGCCGATACTTTCATGAATATTGGAGAAAATCTCGATCGTGAGATCTCCCGCTGGATACACGGAAGTTCCAATCTACCAGTTGCTCATGCGAAGCCTCTCGAGTCGTTGATTATTTCCTTCAGCAGCCGTCTGCAAGACTGGAACATGAGCGCTTGTCTAGATGAACAAAACGAGACAGTGCTACAACATTTGATCATCATCAACCAGGCTATGGCTCAAATCTCTCGATACCTGCCATTGGATATGGACTCAGCCAGCCAGGCTTCCGAGCAAGGAGCATCATCACCGCAGCGTGGCGCCGAGAGAAATCTTCAGAGCGAATTAGAGACTGCTTCGGAATACATGGATATCATTCTCTCTGGACATCGTCAAGCCCCATCTCAACCGCTCGCTGACAAGTCCTCCAACATTGACAAGGCAGGGAGTCTGCTTTTCAACACGTTCCTCAGAGGCGATGACGAAAATATACCCATGAGCGACTTCCAAAGAGAAGAGCTTCTTGTCAAAAACCGCGATCATATTGTTCGGTCTGGAGATGTCAGCGAGTGTCTACAATGGGCTCGCGATGTTGTGATGTGGGCGGAAGTTGCTGACACAGTTCGGGGCATTGAAAATAACGCACAAGGTCCCCGTGAATCTGAACTTCAACTGAAGGTGGACGCCCTGGATATTATATCTTCTCAATCCGATGAGGGACATCCAGAGGCACTCTACTTACGAGGCTGGTGTCTCGAGTACGGCCAACTTGGATATACCATGAACAAAGCAGATGCTATTAATTCTTATCGTCAAGCATCAGAATCTGGGCATGGGCGCTCCCATTTCCAAATGGGTTGGTTATTGGGCGAGGCCGGACAATGGGACTTAGCTCTTGAGAGTTACCAGAATGCCTTGACCCTGGGAGATTCCGCGGCCAAGTTCTACATAGGCTGGATGCACTTACTGGGACAACACGACCAAGTCAAAGATGAAACACGTGGATTAGCCTTGATTAAACAAGCAGCAGATACTGCCGATGAAGATGCGCCCCTCAGCGCATATATATATGGCATGTTGATAGCCAGACGAGTTCCGGAGGTTGAAATCCCGGAATCTTCATTGACTACCGACCTGGTTCTAGCAAGGTCGTATATCGCAAAGAGCGCGTACCTCGGATCTCCACTGGCCCTGTTGGCGATGGGGTCTGGCCACGAGCTGGAAGAGTTCGGCTGTCGATTTGATCCCGAAAAGTCGGTTCATTACCTTCATCTTGCGGCTCGAAGAGGGTTGTCAGAGGCGGCAGTTAGCTTGAGTCGATGGTTTTTACTCGGCTCTGGCCGCGTGGTTCCAAGAGACAAGGGGATTGCGTTCAACTTCGCACAGTGGGCTATGCGGAGCAGACTTCCTGACGCTTATTTTCTAATGGGCTGCTACTTTGAGTTTGGCATAGGCGCTACTCCGAACTTGGAAACAGCAAGGAGTTGGTATGAGACTGCTCGCGGACTTGGGCATCAAGGGGCTGCCGAACGAATCGGCGTTTCCGCTGGCGACTTACCATAATTCTCGACCACCGCAGCAACGCCACCAGACCAAGGTCTAGCCAGATGTTCTCATTAACAAAAAGACTATCTCCCTAGCCATGAGGTTTATCGAGCTACGCCGAGTAGATAGTCACTGCAGCAAGGATGCAGGTGCGTTTAAATCTCAAAAGAAGTTAAAGGGGCAAAGAAACCAGCCACCCTCCATTGTGACAGTCAAGAATAGATTGAAAACGCCCAACATGGGCGAATATCAGAGGAAAATCTGGTTGAGATTTTAATTCAATTTAAACGAAACTTAATCATCCTGGTCGCGTTTATTACAACCGTTTTCGTCCCTTTGATTCGCCCAGCTTGAAAACCTGTACAATAGCAGTGAGTGAGAACTGAGAAGTGGCAAGTGTCGTATACCCCATATCCAAAATCCTCGTGTTTCTACGATTAGACAAGCAAACTTCAAGTTGAACGAATCCTGCATCTACAATCAGATTGATTCCGTCGGTTGGCCGATTGTCTTAGCTTTGATCAAGTAAACATGGAAGTTGGTCAAGTTGGAAGGATCCATCATTCGTTTACCCGGGTCTCCCTCAAGACTGTCGCACAGTCACATGACAACCCCGCTCACTGAGCCAGAAATAGACTTCATCCAAGTCTAGATGAGCTTCCCAACCAGATCACTTGACGCCAACAACTTCAAGAGAGGTCGCAACTGAAACCTCTCAGCGGCCTGCATTTCTATGAACTCAAGGCCGAAGTCAGCGAAGGACCAAGCTGCGAATACTTGATGCGACTCTCCCCACTTGATCATTCGTGTGCCTTTGCAACCAGAATGACCTAAGACCACGAGAAAAGGATTTTCGAACAACGGCATCCCTCCCATTCTTCCAAATATATCGGACTCATATTTCTCAGAGAATTGAACCTTTCGTCATCTAGCCTCAATGGGAGACGAGGGCCGCCGAACCCTCCCGAGAACCGGCTATCCAAGACGAAGGGCTGTTACTGCATGCTCCACATGCCGAGAGCGGAAGAAGAAGTGGTAAGTATCGGATGATGGATCGCTTCATTATGTTTAACGTTTCCAAAGGACACTGACGTGAATACCCCTCTTCTAGTGATAATGCAAGGCCAATTTGCTCCTTTTGCCGACAAATTGGGGGGCAGTGCCGGTACGACGCTCGTGATGCATCATCGTTCGATCCTGCAAGCCTGCAGATCCTTGATCGGTTATCGGTCATCGAGAATCTGGTTAGAGAGATGCATGTAAGCCCCTCCGCCAGTGCTTCTTCCTCGCGGTCACAAGCAAGTCAATCGCGCGTCCCGCCTCTGCTGCCAGAGGTCGACCTTGAACTGGATCATCCGTCGCCAAGTCCGAGCTCGGCTGTCTGGCGGCTCAACCTTGACGTCAACTACAGAGTTGGTACCGACAGAATCCTGCAATGGCCCGTCTTCCAGAATTCTCTGTCCTCGCTGCGGCAATCCTCATTCCTTGACTTCAACGGCGCGAAGGCACTTACTCATCTTAATGATGCCTTCAATAGAGAACGGTCACCGAGCGATCTCTTGACTATACAACGCGGCTCAACCTACATCTCCACCGAACGGTTAGACATTGAGCAGCTAGTAGAGCAGTTCTTCACAAGGGTCCATGTAAAGAACCCCATCCTCAATCGGCCCCTCGTAGAGCAATATTGCCTGCAGTACTACGAGAACGGAGCCACGTTCAACCTCGAAACGTGTCTTGTGCTGCTGATATGCGCACTTGGTGCCGTTGCAACCGAGTTTGTTCCCGGGGGGCCGTCAAGCGATATCCCGTCTGAGAACTTTGCAAGACTCGAAAGCCTAAGAATGGGAAATTGCTATTTCGCAGCAGCAGAGAAGAGACTGGCAGCTGCTCTGAGCTGTAATAGTACTCTCGCCGTCCAGTGCCTCTGTCTTGCTGGGTACGTCATCTTATCTTGGTTCGGATATCTTCAAAATATGAGTTTAACACTGCAATAGGATCTATCATATGTATACGATCAATCCTATGGCTGCACTGCGAATGTTCCACGCCGCCGGGTCCTCCATGCAGGTGCTAGTGTCTACCGAGTATGTTCTTCGCGTCTTCTTAGGCAGATTGGGAATGTAGCTGACTTGAAGCGCAGGGTAGATTCCCCTAATGGAACGTCTCAAATGAACTCAAGCTTATTTTGGGCATGCTTCAAATCGGAACGGTAGGCTCAGACCTTCTTCTAAGCCTTCGCTTGGAGCTCTGACACAAAACAGGGAGATTTTAGCGGAGCTTCCGATTTCCCCGCCATTTCTCGGGGAACTTTGCTCGCCTGAAGGATATCCTCTCCCACTTCGAGGGGAATACGCTGTCTCTGGCATGGACGTTTGGGCGGAAGGAGATGAAGACAGCTGGTATTTCTTTCTCTCGGAGATTGCCCTCCGGCGCATCACAGACAAGGTTGCCGAGGTGGTTCTCGAATATATCGAGTCGCCCTCTCAAGCTGCCCTCGAGGAGCTTATCCCCATCGTGGCCGAGTTCGAGAGGCAGGCTCAAACGTGGAGGGAGCACCTTCCTCTAAACATCAATTTCCCAGACGTCCCTCGGCCAGCAACTACCGAATGGCAACACTACAGTCGAGGACGCTACTATCGGGTATTAGAGCTGATGTATCGGCCTTTCATCTTCTCCGCCGTCCACGTCCCCGGCTGCAGCCCAACCATTCTGGAGTTCGCCAACAAAGGGCTGATCAATGCTTCCAACTACTTGCAACACTGTCACTTAACACACCGTCATCATGGGCTGTGGCTGCAGCTTCGAAACGAGCTGAAGGAGAGCTGCCTTTTGCTAGCAGCGGCGCGGTCGAACCTTGAGATGCCCTTTGGGTGGTACAGCGGTGTCAAGAAGACACTCGACTCTTTTGAGTACTGGCGGGCCGAGTTTCCGCCTTGTCAGTCGTATACGGATGTCGTTCTTGCGATGGGCGGCTCTTCTGCGATGGATGAGGATGGGGATATGATGACATGACGACTCGCGAGGCTAAGAAATGGTCGACATCTAAATTACCTATACTTATACATGATGCTTCGAATGTTTGTGTTAAAACATTCTTTATTACAATAACAGCTCTACACGAAATACAGTTTATCCTCGCTAGACACACCAGTGCGTATTAGAGAGAACTAACTAGATTAAGATACTAAGTCCTGTTAATTGTCACGTATGTCGCATTTCTCATCGACATCGCGATCTATCCTTTAACGATGTGGATGAAGTATCATAATAGAACATGGAATTTATTCTTGCGCTCTAAAATATTACTACAATCTATAGGCCTGTCCACGTAAAGCCCTCCTCGACTCGGAAAGTGGCCGTCGCAGCAATATCCTGCGAAGAAAACCCGACCAGAATCTCGTAGGTACCGTCCTCGGCCCGCCAGCAGGAGCTTTCTGTGTCGTAGGAGCTCACAGCATACTTATCGAAGCTGATACGGAGGTCGGCAGAAGCTCCAGGTTCAAGGAGCGACGATTTGCGGAATCCTTTGAGCTCCTTAGCCGGCCTAGCAAACTTTGAAATGCTGTTCCCTTCGTTCTCTAATCTTCTGACGTAGAATTGCACAACCGCCCTGCCAGCTACCGCTCCTGTGTTAGCCACGGCGCACTGTGCCTCCAGGGGAGTCTTCTCGCTCAGGATTCCAGGCTGAGCAATATTGAGGCTGACATAGCCAAAGGTGGTGTAAGACAAGCCGAACCCGAAGGGGAACAAGGCATCCGGCTTGTCGGGTTGATCGTAGTGACGGTAACCAAGGAAGATGCCCTCTTCATAGCGGATGACGTCGTTGTCATCACCCGGCCAGTTGGGATAGGAAGGAGCATCCTCAATAAATCGCGGCCACGAGACTGGTAGACGACCAGAGGGGTTGACTTGTCCAGTTAAGATACGCGTGATGGACGTACCCGCTTCTTGTCCTGGGAACCAGGCCTGGAGAATACCGGCAACGTCGTCGTAGATTTGATGCAGTGAGACAGGCGAGCCGGAAGTATTGACGATGACGGTGTTGGAGTTAGCCGCGGCGACAGCCTTGATCAGATTATACTCGTGCGGCTTCAGGTCCATTGTTGACCTGTCAAAGCCTTCAGACTCGAGATCAGGAGTCGTGCCGGTGAAGACGACAGCGACGTCGGCCTTCTCCGCAGCTTCTGCGGCGGCTCGAATGCGCGCTGGGATATCGACGAACTCGAGGAATCCGACAGCAGAACCTTGAGTCACTTCGCCGCCAATGCTGCCCTTGGCGATCTCCCATGGCGCCGCCCACGACTCGAGCGTGATGGCGTAGCGCTTGTTTGCCTCCATCTTGTGCGTGACGAGCCGCTCTATCTTAGGCCTGAAGAAATAGAACGACTCACGTTGGAGAACCGGCTCCTGCTCTCGATGGTAGATCTTCTCGCCGTCAACATAAAGCGAGGCCGTGCCTGTGGTGACGACCGAGAAGGTGTGCTCTCCCGCTGTCTCGGGTGTGAGATCGAACGTCATCCTGGTGCAATACTCTTTGTTCAGGATCGCCGGCCACCTTTCTTTGATCATGTACTCGGACTTCTCAACCATGTCTTCCTTAACGGGGTTCTGACCGATAATCAATCCGTTGAACCACTCAATCCGCACGGGCTTGTCCACTGAACCAGGCTGGTGCGACGATTTCGGCGGCGAGATGACTCGAAGGACCGGAACTGGCACGGCACCGTAGACTGGGACGCCGAGCTCATGGCTGAAGTTGACTCCAGCAGCCTCAAGGCCTTGCAGAGGCGTGATGAGGTGGTCGACGGGGACTCGCGCACTGCCACCTCCTCCTACTGCGGGGAGGATCGCATGCTGGCCGATGACGGCAACTTTGGCGCCAGTTTTCAAGGGCAGCACGTTGTTAGCGTTCTTCAGGAGCACGATGCCCTCGGTCGAAGCGCGAGCAATGAACTCGTCGCGTTCGGGACTGACGCGATACACCTCGGGCTTGTCCTCGGGTTCTCGGAGCCGGATCGTCTTCTGGACAAGCTCGATGACCCGCCTCGCCCTCTCATCCAGGACCTCTGTGGAAACTTGGCCGTCTTGCACCGCCTTGAGCAGCTTCTTGCCTCGGTGGAAGAGCGGAGCGGGCATCTCGAGATCGAGGCCCGCGTTGATGGCTTCCACAGTCGTGTAGGTGCCGACCCAATCAGACATGACGAGGCCGTCGAAGCCCCATTCTTTCCGAAGGATGTCATTTAAGAGCCGGGGATTTTCTGATGCATAGGTGCCATTGACTTTATTGTAACTACGTTCGTTAGATCTGAATAAGAATCGCTGGAACATCAGCATGTACGTACCTTGTCATCCAACACCAAGGATCAGCGTCCTTGAGAATTATTTGGAAGGGGTAGAGGTAGATCTCCCTTAGTGCTCGCTCGGCGATTTCTGCGGAGATGAATCTTCGGCGTTGCTCTATCTCATTGGCAACGAAATGCTTAGGAGTAGCTGCGACCCCGACGGATTGACAGCCTAAAACAGTCAGCCTAAGTTGTCCATCATACCTAGCATTTGCTCTTACCGTTGACATATGCAGCTCCCATCGTGCCAAGCACATGCGGGTCCTCGCCATAGGTCTCGTGGTTTCGTCCACCTGAATATCGCACATTAGCCACAAGAGCGACAATGAATCAACAGCAGGAAGCAATTCACCGAGAGGACTTCGAACGAGGCAAACTGTGGGCGCTAGCAGAACATCGGCTGACTTGGATCTTGCCTCCAGGGCAACCTCTTTTCCGGCCTGGAAGGCCAGCTCAGTGTCAAATGATGCCGCAATGCTTTCGGCGCAGGGAAAGCAGGCAGCTTTGACTCCACTGACATAGCTCTCACCACGCGCCCCATTAGGGCCATCTGTCATCTGTCACAAGTCAATGTGAATGCCGCAATTATAGAGCGAGAGCGAAGAGAGCTTGCCTTGATGTGAGGGAGAAGGAGAGAGTCTCCTCTGTGTATTGGCACTGTGCGCCACCAGTCCTGGCCGCCACACAGAGCCACCTTCTCCTCTAGGGTGAGCTGCTTGAGAATGGAGGCAGCATTTCTAGCAGCATTGATGGTCTCGGCATCCGGGGTGGAAGCATGGGGAGTCATGTTGGGCAAGAGATGGTAGTGATGTCGGGTAGCGTGCCACTTGGAAGCGTGTTCCCGCTGCTTTACATTAAGCCAAATCATGGAGCTGGAGAAGCTTTACTATTTATTTGTATTCAGCCGGATGCAGTGCCTGCTGTGTGACATCACGGAACTTAGCATTACTGTTAGAGGTTGTTGGCGGCGATTGGCCAAAGTGATGCCTCTGAGGGCAGCCAACTTTAGTAGCGGGGAGTGGCGGCATATCAGTGGCGGAAGACCGTTAATAAGGGGCTCAAACGCGTGGAATCATTCGATGAAGGAGCGGGTAATGTCGGCCAAGGGACAATGGAAGTATGCATCTGGTCCTTGACAAACTTCTCTTGCGCATCTGGGTTCAACTTGCATGGGATCAGGGATGAGGCGTCACCAGTTCTAGAACATGCAGACCAGTTTCATTGGCCAGGATCCTGGATCCAGTGGGTGACTAAAGGCCAGAACAGGCGCCAGTCTAGACTATTATTGGACAAGTGAGGGCGTCGCCAGTGGAGGCGAGGCGGGGAGCGTCGGCAGCGGGGATTGTCGGCGCTCCAAACTTGTCGAGTCCTCCGACCGGATTACTCCGACTGTCTCATGAGTCTAGTTTTCTAGGTCAGTGCCATGATTCTCCCCATGGGGATTTCTCTCCCCACAAAGACTCTTCTGACTGAGGCCGGACTTTCCTGCCACAACCATCACGAGGCCATGGCGCCCCGGTGGTGTGTGAAGAATTAGCCTCGGACGACTCTGACCATAAATATGTCCTCGCGGCCATCATCTCTACGACAATTCTCCTCACTGGTCATCACTGCCTCTTTTTATCTAAACCTGATCCCGAAATTCAACAAGCCATGGGCCGTCGCGATGCAAAGAGCGCCGAAGAGCGCATGGAAGAGAGAGTTAAGCTTGTCGGGCAAGAACTCGCCATGGTACGTGTCAAGTCATGCATTTCTGACCTTGCTTAGAAGTCTAGATGCCAAAACTTGACGAACATTGTACAAAAGCTGCTCATACAACCACCGATGCTGATCTTGTATCGCCTAGGCCCTTCCTGATAATGACGATCCGTGGTGGACTCAGCACCATCTGCGCCGCCTCAATGCCATCCTCCTGATCTGCTGTCTCTCAGCTGCCACAGTCGGATACGATGGTAAGTCTCTTACAACCCCGACAGACAAAACCTGACCATGGTGAAACTAGGTGCCATGATGAACGCGCTGCAAATCAGCCCCACTTGGAAGAGCTTCTACTCGTTCCCGACAAAGGCTAGGCTCGGCGCCATCAACGCCATGATGCCTGCAGGCAAGATCTGCGGCTTCTTGTTCGTGGCGCCCTTTTCGAACCGCTACGGCCGCAAGGTCGCCCTCGTCCTTGCCTTTACCATCGCCGTCGTCGGCGCCGGCATCCAGGCTGGCGCTGTCAACTTTGGCATGCTCGTCTTCTCTCGCTGGCTGCTCGGATTTGGCGCTGGCGTCATGTCGCAGCCGAGTCCCATTCTGCTGGCTGAGCTGTCGTATCCGACGCATCGCGGCAAGATCACTGCCTTGTACCACTGCTTCTACGTTAGTCATCCCCATAAATCCCTTCACCACTTATTAGCATGTCTTAACTCTCGCGGCTAGTTTGTTGGATCCATTGCTGCGGCTTGGATCACGTTTGGTACTCTAAAGATGTCGGGAGACTGGAGTTGGAGAATCCCTACCCTTTTCCAGGGTGCCGCTCCTCTCCTCCAGCTCTGCTTCTCGTATTATCTTCCAGAGTCGCCTAGGTAAGTGTGCCACGATGCTCGTTTCTCCAACCAGAAGGTTATCATCTAACCGGTTCCTTTGAACCATAGGTACCTGGTTGCTAAAGGTCACGTCGACGTGGCCCGAGAACTGCTGATCAAGCACCACGCAAATGGTGACCGAGACTCACTCCTCGTGAAACACGAGCTTGCCCAGATCCAAGACGCCCTCCGAACCGAAACCACATCCGAAAGAACAAGCCTCCAATACATCTTGTCGAGCCCTGCCAACCGCAGACGAATCCTCATCTCTGCTATGGTCGGCGTCGCTGCACAGTGGTCTGGGAACTCGGTCGTGTCATATTACCTCACACTTGTCCTCGACGGCGTCGGCATCACAAATGCAACCCATCAGTCTCTCATCAACGGCGGCCTGCAGATCTTCAACTTCATCGTTTCAATGTCCTGCGGCGCCATGCTAGTAGACAGGCTTGGTCGAAGATTTCTCTTCCTGTGGTCTGCTGCTGGAATGGCCATCGCATATACTGTACGTGCTCCCAAGTCAGAACCACGCCGGTTTGCTTACCATTGAACACATAGATCTGGACTATCCTGAACGCTCGGTTCGAAGTCACCGAGGCAATGTCGCTGGGATACGCCGTCATCCCGATGCTCTTTGTCTTCTACTTCCACTACGACATCGCCCTAACGCCGCTACTATACTCCTATCCGACCGAAATCTTCCCATACGAGCTGAGAAGCTGGGGTGTCGCATTTACGCTCATCTGCACCAATGCTTCCTTGATTGTCGGACAGCTCGCTAACCCGGTCGCCATGGCCAGCATTGGTTGGAGGTACTACATCCTCTTCTGCTGCCTCAACGTCGTCTTTTTGACCGTGGTCTGGTTCATCTTCCCGGAGACAAAGGGCAAATCGCTGGAGGAGATTGCTAGCGTGTTCGAGGAGGTTCCTGGTGCCAACCTAGTTGACCCTGAGAAGCTGGCGGGAGATGACAGCGCGTGCCATGATGAAAAGGCCAGGGAGAGCAAGTTTTAGAGCCTCTGAGCTAGCTTCTCATGCACGCGTGAGTTAATCACTCACTACCGCATCAATTTAAGTAGTATCACGTCGAATTCACATGTCGCAGTAGCTAAGCTTCAGTACTCAACTTCTTGAACCAGCAGGGTTGAAAGATGATTCATTGTCATAGCGCAGATTTGTGGCCTTCGCTTGAGTGAGCGTATCTACTGCCAATTGAGACATACAGCTTTTCGTAATCTAGACCTCTAAGTCTGATCTAGACCCCGTGCACATCCTAGCATCCTTGCCATTCTGCGGGGTGTCGAAGCCCAGAACCAGGGATGTTGTTCAAGCCATTCCACCAAACATGAAGCAATAGCCGGCGGTATTCGAAAGGCCTGATATTAATGAAGTTGGATCATGATGTGTCATAGTCAGACTGACGAAGAAGAATCACAGGTGACTACTAAATATAGAACTAAAATCCCTTTGAGAAGTGATTGATCAAATCGACACAAGCAATCGGCCTCTATTTCCATCCTACCCTCAGCCACAAGACCTACCTCGTAGACGATAAATGTTGGCGGTGTTTCATATGGCCGTACATTCAACAGCTCTTACCTAACCCAATAGCGACGGATTTTGAAGCTCTCTGGGTTAAAAAAAAAGAAATTACTTGGCTGGCTTAGCGTCATCGAATCCAGAGCGGATTCGGAACTTGAGCCGAATATGGTAAGTGTAGTCTAGACTGAACTGGACATGATGCCACTTCGTCACACCTTGTTGAGGGTCTCGTCCCTGCGAAGTAGCCATCGTGTTACTATTGACTCGTTGAGGATATCACAGCTCACAAATGCAATCTAGGTTTTCGGCACCCTCACCACCATCCATGATCGGTGCCAACGCTCATCTCCACCTCCTTTTCAACCCACCAAAACTCCAAAAGGTACTTGCTTTTGTCATGGTTGCCGCCATTTAAGGTTTCCTAGCTAGCCATTCCACTACCTTGCCGTCCTTACGGAGTACGCGCTCTGCCATGGGCTTAGACCAAACACAATTATCCTCCAATATGTACGATTATTCCTTCATGTGATCTGTCGACTTGCCATATAGTTAGTGTCCTCAGTGTGGCAGCCAACTTCACCCACCTCCCTGGTCACCGTGGCAGACCTGTCAAAACATGGACGCTCACCTAGGAATCCGAAAAATCCCACATAAGAATATGTCAGACAAATTTTACTGACTTGTTGAAGACAATTATCTCTGGACGCTGCGTCGCCACCGGAGACGTCGGTTAGGAAAGGGAAATATCTCGATAACGGTCTGACCAAGACGGAAGTTGTTTCATCTCCTTAATAAACTGCAACCCTAGCCTAATTGGCATGTCAGCTCTCCATGGAAACGGTCATTTTCACTACCTTTGGCAGTTATCCGTGCCACGAATGACACTTTTCGTGCTAGCCATATCTCTTTTCAATACTTTCACCAATGCTCATCACGATTGCAGAACATCCTTGTCACGTGGCGAAAACTAAGCCCTCTATTCGTACCTCGCAACTTGCCTTGAGCCCCCCCTGGTTCTTCACGCTATCTTCATAGGTAATATTGGTGCGGGTAAATAAAGCCCATGTCGTGATACCATTCCAAAGTGTGCAAGGCGCCATGTGCCACGTGTGTTGCGCTGAAGCGGCATACCGTTTTTGAACTTGCCGCCACTCACGCCCTGTCCATATAAGGATGGGCAAATGCGACTCCAGTCAGACGGATCACTGTAGACTCACAGGCTTTACCACGCTCTTGTTAACAAAACAATTCTGTGGTACTTCTTGTGTACCAGGACATAATGTCGATAGATGACGACAAAATTCTAAGCAGCTTGGCCGAGGTGGTCAATTGTTTCTCGTCCAACTCGTTTTCCTCATCACAGGCGGCGTATACCGCATATAGTGCGATCGCCATGGATGGCGTCGTGAACGGGGCGACAGGTATATTCACATCACGCATAGCCAGTCCCGATCAGGCGGCACGGTCACTAAGAGCATGGTATATGTGTGAGGTTCTGTACCCACCAATCTCAATGGCAGTCCGATGTTCTCTTTGTCTTCTATTACTCCGCCTAGGTCCCAACACGATCCATCGATGGATCATTTGGACCAATCTCGGACTCATTGCCATCGTTTCGATTGCGTTCTTCTTCATCCTGGTTTTCCAGTGCTACCCAGTCGCATATTTCTGGAGACAAGTGTACGGAGATGAAGGTCATTGCATTGACAAAAATGTCGTGGCATATTCGGTGATTGTTCATAGCATCGTCTCGGCTCTTTCCGATTGGTGTCTGGGCTTGTTGCCGATCTCGCTGCTCTGGCATGTCCAAATCAACAGAAGAACAAAGAGGGGAAATAGAGCTGGGGTGGTACTCGTTGTGCGTATCCCCTACGTGACACATCAAAAACCATCTGTCAGCTTTATTTATGTATCAACGTGCGTCTTAAACATGTCAACTCTACGACCAATGACGTTTCACCCTAACGTTGTACTCTTAGCGATATCGCAATCTGGACCGTGATGGAGCCGGCCTTGGGCATCATCGCAGCTTGCATCGCCACATTCCGTCCCCTGTTCAAACATCGAGGCTTCGGATGGACCTCAGAGAATGAAGGCTATGGGATCAATCCCACCCAAAGCCTCCGAGCAAATGGCCAGTGGCATCCACCAACCGAAGACCTACCGAATACAAAATCTCACTTGACGCCTTCGACGACCACTTCCAGGCGAGTTCGGAATCCAGATGAAGAGTCTACAGGGTCTGAATATGAGCTATGCAGAATTGTACAAGTGAAGGCAACATCCGAAGACGACTCCATCCGCAAGAATGGATACGAGGAAATTGCTTGATACATGAATCTGGGACATATAGACTAACTATGTATGGGGGTTATCGCAATAAAAGTTTGTATATATGTGCTTCCAATCTAACTACCTGTCTATGGGTCATAATATTCTTAAAATACAACTACAGCTTTGACTTCGGCTTTCCCTCTTCCCGGAACAAAACAGAAGACTCAGGGTAAGGGTCAAACACGATATCGTTAATCGGGTTTACCTCAGAAGCCCTGTGGAACATATCCTCGTACACCTTGCCATCATAACGGCCCAGAGAGCTGTCCAGCTGCCAGTCTGGGAACTTCCAAGCGTCGACCAGCCTGACGGCATGGGGTCGGACCTGGTCGAGAAGAGCCAGCGTGCGCTTCGTGCGCGTGAGCTGGATCTGGCGCACAGTGGTAGCGGCACTGGTGAAGAACTCGGAAGCGTGTTCTGTCAAGTGGTGCAGAGCGAACAGCTGGAACAGCTGGCGAAGCACAACCACTGTGCTGGGATCCAGCTCGGCCTTTGTCGTTTCGTCGAGGAGCGCCTCGTGGAAGTTCTTGACCACATGGTACTGCGCAAAGGCAGTAGAAAGACGCCAGAAGTCAATCAGCAGGCTGTTCCACGACTGCTTCTCCTCGTCTCTGTGCTTGAGGGCCTCGAAAGTCAAAAAGGCAACTCGCCAAGCAAAGGCATCAACGAGATCTTGGTCGCTGTCGAGGACATCAAAGGCGGCACCGACATCCTTTCTCCGGATGAACTCCTTGAAGACAAGGGAAATGCCGCTGTCACCAGCCTTGCCCGAAAGAACGGCACGGGCAGACTTGAGCAAGTAGCGAGCTACTTGCTGGGTGAGCATGTAGTTGTCACCCTCCCAGGTTACGGTGGGCAGGTAATCAGCATACCAGGTTCCAATGCCAGAGAAGGCAGAGTAACCGTGGCCTCCACAAGCGCGGCGACACACCTCCAGGCCTTCAGCCGCTGTAGTGGACGCAAAAGCCTTCAGCGCACACGAAATGGCATGAAGATCAGCCAAGAGGTCGCTGCTGGGGTTGAGCTCCTCGGGCCCGGGGTTTCGCTTTGAGCGCAGCGCACCCTGTTCCTGGGCCATGCGACTCTGGTTGGCCTTGTAAAGGTTGATCATAGAGCGACCAGTAAAATACAGCGCATAGGAAGATGCCAGTAGCGGCAGGATGCGGTGCTGCACCATAGTGTAGTTGAGGACTTGGTTCTCGCCAGACTCGCCCTCGGGAGAGTCGCGGTCTTGGAACTGACGTCGAACCGCGCAGTAACGGGTGGCGATGGTCACACCTCTGGCGAGCACGGATCCTGACTGAAGGACGATTCCAGATCGGATGTAGGTCATAGTACCGTAGACAAGCGCTGCATTAGATGGCTTGATGTACTTGCTCGTCTCTGGGTCGACGCCAGAGAATCGGGCAAGCAGATTACGGTGGGGAATCTTGACGTGGTTGAAGAGCAAGAATCCGTTATCCATGGTGTTGTAACCGAACTTGGGGCCAATATCTCCAACGTGGATATCCGGGAGCGGTTGGTGGGTTTTGAGGTCTCGAATTGGAACGACAAATGGGTGCGGGCCATACGACCTGCCGTTCATGATGAGCTGGGCAACCACTACAGCATGGTTGGCAGCTTTGCCTAGTGATCCGATCCACCATTTAGACGCGGTAAGATGAGGTGAATGAATAGTAAAGGTTTTGTCCTTGGGATCCCAGGTGGCTGTCGTCTCCAAGCCGCGGACATTAGATCCGTGGCCGAGTTCAGTCTGCGCGTAACATCCGATGTACTCGTATCTCCGAGCTGGCTCGAGGAACAATTTGTGCTGCTCCGGTGTTCCCTGCTCCTCCAAAGTCTTCAAGAACATGGACGCATGTAGGCCGTAAGGGGTCGGCTCGCTGATGAGATCATTGGCGGCCTCGTACTCTTCGTCGCTCCATTGGTGCTTGACCGAAAGTCGTCTCAATGCCTTTGCCCTCGCCAGAGCAGCCTCGAGTCTGTCGCGCCTGCCGCGGAAGTAGTTCTGCGTCTTATCGAAGACGGGGTCTGACGAGAGAATCTCGAGGATTCTCGCGTTTCGCTGCAGAACCTCATTGGTGAACAGGAAGGTGGCAAGCTGATCCACATTCAGATCGGATTTAGCTCTCTCCTGAGCGAGTAGCTCTGATCCCTGAGGGCCCGAGGGCTTGAGGGCCTTGACCCAGTCCGGATTCGGCGGGGGCATTGTTGAAGATGTTGGGCCGCTGACACGAATCTGAGGCTGTGGTGAGAAGGTAGAGGGATCTCTATCGTGAGAGTTGTAGGTCTGGCAGATGGATGGCTAGTAAGAGGTGAGATCATAGATGTGGAACTGTGTAGACTAAAGTATGCACCTGAGAGGCTATCGTCCAGCTCCGCCGACATCGGATATTGCGATTGAGCTGAGGCCAAGACCCCTTGTGCCTCGGCTTCCCGGGAGTCGGTTACATACATACCTCGTATTAACTGACGAAGCCTCGGTACGTGATCCACATAGCGGAGCTTGCCTCCTTAAGAGCCCCCACTCGGTAGTTCATCTCGGCCGCTAATCTCCAGAATCTCAACCATCTCGATGACATCAGCTGACAGGAGATGTCACGTCTTTTGTCTTGTGACAACTGCAGGCTTTAGATCTTATCTTGTGACAAAATGACAGCTGAAGACAAAGCATGGTTGTGATATTCCAAGGACGAACGGAGCCCTGACAGCGCCAGCTAAACTAAAATTAGGCGGTCTAGAACGGCAGTAATACAAGGGTCTATTAAACTTGCAGGCATGACGACAGCCGAGCTCGGAGTACCGACATTTGAGACGAGGAATGCCACGAGACAAGACACAACATCCCTACTCTAGGCAGCTGTCAAACTAACTTAATTCTACTGTGACAGCTTCCCTGTCACAATCACATGCGACTTGTAACATTCAGCGGTTTTGTTGATGCACAAATCTCATCTTATCGGCCTACCCTACACCTCACTCTCGGGCTCCGATAGATCCGACCCTCATGCAATGACCGCGCCAGGGACATAACTCCGGTCGACCGACAAGATAATTGTTGTTAGATCTAGCTTGGACTTTTAATGATATCAAGAACTAAGCGGGTGATCGGAGGTCGGCCAGGCATCCCTCGGCTGGATTGACTTTCCCTGCAAATTACTTCATGTGAGACGGTTCGAGGTCACCAGGAAAAGCTGCGTTTGTCTTTCTTCACATGAGATCAAAACTTTAGGTATCAATCAAATGATCACATTTGCCAAACTATTATTCAGAACTTCGACTCAATAAGGACGTCCCTACTACTCAGCTGAGTATGACCCCCAACCTAGACAGCGCCGTCGCAGCTCACATAAAGCCATGGCCCGGAAGAAAGAAGTTTTCAGTACGAATTCTAACTCTGTTGCAGATACTCGACAAGGCCTACAGAACAATCAGAAACGTAACGGATTATTCTTCCCAGTTGCACGGCTAATTGTACCAGGATGCTTCTCGGCGGACCGATCCTCTCGTTCCATGCCCACCTGTTAATCTCAAATCAGTTCCTCTGACATAATCATCCCCGTGGTTGTCTCGAAACAGTGATTTGAGTATATGTCCATCCCAGAGTTCGCATCGGGGCCCATGATCTGGGACGCCGGCCAGTCAAGCCACTTGGTATACTGCGGGTCCAGGATACCATTGACCTCGTGTAGCAAATGCTTGGCCCATCCCTCCATGAACCAGTATGATTCCAATGATTTCAGTAAGACTGCAAAGTAGGCAAGCAGAATTAGCGGGACTGGCATCTTTTCTTGAAGATGTAAAATGAATTGATCATCCATTCTGTACAGCCAGCCCATAATGTCCGGGAACTTGCCATCATTGTAGCTCAGGGGATTGTTACTGGTTCCGTATGTTGCTTGATAGCAGTGCATCAGATCTGAAGCTGCCTGAGCATAGCAGGGAGAAAATGGGTGATCGGATTGTTCGATCATCTGAGCCAACTCCGTTAAAGGCTCTAGCCATGTTGGGGAAGGCGAACCGAGCGAGGTTGTGTCTTGGCTGCATTCAGATTCGTCCTGTTGTTCAGGCTCAATGGAAAATATTCCATGAAAGATGGCAGAATGTCCGAGGGTCTGAAGAACATATTTTACACCCTGGAGCAGGGGCATCCAGTGAACGGTCCGACCGTCAGAAAAGACAAGAAGGTCACCAGGACTTGGAGTCCGAGCAAAATAATAAAAGGAGACCATGACCATAGTTCCATACATGGCTTGGGCGTTATCCAAGCTAAGGTGCCCTAGTTGGAGCGTCGCTTCCCTTACTGCGAGCTCGTAGTGATGTTCGGCGAGAACAACGTATCGCTCAGACTCGAGCGGCTTCAATCTGGAGGAGTGTTGAGCAGCCATGGCCAGAATCGAGTGGCAAAGGCATGGATGTTGAAAGCTTAAGGGCGGGACCTGATTTCGCCACACATCCCCCGTCCCGAAGCTTGCAGCGGTGTGGACAGTCCAGCAGTGCATTAGATCAAGGTAGTCGATGACTGAAGTGAATGGAGGAGACGTCAGCTCTGCTGGAGAAAGGGCCATCGAGGATGGGCTGGGCTCCGAGAGAGTATTCGAGCTGGAACCAAGCTCGGGGTCGACATTGTCGTTGTCGTTGTGACCAACGGCAGTCTGACTCCAATATTTCCGCGGTCTACCAGGTTTTCGTTTCTCTACAGGCTCTGGAGATGGAACCTTGACAGGAATATGTTGCGTCGAGATGGGCGAGAAGTCGCAAACCATGCCAAAGCGGATGCAATTACCACATACTGGCTTTAATTCATCGCACTATCATCTCTAAATCAGCTTCATGATCATCTCACCCGGTGGCAAAACTCAAAAAGAACATACCTTGACTTTGCGCCTCTTACAATTCTTACAACCGGCCCGGGACTTAGTATGGCCTCGTCGGTGTCTCCGCGGAGGAAGCTCTCCGCCAACTTGGGGGCCATAGGAAGGCTCGGGGCGTTGATTTGCTTGATTTGATTGAGGACTCATTGCAGTAAGTTCTTGTCAAGATGGCCACGAAAGCGCGTATTCAAATATTTTCAGCGAGGATGCAGCCCGGTTTAACATCCAACTCCCTCTCTTGTGACAAGAGATGATCCCTGAAGCGAGCGAATAGAAGCGAACCGTCGTATCCGCACCTGCGCCTTGAGTCCCAGACGGCGTTGCTAAAAACGGGATTTTCGGATTCAGTACGAAAATTTGGACCCGTTTATTGGCTCGCGCGCTGGGCATGAAACCATGCTCGGGAGGGATTACGCAGCTGGTATCCACATCAGGACATGGCCAACATGGCCAACATGGTTTGAACCAGATTTCTTTTCCATTGAAAGCTAATTCTATGCCCATAAGGCTGTTTTCAAGCCCTGGTCAAGGTAGACGGGCCAGGGTCACAAGTTGCTGGCATGGTCTCCGTAATTTACTGATACTGTTGCCCACTCCTTCTCTGATGCTCAGATTCCATAGGATTCGTGGCAAATTATCACTCACAACCATGGTGCATGCAGCGAATGCTTGGGCATTTGATCGAAGCAATGATATTTCGTTATTTGTTACTATATGCACTGTATTTTGTGCTGTTTTGATCATTATCCACCATCTGAACTAACTGAGCCTCATCACCGTCGCTAGTGCCAACAGGACGAGCTACTTGGCGATCAAAGCTCTTCAAGGGAATTCCCCTTTGACGGGACCTTTCGATGAACGAATTCGTATTCATCCTCAAATTGTTGCTCCCACTCTCATCTTCTGGATGTTCCCCAGTGGTGTTTTGGTGGGACGAGCCCAGGACCTTGGGGAATAACTGCACGAGGAGCAATCGTATCGCGGGCATGCAAGCGCAAATGATTCCGACATTGACCTCGGCCATAGACCATACCGAGACTTCTGTGTAATCGTAGGTGGGATTTTGGTTGTTCGAACCGAATCGGAGAACCGAGTGAAAGCGGAGAATGCTGATCACGGTGACGCTGAAACAAGTTAGACATTTCCACAAGCGATAGACAGGGGACTTACAAGGTTCCGACGCAAAACATTAGTGAGATTCCAACCTTCTTTTTCCAGTGCAGATTGAGATGCCTGAGTTGTGAAATCGGGAGGATGAGCATCCAAACGTCGAGAATAATACTGATGACAGCATTGGATACGGTAATGGCGTTGAGATCAGTGCAGTGCCCTTCGTGTTCGCCGTCCCATTTCTTCCAAAAGTAGCTAACGGGTTGACAGTGGAATATAGCCACAAAGACGTAGGAGATGCCGAATAATGCGTTGAATATGATCGTGCCCCAGAGAAGTTGGCGGATGAGTTTGCCTGGGAAGATGCGTAGATAGAAAAAGAGCAAGGAAAGTTTCATCAGGGTAATCTGAGCAAAGTAAAGTACGGCCATGATATAAAAGTACATGGTAAAATTGGTAATGTTGGTCGGGGTCAGGGTCCAGACATCGCGACCTACGCCGTTGGGAACGGCACCGCGAACATTGCAGATGGTGCTGGCAATGACGGAAATGAAGGTGGCGAGGATAAGCCAGTCGTCAATGCCGAGACCGGTATTTGAGTATATTTTGTAGATGAATCGTTGGACAACACAGAGCCCGCCTATGATGACCAGTGCAATCGCCAGTGCTGAGTAGGATTTCGTTTTGTTGCGAATTGGAAAGTCGCAGTACGTCATGGTTAGGTTTTGGGTGACTAGAGAGAGACATAGAGTCTTAGTCAGTCTGCACCACAATGGGAACGTTGTATTGCATACATAGGGACTCCTTGACCGAGCAGCTTGCTTCCACGCAGTTCGCTGCTGTCGCCTTGAGTGGTTCATCGTTGCACATGCATGATTGATCCGTAGTCGAACATGTCGAGTTAGCCATGGCACTAGTCAAACATGACAGCTGGGTGAATGTCAGCGATGACAGCGAGCCTGTGGCTAGCGGCCAAGACTTACTGCACAATCGGGCATTTGCTGGAGGGTAGACAACAGGGATGTCTCTGCCAAGCTCAAGGGCAATACTGCTAGACATAGCAGTAGCCACAAACCCCCCAACGCATGCATTTCAATCCGGTCTGGCCTGCCAGAACCACCACGACATATGAGGGGTGTTTGAGAAGTGGATTTGAAAAGACATTGGCCAAGAACGTGGCTCAGATGTGCAGCTGAGGAGCAATATTTAACAAGCACCTTCTGAACGCACAGACAGCGCGTCTTTAGCATAAACACGCAGGACACGAGAAAACTGGAGCTAGAAACTAAGGGCTAGAAGCTAGCTGGTCACAAAAGTGTGCTCTGCCAGGGGTAGTGTGATGGTTCAAGTTGGTGGATTGCTAGTCTTGGCTTCCCAGCTGGATGCCCAAGTCTGACCTCCAAGTTCTGGAGATGGTCTAATGTTGGGATGATCCCCCTGTCGGCAGATGTATCGTGGCTCAGGTTCCGATGGTTGTAACGCAGAACATTGCCACTTGGGCTCGGCTATCTACAGTACCCTTGCTCAAACCCCTCTCAATAATCAGGACGAAGAGGGGGAGATGGTCCCATAACATTGAGAGACTTGTCTGTTTGACCTAGAAAAGGTAGCTACACGGACCGCTTCCTAAGTGGGCCGGAGAGTGGCGCGACACACCTCCGACAAGACCAACAGGCACTAGTTGGTGATAGAGGATTGTTAGGTGGATCACTGCTGCGGACTGAGAAAGTCGTGTTAACAGATGGAAACATATGAAGAGGCACATGTTCTATATTTGCTGTCCCGAGGTCTCCAAGTAGTATTTCAAACGATTGCCTTGGTGAACGAGGTCAATTGCCATCGTTTCTTCCTAGTGTTGCCTCATACTTTCGTCACCGAGTCATGAACCCTCTGTGGATACAACTGCCGTGCGCCACGATCAACCGCGCCATTTCCCCTTGCGTAGACATTAGCTTGGGATCAGGCCTCAATGATGGCCTAGTATAAATAGACTTTCGCGCTCAGTCCGAGGCGAGCCATGAACATGGAAGTTTTGCGATTGCCTTTCAATGCCGCTGCAGCCCCCCGCAAATTCTGCAGCCAGGGTGGAATGCGAGATGCATGACTTTCGGACCTGCATGCACCCGAGTGCTTGTCACACCCAGAACTTCGGCTCAAAACTCTGATGGATTGGTGTATGAAAATCATCCTTACTAATATGGGCCATTGATCTGCAGCCCATTCCATCGGCAAGCCTTGCCAGGATGCTTTGTGACTAGCTACTTGGTCATGCCTCGGTTTAGTCAATGGCATAGGGAAATTAACAACCAGCTCTGGATCGCTGTCCACATCCCCCTCATTCACTACCCTAATAATTGTCCTATCATTGGTGTATTTAGACCCAGTTGCAGATGTCTAGTGATTAGTACCTTTCAATGATCTAAGAGAAATGTTGAATGCTCGGCAGTCTCGGGATCACAATGTAGCTACTGCTGGGCTACCGACGAAGGCTTGGTGAATGTCCTTCGTCGATGAGTTCGTGGTTGGACCAAGAGCTGACAAAGAAGAGAAACGCGAAATCCTCTAGTCGCGAATGCAAGCAATTGTCACCAGCGGGATTAATATTTCATACTCCAATAGTTTTCTAAGTGCTCCGCCGTCGTAGCCGCCTTTTTTTTCGTAATTTATTCCATCGGAGAATGATGGCGAAAACGACGGCGCACCGGGTAAGGATGCTCTTGGGATGACATCGTCATTTTGCTCCTAGGAAGCCTAGATGTATGAGAAAAGACGACAACGAATGGCGGCCTTGATTACACATTGAGGTAAAAGGAGACCATAACCAGCGTCCACGGGCCGAGCAAAGCCACCGAGCGCCTACCGAGTGCCACAACCGAGACCCGAAGCGAACCATGACGCATCAGACCAGGATCAACTGTAGCTCTCGAAGGGAACAACTTCGGGCCGCAAAGCCTCACTCCTCCTTGAGATTGACCCTTTATCGCACCTTGGAAACGGATAGCAAACTAGAGACAAGGCGAAGCGCCCAATGACGTGTTTTACTGCTCTTTTCCATGCATTCTCAGGAGTAGACACGCGTCAAGATTCCGCCAGCCCCACCTAGACTGCTCGTATTGGCATCAAAGCGCCCTTGTTTTCGCATCTCAAAAGCGAAAAGTGAGTGATTGGCTAGTGTGCTGGAACCGAGTCGCAAATATCCTCAGCTGATACCCACTCGTCCCTTCAGCGATGCCGAATCCAGATTAAGGGCCGCTGGAAGCCCTGGTTCTATGGCAATTGCACGTTTGACGGGAAGGAAAACGTTGGTGGGAAAGAAAGAATGGATTTATAAATAGAGGCGAGGAGAACAGCAATTGCTGGTCGTCCAGATTCCAACATTCCATGCCTTTTCTCTAGGTACTTGACACTATACGACGCTCACTAATCGATCTCTTTCACCTTCGCACGAACGTCGACCCCTGCTAGTTGACACACCATAGTCTTTACTACATCGTCCGACAGCCCTTTACACTGCCCATGATGAGCGGCTCAAACTCGACCAACACGACAAAGGGATATGCTCCATTCGATCTTTACCCATACAACCCGGCTCAGCCCCCGGCGTTCGCCTTCTTAGTCCTGTTCGCAGGCGCCGCACTCGTTCACTTTATTCTCATGTTCCCATACCGATCGGCCTTCCCTATCCCGATGATTATCGGCGCAGGGAGTAAGTGACACCAGTATCCTACGATTGTCTCATTGAGTAACTAACGTACCACTTCGTAGTGGAATCCGCTGCATATTGGTTTCGAACCCGATCGCACGATAATCTCCGACAAACCCTCCCCTTTCTCATCCAAAACCTGCTGGTGCTCGTCGCGCCTCCCTTCCTCGCTGCGACTCTCTACATGTCCCTCGGCCGCATCACACGCGCACTCAGAGCCGAAGACCTGTCGTTGATCAGCGTGCGATGGTTGACGAAAATGTTTGTGCTCGTCGACGTCATCTGCTTCGCAACGCAGACGGCCGGTGCAATCATGTCCGGAAGCGAGGTGGCCGACGAGGCCAGCCGTGGGAAAACGATCATCATCGTAGGCCTGGGACTGCAAATAGCTGCGTTTGCCTTCTTCATGATGTGCATCCTCACCATTCAGAAGCGGATAGCATCGTCGCCGAAAGCCTCAGCCGTAGCAGCCGAGCTGTCGTACCGCCGCTACCTGTTCGGCCTCCACATTACCAGCGTCCTTTTCTTGATCCGTAACATTGTGCGGATCGCAGAATACAACCAAGGCAGCGACGGGCCACTCTTGTCATCGGAAGTGTGGTTGTACGTTTTCGATGCGTGCTTCATGCTCGCCATCATTGTTACCCTCATTTTCCTACACCCCGGAAGGCTGATCAAGAAGACTCGATATCAGAAGCAGAACGAGTCAGATATACTGCTAGCTTGATTTTTTCTTTGTCCTCTAGTATAATTTTCTAAATTATCAGATGCAATGATTTCCTTATTAACATCACTTTCTGCCAATTGACTTTAACGGATAAATCTTTGTCTTGTTCGGGCCAAGGATAGCAAGCTATGTCATGTTTCCTTCCCCACTGCAGCAAAGGCTGAACCCGCGTGCAACAACAGTAGATATTGAATCCTATTCATTATTGAAGTGAACCACTTGGCACATGAGATCGACAGCGCATTGGTGTTAGCAGGATCGAACAAGCAAGCAAGAAGATGTAGTTTTTATGTCCCGTGAAACTATAGCTCAAGTGTGAAAATAACAATGCCAAGTGTGTCATAATACCCTTCGTCTGGAAGCCGAAAGTAAGCTATGGAACAATAGTTGGAACTAAAACAGGTATCATCGAATGAAGCAAAGAATAAAATCGACGTGAAGACCAAGTCATTGTGTAGAACAAATCAACATGAAGATATGTCAGCGTGAAAAATGTATCAACGCGAAGAACGAATCAATGTGAAGGACAAACCAATGTGGAGAACAGGATGATGCTGATTGCTGGCAATTAGGACATGGCAATCTTCTCGAGGTCCGGGATTGTCTGCTCCACACCGAGCACCATGGTCTTGACATTCTTGAGAGCCTCCAATCCGGCCTTTGCGGTTTTGGAAGCTTTCGAGGCATCGGAAACCTCCTGCTTCAACTTGATCACGATGTTGGTGCTTTGCTTGGCGAGCCTCTCAGCCTCGACAACTTTCTCTTGGAGGCCAGCAATGTTCCGCTCTTCGCCTCTCGCCTCCCATCGTCTGGCGTGGCTCAAGCGATCATAGGCGTCGATGGCGTGGCCCAGTCGTGGCAGACGGGGTGCCTTGCCGTGGTTGCCCAAAATTTTGGGCCCTGAGAGGGATTTGACCGTTGCGTCTAATTCGTCTGCCTCAGCGACGAGAGCCTTGTGGCGATCTTGAGCATCGCGCAGGGCTTGCTTGGCACGGTTCACGGACTCGTTGGAGGCGGATAGATTCTGAAGCTTGAGTTCTTGGTACTGGGCGAGTTTCTCGTTCAGCTTGGCGTCGGCAGCTTCGTGGGTTCGCGAGGCTTCTTTCACGAGGGAGTCGAGGCGAGTATCGAACTCGGTAAGAGCTGGGCGGAGAGAGTCGTGGATACTTGATGGTACGGGCGCTGAGTTATTGCGTTCCTGGGAAAATAGCATGCGGTCAGCCAGCTTGCATGGACAGAAGCATGAACAGAAAACTTACGGCCGCCTTGGTGAGCAAGTCAGAGTAGACGATTGCCAAAGATGAGGTATTTGTGTCCTCACTTGAAGGAGATCTCTGTAAGGCAGATTCCCTAGACGTGGAGGTGGCGTTGGGTCCGGCAGAGCGTAAGTCTTCGGCGATCTTGCGTCGTCTTGCGTCGGCAGACTGCTCTAGCGTAGGTGGTGGTGTTTTCATGCCCCTCGAAGTTCTGTACGAGGTGCCTGGTGATTCCATCTTGATTCTCTTGCGGCTGGAAGCGCTGTCGTCAGCCAAGTCGTCCCAGGCGTTGTCCTCGCGCTCAGCCAAGTCTTCCAGATTGATCGGAAACTCAGCCCGAACCGCGTGCACGTCCGCATACCGCAGCATTTGTTCGCCGTTTCTGCTTCGTTTCATGATGCTCTCGAGAAGCCTCTCGCGCAAGTCGTCGACGGTGAGGTTTTTGGCTTGAGAATAATCGAGCGCAAGGCGGGCAATGCTCTGGAGCAAGCCGACGCCCCATTCCTTGGGCACATACAGATCGGGGAGCAGATCCCACGGCCAGATTCTGAGGCATCCGTAGAATCGCACGGCAGCGCGCAAGCCTCGCTGATCAATCCTGTGGCGATATGGCTGCGGGACTCGGATGCGTCTCGTCTTCTTGTCGATGCGGGTCCATAGGCCTTCAGGCTGTGAGGCCATTGCGCCGAGGCAAGGAGTTCGTGATTTGGAGGTTTCTTGGACGACTGAGCGCGTGAGGGAGGGAGGGTGTTGAGAGAGCCAGACAGATTTGGCGAGGGAGTTTTGCGGGGGTGCCTCAAGCCAAGAATGATGATGAGAGAGAAGAGCTCCTAAGTCTCTGGGCCAGAGTTTGGGCAGGGCAACTCGGCGGAAGAAAGGTGGCGAAAGAAGAGTGAGAAGAAGGCGAGAATGCCGTGATAGAAGATGAAAGGCGCGAGGCTTAGGCTGGCCAGGTCGAGGTTTGTTCACCACTTGCCGCCAGTTGTCCGTCGGGAATTTCGGGCTTTCTCGTCAACCAATGACATTTCGATATATTCCCTTTAGCCAGTAACAAACCGCAGCATCTGCTACGGGAGATGATGTTTGAGGCTGGCCTTTAATAGTTGAAGTGCCTTGCGGTAACGGTAAGGCAGCAGTTGGGGTTGGTGGTTTGGTCAATCAGGGGCAAACAAAATAACGGAGTAGAAACTGCGAATCACGGCCGAGGTTTTGCCCACAATCCCAGATCTCAGATTGTAGAAAGCATTAGTATTAAGGCTTAGTGCTATCGGACAGTAGTAAGATCAAATTGAAGCAACCTGCGACTCAAATCACAACACCCCACCTACTGATACTATCCACGACCGCCATCTCCTCCAACCCCATACGGAAAGTCAGGCAACTCAGTGGGTGACATGAGGATCCCACTGTGGTGGTGTATTCCCCTGACCGACCATGCCATCCGCCTGCATCTCCACCGGCGTGCGCATGTCCGACTGGAGGGGGAAGCTGGCCTGACTCAGGTGCTTGCTGTACGTCATGGTGGTGGGAGAGACGGCGGCTGTGGTTCCAGGCGAGTACGGCATCGGCGGCGGTCCTTCGGCTTGCTGCATCGCGATGCTGCCGCGGTCAACAGGTGGTGGTGCTGCGACTTCATGGTTGTGGGACCGTCGTCGTAGGAACAAGACGCCTAGAATTAGCATCGATAACACAGCTAGGCCGCCCACGACGCCTCCGACAATAGCACCAGTATTGCTTCCCCCGCCACCTTCGTTTGACCCAGCTTCAGTCTGTGTTGTTGTTGTGCTGCCGGTTTCGCTTGTCTTGATCATGTTATCGGTAGTCCCGATGGTCGATGTGACGACGTCGGCTGACGTGGTACTTGTTGTGGTCGGTTCCTCCTCGCCGCCCAGCACCGTTGTCGAGAAGACACGGTCTGTCTGACCTGAATATGTAAAATACACTTTTTGCAGGCCCGGCGACTCGGCGCATTGGAAACCGCGGATGCCGCCCGGGAATGCATAAGTCAGGCAAAATGGGAGCGTCGCGTCGGTGCTGTAAGATGGAAAGCAGAGTCGGTTAGACATGGATACTGATTTGGCATCGAGTAAGAGCACATAAGGGGCGGGGTTCTCAGTTCTCACCATAGAATATTCGCATTATTATAGCGACATTCCTGGTCGCACAAGTTTGGATCTGTGGCCTCCTCTCTGGGATAGCAACTTCTGAATGTCATGTGTGAAGGTTGGCACGTTATGACGCCGAACAGTTCCGATTCCCAATAGCATGGGCCGCTAGGACATGTGAGAAACCTGCCGCCCTCTGTGTCACCCGGTGCCAAGTAGCCGCAAGTGGGATCTGGGGCCACGGTGATGGTAGTTCTAACATCTTCTGTGTTCTGACGGGCCAAGACACGTGTTGTTGGCTCTGCCCGTTCGTGCATCAAAGAGGTTGGCGGAGGAGCGGGGGAGGCACCCGCGAGGCGACACAACAACTGCGCGAAGAATAGGCCACGCATCATGAACTCACTCTTGCGCAGAGATCTACGGGAAGAAGATTGGCCGGGGATGGTCCAGGAGGGGCGGGGAATGCCTTGATATATTACCTTGCAAGCGGCAGAGCCTCGTTCTAGTACTCCCTCGACAAGCGGCAGACGACGCGGCCCGCCACGACCAACCAGACGAAAGTGCGCATTCATCGCGAGGTTCGTTCCCGAAAGATCATGGCCACAAAGCCTATGATAACGCCTTCAACTCGACACAACAAATGAGCGAGTTGCGTGGCTTGCCCAGCTGACGGGCTGCATCCTACCAGCACTTAGCTACTCGTCACCGGCACTGGAATGGGGGGAATGACGAAGCTTTTACTGCCAAGGATCCAAGCCACGCACACTATCGATGCAGAGTTGCCGTCGTGCTGCATTGGAGCTTGGATTTTCAGTGGATGTGACGACGTGTGGCTGCATGTCTAGGCAGAATCCTCACCGCAACCAAGAGACAACATTCCTGGGGCCCGAAGGAAGTGATTGGGTCGCCGACGAATGTAAAGTGCAAGTTAGGAATGGGTGGGAGAACCCAGAGCCTCAATCACGTTCTGTGTGGACGAGTTCAAAGTTGACCATCTCCACGACGGTATCTGTGTGAAGGATTCTTGAGGTTGGGTTACACAGCATGAGGAAGCTTCAAGAGACAACACTGTGACGTCCTTTTCTCAATTCCCCAGACAAGACTATGGAACTAAGCTTAACTCACACCCAACTCTAAAAACATCAAAGTTACACACACTAACTGTTAAACACAATGTAGCTAGCCCCGGCAGAGTACAAGATGGAATCACTCCATCCGTTGATGTGCCACTTCATGCGTCTCGGCGATACGGCACTCGCACCCAGCTTGACCCGCAAGTTTTTCTTACAATCAGCATCAATGCTATTAAAGCCCATAACCACCTTGGGATTTCTCTTGAACATGCCCGGGGGAAACCGCTCCCACCCCGACGTCAGCGTTCGCGGCTTGTCCGCCGGCCTTGTATCCTGCGTGCGAAACGTGCCGCTCGCAACGCCCTTGCGGTCCTCTGGATATGCGATCCAAGCCGCGCCGCCCGTGTACAGCACGGAATCGGACCACGAGTCTATGTGCAGCTTGAAGCCCGTCGGTGTGATGTCCGACGCGTGCGCCTTAATGCGCCAGTTCTTACCTTTGGCCAGGTTCAGCTCGTTGAGCCAGACGACGACCTTAGGCGCCTTGCTGTACGGGTGCTTGAACTTTACCTGGTGCGTCGTCTTGGCCTGCGGATTCATCCACGAGTGATCCTGCGAAGTGTTGAAGTGGCCGATCTGGAAGGCCTTGTCGTCGGCGGGCTTGCGGAACCACATGCAGCTGGCTGAGAACAGCCTCGAGTCGGCCCAGGTATCCAGGTGGAAGACGGCCGACGACTTCACGACGGTATCAGCATAGGCTTTGACGCGGATGTTGAAGTCTTTGGAAGCGTCGATACTGGTGAGGCCCACGGCAATGGCGGGTGGGCTCTTGTACGTGGTCGAAAAGTAGAACCGCTTCGACGCTTTCTGCCCTTCCTCGTCCCACGGCCGCAGCTCCAGCGTGTTGAAGGACTCAATCGCCAGCGCCTTGCCCGGGTACATCTTAGCGATGAAGCTCTTGTCTGTCTCGGAGAGTTGCGTGTTGTGGTCCATTGTAAACCCGTTCAGGGTCCATTCAGCCGGAACCCAGTACGACATGATGGATTTGCCGTCGAGTGGCGTTGCGTCCACCACCTCCTCAGAGTACCAATCGAAGATGTTGAAGCGCGTCTGTTTCGGAGTCCACGGTGGATCCTGTTTCTTCATCTCCTCAATCACATAGGGCTCGTTCCATTGGATCTTGGCGTTGGGCGACTGGTGCTCGTGGTGACATCCTAGAGCATGCCCAAACTCATGAAGGACGATCCGCGAAAATGTGTTCTCTGAAGTCTGGTCGTTGAAACCGGCAAAGTTCATCGTTTGCCTGTCTGCGGGAACCGTCAAGCTGTTGGTGCCCAAATGGGACCAGAATCCCGAGTCGCCGCCAGGGAAGCCTTTGTCGACGTTGATGCGGATCTCAGCCGGTCCAGAGTCGACAAACTGGAACTTGATGTTGGCGTATTGCGTCCAGATGTTCGCATACTGCTGCACCTTTCTGCGCACGCGATCGGTGCCATTGAAAAACTTGACGCGGAGCGTCCTGCCATTCTCCCACTTGTTGTCGGTGGCGACGACGAGATGCAAAATGCCATCTCTGTCGTCAGGTTTGGCATTCTCTTCCTGCTCCGATTCCTCACCAGGCGCTGCCTCGATGATCAGATGGCCGTTGGCAGGATTTTCTTGGATGGCGAGCGTTTCTGCTTTTGCCTGGAACCCATCTGGCTCCGGCGCTCGAACGCAGACATGGACTTCAGCATTGTCGGCCATGATGAAAGATGGGAGGTTGGAAATAAAGTGGGATGTGCCTCTGTGTTAGAGGTAAGTGAGAATTGATGAAGGTATGAGTCTGATTCCAATATGGTCAGAGACCTGGGAGAAACGAAGCTTTTATTCTTCAATTCCCCTTTTCCATCCACAGATCTGAGACTCAACCATCAAACTTGTGATCACATTGCTCCGTCACTCATCCAGCGATGAGAATTCCACGAGACAACAAGGCAGCCTATCACCTGTCACTTTGGACTAGCGCAATCACATCCCGGACTCAGCTGAAGCCAGAAAGCGCCTCTAATGCAGCCCCAGTCTTGGCAAGCAGCCAAATAACGTGAGAGCTGAAAGATGCTTCTGGCTAAGGTTCTCCCTGCTAGAGCGTAGAGGTGCGTCATCCGAGACACGGCTGAAGGCAGCCAATTGGAGAAGGTATTTGAAGCCCAAGGTAGACCGGATAGCAAACGGGCTCCATTGTCTCCTCACATGATACCCGGTGTCTTATTGTTATTAACAAGCTTTTTTTTAAGCTCCACACAAACGTGGCTTGTGGTGTCAACCGCTCGCAAGCAGCACCGCCGAGAGTCTTGGTCCAGGTGCTCTAGCACACCTTCACGCCACTCAATCGTCAACACGGGGTCCATGAGGTACCAAACTCGTTAGCTAATGCAAAGAAGAATTTATCGCATTTCAATTCGACCCCAAGAAGCCCCTCTCTGCGAGAATTTAGGGCGTCAGCGGTGATCACAACTGCTAGTTTGTGCAGTAGCGTGTCGCCGATATGATCGATCACAAACTGCGATCCACATTATACTTAAGGCTGACAACGTGCCGAGTCTCACGACCAGTCTAGACTCTACTAAGGCGGGCGGAACAAACAAGAAAGGTAACCTTAGCGGAGAGCCTGCTTGGCTTTCAGGCTGTTGTGGCTGAATCACCAATCTCTAGCCGAGCTGAATATTGGTTATTTTCAAGCCGACTTGAGTCCAGAGCTAGTCAGCGATGTCTTATGAAGTAAAGTTTGAATCAGCGGCTTATATGTCTTGGGATTGTTGATGCGGCTGGCTGCGGAGCTGTGGGCAGCGCGTTTCACACATCAGGTAGGCAAAGTTCCCGTATCTGACGAGCAACTCCCTGTCGCCAAGCAATCAGGCAAACGGTCTTCTCTCTCCCTTGCAGAAGGAACTACTCGGTCTCCCACACTCGAGAAGACGACAGGGCTGGAGAAACAAGATGCGGGGTTTGACTACGATCATCATCCTGTAAAATAGCAAAGCTTGGTGCAGTAGTATTTCATCCGTTGTAGAGCTGATACCAACAGTCCCACCAAGAACAAACGTCATGCCTCATCATCCTAAATTTATCATCTAGCAGAGTTGTAAGAGGTTCCAACCTGCAAAGATGTTGGTGGACAATCGCAAGGAGTGAGTGTACAACAATCTATCAAGACCTCATCAAGCCACCTCACTACCATAAGATTAGCAACAGGGCCCAGTGACCGACATGATCTACCCAAACTAGACTAGAGCGAAGAGTTTGAAACCTGCTACGATATACACAATGGGCTCGGACAACTACTTGCCATGAAAGCCCCCCAGCCCGTTTAAGCCTGGATGACCGGACAACAAAAAGGGAAGGCCAAAGGCCAAAAAGAAACATACAACAGCGAGGATTCCCCGGTCGTCACCGACCCGAGTACTAATTCGCCGCTTCTCAGCTTGACTAAGGGAGAGCGGACGGGATCCCGTATTTTCTAAGAGCTATGGTCGTATGTGACTGCTTCAGGCGTTTGGCAACACTAAGAGAGAGATGCGAACAAGCATCAATGCAGACGGCATGCACGATGAACAATTGATTAATCACCAAGCTAAGCCTCATCGACCAAAAGCCGTATCTAGTTAGGGAGACCCAGTTTACACCTCACTATCCTGAAATTTCTCGTCAGACCCATCAACGTGCCCGCTTTGACACGGGGCCTACCCTACACAACATCATCATCTAGCACGGCAACTAACAATCGCAAAGATAGACGTTTCAGTAGTCAAAATAATTTCTAGCACTTCATCAGGAAGTGTAAGATCTATTCTCATCTCTTTTGTCATGCGCTTTCTGGAGACAACTATTGCCAGGCTCCAAGATCAGTTCTCCACCACCTCACTCATTCAAAGATGTGAAATTCTTACTCGACACGTCCCTAAGTCGGAACCTGAGTCGTTATCTGAAAACATCAGACATAAGAGTACGTGAGTCTAGTCATGGAGCGTCTCATCTAGGGACAATGCAGTCTGAATCAACCACGGCTTGCCATAATTCTGCATTGTCATGTGATAGACACCAACTTCTAGGTTCGTCCATCCGACATGATCACAATGTCCGTGGTTGAGACTTGTTAACTGCTATCTTACTAAAGTAATGTGCATGCATAAAAAGAATGTGGCCTGCCCTCGGCCCCCTCTTCTGTACCAGCAAAACAAGAGCCTCAAACTTCAAAAAGAACGGAATTTGAAGTGTATGATGGGATCAAACCACCGACGTTGGACGAACAGGGAATCGAACCCTGGACCACTCCCAGATATTCAGATGAAACATGCTAAGGGAGTATTATACCACTAAACCATTCGCCCGATTGGATGGGTGCTGGCAAGAAAAATGAGGCATACAAATCTTTGGCGGGCTCGCTAACTAGGGTATACGCTAGTCAGTGGAGACACCCAATCTCACAACCATCAATCAATACTAGATTCCGGCAACTTGATCCTTCCTGTATTTTTAGTTATAGGCCGGGGATGAATCACATATCCAGTACATCTTGTGTGACTAGCTGGTAGATTCTTCTCCCATGTTTTCAGGTGTACATTACGAGAACCGCCACACTACCGGATTTGCCGGTTCTACACTATCAATGTCATGATCTTGGGCGCAAACTTGACACGGCGTTGTATAGGCATTACCCTTCCCACATCACTACTACGTGCTAGGGTTCCCTTGAGAGTGCCCGGTCAGGTGGTCATGATGCATGTATTCTAATCAATCTACCACTCAAAATGTTGAGCATCTTCCCCACTTCTATTTACCCTTCCAGGTATTGTTGAGCATTTCAGCAACAGTTAGCATCTTAATATCCGGAAAACGCTTGTTCAAGCCCTTTTCAATCGGAAGCTCAAACTTTCCCATAGCCATCAACGTTTCAAGACCCGCGTACAGGAAGACCAATTGTTCCTTGGGAAAGTACGGATACTGTTCCTTGTGGGCTGGCAACTCAGTGATCTGGCCTCGGCGGAGTTTTTCCTCGCTATCGTAGTGGACCTCGAATTTGGAGCCTTGTTGATGCACGTCAATTTCAATTCAGAGGCGGCAAGCGAGGCAGTGGACGTACCGCGAGCCTCTTCGGCAAGATGGAGAAACTCGTTCCAGGTGAGGTTGTCGCTGATGATGTAGGTCTCTTCTTCCCAAGTGCTCAGCTCCAGCAAGCGGGAAACAACCTTGGCCACATCGAATGTATATGCGAAGGAAATAACTTCATTGCCCGTCCCGGGGATGGCGGCCACCTTATTAGCGATGTCGATGGCGGGTGTCGAAGAAGTCATGTGTGACTTGATGTAAGGCATACCCCAGTAATCAAGAAAGTAGCCATTGAGGACTTCGGTCCACTCCAGGCTTGTCTGGCGCAACAAATCGGGGCCTTGGCGTTGGAACTGAGCCCAAGATATGATGTCATCAACCCTATCGCGAGGTTAGTATACGTAGGACCCTCGGGCTGAAGCTGCTACGGACTCGGGATCACGTGGACAGGCCCAGTTGCTTGGGATGAAGCGCTTTGTCGTCGAAGAAGTTTCAGCAGCGCGGATTACGGCATTTTGTACATCGGCAAGAGCCTGGTCATGGGTACCCAGGCAGGAGATGACGGTGTGGATCTTGTGCTGTTCAAGGACTGTCTTCAATGCCGCAACATCATCATAATCTACTGCGACTACCGGGGCACCAGTATCAGAAGTAGCCGCCTGCTCGGATATCGAATTATTGATTAGAGAATAGTCTTTGATTCGCAACATCGATAAGAACGAACCTTGCGGCTGAGGATAATGACCGAGTGATTTGGATCTTCCTTGAGAACCTCGACGATGGTTTTGCCAACATGGCCCGTACCTCCCAGAACAGCGGCGTTGACCATAATGCGCGAATGTAAACAAAACTAGAGAAATAAAACTCTTTGTTGATGCTTCTCTCCAACGAACCTGATCAAAGAGTACTTATATGCGCTCCCTAGACACACGGACACCGTTTTTGTGGGCACCGATTTTCACGGGCGCCGGATTTCACGGGCCCCATGTCCGTCACTTGAGTCGTCTATTTAGGCATTCTGCGTCACTAGCAGGCGGAGAAGAAGCGGCTCTTTCCCAAATTCAGGTTTAGCTTTGGGGGTTCGGTATTCTTTGAGGATGCGAAGTGCGAGATACGAAAATTGCGCTGTCATCTGGACGTTACTCATTGACTCTTCGAGGCCATTTCAAGCCATTTGCAAAGAAAGTCCAATCAATGGTCTGTACACGATACGGCAATGTCGGACAGTTGAGAAACGCCGGCATTCGATGATGTCGACTCGCCAAGACCCGGCGCCAAATCAGCCTCATGCACCAAACACCCACTCTACGTCCAGACGCTGTGTTGCTCTCGTCTGTTAGACTCCGCCTGTTAGACTCTACCTGCCGAACTCCGCACTCCGCAACATACTGCGATCGGAAAACAGTCCAGTACTCAGTTCGGGAGGATCATGCCCGGAGCGATTGGACGCAGGAGAGACCGCACTAGCACAGCGATTGGCAGCTACTAGCATTCAAGAGTGGACATCGAGCTGCGATGTATCGCACATACGTATCCTATTTAAAGCCCCTCCGTATTTGACAATACAATATTAGGATGTAGAGCCAAGTGCTAATCTGTCTGTTCGCATTAGTAGCAACTGCGCTCTTGGTGCAATACTCCATGCAGTTCTGGCAGGACATGTAGTAGGTGGGCTAGACAGAGCCTACCAATAGGTATTAAAGCATTGAGCATGTAGCAGTCGATAAGATGTTCCCGAGGCCATCATACTTGTTGGAGAGATGAGTTGATGTCCGCTTTGATGTTAAAACACCGTCTATCCCATGTATGAGTCTCTAGGGTATCAGGCATTAATGAGTTCTCGTAGCCTTCTAGATAATCCACCAACTTTGAGCAACATGATCCGTGAACAGTGACTTGCACTTCAGTCGAGGTGCTTCGAACTCATCAAACGCCAAAGCTGGGCCAAGAAACCGTGGCGACGCTCGATAGGTTCAGATGAGGGATTATGACAAGAAAAGGGCGAGGCTTGATCTTCTACGCAATGCACATAATAGAAACAGCGAATTGAAGCGCCTTAATTTGGTCTGTTCCAGAGCTAGGCAAGGTATCCTAACATCGAACGCTCATCGAAAAGTCAACGCCAACTAGTGCGACACGGCATTGCTGGGACGGTATTGTCATCAACATTTACAGTGAGATCTCGACCACGAGCAGTAACGATCTACCAAGAGTCTCCCTCTCGAGTGAAGAAGAGAAATTTCATAGATTGAGGAGATGCAAGGGCGTGTTACAAATCACGAGAAAGGTCCTCGCTGTCGGACCGTGGTTCTAATTTATCCCCGGCCAAAACTCCACAAGGGGGTGTTTCTCAACTTCGAAACAACTTGGGTGGAATGAATCCAACAATCAAGAGGCCAAGGAATCACCCCACCGAAGGTCTTGTCGCTCCACTTTCATCAACGCGACTTCTTAGCTCAAATATAAAGTTGTCTGTGCCGCGAGGTTGTTTCAAACCTTAGCCTTTTCATAGAGCGTCGTCTCATGTTACGAGAAACATTCGAGTGCAAACGGGACCGTGCCATTGTAGAAACTACAAAAGTGCGCAGGGTATGCTGGCCTGACAAGGCTGTTAGACAGCGGTTGAGGGTTCGGAAGAATTTTTGGATCGCCGACGGCGTGTTAGAGATGTTTCAGGGAAGGAATGTCGGTCAAATCGTTGGGTAATCGGTGGGTTTGGGATATAATGGCTGTGCTGTTGACTAATTGGGATCGTCGAGGAGGTCATTCCGGGGCAAGAGGATGGCTCAAGCTTGTCAATCGCAACATTTATAAGTTGAAAAGGAATTCTGTCATGTTAGTCCAGCGATCACGACATTCTTTACCTCACGTCCACATATTTTGAGCCGGCACTCGTTTGGGCACTTTTTTCTATCATTATGAAGTTCCTTGGGTGTTTTGTTTTTGCGGCTCTGGCAGTCGCCGTGCCTACGCTTCGTGCTCGGGATTCCATGACTCTGGATGTAGAAATCCAGCGATTGGACAATTCCAAGATGAAGGCCGTTGTTCGCAACCTTGGCTCTTCTGACATCAACGTCCTGAGAACTGGTACTGTCTTGGATAGAGCTGGTGTTGAAAAGGTCCAGGTGACTTCTGAAGGTACTTATCCAGCTCATCCTTGACCATGAGTTTGCCAGTTTGGCTAATCCAAGTAGATGGTAGTGTCCGATTCGACGGGATCCGGGTCTCAATCAGCCACAACAACCTCCCCAAGAAGGCCTTCGTCCGTGTCCCCGCTGGTGGATCGGTCGAAAACGACTTCGACGTGGCAGAGATCCATGACCTCTCCAATGGCGGCTACTTTGACATCCGCGCCGTGGGAACATTTCACTATGCCCGCGACGACTCCGAAACAATTGCCGGCGCGATCCCTTATCGATCAAACCACCTCGCCACGTTTATCGAGGGCCGAAGCGCCTCCGAGACGTACACGGCGTACCGGAAGAAGCGCGCAGTGAAGCGATCCAAGATTTCCGACTGCAGCGGCGACCAGCTGACGGCTGCTGAGAATGCTCTGTCGGGCTGTGCGACGCGAGCCCAGGCGGCGTACGAAGCTGCGAGGAACGGCTCTGACACTAAGATGGTCGAGTACTTCAAGAACGCGGACGCAGCGACGCGCAACACGGTCGCCTCAACGTACCAGAAGATGGCTTCCGAATGCGGCACCACAAACTCCGGCACGACGGGCTACTCGTGCGCCGACATCGAGGCGTACTGCGAGGAGTCCGGGGCGACGGCGTACGCGGACGTTAATGATGGTATCACGGTGTATTGCTCGCCGTACTGGGAGACGCCCGCTGTAAGCACTGAGTGTCACGCCGGAGACCAGGCGGGTATTACCATACACGAGATGAGCCACCTGTACCAGGTCAAGGGGACGGATGACTATGATGGCTATGGGTACGAGTTCGTGAGAGGGTTGACGGCGGAGCAGAATCTCAACCATGCGGATACGTATATGCTGTTTGCGAATGCGATTCAAGTGGGATGCTAAGGCTGAGAAGACAGTCATCAGAGGAAGTTGATCCATTTATTTATTGTAAGATATTACAAGTGTTTATTACAGCTGTTATTAACGTCCCATCTGTCAGACTTACCACATCCAAACCGTGTGTCCGCTAACTCAACTCATCCAACCCGCCCAACCGCCCCAATACCATCGCCCAACCATCCCTCTAGCCCGTAATTGTAGCTTTCTTAGCGCCATTCCATCGCGTGAGGAGTTCCCCCCGATTCGCTCCCGCCAATCCCCAGGCGTCATACCGCGGCAAGCTTTATATCAACAATAGGCAAATTGTACGCTATTTGTTAGCTGTCCCCGCCTGAAACTGCCACTAACATGTCGTTTCTGGCACGTCAATGGTCGAAATTATCGACAAAGACTCGTCTACCTGGTTGATGTACCGGCAATGCGGCACTCCAGACGTCACCGATACCGGGTCCCCCGCGTTTCCCCCAGACGTTGTATCCTTGAACCCATTGCGAAAACCCTGAAAAGCGCTAATTAAGGCCGCTGTTTGGCAACTGATCAGCAGGAGACCCCAGCGTTATCATTTGCCATCGAGGATCGCCCGTCTTAATTGCAGTGATGCCCCCACTGAAACTGTGCGTGACGTTTCTCGCTCTCCATTCTTCAACATGCTCTACGCCACCTCCTCCATATCCTCTGCGAACTCTTCCCCTGCCAGCTTCACCCGTTGAGGCGCGCTTTCGCTAGGCACTGGCTGCGATACGGGAGGCGTGTGCCTCCACGCGCAACATAATGACTCTTCAAACTTTCAGCCACGATGGCCCTGTACGAAGGGCCCCCAAGGAGTACAGCGCCGAAGCCGTCATGGTCATTGTAAAGCCCCATGTTCCTGCGCTTATCCTGTGGATTGGGAACTAACCGCAGCGCAAACAGGTCTGCCTGACTCTGGCCCTATACAACGCCTTCGAACTTCTCGGCCTCATCTTCATGACCTTCAAGAAACGCCAGGGCCTCTACTTCTGGAGCATCTTCCTCGCGTCCTTTGCCATCATTCCCTACAGCGTCGGCCGGGCCATGGACTTTTTCGACCTGACCATCGACTGGATCTCCATGATCTTCGAGTGCAGCGGCTGGGTGGTTATGGTTTCGGGCCAGTCCGTCGTTCTATACTCGCGCCTCCACCTCGTTCTCAACGACGCTCGTATACTACGCGCGGTGCTGATCATGATTATCGTCAATGCCGTCGTGTGGCATCCGATGGTTATTGTTCTGCTATTTGGATCCAATTATAGCCCGTACCCGGCAAGAAGGAACTTCAACAACGTATACTCCATTATCGAGAGGGCGCAGATGACGTGCTTCTGTGTCCAAGAATTTATCCTCTCGGGCATTTATATGTGGAAGACGCTCGATATATTACGGACATCTCTGGGAAACAAGCGCCGCTTCATGTGGCACCTTTTCGGCATCAACGTCCTCATCGTGCTAATGGACATTGGCCTCCTCGTCCTCGAATACAAGAACAAGTTTGCGTGGCAGCGAGGCGTCAAGGTAGCCGTGTACTCGGTCAAGCTGAAACTCGAGTTCGCAGTCCTGGGAGAGCTCGTCAACTTCGTGCAGCGCCGCGGCACGCAGAGCAACGAATTCGTCGAGCTGCCGTCGAACCGCACGCAGACGAGCGACAAGAAGCGGCAGTCGACCGCGAAGCCCAAGTCGCTGCACGTCGAAAGCGTAAAGGCCACCGTTGTCAAAGCCCCCGTGCCGAGCGCGTCTACGTCGCAGGCGAGCGCAGAGGACGAGATTACAGTCAAGGCGAAGTTTCACGTTGATCGCGACGACGTCATAGAGGACGGCGAGGATTCGAATCAGCTTTACGAGATTGCCATTCAGCAAATCTCCCGATCGAAATAGGATACCCCGAATGCGATTTTTTGTTAAAATACCCCATTGTCTTGATTGCAAGACTGTAAATCTATTTGATATATTCATCCCGGTATTGTGAATCCAAAACGCCGCCAAATGTGAATGCTTCCTGTGTCGCTTGGCTAAATGATAATTGATGACCTTTTCCAGTTCTTTCCAGTTCTTTCCACCCACCCACGCTTCTAGTTCATTGGGGCATTGCCTGGTCGTGTCGAGGATGCCTGCAGTTCAATGTCTGCCATCATCCTTGCTTAATTGTTATTATGCTTATGGCTTTGCAGCAGCAGCAGCCTTCTTTGCCGCCGCCATTCTTGCCGTACGTTGGGCTCTCCATATGGGACCACGGACGCGGAGCACTGCAACGAGAGTTAGCACAGATACAGGCCTCTGTTAGAGATCAGACTCACGAGTCACGGCACCGCCCACTAGGATAAAGTCCACAATGGCCAACCCGGTAAAACACCATCCGGCGCCCATCTTGTTCACCAGCGTGGGAATCAGCAAGGCCGAAATGGCAGCGGCCGGATTGCGCAGCAGGTTGCCTAGGGCGAAGGCTCCGGCGGCTTGCTGTTGTACGCACTCGGTCAAGAACGCAGTGGTGGCGACGAACACCCAGTTCATGCCAAATCCGGCTGCAGAGAGTATCATGGTTAGCTTTGTTATCCGGTCTCGTTGTAATACTTCGAGAATTTACTTACTGACGATGGTAGCGGCGATGACGGTCGACGGGTGATACGACTTCTCGACGAACCAGCCGAACATGACGGTGCCGAGAGCGCACAAGATGACGCCGTAGATCTGATCCGCCAGACGGTTCTCGGGATCGACCTTGCCATCATCCGACTCCCACAGGGCCTTTTCTCGTCTATAATCGGAATACCAGCCACCGAGCAAACTACCGGCAATCATGGCTAGACCAACACCGAGGAAACCAGCACCAGTGGAAGCCGAGTCCCAGTGGTAGCGGATGGTCAGCTCAGTGGGCAGCTGAACAGCCATGCCAAAGTAAGTCGAGTAAAGCATGGCCGTGTTGAAGCTGACGATGCCGATGGGCGGATACGTAAACATCTTCCAGTAGCCTTTGAAGCTGGGCTTGGGTGGCGCGGGGCCCCGATCCGACTCGGGCGCCAGCTCCGAGGTGAACTTGGGCGGGAACATGATGAAGCCCTTGCCCTGGTAGATCTTGCCGCTGCCGACGCGGGCGCGCAGCGTCTCGGGCAGGCAGAAGATGATGAGGATCCAGAGCGCGAAGCCGCCGATGGCCAGGAAGCCGAAGATCCAGCGCCAATCAGCCTGGCCTAGGACGCCTCCGAATACGGGCCCGAGGACGGGGCCGAGTTGAGGGCCCATGAGGAAGATGGACATGGCAAAGGCTCGCTTCGAGGGCTCGGTGACCTGTCAGTGGGATTAGCGCGGTTGTCAGTGACGAAGTAATGGGAAGCATACATCTGCCACGGTTCCAGCTCCCATCGACACGACAGCGGCAGACCCAAAGGCCTGGACGATGCGCAGGAAGACGAGGGCGCCGTAGTTTGCGGGCACAGCTGCGGACAGCACGTTGGCGACGATGTAGATGGCCAGGGAGATGATGTACAGTGGACGACGACCCTTGACGTCGGCGAAACTGGACCAAAACATGGGCTGCATTCACGTTAGCATCCCCGAAGCCACACACCGGGTAGCAACTTACAGCAATGGCAAAGGTCAGCATGAACACGGACACGGTGACGTTGATCATGGTGGCGCTGGCATTAAACTCCTCCTCGAGGATGGGCAGCGCCGGCAGGTAAATGTTTCCAGCCAAGGGCCCAAAGCAACCCGCGATGGTGACGACAGTCAGGATGAAGCGACGCTTCCACGGCGAAAAGGCTGTGTACGGCTTGCCCTTCTTCTTCTCGACGTCCGCCGCCGGAGGTTTTGGCTGCGGCGGCTCTTGCGGCGGCTGATCGGCCGGATGCTCCGCAGCGTCGTCGGTGATGACGGGAGCGTATCGCGGCGGCGGCCGTTTGGCGTTGTACTTGCTCGGATACCGAAACGGCGCCTGCGAGAAGGAATATGCGTGATGGGAGAGCGGATTCGGCGCGTCGAGCGTATCTCTGCTGGCGTTGTTGTCGTTCATGGACAGGCCTGTGACGGCGCCCAGCAGCGGCTTCTGCGAGATGGCCGAGTCCGGGGGCATGTCGCCGGCGCCGATGTCGATGGACGGCCGGGTCGCGTACGGGTCCTCGAACATGTTGTCATCATTGCTGGCTCGGGAAGACGAGCCTGAGGGAAGCTCCGACGTCGAGATCTTGTCGAGTGAGGGCCGCCGCCGGTTGGCGTTGACGCCTCCGAGTAGCGGGATGGACTGGTTGTCCGAGTCGCCGGGGAAGTCGCCGTGCATATCGTCGTCCCTCATGATGACTCTACTCTCTTGGCGTATAGGTGAGATTGAAGAAATGGCGAACCAAATCTAATGGCAATTGGAACTGTTCTCCCGGGGGGCGGGTTTGGAGCTCTTCTCTCACAGGTGTCTGATGCTAGGGGTTCACAGGCCACCAGGTCCAGAACGTCGAACAATAAGCGGAGAGAGAGAAAAGAAGAGGGGAAAGGAAAATTAAAAGCCGAAGAAGGCAAGCAAAGAACCAAAAGAAAACGTCGTTGAACGGGCGTAGTGTAATGCCAATTGCGAATCATGGGGGAGGGGGGTGTGGGTGATTCAGGATTGATGCTGCTCACCCAGCGTGCGTGCCCATTTAACGATGACGCTTTTTCCTGCTCATGCCCTTGGCACAGTAAGCAGCAGTAACGGGGGCTGGCAGTCTTGGTACAACCGTAAATAAACTCCTTCGGCTCCTCACTAACTCACAAAGAAGACGGACCCTGTTCGGAGCGGATCAAAAAGGCGGGTGTGGGCTGTGAAGCGCGGCTGTGCGAGTGTTCTGTGTTATCCCATTATCCGCCCTCTAGAACACAGCGCACCAACAGACACCAGCCTCCCCGAGATACACCCTGACCATGTATGTACATACACCCAGATTAGGGTACATGAGCACTAAATCTTACAGGGATCCATTCCAAGTGTGTCAGCGGGCTGAGATGGAGATGTGAGATCCTTTTTCAGGCGTCGTCGGGGGCGTAGGATGCATGCAGGGCCTGGGGAGCGGAGCCCGACTTTTTTTGTGGCAGGGCTGGGACGGCCCACCCGAAAGTTAAGAGGGGCCTGGGCATGCGGCTAACTTGGATAGAGGGAGGGGTCTTTAATTCGCTGGGATGGATGGGTGAGTGAGTGGGTTGCAAGGGTAGGCCGGGGAGTTTTTTGGTTCTATGTTAGTGTGAGTGTGTGTGCTGTACAGTAACAGAACTGGTACAGCTGCAACCGTGTGTGATGTGTGATGAATGTGCTGTGCTGTCTTGTCTCTTGTGAGTGTGGCTGGTGTAGTACATCCATCCATTCTATCCAGGAAATTATGCACCTGCTACTCTCTCTCGCTTGACCACAAACCCTGACACGGCGGACCTCCCCCCATCCGGGCTATTTTTGCATCCTTTGTGCATCCCAGACGGACTTGCACAGCACTGTAAGCCCGACTCATGTAGGCGGCAAACTGTGGCCGTGCTGCCCGGAACCGAATCTCACAACAATGGAGACTCTTTTCTCGTCCATGATTAGCTAAAGCAAGTGAGACGCCAGGATACCTGGGAACAAGAGCCTGTCGCCTCGTGAATGGCGGCGTCTGTCTCACGGGCCACCTTCTATTCTTCACACCCCTCCCCCTTCCCTCCTTGACTCCCTTTGCACTCCCACAGCTTGGGTTCTCATCTAGGGGCTTGTTCATATAATTATTAAACAGTCCGTCCTGATACGTTGCCACGGGATAGTTACACCAGAACAAAACGACTCCTGATAATTGTGTGAGGATCCCTTCTACTCGCCATCGTCGTCTCACACACTCCTCCTCAAACCGCAACCATGGCGTACCTCATCGTCGAAGTGCCCATCTTGATGGCCATGACCGTCTTCCTGGGCTACTACTTCTTCCTACTGCCGCCCAAATACCCGCAAAACATACCCGCCATACCGTTCTGGGTGGCCCTGATCCCCTTCTTCAAGGACGTCGACCAGAGCGACATCTTCAAGCGGTACATCGACGCACCCTTACGAAAACATGGCGCCGTCAAGATCTTCTTCGGCGCCCAGTGGAACGTCCTCGTGCATCGCCCGGCCTACGTTGTCGAGATGTTCAAGGACGAGGACCTGTTCGAGAAGAGCGGCAACCAGAAGAAGATCCCCCACAGCGTGCTGGCACAGTTCCTCGGCGATAACATTATCTCGGCCCATGGCGACACCTGGAAGACGTACCAGGGTGTCATTAAGCCCGGCTTGCAGCGTAACTTTGACGGCAGCATCGTCGTTGCCAACGCGCACAAGTTGACCAAGTTGCTGCGAGATGCTCAGGGCGCCGCAGGAGGCAAGGGTATTCCCATGCAGGACTACCTTCAGCGGTACTCCGTGGCCAACTGCTCAGAAGGAGTATTGCAGACTCAATTCCACGTACGTATTGCCACACTGATACAGATGAAAGTCATGTCTAACTCGTGTGTAATACAGCCCCTCGAATCCCCCACCGCCCCCATCAACGTAATGCAATCACAAGTCAAGATGCAAATCTTCAAGCCCATCTTCATGAACTTCCCCGTGCTGGACCGGTTCCCGTTCCCGAGCCGTGTGCGTGCTCGCGAGGTCGTGCAGAAGTTCAAGAACGAGCTGAAGCGGGCGCTGATCGAGAGCCACGAGAAGGTGTCGCCGCACTCCGAGGGCCTGGGCCGGCGCATGCTGGATGCGGCCGAGTCGGGCGTCTTGACGGAGCAGCAGCTGCTGGATAACTTGACGGTCGCGTTTGTTGCCGGTCAGGAGAATCCGCAGTTGGCCATGACTTCTATGTTGTATCTGTTGGCGAAGAACCCGGTATGTAGGAGATGTCACTTGGTGTCATGACACCTCTACCCCAACCCCCGCTAACCATATATTACCACAACAGGAAGCCCAAGCACTCATCTACAAAGAAATCATCGCCCACGGCGCCCAATCCGCCGACCAGACCAAGCTCGCCGAAATGCCCTACCTCACCTCCGTCATCTACGAATGCCTCCGTCTCTTCCCCCCGATCGGCCAACTCATCAACCGCCGCGCCTCACGCGACGTCTTCCTCGGCGGTAACGAGGTGCTCATCCCCGAGGGCACGTACATGGGCTACCACTCGTACTCGACCAACCGCGACCCGGAGGCCTGGGGTGACCGCGCCGACGACTTCGACCCCGCCCGCTGGGGCAAGACGCCAGAGCAGGTCCAGACGCACTATCGCCGCCGCCGCGCTCGTGGAGAGTTCATCTCGTTTCACGGGGGCCGGCGTGCTTGTTTGGGCGAGCGGTTTGCGTTGCTGCAGTTGCGGACGACGTTGGTGGTGCTGATTCAGGCGTTTGAGTGGACGCTGGATCCGACCTGGGTTGATCGCAAGACACCTGTAAGTCACGAATCTACACCATCATGCCTGGTACATCCCTTCCTATCATGGTACTTGTCACTAACCCTCAAACAAAAGGCCGGTCCTCTCTATCCCCGCGCCCTGAGGCTCGTCTTCGCCGAACGGAGCCCTCTCGGTGATGAGTAAGAAACCAGGTGTCTTTCTCTCCCCTCCTCAAAACCGGGGACCCTCCCCCCCCCAATCCCATCATCACGGCGGGGGTCGGTTGTCAGATGCACCCACTAGCAGGGATATCGCACACCCCAGCTTATAGATTTCGGGGTTAGACTTGATACCTTGACTGTGTGCTGTAAATTTTGGTTTAGCGCTCTCGTGAGAAATTGGCGCCCGCAGAAAGGGCTCCATGTGGGCTTGAGACGGCGTCAGGATTTATTTGTTGTTTTGGCAAGGCTTCTCTTGGTGGCTTGGAACCATTGAAAAGCGGTTGGAAAGACTGGGGGCTGCAGCTGAACAGCTGTACAAGTTTTAGCGGAAAATCTTACACGGAGTACCAGGTTCGTTTGTCTTTCATTTACGGAAAGTTACCGGGGTTTTCGGATTGTGGTCGCCGGTTGTGCCAGGCTTCGTTTCCCACGGAGAATACCAAGCCCGTGAATACGGGATATTTAGAATGACTGCATCGCACATAATCCATGTTCCCTCTGCCCTGACGTCAGCATTCAAAACTCGGAACTGGCGTTCATGCTAAGGTAGACAGTCATCACTCAAAGATATGCCCGGAAGGAGCTGGGCATGAATCCCGCACAGAGTTTACGACTATCAAATGCCCCGCGTTCAAATAGTTTCATGATAGCGGCACGCACGAGATGGGTGGTGGGGGGGAGCATAACATCCGACAACACAACGATGTCATGCTACAGCCAATAAAACCAGCACGTATCTGGTTCGCTACACAACGTAGAAAGAAGCCTAGCACCAAGACTGCTGCAGGGCCAATGCTCACCACATAATGTTACAACGGGGGGGCTCGCAAAGAATAATCCCGTCCCAGATAATTTGTTGCAAGGGGATGAGATGAGGGGTGGTCACAGGCGGAGCAGGCCGAGCGAGAGCCGCGGGATCCAAGAGAACAGTCGCCAGCCCTAAGGAGCTAGAGAACGGCCATCGCCCATCTAAAGCAAGAGAGCAGGGCAGGGAAAGGCTAGAACCTGGCCCAGTCCCTTGTTCTTCAGCAGTGGAGAACCCAGGGCTGAGGGATCTCGGCGCAGCCCTGGAGGATGCCGAGCCCGGCTCTCTTTTTAGAAGGGGGGTCAGAGTCGGGTCCGAAGCAGTCCGAAGGGTCCAATGGCTGTGCAGATGCAAGCCGGCCCAGGCGCTTGGATGTCTCAGATTTTGGCTGGAGGAGCCATGATGGGGTCAAAAAGAGAGGCCCACGATATGACTTGGGTTGTATGGATGAGGAGGCGGGCATGATGATGATGACAAGTTGTACTGCATGCATGCACGCCTGCGCAGCCCCCCGGTAGTCGCCGTCGGTGTCCCCTGTGTGTTCCCCGTAGCGGCCCACTGACCTCCAACAAGCGCCCCCTACAGCACAGGTCTAGCCCTCTCTCGTCTCTCTAATTGCGCCATAGGATGGTTGTTGGAGGGCATATGGTTTGGCACGCAAGGCGCTATCATTTGAACGCCGACGCTGTGGGCACGAAGCAACACCAAGTGTCTTCCAGCCGTCCAATCACTAAGCTCCAGCGTCCAACTCAGCTAAGCTACCCGTGTTCCAGACCTTCCCTTGGCCCCGTGCCACTGCAGCAAGTACGGAAACAATAACCAACGAATCACCAAACATTCACAGGTCCAGTGCTACGGTACTACCACGTAAGTATGATAGCGAACAGCAAGGGAGGGGAGAGGGAGGGCGCCCAGCGGAGCCAAGCTTCCTGGGTTCAGCCCAGCGCGGTAGCTAGCTGAGTCTGGTTGAAACCATGCAGCCCGCCTTTCGGACGCAGCCGTTTGGTGTGTGGAAGTCGTGTTTGGTGTCGAGAACAGGGTTGGAAGTGCGGTGAGGAGGATTGTGCTTCAAGTGATGTGATGCGTGGGAGCGTGAGAGCGTGGGATTGGGCTGTGGGGATTGCATCGTTCATTGGGTACCACTAGACCCGTATGCTAGGAGGGATGATTTAGCATGATTTTAGGCATGAGCTTTGGCTTTGGCATTGGTATTTGGGGGCCAACGAGCGGGAAGCCTCATCTTCATCTAAGGAATCCCCTGGAAGTTGGGATATTCGTAGATGTACAGCTGTCTCCAGTGCCCAGTGTCCACTAATTATCCCATGATCCTGCCCGCAGTCCATGATGATCCACCGTCTCCAGTACCGTCCGTGAATCCCCTGTCCAACCTGTCCGTGATCCACCATCCCCAACTACAGGGCTGTATCAAGCCTTGTCAGTTTTGTTCTCAATGGAGTCATCCGCCTACACTCATCCCTAATCCATTCCATCAATGCCAGCCACATCCACTGCCGCTGACTGTGTTTACATGGTGCTGACTCTATGGGCCTCGTCCCCGGGGATTGGGAAGGGGGCGGCGCATGTGCGGCTGTGCTGTCCTCTCTTTCTTGTCTAGTTACCCGCTTGCTACTGCAGCCGCACCCCCCTGGTCTAAAATAGCAACTTTTTTGGTTGTGCCACAACCTGAACATTTACATGAGATGAGATGCTGGAGGTCGACGATACCAGCCCAGCTATAAACACCCCGACGTGAAACCACCTTTTGGAACTAGAGCACTTCATTTTATTAATCCCACACTCACAACCATCTGGTTCTCCATTCACATATACTTTCCCCTCTCACTCCTCTTTGTCTCTCTGTCTCCATCCTTCTCTCGCTATATACCCAGCTCCAAGTAGCCTCCCTGGCATACAATCTACCCTCATTCTTCACTCTCTCTCCAATTTCCTCTTTCTACCTACACACATCCCCTCCTCACACACACGCACACATCATTCACAATGGAAGTCTCCAACGCCGGTGTCTCCGTCTTCCACCGCTTCCAGGCCTCCTTCGTCCATGACGGCAAGGGCACGCTCCTCTACACCAGCGGACCCCGCAAGCAGCTGCTCCAGGACAACTGGGCCGTCATCAGCACCTTCATCCACGTGCAAGAGTCTACCAAGCGTCCCCCCAACCGCACCTCGTCCATCGACATCGACGAGCCCGTCAAGGGCCTGCGCCTGTACCAGCAATGCCAGCTGCAGGAGGACGGCACCGCCAAGGGCATCCTGCTCGCCGCCGAGAGCAAGGACAACACCGTCGGCGAGGACTTTGAGCAGTTCTTCGTCCAGCTCGTCCTCGACCAGCTCGACTTTGCCCTCTACAAGCCCACCGAGCCCTCCCCCGAGCCCAGCCCGCTGGCCCGCATCACCGGCAAGATCGTCTCCCTCTTCGACTCCTACCTCCGCTTCCAGGGTCCCGATGACAAGTGGGAGCAGGGCGGCCGACAGGTCTTTGAGGCCCGCGTCCGTCACTTCACCTCGCAGGGCGCCCAGATCCAGATGTGTCTGCCTGCTTTCCCTTGCAAGTCGACCAACACCAACAAAGTCATCGGCACCTCGCCCGATCGAGGCGAGGCCCTGGCCCTCAACCACCTGCACAGCTTCGTCGAGGCCGTCGAGAAGATCTACAAGCCCGGTGCCAAGCTCTGGGTCATCAGCGACGGCCACGTCTTCAGCGACTGCATCGGTGTCGACGACAACATCGTCGACCGCTACACCGAGGAGCTCAAGGAGATGAACCACGAGATCGGCCTCAGCCGCGGCCGCCTAGACCGTATCGACTTCCGCTCCCTCATCGACCTGTTCCAGCTGGGCGAGGCAAAGGCAGCCGGCGAGATCAAGAACCTAGCCGCCAGCCTTAGCATCCCCGGCATCACCCACCACGTCCCCACCAAGGAGACTGAGGAGGCTGAGGTCTGTCGCCAGATCCTCATGGCCGGCACTCAGCCGCTTGAGTCTGTCGCCCGCGACCGCCTCAAGTCCAACGACGAGACCCTCATCGCCCTGTACCGCGGCTTCTCGCGCTTCATGCTGGAGGATCTTGAGTTGCACCCTTCCACCAAGACCCAGACCAAGTCGCAGCGCAAGAAGCTGTCCACTAAGGTCGCCTTTGAGATGATTCTGGTAAGTAGACTGCAGATCCCCCGCAACTCTATGAGCACAGACACTAACACCATGACAGCGCAACCAGGCCTACTCCAACCTTGTCGAGATCCTATACCCCAACTACGTCCGACTCTCCATCCATGCGTACGTTCTCATAACTCATCCATGCAAATCCCGAGACATACAAGCTAACAAACTGTTTTATAGTCACAACAACGCTGGCCCCAAGTTCGGCATCCAGCTCTTCGACGCTTCTAAGGTCCGCGTCGTCGAGAACCTGTCCCCCGACGGCATCCCCATGGCCTCAGAGGATCTCCTGCATGTCCCCACGCCCTGGCACAACTCGGTCGTCGAGATGGAGGGCTGCGACTACCTGCTCGTCACTAAGGCCAAGGTCGCCCAGCACGCTGTCGACTGCGGTGCCATGGGCGGCGGCAAGATCACCACCCAAGGCGGCGCCTACTTCCTGCTGCAAGAGTCGGTCAAGGAGCCCGTCAAGCTGCTACAGCGCGCCATGTCCTTTGCCCCCGTCGAGGAGCCCACCACCTACGAGAAGGTGCTCAAGCAGGCCAAGGAAGTCTTTGCGCCTCTGCCCGTTCTCGTCTCCATCGGTCTCATCGTCATGTACCGCTTCCAGACCACGCGCAACTGAGCTTCACGAAACTGAAGAAATGTTTAATGCTGTACAATGCTTTGGCTCGGGGACCATTTCATTTTGTTTTGTCACATTGGCCGTTTTTTTACAAAGGCATGAGCATGGGAAAGCGTGGGGTTTTTACATAAAAGTCGAAAGATAATGCTTGCTTCCATATAATTGGGCATAGATTGTACCAAATTAACATACTTTAAAACTATTTGTCTGCCATGGTGTTGATATGATTGACAGTTTTGTGTGACTGACCATTTTGTACAATTGACCTCATTCAGAATTGCTATGGAGATGAGACCCTGCTGATCGTGACCTTGGCTTCCGCCGATTAGTGAACTAAGAAAAATAAAGGTATTTAATACTAAGCTCAATTTTCGATGGTTTGTACGCGCATTGTGTGCTTCGGGCCTTTTTCGTAAAGCGTTGCACAGCAAACACGACGTATTCGACCGCTCTTAATCCTTTTATTTCTAACCACTTGACGGACTCTATGCAGTTGCGCCAGGTGCGATTCCTGTGCCAATGTCGTGATTTTATCATCTAAAATCATGAATGACACTTGACCAGGCACTGTCATCCAATTCGCAAGATTTAGGATCCTACTGCCATGTTCTTCGGAGCCTCTACCAATGTCTCTTGTTTTGATCATTACAAGATGCTACCTACCCTAAAGTCATGTCACCAAAGCATCCCCTGTCACTTTTCCAGCCAACTAGAGATTCATGCAAGGGGTCTACAATGCACGACTGCGCCTTCGATGGCCATAGCTTCGAATGAGACGTGGTCAATGCGGGACTCATAAGACTCAGCTCTTCAACACTAGATCCCACGGCTTTAGTTCTGCTTCCATACTAGCACCTGACACTGGACATGGATGTGCTCGACGGTGGAGTCTCAAACACAAGTGACTTGTACAGCTTCATGCCATGACAAGGCAGTAGATGCACCCCGTAAGACTGCTAATGAAGGATGAAACTACCCCTGGGAGATCGACATCAGCGACAGCGGGACTGGATGCAGCTCCTCATGATCTGTTGCTGACCTTGCATATCCAGAATTGGGGGCCGCATCTGTTTTGGTCGCCGCTCACATAAGCACGATGCCAGAGTAGGTAGCCAAGTACCGAGTCAACCGAGATGTGCATTCTTGGACTGAATTGAGTCAACTCACAACCGAGATATTCCGCAATCCTAGCACTGCATATAATTCTCCATTAAACGTCCATCTCCCCGCCCCCTCACGCTTCTCCTCTCTCCAAACTCCGTATCCTCACGGCCACGGCCCGTCCGGACACCTCGGACCAAAAAGCAGCTCCGTGCCAAGAAACCGAGTGCGAAGGATGTGGAGTCGTTTTTGTCGTATTCTCACGCAATAAACGAAACTTCCGCGTATTTCTGATTTGATGATTGGTTCGCATTTCGATACGTGTGTTTGTGTTTGTCCTCGCACTCGCAAACGCATGCTTGGTTTGGGATCCATGTCATGAGCTGCGGTGACTGCGGACTGGTGGTGAACTCTGTCGCAGCACGTTGCTATTAATGGAGCATTTTTCACAGGTTATTGATGGGAAGAGATGAAAAAGAGATTGGGTTTCCCCGTGGCTTAGACTTTCGTGTAATTAAATGAAGCTTGTTGCATCTCAAGTAAAAACTCACGATCTTGGCTCCCGGATCTGCCGTTTGACAACCATTCCATCACCACTGATCCGGATTCTGTGATGCACATATAGTCATCCCGCCACCATACTCCTAGTTCCCCAACCCGCCCCTTCAGCCTCATGGCCAGGGCCGAGCCATACAGCGGCGACAACTCGTGGAGATGTGTTCCCTTAGCTGTCGCTGCTGGAGTCTTTTGCGCACTTTTCTTCCTCACTACGACGGCGCACTCTTGGCGCATATGGAGGACCCGGGCCTGGTTCTGTATTCCTTTCCTGGTCGGTGGTTGTAGTACGCGAACCCCCCCCTCCCCCCCCCGGTACTGTTACTTAACTTGATGCTAATGACTTCCTGACGAATAGTGCAGTTCATTGGCTATGCCTGTCGAGCAGCAGCACAGAACCGGACGACCGAGTTGCCGCTCTTTGTGGTGCAGCAAACCGCCATCCTCCTAGCCCCGGTGGCATTCGATGCTGCGATACACTTGACACTAAGCCGAGTCATCCGAAATACCAACGGCGAAGGACACACGATCATTAGCAGGAGCTGGCTGAGGGCAATACTTGTGTTGGGGGACGGCATCTGCTTGGTGGTTCAGGCGATTGCGGCAGGACTCATAGTGACAAAGAGAACTACAAAGCCTGGCCAAGTCATGGGAATCGTTGGATTGGCGCTTCAGGTGGCCATCTTCGGTGGCTTTATCTCGACGACGGTGCTTTTCCACAAGAGCATGCTGCGCGACCCCAGAACATCGCACGTCCCAGAGTCCTTGAAATGGCAACGAGACTTGTGGATGCTCTATGGAGTGAGCTGTCTTGTCGTGGTGAGATCAATATTCCGCATCACCGAGTTTGCTCTAGGAACCAACTCCTATCTCTCATCTCACGAGTGGTCGCTTTACGCTTTCGATTCTGCACCCATGCTGAGCGTCATGATTGTGTTCTCAATATGGTTTCCCACGACTGCAAAACGGCCACAGAGCTGGGTGTCGTTGGCGTCTGGAACTCGTGGGCTTACAAGGATCCCCTCGGCAGACGTTTTAGAAGAGGCGAGCTTACATAGACATTGACTCTGATTCCTTCAAAACTTCTATTTTAGTGACACAGTTGAAGCAAAAGAAAGATGAAAGCATCCATGTGAGTTCTCCGTTGGCTACATTCAATACCGCGGCAACGTGGGCCACTTCATCCAGCCTGGTCATATCTTTAGATGAGCCTATGAACACTTAGGTAAAGAAGATGAGGAGACAAAACGCGAAGTCCAAAAAAAATTAACATACAACAGCGAGGATTCCCCGGTCGTCACCGACCCGAGTACTAATTCGCCGCTTCTCAGCTTGACTAAGGGAGAGCGGACGGGATCCCGTATTTTCTAAGAGCTATGGTCGTATGTGCTGATTGAGGTTGCGAATGGGCTTATCTTCACAGGTTTAGCGACGGGTCCTAGGGAGAAGAAAATGAGAAGAAAGTATGTTCAACGGCGGGAAGTCTCCGATAGTGACCGATCTAAGTACTAGTTCACCGCTTTTTAGCTTGACTAAGGAAGGGCGGACGGGGAGTTGATGCCTCTGTGGGCCCGCGAGATTTTCGCCGATGCCACCGCCTCGGCACCCATCTGGAACGGCAACGACGTTCGACCACACGCACACATAAGACAAACATACATCTATATATACAGGTATCCACAGCACCATTTTTATATACTCCGTCTTTCGAGCCGCCGAGATATCGACGCTCATACTTTCCGCACCAACTTCGGCCCTCGGAGGGGACATACCTTGCAAACCTTGCCAACGAGTTTCTTTCTCAGGAAATATCATCTCAGTGCAGGCCGAAGGCAGGAAAACCCGAGGCTTGTAGCATGAAATGACATTCAAGTTGAGTGGCTTAAAGATTTCGCCGATTCGAGCAAGACTTGTCCTGTGGCGAGCATCAGTATTCAACCTGTGAAGCGAAGTGAGTACAAGATTGAGCGGGATCAAAGTTCAAGGCATCACAAATTCTTGTGTAGCAAGTTCATCAAATAGTGATCTCCAAAGATTATATTTCAGCATCCATCGAGTTCCATTCAAGGGAATCTGTCTAGTTTTCATATTATCGCAATCACCAATACGTTCCCCTTAGATGGAAAGAAGGAATTATGAACGAGCCCGTCTTCCTATTGGACTAAGGACCGCATTGGAGGCTCTCATACCGAGTACTTAATGGCTGAACTACAGGAGGAGCTTACACATTACTCTTTAAGAGTTAGGATCGGAAAATGGCTGGATTGTGAGTTTCTTGAACTAGCTAGCGTGATTCTAATTATTCTTAGGTGTCTTGGGTCCAACTCTCCCCTGTTACATCTTGAGAAACTCTGACCTGCTTCGAAAGAGTTACAATCCAGTCGACCAGAGACACGGTCTGATGGACTTAGCAGATGAGGACCCGGCTAACGAAGGCGATGACATAATTGCCAAATTGCATCAACGCTTCAGCAAGCGAGACTTAAATGCGCCTACATCCGTCACAGAGGGAGACTTAAGATTGCTTGAGTCCCGACAAGACATCACTGACTGATGCAAAGAGCTAAAAGCCTTGCGGAGCAGCAGTAGCAAAAAGGCGAAACGAATCGAAGGCGAGATCCAACACGTCAAAGACACGCTGGAAAGGAAACTTGTTAAGAAAAGGCGCTATGGATACTTCAATACTGCTGGTTTCCTCCGCGGCAAGGGAAATCTACATTAAATTTGCGCTTACGCAGGACGACACACCCTCGCTTTAAACCGAACGGCCTCCGTAGGGCAGATCGTGGCGGAGCATGATCTAGCGTTGTCGTTCCTCGGGACGGCCCGCACGAAGCCGCAACGCCTCACTCAACTCAACTCCGCCACCAACTGTCTTCGTATTGAGCACGACTAAAATTAGGCAGGAAATCGCTTTTGCCTGGGACTTTGACGTGACCTTTCTTGTTTCAGCACAAATGGCACAAATCCCTCCCACTCAAAACGGATAGGCCTTGTCCGTGCCGACCCCTGCTCAGCCAATAAGCGCTGGCCATTAACCGCTTCCCTCTTCTCTCGGAGGCAAACAACCGAGGATGACGAAAACCCTTGTAGATTTGTGACACAGTAGCCCTGGCAAGAGCGACTGCGCCCAGAGTCAGGCGGAATAAATTGTAATAAGAGTAGCTTTCTGTCTACAGCCTTCTTTCAGCGAGCGAATGCCTAACAAAGCCTCGAAATCTTTCGTAATAGGTTCCCTCTTGACCCAAAGAGCGATTAGGCTTCCTCTTGTCCCTTGGAGAAACCTAGACCGCTTGGAGCTTCGGGAGCAACGAAGAATCTTGTCACACCCAAACGGCTTGCCGCTCAGCCTGAGACATGTTGGCCGTTGGCCGCATCCGCAAATCGGCCCCCTGCAGGAGCTTTGTTGGCTCTAAGGTCTTAAAACCCTATTCTCCCCTCCCATGGCGACGAATTGGAGATCTGAATAATTTTCATGCGCCTTGCTAACGAAATCATTCGGACGACATTCTCAGCCCCATGACGTCGAACAATACCGAGTTCGCTGGATGGACGCCTTCGCCAGATGGGAGAGGCACCTACGATATTATTCTTACCTGTCTAATTACGACAACTTTGTGCTGTTGGACCTCAGTCTATCCAAATATTCCTGGCCCCCATGATGGCGATTGGGCCAACTTCCGGGACAGGCTGGGGCTGGCTTTCCTAGGGCTCCTTGGGCCCGATTTCATCATTGTCCTAGCCATCGGCCAAAAGTCATCAGCGCAGCGGTCGGTCAGGGTAAGCATGCCTTTAGAGCGGAATTGATAGGCTGCTAACTGGTTCGACGCGTGCAGAAGTTTCGCCTTGAGGGACATCGAGACTGGACAATGGCGCATGCCTTTTTCGCGGACATGGGCGGATTTGTGCTCAAAGCCCACGACCTCGAACGAACCATTCCTCTCAATGCGGAGCAGGTCTTTTACCTGGTACAAAAAGGTTTCATTGGGTATCCTATCATGACTATAGAAGAGCTGAAAGATAGGGACAAATCCGATGGTCTGGCAAGGTAGGATCTCAGTCTCAGGCAATGGCGAAGAGGAATCTAACAAAATAGTTAGACTTCTCACTGTCTGTCAAAGTACCTGGTTCGTCATCAGTCTCATCGCTCGCGCTATTGAGGGCCTCGCCATAACAACTATGGAACTTACGACGCTGTCTTTCGTCATCAACCTCTTTGGAACCGCATGGTGTTGGAAGGATAAGCTATCTGATGCCCGTACCACCATTACACTGGAAACGCCTGCCACCATTGACGAAATCCTTGCAACTGTAAGAACGCGTGTCATCAGGTACAGAATCGTGCTAACGAGTATGCAGGGAGGAGCTCGAGCGCAACAACCGTACTATCAAACACCCTTAGACTTCATCAGCAGAGACGAGACCGCTTTGAACCTTGTGTGGCAGTACTACAACGAGCTTGGCCGCAAGATCTTTTTTTCGCCATTTTCGCGCCGAAACAGCAATCCATGGGATAGGATCCCCGGCGACATCTTTTTGCGTATGGAATTCAACCTAGAGCTTGTTGGCGTCGCTTTCATCCTTGCCTTTAGTGCAGTCTTCCTCCTCGCATGGCACTTTGATTTCCCGAGTACAGCCGAACTTATCTTTTGGCGCGCTTCTAGCATTTACATGATAACTTATGGTATGCTCGGCGCTCTATGGATGGAGCTGGCGATGTGGATCTTCATACCGCAAAGCAGAGCTGCGGAGGGGCTTCTACCGAGCGCATTAGAGGAGTCTTCGTCCGAACATCCATTTCGAAAGTGGCATCAATATCTTCAAGACTGGTGGAAAAACTATAGGCGAGGGACCCACCACCACCCCGTTTCAGAGACGGATCGAGACCTCCTGGTGGAACTTGAGGTGATTAACAAGAAGGTCCCGGGTTTTCTTTCGAGGTCGCATAACATCTCGCCCGACAAGGACCCGAACATGCAGGTACAGATTGGCTTTCTGATCGTCACTTCTATTCTCTGCGGCTTCTACTGTATCTTTCGCGCGTACATTCTTATCGAGGATGTAATTGGACTAAGATCGCTGCCGAAGAGTGCCTACCAGACAGTCAACTGGTTGACATTTCTTCCTCATATTTAGAGGGGATAGAGCCCTTTCGACATTATTACGAGTTATGACACTGAAAGACCTTCTTGCATAAACGCAAGTGCTATTCATAAGAAGATGGATGTATGACAGCATGCAAAGATTGATAGATAACACAATGACATGATGCGAAATGGTTCGTTTTCATTTGCAGTTGCTTTTCTCACAAAGCCAGGCTAGCCTCTCAATTTTGAGGCTTATACCAACTTCCTTCCTCATATCTCTGTATTGAACTTTAACCAACTCTCAGTTGCTGTTCGGCTGTGGTTGAATGGTACGCGACCAGAAGAATACTATCGTATTTGCTGTCCGCTCTATCATGGGCGAGTCTGAAAGAGTAGACCGCACACCACACACTAGGCCTCCACTAATTTCGCAGGCATCAGACAAAACGACATAAATATTTCCTTATTAAGGAAAGATAAAAATAATCTACATCATATTAATATGTACCCTATTATAAGGTCTCTACACTATAAATATTTAATTCAGAATTTTAAGTAATCTTAAGGTCAGGGTCTAATCCTAGTGTGCAGTGTCTTCTTTCAGTTGCTTGTACACTAGGATCTTGGCACTCTTTACTTGATCGTCAAGTTCCACCCGAAAAATCGAAAAACACCAATGCCCTTTAACTGTTTTCTCAACCCGCCTAATATGGACAATGCGTCGTCCGTATTATCGCTAGCCAAGAGAAGATAGCTAGCAGAGCATTGCTCCTTCTAACCCAAATATTGGCATGCAGTATTGATGCCTGACACGTGAGACTCTTGTTGCCTGGGCGCCTATTGGGAACGAATCAACGTGAACTGCCATGAGGCGATCAGGCTGCGCTGATGACTACCTAGGTGCAATTGACGAGTGAAAAACTCTGCGCCTTCATCTTCTCCTCATAATAACCTTTGCCGAAGGCTATAGATAACCATGTCCAATCCCCGTGACTATACCGTCGGCTGGATTTGTGCCATTACGACCGAGTATGTTGCCGCGCGAGCCTTTCTTGACGAGGAGCACGAGGGTCCCGAAGTCGTGTCCGCACATGACAACAACGACTACACCTTGGGCAAGATTGGGAAGCATAATGTCGTCATTGCCGTTCTACCGCACGGCGAATACGGAACGTCATCCGCTGCTAGTGTGGCCAGGGACATGCTTCACAGCTTCACCAACATTAGAATCGGCTTGATGGTTGGTGTCGGCGGCGGTGCACCGAGTACCAGACATGACATTCGGCTTGGGGACGTTGTCGTGAGCGCTTCTGGTAACGGTAAGGGTGGTGTGTTTCAGTATGACTTCGGAAAGGCCATCCAGGACAGGGAATTCGAAGAGAAGGGCTTCCTCAACCAGGCGCCCTCGATTCTGCGAACAGCCGTGAGCGGTCTCATGGCGCAATACGAGGGCGAAGGACACAGACTCGAAGAATCCATCGAAGATATTTTCAAGAAGAAGCCAAGACTCCGAAAAAAATACGGAAGACCCGAGGAAAGCACTGATCGATTGTATCAACCTGGAGTGCTTCACCCGACAAATGAGGAATCCAGCTGTAAAACAGTTTGTGGCGAAGGGGCCTCGGTTTTGGTAGTGCGGCCTAAACGGACTGAAGATGAGGACAATCCATCGATTCATTATGGTCGTATCGCCTCGGCAAACAGGCTCATGAAGGACGCTTTGACTCGGGATGCTCTTGCGATGAGGCAGAGCGTGCTTTGTTTCGAGATGGAAGCAGCCGGCTTAATGAACCACTTCCCCTGCCTGGTAATCCGTGGCATTTGCGACTATGCCGACTCGCATAAGAACAAAGACTGGCAAGGTTATGCAGCAATGACAGCTGCCGCATATACTAAAGATTTGCTTCGCCGTCTGGCCCCGAAGAGGATTGAAGCTGAGAAGAAAATTATTAAGTTCATGTCTGGTGAGTTCTACTGTTCCCTAGACCTGGCGAGAAGGGTGTGTTGATACAAGCGCAAACTGGGCTTTCTTCTCGCGTGCTATTGTGGTCCCATTGCTAATGCAGTTGTCGACTTACTAGATATACACAGTGAGATCTTGAATACATCAAAAAAGGCGGACACAATTATTTATCATCAGCGGACACAGCGGGAAAAAGCTATACTGGATTGGTTGTCACCAGTTGATTATGGCCCTCAGCAAAGCGACTACTTCAGTAAACGGCAACGGGGCACTGGCCAGTGGTTTTTAGGCTCTATCGAGTTCCACACTTGGTTAAACACCGCTGGACAGACACTGTTCTGCCCGGGAATCCCTGGGGCTGGAAAAACAACCATTTCTTCTATCATTATCAACGATCTTATCATGCGGCATCCCAAGAAACAAAATGTCGGAATCGCCTACCTCTATTGTAACTATAGGCGACACGATGAAGCCAAGGCGAAGCGCTTACTAGAGAGTCTTCTAAAACAGCTAGCTTTGGGCAGATCACCCATCCCCAAGACCATCGAAATACTATATGAGCAACACTCGGCTAGTCGAACACGGCCTTCACTTGATGAACTTTCGAAGGCTCTCTCCTTTGTCGCTGAAACATACTCTAGAGTTTTCATCGTCATCGATGCACTTGATGAATGCCCAGAGATGGATAACAACCGCACGAACTTTTTCAACGAGCTCTTCAGCCTTCGCAACAAAACCGGATTAAACATACTTGCAACTTCGCGTTTCATCCCGGATATCGAGAAAAGATTCCAGGGGTGTCTGTCATTGGAGATATGCGCCAGCCGCGACGATGTGTGGAATTTCCTGGAGGAGCAGATGCCACAGTTACCGGATTTTGTGAACCAAGATGCAGACATTCGAAGGGAAATCAAGACTAAGATCAATGACGCAGTTGATGGGATGTAAGTTGAAGCAATAGTTTGCCCCTATGCGGTTCAGGAGTTGATAATTGACCTAGGTTCCTCCTCGCGAAATTGTATATGGATTCGCTAGTTGGCAAGCGGTCACCAGCGGCTATTAGGAAAGTTTTGGGCGACCTACGGGAAAGACCCAAAGGGCCTCTCGACGGACCAAGCGCACTGTATAACGCATACGACAAATCCATGGAGAGAATCCAGCACCAGAAAGGCGACTTGCCTCGAGACGCCATTTTTATTCTTTCATGGATTGTCTACGCCAAGAGGCCGATTACTGTACCTGAGCTTCAACACGCTCTTGCCGTCGAGATTGGTACGAGCAAACTAGACAGAGACAACATACCGACGGTTGATCACATGGTCAGAGCAAGTGCCCCGTTAATCACTGTCGATGAAAAGAGCAATATCATCCGTCTGGTCCATTACACCACCCAGCAATACTTCGAAAGGGCCGAGAATACTTGGCTTCGAAATGCAGATACTATTATCGCCACAACCTGCCTTACCTACCTGTCATTTGATGTTTTTGGCAGTGGGCCATGTCCGAATGATGCCCAGTTTAAGAAGCGGTTACGTTCAAATGCGCTCTATCACTATGCTGCACGCAGCTGGGGACATCATGTGAGAGGGGCTCCAACTACTCTTGAAGACGCCATTGACTTTCTTGACTCCAACGCAAAAGTGGAGTCATCCTGTCAAGCATTAATGAGTGGGAAGACTCAGTACAGACATCTAAGCAGCCAAAGTTTCCCGAGGCACATGACTGGACTGCACTTGGCAGCCTACTTCGGGGTTGACGAAGTCTTGAGTATACTGTTCAGCAGACAGGATGAACGTTCATTAGACAGTCATGGAAGAAACCCATTATCCTACGCTGCTGAGGAAGGGTACGCGTCTATTGTCAAGCTACTTCTGGACAGGAACAAGGTCGACGTCAATGCTGTAGATATCGATTTCGGCCGCGCTCCGCTCTCTTGGGCCGCCGTGAGAGGGAACACGACTGTTGTTAAGCTTCTGCTTAACCATGGTTCCGTCGATGTCAATCTTGAAGATGAGATTGGCCGAACACCGCTGTCATGCGCGGCGGGACAAGGCCATATGGCTATTGTTGAGCTGCTTCTTGGTACTAGCAACGTCGATGTTAATGCTAGAGATGAAGAAGATCGAGCACCACTATTTTGGGCTATTGAAAATGGGCATGCCGCTATTGTTCAGCTACTTCTTGATATTGGTGAGGTCGAAGTCGATGCCAGAGACCAGTATGGCTATACCCCGTTCTCGGAGGCCGTTGTGAATGGGAACGACACTATTGTGAAATTGCTTATTGATACTGGTAAAATCGAAATTGATGCTGAAAACCAGTTTGGCGATACACCGCTCTCATTGGCCATTGGCGGAGGGCATGAGTCTATTGTTAGGCTTCTCCTAGACACTGGAGAGGTCCGCGTCGATACCAAGGATGAGCGCGGGCAGACGCCGCTTCTTTGGGCTGTCATAAATAGGAACGAGGCTATTATGAAGCTGATTCTCGACGCTGGCGGAGTTGACGTTGAAGCAAGCGATGAGGATGGATTCACCCCGATTAACTGGACAATCATGACACAAAACGAGAGGGCTTTTGAGCTGCTCTTTGATACTGGCAAAGTCCATATCGACTTCAAGGATAAGTGGCATAGCCAGATACCGTTTCATTGGGCTATCAGGCAAGGGTCAAGTTCAAGACCCTGAAGGGTTTTGAGGATGGATGCCACTCACAAGGAAAAAAACTCTGAATAGAGCTATGTACCGTCAATATTGGAAGTGATGAAGGAAACCAGTGTTGCCTAAGAGTGGAGAGAAAATGAAGGCGCCGACACCATTGGATAGACACGTACAGGTTCGACGGCTATAGAGATGAGTGGCACTCTGTACCATCTGTAGCACATGGTTTGCCTCTGTACTCCGTACTAAGAGAAGTCCTCGTTTAGGCGTACCTGCGCCTAACTACGCTGGCAGTCGATGAATCATGTTCTCTTTCCCATGCAGCTCATTTTGACTATTTCATTGTTGATCATTATTTTTGGTGTTCTCTCGAGTGTGCGCCTCGTTCTAGATCCTGGCGAATACCCAGCAATGTCAAGCCCTGGCCAGTGGACATAGGCTCGAGGAATCGTTTATGCTAAAAGCCACAGAGCCGCAACCTCGATCCTACACTCACAGATACACACCGCTGGCACGGCCGATAACGAGACTTCTTCGACGCCTAAGTACTGAATCACGTAGCGGCGTTGTAGACTCGTTCGACCCCCTAAACCTCTTTCATCAAGCATCAATCTGCTATCGTTCATATGCCAAACATGCTCGCCAACGTTGGCCAGATCATGGCAAGCACGACTTCTATCAACATCGACCTGCAAGCCCCGCCACCCATAGCAACACAGCCAGCCAAATCCGCCTTGCCCATCTTCTCCGACGCCCTAACCCCTCACGCAATCGCCTGCGGCATCCTTCTCGGCCTCGCCGTGAGCCTGGCCAACTTGTGCTTTGGCCTCCAGACAGGCGCTGTGAACACCATGCCCATGCAGAGCGCCATCCTCAGCGCCATCCAGCATCGGTTTTCCTCCCAGCCACCTCTGAACCCCGCCGAGATCGCGCTTGTCGAGGTCATTGCAGCCGGCCTCGGCCTTGCCCTTTTCACACCGGGCTTTACGTCTTTTCTCCCTGCTCTCGAATCCACAGCCGCTGAGGAAGACGGACCGCCAGTCCGATTCAGATTGCCCCAGCTTCTCCTATGGTCACTGGCCACCTGCGACCTGGGCATTGTCGCCGCTGCCCCCTTCAGAGGACTGTTCATCCACCGCGAGCCGCTTCGTTTCCCGTTAGCCACCGCCACCGGTACCCTGATTGGTATCCTTTTCGGGGGGTTCCCGCCAGTTGTCGCGCTAGGAGAGCCTGATGATAGCAGTGATGGCAGTGATAGCAGCCAACCCGTGCACCGGAGCGTCGTCGCTGACCCGTCCGGGCCAACTGAGCACGAGAGGCCAACCCAACCAACAACTGGGACAAGACGGAAACGCCTAGACTATCAAAGTCCTGCTTCTTTCTCTAGCCTTTCCCGCTTTGCTTGTGAATTTCTCATCTTCATTCTGCCTTATGTCGCTTGTCGCGCCCACATTGCTAACCTCGACACGACACGACACCATAGGGCCTGGTTGCACACTTTGTCCCAGCCCTGAAACACCTTACCATTTTTAGCCACACCCTTGCAAAAGACTAGCTATGGGAGTTCAACTTATCGCCAGCATAGCTTAGATTATCTTGAAGCCTTGTTCCTCTCGGGCAAGCTACGTGCTTCAGACACTCCTGGCGTCATGGCTTAGACGCTCCAATAGTAGCCCCAGCGAACAGACTCCGCTGCTCCCCGGCAGCTCAGACTCGAATTATCAGGGGATCGCCCTCAGCTAAGCCGAGGACACGGACGACTGGCCAGACGGCTCACTAACAACCCCGACGTTGATTCTTAGGCTTGCCGTGACCTTATTTGTCACGTACCTTGTTTCTCTAGGAGCTAGCTACCTTTCGGAAGTTTATCCATTCTCTCGCTACACTACTCGCTACCCTACTCGTTCTCCTCGCTGGCTTCGTCTCCATGCGTTCACTAGGAGAGACCGACAACGGTGCCGCTCTGGCCATTGCTGCGTTCTTCACAACAATGTCCCTGCTTCGTATTCAATTCCTATTGGGACAACATTTTTTCACAAACAAGCACAGGAAGGATAGCACAACTCATCGCCAGCCTCGTGGTCCCTAGCTCCAGTGCCAAATATATGCGTGCGAACCTCATGTTCGGCGGCGCGGTCGAGGCCGGCACTTCTCAAGCTGCGCAACAATGGGGTGGCTTGAAGACGGCGTACATAACTCCGACACCACTAAGAGCCGTCTTCTATGGCTAGATGGTGGGCTCCTTCGCTGGGTCCTTGATCGTGACCTCCCTTTAAAGGGCATATACGGCAGTCAAAGAACTGCTAAGTGATGAGTTCGGAATCCCCGACGGTTATCTGTATCTCGTTGCATCGCGGTTCCTCCGCCAGCTAGTGTTGCCACCTGGGGCTATTGGCTTCTCCATCGGGGCCCTTGTTCTCGGCGCAGTGCTCAACACTCTCGGAATCATGGGCTCGGAACATTGGTGGCGCACGTTTGTTCCTTCAGCTATCGCTATGGTAATATGTTAGAAGAAGTTGTCCGTCTCCACATTCAAGAAATGCCCCTGGGACTTACTGTTTCTCAGGCATGTGCGTTATCCCGTCAATGACCTTGCCTCGAGCTCTCGGCAGCCTCATCATGATTGTCGGCCGTAGACACCTTGGGTTCATGGACATGGCTTTGCTGTGTTGCGTAACGGGATTCATTCTCTAGCAGGGAATCGTAAGCCCTCTGGCCTTGTGGTGGGATGCTTTCCATATTCCTACCTCGGACACCTCCAAAGTCTGATGGCTGGGGAGAAATTCTGGTGTGTAAAAGATATCTGTCGACACCTACACCTTCATGTAGCCTGGCTGCGTAATCGTCTGAGTGGATGGAGGCTCTGCAGAATCATGTAGAGCTAGCTACCTTAGGAGTCGGCAGGGGAATACAGCGTATTTCTCACGCCTTGAACAAATTGGTCACAAGTCAGCAAGAACCCCCAGCCCCCCTCGCAATTGTACTCGATGCAGCGGCTGGCGTACTCTGGGCTCGTCGTGACACACCCGTCCTTCAGCATGAGGCAGTCCCAGCCCTTGGTAAAGGCATCCTGCAGGCTGCCAGCGACGCACTGATCTGTGTTCGCTCCTGAAAAGAGCAGTGTCCTGATGCAGCGTTCTTCTAGAATCTCCTCGATACCAGTGCCTCCCCAGAACCCGGACAAGCGTTTCTTCGAAACCCAAATATCACCTGGCTCGGCCACGTCCGCCAGGGGCGAATAGAACGCAGTGTTCCATGCACCACGCATCAGAACCCGACCGCCGTTGATGACGGTGCCGTCATGGCACTCCAATGACCCAATTTCGGAGCCCAGGGAGCCCACCTTGCGTGGTCCGTCAAAGTTGGCATCAGCCGCGAATCCTTTGACTATGGCCGGCGGCATCACATCCACGTCCTCTTGCGTCAAGCCCCAGCCGAGCCAAACGATGGGAATACCGGCCTTTCTGCACGCGGGGATCGCCTGGTTCAGGAGCCTGTCCACGAGGTCGATACCTATCCCCTCCTTAGGACGACCGAGGAGTGGGGAGAGAAAATAATTCTGTAGGTCGACTACCACGAGGGCTGTCTTCGCCGGATCAACTGCTATGTCGGCTTTGGTTGTCCGCAGAGGAATGCGAGGATAGATTGGTGGCGAAGAAGGCGTTGCAGGATGTGTCAGATCGAACCCCTTGTCTTTGGAGTAGAGCCAGAAATTCTTCTTGCCGCCGATGACCTCGTCTTGGTCAACTGCCATGGTTGAGGCGTAGTGAAGCCTAGGGCGAGTGAAGAAGAGAAAAAGGCGACTTGAGATGCACTAGTAGGGATAATAAAGGATGTCTAAGAGAAGTAGGGTTGAAGGATTGATGTCGAAGGTAAAGGCGGGGTAATCAAACAACATTAGAATGCTGCTTTGCATATCAGACATTGCTTACTAACACAGATAACATTCTCTATACCTAGTCAGACGCGTAGTCATGCCACAGTCATACTGGCGCACAGTCTGGGTAACAATTTGGCCAGTCCCATCAACGGCATCACCACACCTTTCAATACCTTGAACACCAAACTAGGCGAAATGGTCCAACTACAGAACTTCAGTAGGCCACGCTGGCTTCATCATCGAAATGTCCCAGCCATAGAGTTGGCTATTTTCCATTTGCGTGCAAGTTGTCCAGCCCAAGGGTAAGGGGCAACAGCCTAGCCTTTGTGGCCATACCCCAGGTAGTCAATTCTTTGAACTATTTCGGAAGGCAGCCGCCAATAATTGCTTCCTCTGTTCCAAACAATGGAACCTCAGCGTGCAACCTACACCAGCATGGGACAGCCTTGCACCCGAAGCGTGGAATCCTTTCCACCACTCGGTCAATAACGAGGAGTACAAAGGTATTGCACCAGATCAGCATTTTGGTCATATTCAAGATCCGACGCGAGAGGAAATCGAGCAAGGCACAGATATTTGTTTTATTTTGATCTATTTGGTTGGTATGTAGTTTTGCGCGCTGTTGTCGTCTACTCTTGGCTATTTCTCAATCTCGTATATTTGCGGCTGCTAAAGATCTACACGCAATGAATACGAGAGCTTGTTTGTCTTCTCCGAGGTCTAGAGAAACACTAGGCCTTCGAAAACACTCGACTTGGCATATTCCTGGTTCCATGAGTGCGCCTGTCATCATAACAACAGGTGCAAGAACCTTCCTACACCAACAGAGAGGTGGCTCCCGTGACGTCTCCTTGATGTCGGATTGCACGAGGATATGCACTGGAAGCTGTTGATCAGCACGACCGATATTATAGTTGCTAACCCCTGCTATCTGAGCTTGAGCTACCGATGGGGAACAGATCGCTAGCACGCACTCTTGTCATCATCTGCCATAGACCAATATTGTCGTGGGACCAAAAGCTCGGGTCTGCCGTAGACATTGGAAGTCTTCTTCATCGCTAGACATTTCGGTGACCGATACGTATGGATCGACTGCTTTTGCATTATCGAAAATCCCCGAGATGACTGGGAGGCCGAAGTCCCTATGATGAGATACATCTACACGAACGCGGCTTGTGGCATCGCCGCGTCCGCCTCAGATAGCCCCTACGGCGGACTCTTCCAGGCGCGCGACGTTCGAACCGTTCAACTAGGCATCATCATCACGACCTGACTTCGGAGCTATCCGAAAAGCTCTACATTTTTGACGAGAGCTACTAGCTATGAGCCAAGATATACTCCCGAAGTTGCCGGTGTCCATCTCAAACTGTCTATACACGCAAAGCAGCCAACTGTGGCTCCACTCATCGTGATTTATGCAGGGTTTGACTAAGATCCATCTTTGCATCAGCATGACCGCTTCGGATCGACTGATTATGGGCTTGCTTCTCTACTCTGACCCCTGTGTCGCGATCCCATTGGTGCTTAGCCGATGACTCTTATCTTATTAATTCTGCAAGTGTCAAATTCTTGTGCGATTGGCTCGGGACCAGAGTTTTGAATTTTGCACATCTCCTTCCTCAGCCACAAAATCACGTCGGTCAAGATTGGGGTAGTTAACCTGAGGCATAGTAACGTACCCCTTGACAGTTTCAACGAACGCCATCCAAAATCTCCTACACAATTTTAAAAATCGTTTCCCGGTATATTCCGCCGTCCAAACAGTCGATGCCTTCCGCCAACTCGTCAGTACAGACAGGACCAACGAACCTGTACGTGATTGCTCCCCCAGCGTCTCCTGGCTGTTCTCTCAGCGCTAAAAGCATCCGACATCCATATACCGCACAAACCAGATCGCCTGCTTGAAGACATGGAGGTCCTAAACCGATATAGCCGTCTCTCGTAGTGAAGAAACAGCGGTGTCCCAGACGCACAAATAACAACTCGAAAGCTGGGCCGAACCTTTCGAGCGCCTCCTGCCCATTTTCATCTATGCCTGCGACCTGATCCCATACTTCCGAACTGGTGTAAGGCCAATTATCAAGCCCAGGAATACCCCCCTTCTTGCCGGCCAGCATCCTTAACAAGATGCCTTCTAGGTCGGTCTCGTGGGGGAATCGTGCTCTGAGATGGGTTAAAGCCAGATCCCTCACCTCGGCGAAAGAGGTTTCCGATTGGAGGAGCCGCCGATGACACTGAAAATTATGGGAAAAAGCTTTCATCGTATTTTCGAGAGGCCCCAAAACTTTGTCGATTTTGCTCATGATAGCCCCGCGAGTGTGTAGTGAGGGGCCTATAATCATGGCCCGTGGTTCGCGCGGGTTGCCTTGCTTGTCTTTGTAACTCCTGTTTTGCACTGTGCCAGTATCCTTCCACACTTTCCGTAAGTCTACCAACCAGGAAGAACAGCCTTCAAACTTCCCGTCGTACCACAAGGGCTGAAACTCGCAAAGCAGGTTGAGGTTTCTGTACAGTCGCTGGTAAGCTTCCATTACCTTTCCAGACAATTTAGGGAAGTCTATGCCGTAGTCAGGCGGAAGGCTGTCGCGAAATTCTTTTGGAAGTAGTTGTAGAAGGCCGTAGACTTTGTCCACTTCCTCTGTTGATTTGAGAGGTGCTGCATCTCTTAGAAGCGCTAGAACATTGCTTCGATTCCTCCCCTCCTTATATGTGTAAGCGATGTTGAGACAGTCATGGAATTTCCAGAACGGGGATTCGCGCGCAGCCCGAGAATTGCTATTACGGCTCGCAGCCAGACTCATGCTTGGCTTAGCCGCCTTCCTGTAGGCATCCACCCTATCGCCCTCCACTTGTTCGCGCCCCCATTTGAAGATGAGCTTTTTTGCACAAGCGATTTCTTGAACGATCCAAACCCTGGTCCAGTATGGAAGTTCCCAGAAACTGTGAAGCAATTCATGGAGATCCTTTCGATGGCTGAATCTTTCGAAGCGGAGATGTTGCATTACTAGCTCGCTGTTGTTTGTGGCTTCGCCAAGCCAGGAAATGACCGTGGTGGCTTTTTCATAGACTGCGCTCATTTGAGCCACTTGCATTTTTCTTTCCTCATTGTTGAATTGGTGAATGCATATGACGTCTACCCATAGCTTTCTTGGACGATCCTCATATCGGAGATATTTCAAAGCTGTGTAGAGGTTCTCCGTAATAGCTAGAGGTATGTTGTTGACCGAGATCTCTCTTTCGTTTCCAGATCCCCACACGTACGACAACGCAGTGTATTGAGGCAACCCATAGTCAAGGGCTTGCAAAGACAGTTGACCCTCGAGCGGATTGTCCCATTTTGCGGGCCGCAGCTCGAGCAACCGGATCTGGCGATCTGTGCCAAGGAAAGGAAATGCGGCATAGAGATCCGCGGCTGAAAACACAGGCATCTGATGCAAAGTTGAGGAATCCCTTCTGAAAGGCGGGTCTTGTCTCGTGCTGCGCAATATCGATCTGTTACAGACTTGAGGGCTTGCGACAATGAAGGTGCTGCTGACTTCGCAACTAACGAAGTTCCAGAGGACAGGGAGTGGGGTCTTTATCAGCCATTGCAAGGCGGACATCGATGCGTTCGAAAGGCAAAAGTGTGGTGGGGCTGCCGAAGCTGACAGCGGGTAATTACTTACCGTGGTTGGTTGCCTGCTTTTCATGCGATGCCAACACATCACCACAGCCACAATAACCCCTCCCTCTGACATTTGGAATCCTCTACCTAAAGAATAGCCTGGCATCTATTCTCGTATGCATTTCGGTTTCCCTCATAAATTACTTCCTCAAGGATCATCGGTGTCCTAGCCACAGCTTCTAGCCGTAGAGTAGAGGTGCCGCCCATTGCAAACAAACCTTAACGTATTGCTGTCCGCACCATCGAGGGCGAGTTACTGCCGGCACCACCAGTTCAACGAATAATTACCCAAATCTCTGTTTCCGCGACCTCATTATCCATCAAGGTCACATGATTGGTTACCTCGCGTATGTGGCGCATTTATGCATTTTCTGTCAGCGTCGTAAACTACCTAACACTTCACTTCTCCCCACCAGGCTGCGAAGCGATCGAGATCATCCTCCAACGTAATGAACAAAGATTACGCGCAAAGAAACCCCCAACGACTATAGGATACGAACACTGACGAAATGCGAAGCCGGCATCACTTACTTCAGCTCTCATCGACTCCCGACGTCACTGATGCTCCTCGCCAGTTGTCCCGCCACATGCCCTTCTGTTTGATCAAGCCTCTTCTGAAGCTCGAAGCTACAACATTGCAACACGCCAGCCTGCTGCTCCTCGCACCTGACTGTAATCCTAGGGATTTCTCGCTCGCTCTATACGGATACCCCGACCACAGGGGCCGAACCTCAACATCCTTACTTTCCTAGCCCCTGGGCCACGATGTCCACGTCCACGACAAGCACGACTACCATGACTGCCACAACGACCACTATGAACTCATCCCCAGCCACGAGCAACCACAGTGCTCCCGCTCTTGGCCCCGACGACACCAATCCCGCCGCTGCTGCCGCTGCTCAGTTTCAACCCCCTGTCGACTTCTTCCCCTTGCTTCTTCCCCAGCAATCCGACTTTTTCCACGCCCAGCTTCTTCATTATAACAAGCTCATCTCGCCCCTCCGGAAAGGCGGGTCTCTACAGAAGCCACAACTTCCTCCCGTAGTTCCCTCCCCGATCATTCAAGCTTCGTCTCGATCGCGACCTTCCAGCAAATTGTCCCTCAAGGACGGTTTAACCGACAAGGGAAATTCAGATGGAAGACATGGGAGCAGGTTACAGAACTCAGAAAGCTACGCACCTAAAAATTCGGCGAGGGAAACACCTCTGAAGATGGCGGCAGGGCACGTCGATCCTTCTCATCCTCTCAGTTCGCGACCGGCCCATCAATCAACTCAGTCCTCGAAAGCCACCATCCGTTCAGCCAGTTCTGATTCGTTTACGTCGACGTCCCATCGGCATGTGCGGGATTTCTCTTTTGAATCCCAAGAATTGTCGGCCAGCGCTACACAACATGATTCCCTCCGTTCTTCCAATTCCGAGACAAATGGCACCCCCTTTTGCTTCCAGCATTGGCACCATGTATGTTCGAGGTTTTGGGACGATACACTTCTTCGCAACGGCGGATGCCTTACAGTATAGGACCGGACAGGCTAGGGAACGTTGACACTTCTCGTATCACGAGCAAGTTTTCGGAGGATAGAGAGCGGAAACTCACAACTAATATGCGAGAATTATATGATCGAGTGTTACCAACTCCGGAAGTGGAGAAAAAAAGGCAAAAGTTGGTAACAAAGCTTCAAAAACTTCTAAACGACGAAAGACCAGAGCACAATTTTCGAGCTCAACTCTTCGGATCCTCTGGAAATCTACTATGCTTGGACGATTCTGATGGTTATTTATGGCGTCTCATGGTTTATTACGTTTGCTGACCAAACCAGTGGGCATTTGTATTACGACGGAATGGAAGAAGTTCAATGGCGTTTGTATGATTGCCAAACTCTAAGCCAGAAGTATGGCAATTTATGATCAACTTTTGCCAACCAAAACTGACCATTACCAGATGGCATGGAGAAGGTCACTTGTGTTTCTTCAGAGAAGGTTCCAATTGTGAAGATATGGGATCCTGAACTGAAACTGGCATGTGATATGACTGTCAATGGAATCCAGGCTCTGCAGAGCACTCTAATGGTCAGAGCATATGCCGAGATTGGCCCTCGAGTACGACCTCTCGCCATGATCATCAAGTATTGGACAAGGAGGCGTATTATCGGTGATGCTAGTAAGCTAGTGTCATACCGATGGATTTTGTAACCGTACTAATACGCTCTAGCATCTGGGACCTTAAGTTCCTACACATGGACACTGATGATTATCGCCTTCCTTCAATCGCAAAATCCCCTATCCTGCCACCTCTCCACAGTGACGGACACAAAAGCGACTTCACTAATGACTTGGGAACGCTTTGTAGGTTTGGAGAACATAACAAAGAAAGTCTCGGCTACCTTCTTTTCCAATTCTTCAAGTTTTATGCCCACGACTTTGACTATGGCAAGAATGTCCTGTCAGTCCGACTGGGAAAAGTGATTACGAAGATGCAGAAGAAGTGGAATGTGCCATCGAACAATATGCTTTGTGTGGAAGAACCCTTCAACATCATCGGCAATCGTGGCAACACGGCCGACGATACCGCCTTCAGAGGCCTTCACCTGGAACTAAGAGGGCTTTGCTTTAATTAGTGAAGCAAAATTAGGCGAGTGCTGCGAGCAGTATGTGTTCCCCAAGGAGGGGGAGAGGATATTGCAGAGACCTGTTCCGCGGTTGCGGCCCCTCAAATCCCTCAATCAGAACCAGAAAGGGAACGTCAAGATGGAAAGAAAGAACCCGCAGTTCCAATTTCAGTATACGGGACAGGACCCCACAACACAGATGGCCTACGCCCAGCACCAACTGAGTTCGTATGCCCTGCTTCCAGCATTTATGCAGTATCAAGCCGTCGGCCAGCAACAAAGAATGTGGACAAGCGGCGCTCTTGAGCCATATCCAAATTCAGGCTGGCTCCGTGATGCCCCTCGCAGTGTTGCCCTCCAACCAGAAATCTCTGCTTTCTACAGTATGACGCCTGGCTGTCCATTCTTTCCACGCGCTGGAGTCTCTCCTGGAGCCCACCCTTCCTCGCTGCGACGGCAAGGAATGGGACAAACCAAGACCATCGTCGTCGCTTGCAGCTCCCAACTGTGACCGATGAAACAGGTGTTTCCGCATCTAGTAGCTCGTTAGGGTTACACTCGCAGCCTTCATACCGATCGCCGTCCTCCCAACAACCCGCTGGTGGGCACTTTAGAAGCCAGGTTAATGGAAATGCTCCATTGAAGAATGGCGTCTCGATCCCGAGCTTCATATCTGACGATCTAGACTTTGATGAGACTCATTAAGCGCATACACACTCACCAAATTCAGGCGAGGGAAAGTATGCTGCATTTAACCTGACAGAACTCGAGTCTGGGTAAACGGGTACTGCAGCCATAGGCAGCTTCAAATGGCATCGCTTTCGAAGATCAGTCAAGTCAGTCATCGCATCTAGGGCGACGTCATTTATCCGCCGATCCATCGGTTTAAACCATTCTTGAGCGCAGGATGAAACGGATTTCACGTTCTTCTCCACCTCTAGTACATGATCGAACGTCCTCAGCAGTTTCATAGTTTACAATTCTTCCTTATTAATGTTCTCCCAGATTTCGCTCATCCCTGTCATGGTGCATATTCAGTAATGTCGAGCGCTGGCTAATAGGAAGAGGTTTGGGGCTATGTTTAGAGGGGAAACACAGTCACCACTGCGTCAACTATCTCGTCGAAATTACAGACTCTTCTAGGTGATAACATGATTTCCGCCAGTGGGTAGGTCGTTAGTCCATTTGGTGGTGCATGGTTATTGTACTATGTGTGAGGGCCACTCTAGTCATCGGAACATGATTGTTCCATTATACGTATTGGTGGGGATTGTGCAGGTATTGGCCTCGCGTAATCCTGAGTTGCTAGGGTTCGAAATGGCGGCAAAGAGCACAGGCTACATCTCACGAGGCTGACACCAAACCTGCCATCAACAACCTTGGCGACAGCTTTAGCCTGGCATTGCCTTACAAAAAATGCATTCAAGTCTATGCGATAGATGCAACGAGATACTCTCAACAAAATGGCAACCATATTCATTCCTCTGTCTCCACGATCCGTCGATCCCTCCAGGTTGGCGGCGAAACATGACGCGTGTTTGGCGACACAGCCCAAGCCTCGTCTACCGAGGCACGTTGTCAGAACTAAGCCCAATAAACTGTCCGCTGTGTGAGATCATCGTCAGGCATCTGTTGGACATGTCCCGCACAGGGGGGCGTGGTAGGTATGCCGTCTCCAACGCCCGTAGTCACGGCGTAAGAGATGGACCAAATTATGTCGAGCGGCTCTGGAACTTCTTGATGGACTTCCGGCACTACAATGGCTCCGAATTCAGATTACTCTTCGCGTATGATGCCGAATCGCAACAAGTCAAGACTGTGGATCTTCACACTGGCATTCTCCCAGTCGTAATTTTCAAGCTGTATGCTGATCATGGTGAGTTCTTAGAGCCTTCCTGGTTCAGCATTTTCTGATCGCGTTTTGAAGATTCCCCTGCTGCCACTTTCATTCCTCGAAGGCCGAATCTCTGGGACACCGCATCCGACACGACCTTCGCATTGATCCGCCAATGGATTTCTGACTGTGACAATAATCACACTTGTAGAACTCTGAGCGCGACTCCTAGGGCCCCTAAAAGACTCCTCGACCTCCGTGGTGGCTCACTTGGGCCCGACATTAAGCTCATTGATACGAGATCGATAAGTGGATTTCCTCGCTACGCTGCACTGAGCTACTGCTGGGGCAATCCTAAGGAACATCATCAGCTCAAGACTCTGAAATCGAATATTACGAATCACCAGGACCAGATCAAGTCTTCAAGTCTCCCAAAGACAATTAGTGACGCAGTCATCTTCTGTCGCAAGTTGGATATTCCCTATCTCTGGGTTGATGCTTTGTGCATAGTTCAGGACGATGATGCCGATAAGCTTTCAGAAATTGAGGCAATGGGTCATATCTATGCCAACGACTTCCTGACTATTGCTGCGACTAGTTCTAGTGGCTCAGATGATGGGTTCCTGCAGCCTAGACAGAACTTTTGTTTCTCGGCTCCCTTTCCTGCACCTGATGGAGGTGTCATGGATCTGAAATGGAACTGGCATGGCCGCGGGTTTCTTAATCACACTAATGAGATCACTCAATGGGACGGAAAACATAAAAACGCGAAGAATATGGAGTCTTGGCATTCGAGAGGCTGGACCTTCCAAGAGATTATGCTCTCAAGACGGACAATACTGTTGTCGGTGTTCCAACCGTACTGGATTTGCCAGGATTCACTTCGAGCCGGAGGCGAACCTTCCCCTGAGGAATATGTTTCGGCTGTTGGGCTTGAGAACAGCATCAGGGGAATGGCCCCGGGAAAATCAAGCATGACCGCGGAATCCGCTATGAATTCGGAATACAAGTGGCCCTGGATTGCGGAGAATTATTCAGCGAGATTACTATCTGTGCTGGACGACAAACCTCTTGCCATACACTCGATAAGGGAGCAAAATGTGCAACAGGGTGGGACTTACACAGCTGGTGTATGGTCTACCCATATAGCAGTCGACCTTCTCTGGAGCACTATTCGCTGCCACTCCCGTTCCTCAGAGGAACTGCAAAGATTCGGATCTTTGTATGAACAAGGGAGGATAACAAACCTCCCATCATGGTCCTGGCTTTCTTTTGACGGCGTTGTCCGCTTTGAGGCAGTGTGGCATGCTCTATATACCGGCAAGATTAAGTACTTTGACGAGATCAACACTCGCATTGAGATCTTGGAGACACCGGAAGTTGATGTTTTTGGAAGATTGGAGCGTGGATGCTTGAGGATCAGAGGCCCCATGAAGCGGGTACTTGCCATTCCGATCCAGGGACCTAGTTGGGAGAAACGACCCCAAAGATTATCCTGCTACGATACAAAGATATGGGATGGTGCAGCGAAATCTTACAGTGATGCGAAACCAGAAGCTTCCGCTGCTGCGAGTAGGATCGGAGAAGTCGTGTTCGATAACTTCAAGGACGGACCACCTTCGAGCGTAAGCGACCTGATTTTGCGCACAGATTGGAGTTTTGCAGAAGACTACGAAGCGGCTCCGAGGGTCTTCGACTGCCTGGTTGTTGCGACGGTTGGTAATAGACAGGAACATCGGAGTCTGGCTACGGATTCTCGAAAATATTCGATGATGACCCAAGGAAACGAAGTTGCATATGGTCTTCTGTTGGAAGTCCTTTCTGGATCTGGTGGACAGAAATGGAAGAGAGTAGGGCTTTTCAGAGGAGATGAGGGACGAAGTTTCTACTTTGATGATACGGATGAGAAGGATTTTAGTTTTGTCTAGCTTGGAGCTGAGATGACATCCCAGCTTCAGCTGGTATCCATGTAGCAGCGTACCACAGATCTTATGGATACATAATGTTATATATGTAAAATCAGGAGGCACTACTTCATTACATTCTTCTCCTCTAGTTGATGTTTGCCTCAGTCTGTTGGAACTTGCTGTTAGAGGCAAGTTGTGCGGATCCTCAGGTCCCAGGACTCAGATTTCTAGTTGCTAGGGTTCAATATTGTGGATAGTCTAAAGGTACCTAAACAATGTCTTATTTTGCGCCAACTGGTCTTGACAGGTCTGTCACCCATCCTCTCTGGACTTAGGTACGTCACATAAGAAGATTAAAAAAGAGACTCGGATCGCAGACGGGATCAAAAAACATACAACAGTGGGGATTCCCCGGTCGTCACCGACCCGAGTACTAATCCACCGCTTCTCAGCTTGACTAAGGGAGAGCGGACGGGATCCCGTATTTTCTAAGAGCTATGGTCGTATGTGGTGGTTATGGCGGTGGGCTGGGTTATATGCGGGAAGGAGGCTATCTCCATAAGAGTTAAAAACACTAAAAAACACAAAAAAAAAAGACATACAACAGTGAGGATTCCCCGGTCGTCACCGACCCGAGTACTAATTCACCGCTTCTCAGCTTGACTAAGGGAGAGCGAACGGGATCCCGTATTTTCTAAGAGCTATGGTCGTATGTGCTTGGTTGAGGCCTGAATGCGACTCATAGATGTGAGGGCATCCCGAATAGAAAGTGGCAGAGATAATGCATACAAGTAACAGCTAAAATTCATTCCTTGTCATTGAGCCAAGTCATGTTCAAACTTCTGCGCACAACTACGCGCTATTCTTCATTAGATATGGCCTTTGTTATTTGCCTGGTCGAAAGGTCGACACACGGCCAGACAGCCATCCATGGCCTGGTGGATCGCATGACTTTCAGCATCGCTAAAGTCTTGTTGGGTTCCTACTGAAGCGCTAAGAATCGAAGTTAATTGTGCGGCTCGATTTCAAGAAGAAACGCTATCAAACCTTTCTAAAGTCATGTTTCTCTAGTAATCAATTGTCGCAAAGCGAAGGCGTCGATCATCACCAACAGACGCCAAGCCTCTGCCAACCCCGGTACGATCAATACGATTTTGGGCGATAGGTATTTCCCCAGCTTTCCAAGAATCCATCTGTCCAACCAATAACAGCCCCTCGAACTCCATAAGGTGTTAAGCTACCGATGCATGTAACATTGCCCTCAAGGCTTTCTTCATGCTCAAAGACAGTGACACTTTGATCCACGTTTCGAGGTAAACGCTGGCACTGAAAAACGCCAACAATGATCATTACCAAGAGCACAATGTTGCCAGCGAACATGGTGAACCAAGGTCTCTTCATCTTAGCACCTCGCCAACGTGTTGTTCCACGAACAAGAATCAGGATTGTGAAGTCGAAAACTTGGAAAGCGAGTGATAAGGAAATGATGATGATCGAGGCCGTCAACCATGTGTACTGCTCGTAACCTCTGAGTGTGATGCAGCCTATTCCTTGACTGTAAGACGGCTCGACGGGGTATAGCACACACCCAGACTCGACGACCAGGCCTCTTGTGAATAAAGTGGAACACCACTGTGCCTTGACGTCTTCGTTTCGGGACCCTACAATGGCCATTGCAAGACCGAAAACCTGGGTGGCAAGAAGAAGGAGTCCAAGTACAAGGGCTAGAAACGCAATCCAAGCCCGACCCACAAGGTCTGGATTCTCTTGTCCACGCTCGACGTCGTCTTGTAGGCGTGGCTCATTGTTGCCACGGGCAGAATTGATCGTAGCTACATTCCAACATTAGATGAAAGCTTCCCCAGTGAATGCAGGGGGCATGACATGCTTGTATCTCGAACCTCTAATAGCTCCTCCATTTGCGGGCCGTTTAAGGCACCCTCTCTACGTGCACGAAATGTGGCGAGAAGAGCTTTCAGCAAGGGTCGGAAGCCGTTGTCCTCAATGATCAAAAAAGCAAGCTGCATCATTGCGCCAATGTCTAACACGACAAATATTGGCATCCAGACCAGGACAGACTCGGGACTAATACTGCTTGTGTATGCCTGGACTTGAAACCAAATGGTGATGCTTGCGAGAATGATAGAGAGGGCCTGCACCCGCTCCCACCGATGGGCCCTGATCAACGTTACAGGGAAATGAATGAGGAACCACCCGAGCGTATATGGCCAAGGGAGGATCGAGCCAGCATCATCAGGCCTGATGTATGATGCATCCTTGGCGCATGGCTTGCCCTGAATCCAGGATGCGTAGAAGTCCGCCAGAGTCAGACCCATCTCCTCCGGTCCGATCTGCGTCGAGTTAGTAACACAGGAGCCTGAAGCCATGGTTGACAGAAGAGGCCTGTCAATTTGCACGAATAGAGTGACGGGACTCGTAGCCATATGAAAAAGCGCTTAGGACTGTTCCCAGTATTTATAGCGCCCAGAGCATAATCTCACTGGTAGCTGGTTTGGCAGCTTCGCAGCTGAGAGTCCTCCATCCAACGCCATGCATGGAGTCCCTCTAATTCTCATGAAGCTCATTAATCCAAAACTTGTTCTTTCAAGTAAGCCATCTGCAATGTGCCTGATGCGGGAATGATCAGTGACCAGCCACGTCCGTTCCAGTTCCCCCTTGCAGACGAAGCTGAATAAAGTGTACGTATAACTGTCGTGTGATGCGGGTTTGAGGCGACAGACCAAGGTCTAGCCAAGCCATGACTGACCGATTAATGTGCCAAGAATACGGAGCCTGTTGTGACTGGCGGCAAGGTATTCAGCTAAAGGGAGCCTGAGACGCCTCAGTCAGCCCGATGGGCGTCAGTCAGCCTCACACACCGTAGTCAGCCTAGTCTCACATATGATAGCGTAGTTGAGAGCAAACACGCGCCAACACTCAACGCTACCCCGCACGCCCTGTAATTGCGAGATATCAACGACCAAACCATTACCTATTATTTCGACATCGATGTTTGAGAAACGTTACAAACACCTGAAACTCCCTCCCCTCGCGGCTCCGCCAGCCATGGCATCTTTCCAGTACCATCCTCTTGCCCAGGACAAGAAGCAAATTCGTATCTTGATATTAAAGCCAGGCCCTTGGGGCTCGAGCGTCGAATGTGAGCTACAGGCAGTGGATCTAGACGAGTCCATTCAGTATGAAGCCTTGTCGTACGTCTGGGGTGTCGACATTCGCCCAGGAAGCATCCTCCTCGGCGGCATCAAGCACAGCGTCACACCAAATCTCGAGTCCGCCTTGCGGTATCTGCGATATGAGGACCGCCCTCGGCTACTGTGGGTCGACGCTGTCTGTATCAACCAAAACGACCTTCCGGAGCGAACAGCCCAGGTTTTGATGATGGCGGACATCTACTTGAAAGCTAGGACTACAGTATCCTGGCTTGGCGAAGCAGACGACGAAAGCGATGATGCCATGGAGCTGATATGCAAATTCGGGAACTGGTCGCGAGAACATGAAGGCGAAATATTCAACGGCGAGGGCGAGGAACCACCAGACGACGGGTCCATTCAGACAACTACAGACTTCGTCGAATGGCTTGGATTTCCGATACGCAAGCAGAACTGGCCAGCCCTGTGGCGCTTTCTTGAACGCCCCTACTGGACTCGAGTATGGATAATTCAGGAGCTTGCAGTTCGAGGGCCAATGCCTAAGGCATCTGGCATCCTCTACTGTGGGACGAAACAGATCGAGAGGGCTCAGTTGGATTATTTCTGCGGCTTGATTTTGCTCATGTTCATTTCCACGCCTGGAAACACTCTTCGGACTGACACCCTCGAGCTGGACGAACCCCTGCGGTCCATGCTCATTAACGGGCACCCCCCGGGGCTTACCATGGCCCAGACGCTGGCTGCCTGTACCAGCACCAGCAAGCAGAATAGAACTCTAGACTGGCTGCTGCGCGTCACCGGAAGGTTCGAGGCAACGGATCCGCGGGACAAACTCTATGCGCTGCTTGGTTTGGCCGGTGACGGCAACATGCTCAAGCCGGACTATTCAAAGAGCTACGACCAGGTACTCATGGCGTTTGTTTCATCCCAGATTGAGAGATATAACTCCTTAAGAGTGGTGCTTGGCAACAGGTATAGAGAAATGCCTTCAGGGCCCTCTTGGGTTCCGGATTTACTATCTGGCGAGTTTCACGGCGGCCAAGGCCTAGTACCTGCCATTGACAACGATTACTTTCAATCAGCGGGCCGTAGGGAGGCAGTCGTTTTGATTGATGACACTCTCAACATCCTGTCTTCACGTGGTGTTTCCGTCGGGGAAGTCGACGAGGCGATCGGCCCTCTAATTTTAGCAGAGAAGCAATTCAATCCCACGGTCGACAGCATCCGGAGTATATCCACCTCGCTTGGCCAGGACAAGTTTTTCGAAGCTCTCAGAGATCTTTACAACGGCCTTCCTGAGTCAAGCAGAGAAACATTTTGGCGAACCTTGTGCTTGAACGGCGACTGGTCCGACGAAGACACTGTCTTTCCTGCCCCAGTCGACTTTGCACTGAAACTACGGGTGGCATTTGGATTTGATTCTATACCAGCGGATTTCGAGCCCAGACAGCCTCAAGCCGCTAGATATGTTGCATTTGTACAGTCGTTCGGGGTAAGCCTGCAGACAGCCTTGTCGAACCGTACCTTCATCACAACAAAGGATGGTAGGATGGGAGTTGGACCGTATCTAGCACGGCCTGGAGACATTGTTGTTGTCATGTTTGGGGCTCCCTTCTGCTTGCTTCTTCGTCCTGTCGGCCATCAGTATCGACTGGTGGGCGATGCGTATATTCACGGCATCATGCACGGGGAACTTGTTGAGGGACTTGCTCAGGAGAACGAAGAGAGATTTGAGATCATATGACAACTTTGCTTTCACAATGGCAGTACTACTATCTGTAATACAAGTGTAAGCTGGACTGTTATATCGGGAATTTGCGCTTGGCGAAAGGATTGGATAAAGAGAGAAACTAGATTAATTATGAATAAAATGAAATCTTTCGATTAGACGTTGAATATCAAAGAGTAAGCAGTAATTTCACAACTACTTATTTTCTGATTCACCCCCAAATAGCATACAAGATGAAGCCGCGATGTTTTACAAATGGTGGTGGAGAAAGCTTAGAACACCCTATGCAGTCAAGGTTCCACCACTAATTACTTCTCAGACCAACACTTCTCAGACCAACACTTCTCAGACCAACAAAAGAAAAGATATTTTAGTCCTCAATAGAGTTGCCGACCCCTAGATTCTCTCTCAAAAGCCTCAGGCTCCGAGTTCCTGCAAAATCTTGTCCGCAGCAGCAAGTGCAAAGCAAGCAGCTGTGAGAGTAGGGTTGCATGCATTGCCGGTAGGAATGACGCCGCAGCCGCCAAGGACAAGATTATCCTGGCCCCAAACCTTTCCGTAGCGGTCGACTACACTGTCACGCTTTTCTTTGCCGGCGCGGTAGGTGCCGCAAATGTGGAGAGCAGAACCGTTAGCCAGATACTTCGGTTCAGCCCCTGGGAGGAAGCCTCCGAGCTTCCTGGCAACCGAAATCATGCTGCAGGGTTTGTAATATCAGCTTTAGTGGCTTGAGAGAAGAAAATCGGCTAGCTTACTCAGTGATCATGTTCTCACAGCGGGTCAAGGCATCGTCGTCCAGAGCGAAGTTGAAGGTAGGCTAGTTCGAGCGTCAGACGCGCGGTCATCCCAAGAATCGGCCTATACACACCTGTGGCATCCCAAATTGGTCCTTCTGATCAAGGGAGAACTCAACATAGTTGTGTTTATTTGGCTCCATGTACGTGAACCAGCGAAGATCGACGATAAGGCGTTGATCGACGTTGGGTGGAACCTGTCCGTATCCAAATGCGTCACGGTGGATCTGGGTGTGCCAGGGATAATCTTTAGAAAGAGGGAAATAACACTGTGGATCAGGATCGCTGAAAGGGATGGGGAGTGGGTCGTTCTTATACCTGTCCTCATGCTCCGAAATCCACTCGGGCCACTTCTCATTGAGGGGGGGTTCCTTCTTGACACGGTCAACAAGTTTTTTGTTAAGAACAACTTGACAGAATGCCATGGGTTGCTCAGTCATGTACTTGCCCTGGTTGTCAAACCGCTGTTAGTAGAAAACGCCGTCTTTGGTGATGTGCGGACCTACAAGTGCGGGGGACAGCCGCTTGGCTAAAGCACGAGAGTTGAAAAGAATGCCGGGTGTGAGTACAGCGCCGGCGCAGATGATGTACTTCTTGGCTTTGATGGAGTACGTCTTATTGGTCAAAATATCCTTGACTTCGGCAGACTCGATCTTCCCGTCGTCGTCAACTCCAAGCTCGATGCACTGAGTGTTGGGCTTGATCGTAAAACATTTATTTTTGTTCTCGGGATCGGAAAGCTTGCCCAGGATGGTGGCAGAGCATGACCACTCGGCGTATTCTTCGTTGAGCTTGCTCCTTTCGCAGGCCAGAGGCATACTCGTTATCTTCCGACCCGGGTAAGCCTCCTCCAAAGTCTTTATAACGAGTTTCTGGCGGATTGAGTCGTCAAAAGCCGTGTCATTTTTGTTCATCAGTGTTTCAGCTCTGGTATACAGTCCGTCCCACTCCTCATCACTGAAGAGGTCGGATCTCTCAATGGTCTTATGCTGGCGTGGGATGCAGCAGGTCCAGTGAGAGCCCATGCCACCAACCACACGGGTCGCAGCGGCTGCCGGCAGATTCTTGAGGGGATTCTGGCCAGGATTTTGACCATTCCTGATGAACGCATGTTGTCCCGTTCTGAAAGACATGTTGGCTAGGTAGGACAGTGCGGGATGGGTAAGGTAGCTCACATCGGCGCCCACGAAGATGGCTCCAAGACAGTATCGACGTTGCTCGTCGGGACGGAGAGAAGATTCAACTCTCCCTGTATCTAAATGTTAGAACCTCTTTCCGAAATTGGATCAACACTGTGACCCACCTTGACCGTGCTGCCATTGTCTGTTAGTGAACTACATTAGACGACTTGCCACTGAACTTACTTTGTAAACAGACTGATATCCTTCTGGACAGCCACACTGTTCTTCTTGTGGTCTCCCACGCGCCTCGTCTCTCTAATGTTGCATCAGCCAGGAAACTCCCCATTTTATTCCGCCACAAGTTACTCACTGCGCCCCGATGTCAATCATCACGACCTTTTTCCCTGCATCAACAAGGGTGCGAGCGAAAACGGCACCAATTGGGCCAGAGCCGACCATGAGGACATCAATTTCCTCGTGGACAGCCTCCGGGCCAGTGGAAGGAGGGGCATCGGATGTCATGGCTGCGGTTACTTTATGTTGTTGCGATCTAAGCAGTGGTTGTATATTATGTAGATGATGCTTAGTAGTCTCTGCAAGGTCGGAAAAGTGCTTTTACTTAAAGATTTTTGTATGTTTCTATAACTCTGGAAAGAGGGATTCGGGATATTCGCCAAGAATAATTACGAATGCAAGCATACCAATATCATTTGGTGTGGCTTGCGGTGATGGCGAACTGAGTGTTAGTATGTCCTCACGAAGGCATGAGATACTGCTTAGCCATTCCATAAGATAACTTAGGCGATAAGGACTTTTACTAAAACTGACACCTATGAATGAAAGCAAAAGGGTAATACCCCTTACGTGGCGTGGCCCTTCCTCGCGAGGGCCCGGACGTCTCTGCTGTACTGCTACGGAACATTCCCCGCAATGGCCGAGCCACCCTTCAACTGGAAAGCCGAAACACTTGATCTTGCGCCGCAGAGATATCCTGCTGGTTCGTGTGCTGAAGCGGCTGGCTGAAAGGATGAATTGGGCATGGCGGTAAGCCATGTCTGACTGTCGGTTAGGCTCCTCCATTCCTTAACTCCTCACTGTACTTTGCAAAACGATAGCCTTTGCAAAAGTAAAAAATCGAGGGAATGCCAAGTCCAATGGATATCCTGAAGCGGCGACGATGGCTTAGCTGAGATGGAAGGACAAGAATGTGACTTGGAAAGTTGCCGAGGACCAAGAAGCAGGGTAAAGTAGCATCCAAGTGCATGCTGAGGCAGAATATTCCCCCAAAATGTTCTGGCCGTTTGAGAGGGCACTCATCACATATAGATTGCATTCTTGAGGTTAAACAGCGTAATATTCGACTTTTCTATTGTTTTCATGACATGGCTTCATCTGTATGTCGATGAAATGAATAGGGCGCTAACTGGTCCCCATGTGGTCGATTAGGAGTTTTAAGCAATCGGTAGTGAATGAAGGAATCATAATTAATCGGCTCACTAAATGACTTAAGTATACCAGCGACTCATCCAATCATCCGCAGTAAGGCCTTAATCGTCCACTCTCTTCGAGACATTTTGCACCCAAGACTTGGAGTCGGCAGCACCCTTAATTGACGGGACTGATAGCCTACCCTGGACGTCGCAACCCCTCACCTCGCACTCAGCCATTTGCATACCTGGGTATCTGGCATCTCCATCAAGCTTACAACTGAAGCCCTGTTAGCGCTCACTGCCGCTGAGAGAGAGAATTAGCGTTTCGGAAATACACTGATGCAGTCTATCAGAGAGCCACGGCTGCCTAACCGCATGACCAGCATGCGGGGTAGGCTGAGAATCATCTCACAAAATCATCTCACAAAGCCATATCACTTAACACTTAACTCCCCTCAAACGTTAGTTCTTCAATTTTTTCTAGCGAGCCAAATTTCGATATGAAGACCGTCTTGGGGATAATCTCCTCCAAGCGTGCTCGTCAAAAGGCTCTTCACCATACAGCACCTGATGAGGCTTACAGCTATGCCCCTCTCAAGAACCGGTACGGCTTCAGACTGCTCAAGCTTCACCAAGAACTTGTCGATGGAGACATTGCGTGCACCATAGACTATTTCGATCGGGCAAGGCAGCAAATGCCCAAGTTTCATGCGTTGTCGTATTGTTGGGGCGATCCGACGCCAGTCCACACAGTATATCTGAACGGAAGATCTCGCAGAGTGCCTGAGAACCTAGGCATGTTTTTGTGCCAACTGTGGAAGAATGGGATGTTCGACTATTTCTGGACCGACTTTCTAAGCCTTGACCAGGACAACAAGATTGAAGTTTGCCAACAGATTCGATTCATGAGGCATTTCTATACTTCGGCAGAGAGCGTGCTCATTTTTCTTGGTCTTAATGGCCTTGAGAGGGAATCACTAAATTGCCTTGCAACTTACGACGGCAAAGCAAACCCTAGAGATGATGTTCTCAATGCCGCACAAATGCTAGTGTCGCTCCCTTTGTGGACAAGAATTTGGATTATTCAAGAACTCAGTCTGGCTTCAAAGGGAACACTAATAGATGGGGCATCTGAACTGGACTTGGAAGAATTCCTGAGAAAAGCTACCGCTTTGCTCCACCATGCACCGCCATCCACCTCGAGGCATCTCCCGGCTTTGCGACGCATTCAAAGCCTACGCCAATCGACAAGGAAAGCGATAGCACTCTTCCGGTTGTTGGAAGATTTTAAAGAGTGCCAGTGTACCAATCCCATTGACAGGGTATACGGCCTCTTGGGTCTTGTGGTTGACCCACTTGGTCTTTCTCAGAGACTCGACATCAGGGCAGATAAGTTGCCAAGTCAGGTATTTTGGGATGTAGTATTCGAGTGCCATTTCCCATTACTAGGATACGACAAGCTCTCCACCATTCTCCTCCCAATGTACCCAGAACCAGACCCCGTTCGACGACTCGAGTCTTTGAACGACTATTTTCTCGATATGGGAACATCGGTAGAACACCGTCGGCAAGCCGGGATGACATTGTCCGCTCTACACGCGGTTCACATGATCATGATGAATTATGTGCCCCTCGACTCTTTACAACGACACGCAAATTGGGAAAGCTTGATTTGTCGCCTTTTCCCGGGACCTCTTGTCCTTGCCAACCCGGAATTCATCAAAATGAGCTTGTTTGAGTCGAGTCGCAGGGCTTTACGTCTTGGCTTAGACCTGGCATGTCTTGTCTTTGACACAAGGCTCCCTGCAACATTTCATAATCCGAAGTTTTCCGGATGGGAACCTTCTCCTGACCTTCGTGTCACAGAGATTGGGAATGAAATTTTGCTTGAACCCATTCCATCTGATTCCTCAACGGCTTCACCAGGTCTTGACTCTGATCGCTGCCCAAACCCAAACTGTGTCTTTTCTTTTCCAGGCGGTCGTCTCATGATGGTCCGAGTTGAAACAACGAGATATTCTCAGCTGTTCTTGGAGTTTTACTAACGGAACTGTCATGCCGCAACTGTGGCGTTGTAATGTGTGTATGACTGGGGGTTTGAGGAAATGTGCGCTCCTGGGCACAACAGTATGGAAGCTGTGAAATTTTTAGAGCAGGGTACTATTACATGCGATTGATAATTATCTATAGCAAATAAAGAAATGCAAAAATAAAAAAACATACAACAGCGAGGATTCCCCGGTCGTCACCGACCCGAGTACTAGTTCGCCCCTCACCAGCTTGACTAAGGGAGAGCGGACGGGATCCCGTATTTTCTAGTGGGTATGGTCGTATGTGCTTGACGATGCCGCTGAGTCGCATTATGACAACGAAGTTGTAAGGTGGGGAGTCGCGAATTTTTTAGCCCACTGTCGGCTTCGTTTCGGGTCTTCCTTAATTAATTGGTTCCATGTCCTGCTGATCATTCAAATTTGAAGGATGTATTTGATAAGTTGACAATTGTGCTGCTCTTATTGAGTCTGAACACCTCTGGTTATTCTTTGTGTGGGTGCCGTCCTCCGACGGGTCATTCATCATGTCTCATCTTTTTCATCCTGACTTCAAGTCCTTTGGCAATCTTATCCATTCCTCCTAGCCCCATCCTTTCCACTTCTGGGTGGTCTTTGAGCAAGAATTGAAACGTCGAGCGCTTCGAATCCAATCTGTTCCTAGACCACAAGTTCTCCCCTATAGTTTAAGAAAGGAGCACAGTGCATAGGCCGAGTGTTGATGCTGGAAGAGTAAGCTATTTCTGCATTGAACAAACACAAACTCTGCTTTCCCGGGCTTGTACATCCACTGTTGTCATCAGTTCTTGATGTGGTCCCCAGCCGGCGAGGCGTAACTCGGTCATGATCCGCATAGCCATTGAGTCAATGGTATCCTCGGTCGTGTCATTACTGGTGTAGCGATCGCGTAGAACGGTGCCCATATGCCACATTTTGAGCGAGCTCCCAAATCGAATTTCGGTTTGGTTGTGCTAGTCTAACGTGCAACTCGTGTTGAAAGAAGTTCTGCCTCATTTTGGAAAGCTTGCATGAATACATGGGGCAGCGTGCCGACGCATTCTAGTGGACCTGTCACGTTGATGTAAGAGGCAAGGGCATTTGTATCCTCAATTTCTCAGTCTATGCTGGGGACCTGAACAGCCTCTGTCACGTTCGGTGCTAGATTTGCGGACCAAGATATGTTAGATCATGTGTAAAGAGTGTTGTTGACCCAATAAGGGTGCTGATACCCTTTCTATTGGGACACAGTCCACGGAGCTGTTCCTATCTGCTTCCTACAACGCTTTCGGTTTTTGATCCCAGAGCGGGTTGGCCCCAAAGCAGGACGCTTCGAAATATTCTTTCAGAGGGAATACCATTATTATGAAAGCAGTGGTGTTTCATGCAAATGAACAGAGTGCATATAGCGGCGACGTAATCTGTGGGCTCCCCATGCCGAGGCATCCTCGAGCAGAGTGCCGTTGACCTTTTAGGCTGTGGCAAGTGGCAACACGAGATATTTCTGCCGGGAAGCTTATCACAAGGAATCTGCGATACCGCAATTATGGAGAAGTTACAATGTCTCCTCGTTGCGTATTGGCTTCCTCCTGTCCACCCGTTGGACTTCGACAACGCACAGCGCTTTACTCTCACAAATAATTCAAGTCCTCCAACCACCTTATCTACCGATAATTTCCCATGATTGACTAACTCTCTTCTAAGAGCATGACGTATAGTGATGAAATGGGCATTGTGAGTTAAGATCTTCCACCCCATGCACGCCATACTGTAAACATTGTTTTATCTAGAAACTACTCCAAGTTTGTCATCCACTCTGAGTGCGCTTGCGAAATACTGACAAGCAAAAAAACCATGTTTCGTGAAATACTGCGCCACATGTGACCGATGTCTGGCTGGTGAACTTACTCGGTAGCCTTTGTCGACGGCCTGACGAGAAGCATTTGAGTGGAAGAGCTTAATATTAACGTTCGCCAAACTAGAGTTTGTTCAGTGTCTATGGGTAGGACACAAAGGTACAACATCGCATGGATATTTATAAGCGTTCTCCGCCAATGAATTGCTCTCAAACTCATCCATCACCACTTGCACCAACCCCTAAACACCACAATGTCTGCCAGCCTTGTCAACCACACAATCTCAATGATTGAGCCTGGCTTGTACCTGGGAGACCGGACAAGTTCATACGACATTCAAACCCTCACCGAAAATAAGATAAGCGCCATCGTGTCACTTACACGCAAAAAACTTGCCGTTTGGAGTTCTCCGCAGAACAGAGAGCTGGTGCCGGAGAATCGCCATTTAATCATCCCATGCATGGATACAAGCACCCAGGACATCATCTTCCGGATGCCTGAGATTTGCGACTTCATAGACGCCCAACGCGGCAACGGGGCTGATGGCAAGAATGTCCTCATTCATTGCACCGCCGGCGTCTCCCGCTCCGCCACCGTCGTCGTGGCCTACCTCATGCGAAGGGATCGCAAGTCTTCTAATGATGCCTTGGCCGCTGTTAGGAAGAAGCGTAATATAAGGCCCAACCCAGGCTTCCAGTTCCAGTTGCATGTCTGGGCTAAAGTCGACTACCAACCATGCGATGACCTCGCGCTGACGATCCCAAAGCCAGCATACGCCGAATTCCTATCGATGCGCCGTGGCCGGCTGGAATTAAGGACCTATTGGGAGGATATCTAGTCTTATTGTGTTTGGCTCGATACAATAGCATCTTACGTTATCCTGGCGGAAGGCTTGAAATTGAAGCACTCTAACAGATCCATAATATACAATTCCCGCTTTACATTTCCGTGCTCAACTTGAATCATGATGACAAACCTGCCAAGGCCACTCCAGCCAACTTGTTAGCTCGTGACTTAGCATTCCCCGTATTGAAGTGAGTAGATGTTGCGCCCAGCCGTCTAAAAACCAACACATGTCGAGAGACATCAACAAAGGAGAGTAATATGCCAGGACCAGCAACGCGTTGGGCTCCTTTCGCTGGAGGCGCGCGACAAAAATATCCGGCAGCCTGTACAGCCACCCAAGGACGTGGAAGTCTCCTGAAGAGGCGTCGCGTCCACCATTGCCGTTGCCGTAGTTGGCCTCGTATACGGCAGATAGTGATGCAAGAGCTTGGATATAAATGACGGTGTCGGGCGACTCGTGGGATGCAATCCACACCTTCAACTTGTTCAGAGGTTCAGTCCAGCCAAGGTGTATGATGCCATCCAGAAGATCCATCGGTTTCAGACCCATTTCATTCCCGCCAGACATTCCCAAAGGTTCTGTAAGCCCTGTGAATAGCGTCGCTGGCTCGACCATTTGCCGGATGAGTCGGACACCCTGAATCCGCGGCAACCAGAATTGTGCCGCTCCGTCGCCGACATTGCACACGAGCAGGTCGTTGGTGCCCATCGGTCCCTCTGCCACAGCGCAGTAGCACATGAGGATAGCGGCTACGTAGAGGGCGCCGCAGTTGGACTCGTTGATGCTTGGATGTGTGGTGTTGAGTAGATTCAACCCCATTTCTGCGTAGTGGCGACCAACGGCGCGATAGTGGGTGCGGCTGTCGCTGTCGATGGGCTGCAAATAGGCTAGGTGATATCCTGCCAAGGAGTAGGCGAAGTGGAAAACAAAGTGATATGACAGGCCCATCTGAGGGACGTTCCGTGCCCAGAACATGGCCATGCTGCTCGTGAGATCGTCGGAACCGGCGAGCGTCGCAGCTGTACGAGATGTGTAATGAAGAAGCAGTTCTGCATCAGTGACATTCAGGGAGCAAGGTGTATGTTTCAAGGGAGTAAGCGACGGTTTAGATATCTCGAAAGTCTCCATCGCTTGGAGGAGTGGCCGGGCTATAGTGGCCCAATCCTTACGCGGGCGACCCGGACCCCTTCGCGGGGGTGCTACATTGTCGCCTGCTGGGCCTTGCGGCGACAGCTCTTGGCTTGGTAGCGGCACGAAACTGCAGGGGATGCTGAAACGTATGCAGTTGGCGCAAGAGGGCTTCTCTTCATCGCACTAGATCAGTTAGAACTGGGCGCGTGACGCGATCTCTGCGGTGCAGTCACCTTGACCTTGCGTCGCTTGCAGCTGACGCAGCCGTCCCGGGACTTGCGATGCGTCTTGCGCCCTCGCTTGGTGGTGGTGAAGGAGCCGTCGGCGGTAAGTGTCTGAGGCTTCATGTCGCCGCCGTATCCTAGGCGACGAGAGATTCCCGGCGGATCCAGCGTGGTGAAGTGTCTGAAGCTCGTGTTCTTTCTCGCCACGTAATCACCTGTCGTGCCATTTGGCTGTCGCGGGCTTGCTGCTGCGTGTCTTACTTTCGGAGCCCAGCCGTCTGCGATGCTTGAAACTCCAGTCTGCAGGCAGGTATTCCGGGGCGTGAAGGTGCTCAAGGAGGATGATGATGCTTGATCACAGAGGATAATAATGTTGGACTAGAGTTTACGATTCTAGCGGGGAGAATGCGATGATGGCTCGTATTATCAAGCTGGTGGTCACCGGAAGGCTCGGGGATGGCAAGATTGAATGTGGGGTCGGATACGCGCGTAGGGGACGGGGACTTACAAAGTCCCGAGATGGTAATTTCGTATTTGCCTATCCGACAATGGCCCACACCGATGCCTGGAGCACACCGATAGAGGTCATATTCGTATCGCTAAACACGAAAACGAATTGCGTCAAGCGAGCATGGTTTAGTGCTTGCGTCAGCAACACGCCATGTCCAATCATGGACCTGCTTACTCTTTTGCCATGTTTTGGTCTCTGGCTGGCAATGGGGGCACTGTGGCGAGGTCTTCGAGAGTCATATGCAATTGAGCCTTATGTGCCGTTGCCGAGAGCGATATTTAATGCCTCCTTACTCGGTGCTAGCTTGCTGGTAACTTAATTGAGAGTTGGGGTGACTGTTCTTTCACGCGGCTGGTCCGACGTTTTTCTTGTTCCTCTACTCAACATGAGTTTCTCTGTCAATTACATCCCTGTCCATTCCATTCCAGCCCCTCTAGTCCGGAGGAACAGATCGAAAAGATCGGCAATTTCTGTATCCGTCAACTGTTTTTTAGCCCCAAACCAATTCGCCCACCATATAGGCGTATGACCTTGATGATCTTTCGAGTACACGTCAACCTTACCAGTCCGAAGAAGCAGACCGACTACCCCTTTGAATCCACTTCCTGCTGCGTATGAGAGAGGTGTGCGACCTGACCCATCTTCCAGATCTACATCAACCCTACCAGTCTGAAGAAGTAGGCGAACAACTTCCTCCTTTCCAGCCGAGGCTGCCCGCGAGAGAGGTGTGCGACCTGACCCATCTTCCAGATCTACATCAACCCTACCAGTCTGAAGAAGTAGGCGAACAACTTCTTCTTTTCCAGCCGAGGCTGCCCATGAGAGAGGTGTGCGACCTGTGCAATCTTTTGAATTTGCATCAACGCCAGCAGTCTGCAGAAGCAGCTTTACGACCTCCGCATGTCCAGTCTCAGCTGCAAGTGCGAGAGGCGTCCAGCCTCCATTGTGCTTTGTGTTTACATCAATCCTACCGGTCTGCAGAAGCAGCTTCACGACCTCCGTATGTCCAACCTCAGCTGCAAGTGCGAAAGGCGTCCAGCCTCCACTGTCCTTTGTGTTTACATCAATCCTACCGGTCTGCAGAAGCAGCTTCACGACCTCCGTATGTCCAGCCCAAGCTGCAAGTGTGAGAGGCGTCCGGCCTCCACTGTCCTTTGTGTTTACATCAATCCTACCGGTCCGAAGAAGCAGGTGAACAACTTCCTTCCTTCCAGTTGATGCTGCCCATGAGAGAGGCGTGCGACCTTCTTCATCTGTTGAGTTTATTTCGACCGTCCGAGTTTGAAGAAGCAGGCTGACAACCTCCTCGTTTCCTCTTGATGCTGCTCGTGAGAGAGGCGACCGACCATTGATGTCCTTTGAATTTATCTCGGTTTGGTGAGTTTGAAGAAGCAAACTCACAACCTCTTTGCTTCCTGATATCGCAGCGTGACTGAGAGGCGTGAGCCCACCCTTATCTCTCAAGTTTATGTCGACCTTGTCAGTCTGAAGAAGCAAGCTGCTGAGTTCCATATTTCCAGCTTTAGCAGCTAAGCCCAGAGCTGTGCAGCCATTATTGTCGCTCACATTAACATCTTCAATCTTACCAGTGTGAAGAAGCAAGCTGGCAATCTCTCTTCTTCCAGTTGAAGCTGCCCACAATAGAATTGTATGACCGTCAATGCCTTTTAAGTTCACATCAATCATGTTTGTGGTAATTAGAATTTCGAGGACTTCGATTGAACCAGTGACTGCGTCTACAAGAGCAGTGTTTTTACACCATCGGTCAACCATCACAGGAACTCCAAGAGTTTCCGCCGCCACAGTGAACAGGGTTCGGTCAGCGCACTGCGCGATTTGGGAAATCAGTGGCTCTGAACGGGAAAACTTTAAGTCACGATTGACCTGGATAGTTCTGTGGTCGTGATCGTCTTGGATGGCAAGAATGCGAGTTGCAATACCCTCAGGGAGCATCTTGAGTAGTCCTTCCTGAAATGCCTGGAGAGATCGATTGCTCTTTGTTGCAATGGCTGCCAATAGAGCGCATCCATAGCGCTGCTCTTCCACATCCAGACACGAGGTGATTGGGTGATAGTACCCAATGAGATTTGGTGTGTCTGCCTCTGCCAAAATATAAAGAAGGCTGGCTTGGAGCGTGTAACGTCGCACCTGGAACTTCTCGAACAGATTATGCAAACCGATCCATCGCTGAAGGTAATCTAATTCCGAAAATTCTTTCACAAAATCTTCTTGTGATATTCCACAACTACCAGCCTTATCAGCGTAGTAGAGAACATTACAAACTGCGTGCGCGAGGAATGGAAACGAATCAGAAGCAGGCTTTACAGTTCCATCTGGTTGCGGGATCAGAGGGGTAGGAACCTTGTTCCCTATCCCCATGTCGTTAAAACTGTCAGCTCTGATGTACTGCAGGCAGCTTTGTTTGAGTTGCTCATAACTCTGCTTTTCGATTTGATCACCGAGGCCGGGCCAGAGACTGTTCAGCCCTCTGTCCTTGAGTAGAAAGTCTCGTACCGATTCGTGAATGAACTGGATGGTTGGCTGCTTGGACTTCGTGGCTTCCGCAAGTCCTTTGGAGCAGTGCAGGATGTATCTCATAATGTCGCCCTCTGAGATCTCATCACGGTCCCACTGAAACACAGAATCAGGGCCAGCGGCCGCAATGATCGCAAAGTAGAGTTGTTCCGGTTTCAAAGGTGTTCTTGAAAACAAGACCCATTGAAGACATAAGAGGAGTTCGTTCTTATTCTGCGCGTCACGTATCAAAATGTCGCGAAACAGTTCGTGCAAGTCGCCAGGGATAGCCTTGAGCCGCTGTCGAAGGAGGTGAATGCGGCCACTGTCATGTTCTTTGTTGAGGATCTGCACAACCAGAACAACCCACATAAAGACCCCAGATGCTTTTTCTTGAAGCTCTATCCGTATCTTCTCCGCTAGCTTGGCCTTGCCGATCTTAAGCTCGGTGTTCACGTAATTGACTATGTCCTGAACATGACCTTCTTGGCGTTCAAGAATGAGGCTGATATGGCCAGTGTCTATCGTTATGTGCGGATAGTGTCTGCTTGAGTAACAGACGAGAAAACTCAGCTTCTTGACAACAGCCAGCTCGCCCAAATGCCCCCAAAACGACACCATCTCGCGAATCTGAGACTCATCGCATTCATCCAGTGCGTCGATGAAGCATACCAAGGGTGTGGTCCCAAGTCGTTGTATGGCCGTCTCAAATAGAGTCTTGAGCAGCTCAAGGTTCCAATTTGGATATCCGCGACTCAATTGAATGGGCCCGAGAGAATCGAAAACGCTCTTAAGAGCCGGAAGCTGTGTAAGCAGCTGCAGCAATAAAGACCGATACATCCCGATGGTTGACTTCTCAAGGTCGTCTCCTCTCGCATTGAAGAAGAAGTTGATGATGATCCTATTCTTCATGGTTCTCCGTGCATTGGCTAGAGCGAACTTCATCAACGTTGATTTGCCAGCTCCAGGTTTTCCTTTGATCCACAAGAACCCGTGATGTTGGACAAGTAGTGAGGGGTTCAGCCAGTCGACGTACTCGAACTTTTTGAGGATCCATTTACAGGTTTTAGCGTGAGCGCTCTTTATGCTCGTGTGGCGAGCATCCAACTGTTCGAAGTCTAATGAACCCATCAGAGCTTCTTTCTGTTCCTCGGTGAGGGAATGGGTTTTGCTCTGACCCAGCGATCCGGATTTTGAATGGGTTATCCTTCGGAGAGCAGCAGCAACTTTCTTGAACTCTGGGTCGTTGATGCCACTGAACTTAGACATTCCCATGTGGTCGTCGCATATGTGCTCTGTGACTTCAATGGCTGGAATGTTCAGGCGTGAAGCTTCATCCTCGACAACCTAGGTCCATGTAAGCAACGCGACAATTACTGCAACATATACATCGGCACCTTTTGACGGAGAATCTTCACTCTGTTCAGTTCCTGGAAAGAGTGGATGATCCATTTGCGTTGTTCGGCCATTGTGCCAAAGCAGTCAGTCAGTTCCCGAAGCCGCTCCGAGTTTGGCAACAGGCCGTTGATGATCGACTCATTTGCCTCATAGCCAATGGCCTTGAAGAATTTCTTCGCAATATGCACAAGAAATCCATGGGGATTGGCACCACCATGTGGTGTACCGAAAAACACAATACCAATCGTGGATTCGAAAATGGCATGGAGGTGCGTCTGGGCGGAAAGGCAGCCGCTAGACCTCCGTAGCATCTCCTTGACCACAATTCCGCCCAAACTATGCGCGATGAATAGGATAGGCCTCGGGGGGTCGTCTTGTCTTTCGGCTTCTAGGGCCACCAAAAAGTCCCAGGCGATGTCATATATCGTGGCTGTGCTCACGGGTCGGTCGGTCACATGCTGGATTTTGGTATCGTAGCCGTAGGTCAAGACCCGCGCGGTGGGGAGAATCTCTGGAAGCAATTCTTGTGGCCAAAAACAACTCGAAGTGTCAGGGTTTGTTCCTTGATGCGGTCTGGACAGGAAACCAAGTTTTCGGGCCTTTGAAGGAGGTTCGTCCGGTTCGTCGTCGTGGTCGCTGCGATCGATTCCGCGCTTGGTCCATGTTCCCGACGGAGAACCTTTGAAACCGTGGACGAAGACGACGCTGTGATCTGTCAAATGGGCCCTTGGCGGCGTTCGTAGTGGTGGGATACCTACTCGAGGGATGGCTGATCGGGATTGACGAGGACCGTGAAGCCAGCCGCAGGGACGGTCATACGCCCACTCGGCCCGACCATGACGGTGGATGATGGTCAATATGCCTGAAACCAGATAGAATATGACCTTGAAGATAGAGTCTCTCGTCTCGCACAGCGAAGAGCGCCGTGGTAACGAAAGATTGAGTGGTTGAGAAGCCTCAGCCTGATTCTGCGAGGGCAGCAACACTCCGGAATATAGTAGACCCGCTTCTTCGGTTGGGTCAGCATGCATCCTGAAGAGCCTGACTGCATTCAAACAGGCTGAAAATGAGGCCGCATATTGGGCTGCACGCCGTTCGCCCGACTTGTCCGCCACATGACGGAGAATATGACGTGCCTCTGGTCCCAGATCTTGCAGTACGACGGATCTCCATGGATGACGAGTCCTCTTCCAGCTACTCTTCGCTTGTCGCTTTCATTAAAATGAAGTCTTGATCAGATTATGAGAAATAGGATATCTGGCGGCGATGCCGGACGCTAAAGCGGCGATGGATCTAGCGTGGCTCTGATAGTGAACGGGCTTGGCGTCAATTTGGCTCAGCGCTTGAATATGCAAGTCACACCACAACGTGCAGGGTTCATGATCAGCACATTTGACTGGATACCTCTCTATGGGGTTTCCTGAGTCTATTCTCGGCCCTGGAGACTCGAGGAACCGCGCGAGCGATTGTAAATCCCAGTCTCATTCTACACGACCTTATCGCAGCATCAAACCCAATCAAGCAGCCAAATGATCGTCACACCATCCATTGTTCCACTGTCTCTCGGCACAGCCTGGCTCCTGGCACAGATGAATATTGCAGTAAGGCCCATCCTTGGCGAGCCTTGAACAGCCAGTCACATCACAGTTATGCCATGAGCAATGCCCTAGCCCTTCATCCATCCGGCTGCACCCTGTTATCTTGCAACCGTGGTCCCAGCAATATCCCGGCTCGCTCGATTTTGACATCGACTGACAGTGCTGGTCGGTATATCGATACATTGGACATCGTAGGCAGCTTTCGCAATATTTGTATCCCCTATTTGGACATGTTGAGTTGCAGTTACGACACCGGCCTACATTCACACGTGAGTTACACAGCTCCTAGGTCAGTGTCCAAATGCAGTACATACTGTAAGCACCCATTTTTTGCTGGCCAGTGGTGCGGCTAGAATAGGCAGTTGGGGGAAATTTCCGTTTCTGATCAACAACGAGACAAGTTATTTTTTAAAAGGAAGAAAAATGAGCCGTTCGGTGAGGTGAGGAAAAGTATTTATGTACCCTCCCTACTTTGGAATAATCGGATGCGCATCTCATTGGCCACCTAATTGCACATTTCAACCAGCCAAGCAGCCTCTGACAGGTTGAAAATACAGGGCAGAATATGCAACCTCTGATTGGAGGTGACAGATGAGTCAGAGTCGAACACGTCACATCTATCTGTTCCAGTGGTAATGATTTGGCGGTCAGGCCAGAGTTCACAGCCATTCTCATTGCCAGCTTAGCAGTTGAGGTCAGACCAGCCAGAGGTGTTGGTTACAATTTGTTCCTCTCTGTCAATCACCGGTTACTCTTCTTTCCGCCTTTGCATCTAAAACTGCCTAATATCCACGAAATACTGATTCCATTCAGCCTGATTGCTACCCGAGGTAGGGCACCAAGACGATATCCGTGCGGCCTGTGCCAAGGTCCGAGCATGTCCCACGGATTTTTCTCATCTTCTGATCATGCAATTTTATCCATCACTATGGCGACCTTCGATCACTGCTTTTTAAGGGGTATTCATGCTACTTTTGTCCACCTGTACACGCCAATGTAAAGGAGGATTAAAACCTCATATGTGATTTATATGTATGAAGCACACCAACGTCGCAATTTTAACGCACATTTTCTTTTTTACACATGGCTGGCTGCAATTAGCGAATCGAATCCGTTTTGCCTAGTTTTGACAGGCTCCTGGAGACAGAGGTTGTCAATGCTGTGGTAATGCATTGGATCGCGCGGGTCTAGGGTAGCGCCATAGCTCGGCAAGAGGTGGAAGAAAACTGCCTAGTATCCCTTTAACTGTGGTAGGGCAACACTTACGCTAGTAGCAGGGATTTAAATCGAGAAGAAAGAGAGAAACACGAAGGACATAAAATATCACTTATTTTATACTAAGGGATCTACATCACAATAGACAACATCTCCTCTCACGACATAGCCTTTTAAATTCAGTTAGCGTATTGATGATCTCCCGGGCTTCTGTGGGGATTATGGGCTAAGTGTTGCCTTACTACAGTTAAAAGGGATAGAGCTCAACTTATCTGCTGTCTTTATAATTGACGCTAAGATGTAGATTATGCGTAATTAACTCTGCTTTAGTATGATAGTTTAATTAGTTCCTGTGTCTTGATTACAACGATGACTCCATGTGGAGATTCCTTAGTTCAGACTAAACTCTCCCGTTTCTTGTCTTACAGTTCGAGGCTGCTAAGCGGGCTTTTGCGGTAGCATGTTAATACCCATACTCACAAGCAAACCCTTACTGATGGCTCTACAGCCCCATTTCGTATTAAACGCTCTCAACACTCAACCTGTCTTGTCATACCCTACCGGGACTTCTCATCTCACGCCCACTAGTCACGCCCACTGGTCAGTAAGCTCATCGACATTGGCGTCGTCCCGTGTTTTCGCAACATGACTTGGCGGTCCATTTCACGGTAGAAATAGCGCCATGTGTCGTCAAAGTGACGGAGAAGCGCATTGATGAGACGGAGGGACTCGCCCCCAGCATGTTACCCATGCGCGATTGGTCTTTTCCGATGATGGTAGAGGAAAGCATGACTTTGTGAACCAGTCAGACGCCTGCCTCAAGGCACCCCTGAGAAGGCCACCACTGCTTGGAGAAGATACTAGAGTAATTAAGTACCACCAGTGCTGGTGCTGCCACTGCCACCGCGGCCGCCAAGATGTGCTTCCAGGAGCTTAGCCAGCGTCTCATGGCCGTTGGTCCTCGCCAGCTCGAGCGGCGTCTTCCCGTCGTCGTCGGTCAGCCGAGCGATGTCGCCGCCGCCGCCGTCGTCGTTGCCGCAGCAGCTGTCCAGCAGGATGCCGGCCAGGGCTAGGAACCCGCCGACGGCGGCGAGGTGGAGTGCGGTCCGGCGGTCGGCGCCCCGGCTCCGGAGGTCGGCGCCGCGATCCAAGAGCAGCTTGGCTAGGGCTCCGTTTCCGTGGCTGGCCGCAACTAGGAGCGGCGTCCGGCCATCGTCGGTCAAGGCGTCGGTCCGGGCGCCGTGTTCCAACAGCAGTCGGGCGGCGCCCCGGCAGCCCTTCTTGGCGGCCCAGTGCAGGGGCGTCGAGCCATCGCGGGCGTCTCGGGACTCGGTGTCGGCCTTGTTTTCGAGCAGCAGCCCGACGATGGAGTCGAACCCGAACTCGGCCGCCGACGAGAGCGCGCTCTGGCCATAGTTGCCGTTGCGCGCATCCGGGTCGGCCCCGCGTTCTAGCAGCAGCCGGACCACGGGCAGTTTTCCTCCTGTGGCGGCGCGGTGGATGGGCCGATATCCCTCGGTCTCGAGATTTGGGTCGACGCCCTTGTCGAGCAGGAGCCGAACGACCCTCTCGTAGCCCAGGCCAGATGTGGTCGCTAGGAGTCGCCCGTCGCTGACCTCTGCAACGTCTCGCGCAGACCCGACCTCGGCGAGCAACTTGGCAATGCGCTCGTACCACAGGCCCGGAGCGAGCATCTTCACCACGTGCGAGGATTCCGCTGCTCCCTTCATGTGCTTCAGCAGAAGCTCGACGATCCTCACATGGCCCTGCTCGGCGGCGTAGGAGAGCGCAGTCCGGCCCGAGACAGAGTCTTTGGTGTCGGGGTCCGCACCCAGTTCGAGGAGCGGCCGAACCACGTCTTCGTATCCTTTCTCTGCCGCCCGTCCCAGCAGCGTCCGGCCTTCTGCTTCTTCCCGTGTATCATCCGCGCCCTCCAACAGGGGGAGCAGGCGGCGAGCCACCACCAGCCGCCCTTGTTGGAGCGCAGCGTGCAGCGCCGCCGCAATATTGCTGCACGCCCCCGCTCCCGCGTCTAGCAGTGCCTTGACAATCTCCTCATCTCCCGCGCGAGCGGAGAGAACGAGCGGTTCGATGCCGACTCCTGGTGCAGCATCCAGGGAGGCACCACTGCTAAGCAGCAACCGGACGATATCTAGTTGGTGGCTTTCTACGGCCACGGCAAGCGCCACAGATAGGAGCCGGGGCTTTGCAGGGCCGACACAGGCTTCAAGAAGAGCTTGCGCCGTTTCGTACTCTCCGTCGTGAGCCGGCCGCACAGGTAGCACTGGCACTGGCACTACTGGCTGACTAGAACCATCATCTAAAGACTCATGGCCTGCACCGGCGTCCTTGTGCAGAAGCAAAAGCAGAAGCTCTCGGACGACTTCTGTCCGTCGTTCCTTGACCGCGAGCACGAGGGGCGAGGAGCCATCCTTATCCTCGACACCCTTGCCGGCAACGTCAGCCCCCGCGTCGGCGAGCAGCCGCACCACGGCGACGTGTCCTCTGCTGGCCGCCAGGCACACCGCGGTCAAGCGGCCGTTCTGGACGTTGCCGTCTGGCTTCGCTCCCTTCTCGAGCAGGAGGCGAACCACGGCATCGTGCCCATTCTCGGCCGCCCACGAGACTGGCGTGCGTCCGCTCGCGTCCTCGGCATCCACGCAGATACCGCGGTCGACGAGCTGTCCCACTACTGTCTTCATGCCCTGCCCCGCTGCCCACGAGAGTAGGCTGCGGCCCGTCTGCTTGTCCGTCTGGTCTGGCCTGGCGCCCATTCCCAGGAGAATCTGCGCCGCCGACTCGTGACCCCCGATCGCCGCCAACAAGACCGGCGTCCTTTCCGTACTCTTCTCCAGCGTCTCCAGCTGCGCGCCGTGCTCCACTAGGAGACGAACCACCGGCTCGTGGCCGGCCCCGGCCGCTCTGACCAGGGCTGTGTCGCCGTTGTCCACAGCCTCAACGTCCTCTCCGGCATCTATAAGGGCCTGGACGATGCTCTCGAGTCCCTTGCCGGCCGCCATGACCAGAACCTTAGGCCTGATGCCACTGGACTCGCTGACCTCGGCCCCGTTGTCGAGCAGTGTCTGCGCCGCTTCTTCGCTGCCGCCCCATGCGGCGCCGTACAGAGGGCTTACCCCGGTGTCGACGCGCGCTCCGGCATCTAGGAGCAGCCGCAACATCGACACATGGCCCTGTCTTGCGGCGCCAGATAGCGGTGTCTCCTCTGCCGAGTCAGTTGCGTTGATGTCGGCCCCGTTTGCCAGTAGCAACGCTGCTATCCGCTCGTGACCGCCCTTTGAAGCGACATGCAGCGCTGTCTTCTCGGCCTAGGAACATGGGCTGGAGACGTCTGCTCCCGCCCGTATGAGTGAATGCACGATGGCCTCACGCTCCCGGCACACGACGTCAGCTTCCTTCGCAGGCTCCGGCTCCAGCGTTTCGCTGCTGTTTCGCTGGGATTGTTTCGCCATCTTGTCGACGGCAGAGGACAGCGCCTCGATTGCTCCATGCAAGGTTGGAGAGCCCTTCGACTCGGCGTTCGGGTCGGCCCCCTTGGCGAGCAGCTCCTCAACCGTTGCCAAACTTCCTGCCCTAATCGCGGCGTATAACACCGTCTGTGGAGAGTAAATATCGCCCCCTCTCCAGTTCGGGTCTGCCCCATGGTGCAGCAGAAGCAGCTTCGCTACCTCGGCGTGGCCTTTGACCGCCGCCAGCCACAGCGGCGTGAACGGTCCGGCCTCGTCATTGTCATGCCCCAGCAACGAGCGCATTGTTCCCCCCAAGGGGCTCGCCCCCGCGACCTGATCGGATCCTCGGTCCAGCAGCAGCTGCACCATGGCAGCATCTCCTGTTTCCGCGGCGACGCAGAGTGCCGTGTAGCCCGTACTCTCGCTCTTCCAGCCGACCTCGGCCCCCCAGTCGAGGAGCAGACCAGCCACTCCGTGGTGCCCTCCCTTCGCGGCCAGGCACAGCGGCGTGATCTCGTCGACGCCTCTCTCCTGGTCTGCGTTGGCGCCCGCTTTGAGCAGGAGCATGACGACGGCCTCGTGCCCGTTCTCGGCCGCTTCGTGCAGAGCAGTACCCTCGACCCTGTTCATCGACATCTGCCCGGACTGGTCGACGTTTGCCCCGCCGTCCAGCAGCATCCCCACGACATTGGCGTGTCCGTTCCTGGCCGCCCCCTGCAAGGGGCTATCACCGTAGGCTCCTGACAGGTTCGGATCGGCCCCTCGAGCTAGGAGGAGGCGCACCGCATTTTCGTGCCCGTTGGTCGCAGCTTCGTGCAGGGCCGTGGCCCCGAGCATGGCATCGAACTGGAACTCGTCCGGCGTCCAGCGGTAGACGTTTCCGTTGTTGATGTGCTCCGACGTCATCGAGATCAACTCCCTGGCCAGCGTTCCGTAGTGGCAGCCGCTGTCTATGAACGCGCCCCTGTCCAAGAGCACACCCATGACAGCCTCGTGCCCGTTTCTAGCCGCCCGATGCAGCGCCGTGCCGCCAAAGTTGTCCACGGCGTCCATCTCGGCGTCTCCCTCCTCCAGCAGCAGCCGAACTAGGCCGGTGCCGGCTTCTCCGACGCCGGCTGCCTCGTGCAGCGCGGTACCCCCCCTGAGACGCTCCCTCGCCGCGAGCTCCGCCTCGATCCGCAAGACGGCTTCGTCCTTGGCCTCCCAGTGGGCGAAGCCCTGGAAGCTGTCGGACACAACCTGAGACGTGATGGTGCCGTTCTCCATCATGAGCCGCAGCGTCGCTTCAAAGTTGTACGGCCGGTTGGCGTCCGCGCCCCAGCTGAGGAGCAACCTGGCGACCGCCTCGCGTCCATGCCTCGCCGCGCGGTGCAGCGGCGTCCCTCCATAGTTGTCCTCGGCGTCGATCCGCGCGGCGGCGTCGAGGAGCAGCCGCGCGACGTCCGCGTGGCCGTTCTTGGCCGCCCTGTGCAACGCGGTGCCGCCGAACTGGGCCGCACTGTTGGCGTCGCAGCCCTTCTCCAAGAGGAGCCGTACCATGTCGACGTGACCGTTCTCGGTGGCTCGGTGGAGCGCCGTCCAACCGAAGCTGTCCTTCGCCTCGAGGTCCGCTGCGCTGCCGCCGACAGCCAGCGTCTTGGCAAGTTCGTACAGCCCAAAGTGTGCGGCTATCTGCAGCGGGTTGACTTGTCTGGGATACAGTTGGCTGTAGTCTGGGAACCGGAATCTCGACAAGTGGGACACCTGGTTGATGGACATGATACGCGTCTCGTTTTCGAACAGCGCGAGAGCCGCGGCCTGCAGGCGGTTGCTTCCTGCCTTGTGCAGATGGCGGCCCCAGAACCGAGCCGAGTAGTCGAGAAAGGGGAACTCACCGAGTCTGCGTTCCAGCTCCTCGTCGGACGGTCTGGGGCCTTGGGCAAATTCGTCCAACGCTAGGTAGGTCAGACAAGCCCTAGAAATGTTCTCGTCGGCCAGAGAAAAGCGGTTACCGTCGAGCTGGTCGAGGTATTCCTGGGCAGTGGCGTGCACTAGCCGGACTACCTTGCTGTTGGGATCGATGGCCACGAGGCCGGCGCACACGTCAACGATGACCTTGGGCTTCACTAATCCCGTCTTGTCCAGCTTCCGCGGAGGCGGCTTGGCCTCGTCTGCGTCTTCGACCAAGAGGGCGTCGAGGAGCTCGTCCACCAGCAGGGGCCGCTTGGCCCGAGAAACCCAGGCCAGAACCCTCAAACCCCGCTCGTATCGTGTTGCGGGCTGCTTGGCCATCCTCTCGAGGCTCTCGGCGTACATGTCGAAGAGGTCCGTCGGAATGCTGACGAGGGCGTCGTTGACTTCCTTGACGCTGTCCGAGACGCGGATGCGCTCCATCTGCAACACCGCCATGAGGAACCTAATTCGTTGGCCGACTTGGTCAGCAACATCGTGGAGTGGCTGTCGAATTCAACTCACATCCCAGACGCTTGGCTTGCGGTTGTGGAAACGATCCTCTCTTGGAGCGTGGTTTCCTCATCCGCCCCAACCAGGTCAAGGAACTCATCGTTGCTCTCTAATTCGTGTCTGACAAACACCTCAATGTCCATCTCTGTTGCCACAATATCCAGACGCGCAAAGGATTTGAACGCCTGCTGGATGTCCTGCGCGTGCGGGCGGCTGGTCGCCAAGACACGGACGCGGCCACCCCTCAGATTTGCTAGGTCCTTCAGCGTTGACAGGAGCATGGGCCTGTCTCTCTTCTCGCATTCATCAATTCCGTCGACCAGCACGTACGTTTTGTCGAAGCTCGAGGCGAGCGACAGGAGGAGGCTTTGCAGCTCCTTTGGGCTGGGCCTTGTCGACCTGTTGCCCCTCGTCAGCTTGCGGAAGAGCTCGTCGACCTTGCGATGCAGCCTGTTGCCTCGCATGGCTAGTTGCCTCACCAGGCTGGCGACGATGGAGCTGCCCGTATTCGCGTCGGGGTCGTTGTAGTGGCAGTAGGCAAAGGCGACACCCGCCTCTTCGTTTTCGAAGCTGGCTCTAACGTGCTCAACCGCCACCGAACTGCCTCTTGAATTAGCTCATCGCTCTCGCCGCGGTGAAGTTGCACGGGAGGGAACACCCGCTCACGTCATGACTGTCTTCCCCGCGCCGGCTGTGCGTGCGACCATATTAGCGACGAAAAAGGGGGTCCGACGTTGACACACAACTCACGATCCCCCGGGCACCAGAGAAGAGAATCAACCTCGTCCTCCTCTAGCCAGCCGATGAACTCTCTCGACTGCAAGAACCAGGAGCACGTGCCCTCCTGGCGCAAGGAGAACATGTCTTGCTGTTTCTGATCCATGTCTGTAGCTGACAGCCAGTCCAAGATGCGACGGCATTCTTCCCCTGAAACGTCCACGTTGTCAGTCACTACTCAGCTCACCACGAGGCGATAGGATAGTTCTTTACCGTCTTGAGCCAGCCGCAGCCACTCAACTGCGTCAGACAGCTTGTCAATAGTAGATTTTGTCGTCTTAGACAGGTCGCTTGTTCATAGATTCAGCGACAAGATCTAACAACGCGCATGTTCTGGCGGCCCATACAAATGATCCGATTGGAGGGCGAGGATGAAGTAGGTCTTCAGTCGCTCCAACGATTGCAAGATGCTAGCTATCTCTCCCTTATCGAAGGGCCAGGTCAATACCCGCCCGAGCTTCTTCAGTGCTCCCACCGGGGAGAACTTGGAGGCCAATGCCTCTAGCGCAGTTTGGAACTGTTCCAGTGGCCCTTTCGGCACGCTCAAGGACCGAAGGGAGCTGGGTGGCGTGCTCTCTCGTTCGGCTTGGTCCTTCACCAGGAACAAAACGCCGGTGATGCTGCTAATCTCCCTGAAGACATTTTCGCGCTCCTTCGGCGCGTCCTTGACCGAGTTTAGATAACGCACTACCTTACTTGCAAGTTGCAGGACGGTCATGATGTTCACTGCTGCGCTGAGAGGGTCCATGGTGGCGGGAGGGCCTTGTTCTAGACTGCCGCAATTAGTAGCGGGCGTTGAATAGAAACTAAAAAAGATGTTCTTTGATGGATTAACAGCGATGGCTAGGAAATGGATCCTTGTCCGGCTTCGCTTTTACGCTGCCTTAGCATTGCGGGTAGAGGCACCCACCATTTATGGGCGAAGATCTCTCCTCCCTCGGCAGTTACGTACTTTGGGGTGTGGGGGTTTGTTCAGCTCGGACTAGGTGACTATGTAAGTTAGAAGCCGACTAGTCGTAGCCTATAAGGGCCCCCGACATGTCTCGATATTCTCTGTAAGCACACGCAGGCGGTCCATCCAAACCAACCTAGGGACAAAGGTACGTACCAATACATCGGGTACCGATGCATCGAGACCCGACCTTCCTAAACCCTATTTCGTGGCGCTTAATGATGGACGGCGTTTTAGCTGGATATATAGGTCTTTCGTCATTGCGAACACCGTAAATTCTCCATTAGCAAAAGACTTTATGGTTGACCTAATTTAGGTCATTTGCGAGTCTAAATCGCCGATTGCATGGGCGTTGCGCTTCGAAAACCATTTGGAGAATGACCTGTCGAAGGTGGACATCGTATGCTCGTTGCCCACACTCTGCAAGTGAATCCCACCGCCATAGATCGAAGGAGCCACCCCATCACGATCGAAAATCTTCGAGATGTCTCTGGGGAGAAAGATTGGTCAAATCTCCTGCAGAGGGCAGTCAAAGGCATGCCTCGAGCCTTCATTGCCCTTGACGCTGATATTCTGACACGCGGTACAGAAAACAACAGGTTCCTAGCCACGCGTTGGTTGGAATCAGTTGCGTCTTCAATGGGCGACACAGTCATTAAATTCATTCTTTATAGTGCTGGGTTGGACTAGAGATACATGGAAAGGAACTGGGCCGAGGAATCATGGGTGGGCATTGAGGTTGTTGACCGAACACCAGGTCATCGTCGGTCTGGGACTTCTAGGGGCCAAGCAAGAGCAATGCGGAGGAGGAATCGCCGACGTATAGTTTAATGAGTCATATTATATTGAACTTTCGACTGGCAAAAGTACGTATTGTGCGATTGTTAAGTCAGTTACACGTTTCTGAAGTTACATGTCCGAATCAGTCACACTCAAACACACACACCATTTCTCTCCTCACATACATCCAGGTTAGTGCAAATACTAATCAGCCTCAAGCCTTAGCATACTCATCAGGCAATGCCGTTGCTGATGGGTACATCTGCAGCGCTATCGTTCCCCCCCAAAACAAATTTTCGACGGCGCTCTAGACGTGGGCAATCTGGTACGAGCTACGGAGCGAAGCCGGCCACCATGAGCCAAGTTTGCATCATCTCCAAGCACATACGACCATAGCTCTTAGAAAATACGGGATCCCGTCCGCTCTCCCTTAGTCAAGCTGAGAAGCGGTGGATTAGTACTCGGGTCGGTGACGACCGGGGAATCCCCACTGTTGTATGTTTTTTGCTCCTCGTGCCTCTTTTGTTGAGATCTCCATTCAGCTACCCTCTTGGGCCTGTTCCGATTCACTGAGTATCACATACGACCACAGCTCTCAGAAAATACGGGATCCCGTCCGCTCTCCCTTAGTCAAGCTGAGAAGCGGCGAATTAGTACTCGGGTCGGTGACGACCGGGGAATCCTCGCTGTTGTATGTTTTTTTTTTGGACTCTTTTGCATACTGGACCACTAATCTTTAAGTAAGATCAGTGGTAGCAAGTGGGAACGATGTATGATGGATGTGGAAAATGAGGAGGCGTAGGAATCCGTCACTGGTCCGATGCAATACCCCAGTGTCGACGGTAAAGTCAAGTACCAATCCTGGCACCAAAGATGTAGATGGGTTTATATGACTTTGAGCAAAGCAAACGAGTCAGTGGAACCAATCCTAGATATCTTAGTCTGACTATCCGAACCCGTTCATCTCAAGGGACGCCACGAGAAATAGGAAAAGTATACCACGTTGAAGATCCACCAGATATTGCCGCCTCCCGTCCTACCTAGTCATTCGATGTCACAAACTCTGCCGAGAATATGCCACCTCATTTTGGGTAAGACATTACCAATATTCTCGAGAAGGAGTTAGTGCATTATGAGGCGTCAAATGCACTGGGGGACACAAATATCACACGGCTTGTGCCCGTCCAAACACGCCTTGATATCCGACGCGCAAATCAGAAGTCACGCTACATTACCGTGCAGTCAAGGTCAGGTATATCATCTCCCTCACGTGCCTTCTTAGTAGGCTTGTTCTGAGCGCTGTCCATGACTTCAAGTTCCCAGTACGTGTGGTCCATAAACCCAGATCTCGGGTTTTCAAACACTTCGGCCATGACCCGCAGACACTCGTCGTCTTCTTCAATCATGGCTAGATAGGTCAGGCCCACCCGCTTCATGGACGCCCACTGCCGGTCCGTCTCGTACGCCCTGACCCAAACCGGGTTTCGCAGCTCACGCAACTGGTCTTCGACGCGCATAAAGACTGAGAAGATGGTGCAGGCAGCCCAGTTGTAGTTTAGACTGGATAGGGGGTTGCGACCGCACACGTCGCCGAAAATATCGCCTTGTAAAATTTGGAGCAGGTCTCTGTTCGAGAGGCTGGGTGCTGAGGGGCTGCTGGTCGGGTGGGCGTTTCCAGGGATTCGGCTCTGCAAGTCTGCCGGCGGCCTATGTACGAATCCGTCGGGTAGACATTGGAGCACGTCTGGCGAGACCTGCATGGGCTTGATTGTTTGTGCGAACACGGACGACATGTTAAGTAGTTCCTCGTCACCCATCCCCTTCTCCTTGGCCCTCCTGACCAGATCGGTCTCATCCAGTCGTGTCTGCCCGGTCACAGGATCAATGTAGTGTTTCGTTTGGAGGATGCGAACAAGACCGAGGTAAGAATCTGGGTGTATCTCGGAGTCTGGAATCAGTACAGGGTTCCAGTTTGCCTCTCGATAAAGCTGCAAGTGGGATTTCGTTTTGAAGAAACTCCTAGTACCGCTTCCCAAGATCTCATGTATGTTATGAGATTGCCGTATCACCTCCTTTGCCCGCATCAACTCACGCCGGGCTTTGTTACTCGAGACTTCACTTAGACGAGCTTGCAAAGCCTCGAAGAAATCCGAAGTGGGAGGCTTCCCCTGCGCGAAGAAGTCGGTAGCAAAGAACTGTTCCAAGCTCGCATAGAGACCCACGGGTTTCTTGATATACCCTTTTTGAACCAGCATGTTATGTAAATGCATGCACAAGATAGGCTCGTGTATCATGTCCCAGACGGCAATGCTGCTGTTGTAGGCGAGTTCGAGACCCTCCATGAGACCCACGCCGCACAGGTAGGGGCTGTGTTCCCAGAGCCCGTTCGCATTCGAGTTGGTGAATCGGGATGGTGGAATGTTGGTCAAACCGTGCATGTACTTGGTCTCACCGAGCCAGTTGATGAAGTCATCCTGCATCAAGTCCAATACTTCGATTTTCTGCGTGTGTCGATGAGGCTCCCCGTGAAGCTGCGCATCTCTTTCCAACAATTGATTTAGAACTGAGACTCCCTGAAGATATCCCTTGCCAAAGTTCTTAGTCTCGCGGTCAAGGAAGAGGTCGACGTCGCGCCTTGGACGAAAACCCCTGGGCGGCGACTCAAGCAAGTGGCCACGCATGAAATGGCAATACCAACCACGAGAGACTGCTACCGAATCGACTATGCACTGTAGCTGAAAGACGTGGTGAGGACGAATCCTGTGGCGGACATCCGTGGTAGGCTTCTGCATGGCGAGAGAGGTGATGACGCCGGCAAATTCGTTCAAGCCAAACAGTCGGCGATGCTGGTTCCATGGGCCGTCAGGAGACCAGTCGACATTCTCATAAACCCAATGCTGCCCCTTCATGGTGTTTCGCTGAGTAACGATTGACGAGAAGAGATTAACCAGATCATAAAGCCAATTGATGGTGAAAGATCGTCGCCAAGCGAGTCTCTCTGCCTGCGTCGCTCTTTGGAGATTGAAGGCTGGGTTCCAATCCCGGATCTCCTTCATCATGGCGCGGGTCGGAGCACCGCTTCGGGTCTTCTGATAGTCAACGACAAAGTCTAGTAGGGCTTGATATGTGTTGACAAGGAGCTGTTCCTTGACATCCAAATATGTTTCTCGCACCGTTGTCCCGCGTTGGCCGTCCGGGCTAAGTTGGATGAGGTTGAGGCCAAAGTTACCCTGCATCTTCTCGGGATCGCCTCGTGTGATCGTGTTCATGATAGTTTCGTACGAGTCATGCCCGGGGAAGTCGACAAAAATGGTGAGCTCGGCGCGTTGAATCATGGCCACGGCTAGCGTGGAGAGGGCGCCGGCAACGGCGCTGTTTAGATTGCCGTATGCGACTTCCTTCCACGTGTCTTGCAAGAACATGCGAAGGTCGATCCATTCCTTGGCCAGGGCATACGTCGCAAGAAGGTAGTCTGTGATTATGCCGTCCGTGTCCTCAATAATCTTGTAGCTTTCCAGAGGTACGTCGGCCAGATCCGGCCCCTTGACAGGTGCCGCTGGCTGCTTCTTCTTGCTCTTCTTCCCTTTCTTGCCCTTTTTGCCGCGTCCTGGTCGCGGTTGCTTCCTTCGGGGGACACGCTGAAGCTCTGGGCTGGCTTCATCATGGCCGGATGCGTCGGAATCCTCTTCATCCCCAGCTTCTTCCTTGGGAAGATCAATTCCGAGCACCTCAAACTTGTTGAGGAGTGGTATCTCATCATCGGGGATGGAGTCAGACTGCCCGCCGTTCTGACTGGACCTCCACTCCTCTCCTCCAAGAATTACGAAGATCTGGTTCAAAGAATCGATGAAATGCTTGTGGGCGGCATTGTACTCGACCAGTTGAGGATCTGCGCTGGCAGCAGAAGTGGACTGGTAAGCTGCCCATGCTTTGGTTCTAGCTTGGACAACAGAGAGGAGCAAGCTGTACACGGACGTAGGCGGTTTTCTGGTGGCGTACTTGGCAATCAATTTGGCCATGGAAACCAGGCCAGAGACGGTGGTTTGGCCAGTGTTGTTGAGTGTCTTCGGTTCATCCTCGTCAGTGAAGTTGGTAGAGGCAAGTGTGATGATGGTATTGGAGCTAGCAATGATCCAGTGCAGCAATTGCTTTGTCTCTCGTTTGTACGTGACGTAGGAATTGTGAGATGCCATCTCGAGGGGAATCTCTGATAGCCTTTTCAAGACCAGATTGTTCCCACGGGAACGGCACCGAGAAGACAAGTGATGGTTTCGTACGTGGGTAAGTTACCATTATTTAGTCAACAAGGGTGACTACAGACGAGAACGAGAAGTGGAGGGTAGATGGTAGATTTAGTGCGCGAGAGGACAGGGAACAAATCACGTGGCTATGAGCTGTTTTTGATCCTTCTAGGTCTAGGGGGAAAAACCTACCAAACCTTCTGTTCCCCACCTCATGATAAAGCTGCTACCTTTAGACAGGTAGATTGCCATGACCTAGACCAGAGCCGCAGGCATATCGCAAACGGAAAGAGACGACACAAGCGCTGCGCCTTGTCGGGGAAGGGGGATTTATATATCACCAGGTGAAGATAGTAGGGCTGAAGTTGAAAGCTTAGTGGATACAGCGATGCATCTCGATGATCGGTGAGTCAATCTCGGTGGGGTCGCGTCTCATTTCGACTCATTTCGACTCATAGTGGGTATTAAGCATACAGTGCACCAACCAGGCCAAGATACACTGGAGAATCCCTGCCAATTCAGCGACTTTGTATCATGATGATTTTGCAAAGAAACAATTGGGTGGGCTGATAGACAGGAAGAAGAATGACTTCAGTGCCCGTCACACAGTCTTGTGAGTCACATGCCACATTCCACATTCCACAGCCACAATGGCGCAGACGGAAGACGGTGCTAGATTTAATCCGCGGTTTGTGAATTGATGTGTTTGTTTATTTAACGATCTCCCGCACTGGCCGACGATAGAGACACATCCAGCACCAACACGTTCACATTCAATCTTGCCAATGACGATAACTGATCAGACCAGCCTCGACACTCAGAACACCACTAATACAGCCAACATGACCGACACAAACGTTGTCACAGAGCAGGTGCCAGACCAGCCGGGCCTGGCCATTGCGAAAGCGCCTACCTTCTGCCGACTCTGCGACGTGGAATTGACCGACGCACAAAATTGGCGGGCGCATTTAAAAAGTGATGCGCAGTACGTCATTCTTTAATCCTTTGGTTCAAACATTTTCAAGCTAATTCTTCGATCGCAGTGTCTATAAGCTTCGATTGAAGATAGCCGAGCCTGGGAGTACCACATCACCACCACCCACTCCTCCTTTAGACCCCAATCAAACGAAAAGCGCAGCACCGTCATCCACTCGAAAACGAGATGAGCCTGATGTTGAGGCTGAAAATCAAGACCAAAATGTCGATAGCGACACCGAAGACGAACCAGCAGCACCGGAATTCGCCCCTGGCAACTGTCTCTTCTGCCCACAAGAGTCTGCGTCTGCCACATTGGATGACAACATGACGCACATGGCCGCGGCACACGGTTTCACCGTACCTTTCCAAGACTGCCTAGCCGTCGACCTCGAGACGGTCGTAGCCTACCTGCACTTTGTCATCTCCGGCTATCGGGAATGCATCTGCTGCGGCACGCGCCGGAGCACTGTTGAAGGCGTTCAGCAGCACATGGTCGCCAAGGGGCACTGTCGCTTCGACGTGACCCCGGAAACGGAGGAGTTCTACGAAATGCCACAGTCAGAAAATGTCGTCGTCGAGCAGGCGAACCGTGATTCCAGCTTGCCAGTGCGCTTGCCGTCAGGAAAGCTCGTCTCACATCGCAAGAATCTCGAAGCCCACGAACCTCGACCCCCTCGCCGAGCAGCACCAGACCGACCACTGAACCCGCTTGCATCAAGCTCACAATCTTCGCCAACTCCCGGCACGGAGGTCGCCCATCGGCGGGGAGCAAACGGAAGCGGCGAGATCGTACTCAGCAGCGAGGCCCTCCTTGCCGCGCAACTGTCACGGCTAAGGATAGCAGGCGACAGGGTACAGCAAAGGGCAGAGGCGCGGAAGCGGGGGAGGCTCGAGAGCGCGAATAACGTCATTTCTCTCCAGCGCTTTAGACTGGATGCAGGTGATGCTCGGATAGATCGTCGACTGTAGGGTGGGGGTATTCACACAGCTGGCGAAGCAGACCAGCAGGGTGAGGAGCACTTGGAACCTTGGGCTATGGTTTATTAATCACTTTAATTGTTCGAACAGGCGTAATAAAATTTCTTGGCCCAGTCTTTACTCTATATGTCAATACTTCAATAGCGCTCATTCTCGTCGAAGATTATTGTGGAATTCCCCATTGTTGAAAGTTTCTTTACATCAGTTATGGTGGCACCAGATAGATAGCTGTGGAACATTTGCTCGACCCTTGTCTTTGACCTTACTTATCTCCAATATCGTGTGACCGTTGTCTTGTGTTTGATAAATCTACATTCACAGCGTGGATTGAACATATCCCATTCGCATTCACAGAGAATAGCGTCAGTTCGTGTGTGCAATGCTTTCATGCTTGCTCTAAAACCTCTAACCGTGTGATCCCATACAAGACAACCATCGCCGATTATCAATCAAATTCATTTTCCATGCTCCTACTTTGCAGCGTCCAGAGGAAGAACCAGCTTCCTCTTAGTCGATGATAAGTACCTAAATTGACTCGGCCGACATAACCTTCCGGTTTCGCGAAATCCCACCGCGCATCATAGCCTCGGTCTTCAATCCAGAGAATAAATTCCCAGCATGCCGTTGACAACTGTGGCCAGGTCATCAACCATCTTAATAAATGTCATAAGTGCTCCATCGGTGACGACCTGCTTCTCCTCGAGGGTTGTCAGTCGCTCGCGGAAATGCGCCATAGTCACCAGATCCGCCTCCTGGTCATTCTGAATTGCTCGGAGATCCTGGATATCGATCTTAAGGTCCTCGATGGCATCCTCGTTCTAGATAGGTAGCTCATCGATTGCTTCGAGCCGGCGCTCATTCTCGGCGGCTCGTCGCTCAGCGCTCGAAGCCTTCTCCCTCGCATCGTCGATCAGCTGGCGCAGGTCGGTCAATGGCCCGTGAGAGCCGGCCACGTATTCGGCCAGCTTCAGCTTGAGCTGCATGTTCTCTTCCTCGAGCGTCAAAGAGGGCTTGTTCCGTTTGGAAGGAACGACTGTGGACGTGCTGCTGTGGCGTCGGGATCGTTTCAAGGATGTGTCTTCCGACTGCTGCTCTTTGACGCTAGAATTGGTGGAGGCATACGCCGCTCGACTAGGAACGAGTGTACTCGACCGCGATACACCGGCTCTGGATGAATCGCGCAAGGATAGGAACTCTGCGAGCTCGAGTTGTTTCTCAAGATGCTCCCCATCTTGGTCCTCACTGTCACTTTCTTCGCTGTCGCTTTGCCCATGGCCATCCGATTGTTTGTCAATGTCGTTCTGAACAGCCTTGGAGGTCTCTTCGTCGGAGTCGCTAATGTCGTCATATTTCACAGCGTCCTCGTCCTGTTCGCTGATATGGCTCCCCAGATCCTCGGGATCCTTTTCGTCGGTCTCGTACTCGGGATCGCGGAGAAGATCTTCGAGCCAAGAATCGCTACCCTCACTTTTGTCGGAAGCGTCTTTCGTAGCGTCAATGAACTCCACGCGGAGATCATCTCCTTCGGCGTCTTCTGCTTCTTGATCGAGCGGAGACACGTTGGCAGTGCGAGGATCACTGTCTGAAAATGCTTGTGAGCAAATAAAAAGAGATGCCAACACTGCGGACCTTCTCTGCTCACTTTCTGAGGAGTCATCCCTCCCAGATGAAAGTAGGCTTCCGTAAGTTGTTGCCTCCATTTTCAGACTGTAAACTCTGATCTACCAAGACAGCAATTAGCACGAGTAAAAGATGGCTTCTTAGGCCCAAAGAAAGAGAGCTCACCGCGGGTGAGTGCGTGATACGAGAAATGAGTCTACTGTGGTGTCATGTTTTGACTCTGCGGGATGGGTGATAGATGCAGATGGTGAAGAAGATGAAAGGAGGAAGGAGAAGGAGGCAGTGATCAAGATGAGGCTTGGTATTTTCTTTAGACAGTTCAAATTTTGTGAATGAATGAAGGCAAACAAACCACATTCACAAGCCACCAGCTAGGCTCCCAACTGTGGCTTTATTGACCATCACCACAATCAGCTCTCGCGGCCACTGCATCGTGCATATCATTCACCAAATCCGCATCCTCATGGTGTTTTGGGTGTAGTGCACAAGCACCGAAACGTGTCCTTGTCGGCATCAGGTTTTGTCTCGCTTTCCCAAGGTGATAAACTCATACACTAATCCTTGCACAAGCTGCAGCTTCTAGTGACACCATCAAACATCATTCTCCGCGAGCGTGCTTAGTTCAGGTCCACTAGAAATGAGTTTGACGCAGGTTCCCGCTACCTTTGCAAGTGGCTACGCGCTAGTCTCTTAGTGCTCTCGGAGCTTCCCTAGGGTCAGACGGTGATAATAATGGTGATGCCCATGATGATTCTTCCTTTCTCTTTCGGATACCGTATTTTGTCTTTTAACTTTCCTGGCTTGCTTGTTCTGGTGATGCCGTCTGATCCGTCTGATTCATTGCCAATTTAGGGCTTATTTGCCATGGCCAATCAACCATGCGCAGGCCAACTAGAGCATTGCTGACGGTCGGGATCAATCATGACCGTCATCGGGACAACCCGCATTTACACGTCATTCCGTCTGACATTTGGGAGCCGGAAATCCGAAGCGGAACCAGCCTTACCATACTATCCCTGGTTAGGAAATCGATTCGATTCGAGTGAAACGCTATTCTTATTCGACATCACCCGTCCATTTGCCGATATCCCGAGTCATTCTTACAGCCACAACAACTCGGCTCCCTTACACAGCATTTCGACTGGCTAATTGGTGCTAGAAACTGTGGCGCAATTAACTCTATATGGACATCTCATTTGGAAATCGATTCGAAGATGCGGCTAACCCGGCATTGCGGATCATCGGTCCTATGACAAACGTTGGCATGTCTACGGCTTGAACTATTGGGGCATTCGTTTCGAGCATAGCCGCAATGGATCATATTTCCAGGGATTTCTACAGTCGTTAGCTCACAACCAGAGTTTTATTTAAGAAGCGCTGGATCCAGCTCTATGTCGTGAAACATCTGCATCAACATCCGCTCTCTCATCTCATCAGCCCAAGAATACCATCGACGCTCCAACACAAGACAAAATGCGGGCCTCTAAGCATATTCTAACCTTAGGCACCGCCTTTGTCGTAGTATGACACCTTGAAACCAGCTCTACACACAGTCAACATGCGCTGAACTAATATTTCGCCCAGGTTGCCAATGCAAGTCATGCCAAACCCTATCCGCCCGACATAAAACTTTCCAACGAGACGACAGCCATGTATCGCCTCAGCAACGACAGCGAATTCGCCTTCATCCTGAATGAATATGCCTCCCTTGCAAATGAAGGCGGGGCTGCGACAGGCGAGGTTCTTAGAGCTGCTGCGGAGATTGAACCAGGTGCGGATTTGACCTCTCCTCTATCCCATGAATCACCATTGACCAAATTCGTAGGAAATTTCGAGAGCTGGTACCACGAGTTTAACTTTCTTGCCAATAAGATCCATGCCATGGCTGTCAAGGCGGAAGCGAGGAACGCCCTTGTGTCTGCCAGAGAAGCATACTTCCGGTCGTCTTCATATTATCGAGGCGCCGACTTCTTCCTGCACGGCAACATTTCCGACCCGAGAATCGACATTTTATGGAAAAATCAGCTTCGTGACTTTAACAAAGCCGTTGCATTGCTGCATCGCCCCGCGAAACAGATCGAACTACAGGCCAATGGGTTCAAGGTTCCCGCTTACTTCTATCCTGCGGATCCATCGCTTCCCGGACAGAAGCCCGCCTCTGGCAAACGTCTGCCCACAGTCATAGTAGGCACCGGCTATGATGGTTCTCAACAAGCCTTGTACCACAGCAACTGCCGTGGCATCGTTGAGCGGGGCTGGAATTGCATCACCTACGAAGGTCCCGGCCAACCGACGGTGCGTCGCCAACAGAATCTTGGGTTCATTCCAGAGTGGTGGGAGGTTGTCACTCCTGTCGTCGACTACCTCCATACTCGGGACGATGTTGATGTTGACCGTATCGCATTGATCGGGCTGTCCTTCGGCGGCACTCTTGCACCCCTCGTTGCGACACACGAGCACCGTCTTGCCGCCGTACTCGCCGTCGATGGAATGCTTAGCATCCAGGCAACTTTCAAAAAGGAGTTTCCTACTGCCATGATTGAGCTCTACACATCTGGTAACGAGACCGGTTTCAACGGCTACGTGGAGGCTGTGCTTTCGATGCCGGATATCCCCACAAATTTCCGCTGGGTGATTGAGCAAGGCATGTACGCCTGGAACACGACAAACCCCTACAAATGGTTCGATGAGACTGGAAAATTCTTCCTGGACGCGGCAAAGCTTGCCAAGATCAAGTGCCCTGTCTTTGTTGCTTCGGGAGAAGACGACCACCTGACACCTGGACAGCCGGAGGAAATGGCGCGTCTTTTGGGAGACAAGGCAACTTATTTCTTGTTTAAGACGGATGTCGGTGCCGGAGAACATTGTGCCCTCGGTGCTGAGCAGCAGCTTGCAATGGAGACTCTAGACTGGTTGGCCGGGATATTTAAGAAAATTTGAAGGTACTATGTAACGGGTACATGGGTATTCAAGGTTGGAGGGGAGTAGAGCGATACATTTCTGTAAACAAAGATATCGCCGTCTCACAAGACCACGTTTTTTAGGGAGGAGAGATATTGAATCAGCTAGCCACAATGGTTAGTGTAAAAAAAGCAATAGAAGTCGCCAAAAATGAACTAGTATCCGGTGGTTTCTTCAAATAAAATTAGTAGAACAGGAAACAAATTAAACATACTCCTTACTCCCATTCCGTTATTCAAGATCAAGCACCATGCATCGTAATCTATAATTAGATTGACCCTCTGCAACAATAATCCCATTACTAACTCCCGATAAGCTAACAAGGGTCTCATGCTCTTCCGTTATGGGACGAAAACAAATGATATAACGAGCCCCGGTCCGTCCCTTGAGTTGATGACAATTGCTGGCCATCAAGATCTCCGAGCTCACGGACGACTTCAAGTTGATCTGGTATAGATGGAGAGACTGGTATCGTGATTGGGCTGAGCGGATGTCTCATGCTCATATCAGCGCGTGAGAGACTGGGAGAAGTTGGGCTGCTCGTGTAGATGAATGGCGGCGCATTGTCCTTTGGAGAGCCAGGTGACATGACTTGCTGGACAGGAGGTGCAGGAGGGTCTGTATTATTTTGTGCGGCACGTCGTCGACGCCAACAATACACAAACAGGCCTAGGACAAGTACGCCTCCAACGAACCCTCCGGCGGTACCCCCAGCTATAGCTGCAACATTGGTAGAGCCGGACTTGTTGCCCCCAGCTGGTAGTACACTTGATGAGCTTGTCTCCACCGATCGCGACTCTGTCGAAGTTGTCTCCGTCGACGTCATCTCTGTTGATGTTGTGAGACTTTCCAAACGCGATATCGTGGTGCCATCCACTTCAACGAACGTGGATATGGTCCATTTCGGATAGTCTTGGCCGTTGTATGTAAAGTCGGCACTTGAAACTCTTGTCGCTGGTGTGGACGCGCATCTGTAGTCTCGAACGCCTTGCGGAAAGGCATAGGTGCGGCAATAGGGCTCGGTCTCGTTGGTACTAGAACAGCAGCATTAGAATAATTGAGACCGCGCAAAGAAGGTGTTCCACGTATAAGAAGTCTCACCAGAACAGATTGTACGTGTTGCTTACGCAAACATCATCACAGAGGATAGGATCGAGGGCCTCATCCCGCTGGAGGCATTTCGTGTGGGCCAGGCCGGTGTCCTCATTAATCTCGCAGGCAATGAATCTGAAGTACTCCAATTCCCACAGGCAAACGCCCTTGTTTTCGCACGTGATTGGAATTTGAACCGATCCTGACAGATAGCCACACGTCGAATTTGGAGCGTATGTTACCGTGTATTTTGTTAAATCGTCTGCTTCCTCCTCGGCCCTTGGATAATGCCGTGGATGTGTCGGAGTTGGAGGCGGGGTTGGGGCTGCAAAAGCTCGTCTCACTTCGATTTCGGCCGAGGTCACAAGAGGATCTATAAAATGTGCCAGTGTAGGTATTGCGTATGCGAGGACAGTCGCATACAAGATCCTCCGTGATGACGATTTCATGGTTGGAAGGGGCAAGATAGCCGGGGAGTCCTAGATCAGCCGAACAGGAGGGGAGGCCGGCCTTGGTGTCAGCATTAAGTATGTATCCCAGTCCCGACGAAAGGGTATTGGGTAAGGCACACAGCGGAGCCTTGAATACGGCAAAATGTGCCTTGTGGAGAGCGAACCATAGTCTGCGAGGCTTGCAGCAGGGGAAGGTGATGAGACATGGGCTCTGCGCCACGAGGCAACCAAAACCAATATTGGTGCAATTCCATGGTTTTGACAAGGCCATGCAGAGGTGCTTCTTGAATTGAACACCCCTCGCGACAGCGAACAGAGTCATGGGATCGCTGTCACACAAAGCCTTCAAATACGATCAAGGATCAAACACGAGTTACCATATCTGCGTACCACATTTATTCGTACGTCCAGCACCATGCATCCCATCAGGGCTGTCAATAATCTCGCCCGTTGGCGTTCTAGACTCTGGTGGACTCTGGCTGGCTCTAGCTGACTCCAACCGACTCTAGTTAACTCTGACCCAATAGACCAGGCATAATACAGCCTCAGTGGAGATTTTGCCTCGTGTGTCTGCCTTTTCCTCCCAGGTGTGTGTCCTCGCGAGCAAACTCATTGGCCAGGATGCCGTTTGCCCCTCTTTACCCACTGATGTCTCGCGATCAGATAACAAAACTGCAAGTGTTTGGACAAGATCAATTCTAGATTACCGTGCCACGTCAAGAGTCGGCGCTTAAGAAAGCCAAATTTGGCACCCATGACCAAGCCATGGATCATTGATTAGCGTCGCTGGTCCGCATTCGACCCCCGTCGTTGTATTGAAGGAACAAGATATTGAAGAGTAGCAATTGCTGTCGGTTTATGAAGGCTTGTCAGCTGGCGATTGAAATAGCTGTAGGGGCTAACTAATCCTGCTTTACGCTGGTACAGGGTAGTGCTCCCGAGGTTACAAGGCACCATCCCCCAACCACTCCCGCAACAGTACAGGCTTGTTGAAAGTATTCCTAAGCCTGATTTTGGCGAATCTACCTTTATGTTTTAGGATGTTTCTATAGCTTGCCTTTATCCGTGCTGGAGCTGAGCTGTGGTGATCAAGCAGCGTCCCGTTGATGAACGGGAACAACTGGCTTAACAGGAAATAAAACGCCCCATTAAAGAACTTGTTAATATCTCGGGCAGGCGAGGAGTTGGGTATTTACGTTCGATGGTTAGTCAGGTGATGCTATTATTCCGCCAACATACAGTGGGGGGCAAGAAGTATTTGAACACCTTCACGTACCGGCCGGGCCGCGCTAGCCTGATCCGGGCTTGTTATGAGGCCGCTTTAACCTTGCAAGTAGGTGTGACAGATTGTGCTGAGAGGGACTTCGCGATGGATATGATGAATTTGACGAAATGAATATCCTAGGGCTCGTAGCTCGCAAAGGCGAGCCCGAAGCTGCGGCGATAGCTCCTTTCCTCGAGGCATGATGTGATGATGGAAGGTGGAAAATGCATTGTAAAGGCAGCAATGTAATCGCGGCCTAATAGGGCTAGCCTGACCCGGCCGGTACGTGGAGGTGTTCAAATACTTCTTGCCCCCCACTGTAGGTCAAACCTACCCTGAAACAGTAGCCAACTTCTACAACAGGACGATGGAAATGGAGGATTGTTCAAGTATCTTACGCAGCATATATGTATTAGTTGTTATAGCCTTATGTTTTCGAGAATCTCTAAGTTCTGATTATAACCACTGTTTTCCGTAGTACTGCGTAGAAACGACGGAGAGTAGTTTTAAAGTGTTAACTCATGGATTGTTGAAGCCCGTATTTCGTCCAATAGCTCAGGATCTGTTAGAGACAATTCATGTAAGAACGACTGGGGAACAGAAGTATGAGAATGTAGGAAGATTGCCAAAGGGGAAAAGGTTGAGAAAGGCATGGCCGGCACAAGAAGTGTCTGTTTTGAGTAACTTATATCACGGTACATGGTTTATATCAGTTCATGCATGGTTTGTTTGTCATGATCTATTAATTTGGCCTCTTGTTGCTCCCTTGTCTGTCCCGCTTCTCTTGGATGTCGCTTGTCTTTCCCATGCCCGTCGCAACCTAGCATGCCTTCCTAATCTACAACATAGCAACCTCGGGTGTACCAAGCACTTCTAGTCTTTTCCGGGCAGATGTCGACGGAATAATTAGACTTGGATCAAAATTGAACAACATTTCCGCTTGTGACATACCCTGGTCATTCCATTCAATCTAGCCTGACTAAAGTTGGTGCTCAGATCATTCACTGCGCATTTTAAATGCCGCCGGCACGGTTGTCGTGCAGTTCTCACGAGCTGGTGTCACAGTGAGCGTCTGCAAGAGGGATCACTGGTTGAATGCACGACGGTACCATGTACCTAAGTGAATTCGAGGCTCTCTGTACCCTCTAACTTTTCCGCCGATCATGTCAGCAATCTTCCAAAGTGGAAAAACCCCCAGTCTGTAGCTGCGTTGAGTGTCTGAAATGCACGCGTCATAGAGCTAAAAGTTGATGTTGTTTGCAGCAAGGCAACCGAAAGGTGCGCTATTCTTGGACATCAACCAGCTCATATTGCATGGCGCAGTGGGAATTAGTGCTAAACGGTGCCAGTGGACCAATCGGTACCGACTTCTACTAAACGCCACAGCTGTGTGTGCTGACTCGGCAGTTGAAATTATGACCCGGAATGCTCGGCAACGGGCGGCTTATTAGTCGGTGAGATGGATGTTTTGTAAAGTATGAACTTGAAACGGAGAGAAACACGGCGCCCCCTCTGGCTAGCTGTATTGCGACCTAAGCAGTATCTGCCGTGCTCTCCTTTCTAGATACCACCGCCGCCCTCAAGCCTGCCATGACCCTCTGGTAAACACCCCTTGGTACCACTGCACATCCGTGGCCTGGCACGGGCCAGACTGGTTGTGGGAGATCGATTCTCGCACCACCTGCGAGCAACAACTGCACCATTTCCGGTTGCTTTAGCTGCATGGCCAACTCGACAACTCGACCGCATGAGAACATGATTAGCTCCTCGCGTTGATTCATCTCAACCAAGCTCCATCTTAGATCATGATAAGGGGCGTTAACGTCCGCCCCGTGTGAAAGCAGCAGCCGAGCCATGTCAACGTTCCCCTGTTTGACAGCCCGGGCGAGCGGTGGCGCGAACTCTTCCGGCTCCGACAAATCATAGAAGTAGCAGCCTTCGTCAAGGGGATGCTTAGGAAGAGGGCGATCTCCTTCCTCGAAATCGCAGCGGACGTCGTATGCCAACAGGAGTCTGACCATCGGAACATCCCGTCGATCCACCGCGAGCCCGAGTGCTCTGGTCGAGGCGACTCGGCTCGTCTTCCTCACTAGAAGCTCAGTAAGCTCTTGGTTCCCCTTTTCCACAGCCTTGATCAATGAAGGCCCTCCCTCGTGCATTTGGCGCATGGCGAAGGTTGGGAAATTCACATCGGCCCCCTTGTCTAGGAAAAGCTTCACCAGGCCGACGTTTTCGTGGTCTGTGGCCCATTGCAGTGGGCTTTTTCTATCCCCGCCAAAGAGAAAGATATCTAGGTCCATGCCGTATTCCAATAGTTGTGAGGTGGCGTGGTCATGCCCGGCTTGTAATGCCGCCTCTAGCGCGTCTTGCTTTTGGCTTCGGGTAGGAAAATCGGAATCGGAACTATCACTGTCTGTAACATCCTTGGGCGCATAAGGATGTATAGCCCGAGGAGGAACTGGTTGTTTTTCCCTTGTGGTGGGGTTGTAGAAGCGGAACTCCCGAGGAGGAGCCTCTTCCCACACTAGCTCCCAACCATCCTCCTCCTTGACGGTTGCATCAAGGTTTTGCGAGATCACGGCGCTGTCAGTTCTAGCATTGCTCTCGGACTTCTCTAGGGCTGGCCGGTTGTATGAAAACCCAGCCCACTGCTCACGGAAGTTGGTTACTGCATGTTCCTTAAAAGGCTTGGCGATATAGCCTGGCCTGAAAGTAGGTTTGTACTGCCGCTGGATAATCCGCTGCCAATCGACGCCGTCAAAGAACGCATGGGCTTTGATTTCAGAGGCTCCTCCATTGGCCCCCAGGCGATGCGCAGGATGGCGGTCCAAGAGCTTGGCTATCATGTCCTTGGCAGCGAAGGAAAGGGCCTCAGGGAGCTTGACAGGTTGATTAAGGATGTTGCGGCGTATCTCATTGGGATCATTATCGTAAAATGGGGGCAGCCCTGTCAACATCTCGTAGAGGAAGACTCCTAACGTCCACCAGTCCGCCATCCTTGACCCGTCTTGGCCAAGCAGCATTTCTGGTGGTGGGTACTCTAGCGTCCCATGGATAGTTCGATCACTATTTTTAATCTGTGAGATGAATAGCCCAAATTTGCAAAGAACAATGTGGCCCACGGAGTCCAAAAGGACGTTTCTGGGCTTCAGCCAGGAGGAAATGCCGTGAGCACCATGTAGATATTCCAAAGCGCAGAGGATCTCAGCGGCGTAGATTCGGGCCCTGTCAGCATTGAAACATCGTTCTCTTTGGAGATGATGGAATAGGTGACCGCCGCTAACGAACGGAGAAAGGAGATGCAAATCCTTTTCTGTTTCGAAAGCAAATATGAGCGGCGCGATGAATGGATTGTCGATTCGGGAAGCCTGGACGCGTGTGATTTCAGAGCCAGTAAACTCGGCCAGTCGAATTATCTTCTCGGCGTAGGTTCGTTGGGTGTCTTTCTTCTTGGCTTGCGCAACGTATCTGAAGCCACCCTTACTGATAAAGCTAAGATGCTGGAAGTCACCCATTCCCAAAGTTTTATTGGAAGTGTTCTCATAGTCAACGCTGATCCGGATCTTACCGGTGCCATCTTGCACTGTCAGCCATTGATCTTCCGATTTCCCCAATCCACCAAAAGGATCAAGTCGTGCAACTCCCAGCAAAATATCTTCACTCTTCATAGATCCGTTTGGGTCCCGGAGGTAAAGAGATATCGTCAAGCTGGCACGGTAGGGGACGTCAAACTTGCAGGTGGCGAGATATCCTTTCCACATAGGATTTTCCGTGGTACCAAAATAGCAATCCAGAGATGCTTGGCTCTTCTCGTACTCCAGAAGAGCATAGGAGTAGTTGCATCGTTGGCAATTTGCCGGTCGACGGCCCGGCGGAGAATGACTGTGCTCGTCGCTATTGAGACGCTCTTTGTACTGATTTGGCGCGGTAAAGCCAACGCCCTCGTGAAGTGTCACTGTCAAAACCCCGGGAAGGCTCATCGTCGAGATTGGCGGGGACTTCACGACAGTATCAATATGCGCCTCTTCGAGTTCTGTTAAAGAGCATTAAGTGAGCCCCAGAGTTCCTCGTTCAGGGATGACTAAGATGGCTAGACTCACTCTTGACTAATTTCCAACTCATCGTGATGTGGGACTTCTGTGGCGTTGCTAAGGTGGAGTTGAGGTTGTATCGCTGTCAGTTGATGAAAACTGTCCCTTGCCATGCGGGAATATCAGCGTAATCACGTGAGCGAGATGAGGGAACTTGGATTATACAGTGGTATTCGCTCACCTTGTTCTGTCTCATCCCTGAAACATGAAGTACTAAAAACAGCGCTTAGCCGGGTATAACGGCAACTCTGACAGGCTGTCTGTCAAGTCGCCCATTGGAGGTCTCTGAATGATTAAACAGCATGGTGGGTTGGCTGCAGAGAGAAATTCAGCAAGTTTAGAAAATTAAATGAATCAGAATGCTCCCTTATAATTCAAGCCCTTTTCTCTGACGAGTTTCACGATATCTCCTTGCAATAGTGTGTTAAGACTCTAGAAGCGATGGCAGCTTTAGAGAAAGCCAGGTTCAATCTTATTAAAACGCTGAATGCCAGTACACGAAGACGTTGGGCGACAAGACTTGTCGTAGTATTTATGAAACACTTCATAGAGACTATCTATTGTCATAGTAAGACAATTTGCTAGCTTTCTACTAATGTTTAAACAATGATTTGGAGCAGACAAGGGCAAGGACAAAGGAGGGAGAAGATCCCAGCAGGGGAAGAAACATGACAAAAGAAACGGAGTGTGAGCGGGGTGAGGGGGAAGAGGAATAAATGAAATAAAGATAGAGCAGGGCCAAGCCTCGCCCAACATCCAGGCGGTACAGATCCAAGATGGCGGCTGAAGATGGAGATGGGATGAGGAAACAGAACGACAAAGCAACGAAAATTCAACGACAAAGGAAATAGCAAGATTTGAGACCAAGGAGTGACATTCCAACCTGCCACCACACCATCTCCCTCCTCCTATTGGTAGCATCAGCCTCTTGATGGGAGTATAAGTCCACCAAGCAGGCCTAAACTAACTTGTACGATGCCCCAACCTGCTACAGCATGTTCAGCTGGATACTCAAGTCTCGGCGCCCCAAGGTGGGAACTGGACGGCCTTGGATTCATCGCACGGGGTGTGAAGAAGCGTGACGGCGTCGCCCGCAGGCCCCTTGATGTCGACGTTACACGTGAAGGTCCTGGTCTTCTGACCACAGATAATGCGGATCGGGATGTACTCGCCGAGCTGGGCTGTGTAAGTGCCAGTGTAGGTTGCCACGTCGGGGAAGCGGATGTCGACGATGGCCTCGGCGCGAGTGTAGTACACGGCTGGGGAGCCGGCCCAGACGATGGTGTTGTCATCGGTATCGGGCCCGCCAGTGAACGTGTAGTCGCCTGCGATGTTGGCAAAGATGTAGCCTCTGAACTGAATGCCGAAGTAGCTGCAGACGACCGTCTCGCCCATGAGGGTGATGGTGTTGTCGAGGGAAGTGTTACCGTCTTCATCGTCGCAGTTAGCCGCGATGGGGAATACCTGCTGTTCCCATGTGCCGGTAAGCTCAGGAGAGTATGACTTGAGATAATCGGTGTCAAACTCCTGTGAAAAGTACGTGCCCTTTTCTGATCCCCAGACAGCAGGGACCTGCCAGAATGCCCAGTTGACGCCCTCGTTGCTGCAGGTCATGTCCTTGCAGTTTTCGCAGTGCTGACAGTCATTGCAGTTCACACAGGCGCTGCAGTCGCACTGGGGGCAGTCTGGGCAAGCTGTACAGTCTGGGTCGACACAAGTCTTGCATGGATCTTTGCAGACCTCGCAATCTGGACAAGCCTCGCAGTCAGGATCTATACACGTCTTACACGGGTCCTTGCAGACCTCGCAGTCAGGGCAGACTGTACAGTCTGGATCGATACAAGTCTTGCATGGGTCCTTGCAGACTTCACAATCCGGGCATGCCACGCAGTCCGGGTCGATACAGGTCTTGCAAGGATCCGGGCACTGCTGACACTGAGGACACGTGTTGCAGTCCTCGCAGGTATCGCAGCACTTGCACTGCTCGCAGTCGGGACAGCCGGTACAGTCAGTGCATGTCTCACAATTAACCTGGCAAGGGCCCTTCTCGCAGGGCGGACACTGCGGACAGTCCTTGCAGTCGGTGCAGCCATCGCAGCAGTCGCACTGGGGGCACTGGGGGCACTCGTTGCAGTCGGTGCAAGCTTCGCAGCAGTTGCACTTCTCACAGTCGGGGCAGTTGGTGCATTTCTCACACGTCTGGCACTCGTCTGGTGGCGGAGGAGGAGGACAGGTGCACTTGACGCACTGAGGACACTGCTCACAGTCTTCACAGGAATCGCAGCACTCGCACTGAGGGCAGTCGGGACACAAGGCGCAGTTATCACAGGCCTGGCACTCGTGCTGCTCTTCACACTCGTCACACGGGTCGACCGGACACTCGCACCCAGCGCCGGCCGGACATATCGGCTCTGGACACGGGCAGGTGTTCGGCTCCGTCTCGCATACCGTCTCCGTGACCACGGGGGCCTCGCAAACAGTCGTGGTAGGGGTTGTGACGGGTGTGACTGTGGGAGTGGTAGTAGTCGTCTCGATCTCGGTCGTTGTGGTACAGATAAACTCGGTGACGGTCTGGGTACAAGTATCCAGCTCAGTCATGGTCCATGGAATCTCACATTCTTCCGGACAGCTGTAGATGGTGGTGGTAACGGGCGGGCCGCAGATGTCTGAAACTGTGATAGTACAGCTGGCCAGAATGGCCGGAGCTGTAACTTCGGGGGCCACGTATGTCGTGGTCTCAGTTTCGGTCCAAAGGTTGGTGCTGGTCACTGTGGTTGTCTCCGTCACCCAGGTAGTCTCTGTGATGCAGTCTCGCGTGCTGGGGATAAGTTAGCGTCAAACCCTAGCGTTCAGGATGAGGAACTTTCTTACCAGGGCGGGAGTGAAGTCCCTTCAGTCCCTCCATCTTCTTGGCCCGCAACGATGCCAGCTTTCATGAGCCCAAGGCCCAAGAAGGCCAAAGGGAGTCGCTGCAGCATCTCCTATTCTTCCTAGCTTGAACGGACAGGTGTAGAATTGCTTTTTCTCCCTCTGAGTGTTTGATCCAAAGTCGTGCAGTCTGTGATGAACTCTCGAGCATTAGGACGAGAGGGCCAAGCTCACCAACCCTTATATACGTAGGAGATGCCATCTCGGCCCCCGTCAAGACCCTTTTGATCACACGCGATGCTCTCATACTCGGAAACGTAGAAAGATACACGAGTCACCAAAAACGGTCCCCAGCCAGCCACGCATCTGTTGTTATCCTCAACAAAGCAAAGCCATTCAATAGCTTCGCATGCGATTTTCGACCTCTCCTAACTGGGACTTATCTGAGCCTACAGCTTGCGTACCGCGCGTCTGGCGGACGTAATCGGAAGGCCAACGCAGACTCTCATTGGCTGACACTATGGTTGGTTTGGGCTAGATATCTATTGAGCTTGGATATCTGGCATGTGCTTCGATTGAAGAGGCTGGTAAAACCGCTCCTTTCCTTTCTCAACTAGACTAGGACATGCACGTACATGCGACCTATGTGAAGCCGAGGGAAACCGGGAGGTCTGTAGAGTCTCTCATAGGTCGATATGATATTTGTGGGATGCAGGCAAGTCTTGAACTTGCTCAACCATCATGTCATGTGGTTTGACTGAACAAGCAGCCAAGGACTCTCGTTCCCAAATAGGTACGTTCTGTCTTCTCATGTCAGCTGAAAGGCTAGACGCGGAAATTGAATGGCGGCCATATCTCACTGGTGTTGAAGCTATCTAGACCGATTCTGGTCACGCAGCTCCTTATGGGCTCCGTATGCATACACAATTGTCCAACCGGGTGTAAGATCGTCCATGGTTGTCTGATTTCAGCCGGCCTGAGAAAGACTTTGCGTAAGTAACTACCCGAGAAGGGAAGGAGTGGGAAGAGCTAAGGTTTGTGATGGCTTCGACTAGCTAGCGTCCAGATTGACGATCCCATGTTGGTGGTTGTCGTAGATTTAGGGGGACAAGTCTGCCTGATTGGATCAGATGAACTCTCGGAGTGTAAGCTGTAGGACTTGGGAAGTGCTGAGTATCCTGCGGTGAACAGAGGCCTAGCTATTGGACTATTGATTTGACACCGCCCGAGGATTGCATTAGTCGTTCAGAAGAGAACTTCAAAGTTGAATGGAATATCCACCCAGTCAAAGGGGTTGCTTCTCAGCACTCGTGGCACAGCCACTGCGTCATGGTGTGGAAGCCAATTGGTGAGGAAGAGCTTTCATCAAGTCCTGGACAATTGTAGGCATTCCGAAAACCGGAGCACATCTATGTATTTTTCATGAATTTTGACCAGATGATAGGTTCAGCTTCAGCCAGCCTCAAGCAAGCATATGGAGTTGACCTGCGACCATCAGTCAAAACTGCTTTAACCTATAGTAAGCTAAAGAGTCCTGTCAGCTAGCCACCAGGGCAAGGACAGTCAGCAGGGCCATGGTGGAGTCCATGTTGATCATCTCCCGTTTCTCTGCTGTTGACGCCCTGCTGATGAGTGAAGGGTTCGAGCAAAATACAGCCAAAATATTCAGCTCCTACTCGAAAACCGGGGGCTTCATTAGCCCCCCCGCCTCGCAAGCCTATCACGCGCTCTAACGGCTCGGCTCGCTCGTTCCAACGGCTATGGGATGCATATGTAGGTAGGTGGCGTTTGACGTAGGGCGCTTCGCCGCTTTTGCAGGGGTCCTGATCCCTCCAGCCTCCCCGTGCTGATTCCCGCGCTGACTCCCGCGCTGACCACAGGGTGATTGGAGTGGCGATTGTCCGAAGGGAACCCCGAGTCATCCGGTGAGTCCGGTCGGCCAATAGGACTTTTCGGCCATGCTTGTAGAAGATGCGAGCGTGATTTTCTATGGTCCGTAATGCAGGGGCTAAAGAATGATGGTATTTAGCCTTGTTGTTTTGCGCAAGTCGGAGGAAGTGCATTTTCTTTATCATCGTGAAATTAAATCCCCTTCAAGACTGGATAAGGTGTCCTTTAAAGTAAGAGACCTGCCAGTTGATTCAACCATCATATTGGAAGCATGAGCGTGATAATAAACGCGTAACTAAGACTAATTATCAACACCTAATGCAGGACATGCCGTGGTAAATTTCGTTTAGCTATAGTTCGTCTGCCTCTTTGCCACCAGGCGCTGACCTGCATACATTCTCCATGCATTTCCATATGTGTGTCTGTCGCTTTTCGAAATACCGCATTGGGAGCCATGAGACAGGAAACAGTGACGTAGCGCCCTGATCCTCGCCCGCTACTAGCCAGTCATCATCCTAGGCAAGATGACCCTGAACGCGGATTTTGGGAGACTTTATGTCATCGCTATTCCGTAGAAGGCACAGAGCTGAAGGGCTGAAAGGCTGAAGGCTGGATTCGTGTTGACGGGTGGGCCGATGACCGCGCCACTCTCACTTCAGGCACTTCCCATACCACTAGCACCATGCGCCGAAAAAGATAGAAAGAATCAGTAGCGCCCCTTTTTGTATTTCTTTATCAAATCCGTCTTTTAGACTCGATATCGGAATATCCACTAAGCTGTCGTAAGTGAAGCAGTATGTTCTCATCGCAATGGTATCCGCACAATAATGCAGTCACTTAGTGAGGGTTCCTTGTGCTTTTGCCGCCTATGCCGCAGTCGTATTTCGTCACAGTTCCGCACTAAGCGCGACGGCGATGTTAAATACTGAGGAGACCAGCCATTACACCTGGACATCTCAGGCAACATCATCGGTTTGGAGATATCAGCCCACAATTCCAGTGAGGATGATATAGGAAACTGGTAATCATCAGGCCACTAGTTCGGTACCTTGGGCAATCATATGGAGACATTCAAGCTCCTTCTTTGATGTAAGAGTCAGTTGCCCTACGGTCGGCCCAACCAGCGGATCGAGCCAGTCAGCGATAATCAAATTGTCAGCATGGAAAAAGCACCCCTCCGCCATTCTGACTACTGGGGTTTGTTTTCAATACGGGCTTACTATGAGTCTTGGGAGCCAGAAATAATTCAGGCTACGCAGCTCGATGAATTGATCCGAAAACGAAGAGTACAAGAAGTTGTGAGCTGTTCTACTTCTGAATCAGAAATATCACCTTGGACTTAGTGCCTCGGTTAACCCACCAGTGTCACGACTACTGACAACGTTTTGGTATAAAAATTGTTGCTATAGGTTACTTGGCCCTTATTGTAGGCGGAGGACCTTCCAAAGATGTATCGATTCATGCGGCTAGAGATGTAAGCCACAAATGCATGATATATCATCATTTCATAGTCTACCATACATTGTGTCCTAAAATAGACTGCTGCTGCAAACATGTTCAGCGGCGCCGTAGGCCCCAAAAAATACGACCTAGGTTGCTTTCCTTTGTTCATTGAACTTACGAAACTCCTCGGTCAACTACTCACGGATCCCTCATATGGTCGTGAGTATCCCACCAATAAGTTTGAGGAACTGAGCGATTTATACTAGAAAAGGCAGTGGAGAGATTGAATAAACCTTGGAACTCAGAATTTAAGCGTGGTAGTCTTTTAATCACTCACAGTCTCGTAGTCTATCCATAAGGCGCACACATAGTGTTGTCGAGGGTGCGTGATGATTTAGCTATGGAATGGGTGTTAACAGAGAGAAAAGTAAACAACACACTGCGCATCCGAGACCTGGCTTACTGGCAGGCTAGCTGGATGTAATCACATAAAAAGGTTCAAACTGCAAGGCAGATCCAATGAAAAAGAGCGTAATCTAAAGACTCAAGAAATAAAGGGAAGAAAAGACTTGAAAGGAATTCTGTAATAAGGGAGGGGCTTGATGCCCAGTCTCTCCCATCGCTAAACCCTCCCTAGTTACCTCCTCAGTGTGCAATACGCTTCTTGAGGTCATCTCACTAAGTCCGTAGCTCAGTCAACCCCAGTTTGGCATGTTCTATCCCTTCTGTAGATGTAGCCAAGGCTCTCTCTCACTAGAAGCTTCGACCATGCTCCTTGACCTCATTCTGACTCTCCACCACGATATAGTCTACGCCAATGATCATCCGCATGGAAGCTAAGTCAATGAAGTTGGCTTCGTCAGGCTGTATCTTATTGATATATTCCGGGTCGCTTCCCATGGCCTGAAAGGTCTCTAGGTTATGCACCCAAAACTCTGCAGCACCATCGAATTCAAGGATGGGTAGTGCGCCCTCGACCCGGCCAAGGTCACGGAAATCGGGCGTAGAGTGATACTACGGTTACGCGACGTTAGCTTTTCCCGCAAAGGTGAACTTGGTCTAGTTCAAAATGGAGGAATACATACCTGTGAGTACTTGACCACGCCAAGTCGCAGGTGGAAAGGAGTCGCTAGAGCTCTGTGACTGTTGGCCCAGTAGTTGTTGAACTGTTCCGGTGTGATGCCTTGCTTGCGATTGTAGAAGATCTTGATGTGAAACATGCGTTCTATGTTCATGGTGCAAGCAGCCTTGTAAGTCAAGCAGCAACACTCTTCGGGGGCGGTAGCGTTGTTTTGATTGTTTGAGCAACGCGACGAGGAGTTGTAGGCGGCCGCAAGAGGAAGGATGGAGAGAAGGGTGCTGGGTCTCATTCTGAATAAGGGTGCTGAGGTTCCAGTTGCTAACTGGGAGAGTTATGGTGAACATCTGGATCGTCTTCTGGATTCAATTTATACTTATAGAACCAATTGACAATTCCACTTGAATACAGAAACGGGAGCACAGCCCATCCGACTCACCCGTCGATGACATTTGATGCTTGCTTCGAGCCAATACCTGCTCACACGGCCTAAGAGAGCGTTGCATATTGCTATTCTAGGGCTAGTGTATGATGTAAGACGCTGCAACTAGTACGAGAAGGGTAATTACCCATATCTTGGCACACACCTGGGGATGCTGACATCTTGCCGGCCATACTAGGACGAGAAGAGCAATTGCTCATGTCTTGGCACACACCTGGGACTACATAAGATGATCCTTCACCTCTAGGCTGCTGACGACGATAAAATTTCCTCAGAGAGCACGTCTCACCAGATCCTTAAGCATGGAAAGATGCACTTGATATCTTGGCACATTCCCTGTCACTGCCTTCTATGAACAAAAAAAAGGAACTTCTGAATCCTCAAATACATACTCGCCCAAAATGGAAAGTGTGAGCCAGGATCAACAGTCGTTCAAATTCATCACCAGCAACCCAAGTCAAAAACGAAACCGCAATCGTCAGCGCGAGATCAAAAGTCATGTGGGTCGCGAGATTGCTTCTAGGCGCCGAAATGCCCAGCCTCGTCTCCAATCTTGGCTTTTGATCAACAGGGGCGATGAGTCAATGCCGCAACAGCTGCGGACCGAGCTCGTTAGTTCGACTCCGATCCCACCCCGGGTCGGCTCCGAGTTTTCGTGGGTGCAGTTCCCAGAGGCAATGAAGCCATACATGCTTCAGGATCTGACCAAATGTTGGTACAATAGCCAACCCCTGTCGCTTGCTCTAAGTCTCGGCCCGCGTCTTTCCGCTAATAACGTCTGACAGTCTTCACACTAGTCATCGACATGCTATATCCTTCCAGTCTTTGCCTACCGAGGCACATGTTAGATTCCAACATAGTAGGTTACCTCTTGAGCGATCCGGCTTTCCTTCATGGGGCCTTGTTCTGCACTGAGTCCGTTTTCAGTCAAGTGATGGATACGCCATCAATCCCTCGAAAGGCCTTCCATATGCAGAGAACACTGCAGCTCTTGCAACTGAGAATCGCTCAGTCAGATGAGCAGCCTGCTCTCTCCGATGCCACTCTCTTGACCGTGTCAAATATGGCGCTACAAGCGCAGTTTGACAATGACTGGGAGGTAGCATTGAATCACATGCAGGGCCTCTACAGGATCGTCGACCTGCGAGGTGGTTTCAGGGCTCTCGAAGGCTGTGATCATGGTGTGATCGAAAAGATATGCAGGTCAGTACGAAGAAAGTCTAAGGTGTCATCGTTGGTCCCAAAATTCTAATGCAGTCTCAGAGTCGACCTAAGTCACAGCCTACATTTCAGCTGTCCTCCGAAATTCTTCACCGAGTCCATGTTGTGGGATTCATACATCCACAAGAAACCGGCAGGTCAAGCTAATGACACCTTTGATATCTTGAGGTTTCTTCCATCCTTGGACGGCAAATTGGTTAATGCCTGGAATGATCTGCGACACTTTTCCAACCAAAGCAATGTGGCTACGCAAACGGATTCCGCCTTTACTCGAAGGGTCTACAGCGAGATTATGCTATCGGTCTTGTACCGATTACTCAATCTATCTTTCGAAACTGGTACAGCAAATGAAGCCCTCCGAACCGGGATGCTGACATTCGCTACCTCGCTGTACTTTCAATGGCAGTCTCTGAATAACGGGCGAGATCAATTTGGCGAGCGTCTAAATGCTGAGTTGTGCGCTCTGAAGTCGGGCCCGGGGGTTGTACCTGTACCTTTAGTGTTCTGGCTGCTCATGATCTGGAAGACAACTGTGTCTGAGACGGCGGCTGAGAGAGAGCATGTGGACTACCTCGACAACATTATGAGGCTGATGTGCATCGGCTATTGGGAAAATGCTCGCGACTTTTTGAGAAGAATGATTTGGATTGATCGCTTATGTAGTACAAGAGGGAGGGGTATTATTGAAAACGCCAGAGCAAGATTATCATAGGGACCCGGTGAATAGAGGTTGCGAGCGGGATATTGAAATCGGCTGTTATGGGGTAGCATGTGCCAATGTCCACCTCGAAAGATGCCATGGGCTTTTGGCCTAGGATCCTTCTATAAAGTCACCAGCTAATCGGCAGCACGCTCCTTCAAGAGCGAATTGCTATTACAATGGCAAAAAACATGGTTTATCTTTTACGGTTTTAGCACTTTCCTCACCCAATGCTCTCACAGTAAACTTGGAGCGAGCTTGGCAACTGTGGGAGTAGACGTACGAAACAATTATGCGACACTGTTCATTTGTTGTAGGACTTAGCTGTTTTATACAGTTATTGTACTTTAGATAGCCATTTCACCGCTAGGCATGTCACAGACATAAAAGTGCGCGTCAGTTTGTCAAGGGCCATCGCACGATTCATTTGCCGTAATTATGTTCATGTTTGGAATAGATGCGGAGCTTGGTGGAATTGCCCTCTTTGCTGCGGAACGACCCCACTCCTGTTCTTGGTCCTAACCGGAGCGGAAGCTCCGTAGGGACAACTACCAGTATCGGAGGGTAGGTCACCGCATAATTTTGGGAAAGGACAGGAATAATTCCGTCTGTGGCAATTGTTTAGGAAATGCCCCTGGATCCTGGGACTCGAACCCATGATACGCCGGTGAGCAATCTAGAACGTTGGAAATATGAGCTGTTGATACGGAACGAAAACCTTTCTTAGATCGGCACAACAGCAAGAGTCATCTGTGAATTACGGAAGCAGTACCTTCCTCGGATAGCATACCAAGAGTCACACGTACGTAGATTGCGGAACCATTACTTTCTTGGATGTAATAGCAAGAGGTATTCGTGGGTTTATAAATTGATGTCTTCGGCCCGTTATTATTTCTTTGTGCAGTACAACACGATCAAGAATCACACAGCTAACAACGTTCGAAAATGAGGTGTATCACTCATCTCAGTCTGTGCTTGCCCTTCGCCGGCCAGGCATTTGCCCAAGCCGCTGCCTGGGCCCAATGTGGAGGTCTGGTGTTCTCTTAGATCTTTTCCTAATCGTAGCTGTTGAACTAAGACCGGAGTATACAGGCACTGGGTGGACGGGCCAGACGACTTGCACTAGCGGCTACACATGCACGAAGCAGAACGATTGTGAGTTCCTCCAGTCCACGGGGTCACGAGAACTACACCTGTCGCCAGCTGTGGGTACTAACAGTATTCCAGGGTACTATCAGTGTGTCCCAGGAAGCGCTGTTACGACCACGACTAAACCTGCTACTACCGCTCAGACAACAACCACAACCGCCACGCGCAGTGCTGTGTCTTCTCTTTGCACACTATACGCCTATGCCTCTGTGAATGGCTATGACCTGCTCAATAACCTCTGGGGTCAAGATGATGCCGATTCGGGATCCCAGTGCACTTACTACTACGGTGCAGCGTCTGGTGGTGGCCTCTCCTGGGGTACCACCTGGACGTGGGTTGGAGGACCCAACAGCGTCAAGAGCTATGCATATGCTAACCGCCAATTCACTCGACGCCTTCTCAGCGACATCAAAGGGCTCCCAAGCACAGCTCAGTGGACTTATAGCACGAGCGACATACGTGCTAACGTGGCTTACGACTTCTTTACGCACCCAGATGCCGATCATGTCAACTACAACGGGGAATACGAAATCATGATCTGGTGAGCTTACATTCTCACGAAGAATGGTGAAGGAATTGGAACTAGATCTGTTGTGCTGACCATGAGACGCAAAGGCTGCACCGATACGGAGGCATCTGGCCCATCACTGAGAGCACTACCGGCACGCCAATCACCCAGGTCCAGTTGGCTGGCTACACTTGGGACTTGTACTTCGGGTATAATGGAGACATGAAAGTCTACAGCTTCCTTGCCGCCTCGGGTCCTATCAACAACTTCAGCGCCGACATCAAAGTCTTCTTCGACTACCTGGGTAAAGAATATGCTTTCCCTCTGAGCGAGCAGTATCTTTTGAGTAAGTCCATTCTTCAACTGCAGGTGTTAATGACGCATTCTGACAAGGGGACGACATGACAGTCGACCAATTCGGAACAGAGGCTTTCACAGGTCAAGACGCGACCTTTTACGTTTCACGGTTCCAGGCTGAGGTGAACACATGAATAACGGGGCGGGTGATGGGCCACTGAAGGGATAGGTACGTTCACATCAATTACACAAAGACCATGCGAACACCGCAACCTTCCCCTTCATGGCTCCAAGTTGGGTGGCTTTTTCAATTCTTTAGTATATATTTGACTTCTATATGGGTTCTTTTGGCAAACTTAAAAGACACATGGAATATCATGCTTCATCCGTGCGGCCGAAACTCGTTGCCTTTGTTACTGCTATTGTCCACCTTCGTAAATTAATCTAACTCTACCTGGGAAACATCTGACCCTCTGATGAATCTGCCGCCTTCTCCATCCGTTCACGTCCCGATCGTTGTCTCACTTAATCAACCAACTTATCTTTCCTGCTAGAGCTGGGCCTCTATAAAGGAGCAGAGACAGCGCCCAACAACAAAGCACCTAGTATTTTTATTTATTGGATATGCTATGTAACGGCTAGTTGTGGAAAGGTTAGGCTTGAAATACTAGAAGCTGGGATTGAAGGCCACATTTTCTGTCATTATGCCAGCAACTCGCCCTTGAATGAGCGGGTAGTTATTTAGATCATGGCATGCCATGATATTCCACATTTGAAATCAAGTGTCTGGTGAGCTTCGGAATGCGCTGATGCATGATCAAATATCTAGAGAAGTGTAGAAATACATGAAGCCTGGCCTGATCTCTACGTTTGGGGATTTCTGCCATTGCACCAATCCATCACCTGCCTTCTTCCATCGCGTTCTAGTCAAGGCCGAGCCGGCTGTGATGATCCAACATTCCAGCGTTCTACTTTAGCAAATTTTCCTCGGCTCATTCGTCAAGATTGCCATAGACATGTAGCCAAAGAGAGATATGATCGAGATCCTGTCAGTCCGTTGGGTCAGTCTCGAAGACACAAAATGGGTCCGATCCAGGACTTACGTGGGTGCGAGGGTGGGCATCAGTTTTCCGGAAGGCCTTGATAGCAGCCTAGTCTGCCGTTGGATTGATGCCGACTTTCTTGGCCGCATTGATCCCGATGGTGAGATCCTTCAAGCTCAGTGCAGGCGCAAACGCCCTCTTGTATTTATTGCTCGATGGCGCCTCGGGCACGAGACTAGGGACAGGTTGCTCGAGACCCATCACCCACGAGTTGGCAGTTGACTTAAAGGTGATAAGTTTCCAGCAATTTGGCGGCCTGATGTAGATGCAGGCACCGCCTCTTTGGGCATAGCCTATTCTTCACATGCTGCGCTATGCTTTCTGTCCGCTCCACCACAGCTGTTAACGCCCTTGTTAGGGGGACCCATCACAGTCAGCTCCGGCTCAGCAACTGCTGATCTCATAACAAATTGTCGCTCATCCTGGAAGCCCCGCAGATAAGCGACATCTAACCTGCTCACATAGACACTAAACACCCGATCTTGATGATGAGAAACCTGGTTCAAGAAGACCAATATGCCTACGAGGAGTTGTCCTCCCAGGGTTGGTTTCGGCTGCTTGTCATCGAGCCAGCAGAGAACACCGCTGCCGACCAAAATCCCTCCCCACTAACCTGCCGCCTCGAGCACCGCCAGCTCGACGGCTCCTCCGTAGACTACGAGGCCATCTCCTACATATGGGGCACGGAAGACGCTACGCACCAGATCACCATTGATGGAAAGTCCTTCTCAATCCGTCCCCATCTGCTCTCAATTCTATTGGCCCTCCGCCTACCCAACCAATCGCGCACCGTCTGGGTCGATGCCGTATGCATCAACCAGCGCGATGTCAGGGAACGAAACCACCAAGTCCTGCAGATGAACGCAGTCTACGCCCAGGCTCGCCAAGTCAATGTCTGGCTTGGAGAGGCGGATGAAGGCACCCTCAGAGGAATCCGCTTCCTCGAGCTCCTCCACGCCGAGGCCTACGAGAACCGCTCTGGGCCTCCCGCTGTAGTCGGCTCGACCTTCCAACGGTTCGGCGCTGCCGCCAAGACACCCACGAAACGCGTCTGGCTGGACACACTTGCGGCATATAACGATTACTTCGCCCCCATACTGTCTCTGTTAGAAGACCCTGACGTTGTCGACGGTATGGATGAAGCCATCAAGCTCCTCTCACGCCCTTGGTGGCGCCGCATGTGGACGCTACAAGAGAGCGTGCTCTGTCCGACGACTGTATGCTGGTGTGGCCACTACACCTTTCCCATTCATTTGTTCTATTTCCTCTCTTACTTCACGTACTTCTCCGTCAACTTCGACGAGTGGCGCGGCAAACCGCTCCACGACAACATCTCGCTCCGAGCTGTATGGCGTGCCGCCGACCTGACCCAGCATATGGCCCGTAAGGGGCACATCGGACTCTCCTTGGCTCTTGACTCGACTTGGAGCCGCGCCTGCTCCGACCCGCGGGACAAGGTCATAGGCCTGCTAGGCCTTATCGGCCCTCATGTTGCCTTGGCGCCACAGTACTCCTGGCCTGTTCACAAGGTATACCGGGTGGCCATGCGGGCCGCACTGGTTGACGACGGCACGCTACACTGCCTGGGCTTCCTTTCTGACCACCCCGGTCGACGAAATCCAAAGCTGCCTTCCTGGGTACCGGACTTTGAGATTCACTCTGCCCCGGGGAGCGACTACATCACATCCCTATCGAAGCCAATTTTCCAGCATGGGCTGTACGATGCCTCACTACAGGACGTTGCGCCGTCGCCAGTAATTCAGTCGGACGAAGACGACGAGATCTTGGTGCTAAGGGGAGTGGCTTTCGACGAGGTTGCGTCCGTCGGAAGCCAGCTCATGGGCGTGGAGCCGGTAGAGTCGGATGCAGAGGAAGCAACAGCGCTGGAAAACTGGAAGCAGGCGGCAGAGGGAACAGTGCGGTCCTGGATGCCACCTGACTTGCAAACTGGGAGCTATCGCACAGGAGAGCCCAATATTCGTGCTTTTTGGCGCACCGTCCTCGTTGACCTGAGGCAGGGTTCCTGGCCGAAGCCCTCCAGCGCCATCGGGCCACAGAGGCTAGACAGGCAGGACGATAAGTGGCTGGATGAGGGTCCTGACATTGACAAGCTCGTGGGCATCTGGGCAGCATGTGGAAAGTCTGGCTTTCGCCAGCTGCGCCTGATCGAGCAGCTACACAGACGCTTCTTCATCACTACCACCGGATACTACGGCTTGGGCCCCGGTGATTTGCGGCCCGGGGACCGTATCTGCGTCTTCCTTGGCGGTGCTGTGGCGTATGCTGTTCGGGATGGCAACAATGGGACTTGCAAATACTTGGGAGAATGGTGAGCTAGCCACTGCGGAGACATCGCAGCCTCCCAAGATTTCTCTTTTCTATGAAGAACACGCTAACAGATGGCTAATAGTTATGTCCATGGGGCCATGGACGGAGAGATAATCCGAGAGGTAGAGGCAGGGAAACAGTCATACCAGACCTTTCGTATTCGGTAGCGTGTGTGGGCTCGCAGTGCCGCGTATCTTCTCTCCATAATCACAGCAAGACCGAGGGGCAATGGTTACACTTTCTTAGACACAGGTTGTGAAAATCTATCGTTTGAGGTAAAGGGATATGCAGGATTCAGCAGGTAATTTAGAAGTATAGAGGACTGTAAGCGAACACTTAACACACAGACAGGGTCAAGGCAAATGTAGAACCGCCATTTCTATTTCTCCCAACCTTATGACTCTTGCTGATTGGCTTCAAAACCGCTACCATGAATGAAGAGAAGTAAAGTTTGACGTCTTTCTGGCGTCCGACAAGACGACGCAGGAATCGAAGAGACGTGGGTGAGCAGGAACTGAGCCAAGACTGAGCGCCTCGTATTTCCGCTAAGCTAAAGCGGCGTTGTGTTAGATAATCAAGAGAATATTGGGCTCATATCATAGAGCTGTGGTATATATATAGATATACACCTAACCTAGGTACATGCAATCTGTTAGTGGTGTATACGTGACTATGAGCTAGACTTATTTACGATTACGGGAAGAAAAACTTTTCCCCTGCCATAAATCAGTAGCCTAATACTCGTGCTTCAGCTTAAACTCAGCCGGTCCATATTGCCCAATCTGCCTGCCCAGAGGTGTGATGTCGAGCAACATCAGAGTCGGCATGACCTTCTCTCCGCCTCTCGCAAACGTCGAGTAGGTGTGATAGATCTCACCGTCTTGTTTCAGGAACACGCTGAAACCAGGCACATCCTCTGTCAACCCTTGGGAGCCCTGCTCAGCTTTGTCCGAGGGTGTACGCTTAGTCGCCTGGAAATCATAGTTGAAGTCGGACTCGCCGCTAGAGTACCACGGCCAGGTCCATTCGTTCCTCTTGCGGAAGGCTTCAAGTTTATCGATGTCGCCGCGAGACACACAGACGAGATTGGTGTTCTTCAAGCGCAGATGGCGCACATCAGGAAGCGACTCTCCGATGTGGGAGCAGCCACGGCAACCTTCGTCGTCGCCTGGCGGAAACATGAAGTGATACACAATGAGCTGAGACTGACCCTGGAAAAGGTCGCTCAAAGTGAACTTTGTGTTCCCTGGACCTTCAAAAGTGTAGGACTTGTCTATTTTGACCATGGGAAGGTCACGGAGTTGTGCCGCGAGTGCATCGTTAGCGCGTGTGAGCTCTTTCTCCTTCACAAGAAGAGCTTGTCGAGCGGTGAGCCACTCATCGCGGCTGACAACCTAGTTATGGTCAGAAGAATAGCTGAATAACAGGGGTACTAAACATGGCGCTTGCTTTGCCTGTCATTTTCCAATAATGTTGAGAAGTGCTGCAATAGCTTTGATACTGTGGGGATCCATCTGGGGTTGTCGGGTCATCGGAGAGGGGCCCTTTATCTATGCGATGCCCCGCATCTCAAGCTCGATCCACCGTGAATTCATTCACGGTCTGTGGAGTAATTGCTACTCTCAACTGTGAAATAGCGGCTCGTGGCAATAGTGGCCAATGCTATCACGGCAATGTCAAATGTGGCGTCTCGACTTTCAAAGAGCGAGATTGATTACTGAGCAAAGAGGGGTCGTTGCCTAGTTGACCTGCCACGATTGCGCGTGTGGCTTTCTAAACGGGAGGATCATTACACCGGTTTAAAGCAGTATGGTACGAGGTCTGCAGAAGCGATGCTTGGCCATTTGTTCGAGACTTCACTTCTCAATGCCGCAGTGTCACTTGTCAGTCGTGAACATCTTATTTGCCCTGAGCATTCATCAGTTCTGTTCATTGGTATTAACCGTATTCCTGCGTAGCGTAGTGTGTGCTTCAGCCACCGCCCGATTGCAACGCCGGCTTACAGCTCCCCTGTGAGACATGCGATTCCTAGCACGGTTAGGTCCTTCTCAACAAAAAGCGCCCTCTCTTTCAGCTGCGCCTAAAGATTCACGATTGTGCTCTCGATTCGCCATCTTATTTAATACGACAACACATTGCTTACAACTTTAGTCTTCCCATCATCCACCCATCCCTCTCATCCCAAAAGGCCAGGCATCAACAACACATTCAGCATGGCCGACGTCACAGAACCAACCAAGACCTACCGGGGCAATTGCCACTGCGGCGCATTCGTCTACGAGATCGATCTCCCAGAGATCAAGACCGTGAACGAGTGCAACTGCAGCATCTGCTCCAGGAAAGGCTACCTCTGGCTCTTCCCTCCCAATCGCGATGGCTTCAAGATCGTCAAGGGCACCGAGGATGACCTCACAACCTACACGTTCGCCGCCAAGCACTTGCATCACAAGTTTTGTCCCACCTGCGGCACTGGCATCATGGCCACGATGCCCGGGAATGCCATGTTTGGTTTGAATGTTCACAGCATCCAAGAATTGAATACGTGGACGCTGGAGCGCACGCCGTGAATATCACCGAGCTTGGTCTTGAGTACAATATGCTAATGTACATCTCAGTGTCAACGGCGCTGCGCTTGGCGCCGCATACGAGCCTCTGCCGTACAGCGGGACTCTTCCAACTGCCCAGGTTGAGGGAGGCAAGGTATACACCGGAAGTTGCCATTGCGGTGCCGTCCAGGTCGCATTGGCGAGCAAGCCCATCGACAGCACCTATCCCGACAAGATCGGCGAGTGCAATTGCAGTAGTTGCGAAAGGGTAAGATACCCTTCATTCGAAGGAACAAACAAGAACTGAGGTCTCCATAGAATGCATACGTTTGGGTCTGGCCTCTGCGTGACCAAGTCGTCCTCCACGGGGACCCGAACGACATTGGTCGTTATTTCTTCAACACTAAGGTGATTGGCAAGACATTTTGCAAAAAGTGTGGTGTGCAGTTGACGAATGAGCCGGCTCTCCAGTCAGATGAGGCAGTTGCTTCCATGCCAGAGACTCGACGCAAGGTGTACGACATGGTCAAGCCTATGCATCCTGTCAATATTCGTGTGTTGGAAGGGATTGATCTGGCGGAGCTCGAGGATAAAATCCAGAAGATGACCGGTACCAATATACCGCCAGTATATGTCAACCCTTAGAAGGAGATGGAAAGGGTGTAGTATTTATGAGAGGAGTTGAGTGTGTAAGGGATAATGCGGAAAAGTGCGTTGAGTCGTTGTTTTTGGGAGTTGAAAAGATACCGCTGCAGAATGGCCGATTTGAGATATTGTTATTCGCACACTGGAAAAATAGTCTGAAATCCCAACGCTTGAGTCTGTTGATTTGCATTGCATTACTATTGCCTCTCCTTGTCTTGAAGGGATCGCTGATTGATGGTGACCTACCCTACAGGCGCTGGGGTTTGTAATGTTTTGCACCTAAGCACCGATCGTAATAATATCAATGCGCCACATCATGCATTGTTTCTGACATAAGAGGCGCTTTTTTAAGCTTGGCTATTCATAAACATTTGGATCGGTGGCTTCGCATGGCGTGACGCGGCCAGTTTCAAGGGCGTTCCTCGTGGCGTCACCGAAATGGAAACAAACAGGATTGCAGATCATGAATCGAGCGATTGACAGCAGCTGAGCCTAGGTAGACTTTTATCTTGATTCCTCCCTGACGTATGTTTGACAGACGAGTAACGCTCTAAGTTTTTACGACACCCATCCCGTGGACAGGCTCACCAAGTGGAATAACCCAAACAAGGACTGGAATAGTGGCATGTATCAGACGACATCTGGACCCGGCTGCTAGTACCGACACCGAAGCCTCAACACCGGCCTTCAAATCTAGACGACGAAAACCGCACGTTAGAAAATCCAAGAGAAGGGGGAGCGACGGCTATTTAGGCAAAGCGAAAACAGTCGCAACTCCATTCTCGATGCGACAATGTGGGAAAAGTATTTACGCGGACAGGATTGAAGGGGGCTTGTCGCTAGCCCATGGCCTGATCAAGGGCTGCCCTGATGTTCTTCGCTCGTCTAGCAAGGCTCACGAGTCAACGACATTCAGGGCATGACGGGCATGAGAGAAGGGCCTACGTAACCATCCTGTCTCAGGTGCCAGGGTGTAGGGACCGCACATGGATCCCGACTAGGCCTGCAAGTTGCCCAACGCCCAATGGAAGCCGTCGCGAATCGTTCGCAGGTCCCGTCCAACTGGATCTTGCTAGGCAAAACACCGTCCACCAATGGTGCAGCAAACAAAGCTGGGGGGTTAGACGCTCTCGTGGCATATCGATTCGTCAATGGCAATGGCACCCCCTGCTCGTCCCGTCCCTGCTTTCGCGGGAGATTTCATTTCAACTGCCAGGGTGGGAAAACCCGAAAACGATCCACCCGTCCCTGACAAGAAACTCCACCGCGGCAACGGTCCAGGACCAGCTAGAGGCGTTTATTTCTAAGGGCCAAGCCGCCACGGACGATTTATTCGGAGCCGCTAACGGGTTTCAGCGCCTCTCAGTGAAACCTCGTCTCAAAAGACCAATTCACCGCGGATCCTCCGTTGGGCATTGAACGGCCAATGATGGATGCCATATTACCACTTTCGGCCGCCCAAACCGGGGCCTTGCGGATCCTATATCATGGGTTGCGAGCTGAGCCTTGGCCATCTGACGACGTCTATGTCAAGCGAGTTCTTCCACGTCTCCACACGCCCTGAAACTGTTTCGCTCCGGCCAAAGACAGCATGGACTGACAGGGCCGGGGCAAACGTGTTTTTGGGGATTTGTATGCGTTTTGATAGGGCTTTTCAAGGACAGCCAGGGATAGATTGCGGCGAAACTAGGGAAAAGCCTGTATATGGTCGTGGCAACCTGGCAGATAGGATCCATTAACTGCGAAATGGTAATATATATAAGTCCCGACTGCGTCTCTTCCCAGATGTCTCTCTTGACTTGACCAGCTAGGGCTTGCCTTTCTTCCTTCCTTCTTCCTTTCTTTCTACAGCACTGGGTGCCGTTCTTTTCGCTTCATTGCTATTCCTTCATTCATTCGCGACTGGATATCGTGCCCGTTTCTTTCTTTCACCTCGTGTGCTACATTCATTCTCTTTTGAAACCCAGTCTTTCACCTCTCCTTGATCGTCTCCCAGTAGCTTCAACTCATCCACCATGCATTTCAAGTCTCTTGCCAGTGCCCTGGCACTTCCCAGCCTGATCCAGGCCGCCTCAGTCGCCTACACCGACTCAGCCAGCGGCATCACCTTCCAGAAGTGGTCCGATGCCTCGACCAGCTTCAGCTTCGGCATCGCACTGCCGACGGACCCCTCGACCGACTTCATCGGCCAGATCTCGGCCCCCATCACCGAGGGCTATGCTGCACTTGCTCTCCGCACCTCCATGGCCAGCAGCCTGCTCATCGTCGCCTGGCCCAACGGCGAGTCGGTCGTGTCTTCGCTGCGCGAGGCTACTGGCTACACGAACCCCGATGTCCTCGACGACGACACAGTCTCGCTCAAGACTATCGAGACTGGCACCTCGGTCAACGACACTGCCTTCACTTACACCTTCCTGTGCTCAGGCTGCATCAAGACCGATGACAGCACCTTTGCTGCTGATGACACCACGGCTTCTCTTGGCTGGGCTCTCAGCACTACTGCTCTCGACTCTCCCTCTTCTGCTTCCGGTGCTCTGAACTACCACTCTGCCGGCTTTGGTGGTTTCGGCATTGACTTGTCCTCTGCTCAGTCGTCTGACTACGATACCTGGGCTGCCCTCGCTTCTGATGACTCGTCCACCACCCCTGACACTGGCAGTGGTGAAGGAACTGTCCCATCCAACTTCACCACCATCATCAGCAACGTCACATACGATTACATCGTTGGCGGAGCCGGAGCAGCCGGTCTGATCGTCGCCGAGCGTCTGGCTGAGTCCGGCGCCTCCGTCCTTCTCCTCGAGCGCGGCGAGGCTTCTCTCTACTCTAGCGGAGGCGACGTCACCATGGACTGGAACGACACCGTCACCCAGTACGACGTGCCCTCTATGGGATACTACCTGTCCACCGCGGCCGACACCAGCGAGTACTGCACCGACACTGCCAGCCAGGCTGGTTGCATCCTGGGAGGATCGACCGCCATCAACGCCATGATGTTCGTCAAGCCCAACAGCGAGGACTTTGAGAACTGGCCCGCGGGCTGGCAATGGGATACCGTCGAGGCTTCCGCTAGCGACCTTTACGAGCGCACTCCCGGAACGACCAGCCCTACCCAGGACGGTGAGCTGCACGACCAAGGTGCTTGGAACATTCTTAGCACCTGGCTCGACGGCAACGGCTTCACCGAGGTCGATGCCATTGAGGAGCCTGATAAGAAGCGAAACATCTACTCGCACCCTCCCATCATGGTAAGCTCTAATGTTTGGTTTATTCTAAAAGCCTTGCTAATATGTTAACTAGGTCAACAATGGTCTTCGTGCTGGTCCCGTCCGTGACTATCTCCCTCTCGCCCAGGCCCTGCCCAAATTCACTCTGCAGCTCAACTCCAAGGTTCTCCGAGCTGTCCGCAACGGAAGCACCGTCACCGGCGTCGAGGTTTCAACCGGCGCTGCCACCCGCCAGATCATCAACCTCAACACCAACGGCGCCGTTATCCTCGCTTCAGGAGCCCTCTCTACCCCCCGCGTTCTCTTCAACAGCGGCATCGGCCCAACTGCCCAGATCCAGACCGTGTCCAATGGCAGCACTCAGATCACCCTGCCTGCTGCTGCCGACTGGATCGACTTGCCTGTTGGCGAGAACCTCCAGGACCACCCCATCTTCACCGTCAACTTGCAAACCACGGATTCGCTTTCGTCTCTTGCTAGCACCGACTTCACTTCCCCGAACCAGACCAACATTGATCTGTTCGCTCAGGGCAACGGTGTTCTCGCCCAGTCAGGCCAGCGCCTCAACTTCTGGACCAGCATCACCAACACCACGGACGGCATTGAGCGTTTCATCCAGGGCACTTGCAACTCCCCCGCCAACGACACCGTGCGCATCAAGGTCTACCTCACCCACGGCCTCACCTCCACCGGCACTCTCGGCATCACCAGCGCAGGTGCCACCAAGCTCACCAAGGAGCCCTACCTGAACACCGACGGCGACAAGGAGGCCATCCTAGCCTTTATGAACCAGCTCATATCGTACGCTACTGCCTCTGGAAGCACCTTGACCATCGCCAGCAACACCACTGCCGAGTCTTTAATTGCCGAGTACGTCACTGGCTCTCACTTTGTCGGAACCGCCAAGATGGGAACTAGCAACGACGGAACCAGCGTCGTCGATGAGAACACCAAGGTCTGGGGCACCGACAACCTTTACGTCGTCGACGCCAGCATCCACCCTGACCTGCCTACTGGAAACACCCAGGCTATCGTCATGGTTGCAGCCGAGCACGCTGCGAAGAAGATTCTTGCCAGGGATGGCACTACCGATGGCTCGACTGGCGGCTCTGCTAGCACTACCCCTACCACTGCTACTGCTACGCCTGCTGCTTCTACCACCACTCCCGCCGCTGCGGTCACTACCACTGCCACCTCTCGATGCAGAGCGGCCAAGAGACGCCGGGCTCTTCGTGTATAAAAAATGTACTGTAACGTGTAAATATTTGTTGCTTCGTTAGAAAGCAAGACTCAGCTAGGCTAAGAGTTGTAAATACAAATGGCAAGTCCAAGATCATTTAAATCAGTTCCATACCAAAGCGTGATTCCTGTCCTTATTCATTTGTTCTCAAGTGTGAAATAAATAGTCACCAAACCGAAGCCCCGTGTTCCTCCATCCCCTTACCATGGCAACGACGCCCCATTGTAAAGCAGAAACTTGCCACTATCCTCCGGCTTCAGCTCTGTGACAATCTTGATCACTCCCTTCGCGCTGTCGGGGATTTCAACGACCGCATTTGGTCCACCCATTGTCGTCTTGACATGTCCAGGGTCAATCGCCACAACGGAGGCGCGAGAGCCCAAGTGGGTCGCTTGGTGGACAGTGAGCATGTTCAGCGCCGTCTTGCTGACGCTATAAGGGGTGATTTCGGCAGTGATTTGCCCATTGGTGAGCATAGTTAGGCTACCAATGCCGGAAGTGATATTGGCAATCACTGCGCCGGGCACCAAGTGCGGGAGTAGTGCCTGTGTGACCAGAGCAGGACCAACGACGTTGGATGTGAAATGCGAGGTGAGAGATTCCGCGGTGATTTTAATGCCTGTTTGTTCTCTGGAATGCAGGATAGCGGCAAACTGAATAAGATAATTGATGCGAAAGCCTGCTCCGAGAGCTCCCGCCAAACGCTCAACTAGTTGAGAAATTGACTTGGTGTTCGAAACATCACATTCAACAATGTGAATGATTCCACTGCTGCTCTGCTTGATCTCGTTGAGGGAAGAAATGTCTGCCTGGAGGTCACGGACGACTGCCACGACGGTGTTCGAAGAGTTGCTTGCAAGCTGCAAAACGGCCTCTCGGCCGATTCCAGTTCGGGCGCCGGTGATGACAAAGACGGTCATATTGGTGTTTGAGCTCGGCTTAGTTGAAACAGAATCGAAGTGTTCAATGAAGTGTTTCTCGCAATATTAATGGTATTTATTAGTTGAGGGTGTTTCGATCACTTGTTTTGCGATTCCCACATCGGACCCTGAGTCTTGTATTTATAGTTCGAGATTGGGTTCGCGATGATGTTCATCCGAGCTGACGCATTTCGACACCTTCCAAGGGTTGTCTAGGAGATAGAATTATCCGTGATTGAAAGCTCAGGCTGCAAGCGAGCTAGATGCGGATATGAGGCTGCAGGCCGCTCTAAAAACCATGTTCTGATTGGAGACTGAAGTCTGACGAGAATTACGACTAGCTACAACCGTAGCACGGCGGCCCGACGGCCCGGCCTTACCGATCCTCTGAGTCAAACGCTTCTTCAGCTTTCTTTTTACACCTGGATTACAAAGCTTGTCGAAGTATGAATTTGTCATGCTCTTATTCCGTTAGTTGACGGAGTTTAGATGATGGAGACAAGCATAAGCCCGTGAGGGCATTTTTGTCGTGCGCCTCATGACGGAGTTTACCAACAATGATGACATCTATTTCCGACGTCAATGACACGACAACTTCGACCTCATTCTGAAATTCTTGTATTGATTCTGGCCGGGAAGCAGACTAAATGTGCCGTGGGTTGAGCTCCGCTGGGACATCCACGACTGATGCCCGATCCTGATTCTTTCCATTCTTAGACTAAAGATGCTGCATAACGCCGGTTTTTGAAGAAAACACCGCTGAACGTCGCTTTCATTAACCAGTCAAACCGGCTTCTTGGTGTCACCGTAACACTGGTAGCTGGGCCAATAATCTTGGCCTTCTGTGCTAGGACGTCTAGCAGGCCAGTCTCATCATTATAGATATCCTGCTCCGCAGTATATCTCCCGACGACCATAGTGCTAATGTGAATGGCTGGTTCCCTTCCGCCTAAGGGAGGAATAGGTTTATAAAAAACCCATTTTGGACTCCATAGCGGTATCATAATGTCGCCAACCTTTGTCTCCTCACGACTCAAAGCGTAAACCCCGCATGTTTCGAATGTGGAGTTGAATGGCTTCAACTCGCAAATGTAAAGATCTTGCAATACAGAGTCTAGTTTTCGCAGAGAATCGAATACATGTGCATTCAAACACCTTGGAAGGTCAACATTCACATTCTTGATGTATTCATCGAGAGGGGCAGTAGTCAAAATTTGATCTCGACGCGGTTCGCGGAATTCCGTGATTTGATGGAGCAAAGAGGCGAATGCAAAGATATGTAGAGTTGACCTGGGGTTGGATGGAAAGAGTTCGTTCAAGACACGAAGGACTCGGCCGGTTCTTTGTTCGTCATCGTATGGAATGCTATCAAATTTCTTCGAATAAATAACTCGACCACCCTGCGGTCCATCAGGTGAGGCAGCCCAGTGTATTTGTAAGGTGTTATGGCTGAACATCAAAGTGGCCTTGTCGGAGATTCCAGGAGAAGTTGGATACGCTTCATGTGTGTCTGGGTTTCTGATATCAGAGTGGTAAGGGAGACTCCGTTGTCGAGTCCTCGACCAGTCAGGGATCCATGATGGAAAGTCGCTGTCTTTTACTAGGCGGAGAGGGCCAAACTCGAACAAATGAAGCAACATCTGGAGCCTGACGTCGTTATCTCCACAACTGAAGGCTCGTAAGGCGACTTGCTTGTAAAGATCTGCCCAGTGAAGAGTGTAATCTAGAGCAAACCGATCAGATTCCGACACGAGGCCAAACAAGGCGGCCACACGGTCCTTAGGCTCCAGGCAATCCGCTTCATGAAAGTGCCATAGGACCTCTAGGGTGCTAAGTTTGGCCTCAGTTCTACCCAAATTGGCCACCATCTTGACCGAGTACCAAGACAGGTCCAAAGATTGAAGCCGGTGTGCCGCTGCAATGAGGCCTGGTAGAAGAATTGAAGAGCTTCCACAATGAACAGTAGCCTGACGAGCAAGAGCAGCCTCTTGAATGACCCAACGGCGTTTGAACCAAGAGCGATCGAAGAACGCAACCACGAAATTAATCCCGCTGCTCCCATCGTCACGGATATTTGTTCTCATAAGAGTGGCAATGGTTTCCGCCATTTGCTGCTGCTTGACTTCGGGAAGCACACTAACCTTGCGGAAAACTGCAAATATTTTGGCTGTCATGTCGTCTTCATGGCCGAGCCAGATGTGGACCATTGTCGCCTCTTCAAAGATGCGACCCATGACGGGAATCTGCTGAGTCTTTTCTGTCTCATCATTTTGGTCAAGGCATATGGCGTCTACCCACAGATAGCGCCTCTTCTTGCGTCGTCGCAGTCGTCGCAACAAAGCGTCGACGTTGTGTGTGATCCTGAGGTACGACGTGTCGCCATCACATCGTATTTCTAATGTTCGTGAGAACTCGCGCTTCCCCCAAGCGTATGAAACGGCGTGATATTCGAAATTTTGGGTTGAGTGCTGGCGTTGGATTATTGAGCAACTTGGTGGGGTTGTGTCATCTGCCGCGGGATCCAAAGATATGAGCCGAATTGCATCTTCCGCCTGCAGAGGCTCGTAGTGGTATGCGTTGAATAGTGGCATGGATTGGTGGCAAAACTGGAACACTGCTAGGCGTTGAATTCGAGTAGAAGAGGGATACCAGACACGCTGACGTGGCGCGGGGACGCTGGATTTGATGGATTAGAGAGGACGATTGATTGAAATGAGCGCATCGGCTGATGCACAGCCACATGATTATCTACCTATGTCTAGATCACAGCCACGCATCCTCATGCATAGGTACCTTAGGCTGAAACTATTATGAGATGGCAGCCTGGAGTGGTAGATATTACTAAAATATTGAGCAGTTTAAGCCTTTAATGTTCTCTATAGTTTATATAATGCGATAAAAATGCACCTATAGCCGAATTGGCAGTCGTCCTTTATTGCCCACTCTTACCCTTCGTCCGTCGCCTTTTGTCCACCACCAAGCCCTCTCTTCACCATTTGCTCACAAAGAGCATGCCCTGGAGTCATGGGATATTAGAGCGTCAAATGTCAAGACTCCACCCTCGCGGGAGCGTCATTGACACATTGTTCCCATTTGATCAGCCTCATGTAAAGAGCCTGAATGCCCACAATCACAAACATCCCGGTCGGCAATCCAGCCCAGAATCCCATCAGTCCCCAATGAGGACTTCCCAGTTCAAGCCAGATCGATATTGGCACCGCGCCCAGATAGTTGACAGCAAGCACGACATACGCAGCGAAAGATTGACGCCCTAGGCCTCTCAGCAACCCATTTGTCCCACAGAGAAGCGCTTCGGCAATCTGAAGTAGAGACACGGCCACTACGGTCTGCTCACAGATCTGCAGGATCCGAGGATCGTTGGTAAAGAGTCGAGGTATCCGGTGTCGGAGCAAGAATGTAGTGGTGGCCCTGAGAAATCCAGCTGCGATGAACACGAGGCCATGCACAGCAGCCGCGGATTTGGCAGTCTTGACTAAGTCAGCCCCGACCAAGTTTCCGATACGGTAGCTGCTGACGACGCTGATAGAGAAGGGAATGTGCCAGGCGGCAATTGATATCGTCGTCAAGATAGACTGTGCTGCCAGATGATAGGTGCTCAAATATGAGGTGCAAAATGTCAGAATCTCGAAGGCCGCGTACTCGCTGAGGACTGCAATTGAACCGGCAAAGGATAGGCCCGCCATGGGACCCCAATTCCTGAGAGCTTCGTGAGAGAAGCCATTCCAGCATCTGTGCGACCACTGGCTAAACATGGTAATGTAGAGCAGCAGGATCGCCGCTCTGACCATTTGACTTAGCGATGAGCCTAGAGCAGCTCCATCCAGACCCATGCCGACGGTGAAGGCAAAGGTGTAGCTCAAGAGAACATTGAGGGGAGTACACATCGCCATGATGGTCATGACAGAATGGAAGTCGCCTTGGATGTTCAGAAACCTCTTGGCGGCCTCAAAGAGAGCTTGCGCAGGGAGTCCAATCAAGCTCATGCGAAGAAAGGACCCAGCCTTCACGGCGAGCTCAGGCTGCTTGACTATGAAAGGCAGAAGAGACGGTGACCTGATGAAGAGGGCGCTGATGGGAATGCAAGTGACTGCCATCATCAGCACCATTTTTTTTTGAATGTGTAGGCCCACACTTGTTAGATCCCCTGAACCGTAGCTCTGGGCGCATAACGTGTCGAGGGCTGTCGCCATGCCAGAGATGAAAGGCGAACCAAAGATTGCGATTGTTGTAGCGCCGATGCTGGAAGCGGCCAGGTCGTCAGCACCCAGATGGCCAGCGATGTGGTTAGCGAGGATACAGTGGAAGTACTGCAAAAGGTATGTGACTACAAGAGGCGGTGATTGGCGAAGCAGAGGTTGTATCTCGAACCATGGGCCTGTGTATTCTGACACAGGATCGGATTGGTCTCGGAGTAGAGGTGTGTTCTCTGAATGCGCTAGGTCATCGTTTGATGCGTCGTGTAGATGATCCATGATGGCACGAATCAGATGGACATGTGCGTCTGAAAAGTATAAAGCCGAGGCACCACTCTCAAACTGTCAAAGGGCGTGTTCTGTGCTTTGCTTGGATGGTTGATGGTGTGAGAGCCGGTGTCAGGTGCCAGTGAATTTATTAATTAGTGGTGATTGAGCGAGCAATAAAACAGCCAAGACAACCCCTCATTCTCACTCAGAAGCCGCATTTAGGAGCGCCTATGAGAGCGCATCTCGAGCAGACCCTGTTTGCTGCTAGACTGGGAAGTTTTAAGGCTCAGAGTATGTGGTTGGCCAAGGGCAAATGAAGGCCCAGGGTGACCGGGAATAGGCTACAAGTTGGTTCAATCTCAATGTTTTGTATCCTGCTATTAAAATTCTTCATGCCCTTTTCCGTCCTAATATGTATCTTGTGTGGTTGATGGCCGTGTTCCTGCCACGGCATTACAACCGCTCTACCGTCCCAGAGAGAAGAGTAGATTCTTCTGGCAAATGGCTGCTCGCATTCCACAAGGATTGTTGACAGCGTGGCAAGGTCTTCATATTCCACAATTTCGATATTTGCGTGTGTAATCTCCAATAGAAAATACTTCCGCCCGGAGGTTTGTCTCGCGCGGGAATGACGATACGCGGAAGCCGGGGAGATGGGTTGCATGTGGAGCTCGTCAGGCGGTTAGGGCCTGACCGCGTATAAATATTACCCAGAAGCCCAAGTTTGAGAGCTTTCGCCGACATATTAATAGTTCAAAAATATTCACAGAAGCGCTTTTCTCAGCCTCTAGGGTAAAGTAATTGGTTTCTATGATATGAACTTGACGGGCAAAGTAAGGTAGGGTATTTCCTCATGTTATCATGAGCACAGCAAACATCGCATTCCGAAGATCGGTTTTTGCCGCTAAACTTCGATTTCAACGAGAATCAGAATGCGCAAATTCCAATCCTACCATCGAGTGCGCAATGACCGTTGTACATATTGCCATCACAGCCACAGCCTTACTGAGCTAAAACCTGTTTTGGCGCCCTCATCAGACATGTCACATATCCCGGTCTAACCCCTGCTGGCGACGCTGCCCGATGCGAATTCTCGGGGCTGATTGGCTTCTGTCCGCCTCGTTGGCTGCCTCGTTCATTTTCCCTCATCCTCAGCTGAATATCTGCCTCGAACCTCCCCTTTCCATGGTCACATCCGATCGAGATGGATCCCATAAATGCATTCCAGGTGGCAGCCGCCGTCATCGGTCTGGTTGACTTTGGCAGTCGCCTCTTGTCAGACACCATCGAGATCTACCAGAGCGCATCAGGTCATACCGCCCGAGACGTCGAGCTGACCACACTGTCCGAAGATTTGTCGAGTCTCAGCGAACAGCTGCAGAACCACCTGGAAGCCGCGTCGTCGACGTCCTCAGCATCCGAGTCGACCTTGCGAGCGCTGTCCGCGCGGTCTATTGATGCTAGCAACAAGCTGAAATCGGCCATTGGCGAGCTACAGGCAAATAAACCAGGATCGAGCAAAATCAGCACCGCGGCAAATAGTCTAGCCTCCGCCCTCAAAGCCATATGGAAAAAGAGTGAGATCGAAGCCTTGAAGGAAAACCTACTGGAAATCCGGTCTCAGATCACCATCACCACGCTTGTTTCTGTCTGGTATTGTTGCGACACCAAACATTGTGATAGTTCTCGGATTAACCAGTTCCCAGGGAAGAGACGAGGCAAGATGGCCATAGGCATGGTGACTTGAAGGATCGTCTCGACCAGATCGTCTCAAAGCTCGATCGCCGCGACAACACAGCCCAAGTGTTCGCAAAGGAGCTGATGCAGCTGACGATTCAAGAGGACACCAGCCACGTGGCCCGAAAGAATGCAAATCTTGTCAATACTCTCTGGGGCATCGACCGGAAATTCTGGGCTAGTAGCCAGAGCGGCGATCTCTTCAGTTACTCCCAGTCAGCCAACGTGCCAAAGAACGGCGACCTGCCAATTAGTATGAAGATTCTCACCAGCTTGCGCTTTCGAGAGATCTATGCGAGGGAGGAAGCGATCCCGGAGGCATACGCTAGCACATACAACTGGATCTTCCGTGACGAGCAATCCGACGAGAATGGAGAAAAGCTAGAATGGGCAAGCTTTCCAGAGTGGCTTCAGAAAACGGATGATTCCCTCTACTGGATCACTGGCAAGCCGGGATCCGGAAAGTCAACTCTGATGAAGTACATTTACCAAAACCCACAACTCCGGGACAGCCTCAGAAACTATGCAGGGGATCTACCGCTGATGTTAGCTGGCTTCTTCTTCTGGAATCCGGGTTCCGAAAGCGAGAGGTCGCAAGAAGGTCTCATCCGCACCATTCTTCACCAATGCCTGTCTGAGAGGCAGGATCTCATTCCACTTGTTACGCCAAGGCGATGGGCTTTGTACAACCTCCTGGGAAGCGAGACGGTTGCTCCAGACTGGAAGTGGCGAGAGCTGAAAGAGTCATTCGAAGCGCTATGCTCATATCATAGAAAGGAATTCCAACTCGTCCTTTTGATTGACGGACTCGACGAGTTTGGAGAAAAGGGACACTCGCCTGGAGGTCTCGTTCACTGGATTAAAGACATCATCACGCGACATCATGTCAAAGTCTGCGTATCGAGTCGACCTTGGAACATCTTTTCTGATGCATTCAGGAAAGATTTTTCACTGACGATGCAGAGTCTGACGTACAAAGATATTGAGCACTTTGTGCAAACGAAGTTTGATGATTCTGTTGCGTTTCAGGAACTGTCTGTAGTCTTTGCCGAAGAGGCGAACGCGCTGCTGAAGGAGATCATCGAAAAGGCGGAGGGTGTTTTCCTCTGGGTCAATCTCGTTGTGAGGTCTCTTCTCGCGACTCTTGTTGACACGCCGTCGTTGTCGCACCTGCAAGAGAAGCTTGCTGAGATCCCGAGGGATATGAAGGGCCTCTATGACAATATTTGGTCCTCGATTCCACAAGAGAGACTCGCAACTACTTCCAAAATATTCCAACTACTTACCCTGGGCGACGGGAACACCAACGTTATATGGCTCGCTATTGGGGAAAGTCCTCACGTCGTGACAGACCCGGTGAAACGACAAGGCATCCCGAAAGTGATGAAGAGAATTCTCGACGGTCATACACGAGGCATCTGCGAGCTGTCATCGAGTGGCGTGCGCTTCCTCCACCGCTCTGCAGCGGAATGGATACGTGAGGACAAGATGTGGGAGGAAATCCGATCCAAGTCACCCCCGGACTTTGAGCCCAATATGAGCTTGTTGGAATCGACTGTACTGCACTACTCCAGCGACAAGAGTGGTGTAAATGCCGGCTTGGCGACGTGTTTCGACTATGTCATGGATGCATTCGACTTTGCATATGGCGCAAGATCATCGAATCGGGTATCGGAGGATCGCCTCATTCAGGCTCTCGACGGAGTCCACAGAGTTACGGAAAGTTTCATGGACATGGATACCCAATTGAGTGATTCTAGGAAACCGACAGGAGGGAATCCCAGCTCTTTTTCCGCCGATATTTGGCTCGCGTATCAGTTCCAAGATGAAAACCGCCTCGAGTGTTCCTACGTCAGCGCTGCTGCGCGGGCCGGGCTGACCTTTTACGTCAAAAGTAAGGTCTCGCAGGATAAATCGCTCCTCCTCTCTCAGCCCAACAGGATATCACTCCTGGAAGCGGCCATCTTCGATCGTCTCCAACCTGAACGATTGGTTCAAGATTCTCGCTTGGAATATTGTCGTGCGGCAGGCCTCCGACCTGACCGGCTTGACGTTATTCGCTTCATACTCGAGGTTGATGAAAATCGCTGCATGACAGGATCTGGCGAAGATTTATACGATACTGTCGGAAAGTTCGCGTCAGGTTTAGGTTTAGACGGCAATGGCGACGACGCATTTGTTGATGAGGATGACGCCAATAGTTCCGATGATGAAAAATGGTTCACGGAAGTACTTACGCTACTTGAACAGTATGGCTATGGGCCCGGCGACCAGCGGAAATTAGGCGGTGGAGCCAAAGCGAACAAGGCAACTGGTAAAGCAAGGAAAGGGCTCAAGGGAGGCCCAGGACTTTTCAGGAGGCTGGTGGCGAGGCTGAAAAACAAGGACAAGAAATGAGGCATTAGGGCGTTGTGAGGGCTTACATAATATCACGAATAATAGTAATTATACGTTTAGTTATCTTGCTCATGGACTCTTCTTCATTCTCGCAGTCTGAATCATGACCTGGGCTCCAGTTCTGGCTCCGCATTTGTGACAAGTCGTGGAGCAGGTCAAGGGCTGGCGGATATTTATCCGTGTATTGAAACCGCTCATGCCAGACCCGCCGACTAACGGTAGTTAGTCCGTCAAATCCGCCGCGACCGACTTCGGGACACTTTCGAACAAGCGATCATGACACTGTATGTAAACTATTTTATACGCCGTGGTGGTCAAACCAATCACCAGAATCTCCCGAAGTCGTTAGGCTTATACCGCTTATCATCTCTCTTCGCACCAACCCTCTACAACATCAACATTCACAATGCCTCCCCAGACAGACTTTGTCCTCAACACGGGAGCCAAGATTCCCGCCGTTGGCTTTGGCACCTGGCAAGCACCTCCCGGCCAGGTTGAGAAGGCCGTCGAGATTGCACTCAAGAGCGGATACAAGCATATCGATTGCGCCGCTATCTACCGCAATGAGGTTGAAGTCGGCGAAGGCATTCGCAAGAGTGGCGTTCAGAGGTCTGACATCTTCATCACGGGCAAGCTATGGAATACCAAGCACGCACCTGAAGATGTTGAGAAAGGACTTGATAAGACGCTCAAGGATTTGGGGACTGATTACCTTGACCTTTTCTTAATGCACTGGCCCGTGTAAGTTTTGCATTTGCGCTTATGTGAAGGAACGAGCTAATAGTCATGACAGGGCTTTCAAGTCTGGTGACAACTGGTTCCCAATTGACTCGGACGGTGTTTTTGAGCTCGCGGACATTGATCCTGCTGTAACATACGCCGCCATGGAGAAACTCCTCGACACTGGAAAAGTCCGGGCTATTGGCGTGTCCAACTTCACCAAGAACCGACTCGACGACCTCATCAGCAAGACAAAGGTTATTCCAGCAGTGAATCAGATTGAGGCTCACCCATACCTGCAGCAGCCTGCTCTGTTCGACTACTGCAAGTCCAAGGGCATCCAACTTGCTGCGTACTCACCCCTCGGAAATAACCAGACCGGAGAGGCCCGAACGGTCGACGACCCGCTGGTCGCAGAACTCGCCAAGAAGCTGAGCCTGGACATTGGCCAAGTGCTCTACTCATGGGGCGTGCAGCGTGGAAGCGTGGTGTTGCCGAAGAGTGTGACCCCCAGCAGAATCGAGTCCAACGTCCAAGTCAAGGAGCTGCCTCAAGACGCCTTCGATCAGTTGAATGCGCTGGAAAGGAACAAGCGCTACAACTGGCAGACACGGTGGGGATTCGATATCTTCCAAGAGCTTGGCGAGGAAGAGGTCAAGAGGGTGGCACGAGAGACCGGACCTGAGAATCTAGAAAAGTTCGGCAAATAGAAGCATGAAATTTTAAATAGTAGAATTTTATAAGGTTCAATTGGTATCCTGAGCAGAAACACAAGTGACTTCTTCGTCGTCGCAGATGGCCGCATTTCAACTTCGACATAGTCGCTCATCAGCCCCCTCAGGCTGAGTAGCCCAATTCCCTCTTAGCAATCTCATTTCTAGGCCCTCAACTCTTAGATCATCCCCGTCGCCCTTCCAAACTTCTAAAAATCATAGCAACTTGAAGCGGGAGCGAGCCCTATGCCTCTTTTTATGGATGGACCTTATTGCCTGAGGCCGTAACTATTCTTGTCGCGGCCTGCGACCTCACGAGAATAGCATCTCCCTCCGCTTCGCTTTGGACCGCTCACATGCGACTCATCTCTGTTCCTGAAATGCAGCTCTCCATCGCATGGTCCATCATCCGTCAACACGCCAATCAATCTAGATAACCTCGTCTGGCTAACCAATGGACGTCTGATCTGCCGTCGCCACGGCTTGGTTTGTTGCGGTTCCTGCTGCGTAGATGATGGTTTATGGACGGGATGATGGCAGAGGAAGGTAAGCAGGATGTTTATGAGCAGTTGGACGATGAAACTAGGGATGGCATTGATATGGAGTACAGTGGCCCGCTCTCGACTTAGGCAACCGATCAACCCAACGGCAGCTTAGGCACGGGCTGCAGTGCAGCTACCATCTACCCTCCTCTATGTTGGAACGCACGCATAATGCCATTAGACGGGGCACAGGCAGCATCTTTCCCACCAAGTTTGTGCCACCCTTGGCCTCCTCTACCCCGGGTGACCTATTTCCAGCCAGCATCGGCCGTCAAGCCATCCCTCCTGTCGCTCGCTTCATCCGCCCCAGTAGTTCCTACCTTGATAATGGACGGCTCAACACTAAGGCAGTATGGGTGTTGGTCTTTAAACCCGAGACGAACCGACTCACTGTTATTGCATCTGTCCGCCTCGAGAACAAAGGCTCTTTCGGAGACGCCCCTAGACCAGCAACCCATCCAAGCTGCAAGCCAACATCGCCGCATTCCGCTTCCGTCATCGTCCAAGTGAGGGCTTCAAGGTGTTGGTTATTACCACTGGCTCGAATGATGTGGCTGAAGACGCGACGGCATGGGTTCATGATTGAGTAGGTACCGAATGGAGAGCTCGCGGCGGGATGATAGCCAAGAACAAAGACCTATGGGATGCGATTGTCGGAGGGGTTGAGAGCAGAGACTCTGACAGCTTGAAGGCTCAATATTGGAGGATTCCTCGGATGATGAATGTGACGGCGGTCCGCACAGCAAAGCAAGCTGACGAGAACGAGGAAATATGGAAAGATGCGTGAGCCGAAAAAAACTAGAAGGTGATTCAAGGAACCGCCTCAGTCTACACGAGACTATAGAGGTAGCTAAGCTAGTGTTTTTTTTGGGTAGCATCATTCGTTACCTTGAATGGTGATACTTGAATGGCGAGGGTAGAAAGAACACGGACCTAGGATAAGCTCGACAAACAACGACACGAATCCGTGAACTTTATATTAAGGTTATGGCCCTTGGCAGCGCACACCCAGAGGGGGGCCAGAGGTTAAACAGTCAAGAAAAATAATAACAACTAATAGTGAATAACAGTGTGAGGGCCCAAAACCCAAGCCCAAGGCAACAACAACTCAGAATGACTAGAGCTTCTACTGCATCAGGGTGCAAGCCTTGCTGTCCCAATCAACCCTTCGAGATGCGTCAAGCGGCTGGAAAAGCTAGATAGAAAAGCTAGATGTCGGAAGGCAAAACCGTGAACTTTATAAATTACTCTATGAAAGCTTCACTCAAACGTGCACCCACACATCGAGCTAGAACCGTTGGCTGTACAATTCAGTCCACAAAAAGGTCTTCAAATGGTTTACGTAATTCGGCTGGTACGGGACTCAAGTCGGGTGTTCCGTCCTGCAACTCCGAATACCAATGATTCAAACTGGCCATAACCTTCGAAATGCGTTGCTCCATTATGTCCATCTTGGTGTCAAAATCGCTTGTAGAGCCTGATATTAGATGCTCAGGATAACGAGACATGAACTCACTCTGAATCTCCTCGAGTATTCGGCCAAATTGTTGTGGAAGGGCGAGTTCATTGCAGAGATTATATCGTCCTTCGTATACTTGCTCACCAACTTTGGCGACGCTGAACCAGAGAAGTTTTTGAACATTCTCTTGTACTTCGCTCAACCCTGAGAATTCCCAAATACATATCAAGAATGTGCGCCACAAAAGCAAGGCCATTTGCTTAGTTTCCGGGGATGGCTGGGATGCTTCCACGATAAGATGCCCAAAAGCATCCCGTAGCTTTCGGCGCAGTAGGCGTTGGAAAGCACGAACCCTTCCGACTTCATCTCCTCGGTCTGAAATCTGGAGTAATGCTTGAAAAAGCCCATTGAGTTTGCCACAACTGGCTGTCAGCCAGGAGCTGTTGGATGATAGAAGCAGCTTCAGGTGTTGGAACTTATCATCACTCCCTCGTTTGATGGTGCCCTCCAATCCAAATATTAACTGGGGTACTTCCGTGTTCACTCCAATGAAGAAAGCCGCCTCTCCAAATAAATTTGCAAGCTCGAGAAAGCGCGCCGAGTGATCAAAACAATACGCTGGATCTCTAGTTCCATCGGGTTTTATCGGTCCGCGAACGAAGGCCAATTCTTTACTCGCAGTGGGATCCCAACCCTGTGTTTTATCGCGACGTGTCGTGCTAACTTCGGTAGAACATTGATAGGGACGGAGTCTTGGAATCCTGCGTCGGAATCTCAATAGAGAAGATTCGACAAACTTGCGTGAAGGGTTCATCTCTTGATAGACACGGAAGGGCGAATCACTCCGTATAGTTGGTGAATTGGCTATCGATATGAGGGTCCCGAAAAAAATTTGAGCCGCTGTGTCGCGTTCGTCCTGGCTCTGAGGGGCTAGGATCTTTCTGGCTCCATCGCCCACGTATTCTTCGACTACATCAGCCAAAAAAATACCATTGTGGACCGTATCGAAATTTTCAGTCAGATTTCGTAAAACATCCTTGCGTAGCTGCCTCCAAACGAGGTCTTTCGAAGGGCCTTGACTGCACTTTAGCCCGTTACCCGAATTTTGTTCCCCTAGGAAAGGGAAAGCGTGACGTAGGAAAGCCACTTTCTTGTTCGAATGGGTATGCAAAGTCACAATCAAGTCCAAATCAAAGCCTTCCAGGCTGTTTCTGAGACTGTCCGGTGTGTTCCCTCGGAGAAGCTCCAGCTGTTTCGGCAAGTGTTCCCAGAAGTTGGTCCAAGAAGGAAGTTTGCCGATACATACTGAAGAATAGATCCACAATGCGGTGCGTACACGACGCTTTCGATCCATGAAATCTGCGAATTCAGCCTCTGAGAGCTCGCTTCGGGCTTCCTAATTAAGCAGATGAGCATGTTGAGTCAAAGTGGTCATGGTTATTGGTCCGCTTACCTGCTCAGGACTGGCATCACTCTTTCTGGAACGACTAAGCATTAGAATGAACAAAAGAGAATAAATAAACTCTTTCTGTCCTTCAGAATTATCTCTGGCGTGATTCGTGGCACGCTGAAGAAATCGGAATAAGGACAGTTCCGCATGACGGTGGCACAACCATTCTGAGACACAGGATGCAGCAAGGCCCATATGACTTGGACAAGAAGCAAGCTTGTCAAGATCCCCAACCCCACGAGGTGTGATTTTACTTCTAAAACAAAAAAATGCAAGATTTGACTGGATCTTGTCAGCATCTATTGCGCCTAACAGGTTTAGTGTAGGTGAACTTACGACCCACTCGAACATATCGCCCCCTGATGGTTCGCAAGGGAAGTCAATTGCCTGAGTGAGGGGGAAATTTTTGAGAAGTTGTGTTTGAGTGTCAGCTATCTGGTGCAAGGAAGGTGACCTATGCATTCCATGTGGAAAGCAAAGCAAACGGAATCCACAGTAAACAAATCGGCAATGCAACTTGACTGCGGCCTGTTGACTAAACAAGTAGGACGAGAACTTCTTGTTAGACACGTTATACGGAAACCCTTCGTATTGTTCCGAATGGTAACGAAGATATTCCAAAACGGCAGTCGCTTGGTCAATTCCTAGCCGTGCTGGTATGTGGTGGTGCCTCGAAGTGTCTGAACGGGACGAGCCAGATATAAGCGCAAGTTTGGGACATTACCAGGCTTTACGAGGTATAATTTGGTACTTACTTAAAAAGAATGCTCCAGCTTCTATGATGTCTAGAAATTGCGCCTTGGTGCAAGGGCCTCTCCAAAGTCGTGGTTTGCGTATTGCTAGACACGCTTCGCATGGAATTCCACCTTTGCACTAAAGAAACAGCTGTAAATAATCATGATCTATCAAGATGAAGTGATGCATTACCGGAATTCTAGTCCACCAACAACGAACACAAACCCCATTCAGCCGTGCCATCTGCTGTTGCTGTGCCTGTACCTCTGTCAAGCGACCTATCCGCCCTCCTCGCCTGGCTGGAGGGAGAGGGCCCTGGTATCGAATAATGGGACCAGAAGCGATTTGAAGAGTGTCCATTTGTTTTGGAGCGCTCGCAATACACCAAGTATTGGTGTATTCGTCGGTGCGTTGTTGTTCCGCCAGAATTGAGGGCATCATGGTGATTTCCGAAAGCATGGTGTAATTCGAGGAGCCTATCCAAGTGGCAGCTGGGTCCCATGTAAGCTTTCCATGACTTACGTCGCCTGAAGAGCCTGAAGAAAAAAGTTAAATCAATTTTAGCAGCATAAACAAGGTATAACAAAGATAAGCGGGTTGGGGGAGATGGTTGACTGACTTGGAACTTGGGCCTGGTGATATTGCAGGGAACGGTTGTGGCCCCGCAACGTTTCCCACCGACTCTGATGAGGTTGAGGCCGCGGCGGAGAACTGAAACAAGTAGTGTCGAGGGTCTCATTCGTGGACTCAAACGTGAGAGGCGCAAGATTGTTCAGCTCAGGAAGCTGCCAAAGCCAATTCTCCTCGGAGAGTTGAGGCAACGGCGGGTCGACTGGCGCCGGAAGTTGGATATTACTGAAGTCAGAGGAAGCTAGATCGGCCATGGGAATTGTTTGGTCTGTGGTATTGAAGGCGTCGGTCATTGCTGCGTCTAAAGAAGATTATCAGCCAGGTACTCAAGTCAACATTATGAGGCTTGTTACATGCCTTGGTCTTCAACCATACACCCACCCTCAGGCTGACTAAGGTCCATAAGAGGTGGAAATTCGAAGTCGAATGACTGAAATTCGGACACGTTGAGGTTTTCCAGAAATTTTGAAGGCCCGGGGTCATCTGGTCGGTGTGTATCTGGAGGAGCTTGGGAATCAGAGGCCCCTTGCTCGAGAGGAATGTGCTGGTAGACACCCGCGCCCTGAAGCGGTGCCATTGTGATGAAAGGTCTGCTTGTACGTTTGATCAATTGAGAACATTTTGAGGATGGATGATGCGGTTCTTATACTCGAGACGAAGACATCCTCCAGGCGGACCAGAAGTTGCCTTACCGTTGCTGCAGCCAATGAGAACAAACATCGGTGAGCCACTTTTTCAAGGGAATAGGTGGCGCCCAATAAGAGGAATTATCGGTAGAGGAAAATGGAGCTCTTGAATCCTAAAGCGGTAAAGATTATTGTAGGCTCGTTAGTCACTGCTTCGTCTTGGTGCGTAGAACTTGTGTTCAGCGGGTGTCTGTTAATCCGTTGGGTTGTGCATACGTTATGTAAATGGAAGTATCGAACTGGACTTATGCAATAATGGACACCCTGATGCCAAATGCGCTTCCAAATGTCTCACTTTGCTCCATGCCCTGAGCTGCTTACTCCCCGTAGTGCAATCGCGAATAGGTGAATGGTTTTAACTTCCACTTCGTACGTTGGTTAGTGGTATTAATCTCATCTGAAGTTATCCTCAAAATAGCTTCAAATCGCCAGAAGTTGGGCCTTTTCCGAACATGACACCACCGCCAGCCAAATTTGACATTATTCAACAAGTCTTGCCAATGCAAAAAAAAAAAAAAGACCAAGTCAAAAAGCCGTCTCATGTCCAAGGAGAGTATTTCATTCGTTAGACCTGTGAGTATCTGTATGTTCTAAGGTTCTATTCTAATTTTCTTTTCGCACGTGTCTCCGATTTATTGTTATAAGATCTAGTATGTATAGCAAAGAACGCTGCCTGTGGTAGACATGACATCGCTAACTCTAACATCCTTTGCCATTCCACCTACCAAAAGCAAATCGGCCAAAGCTGCTCTGCCTGTCGCATTGCTTCCAGCGCTCTTTTTCACTCCAGAGTAGTCTGTTTGCCTCGTCTTGGGATTCGCTTGCTGCCATTGCCACCATAGTCGATCAATTTGTGCATGATGCAAGAAAAATACGGGATCTGTGAGAATTTGTTAACAATTTTTCGTCCACAGAACAGGACGATTAAGATATGACTTACCGTTGGGCGATGTAGATGGGTTCATTTCTCCACCCATGGCCGCGTGGATGACGCCATGGGGACCTCCTTCCAACGCAGTGTGATACGAGGCAAACTTGGCGTTCTTCTGTACGATACCGACATACGTCGCATTATAAACTGACGCAAGGCTGATCGAGTCCTCGGTTTCGCCGTCTATCAAGCTTCGGTAAAGGCAGTGGGGTTCGTACTTGTATTCGGTAGGGCTGATGCTGGTGTATGCGCCACGCAGTTTAGAGAAAGGACCGTTACTGACACATCGGATCGTCTGTCCTTCGAGTATCTCAGTCCGGGTGTCACTGCCGTCACCACCAATTCCCAGTTTTGATGACATGACAGGGGATTTGGCTAATTTCTTGGCATCTTTAGTCCAGTCCCAATATCTGCTCAAGAAGTTAGATCATACAGCGGTGGCGATCTCATGCCATACACTTACGTGGCATATCCAGTGTATCCACAATCTCGAAGCGCGCCTTCGTAGATATGAGTGAAGTATCGGTGCCATGGCAGGAACGCAGCAACGTTGTGAACTTTATAAGAGCTGAATTAGTACTGACAGCGCAATTCATGAATTATATTTGTTATTTACTGATCAAGTTGTATTTGTGGTGTACATAGGCGAAGTCGTCATAGAGCGTCGTCTTTAGTCCCAATCGTGATGGCTTTGTTTTGAGGCATAAAACTGCGTTGATATAGCTCTGTTTATCGGCGTCCTTTAGTTGTCGCCATTCTACCCTCTTCGTAGGGTTCTTGCATGACGAGGGAGCATATCCGTTGGGGACAGCGGCTGCAAAGCCGATAAGGGTAATGATATAAGCAAACAACATGGCCAGTGAATGGTCGATGTTATGCAGTAAGTAATGGAACGAACGAGAAAAGAGATGAGGGAATAGTCGATAGGACTCAGTTATAAAGAGCCCAGACTATACGAGATCAAGTGAATGGTTTTCTATTAGGTCTGTCTATACTTAGGTCGCAGGTCATAGCGGGAACTCGGAATACGAGAATCGGGAGTCTAAAAGACCGCGCAGCTCTTAGTACAGCCTATTGCAGTTAGTCGATTGGATTGACCGCTTGTCTAATGTTTTAAGCCGAAGATAGGATCGACATTCTAAGAACGAGCAGTTCTAATTTGTTCGCTTATAGGTCTGTAGGCTGCACCAATATGACACTCGTCTCGGAACTACCGTTGTGGAATGTGCGGCCCACCTCAGTCTAGACTCTGGGTTTCCTCGGCCCGCCCGCAGCACCGACTCAGCTTAGAATGGCAGCAGCCCAGCTCTAAAAAGCGAATTGGGGTTTGGTGTGCTTGAGTTTCGCCCCCAAAACAATCAGTATCTCATCTAGGGCATCGTTGGCCAAATCAGGCTCTCGTCAATTTCGACATGAGGCCAGAAAGCCTAACCTAGGGTTAGCTTATTCCGCAGTCGAGAGTTTGGTACGACTTACAGAAGAGTCGAGATCCAGCCAATCAGCCGTTTGCCACTCGTCAAGGAGACGGGGATCGTAAACAAGGTTGGGGTCGTCTTGGTATACTTCCACTAGGTCGCCGGTCACTGCGCCACTGGCATCCACAGTTCCCGAGGTATCCAGCCCGCTGGTATGACCCAAACTGTGTGTAGGTCCTGGCTGATCCGAATCAGTTGTAGGTGCCGGACGCGTCGACGGATTCTTTGCTGCTGTTCGAAACTCCTCGAGGATGACTGCATATCTGCGACTTGGAGAATTCGATGCGGTGGCACGGGCGAGATGTGTTTGGCATCTCTCGGCCAACTCGATCAGCTTCGTCCGATTCTGCTTTCCAATCAACCGGCCGGTCCGTCGCTGCTGGATTTCCCAGACGTAGGTGACGACAAGCGCGCAAAAGGTCACGTAGTGTGTCCACCAAAAGGCGTGGAAGATCGGGCCCTCCTGGGCCATATAGTCGACAGTCTCGAGAACAGCCTTTGCGGCTCCCATACATTCGTTTACTTGGTTTTCGTACGTCGTCGTGGACGTTCCTAGGAGGAAGAGCCGATTTGCATGCATGATCGCGTGTGAGTGGGCAAGTTTGAGGACGGTCGCTTGTCTTCGGTAGCTGGTGATCAGCATGGAAGGCCGGATGGACCCTAGATGCAGTGGTAGGCTTGCGTGCCAGTCGTGGATGCGTTGGTTGAGTTTGTGAGCGGCTCCGACACGTTCTTGGTTGGTGATGTCTCTATGTGTGTAGACTTCTCTCGATATGGAACCGATGATTTGGGCAATTCTACGCATAGTTAGGATAGATACATGAGGTAAAATAGCAACGACATACCTGGCATGAAAGACCAATGCATCAATATGACAGTCCTCGGGATTCTCTGGTCCGTCGCCTGGTCCCATGACAGTCATCTCATCATCGTTGACTCTGTCGGGGAATTCCTGGTCAATATCGTCATCATGAAAATGACGAGGGCGCCCAAAGACAACACCCAAGTAGTTGTCGAGGACATACGCAGTCCAAAACGTGCGAATGGAGCACTGTGTATGGATGTAATCGGTGTGAGAGATCCGGCGCCTTTTGGCGCTGGCGCGACGATGGAGGCCGAGGGCGGAAATAAGCTGCAGAACGTTGCCAAACACGTACCAGCTGCGGTTGAAACGAGACGTGGTGAGCAGATACAGAACATGTACGAGTCTAGCCTGCGTCGACTCCAACTTGGGATATCCCGACTCTTCGTCGGCAAGACGGGCAGAGATGACGAAGAGCTCGTCGCTTGCTCGCAGTGCACGAGCTTCGTCGTCCGCAGAGAGGAACCCTTTGGACTTCTCTTGGTGTAAGGTAGCTACTGCAAGAGCCGCTAGGACAATGGCTGCTTTTGCGCGGCCAAGTTCATGCCATACTGGCTGTCTGTCCTGGACATTCTTCTCAATGGTACAGAGCCAAGTCTCGACAGTTGGACGGTGTAAAATGCGATACGTCGCAATACAGACATCGAAATATAGAGAAAGCAGTTTCCTTCCTTCGGTCGGACTGGGTAGGGGTATTGGGAAATTCTCGTCAATCTCCGGCAAAGGTCTATCACCAGCCGTGTACAACGACTGGCTCTCTGCAGACGATTTGGCGGCATCGGACGGCCGATTGCTATTCTGAGCTGACAGGCGTTTCCAGGCTCGATGTAAAAAAGTCAGACCAGATGTTGGGTCGAATACTTGGCCCTGGATCTCCATGGCCATGCTCAGTTCTGGGGAAGCTCTTGATGGAGCCGTGCTGTCGCGAGATTGCATATACGCGCCAGACATGTCGTCGTGAGGCTCTGTGCGCGACCGAGTAGGATCGGAGATAGCTTCAAAGCCGACCTCGTCTTCCTGGGACGGGGCACCGGGTTCGTATGAGAGCCGCGAGTGAGCATCCGACTGCGGTGGCGTGGGAGGTCGGCCACGCGTGTACTTGGCATCATACAGACACACGCGATCCTTGGCCACGCACTTTGCGCAGGGCTGATCGCCGCTGCACTTGGCCTTTCTGGACTTACAAAAGTCGCACGCCCTGCTCACCTTGCGCAGCTTGCGGTTACTTTGGGAGCCCTGACCCTGAGGCGAGTGCTCAGACGACACGACGCTGCGTTTCCGGCCTGAGTAGTAGGTCCTCGACGAAGCTGTCGCTGGGGAGACGACCAAGCTGGGCTCCACTGAGTCGTCTGGCATATACTGGCCAGGCCCAGGAGGAGGCACCGGATAGGTTTGCGCGTTCATTGGAGGCCTGTGGGTTATCAAACAAGGCGGTGTTCTTGAGTGAACGCGATGAGATGACGGAAAAAGATATGGGGAACGGAAAAAGACTGAGTGGAATGGCGGAGAAGGTCCCATATAAACAGGGGAGTGCTGCGGGGAAACCGTCTCTCCCCGCATAATGTGAACCGGCGTAGTTTGAACGACCCACATGAGGCGATTATGACATTGATCTTCTGACGGGCTTTTGGACATGGATCACACGAGTCATGCCGAGAATCGAGGTTGATTGAGTAGGTGTATCAATATTAACGTTTCATCGCAGAAATTCCTGAGAGGCCCATGTTGATCACGGTTGAAGGTGGACTCAATCTCCACCAGACATTGCATAGGTTAACACGCACAACTCAACTGGCTTATTTTTGCTCTAAGTGTCTAGTTCGTATCTTGAGGTTCTACAGAATTCGGTACATAGTCTAACTATTCGGTGCTTCTAGTATAATCCCACTACCCATAGCACGAACTGCAATACCTGGATCACACACCATCACCATCCCCACAACCACTACTTTAAAGGATATACTTGAACAGGGGACTCTTGTCTCCCAGTTTCATCAGCTGCGCCTCAGTATACTGTGCCCGAATGTCCTCCTCGGAAAGCTTAGCCTTCTTGGCATTGCCCCATTTGTAAGTCAGCTCCAGGAGCAGAGCGACGAGAACACCCGACGCGCCAAAGGCCAGCGAAAGACCGAATCCAGTGTGGTACTGCGGGGCTTCCTTGTCCAGGTACATGTAGGAACCGATGATGCCACCGATATTGCCGACGCAGATGTTGAAAGCGACTCCGATTGATCGTCTACTGGACGGAGCGAGATTGTTGGCCGCCCAACTACTGCCCGCGGGCTGGACGGGGTAGATGCCGATGCATGTGAGAACGAGTGCAAAGTATCCAGGTCCAATGTTGCTGCCTCCAAGCTCTCCGTTGAAGCCCATGACAACCGAGTATCCGATTGCGATCAAAGCCAGGGGAACGGCCACGAACGGCATGCGCCAATGGAAGTGATCAGATAGCCGAGCGAAGAAGATGGATGAAAGAGCACCAGCGACATATGCTGGAACAGTCATCAACTGCGCGTTGGTGTTTGTGAATCCCATGGCCTTGACGATCGAAGGCAGCGTGAACTTTGTGCCGTACGAGCAGGCGCTGATGCACAGCAGAATGTATGCCTGCATGTACAGGCGCCAGTTCTTGAGAACCATCTTCAAGTCGTACCAGTCAAACTTCTTGTCCGTCGACTCTTCGGCGAACCGGCCGCCCTGCTTGATGAAGCTCTGCAACTCCAAGAACCGAATCTCCTCGGGCGACAGCCATCGCGTGGACAGGGCAGGAGAGTCGATGAGCAAGAAGAAGCACGACACGCCTAGGAGAACCGTGACGATGCCTTCGAGAAGGAAGATCCAACGCCAGCCCTCGTATCCTCCGACACCGTCCATCTTGGCGATGCCAGCAGCCAGTAGGCCAGAGAAGGCACCCGAAAGCGCGCTGGTGCAGTAGAAGTAGGCGATTCGCGTAGCCAGATCCTTGGGCATGTACCAAAATGTACAGAGGTACACAGCGCCGGGGTAAAAGCCGGCCTCAAAGACACCTAAAAGCATGCGAACTGCAAGAAGCCCACCAAAGCCCTTTACGACGCCGTGAAGCGTCATGATAACTCCCCAGGTGGTGACAAGGCCACCGAGGTAATACGAAGGCCTCTTGAAGTTCTTGAGGAGCATGTTGCTTGGAACCTCGAGGAGAATGTAGGGGATGAAAAACAGGCTGAGAATAATGTTCCACTGGTTACCGACAAGCTTCAGGTCATCTGCGAGGCCTTCGATCTTGGCATTGCCAATATTCGCTCGGTCGAGATGGGAGATCAAGTACAAGACTGCGAGCATGGGGATCAATCGCAAGTCGACCTATTTTCGCGTCTCATCAGTCTCCATCGCTCAACTTCAACTCTAGATTCAACATACCTTGCGAATGACCTGCTTTCTTTGCGCAGGAGAAAAATTGGCGTAAAAGTCAGCATCGTCGTTGCTGAGACCCAAAACGCGGATGTTGTCGATGGTGTGGACACGAGTGCTCTTCTCAGGGTCGTCCAAGTCTCGGTCCATCTCTTTGTCGTCGACCATGACAATCTCGGGCTTGTCGAGCTGGTGGGTGCCTGAAGACATTGTAGACGCGTCACAAGTTCGATGCCGAGTGTGTTGGAGTAGGTTGAGGTTGAAATGAGAGCTCTTTGAGTTGTCATGAGCATGTTCGACGCGCGTGAGTCGTATTATAACCACGACAGGGCACCTGGCCTAGTCTCAACACTGCCGTATGACCGTTCCGTCGCGTTAATCTCCAATTGCCGAGCGGCCATGTTGCTCTCTCCCAGTCAATAGAATGGTGAGACTTACCCCAGACCCCGCATTGGCAGTCTGGGGAACGGAAAAGTGGTGGCTGGAGTAGCTTCCGGATATTAATCCGCTTGACGGATTTCTGCGGCGCCTGGTCAAGAGACGAACTGGACCACAATTTTGGGCGGATTTGTAGATAAGGCGACTTTGCGTGTAGAAGCGATCCAGGTAAGCCATGAGTTGGTCGGATTCTCGTTTGTGATGACTTTGTCAATGGGTTGAGGCATTGACGATCTCGACCCGGAGACGCCCGCCACTCGCTGTTCCAAGACCTAGGCCAGTGGCGGATTCCCACGCTATTAGTAACGGACACTTTTCCGACACTTCTCTAATTGACTCTCGCGTGCAACGGCATTCCCTCCGGCATGTGGACGGACTCTCTGGGACCGTTGACGCAAACTTACCTCTCCGTGAGAGCCGATGCAGATCTTCACGGCCTGTCATAACAGTCCTCGTCCCTCGAGCGTAAATAACGCCGTAAATGCGGCGACTCTATCAGTCTATCACATCACGCCATCAGCATTCTCTCACAATGCCTGCCTCTGTCTACGTTCCCAGTCCCTTAGAGAGCCTGCCGAGTGACTCGGACAACCTCCGAGACTTGGCAGCCCCTAAAACCGCCGTAGTTGACGATGACTCGTCACTACGGACGGTGGATGGCTTGGTTCGCCGGAGGGCCTTGTTGCACCCGGACGCCTATGCAGTCTCCTATCCTTCCTCCGGCACCGTCTTTGTCCACTACACGGTTCAGCAATTAGACATCTTTGCTTGGAGAGTTGCCAAACACTATGAGGCCAAGCTACCAGTGCGACGGAGCTCGGGCGAAAAGCCAATGGTCGTGGCTATGCTGGGGCCGTCCAATCTTGAGTACCTCATCACAATGCTTGCCCTGAGCAAGCTTGGCCACACAGTATTGCTGTTGTCCACGAGGATACCACAAGTAGCTATCGAATCTCTCATCAATACCACTGGAGCCTCAGCGATTGTCGCCGACGGTCGACATGTGGAGATTGCGGGCGAAGTTCAAAAGTCAATCCCTACCCTACAGCTTCTCGACATTGCTGGGCGAAATGCGTTTGAGTTCTCCATCGAGGCGCATGGTGATACTCAGATCGGCACTGCGTTAGATGGTGATGTTGAGACGAAAAACATTGCTTTTATTATTCACTCTAGTGGTATGTCACTTTCCTGCCTTTAACTCACGCAAGCTAACAAAACAGGCTCCACGGGTCTTCCAAAACCCATTTATCAGACTCACAAGTCATGTTTAGCCAACTACGCTACAAGCATGGAAATGAAGGCATTCATAACGTTGCCGCTTTTCCACAACCACGGCATCTGCAATTTGTTCCGGGCGATCCACTGCCAAAAGCCAATTTACCTATACAACGCCAACCTTCCCCTGGCCCAGGAACACCTGCTCAAGATTATGAGAGACCATAAGTTTGAGATCTTTTACGGGGTGCCGTATGCGCTTAAGCTCCTTGCCGAGACGGACGAAGGCATCGAGCTGCTACGGGAGCTCAAGATTGTCATGTATGGAGGATCTGCGTGCCCTGACGATCTTGGCAACCTGCTTGTGGACAATGGTGTCAATCTTGTGGGACATTACGGCGCGTGAGTCTCCCGATATTCTTACACTGAGGAACTTGCTAACTTGAGTAGCACCGAAGTTGGTCAGTTGATGACCTCATTCCGACCGGAAGGCGATAAGGCCTGGAACTATGTCCGCGAAAACGACAAGCTGGCCCCTTTTCTCAAATGGATCCCAAGAGGACCATTGTACGAATGCTCTGTCACAGATGGGTGGCCTGCAAAGGTTCAGTCCAACCAAGACGACAACTCCTACAGAACCAAGGATCTCTTTGAACCCCACCCAACAATCCCTCGAGCCTGGAAGTACATCTGCCGAATTGACGACACACTTGTCCTCGTCAACGGCGAAAAGTTCAACCCTCTGGCCATGGAGGGTTCGATTCGGTCGAACAAGAACATCACGGAAGCAGTCGTCTTCGGTGCTGGGCGACCCTACCTCGGCATTCTCATCGTACCCTCACAGATCTGGGCCGGGAAGTCCAACGACGAGATCCTGGAGGCGATCTGGCCAGTTGTTGACTCTGCCAATCAATCTGCAGACGCCTTTGCGCGCATTTCCAAGGGAATGATCCGCTTGCTTCCCCAGGATTGCGACTACCCGCGCACTGATAAAGGCAGCGTGATTCGACAAGCATTCTGCAAAAAGTTCCAGGCACACATTGACGAGGCGTACGATACGGAAGATGTCAACGCTGCCGATTTGAAGCAGCTGGACTTGCCCGAACTGCAGACTTTTGTGAGAGATCTCCTAGCAAAGACACTTGCCACGGAGAAGCCCGTTGCCGACGACACCGACTTCTTCCTCTTGGGCCTCGACTCTCTGCAAGCGATCCAGATGCGAAGCGAAATTCTCAAGACGGTCGACACTGGAGGCAACAAGCTTGGTCAAAACATTGTTTTCGAGCAGCCGTCGATTGAGAAGTTGAGCCAATTTTTGCTGAACCTTCGAATTGGCCAGGACGCCGCGACCAAAGTGTCCATCGAGGATGAGATGAGAGAGATGATTGGCAAGTACGAGACTAAGCTGCCAAATGACTCTAACTTCTCAGTGGTAAGTTCTTTCCCGCGCGATGATTGGCTTGTTACTCACATTTGTAGGTTGTCACTGGTACAACTGGATCACTTGGTGCCCACGTCGCTGCAAAACTCGCAGTTAATCCCCAAGTCAACCGCATTTACTGTCTCGTCAGGGCTCGTGGTCCCGCTGAAGCACTTGAAAGAGTCAAAGACTCGATGGTCCAGCGACGAGTCTATCACACTCTCCCTCTTGAAGCGCGGCGCAAACTCGTCGCACTGCCATCGGACTTGTCTGACGCGAAACTCGGACTGTCAGACACGGACTACAAGTCTATAATCACGGATCTCCGTACAGTTATCCACTGCGCATGGTCTGTCAACTTCAACATGCAGCTGTCGAGCTTCGCCCCAAGCATTGCTGGCGTGGTCAATCTGATTTCTCTGTGCAAGTCATCTGCCTCGCCAGCTTCCATGAACTTCTGCTCTTCCGTGAGCACCTGTTCTCGTGCCACGACCTCGAGCGTTCCGGAGGCTGTTCCTAGCCTGGAGTGGGCGCAGGGTATGGGATACGCGCAGTCCAAATCCGTTGCCGAGCACCTCTGCGCCAAGGCAGCGTCTCAAGGAGTCACGTCGAGAGTGCTGCGCGTTGGTCAGATCGTCGGTGACACGAAACATGGCGTTTGGAATGCCCGTGAGGCCGTCCCCATGATGATGCAGACAGCCGTCACGGTTGGCGCGCTGCCAAAGCTCAAGGAGACACCATCATGGCTTCCCGTTGACACCGTTGCCGAGGCGGTGGCTGATATATCGTTGTCCGACGCGGGAAGTGTCTTCACTAATGTGACAAATCCGAAGATGTTTAGTTGGTCTGACGATCTTCTTCCTGCTCTGCGGAGGGCTGGGCTGTCATTTGACGAGGTTGAGCCAAAAGAATGGGTGCAGAGGCTCCGAACTTCTAATTCAGATCCAAAAGCCAACCCTCCCATCAAGCTGGTCGACTTTTTTGCCTCCAAGTACGACAAGACCGATTTTGCGCCGTCAAAGTCGTTTGACACCGACATTGCTTGCTCACTGTCTCCCGCTCTGGCTAGTGCACCCGTTTTAGACCAAGATCTCGTCGACAAATTCGTCGGGTACTTCCTCAAGGCTTCGTGGAAGCCTCAGTCCAATGAAACGTCTTCAAAAACGGCCATCTTAGTTGCTGGTCCAGCCGGGAGTGGCAAGTCTACCGTCGGAGCTGCTGTCTCTCAATCGCTCGATGTTCCCTTTATTGAAGGCGACAGCCTCCACAGCAGATCAGCCGTTGAGAAGATGAGATCGAATACAGCTCTGACAGATGAAGATCGCGGCCTTTGGCTCGACCGGATTTCTGCTCGTGCAGAATCTACCTTGTTTGAACTAGGTTACGACTCCGTCGTCATCAGCTGCTCAGCGCTGAAACTTGAGTACCGCTCAAGGGTTCGTACTACCTTAGCCGAGCGAGGTGTCAAAACTATCATTTTCGACCTTCAATCTGGAAAGGAGGTGCTGGTGGAAAGACTGCAGCAAAGAAAGGGACATTACATGAGCGCAGCTATGGCGGATGGACAGCTGAGCTTGCACGAAAATCCTGGTGTCGATGAAGTTGATGTGTTTCCCGTTGATGCAGAGGCGGAAGTACAAGATGTCATTGCCGAGGTGAAGAGACATTTGGACGCGATTTGACAAAAGACTCGGGTGTGAGAGTCTAATGTAGAACACTTGAAAGTATTTAGAGTTGCCATATCGAAGAGTTTTTGACTGCAAATTATTGGTTGGTTGGTCTGCCTTGCAAGGGTCATATCGGGCGTATCAAGTTATTAATACTATTGGCTGACCCCGATGTTATAAGTGTGAGCTTTGCGTTGCAATTAGCTATTGCTGACATTCGAGTTGAATCTCTCAGCTGCGCAAAGCAGTCTTGTCATCTATCTTTGATCTGTTGTAACTACAACTTCCCCCAACTTTGAACCCTTATCTGGTGTTCTGCTGGGGTCTCCATCTTAGTTGAACCCCACTCAGCAAAGTGCCTGCAGAATGGACGTATGACATTCTGTCATCTGCACTAGGTGTGTCATCACCGCCCACTCCACTATCTCCGTCTTCCCCGCTCAAGCCGTCTCTGCGTCTGGGCCGTCGTGTTGAAGTTTTCCTGGTCGCCCGTTTCGGCCTTTACTCTATCTCAGCTTTGAACTATACACGTGGCGGGCATCTTTTCTTGATAACACGTATCGATTAAGTTACCCCAACTGTCGTATTGTGGCTAAGTCCATTCTACGTTATTTCCCTCAACTAATCTCAGCCATGGGTTCTCCGCATCCTCCTCTGACGCAGTACGCTGCATACATTCCCCCCGATATAGGCGTTCCCAGGATTGGGCATTATGATCTGGAGGCTAAGACTATTCAACCCCTCTCTTTCACTTCCGGCACGCCCATTTCAGACCTCTACCAGGTGATTGAAGCTGGCTCCTCAAGGATTATTGCCAATGGGACGGCCGTCCCTGTCACCGACGTCAAGGTCTTGCCCCCTATTTCTGGCCGCGATATTCTGGCTGTCGGAAAAAATTACATGGAACATGCCAAGGAGTTCAATAGCTCCGGGTTCGATAGCTCCGACAAGAACGACAGACCGAGTCATCCCGTCATTTTTACGAAAAGAGCCACCTCAATCATTGCCGACGGGGAAGAAATCTACTCTCATCCTTCATTCACTGAAACAGCCGACTATGAAGGAGAGATTGGCGTCATCATGGGGAAAGCGGGCTTCCGCATCAAAGAGGCCGACGCCTGGAAGCACGTTTGGGGCTACACTATCATCAATGACATGACCGCTCGAGAACGCCAGAGAGACCACAAGCAGTTCTTCATTGGGAAATCCCCGGATACGTTCTGTCCTATTGTAAGTTACCCAAGTTCGAATCAGAAATGTAGTTCTCACGCTAGCAGGGTCCGATTGCTGTCCCAAAAGAGCAATTGCCATCTACACTCAGACTTGAGACACATGTCAACGGAGAGCTTCGTCAGAGTGCTACCAGCGACGACCTCATTTTCTCTATTCCAACCCTCATAAAGACTATATCTGAGGGTCAGACTCTGCAACCGGGTGATGTGATTGCCACGGGAACGGTGAGTAGACAATGCGAGACTCTTCTTCGATCCAAATCCATCTAACTCTTTCGTTAGCCTGCTGGTGTCGGTATCGGAAAGAAGCCCCCAGTTTACCTCATACCTGGAGATGAGATTGCAATTTCCATCACCGGGCTCGGCACGCTGCGGAACAAAATTGCTCTGCTCAAGTTTAGCGACTATAAGGGTTCCGTCGTCTCCAAGTCTTCAATTGCACTGACCAACTCCTCCAAATCGCTTGGTTTTGACGCTGGTCTAACAAGTCTCCATGGCAAGTTGCTCAACTATCAGAAGACTGGTTCGGGTAACGACCATTTGATTTTCGTTCATGGCCTCGGTGGGACCCAGGAATACTGGACTCCTCTTGTCTCAACCCTGTCCTTGTCTGACTCGGATGCCCACTCGCTTCACTTTTTTGACCTAGAAGGCCACGGGTTGAGCCCTACGCATCCTCTCAATGAGCTGAGCGTAGAGTCATTTGCCTCTGATATCAAGTCTGTCTTTGGTGCTGCTCAGATCTCCCCGTCCAACCCGGGCACACTTATCGCACATTCTCTCGGGTGTTTGGCAGCATTCAAGTTCACTCTCGACAACCCGACGCTTGTGAAAAAGCTCATCTTGCTTGGGCCACCGCCGTCACCACTTCCCGAAGCCGCCGTGCGCGATGCATACTCTCAGTCGGCTCTAGTAAGAAGCAAAGGCATGAAGGCTATTGTCGACGCGGTTGCTGAGGCTGGAACGTCGCTTCGGTCGAAAAATTCAAACCCGGTTGCAGTGGCAGCTGTAAGATTGAGCCTACTTGGCCAGGATCCGGAATCATACGCCAAAGCCAGCTGGGCACTTGCTAGAGCAACACAGGAGCTGGACATTCAATCAATCAATGCCAAGACGTTAATCATCACTGGCGACGAGGACAAAGTATCGCCTCCAGAACTGTGCGAGAAGTATTCCCAAGAAATCAAGGATTCTCAACATGTTGTGTTGAATGAATGCGGGCACTGGCATGTATTCGAGGACCTTCAGGGGGTTAGCAAGGCTCTTCGGGAATTTCTCTAACTTAGATGAACGAGTGCTGCTCTCTTTAGGAATTTCCTGACCATCAATTTGGTGCAGAAGACGAGACAAGTTACAGCGCTATGTAGAGGGTTGGTAGGGTAGTGGGGTCATCAACGACTCAAGAATGACGCGATGCAATCCAATAGCATCGTCCGGATCTCATCCGATGAGGTAACCACTTGAGGAATATAATCCCCGCTTTAGTGAGATGACATTCAGTAACAATCACGAGGCCTGGATTTTCTCTCAGTTCTAAATGCTTAATTTTCAGTTTCAGCTTGGTGAGGATTCGGAACATCAATGCAAACCCACGCAGTTCGCAAACCTCACGCACAAAGAGGACACTCCCTGCTATTTCGACAAATGAGACTCAACGAGCCATGTCTGACATCGAGAATCCCAAGGTAGAAGGACCTCGAGCAAAGTCCATGATCTATTTTACAGATGTTAGGATCGTAGACACACCCGGCCGGGGCCCTTATGAAGGAGACGTTCTGGTTAAAGGTAAATTCTTTGTCTAGATTTCGTCCCAATGTGGTACTGAGACGGCACAGGCGACAAAATCACTGCCGTTGGACACGTACCAAACCGACGACAGCTCGAACAGGACCCCAGGGTCAAAATTATCCAAGGTCGTAGAAGGGCGTCAATGTCCTGACCTGGTGATAGTTGTCTCACCTCAAGTTGTCTGTTCCGGATGCCATCCGACTCTGGGAATATCCTGGGGCCTTGATACCTGCAAATGTTTTGGCACGTTACAAAGATATACGGTAACACTGATGATAGCTGGACAAGGTACATGGATTGTTCAGGGGAGATTGTTGATTGATTTGAGTACACCTCACACCCGTCCATCTTAACCTCCCAGAATTTGAGTGAAGGTTGGGGCCCCACGGTCACGTAAAGGTGGGAAGACACAGGAAATACACGAAATAGTTGTCGAAGTTGCATAAACATCTTCTTAAATCAATTGTCTATGAGGCCCAAGTTTCCTTGGCGAGATTACGCCGAAGTTGGGTCGGGGCAGATATTTTGGCGTGTGGTGAATGGACTGGGTCAACCTGTAGCACAGCATCATCCCTAGACAGTCTTCTCCGAGTTCTCAATGTGCTGAGCATCCTCACCGTCCAGCTTGCCTGCCACTCGCTCTCTGTTACGAAGAGCAATGATTTCGTCAAATTGCTTTCTCTTGTTGGGAGCAAGGCCTTTGGTTTCCTGGAAGAGAATGTCCATGTCTTCGAGAGAAACTCCCTTGGTCTCTGGCACACAGAAGTACACGAAGCCGAAAGCAACGACAGTCATAGAACCAAAAAAAAGGAAGGCACCCCAAGAGATGCTCTTCATCATGTACGGCATCGAGTACACGACGATGAACTGGCCAAGCCACTGGGCGCAGGTGGTGATTGTCAGGGCGAAACTGCGGACGTGGACGGGATATAATTCGGAGCACACAATCCAGCTCAGATTCCAACTACTCAAATATTAGCGGAGACTCAAGTTGTCAGATTGGAATACATACCCAGATGCATATGACATGGCAAACAGATAGACCATGGCGATGGCACTATAAGCTGCGCCGTCCTTTTTTGCGCCACCATCGAAGGAGTGGGTCAAGGAAGCATAGCCGGCTAGATAGTACATGGCAAAGACACATCCGACAGAGGCCCCCAGTAGGAGAGGTCGTCTTCCGAAGCGATCGACCAAGAACAAGAAAGAAATAACGGAGAAGACGGTCTTGATAACGCCGTAGACACCAGTAGCGAGCAGGCCGACCGAGGTTCCAGTAAAGCCGATGGACTTGAAGACGGTAGGCGAAAAGTAGTTGACAGCATTGATTCCGGTAAAGTTCTGGAACAGCTGGATCCAGATGCCGATCATGAGGCGCGGGAACACGGCGCTGCTGAAGGTCTCGCGCACTACGGAGTGAAGGTTTCCTCGGCCGCCAGACGAAGACACACCCTCGTGCTCGAGCTGGTTCTCGATGTTGGAGATCATTATCTGGATGTGCGGGTGGTCGGCGGGAAGGTTGCGAAGCCACTGCAGGTCTTTGATGGCCTTCTCATGCAAGCCCTTGGCGACCGAGTGTCGAGGAGACTCGATGGCCCAGAACATGCCGAGGATAAGAAACGTGCCCGGTACGAGCTGGACGCCGACGGGGATGCGCCACTGTGCCTGATTCGACGCTGAGATGTTGCGGTTGACGCCATAGTTGACCCAGTAGCCACAGACAGCAGAGATTTGCAGCATAATCTCAAACAGGCCGACGAGGGCGCCGCGGATAGCAGCTGGAGCGCACTCGGCAATGTACTGCGGGATGACAACGGAGGAGGATCCGACACCGAGGCCCGTCAAGGCCCGGCCAGCGTAGAAGAGGCCAATCTTGCCGCCGCCGATCAGCTGCATTACGACGCCGATGTTGAAGATAACACCCGCGCCGATGAGCGAGGGTCTTCGGCCGAGTCGGTCGTTGGTGAAGTAGACGAGGAGCGCTCCGACGAAGCATCCGGCTTGGACTGCATGCGAGAAGTGGTGTTAGCGTTATGTACCACAGCGTCGATATCATCTTCGACTTACACGTAGAGACGATATTGGCAGACAAGGCAGTGTGTTCCGCATCGGACGCATCAGCCAGACCCCAGGCATTCTGGAACGATGGCAACGCCATGGTTCCGCCAATGAACGCGCTGTCATATCCTGCATTATTCAAGTCAGCCGAGCTGTAATGACACATAGGAACCGTCACGCGCACCGAACATGGAAGAACCCCAAGCGGCTGCAATGGCAACGGCCACGACTCTCCAGTTGTAGATCTCTCGGGGTTGGGGATCCATGGGATCCTCCCGGACAGGGATCAAGAAGGCCATTGTGACCTGTCAGTTTTGTGCCTTGCAGGAAGGAGGGTGGCACGGAATCGGAGACAGAAAGATGCGATATGGAGAGCTTGAACAGGGTTGCAATATTTGCAGAATTGCTTTTGTTGGATGAGACTGTTTTCTCACAGACGGGTTGAGTGTTTTATATCTCAATCCTCAGCTTAGACCCTATCTCTCTCCTGGCTCTAGTTCCCCATGGGGCGATACCACAATCTGGGGTCCGGGGCCAATCCCTCCCTCTCTCCCCAAGAATCTGGGGTACCTCTTCTCCTTCGGAAGTCTGGCGAGTCATGAAGTTGATGATTGTTTAGCCAGCGCTGGGATGTTATGGGATCTGGGGAGATAGGGAGCTGGAGGCCCGCACACCGCAGGACCGAGATGGTTCCGCCACTCACAGGGCTGGGTTGGGAAACACCGGGGGGGCATCCTAGTTGGACTATCGTGATGTGAGATGTGCCCGCAAGGGGGATATGGGGTAAAGTGGGGGAATTTCGATGTGCGGATAAAGGCTTTGTTTCCGCTGCCTATGGCTCTGGACGGGCTGACGCCATGAAGCGGACTTGTGGTGAGATATGTGAGGTGATGTTCTAGAGCCGTTATAACCATGGCGTCTCTATAACGTGGTAGTAGATATGATGCATACGTGGATTACGAAACTACGCTTACGAAACAGCTTGTAGCAAGAAGTAGATGAATCAGCATTTCAAATTGACATTGCAACATATCGACAACTACATGTTGGCTCTCGGCCCATCACCCCGAACCCGAGGCCCATCCGCAATCTTCTTGATCAGGCTCCTAAGCCCATTAATCCCCCTACTTGCAAGCTCACCCGGCACTCTCTCGCCCTCGACATGCAGTGAATGCGTGAATACTTCAAGTGACAGCGGCCCCGCGTATCCCGTCTGCAGGATGGCCCTCAGCACCATCTCCACGGGCATGTATCCACCCCTACGCTGCTCCTCGGGAAACAAGCGATAGGACCTTGACCACGGCAGCAACTTCGGTGTAGTAGGATCTGATGGAGGGTTGAACCCTGGCTGCATGCGTTCTGCATCTGCGACTTGCACGAAGAACAGCTTCTCGGGACGGACCGTGGCCGCCATAGATGCCATCGAGTCCTGCAGGATGCGCAGCGCCTGTTCCCGCGACGAGTACAGCATCCTGCCTTCACCTAGCTGCGAATATGGGTCTGCAAACTCAACGGCAAGGATGTTGAACGAATCTAGGATAATACCCACGTTGTCCCTGTCGACAGCTCGCACCACCTCCCATGCCGACGCCCACGTGTTGCGTCGCGCCCACGAGAGCGGCTCGTAGCCTATGCGTAGCATCCCGAGGCCGTCGTTTTCGGCATATTCTTGGGCCATGTCGCTGAGCTGGGTTAAGTCCCTAACGACGGTCTGGAAGTTGGCTGTAGAGTTGACCCCGTCGTCGGGACGCATGCTGCTGCACATAAACACCAAGTCGGTGTCAAACGCCCGCATAAAGGGGAACCGAGCTGCGACGCGGTTCATCGCCGCGTCTCGTTCGGCGGGCTTCAGGTTACCCTCGATGTCTCGCAGAGGCTGCGTACATGCGATGCGCATACCAAGCGAAGACACAAACGCACGCAGCTGACGAGCAACCAGCAACTTCTCTTCAGTTGCTTCCCAGGGATCCGACGAGTCAAGGCCATTCTCGGCCAGATATGTCGCCCAGTCTTCGTCGAAGAGGTCGATGACATCGAAGCCAGCCGCAGCCGCAGCGCGAATCCTGGGTTCCAGCGAGTGTTTGCTGCAGTGTCCCAGCGAAAGCGTCGCAATGCCCAGTTCATTGGGTATCGGCTTGGCAGGCATTGTAGTGGATCTTGAAAAGGACCCTGGAGTGGTGGATCTTGAGTGCGTCCCCGGTGTAAGTGAGGTCAGACTTGATAAAACGAAGACACGCAACAATCGTATCAACAGGATAAAGCTGGCTGGGGGCAGGTAGGAGAATAATCGTACGACTGTCGGGCACGGTCCTTTAAAGGAAGCATGGTTTGTAGGAACCAGCATGACATATTGCATCAGCAAACTTGGTTCTGTCTTTGCGGAGTATGCATCTCCAACTCCAACCTCCGTGATTGGCGGACCTAGACGGACCCGACAGATGGGCATCTCGGAATGTGGCGCTCCCTGCTCTACATCTACGTCCAGGGAATGATCATTATCACATATCCGAGGTTCTGCAAAGTTGCCCGTCATGCCATATTTCTATGAAGGCTTTGTTCCCCGAAAAGCATGGACGCAAAAGGAGAACTGTACCTTGGATCAAGGATTAACTGCTGCTCCACTCAGACAACATGACGTCCAGAATTGACCGCATCAGCACCGATGTCCTCATCATTGGCGGTGGCATGTCCGGCTTGTCTGCCGCTGTAGCCGTGAGCAGCTCCAAGGCGCGATGCGTTATCGTTGAGAAGAGCGACGGCATTGGCGGGTCGTCAAAATTGTGAGCAACCTTGTGCCCTCCGCCGTGCCTTATGGGTTTCTAACTGACAACTTGGTAGGTCTGCTGGCATGTTTTGGGCTCCCAAGGGACCTGAGATTGCATTGGCCACCATCCCCCACGCCGAGCCTCAATTGCTCACCAAGTTCCTGGCGGACTACCCCAATGCCGTCGAGTGGATGAGGCAGAATGGCATTGAGACGCATGACCAGTTCAATGGAATCATGAGCATCGGCATTGGCTTCCCAATCAACATCCCGCAGTGGCTCGCCCGCGCCGAGTCCATCATCACATCGAATCCATCCATGCAGCTTATGACCAAGACATCTGCGCTGCGCCTTACCCAGGAGTCACCCGATATTCCAGGTTCCCGCGTCACTGGAGCCATTCTCCGCAAGAGCGATGGCTCCTTGGTTCATTGTTCTGCCCGCGCTGTTCTGATTGCTACGGGCGGTTTCCAAGGAAGCCCCAAGCTCGTATCCGAGCACATCGGACTCGGCGCCGACAACATCTTTGTACGCTCAAACCCCTACTCCACCGGTGACGGCTTCAAGCTCGGCAGCCAAGCCGGCGCAGGAACCAGCCGCGGCCTGTCGACGTTCTACGGGCACCTGTTGCCGTCACCGCTTCAGCGCCGGGATGTCGACCCGTCGCACTTCATCCATCTGGCGCAGTTCCAATCCGGCTACTCGGTTCTCGTCAACCGCAACGGCCTGCGATTCTGCGACGAGACGCTCGGTGACGAGGTTAACAACCAGGAGCTCGCGCGTCAGCCGAGCCGCGTCGGATACATGATCCTCAACGACGACGTCAGGAAGCGCTGGGCCCTCGGCGAAGTCTTCCCCAACGCGGGTAAGATTGATAGGCTGGAGAAGGCCAAGGCATTCGGCGGGAGAGTCACGAGCGCAAAGACGGTAGAGCAGCTGCTTGAGCGCATCGCGCAATGGGGCGTCCCAGAGGCTGCGTTGCGAAAGACCGTCTCGCAGTACAACCAGGCCGTGAAGAACGAAACAGCCGCGCAGGTCCTCGACGCTCCCGTAGGCCACAACCACGCGCCTCATCCTGCGTTTGAAGGAACTTCTACGGGGCCGTTCTGGGCGTTGGAGGTGCAGCCTTCCATCACCTTTACGTATGGAGGCTTGAAGATTGACACGTCAGCGCGAGTCCTGGACTCGGATGGGAAGCCAGTCGACGGTCTGTTTAGCTGCGGTATGGATGCTGGTGGGTTCTCCAACTGGCGATATGGTGGCGGCTTGGCTCAGGCGTTTGTCACCGGGCAATGGGCAGGACAAGCAGCATTGGCGGAACTGGGTCAGGGTATTAAGCCTGGCCAGGCAAGACTGTAACGTACTAGATCAGACAGGCAGAAAAGTATGAGAATAGTTGTTCATTGTACGCATACATAGCTACAAGCCTTGACGCCCTATCCGAGATAGAAGGAATTCCGAAGTGACTACAAAAAATATTTCAAGGTCTAGTGAGTGCCACTTATGTACAAGTCTAAGCCTCAATAATTAATAAAGCTGTTGCCTTCTTACCATCCGGAGAAAGTCAGGATGAATCGACTGATCCACGAGCACCCTCAACCTCGCAGCCAAAACCGCAGCCGAGATATTCTCCTTTATGACTGTGCTCCACCCAGCTGCCCTTGCCACCCCAACAGCGGCATCTTTCTGGGGAGCATGTGTATCCAAGTACACTAGCGGGTCCGTCTTAGTCTTGTCGTGTCGCTTGGAAATGAGGCCCAGGAGCGGCGCCAGGAAACTTCGGTCTTGGTTCGACAGTGTGGAAAAGACGCCCACAGACGTAAGCGCGTCTTCGAAAGCCGTCGTCTTGCAGGCTACTGCCTTGCTTGTGATTTCGGGCGAGATGGAGAAGCCCAGAGTGAAGATTTGTCCGCATTCCAGGGATAGCAGTGCCGCAACGACGGATGATGCCTCGGTGAATGACCGACCGATGACAAGCATGTCCTTTCCTTTTAGCGCCGAAGGAGAATGCTCCTGGGCCAAAAGCGACCGTATCCCCAGAGACAGGCAGTTATGACCAACAAGATAGCCGTCTTCCACACTGATGGTGTCCACTATTCCCGTCAGAATAGCTTCGGGGCTTCGAGATGCAAGAACTAGTTGGTCGGAAAACGTGGACGAGGAATCAAATACTGCTCCTCCGCAGTCAGCCTCGCCAAGGAGTAATTGGACACCCGAATCCTGCCTTGGGCTGAGTGGTACAGCGTGATGCGGCAAGTTGAGCTCGTTGAAGCATTTTTCCATGAGCGCGGCATCGACATCCGGGTCTTGAAAGACGTAGACTTTCTTAGGGATGATTTCGCCCAGAACCGCAAGAACACTATTGATGGTCAGGAATACTAAACAACTCAGAGATTTGGGAATATGCATACCCGTTGACTTCGACAAGCGACAGCTGATTTGGCGCACTGCTCATCGGCAACAGCGGATGCGTCGTCGCCTGGAGGAAAGGATTTAGGATCCTAGAGAGCTTTCCGCCTCTCCCAGTGTTGAATGCAGTCAGCGGAGGATCCGACGCATTGGAAGCGCGTGCAACTTTGCCGCGGAACCGTTGGACCTCGAACGTCTCGCTGAGATCAGTCGCCACGCCTGCGATCTGGACGACGTCGCCAAACTCGGAGCAAGCGCTGTACACGTTGAGCAGCTCGGTGGATGTCCAGTCCAACTTGCCTGAGAAGTCGTGATGGCTAGCGATGACTTTTGTACGGCCCTTGTGAGGGAGAAGGGAGGCTCTAAGGTCCGGGATAAACAGGTCTTCGAGATCGATGAACTCGACGCCCCATTGAAGTGCTTTTTGGAGGTACTTTGTGGCAAGCGAAGTTTCCTCTACTGGCCACCTATGGTTGTGTTAGATCACAGCACGCAGTTATTCTCACAATGAAAACTCACCTTCCACCGGATGGGATTAGTCGTATGGTGAATATAATCGGCAGCTCCGACTGCAACCTCAGAGTCATCAACTGCTCAGCGACATAATCCAGCGATGGAAGCGTGCCCTCCTGTCCTTCTTCGCGAAGCAGGTCGACCCTGAGCTCGAGCGCGTCAGCTCCCACCGACACAATGGCCATGTTGGACAGCGCGACGCGGACATTTGGATACGTCAGACCAATGTATATCGATCGCTTTTTACTTCTGATGTGGCGGAAGGGATCCGACTGCCCCGTGACAAAGGACAGGAACCGACAAAAGTCCTTTCGATGGAATTTCCCATTCACGAACAGGTACTCGTGGTCGAATGCGTCGGCATCACCGCCACCATCATCTTGGTGCTTGACGCTATCCAGACATCGCAGGTTTATGATCAAGACTGGCGTGTCTGTGCGGCGCTTGCTCAGACTCAGTTCCAACAGCGAGACGCTTCCCCAGTCAAACGCTACGATGCTACCAGGACGTCCCGCGTCGCACAATTGACTCGTCCGCGGTAGTAACGCATATCCAGTGATGTTGGCGGCCAAGTCGACCAGGAAAGAGTTCTCGGCATCGTGGACGAGGCATAGGCAAACCATGATGCCTCATATCGCTTGAGCTTGCATCTTCGCCTTGCGAGTCGTCGACCGCATCGTTTGACCGAGCGCTGGGGTAAATATTTAGGCGCTCCACCTTGGTGAAGGGCTAGGATAGTGCCTGTGATGCGGGAGGTGGAGAGTCGGAGCGGGTTGAGTCCGCCAACCAGAGGGCGTGTTGGATCCGCCAATCCGAGAAGAGCTGGTCAGTTGCACCTCAGCTGTGAATGTGGGCGGCAGGTTGAGGATGGATGGAAGAGGCGAGGAGTGTGTGATGTAGGTAAAAGATGCAAGTAGAAGAAAACCTTAGTCTGGTCAAAGCGAGTCGGGGTTAAATTACTCTATGGGTTGATCTTGATGGTGGATGTTGAGGTGCGTATCTCGTGTGGAATGGAAGGCCAATGTGTGCCACTACGGGTTGTCTACGAAGAACAAAAAATACACCGTGGAATCGTTGCCTGTTCACCGGGCAACATAAGATTCACAGATATCCCTACGCTCGATCTGATTATTCATCGGCATTTTAACCAATTTCCCGGACGCCCTCTACTAATAATACAGGTAGAACCTTGCCGCTTCGTCCAAGTCTAGGGTAGCTGTCTACTACGTCAATACTCCAACCCGTGATAATCATCCTCCGCCACTTGCTGTAGGACCTGCACAAGTTAGCTGAGCACCAAAAAAACCCTCAATCTCAGTATCCTTAAGCATACCGAATCAATTAGATCCTGTCCAATGCTCTCGCACGGCTCGCCATGCGCATGCCCCGACATCGCCTGAGATGCCGTTGAAGACGCCTCGAATTCGAAGTAGCCATCGAGTGCATACATCAGGGACGATGGATAATTCCGTGATGCTTCCGAGAATGAACCAGACGTGGCCATGGACTGGGTTCCTAGCGGGGACTGGGCTGACTGGCCGGATGATTCGGATTCGGCCACCTGTCTGTGGTACGCGTACGGCTGTCCACGCAAGGAAACAAGCCGCTGAGATAGCGACCCGAGGGAGAAGAGGTCGTCTGGACCGTCAAGACTGGAAAATGTTGGAAACAAAGTACCCGAGCAGACTGGAGCTTTGATAATAGCAACTCACCTCGTGTCCATCCATTCTCCGATTCTAGAAAATGGTATATGACTGGGGTCGAAGAGCCCTTCTGGGTATCTCTATGTAGTTGTCAACAATGTCTGATGTCTTTGGAACATTGAAGTCACAATCCACGATCAAACTAACCTTGTAAAACTGTGTCAAATGTAGGTTTGTTGTCACGAGTGTCCCGGATCGATAATTGCGTATCATTGTAGCGTGCAGTCTGTGCATTTGTCTCAACATTTCGCACTGCTCGAGCTGTCAGTTTCCAAGGAAAGCAACCCCATTAAGACCGTCCCCAACCTGGTAATTCACGAGGACGTTGCGATGTCGCATGTCCAGGATTCTCTCGACAATATTCACGAGGTAAGGTATGTGGCTCATGGCAAGATCGTAGTGTGTCGCGTGAATCAGCACCGTTCCAGCAGTACCGAGACAAAACCTATCCGTGTTAGTCTCATCTTAGCTCTGTCGAGTGTTGCGAAGCGTCTTACGAGGTAAAGTAGGGCCAAGAGTAGCCATGCATCTGTGCTTGTGCACAAAGATTAGAAATCGCTACGGCATGTTCCACACATTTCCTCGACGTCTCCTGCTGCCAAGGGTCGGAAGAATCGTCCGATACAGTGGATCCGGTGATTAACGGTAGAAATTGGCGGTACAGTCTAACAAAGATTGCGTGGTAAATGAACCAGCTGAGGTAGAATCGGTTGACCGTGGTTGTCAGAGAACAGTCGAGACTTGCAGGCGCAATCGCAGACTCAACTCGATCTTTCCATTTGCCTAGTTCGCCGACCAGACCAGACAGATTAGACATTGGATGCCACGGAAAGTGGCTATCACCTTGAACACCCCCGCTCTGTAAATAATTGTTGCACTTCCCTAGCAGAACGCAAATGCTTGTAAACATGTGCATGATGGTCTGCTGCTGGGTTTTGCTGTTATCGTAACTTAGTAGTTCGCTGAATTTGGTCGCTCCGCTGGTGTTGATGGTCGACTCTCCGAAGACTCCATCTGGCGTTGGCAATCGAAGGTCTCGGAGCGTGTCGTCGTTGAGCATCATAGGTCTGGATGTCCCGCAGACGCTGAATCGGTCCATTGAATAAAGCGTGTGAATGCAAAGCCGAACTAAGTCTTGATATGTAGTTGTTTCGGCGTTTCTTGAAGACTCTTTATGTAATTCCATACCTTGGACGATGCGAATTGCGGAGCCCAACTTCATCCAGGCTCGGGCTCCGTGGCCAAGGTATAAGAGGCATAGAATTTGCATGATGTTGATTTGTATGCTTTCTAAAGAGAGATTCAGAGAGCCTTCTCCTGACTCTGACATTTGCAAATACTCCTCAATCTGGCGATTTGATGCGCTGCGGTCGTTGCTCGCCATGTGACTTTGTTGTCCGTTAGCTCTTCCAAACACTACACCTCAGACACTCAAACCCTGACGTACCATGTACATAGTGCGCATAATGAGTATAGAAAAACATCAGACACTTGGAAGTTGAGAAACTGTCGCCGCAAGGTAGCTTCATGGACGAAGATGAAGGGGTTGCCATGGACGTGTGTGAAAAAGGCCCCAAGCATTTCTCGACGCGTAGGAATATCAGGCTGAGAACTCTGGGGAAGTACTCCGATGTCTGGCAACTCTGGAGGACAATACGTCAACTCCTGTTGAGCTATTGGTGTCATGGGAGTCTCCTCAATCTCGCCCCGAGGTGTAGCGTCCCGTTGTGCGGGAGGCTCTATGCCTTGTCGCTCACGCTCGAGACTATGCACACGATTGAGCAAATCTTTGACCAGATGCGAATTAGGAATCCGCTTCTTTGGGACGGCGTCTATGGCTACGAGTCAGCATTATTTATTATGATCTAGTGTTTCGAGATGCTTGTTACCATAGATGCACGGGACGCCATGGCGCTGACAGGCTTCGCACGTTGGAATTCTCCTGGAGCATTTGGACTTGGAAACCCGTTAAACACGACTCTCGCGGCTTACATGACTGGCCATCTCACCTTTCTATGGCGACATGACCGACAGCTCATGGGCGACAGAGGCGTTGCCGCTGACCTCGCACTGGCGGCGGGATGCAGCGAAATGGGAAGCCTTGCATTGCCGCTGGACTGCGACGAAGGGCTCTCTTGATCTGGCATGTCGCATATTGGGCGGACGGTCTAGCCGGGGGACTTTGTGTGGAGAGAGAGAAATGGGGGGCCGCCAAAGCGAAACTCAGTCATCAGCTCTCTCTTTGCAAGAGCCCACATTGTGGGACCTTCTCGACCCGCAAGCAGGATAGGGTGATGAGAGATCCCCATCCCATGGCTCCCCCGCGTTTCCCCGCTTCGGCTCGTCTAAACGCTTACCCGGTCACCACATCTTGCATTGGGGGTCTTGCTTTGATGGACTATCAATGAGTCTGAAGTGTCTTGAATGAGATTTTATCGTGGTATGAGTGGAAAGAGGGAATTCAATGTCTTGGTGCTGATTTGGTGTTTCGATGCAGTCCAGGATTTGTGTCAGAATGTAGCGTCTCGAAGATGTTGGAACAGAGGGACGTGGGCCCTCCATGAAGAGGGATTACAAGACAAGATGCATGGTGATTCATATGTCATCTGAAGTTTGGGAATCCCATCAGTATGGAGACTCAAGTGATGTAGAAGTCAAAAAGCTTTGGCTGGACGGCATGGCAAGATATACACTATCCATGTTTTCCGGCCACTTAAGTGTCTGCTAGGTGATGCAAGCTCTTTGATAACAAAGACATTTGAACAGCGGCATGGGTCCTGACATGACTTTTGACGGATTCTTTCCCGTACGGTTTTACTCTCCAGACGCTAGCAATTTGCGTCGTATTTGCCTGCCAACATGTTCGTACATTCGGGCAGTAGGCTGACCAGCGATGCAGTCTGCACATGGTCCGTGGGAATGTTGTCATGGCATGCAAAAAGCCCAAGACTCGTCGAAAGATGGTACAATAGGAAGGTGCGGAGACAGGTTAAGAGACAGCGAAGGCTTTCCATCGAAGAGATAAACAGTGTGCCTCAACTCACCCTTGGAGGCCCTTCATATACACGATATCCCAAGTTAACTCGGATTTGATTTCGTCACTACAGTCCCATGATGCTGATTGGATGTCATGGCACTCGCATCGGCGCTCGAAGGCCATGACAGTGCTAAAAGTCGATACATCGATGGAATCTCTTACCAACCACTCGCCGACTGTCGAACATTGGTGACTCTTCTCAGGCCGGCCTTGGTTTTGCGCTGGGTTAGAGACTCAGATGGACATGATGACGGGGTCAATGACCGATGGTGGCTGAGCGCAGACTTTGTTGAATCCGTCACCATTTGTGATGTGTAGTCTAATGTGTGAAGGGTAGATGGCTCACGGGCATGAATGTTGTTACTTATCTCCAATAGCTTATGCCGCAGCTCTTTTTCGGAAGACTCGCCGATGCCTACCTCCTCTCGGCTCTCTCCGATGCTGACACTCGGAAGCTATCCGACATTGAGACTGATGAGGGGTTGCACAGATCTAGGCCCAGAGGCGTTCTTAGTGCTCGCCACACTAACCCCAGAACATGATGGAATGCCATTCCATGGGCCAAGAAGAGGCAGGTCATTCCCCCGCAAATTGCCACGAGACCAGGCGTTCGCCGTGGAGAAGGTCGACATTGCGGGGAAGAGGTCACGCCTTGCTGTTTCTGGTGTCAATGAAAGGGAGGAGAGGAGACATGGGGGCTGGCTTCGTATTGCTAAGAAGTCAACGGTTCTTCTTGTCTAAGGCATGGGTTGATGGACATGACGCTACGGATGCCCAGCAGCCCTGCGTCGATCATCACGTCTGCATGTGTCATTACGTACCCCAATCTTGCCACAGAGGTCTAGACTGGCTGCATACATCCCATTTAGATGGCTCGGGATATCACCGCGGTTCTTCTTTGCCTTGGAATTCGGTGTCGGCCTGTGGTCCGCTGCGGGTCCGCACTGAGAACCCTGGACACTGGATGTCCCAGTCTCTTTGTTCAGCTTCGCTGGCAGGACAGCGTTCCAGCTTCGGGGATGAACCGAGATAGATACCGCCCACGTCGACGCCCGCACTCACGCGTGTTAGATCCTTGAACAAGAACACGCTCTCGCTGAAGCATGCCAATGTCGTCGCAATTGTCAAAGACGCAGGAAGCCCACAGCGAGACGGGCTTGCTATCCGGGGCCACCGAGTCGAGTGGCGTGGAACTAGCTAGCCATAGATAGACAGGACCTGTTATCTAAGTTAGTGCGAACCCGACTCTTGGTTCGCAGGACATCCTGGTTGCATCACCGTTGCGACAGGGGGCGATAATGGGGTTCGACACTAGGCTCGCGTGTCATGGTCTCCCCGACCACCCATATCAGATAAGTGCTGATAGCAAGGGTTGTCCGTCTCGATTACGGCCAGCAGGCAGGGTGCTTTTGAGAAAAGTAGCATGTTTCCGCACGTCAGAAAGACAAACAGGAATGTCACCCCGCTCGTGGCTGCGTCCGGTCGGGCTTTAGACTAAGTTGCCACTACGCTGAATCGTGCTCCCAAGCCTATCGAGTTCTAGATTGCCTCCCACCCAGCCCAAGCTAGCCCGCTTGTTCCAAGATTGTTCGTCTAGTCAGGATTTCATCACGTGTCTCGCCTTCAACTCGGTATCCCATCCGAGAGCTTTATCCCATCTGGCGCGGATGCCCCCCCGCGTCGCCAAGGCTGACCCGTATGATTGTCTCGATATCTATTCTGTCTTATCTGCCCAGCACACACCTTATCACCGCCTCCCCCCTGTCGCTCCATTATCACTGCCAAGTAAGAACCCGCCACTCGTCCAATCCGTCCCTTGTCATACGACAGACGGGGAAGCTTTGATCGTCGTGCACGCGAAACCATTGGTGTTTTGGGGAAGCCCGTCTTGACCTACCCTTCTCATCTGCGGCTAACGCTTCGTGGTGGGCAGCCATTACATCCATCCACCTCGACTCATCTCGGACTGTCCAAGTATAAAGCGCCAAGGTAGCCTCGCCTTGCTGTCACATTGGATTTCTCGATCCGCTTCACATCAATTGGGATAGCTTGACATCTCAACATCCATTCACAATGATTAGAGACAGCAAAGGTGCATCTGACGATGCTCTCCCCTCTAAGAAGGAGGGTGGCCTCGGGCGCGTCATGAGTACGGCTGAGGCCGAAATGATCGACATCGAGGACAGTCGCAATGGCCAATTCCACCGCTCATTCTCTCCCCGTCAGGTCCATGTAAGAAATTCTCAATCCCTCTCAGCTCCAATCCACCTGAAGTAAAGCTGGCTTCCAATCGGTGACAAACTGGTGCTAATTAACCCTCCTGCTGATTAGATCATCTCCCTCGGTTCCAACATCGGCAGCGGTGTCTTTATCGCCACTGGCAAGGCCCTCGCCAATGGAGGTCCCGGTAACATGGTCATCGCATATGGCTTGGTGTGTTCATGTGTCTGGGCTGTTCTGCAGACTCTGTCCGAAATGACGATTGCCTTCCCAACCTCTGGAAACTACATCGACTATGCGGGACGCTGGGTTGACCCGGCGCTGGCTTTTGGCGCTGGATTCGCAGAGTGGCTTGGTGAGTGTCTCCTTGAGTTCGTAACATGATGAAAACACGACTAAAACGTTGTCAATAGGTTGGACCGCGGTTGTGGGTGCTGAAGCAGTCTTCTTCGACATTCTGATCAAGTACTGGTCTGTAGATGGGTTGCCTCTCGCAGCTTCTCGTAAGCAACCCCTTGCGTCCAACACCAAGTCCCTACTAACAACCATCAGTGACCATCTTCACCTTCGCGACCTTGGCCATCTTCTTACTACCCAACAAGGTTTTTGCCTGGTTCGAGTACGTCACGTCGCTCATCAAGATCTTTCTCTTCCTCATGATCATCTTGCTGTCGGTTGCCCTCGTCGCGGGAGCCGGACCTACTGGTGAGGTTCACGACGGTTCGTACTGGAGGGATCTTCCGGTATTCAAAAATGGATTCTTCGTGAGTTTTCAAGCCACATACTGTGATCATCGCTCAATGCTAATTGTGTATAAGGGCTTCGCCAATGCTGCTCTGTTGGCAGTCTGGGCTGTAGGAGATCAAGTCTTTATCGGAATCATGGGTGGAGAGGCCGAGTCGCCCCGCTACTCGATGGCGCATGCGACCAAGCTCGTTCCTTTCCGCGTCAACATAATCTATATGTTGAGCGTAAGTTCATCAATCAATAAAATGCAAAAAGGAGTAACTAATAAATCACTAGGTCATCTTCATCACTCTCCTCATCCCCTCCGACGATGATCGCCTCCTCGGCGGCAGCGGCGTCACCGGCTCGCCCTTCGTCCTCGCCGTGCAGAACGCAGGCATCAAGGGAATCTCCGACATCATGAACGCCTGCATGATCATTGGCATCCTTGCCATTGCAGCCGAATCCATATACTTAGCTTCCCGAGTTCTGCGGACCATGGCCCACCAGAAGCTGATCCCCGAGGTCCTTGCCAAGGTCGATGCACATGGCCGTCCGGTGTGGTCGCTGGTCATCACTGGTGCAACTGCGCTACTGTTGACGTATCTCAACCTGAATGGTACGTGTTGTCAGTTCTATATGTACCGTGGAACCAAAACTAACCAGCTGTTTAGGTGGTGGTGCGGAAGTGTTCAACTGGCTGTTGTCCATCACCAGCGCTTCCTTCTTCATGAACTGGATCATCATTGCCTTTACCTCGTGGCGATTCCACCAGGCTCTCGCCGCTCAAAACGACCAGCTATTCTCGCAGGTGTACGCATGGAAGTCCGTTGCTTGGCCTACCGCCCCCGTCTGGTTGATGACGATATCCATCCTGCTCTTGGCCTGCTGCATCGGTGCTGGAATTGGTGACCTGGTGAGTTTTGCCCCATTAGCCATTCGCCGCGACGCATGTATCGTTTTTGCTGACCTGACGTGACAACAGAGCGTTGCTCCTTTCAGCGCCTACACCTTCTTCCAATACATCATCGGAATCCTCATCATCGTCGTCTTTACCACCGTCTACAAGGTCGTCATGAAGACGCCTTGGCGCGACCCAAAGACAGCCGACCTTGTCACCGGCCGACGCATCCTGTGTGAGGAGGAAATCACACAGCTAGACACCTACTACGCCATGTCCAAGTGGAGGCGGTTCTTGACCTACGTCGCGCTCTGTTAGCGTAGAGAGTGTTTTTCTGGATTGGCGCATTGCGGGTTCTTGGAGGGTTGGATTGCACTGTAGCAGCTGACGTGGGGCTGTGAGAATGGCGCACGAGAAGCAGTTGGCACATCTGCAGCGTCATCAAGCTGAGCCTGTCCATAGTTGTGGGTCAGCAGGTACAAATCCATCTTTAATGTCGAGGCTCTGACCGTTTGCCAATGGTAAAGGCAGAGATCATCTCCTTCAAACATGCTTAAACATGAGTGTAATGTCGTATCATTCGCCGGCCGTGAATACTCCCTGCATCAAATGTGTCAGCAAAAGCAACGATACCCTTGGTCCATTTCTCCCAGCAAGCAAATCTCGCCTGCTTTGGCTCACTTGGTGGACCCATGTTCCCCACTGATTAGCGTGTCGCAGGGCAAATGTCAGACGGAGCTCCATGGATCAGATCCGCGGAACGAAAAGCTGTCCGACTCGCCGACATGCTGCGCTCTGACATCGGTGGTCCTAACTGCCGATGTCCCGATATAGATCTGATTGTCCCCCTGCTCGCAGGCGCATGATTGGTGCATGCCGTAGGGCAGACTCGAATGAAGACAGGCAGACTGCTGCGGTTGACAAGGTTGCGGATGTCAGATTGGAGACCCGCCACAGAGACGCGCAAAATGGGTCCAGGACGGGTCAGATCGATCTTCTCCATGGGCGGGACGGTAGAGCGTTGATGCAACAGGGGTGAAGGGGCGGTGTTGAGGCATCTCGCTTGACTTGGAATGTCTTTCGAGCTGAGCGATAGACTGGCAAAGAGTGATGCGTATATATTCTCTCGAGTTTCTGCTTCAAAATGTCGTTTATTCATCTAGAAGTCGCAACAAGTCTAACAAGATCAACAAGTTAGCCAAAGCCCGGCAACATACACCAAACCCGACTTATCCAACCAACCTACAATCTTCCACTATGTCTGAACCAACCCGTCCCGAGCGTTACCATTACGATCCTTCCCTGGCCGCCGCCGTGGCATTCGCTGGTCTTTTCGGTATTTCAGGCCTCGTCCACCTGGTCCAAATGATCAAGGGTAGGACTTGGTACTTTGCCGCCTTCTTCATCGGTGTCTTGTGTATGTTGTCTTGCCTTCTGTACTTTCTCGTCTAATCTCTTCTCGCAGTCGAAGTTTTCGGGTACCTAGCACGAGCTGTCAGCGCTCGCCAGACACCGGACTGGGAAGACGGGCCATTCATCGCGCAGACCCTCCTGCTCCTCCTTGCTCCCGCCTTGTTTGCCGCTTCGATCTACATGATACTGGGTCGGATGATTCGACTTCTGCAGGCGGAAAGGCACTCTATTATTCGGGTCAGCTGGTTGACCAAGATCTTCGTGTTCGGCGACGTGCTCTCGTTCTTGGTTCAGACTGCAGGTAGGCATCATCAGCATATCGGTCGCTCCAAAGACACCAATACTAACAGAGTTCAGGCGGTGTCATGCTTACCAACGCTGATAGCCAAAGCGACCTCGATAGGGGGAGAAACATCGTCCTTGTCGGTCTGGGAATCCAAATCACCTTCTTTGGCATCTTCATCGTCGTCATCTCCATGTTCCACTACCGCATCGTCCGAAGCCCCACGACCGCAAGTATGGAGACTATCCTCCCTTGGAAGCGATACATCTATGTGTTGTACTTCGCGTCCATCTTGGTCATGGTCCGATCCATTTTCCGCGTTGCAGAGTTTGCTGCTGGGCCGGAGAGCGCGCTCCAGTCCGAAGAAGCGTACATCTACGGCCTGGACGCGACGCTCATGTTCATTTGCACGGTGCTGTTCAATGTTCAGCACCCAAGCATCGTGGTACAGAAGCACCAGTACAAGCCCACCGAGGTCGAACTGCTCAGCGCCTAGGATTGGCAAACGGAGGGGTCTCTGCCGGTGTTTCTGCCGGGGTCTCTGCTGCTTCTCTTCTGGTCGTTGAAATGGAAGTCGCGTTTTGAGTTGTGTTCTGGATGAATAGATTTTTGTTAGCTAGAGTTACAATAACCATTTGGGAATGGGATAGACGTGGGATAGATTGTGTACAGCTGAACAGCGCGAGGGTTGAGGATCATGGAGGGGACCAGGGACAAACACCGCCAGCCGGTCACTGTCCCTGCCCGGGACTCTAACCAGGCCCCTGCGTCTGTCCCAAGTCTTTCCCCTACCTCCGTCACTATCCCCGACCGCAACCGCGCCCTTGATCTCGAGATACTCGCCGTGGCCTTCCTCAAGGCGCGCATGGCAAGCAATGAGGCCCCTGGGACCTTCAAAGAGGCCATGGATGGGCATCGTTTCAAATTCGGGAAAGACGCGTGTATAGTACGAAGAACTGGTTTGTCGAATGTTATTCTCTGTTCGTTGCCGATTTCGAATGGTGATGGAAGTTGAAGTGTGGAACTTGTTGTGCTCCAATGTAGTCTAAGGACGAGTCACCCAGCCCTCGCAAAAGCTACGCCCCCGTCCTTGTCCATTTCAGTGGTAATTTTATGATTCTGCCAAACAAATAAGGGTGTCTCGATTGCGTCACGCCTCTGTCGGTGTGAATTGTGCTGGGCAGTGGCAGTACACGTGACCACCTAGAACTTGGGTCTAACTCCTGAACCTCTGGAATCATCTTGCAATATCAACAATCTACACCACGAACCTTTTGCGTCAACCACATTATGAAAACCGCGCCCTACGTTTTAGACCCCCAAGGGGATCTAACCATAATTTTTCAACATAAAAACTTCGAGTTTGTTTTGAGAAACGACGTCTTGGAGACGCGGGAGCAACGCGAACAGACGGAAACGGGAAACGACCAATGCAGACAGCACAACGACATACGGATCCTGGTGTCGTCGAGACATTTGATTCTTGCCTCTCCAGTCTTTTCGAGAATGTTGAACGGATATTGGCAAGAATCGGCCTCCCCTTCGTCGCCGCGTGAAGTGAAAGCATCTGGGTAGGATCTGGATGCTTTCCTTCTCGTGATGAATGTCATTCATGGCCACCTACGAGACGTTCCGACATCGCTCAGTATCGAAAAGTTCGCCAAAGTCGCCATCGTAGTAGACTACTACGAGTGCCATGAGGTACTAAAGTTCGTATGCGACAAATGGTTTCACGATCTCGACTCAGCATTCTCGTATAGCAAGGATTCGATTCTCTATATGCTTGTTTCGTGGGTCTTTCGACGAGACGATGAGATGAAGCTCACCAGTGACTTGATAATTCGGCATAGCAAGGGCCAAGTTACTGCGCAGGGCCTCCCCCTTCCTGGAGAGGTTATGGGTAAGTTATTCTCGCTGACAAAAGGCATCGGAGCTGACCAAACACTACAGCTGCAATCAATGTCAAGCGAGAAGAGGCCATCAGGAAATTGTTTTCATCAATCGAACGCTCAGTTGAGCGATTCAGCTCCGATGAGCCCGTGTGCTCATTTGAGTGTTCGTCGATAATGCTGGGAGCATTGACCAGAGAACGCAAGAGAACCGGCCTTGCAGATGCAAGCAGCACTGACTGCGTTGATGGCTATACTATCACCGACGTAATGAGAAAGCTTTCAAGCTTCCAAAACCCTCGGTGGTATGGGTTCGACGACCCCAACAACGACGTACCCTCTCCGGCTGTTCATAACTGCCAAATGAATGCCCTAATTGAAGAGACTCTGATTCAGGTAGAGCGCGATTTGGAAGCTTTTCAAGCACAGCAGTACTGGCATTTTGCGAGACGAATTACGCGGGGGTAGGACGCGGGTTGGCAGGCCGTGTTCACGGGCCCAGATTCAATGGATCCTGCAGATCGTATCAAAGCAGTTTTTGTTCGCGCGTTGGTCAAGTGGTTTCTGTTCTTGTGTTTTCCTCCACTTTTGTTTCGCATGTTGGTTCTCTAGGGTCGCGTCGCAGTTGGATGCTCGAGGTAGCAGGTACAGGGTAGTAGTTGAAACGAATGCACCGGGTGGCCCTTTCGAACTGTGCTCGAGCAAACTCGTCGTTTCTTTTTTGTCTCCAAGTGTCGAGAAAGCGAATAGCCAGTGGTAGCTTTGAGAAAAAGGTGCCAGTGATGAAATGTTTGTGATGGTGGAGGACAATGATGGGCAATATGAAACCCAGATCTGCCAAAATATTCTCTGCCAACTGAGAAACAAACGGACATAGTGCACGGCAGGCGAACTAACGGGCGAACCAAGCAGCCCGCAGTCTATATCGCGCTAGCCATATGAGGTGGGAAGCCACACTGGCTCAGAAACTAGCCACACTAGCGGCAATTGACACAGCCATATTGCGCGCTTGAACCTTGAACAGTTGATTGAGACTTCAACCCAAGTGGAACTCGAGATGTTGACAATTTGTACTTCTTTGATCGACATCGGAACCCGTTTTCGCAACATGCCCAAGCGTTCCCCCACAGTCCCACCATGCATTATGTCTTATCGCCCGAGTTGCACTTTGTGACTGATCACTCCCTTGCAGTCTTACCCGCCAGCCTCGGCGCGTATTGGGCCAGTCACCACTGCCCGTTGATCAGCGAGGCAACAAGTCACATCCATCCCGCCCGCTCTGACCGACACTTCCCCGACTTTGCAAATTTTCACCTTCTTCAAATGAATCGTACTCTCACCGTTGTCTGTTATCCCAAAAAGCTGACGCTTCGCCGTTGTCATGTCCGCAGAGGCGCCCGCCGAGACGCCGTCGAAGATCCAGCTCGATCTCGTCACCTTCATTTCGAGCAGGGTTGGCCTTGGCTACCGGTCTATACCGGCGGGGATCGAGAGCTCGTGGGGTAATATCTATAAGCCTGATGCCGATCCCACACCGAGGGTATTCGTCACCGAGGGTGGATATTACACCTGGTTCGCGTACATGTGCGCTAGAAGCGATGCCAAAATCAACACCCTCAGCCAAGGGCGTAACATGTTTCAGTTACTCGAAAAGTTTGAGAAGTATCCTCACGCTTTTCAGAAAACCGTTGCTGCCAACGTCGCCGCCCGGCTGAGGGAGACTGTTGGGCCGACCGCGATCCCACAGCAGCGCCCAAGCAGTACGCACTTTGCCATGTCCACTTCTACCATTCTCTTCTAAAGCTCTTTCAGACACAAGAAGTACCGTTTACTATAGCAAAACCCCTCCTGCTGAATTGTCCGTCGCAAAGGGAGTCAATGTTCCAAGTCCGGAGAATTGCCACAAACGACGACGTGAGAGTTCCTTGCCCCTTGTGCGTCGCTCTTCTAATAGATACTAGGGACGGAAGAGGCCATCGAGCGCCCAACTCCAACTTCCCCACCACTTGCCTGTTCACCGAAATCTGCCCATGACTCGTCTGGTATGACGATGACAGCGGCAGCGACGGTGGCGGCTATCAGTGGTGGTATAATAAGGTCACAGCTCGCTGCTCAACATCCCGTCGCACCAGCACCAGCACCAGCACCATTACCAAGCCCTCCCACCAACACGGCTACTAACATTGTCAATCTCAACACCGCAATTCATCACGTACCCATCGAAGATGCTAGGAGGCTTCTCCCCAGAGACCTCGCTGAAGCAATGGTGACGAGGCCTGATCCGAAGAATGAGGATAACCTTCTCGTTGCCATGTCGGTGTCCTTCCCCACGAGTGAGAACCTGCCTAGCGGATGTCAGATCACGTTCGAAATCTCCCCAGAGAAGGTGCAGTACTACGCCTTCTCCCTGTTCCGCGTGCGTATGGAGACCAAGAATGGTTTCCAGTACGCCTTCATCGGCGAAGGGCTCAAAATGATGCCCACCCCGAAGCTGACACTCCAGGGGGCTTGGCGCGAAATGATCCCCGCAACCTTTGGGCCTGAGATATCGAGCGCTATATGTGCGAGCCCGATCTACGTGTCTGATTCTAGGCGCCGACTTGACAGCACCGATTCGGTCACATTGGAGATTGACGTGCTTCCGAACGCGACGGCGTTCATGTATGCCTTTGTGGAGCTGGAGAAAGGTATTGAGCTTAGGGACAAGCTTCGTAATCCTGTCGCCGGTTCTCAAGGGCGGTAAGGGGTTCGTGAAAGAGGTAGTCGGTTCTTCAGGGAGGTTGTCGGTTCGTGAGAGAGCTAGTGTTTTCGTGGATGCTGCAAACAGGACTCCTACTTGGAGAGTACGTCAGTGATCTGGCATGGGAATGAGGGAATGATCCATGGGACCAACCCATGGTACGGATTCAAATGGGCGCTATTGAAACGGGTTTCCGGGAAAAGGCTTGGGAGAAGGAAAAGGGATGGCAGCTAATGGGTACGTGAAGGTTGTTCAGGGAACAGATCCTGGGGTTTGGGAGAATGTTCCGCTTGGAAACACGGCGTCGAGGCTATGAATAAAATTGTTCGGTGACTGAGAATGACATCTGGGCCGTCCTTACCGTAGCAGAGCAAGCCTATTGGGTTGCGGTGCGTTAGCGTTTCTGGTGTCAAGGTGAAGATGCGCTCGGTGTTTCGGCTGCCAAAGTGAAGATGGAGGAAAGCTCACACCAAGGTTGACTCAACGGTTGACAAGATGCAATTTTCCAAGCACGCAGCACCCCCAGACATGTAGTCTTCTGCCTAAGCTTTTCGCACAAGTAGCCGTGTTCCGTGTGCTGTAATGCGTTTGTGCTTCTGACGTCAAGGTGGAGGAAAACTTGCCTGGTAAACCCGCGCGCGGTTGCTAGTCAACGGTTAAAGTCGTCCACTTCCACGCAACGAGCATCTACAGATATACTGGCCTCTGCACAAGTAGTGTTGTTCTATGCGCGGTAATTTCGGACTCTAAGGAAAAGATGGAGGAGAGCTTGCAGCATGGTTGAGTAAGCCCTTCTGCGTCATGCACATTGCACAAGCTTTCTGCCTACCTAGGAGCCGTGTGCCGTGTGCCGTGCTACGCCCGTCTTTCTGTTGCCAGCGCCAAGAGGGAGGAGATCTCACCTGTCAGACCAGCACGGGTGCCACATAACGAGTGACGTCGTGCGCCTTTGCAAGTAATTAGCATCTACGGTCATGTTTCTTTCTTCAAAAGCAGCGGTATGACATAAGTAGTGCTACATTCGTGTTTCTGACCTCAGGGTAAAGACGGAAGACATTTTGGCTCGTAGAATATCACAGTTGACATAACAGTTGGCGTGGTGCACCTATGTAGGCAAAGAACGCCTACAACATGCCGTTCTCTGCACACGTAGGGGGGCTCACTGTGCTATAATGAACTCGAAGGTGCCTGAAGGGTGCTGTAATGCCATCTTGCACATGAGGACCGACTTTTCTCTTTGGACAGGCAAACGATTTGAAATTAGTCATGCTGAATTCTGTTTCCTGTGCCTTCACTGGCTACGTCGAGAAACGTCTCCGTGAAAAAGGAGCCAGTGAATGAAGAGAGCGAGTGGGGTCGGGTTGCCTAGGGAGTTCGATTGAGCAGAAACCGGAGAAGACGGTTTCTGAGAGGGAGTGAATTCCCAGCCAGTTACCAGCTGCCCACGTATAAACAAACGCGTTTCTCAAAAATCCCCCCTCTCGAAACTTTCTCCCCTCTCTCCCCCTCCCTTTCACCTTTCCTTTTCACACCAACATCACAACCCAACATCACCACAACTTGCACTGAGCACACAACCCAGAACCTTTCTCCCTTTTTCTTATCCTATCATCATGTTGATCCAGGAGAAATACCTTGCCATCCTCAAGCGCTGTGAGGAGCTTGAAGAGTCCTCCAAGATGGCGGAGCAACGAGCCAAGAAGGCTGAAGAACGAGCCAAGGCGATCGAAGAACGAGCTAAGTTGGCTGAAGAACGAGCTGCGATGGCTGAAGCACGAGCTGTGACTGCTGAAGAACGTGCTGAGGCCGCCGAAGACTACATGGAGAAAATGGAGTCTACTGTCGATGCCTTGGACTTGGCCGTCGCTCAAAGATGTTACGATGATGAGCGCGCCGAACTCGAGAGACTCATCTACAAATTCCGCCATCAGACTGACCAAGACCAAATCGAGACCTTGCGGAACTGTATCAAGGACAAGGAGGAGCACATTGAGCATCTCCAGAACCTCCTCGAGTCCCACAATCGCTGGAACGAGAGTGACGGGGCAATGACCATGCCCCCTAACTCGATTGCGTCTGACTACGAGCTCACCGAGGATGATCACATTTCTCTGCCTGATGGAACTGACCCTGGAGGAATCAACCAGTGGCGTAAGTGCAATCTCACTTGCTTCAAGAATGCAGGCAGCATCGTGACTAACCAGAATGCAGTCGACGACGATGCCGCCGATGACGAGGCGAGCGACGACTTCAAGCAGGAAGACAACGTCCCCATGGGATCTGAGCTCAACGCAACTCTTCCCGCGCGTGACGGTCCTGTTGTTGGTACTCGTCTCCACCGCATCGACGAGGAGGTCGAGAGCGACGTCCTTGAGCCCAGCCCTGCTGAGATGTTTGGCTTCTTCTACCTGCCCACCACCCCCAACCCCGACATCGTCATCACTGGCGAGACTGAGTCTGACGAGTCTTCTGACTCCGCTGTTGAGAATGCCGCCTCTGACAACGCTTCCGGCTACGCTAGCGAGACCAAGTCCGAGAACAGCGTCGCTGTCGCTGATGAGCAGACTCCCGACAACGCTTCAGTTGTTGCCAGCGAGCCCGCTTCCTTCATCACTGATGTGAGCCTTGGTGGTCTTCCTGAGTCCATCTTCCGCTCTCTCGCTGAGCTGAACCGTGACGTGACCTTCGACTAGAGCGCGGAGCCACCTGTTCTTCAGCATATTACTTCAGATGCTGCTGAAAACAGCACCGAGGCCGGATGGGACCTGATTTCGTCCCGAGCCTCTCTCCTCTCCACCTACGTCTACCTTGACTTTGGCGACAGCGAGTTTGGAGACTGGGATCACGTTCTCTCCGCCGAGGAGGTTGACGCCGGCAAGAAATGCCTCGAATGGCTCAACCAGACTTTCGATGCTCGCTCCTGCATCGGCATCTGGCGCGACGAGAACTAAATCTCCTACCGCGTCGCACAAGGAGTACCTGTTCCACACGACAATGGGTTCCCGTCCCAACAGGGATTCCTCTCAGCATGGAGGCGTCGGGGTGGTTTAAGCAAGTATTTGTGCAGCAACGAGTGCGAGTGTTCCGAGTGCGATTTTTTCAGAGTGCGAGTTTTCGGGGTGGATGAAGCAGAAGTGTTTGGGCGGATGGAGGGGAGGATGGAACAACGTTGTGGTCTGGGAATGGTATCATACTCAGGTTTTCTTGTCACATCACCCGGATCATCATGTCTTGCAATAGCAGAGCCCTGCACATAGGATCGAGTACTACGATGACAATGTCTTTGACAAATGTCGATGAGAATGAAAATCAGGTTTTCCTGGCAAACATGTGCACCTCTTGTCTGGAAATGGTGATGCCTCCGCCCCACAGATTTCTCGTGGTGTTGCGTCTTGCATTGTTTTCACCTCTCCCCCGCCGAACCAAGAATGCACCTCCCAAGTCGTGACGGAAGACTATTCTCGCTGGTATCTATAGTCTGCCAGTCGAGGCTCCAAAGAACTTGAACATCTACTGAAAAACTGAGTAACTAGTCACATAACCCCCAGGCAGCACGAAGCAGCCATCTCCAAGGGTGGGCCTCTTCGATTCTTCCCACTTCTCCGCCCACAACTCTCCACCTGGCAGTCAACACGAACAGCCTCACGACAAGGTACACCACGACACTCTTCACGTCCAGTTTACTGGGTAAATGCTGCCTCGGGAGTTAACACAATGTTGCTGGACAGAGACAACCCCTCGCCGACCGCGTCAAATGGGTCCACTACCAGATCAACTCTGGAGCGTGGCTGGCGAACCCAGCTACCCAGGCTGCTTGTGAGTTCATCAGCATCACCTTGCATCGCCCATTGAAGATCGCATACCTAGCCGGAATTGTGGGTGCCGTCTGCCAGAGAGAAGGAGCTGCTGTTGGAGAAACCTCGAAGGTCGCAGAAGAGTAGGTGAGCAACAGGCAGGGCAGATGAAGACAACACTGACGCGAGGTTTGTATAGTTCTACTACATCGACTGCCGTCACGAATCAAGAGTCTTCGCGAAAATGCCTCCGCTATCGCAAACCCTGGCTGAGGCTGCTGACATGGCGAACTGGGGCCAGAAGAAGAATCGCTGATACCAAACTTTTCTAGCTCAGTCCATTCCACCAAGTAACCCGCAGACTCTTCACGAGAACACTCCCGCACTCACAGTCAGGATTCCCGAAAATGTCGACATGGTGAAACGAGACTAGAGGGAGACTACGCTGACGCCAGACTTTGCCAGTTTTACCCCATTCACTTCTTCAAGAAGCAACTCTAGTCTCGGAGGCACTCTTCAACGAGAACGGGATCCTCACCCGTTTTGGTTACGTCGGCTACCTCTACGAGACAGCCCTCAGGTTTTTTACGAGAGCTTCCCTTCGTCGCAGTTCCCAAGGTTACTAGCATGGTGAAACGAGACTAGAAAAAATCTATGCTAATGCAATACTCGTCTAGGTTCACTCCTTAATCACCTCCACCTGGCAACGCTCCGCTCCCCGACAAACGCGGCGTTCGTCTAGGTTCACCTCACCGACCACCTCCAAAGAATTTTCTACGACTATTCAACGGAAACATCACCCGTTCTCGCAACCCCGTAGGCTATCGGTATGATGGAACGGGGGCTGAAAAGACTACACCGGTAATCGTCCGGTTTCTCCACATTCGTCACCTCCAAGAAGTGGACTTCCAAATCTCCAAGAGGATATCCCAGCCAATAGAAACCACAAGTCTGCCAAGATAGTGAAACGAGGACGAAATAAGACTTCGCTAACGCAGTTCTCATCCAGTCCCATTCCATCGATCACCGACACGAGAACTCCTTCGAAACCTCTACGAGAACACTCTCGTCAGACTAAACCTCGACGTTGCCGTTGCCATTGACCAACATGGTGAAACGACACCAGAAAGAGATAACACTGGTGGTATAGACTCGCTCGATACTCGTCTAGTAGTCATCACATTGATCCCTTCCACGAAAAACCCCCCCGACTCTGAAACAAGGCCATTTCCGACGCCATAGCCCCCCAAGGCTACTATAAAAGCTTTCCCCTGGTGCCACTCCAAGAACTCCGCGACGATCCAGCATCTTGGCATCTGGGCCGGCGTGATTCAGCGCTTGCTGGAGGTCCAGTGCCCTCACGAATTTCGCCGACGCGAATATCTGGGCATGCAGACGTCAACTTTTGCGTTACTTTGGCATGAACCGACGCGACTGGCGAAGGGAAAATTCAAGGAGCGATCTTCAGTCACTACACAAAAAACTACTAGATGGAGGACCGCTTTACGATTTCAGGACTCAGAATCTTTGGCAGGGAAGCTAGCAACACTTCACAGGATCAAAAGACTACCGCAAGAGATGGAATACTACACTGGGTGCCACAGGCTTGTCGGTGGTCAGGTACTGGCTTCGGTCTCACTGGTGGGGCACCCAGGTACAATGACGACTTCACATGGCTCTACTGCGCCCATGGGCTGGGCTGTAACCATGGGGTTGCCTCTGGAAGAGGTGAGAGAGCCCATGGAGCGATCGGAGTCAGTTTGAAGAAGTCAGGAGTCATCAAGGTTGCGAAAAGGGGATCTTTCATGTTGGGGTCATAATGGGGGAGCTGTGCTCGCACAGGGGCTGGGATCCTTTGTTCGTCACACAAGCACGCCTCCACCGAGACTGTTTTTTGAACGAGCTGAGGGCGTCTTTATAGAGTAATAACCGGAGAGAAATTGTATTCTTTGTCTCGACTGTCCCCTAAAATGCCTCTTCCATTCATTCGACGAATGGGCTCATCCAAGACCATCCCGTTGACTCTTTGGCTGCTTGTGGTGTTCTGTGGCGGATTTTTCACGTTGCCCTTGACCAAGAACACCAAAAACACACCTCTGGAGAGTATTCACATCTCCTCGCAACGCACAAGTCTTGCAGTTACATATCCAAGGCAGCTGGTGGTCAACTGCGAGTTACCCCACCCCTGTGATCTTCCACGATAAACATGAGTACATAAATCAGCGAAAAAAAAAAGAAAAAAAAAGAGAGAGGATGAGGGCGAAGCTGGAGATTCGAACGTATGATGAGGCGGATTTTTTTTTGTTGACTCACACTTTACTTTTGGTAGTGTGTATATAACAACTTGGCCGTTGGGCCAAATTGTACCGGATTCCACGGTGGCTGAGAAGGCGATAATCTAACAGATGAACCTAAAGCTGTGGCTTGTGCAGGCTGGACACTCGGGCTGCGTGGTGAATCACTCTGGGCTTTGTGCAAACAACTAGGCGGGAAAATAATAACCCGTTCTTGGAGACTGTAGTGCCTACCTTAGGTACCCTACCAACCCCTGAAGATGCTCAGTGCTGCACCAGGTCGCAGGCTCGTTCTGTCAGATGTTATTTCTTACTCATGTACGAACTCGACCACTCACAGAGATAGCAGTCACAGAAGGTCTTGAAAGACAAGCTCTGCGTCTCCAGGAGAATTCGCGTTTGGAACAGCCCCAGGAAAGTCCACCATGGCTCCTCAGACAGGCGAACTCAAACTCGGTTCGCCGAAGGGACGACAGAACAGACACTTCACAAGGTACGTACGTAAAAGGAAGGACAATTTGAATAAGGAGACTTCTAATATGATTCTGCATCACAGGGTCTTCTCAGGATAGCGACAATAGCAGGCTGTTGCGATCAGGGGTTGACGGCGACAAGGGCAAAACCAAGCTGTGAGGTGGGATGGAATCACCGTGGAGTTCTTCGAATGGTTTTAAATCAAGCATATGCCGTACTAACCTAAGGGTCTTGAGTTACTGACGTTCCTCTTCTGGCAGGGCACTAGCTACCTACGCCTGAAGAATGGCATGTGTCTCAAACAATGCCTCAACTCTTCAGAGGAGCCTTCGCTTCCTATCCCGACCGGAAAGACCTATGATTGCTTCAATCATCAAGGGTTCCAAGACAGGTAATGGAAACCTAGCCTTATGGTCTGACAGAGATGTTCAGTACAACTTAGATGAGTTCGGGCTTGGAGAGGCCACGGTAAGCTGGCATTCTGGGCCTCTTCACCCGAACGATGGAAGACGGCTTGACAAGATCTTGTGGCAAAAGCTCGGGACGCCACTGCCTCTGTTAACGCCGATAGCGAGAAAACGCGATTCAATAAGGCAGCACCACCTGCGAGTGCCCCTCTGCAGGCTAGAAGCAGTTCGTCCCCGTCTTCAGCTCCGTCCAGCCTCGAGCTAAGATTTAGAAAACAAGAGGCGGGGACTCTGTTTAGGCACCGCTAGCTGCACCAGATAAGGTAACGCGAATGTCACGAGAAAGTCCAGCGCCAAAGGAGGTGTTGTGGTTTCGTGTTTTTGTAACGATTCTAGTACCTTGTGGCGTTTCTAGGAGACGTGGCAGTAAAGTGTACAGTTGAGAATTTGCTATTCTGGTTCCGTTCCATTCCTCTCCCCAACTGGTGACACCAAGTTAGCTGACATCTCCCCTGTACTTGTTCTTTAGAATCGAACGCGAAGAGGATCACGACTCCTTTGGAGAGAGAAAGACTACACGTACCATCCAGAGCAACGAGGAAACGGCTCACGCAGTTATAGCATGCGACCTGTGGACGAAAGGAGCCTTAGCATGCGATCATTACGAGAAAGGCATATTGAGCAGGACAAAGTTGAATGTCTTGGTCAAATTCAAACACGCTACGACCCTCGTTCCAGGCGCTTACCGTTGCAACGATTTCTACCACTTCTTTATCGGCGAAGAGAGACTTCAACCAAGCAAAGGTCTCGTCGGCCACCTGAGCGTTTCTCGTCATCTCGTCCGTGACGACCGCCACAGCCCACTGACGGTCGCTAAAAGCACCAGCATGCGCACTCCTCAGTAGGCTCGTATCGACCTTGATCTTCTCCATCGCTTTGGAGGACACGCCAGCCTTGATGGCCAGGGGCGCGTGGTGCATCCACTCGTACCAGGCGCGGTTGATAGCGGCGATGCGGCAGATCGCGAGTTCGCGCAGGTCGTCGGGCAACGACGTCTGTTGTCGGACGGCGCCTACAAAGGTGTTCCAGCCGTTGGCGATTGCGGGCGAGTGAAGAAGTGCCAGGTCGAGGGGCTGCAGGGGCCGGGGGTAGCGACGGGCGGCGATGGCAGCTACGATGGCTTCCTCCTCTGGACTTGCAACCGGTGGAGGGTTGGATATGTATGGGACTCTCATGATGCAGACGAAGAGCGAGGAATGTTGGGGTGATATCGTGGGAAGGTGATCATCTTGGGCTTGAGGCTCGAATAGACCTGCGCCTGGATATAGGAGATATGGTTTTGTTGGATGGTACGCAGGCTAGCTTGTCGGAATGGTGAACAAAACCACATTTGCGCTCTAGCTGCAACGGCTATTGGCTTGCGGACCGAAACCAGAGTGTTGTTGCGAGTGTCGATGTTGAAGCGATCGGCGTGCTGCCGCGGACATTCTCCGCGGACATTGCCCGAAGATGATTCACTAGCCGATGCGTGTCTCCAACTGACTAACTGACTGGTGATCACGTATGCCTCAAAACTTGCTTGCGAGAATGGGAAATCGTCTTGCACATTCTGCAGATCGATTCCGGCATTTTACTCTGATGGTTCTGCTAAGCGTGATCGTTGGGGTTTCTGATCTGGGGACTGGGTCGTGCTTTGTCCTCAGTGTATGGTATGACGACGGACCTGTTAGGGCCTGTGGAACTGGACAGGCCTAGTCTCGTGTTAGGGAGACGTTCGATAAATGCAACTAAAAGTAACCATGTTGAACAGATGACAACTAGAACATGTGTTTCACTCAATGGCCTTGGATATACTTGTGCGACAGACGGCGTGAGCTAGCCGTGAAGTCAGTGGACAGTAGGCACTGTGCTAGGTTAGACAGCATGTTCAGGGGTGGGACAAAACAGAACACAACCATCTGCCTGGACTGTGCTTTGATTGAAGATCCGGAAACAACATAACAAAGGTACCTGTGGAACTTGTCATCATTCTCAAGCTAGTGCTAGCTGGTATTCCTGACTGGAGGATGTCATGGATGATGTGTCGAAAAGGCTCCATGTTCTGGCTTCTCCGACGCAACTTCTCGCAGCGTGCGGGGAAGCCAGCGGTCCTTCGCCCCAAAATAGAAGAAAGCCAGCCAACACAAGTACTACCACTACTTTTCACGTCATCTATCCATGACCGACATGTCATCTCACTTGGACCTCCCCTGGAACCTTGAGCATCTTTAACACTAGGAACCTTCAGCAATGGAAGGTCGCAACAAACGCTGTGGAGACGGCTCCGCGACCACAGACACCTCCAGCAACCTCAAAAGCACTCGAGCATCGCGTCAGCGCGGCCATCGCAAGTTCAGAGGTCTGACATGCGCCAGCTGCCGCACAAGAAAGGTTTGAAGCTTCCAAGACGCATCGTGATCCGTGGCTCTTTTCAACTGACATGAATTTATCTACTAGGTTCGTTGCGAGGGTAGCCAACCCGCCTGCAAAACATGCGAGCTGTACCATGTCGAGTGCCGCTACGACAAGCCGCCGCCGCTGTCGCAGGTCGTCGCCATGGCTCGGAGGCTACAGGAGGCAGAGTCGATGATTGAGCAGCTCCAGGGGAAGAGTTCGACGGCTGATGCGACGCGGCCCAGGTCGTCGACTGGTGATGGCGGTCTTCCGGATGCATCGACGCATTCGCCAGTGCCTGTGCTGGGAGACGATTCTACTGATCTTCATGTTCCTCTAAGTCTGCTACCTACTGATCTCGTGTGTGAGGACGTGGGAACCGCTTCGCCTGCCCAGCAAAGCCTGTCACAACCCTCAGTTAGCACAAGCCGCAACCACACCTCCCTCGTCGCCGCGCCCGAAGAATCACTCTCTAACGACCTCAGCCTCGACGAGCACGGCAAAATATGCTATTACGGTCCGACGTCTGCTGTCCACCAACCCGTCGACCTGGACTCACCCTCGGCCCACTCGTCGAGCGGCCATGGCAAGCAAGATGATGCTCGGTCCTACCTGACGTCCCACGCTCAAGAGTCAGCCATCTGGGAGGAGTTTGCGCTCGGGAATGCTGCGATCCAGACAGGGCTCTCGAGGAGTGTCATGGCGAGGCTGCTGCATTTGCACTGGACCTGGGTTGCGCCTATGTTTATGTGGGTGTATCGGCCTGCGTTTGTGCGTATGTATTCCAAGCTGCGAGTTGAGATTGCATCGATGAAAGGCTGACCTCTCGACACCACAGGCGACATGACAACCGGAGGCCGTTACTACTCCGAATTCCTCCTCTTGGTCCTCTGCGCCCACGCATCACGATACCAAGACAGCCACCACTCAGAGCTCCTCTCGTCCCGCGTGCGCCTGCTCCTTGGCGACGCCATCCAGAAGCCCAGCTCCATCCCGACGGTTCAAGCCCTGCTGCAGCTCAGCGCGCGCGAGCTGGCCCACGGATCCATCTCACAGGCCTGGCTGTACAGTGGCATGGCCTTTCGCATGGCCGGCGACCTCGGCCTCCAGCACACCGGCCCGGACATTGCCGGCTTGAAGGGCCTCAGTCCTATAGATTTGGAGATTCGCAGGCGGCTGTTTTGGAGCTGCTATTTCTGGGATAAGTATGTGAAACGGCACTCGTATATGCTTAGCTGGCTGACTAGATGCTACGTTTAGGGCCATAAGCCTCTACACTGGGAGGCTTCCCGCCGTTACAGAGCTCCCACAAAATCCCATCGAGTTCAGTATGCTTCCTTGATCTTCAGACAAGTCCCCATTTCACAACTAATGATGCAACGCAGTAGACGACACAGCAGAATCCGACACTTGGTCTCCCTACTACGAAGACTCGTCCGCCCTGACGAGACTTGCGCCCGGCCAGTATCCGTCCATGAAGAGCCACGCCGTCTCCTGCTTCGCCAACTCGTGCAAGCTGTCGGTGATCATCAACGACATCATTGTTCAGATCTACTCCAGGCGAAGTAGACTGATTACCGAAGGGGCATTGCAGAACATCAAGCGCTGCCTCGATACTTGGAGGGCTGAGTCGCCGGCACATTTGCGGTACGATCCTGATTATCTGCCGGCCATTTGTCCACCGCCGCACATCATGTCCCAAAAGTATGTCACAGTCTCTTCTAGTTCTTTGACATGGTTTCAGAATCTTAATGTTCTCTCTGTATGGCTTTCTCACAATCTTCAGTATCCTCTATTTCGCCACCGTCATCCTCGCCCACCGCCCCTTCTGGCCCGCCCCAGCGTACTACCGAGTCTGCATCCGAGCAGCCCAGGGCATGGAAAAGCTGCTGCTCCTTCTCGAGTCTACCTTTAGCTTCGACAACATCACCTACCTGATGGGATACTGCATCTACACGGGCGCCTCGGCCATTCTCGAGGACGCAAAGAGCAACCAGGGCACCGCCCACCCGACTATGCAGACATTCCTGCGGGCCCTCAACGGCGGCATGAGGAAGTGCCCGCTACTAGAGCGCAGTTTGCACATAATCATCAAGGGGCTAAAACGCGCCTCGGAGCATCGCGCGGTGCCAGACCAGCGAGGCGTGGCGTCGGCCAGCTTCGACACCAACAGCTACATCCCTGCGTTTCCTTACTTTGATACGATGAGTCCAAACGACATGGACATGGACGTCTACCTCAATAGCATGAATATGGATGCCATGGCGACGCTGGACTGCTACCCAGAGCTGCAGATTGACTTGGACACCTTGATTGGACAAGGGCCTGCCTAGGTCGCTCGGGTGGATTGTGCTGCATGCTGTCATATTGTCATGTCGTCGGTAACAAACTTTGGTCGCACATATTTTGTCTGTTTCGATGTCACGAATGCTTCAGAAAAAGGGAATATGTCTCTCTACCATACTTGGACCTACTGTTTCGACAGCACAATGCTTGGAACTGGGAACGGTGTAATTACAGGATCAACCTTAACAAGCAACACTTTGAGCTTGGATCGCCGATTCATGCAATTGTTGTTATTGACATACGCTATTTCCTGTGTAGACATCCACTTCCTTCACCTCAATTACTCACCCCCGTGGTCTGCTCAGCCAACGTATCCGCCTTGAGAGCTGGTCTATCCGCCTTGCCGGCAGTGGTCTGCGACTTGTCATTAGCGATGTATTCTCTGACACCAGAGTCATTGTGCATGGCGCATTGCCAGGGCTTTCGGGGGGGCTTACTCCTCCATCAACCGGCATGATTAAACCAGTAATCCAACCAGCTTCCTTGCTGGCAAGAAACAAGATTGCTGTCATGCAACTGTCAGCCAACACACTCATCTCGACAACCTTGCGGATCCATACCGTATCCGACGTCCCAGCCTGTACCCTCCTTCTTCATCAAGTTCTGGTTGATTCGGGCCTGTCTCATCTCGTCCGTCATGCCGCGTCCCCGCGTCATCGGCGTGTACACCATCCCCGGGGCGACACAATTGACCCTAATGTTCTCGCGGCCATGATGCGCCGCCATGGCTCGTGTCATCTGGATGACGGCGCCCTTTGTCGTTGGGTAGAGTAGACTTGGGTTTCCTCCGAGCACTGGGTAGTTTCGTCAGTCAGAGTTCAAGAAGTTCAAGTCGGGTGAGCAGGCGGTGCCTCCCCATCTCCCTTTGACGGGTTGGTGGAGAAGCCGTGTGCAAGATGCGACATACATCCGCTAACGGAGGACATGTTAATGATGGATCCGCGCCCTACTTTCCTCATCTCGGGAATCGCATATCGACTCATCATGACCATGCTAGTGACGTTGATTCGAAAGTCCCTCTCCCAGGCTTCCAAGTTGATCGTAGTCGCATCACCCATAGCACCGCCGACACCGACTACGACGAGTTAGCTCTACGCTTCCGTTTGAGGGATGAAGCAGATATCTAATGCCTTTGCATTGATTTCCACCTCTCATCGTGTAGAAGAAGAGAGGGTTCAGCGCAAAGCTACGTCGTCTTTGTGCCCGCACGTACCGATGTTGACGAGGATATGCACCGCACCCCAGAGCTCAACAGTCCTCGCAACTGCGTTCTTACACGACTCCTCCTGCGTCACATCTGCTTGGATGACCTCAGAAATTCCACCCTCCTCGTCGATCATGCGCTTCGTCTCCTGAGCCCAATCCACGTTGAAGTCGACCAGGGCCACTTTGGCGCCTTGACGGGCTAGAAGAATGGCAGCCGCGCGACCGTTGCCAATTTCTCCTGTTCTCCAAGAGCGTTGTCAGCATGGGTACGATGTTTGGTGTGCGTCGCTTGAATGGCTCCATCTGATGGATTTACTCACCATTCATGCGAGAGCCAGCGCCGGTTACGATGGCGACATCTCCAGTGAAGTCGAATGCTCGGGCGGCAGCGTTCATGGTGGAATAGGCTTTGGGTAATGTATTGCGAATGGATTTCAAGGAGTTGGTAGCTTGACGCAACGGACAGGTAAATCTGCAAATGCTCAGCATAGAATGCACAATCAATATCACTACCAATCTCAAATCGGATCCCCCTTTTCTACTTCTATTGGCCTGCTACTTTGTAACATCATTCCTTGGGCCAGTTCGGTGGATGCCGTCCGCATCGCCGTCACCACTACCAAGCTCTGTCACGGACAAGCTCCACGGAGAGTCGCCGAGACTCCGACGCAACCGATTCAAGTTTATGCGGGTGGGGAACTGACTCGCTATGCGACTCGGTGATCTTCCAAGGCTTAGAAATGCTCTAGATTTAGCTTAGTCGGCGGCACCAGGGTCACCATGGCTGTCTTGTCAGCCGCTGGGTGGCAACCATGCCGTTGCTTGCTCGTGACCTGGTAGCTCGACAAGAAATAGTTATTGTTGCTTAATGAAGATGCCCGTTACAACGAATATTTTAACAATTGAATTGTAACTACTTGCAAAACGGCTGGGCAGATTTGCCGTTGGGGTGAACCCTGTTGGCGCAGACAGACTGCCCTTGTAAATAATGACGACAGTTCCTCAAGTAATTGGCACCTCTTGGCCCCGCCACTCAGTGTCTATAACTTCGCAATCCGATGATATAAATATCAAAACGGGGTCCACAGAGACGCTAGGGTATGTCAATGTATTGAAAGTTGGAAGATTTGCCAGCCTCAGGTTTTCAATGAATGCGTTCAAGATCTATCAGGCTACCCATAACTCAAAGATGCTCCATGCATTGGCACAGTTTCGGGCCAAAAGTCTCCGTACACTCTCTTTTTTTACACTGAGACTTAGCACCTTCAGATGAGGATATAATAAGTACCTAATGTATTTACGAAATGGGGTTTAAAATAAGCATGATTTAGTGTTTAAATAAGAGGATAGATAATATCTAATTTGTTGCATTTAGATGTGTCTAAATATGACTTATGCATAGGTACCTGATTTTTAGTCTCAACCGAGTGTATGGAGACTTTTGGCCCGCCACTGTGCACAACCTTGCCCTAACCCTCTTTTTTATTGAGACAGCCAGTAGTTAAACCATGAAACAATATCAGCTAAACTCTGTTCCTTCACCCAACCTATGCAATGTCAGCTTGGAGAAAAGTGATTTTGTCCATGGGTGACTAGGTGCGACTTACGTTGATAAGGGTCGTCTGGATTACCTCGCAGGGCAAATCCATGCTCAACTCCAGAGAACACTTGGTAGTGATACGTCTTCTTCCCGGACTGCAAAATGTCAAGCGCTCGTCTCCTAGAAGGCACATCAAAGGTGTGATCCTCTTCGGAACAGGAGAGGAATAACGGTTCTAGATAACGCCAGCCAGTTTTAGAATCTTCAATCTTTAACGTGGTGACATCTCGGTGGTGGAACTCACTCTTTAGGTTTGAGAAATGATGCTCTTTGAGGAAAGCTGGATGGGCAAAAGCCCCTGCCGTCACTGTGTCGCCTGCCAACTCGTTGCACACGTAAGGAGCACCAAAACAGTACCCGACGCATGCATATTTGGTGTTGGCTTTGCCAAAGCCCTGCTTGACGGCCTTGACCCATTTTGGCACGGCAACGTTGGCGAAGGCTGTGTGCTTTCGCTTCCATGCTTCGTAGTCGAAGTCCGGATTCTGCGTGTCATGACGGTTTTTTCTGTGCTTCCACACGGGGTCCTGATATGAAGCAGCGTCAGTAAACCGAGGTACGTGTCACAGCTACTCAGAGAAGACTTACCCCACGGAAGTAGTCAAGTCCCAGAACCAAGTAGCCAGCATCGGCAAAGGCGTCCATGATTAACAAGCCATTAGGGAACATGCCCCAGACGTCGGGGAAGTAGAGCAGTATGTGTCCATTTGCTTTGTCGGCTGGCGGCTTGGAGATGTATGTCTCGACGTTTGCGATGGTCTCCCATGTGCCTTTTGCCTCGCCCTTGTGGATGGTACCCTTGAAGCAGCAGGGTCCGCTTGGCTTGGCGAGATACTGTACAAGGTCCTGTTCAGACTTCTTTTCGGATTGCTGGGCTCGAATTATTCGAGAAATGTGTTGCCCCATGATTCTGGAAACTTATGCTCGAATTGGCAATGCCCATGAACGGTGGATGAGATGGGTCGTGTTGGAATCTCGAACGCGTGAACTGGCTTTGTTAGATGGTGGACATAGGAACCAGGGCGACAGCACCTGAATAGGAATAAATCAGCAACCCACACACAAGAACAGTCAGCGTGTTTATTGAGCATGATTAAATGTGGAGATTGTGATCTCGGTATGACGCCTAGGACAGTCGCCGAATGCTTTCTCGTCGTACGAAGACTCCAATGACACCATCACGGCTCGCTAAATGTCCGTGGAAAATGTCCGAGACCCGCGTTCCCCGCTTCAATTCCTCAACCAGGAAACCTGATCCGGGCTAGATGGAGAGGCAAATGCGGGGATTCTGGAGCCAGTCTGGGGTGGAAGGGGGGGCCAAACCCCGCAAGAAACATCCTTGGTGATAGATCTGAGAGATTTGAACGTTGGGTAGTGTGACCGAACCCCTAGGATTTGATCCTATCAGCCATGTACAGAGCCTGGGAATATTAATACGGGCCCCGTCCGGCCTCTGCTGATCATCTAGAGGTTACCCTGCAAGCCTCATCAAACCAGTCTGTTTGTTTTTGTGGCAGCAAGCAAGCAAAAGTCGCCCTTCTCAGAGCAGCTCAACTTCGATCATGGTCGACTCACCCAAGATCGCCCCCGACGCGTTCCCCAGCGACACGATGGTCGAGGACTGCGATAACAAAAAGGGCCAGTCGATCGACCCTGCGCTGCAGGAGAATGCCGTCGGATACAGCGAATATCTAGAGGCGAGAGAAATTGAGTTTACTGACGCTGAGGTACGTCTTCCTTGTTTCCTTATTGGACAAGCCCAGCTAACCTTTATCCTCGCATTCCAGGCTCGACGACTCCGATGGAAACTCGACCTCACCATCATGCCCATGTTCCTCATCACGCAGGCGTTGCAGTTCATGGACAAGACCTCGCTCAACTATGCCAACCTCTTCGGATACCAGGAAGCCTTGGGACTTGAGGGCACTCAGTTCAACTACCTTTCCGCGAGTATGTCGTGAAATAATTTCCCATGGCCTTCAAATACAGATAACTCAGGCGTCTTTGTATGCGCATGCTAATACGTGCTTCTAGTGGTCTATGCCGGCTACTTCTTCGGACAGTACCCTTGCGGATGGCTCATTGGTCGATATCCTGCGCAAAAGGTCATGGCAATAAGCGTTCTACTCTGGGGACTTATGGTCATCATTATGACCCAGAGCCGGGACTACTCTAGTGCTTGTATGGTCGCCCCTTCACCCACCTGCTTGATTCGAGACACTGAGACTAACATGCAATACAGTGGCTGTACGATGTAAGTCAGCCCAGTAGTCTTGTCACGAAACAGAGTTGCTCACAGTTTACAGTCATCATGGGCATCTTCGAAGCAGCCGTCACACCGTAAGTCTCTTGATCCAGACGGTGCTACAAGCGTCGATTATGCGCGACACGATACAGTACACTGACGGCCTTACAGCGGCCTTACTCTCATGACCGGTTTCTGGTACACTAGGCGCGAGATTCCTCTGCGCCAATGCATTTGGTACTCTTCGCTAGGTTGGGGCGGCATCGTATGTTTCGCTCTTCTCACGACGGAGTAGCATCTGAAGCTAACCCAATTACCCTACTAGGTCGGATCCTACATCTCGATGGGTGTTTCCAAGCTCCCCGAAACCATGACGCCAGAGCGCTGGGAGTTGATCTTCTACATTGTATGCTGCTGTTATTTATTTTGCTACTTCTCAACCCAAGGATCGGAATGCTAACCAACACATACCAGCTCGGTGGTGCTACCTGCCTCTGGGCCATCGTCATCTGGGTTTTCCTCCCTGATTCTCCCGCAAACGCCCGCTTCCTCAACCATCGCGAACGTCTCATTGCCGTCAAGCGTGTTGCCAGCAACGAAACTGGCATCAAGAACAAGGCCTTTGACAAGAGTCAAGTGGTGCTAGGTTTCACTGACCCCAAGACATTGCTACTCTTCACATCGGTGTTTGCCGCGTACGTCGCCTTCCTTTGCGTTGAGTTTGGTAGAGATGAAGTAGATACTACATTTGAGTAGCTTCATTGCAGGTGTAGATGGCTTATCTCCCGTGCTAACTCATCATCAGTGCTATCCCCAATGGTGTCGTCAACTCATTCTCAACCATCATCATCCGAGACATGGGATTCAGCACGACCAAGACCACACAGCTCAAGTCCGTCGGCGACGCTGTCCAAATCGTTGCACTGCTCATCGGTGGGAGCGTCATCCTCAACGTCCCCAACTGTACGTTCATCGCCTGCCCTGAAGCAGCTCCTGCATTCGCTTACGCATATTCTACCCAGCTCGCTTGATCACTGCCACGGTTGCCAACTTGGTTTGTACAATCTCCGGGGCCTGTTTGGCATATCTGCCCAGTGAAAACAAATGGGGAAGACTTGTCTGTTTCTGGCTGGTCAACTCCCAGTCTGTCGGTTTCACCGTCGCGTTGACGACCATATCCTCAAATATGGCTGGATACACCCATCGTTCATTGGCAAGCGCCATGGTCTTGTAAGTAAATTCTTCTGGCATTTAGTAGTCAGTCTAACCAATGTCCACGCATAGCACGGCCTACTGCTGGGGTAACTTTGCTGGTCCCTTTGTCGTCAAGCCGTCCGAGGCACCTCACTTCCGCGGCGCCACCATCGGACTAATGGTTGGATATGCGATCAAACTGGCCTGCCATCTTGGTCTTCTCGGTACGCCTCCACTCATGAATTTTGTTTGAGGACGAAAGCTGATATAAAGATCCAATAGTGTACATGTATCTCGTTAACACGCGCCGTGACAAAACTTATGGCCCAGCTGACAAGGAGCAAAGTAACGAGGCTGGAATGAGGGATCAAACTGAGTTTCAGAACAAGGATTTCAGATATGTTCTCTAAATCTTATGTTTGCTTAACAATGTCATGTGTCAGAAAATGGATTGCGTATCTGGTCTTTAAAGCCGGGGATCCAAGATTAAGCTTGGAATAAGCTACAGTTCTACTATATTTGAAAGAAGCTTGTGAAACAATGCTCATCTCAAATCATTCAGCCTAATTATATGACCAAACGGTTCTCACACGATTTAAGTCTATGATCAGATCACTTTCATACAATATGCTGTGTCTAGCTACGTAAATACCGGGCAAGTGGGAAGGCCGTCCTTTGGCTGCTAAACACCAACTAGCAGTGCCATGGATGATCGACAGGACTGCTTTCCTTGCCTAAGCTAGGGATCTATGTATCAATGTGAACATACCCCAACTGATCTAAACTCGCATGTTCATTGATCGACAGAAAAACTCATTGGTCTCATTGGCTAGTGACCTGAACACTTGATTCACTCTTTGTACTGGTAGACAGGATCTGTATTCCGGAATTCTGCGCAAGGGATTTGTACCTGCCGGCCTAGGACGACCGAACATTCTATAGCAATGACAAAAATATCGCCATCGAGCCACTCTATAGACATGGCCGCAACGTTAGAAAAGCGAACGGGCTGAGCAATCCTTCAATCATGCAATAAATGAAAGAGTGAACGCATTCATACAGCTTCGGCAAAACACTACATCAACAGTGAATGTTAGAAACAGCTTGCTTATTTCAGTATCTGGTAGGTTAGAGTCCATTCTGGGGTACATGTCATGATCAGAATTAATCAGGGTTCCCCATAATCTTTCGCGACAGAGCCCGTGGACTGATCCCAGTTACACGACAACGGCTTCGGTCATTCCCTAAATAGACTTTGGGAATAGATCTATGTGCTAGGTTTCAATGAGTCACGAGAACATCACAATAGCCGTTTACTGTCACCCAATTACAGGGGCTGGCCAAGCTTTTTTACTTTGTTTTCATATTTACAGCCTTAGAATTATTTGACAGAGGTTTCTTGTAGGAAGCTTCCAGAAGAAATCTTCAGATTCCAAGGATGTACCAGCCCTCTCAATACCTTCATCAGAATTTGATGTCTGATTGCAGTTCCTCTTCGGTGAGTTTCAGGGCATCCACCTCGTAGAGCAACGTAACACAGGCGAAAGGAACTGTACAAACTAAGCCCTCAGAGAGAGTGGTAATGAAGCGTTCGAAAAGTATGGGAAGATGGAGTAGATCGAATAGAGTTGTGGATGAATTGGAAGTTGAGAGGGATTCAAGAGCGACTGATAGTCGTCACTCTAAAGCTCTCGATTCGTGCTCAAGGTAGTCAACCTGAGGGATTGGAGGTGTGCCCAAGCCTTACGTGACCAACCAGCCCCACGTGACTGACCGGATGCTCGCGGTCCCGGGCATTACGTATCAGTCTTGATCTACCTTAAGGTATAAAAAGGGAGATGGACGTGAGTCTGGGTCGTCTCCGAACTTCATTGCACAGTCCTATTCATTCTTCTTGGAACAGAGAGGGCTTCGACCTAAGAGCCTACTTATGCCATAATTTCTACGGGTATCGAAACAAAGCCAACAAATTAAACCCATCGGATCTACTCAGCTCTTTCGCAACGCCGGAATGTCAGAAGAGGGATCAATCGATCTGCTACTAGATTCCACTCGAAATATGACAACATCTAAGGCGAAGTCTGATGCTCGTAAGTCATACAGTCAATACATCTACATACTACCACTTAATTTCGTCCAATCTATGCAATGCTGACGATGTGTCGTTGGTAAGTCCATTCGGTATTGCAGACTTTCGCAAATTCAGGTAAATCAAACGTTGAGTTCAAGGGCCAGTTGACCCCCATGGAGAGATGGATGGTGGAGACCAAGGCGGACGGACCTTGGAACAGCGTTGTAGACATCAAGGACCCTGACTCTCCCAGCGAGAGAAATAAGTAGCGACTCAAGTTCAAGCTCAGTCAGCATCATGTTTTTATTTCATTATGGCATTACAATTCCAAGGGCTATGCTGTATTGAAAACACCAAGTTCGCTTGCGCTCGACTAGTGAAGCCGTGTAATCTACTCGTGATATTGACGCTGATGTGGGTGAAGCGGACGCTTCCAGCTCTGACACTACCGCTTACTATTTGACCCCTTACTTACAATTGAGGCTCTGCCTGCCCTCCTGCATGGGTGCCTGGCACGAAGCTGTTGTACACGTCGAGATGAGGCCCGACACAAGCTCATTGGCTGTGATGTCCATGGTGACAACCAATAAACACCACAAGATGGATGACTGATCAAAGAGGCCCCCAACGTCATGAGGCCACCAGCCATGCGGAAAATGATCGGGAAAACACATACAAGAGCCATGAGGCCCCCAGCCTTCAGATTCCCCATCCAAGAATTCCATCGCCAACAAGCCTTGGACCCAAACTTCGACCTCATTGAGTTTGTTTCGATTGAACCAACTATGCTATGAAACTTGGGTTCCCTCTGGTAGCTCATTCTACGATCTTACCAGCACATTGGTGGGCTCGGCTTCCAGCTGTTCGCCACCATGCGATCTCACCACGCGCTCCTCTGCTTTGCGGTGATCGCGTTCAATTTGTCCCTCGTTCAGAGCGCTTCTGGGTCGCGACCAACACTCAACAATGACCAAACCACTGAGTATTACCCCACTTTCTTTAGGATAATGAATTAGTCCTTAAATCTGTCCCAGATCTGGTCACGAGGCCGAGGAATGCAGCCGTTCAGAGTCAACAGTTCAAAGCGCCCATATCAGACCAGACGAGGTGGCCGCCTTGAATGCATTCCAAGCGAATCTTCCTCGCCATGTGGACGACGCGCAGCAAGATACATTATACACTGCGAGTAATTCGCACATTCAATCAGCTTATGCCGCTTCCGATACGTCGCCGCAAGATGCAGACAATCGAACCAGCGAAAATGGCCCAGCAGCTAACGGAATCGAAATTCAAATCACCGCAGGTCTTGGAGAGCGGGCGGCTGGACCACTTCCGGCCCCAGATTCAAATCATTCAGAGCAGCATGATAGTCCCCATCTGGACCGCGCAGAGAATACAACACAGGCCTTGCCGAAACCAGAAACCGAGAAAACAAACGTCAGTCTTACAACTACTAGCAATCCGCCTCCACCAGCTGTTCTCAACGTGTCAAGACACGTTGAAGGCACAGCCTGTAACAGCACACAGAATCTTCAAGAGGTGCATTTCACCTCTGGAAATCACGGGGAGAAAGCTGGTGACGACAGCAATTACCAAGACAGCTGGTCAGGAACGTGGGCGAAAGCGCCGGGTGCCATCTCAACCCTCGGGGCGATGCGTACAATCCTCGTACTTTCTCCACATGCAAAACGGAAACGGCGAAACTCGAATTCGGAGACACCAGACAGCGGCAATAAGAGCGAGTTACCGGAGCCACATGAAGACACAAATGCTAAAATTGACTGCAAAAAGGCCAAATTAGAGAATCAAACCCTTCAAGTACGTACACATACACTCATGGATGACACGGGAAACCCTAATCGCATGTTCAGGAAGCGGTCAAACAGGACCAGGCCTACCAATTCAGGCCAATAAGCCACGAACAACTTGTTGCTGAAGTGAAAGGAATCTACGCTGGTCTAGCAATGATTGAGACGAAGTGCATTGAGGTTGACAAGGCTCAGCAAGAAAGTGACAGAGAGTTGAACAACGAGCAATGGCAGGCTCTTGTTGCTCTTCACAGAACCCTTCTCCATGAGCACCACGACTTTTTTCTCGCCTCTCAACACCCTTCAGCCAGGCTACCTTTGCGCCGTTTGGCAGCCAAATACGCCATGCCGGCGAGAATGTGGCGGCACGGGATTCATTCTTTCCTAGAGTTGATGCGCCACCGGCTACCACACTCCTTAGAACATATGTTGACTTTCTTATACCTAGCATACATAATGCTGGCGTTATTATATGAAACTGTTCCTGCCTTTGAGGAAACTTGGATTGAATGTCTCGGCGATCTCGGCCGATACCGGTAAGTTTAAACACAGCCCCCCCCCCAAACACACACACACCCCCAAGGCTCTCCTTGTTCAGTCTTTATTCTCCTTATTTATCAATCCCCAAATCTCCTATCAGATCTAACATCAGAAGGATGGCAATCGAGGACGATGACTTCAAAGATCGCGAAATGTGGACCAGCATTTCGAGATGCTGGTATTTACGCGCCTCGCATAATGCACCTAATATAGGCCGACTTTATCATCATCTCGCCATTTTATGTCGACCAAATCCAATAAAGCAACTGCTCTATTATACCAAAAGCTTATGCGCACCGATCCCATTTCTTTCTGCGCAGGAGTCAATCATGACCGTGCCCATGTTTGACGGCATTCCATTTCCTAGGCGATTATCAACCCTAGATGCTACATTCCTACAAGCTCACGCAATGCTTTTCGCTCAAAGGGATTATGAGAATTTCAATGGAGTGATGGAACGCTTTCTTCGACGCTTAGAAGACGATCAGAACCAATTGAAAGTCAGAACATACATGACCCCGAGGTGAGTTCTAATTGACTTTAGATGTTAACTTGCACCTGAGCTTTAGAAAATGCTCGCTGACCCATTAGCAAGACATCCTCTCGCGCTTATCACGTGCAACTCTCTCCTAGGATATGGAAACGAAAAAAGAATTCTCCTACGTTCAGAAGATGAAACAGACTCAGCATGCGACACCGAGGAGACCATAGACAAAAGTGAGGATGAGTTTGACACCGCGCAACTAAAACAACTTGACCACGCATGTACTCTTGCCGAACGCATTGATACCATACTCATGTTGAGAGTCGGCGATCCAAATATTCTGGAGTACTTACATGTCCGCTTGATTTTCATGCTGCAAATTGCCCACGACCCATTTGCGATGAGCTATTTGGAAAATTGGTTTCCGTGGGGCCTGGCGGCGATGTGTCTCAATGCCGTTGCCATTTCGGTTCCGTCAGTGGAAACAATCCAGACAGATTCATTTCCCAGACCAAGCGGCAACGATAACCATGTGTTATGTGAGGATTGGCAGATGAGGGGCTTATTTTGGACAGAAAAGTACTTCCCCGCGGATTGGTTTGCAAACGAAGTCGACTTCGGCAGTGTAGTTGATGGATATAAACAGCCCACACCAGCCAGGTACCGAGAAGAAAGAGTACTGTTCGTCGGCCGTTGTCTCGCGGAATCGCCAGCACCACTGTTGTTCGATCCTGAAATGAACTTGTTCACTTCAACTCTAGAAGAACCACCGGCTGAATGTGGACCAATTCCACGACAAGCTATATCGCCGGGAATTACTCAGTCGCAGAATGGCCAGGCATCAACCCTCCAAAATACGAAGGTCGAAGTGCGCATGACCTCGACGGATGAAATTGACGAGACGTTGCTTGGCTTGGATACTCAAGAAGCAGCAAAATCTTCGGTCGCACAGAACACAAGGCTAGCCCAGCCAGGTCGACGGATATCGCAAACCATTGTGGAGCAAAGCGACGTAGCCTCCGTCATCCCAAGAACTCCATCTGCCGGCACAAGTACGGGAACGACGTATGAAACCTTGTTGAAGGCCCCTCAACAGGTCATGAACTGCATGGGAACCAGTGAGAACACCGAAGTAACCTCGACGCACCAAACTGAGGTAAATGTTATTAATGCAACAACCTCAAAGTCTCATGGGACCAAGATCAAGACGCTTACTTCAATTGCTTACCCCGAGCCTTCAGTGCGGCAAGGACAGACTGATTGTGCAACGGTGATACCAAGAAAGGCTGAAGATATCGTGGACTCACATGGAAAGGATTCACTCCAATTGCCCATCACTGAGGTTCAACAAGCCGAACAAGCTGCCACAGGGCCAGTTAAAAAAACAAGCACTTCGCGTGACATTTCAACAACAGAAGTACCGCTTGTCAAGAAACCGGCCCCTTTTGGACAGTCAACCAGCTTTCCTTGTGCACATTGTGCCTGCATATTCCGCCGTGCTTGCGATCTCAAGTAACTATGCCCATCATTTTCCCTCGTTCAAAGAGGTAACCTGCGGTTCTAGCAAACATGCTTCAAAGCATACCAAGCCCGTCAAGTGTGGTATCACTGGTTGTCAAAAGACTTGCTCAACACGGCGGGATCTTAAACGCCATCAGACCGCAAAGCATCCTGAACGATTTGACCGAGAAAGGATTCCATGTGATTTCCCGGAATGTGGCAGATTCTTTGCAAGGAGGGACCATATGGTACGACACAAGAAGGCATTCCATCCGAGCTGAAACTTTTCACGTCTATCGGCTAGATCTGGTGGACTTACCATTCTGGGAGTATTTCTTGGATTTGATCATTCGTTGCAAAACGGGCTGAGATATGACTGTATTTGTTCTCTTCACGGGTTTGGTCGATTGATATCCACCGTAAGCTACTTCGGCGCAGTGGAAATTTGAGGCAATGGTAGACTAATACTGTGTAACCAATAAGCTAGACATGAGCTAGACTAACAGAACTGAAACTGGCTGCCTTGTATCACTTGAAGAAGGTTATCAATTTGACATTAGTATCCAATGATTAATGGGTTTCAAATTTATGCAAAAGAGTGGATTGGCGTTCTACAGTTGAGTGTAAGACAAACACCAACGGCTTGGTAAGCCCATCTTGACGTCTCAAGATTACCCACATAGCTGACGGCTAGTAGACACCGGGTACAACCAATGCAGTTAATATCGATAGCTTGGAGGAAAGATCATTGAAGCTAGACTTTTCAGTGGCTCATGTGTTATCGAGTTAATACGGAATCGGTCATCAGACAGCCTAATGATATAATTAGCTGTACATAAAACCTCCTTCTCTGTAGACATTATTTATAGAGTATTGTTATTCGCACAGCACATGGTAATAGCCGCAAGTCTAGCTACAGTAAATTCATCTCTAAATCAGCATAACATTATCCTTATTTAGTTCCCTCACCTCTAATATTTATAATCTTATGATCTTAACTAGTGTTACTATTGCTAGGTAAGGCGAAGTGGGCTTATCTAGAGATGCTGTGCGGGTAGCAATAGCTAACTTTGCGAATAGCAATACTTTATTTATAACTGCCTGCGGAACTGAAACTTGCAACACTAAACGAACTTCGTCTCTTCTTCGTGGTAGGGCCCTGATCATCATAGTCCTTGTAATAGTCGGCACTGAATGTATCAGACCACTTAATGCCCTCGTAAATGGAAAGATACGTCGGAAAGCTGATTGTCTGTGGCAAATCTTCCCTAAGCGCCACCCATCGACTCCATGTGTCTTTTGCTTGGAACCGATTGAATATAGGAGCAAGATCTTCATCTGTGGCCTTTGCCATGTGAGCATGGGTGAAAAGGTACAACGTGGCGTAAGGCAAGAGCGCAAGATGATCTTGCAGTAGCATTGAATGGCGTGAACCTGGTGGGATTCGAGAAGATGCGCATGGAGAATGGCTTTCCCTGAAATGTTGCCCATCAGCCATCTCGCTCATGCCGATCCACTGATTCACAATGGCATCAGCAGTAGGTGCGGAAGAGTATTTAAGTTGGTTGAAACCCGAAGCGTTTGTCTGTCCCTGTCGTGCGGCTTGTGATTTTATACTCTGAGGGTCTGTTTTGCTACCCGGTACTACAACAGAGGGGCCGAGAGGTGAAACTGCAGGAGCTTCCACATAGTCCATTTGATTAGAGCGGAAGCTCGTCTGCCTCAACTGGTTATCAGCATTCTGGTTCATATCGTCAAGTGAGGCTTTTGGAGAACAATCGTCGGGATACTTGTGGGTCTGAGGGACGGCCGAGGGGGATCGAGATGCTTGAGTATTCAAACTTGGCTTGTGGTCGTTCTGTTCAAGCGCTAAAGTAATGAGCGATCGCCGAGGAACTATGGAAGGCTCGGAGACTCTTTGGAATAGCTTCCTATCTAGGCTGCTCTTTTCGCTTTCTTTGATGGAGTCTTCCCAGTCTGATGAGTTGTCGTCGTCATCTCCAAAGGCACTCTCATCGCCATTATCCTTGACCAAGTCCTCGAGGGAGAACTTTTTGTTGGCCGTATAAGTAGGAGGGTTGCGACCTTTGATGCTCTTCTTATGCTCGTTGGAAGAACATGAACTCCCAAGAGCAAAAATGGCAGAGTTTTTTTTTACAGGGGCAATGAATGACTTGGCGTCAAGACGAACTTGCCCAGGGTCAGCTGCTAGGGAGGGAGTAGCATTGTTAGGCATATCCGATACTTTGGACTGTGCTGCATGGGAAGAACCATTGTCTTTCCTAAGACCTCGAGCTCGTATTAGCATGTCCAACTCCGTGATTGATATGTAGTCCAGCAGGGTATCCATCAGCGAGATATGACCCTTGCCGATGGGATTCATCACAAGGTTGGGGTTTAAGAAGACAAATCCGTTGTTTTTCAAGAAGAACTCGCGCACTGACTCGTGTATCACTTGAATGATGCGAGTACCTCCGTGCTCGGAGTCTAAAGACCCTGCTCCAGCGAGTACGGAATGTATTTCCTCTTCATTAGCACGTGGCTCTTCAAATCGCCACGAGCCAACCTCCAATAGTCCTCCCGAAATGTTCTTGATCGTTCGCTCCAGTTGATCGTCGGTTTCTGTGAAATTTGAAGAATTGCTCCACTGTTGGAGTGAAGAAGGTGGTTTTGAAGAGCTGATGAATGCTAAAATGTGATGCCATTCATGTAAACGGAGTGGCCGCGTTGATAGGATAGCCCATTGAAAGAGGCGAGTAGTCAGCTGCTTATCTTCCCAGCCGAGCGATTGAACCAGGTCGCCTAATAAAGTCTCCAGCTCCTTCGGGATAGTGTCGAGGTACTTGAGAAGAAACTTCGTGCTTTTCCCTTCATCCCACTTCTTCAGGACTCGATCCATCACCAGAACTACCCACAGGAAAACACCAGCAGATTTTTCAAGGATTGTCGTCTTCAATAAGTTCCATGTCTCCGAAGACTCAGTTTTTGCAGGCCCGAGACGAAATTTGTGATTTACATATCTTGAGATATCACCTCGGTTGTGTTGTTCCACGGTAATTTCCGAGCAGTTGTTAACGGTGATGGCAGGATAATGACGTAGGGAGATGCATACATTCAGCTGACCAGTAACGGCAGTCAAGTCCGTCAAATTTCGCCAAAAGTACAATAGGGCACGTGCGTTATCGCACTCATCAGCAGCGTCAATGAAGATGAGCACTCTCTTGCCCAACTTCTGAGAAAACATGGTTCGAATAAAAGACTCGAGGTTCGCTTGATGCAGTTCAAGGTCTTCCAGCTGGTCCCAGCCACCATTCTTCTCTTTATCATGCCAATCGACAATGTTGCTCAGATTCTGAAGTTGCTCTGGGTAGTGAGGCAGAAGTTGGTACAATATAGATCGTAAGAGACCGACAGCAGACCGTTGTAGCCGATCTCCTTTGGCATCAAAGAAATAAGACGCAACGCGATATTCGGACCTTTTTACTTCCTTTGAGCTTCGGCTGACGGCTTCTTTCAATAGAGTTGATTTCCCAGCCCCTGGTTTTCCTTTCAGCAACAGCAGGCCTCCGTGCGTCCCAAAGTAATCGGTGGATAACCACTGCCGATATGTCTCATGGCGGAAGAGCCAATCACATGTCTGGATCGTTGGTATTCCAATCATTTGTTGACGTCTGTTCATGGCTGGAAATCGCAAGTATTCGAGGCAAGCCGCTTGTAGCCGATTGAAGTCGTCGTTGTTAAGATTTTGAGAGACATCAGGCACAATGGGTGTCTTAAATCCTGGGATGTCCCGCCGAATCTGCCCATTTCGATGGACATTCTGAGTGTTGAGGCTCACAATCGAGAGGTACATGGAGCGAAGTTCCCCAACGACCTTGAGATAATTTGGATCATGGGCACTAGTAAACCGACACATTTCCAGATGGTTGGCCTGGAGGGTCTCAGCGTGTTCTCGTTCGTCTCCTATTAGTGAGGAGATATCAGGGACGACCTTGTTCCCTAAGACGCCGAGATTCACCCCCATCAACCCCAGCCCTTCCTGAAATGTCTTGACTCGAAAGTCATATGTCTGCCAGATTCCTGAGAACGCTTCTTGTGCGCGCTCTAAATCGGTTGTTTTCAGACCCAGAGTATCGAGGATCGCTGAGGTTGTGTCCATGCGGAGAGCGCTGAGGATAGAACGGGCCCATTCGCCTAGGGATGAAAGCTCGGGGCTCCCCCGGTGAGGAGTCCCAAGGAATATTACGGCTGCTGTTGATTCGACAACATTTTTTAAGCTAACGTCCGTTGATGCCGATGATCTTGCAAGCATCTAGAAGGGCTGGTCAGTGATTGCTGCCACTCTTTGTTCGGTTTGTGCGCCTACCTCTTTAGCAACTATCCCTCCAAGACTGTGAGCAAGAAATATCACAGGACGATTAAGAACCCTTTCTCTACTAAGAGCAAATAAGAAGTCCTTGCTATGAGAAAAAACACTGCTCTTATTTGTCGCACCAGACATGTACTTGGTGATCTTGGTATCGTATCCGTGACATAGGATCCGTGCATTGGGACATTCCGCAGGAAGCAGATCGGCAGGCCAAAAAAGTGTGGAGTTGGCTCCTTCTGATATGGTAGAAGGAGCTTTGCTAGAAAGAGCTCTTATAGACCCTTCGTTCTCTTCATCCTTAACCGATGACTTCTTTTTGAACCAGGATATTGGTCGACGCAGTCCACTTTTCTTGCCCTTGGTGGACGTCTGACAGCTCCCAGCAGGCTCGCCGTGGCTCTTGGGAGGCGCCGGTGCGAATTTAGACGATGTCCATGTCTTATATGGGTGTCCTTTTAACCCATGAACTAAAACAATACTGTTCGAATTCTGTCAGCGTCCGCCTTTCGAGACTCCACCCTCAGCTGCAAGGTAGCTCACTCTACGAGCGGGGTGCTCGATGCTGGCTCATAGACGACAGACAACCCCGTTGCAGGTATGGCCTCCCGCATATCTGCACTGCGACACAGTGCCGCCAGTGATTCAGACGTTGCTCGGTAGTCTCAGAGAAGGGTGCTAATAAATCCCGCAGCGAGAGGGGATATTCGCTGGTGGAAAAGTGAGGCCTCAGTAAGGCTGGACGGATGCCACATTTCAACTTGTGGCGGGGTTATGTGAGATTCAGCCACAACACGTGCACAAAGCTAGGTCCGATGGTTGGCGGTTGCCTAAGGTGCTGTGTCAACTTGCGATATCTACGTCGACTCTACTCAAAATTTAGACTAATTAGCTATGCTAAGTTCATGGTCCCTCACATCGTCAAAAGTCTGTGCAGAGTAAGTTGGAAGGTTAAGTTGCGCAGTTGCTTTGCTGAAAGGGCAATTGCTGTCTTATGGTTGGTGGCATTGGGTGCTGGGACCGTCCACCAACCCACTGTATTATCTGACATGGTAGCAACGACATTGCAACCGATAGACTACCCAGCAAAGATGGCCATCCTGTCGAGGAGAACAAACTTGGAGGACATCAATTTGTGGGGTTGTGTGTGTGGGGGGGGGGGGGGGGGGGGTAGGTAGTCATGAATTTGGGGGAGAAAACTTGGGGGAAACCCGACTCCACAACGCTGCTGACAACTGAATTCTGAATTGAACTCGTACCCTTGAATTGTGACAAGTCATTCAGGTGTGGTCGTCATCCAATCAGAACACAGACGCCCCCGTCCTAGGCGGACTTATTTCCACTGATGCTCAGCCAACAAGGCCTACGTCCTCATCAGCTGTCCTACCCTAGACCGCGTCTTGTAATCTGTAATTAACAAGATCAACGTCGTCGATGAAAGACAAAATATTTTCATATACCCAGAAAAATTATACATGCTCTCAGTACGAAGTCAGATTGGAATGCTCCGAATTCGTAGGAGGTGGGGTAATTGGTTTGCAAGTGGTTGAATTGAATTCATCTCGATGAGGTTTCGCAAGCTCTTGCTAAATTTGGGGGCGCTAAGATTGGGGGCTAAGGCACTGTCAGTCCCAACTGACTCGTCGACTTCAAGTAATAGGAATACTCGCTCAACCGTCCAACATAACAAGTCTCAAGCATTGTCGTCTAACGTTGTGTTAGAGTGTCACACTAGGTGGCATGTCACTGAACATGGCGTCCGCTATTCTTCACCACCCCGCACCTAGAGCAATTCTCGAACATCACGTCGAAAGAAATAGCGTCTCGAGGCGTACGGGTATTTACGTTAGGAGAATGCAACGGTCCGCATAAGCCGAGGGGTACTGAACTCAAAAATAGAGCGATTCGATTACTGGATTAGGACCGATGACACCCCCACGACGGCTAGTGTTGCCTGAGGCAGTCGTACATATTGATACCCAATCCAACCAGCCAAGCCATCTACCCCGCGCGACCCGATATGCTGACCCTTTTGAAGAGGGTGTCTGAAGCAAAAATGTCACAGAATCTTGCCTCCTTGGATCGCCACCGTTGACGATTGTAGAAAGCGGCATAAATGGCAAAAAAACATACAACAGTGGGGATTCCCCGGTCGTCACCGACCCGAGTACTAATCCACCGCTTCTCAGCTTGACTAAGGGAGAGCGGACGGGATCCCGTATTTTCTAAGAGCTATGGTCGTATGTGCTTGTGAGTGGTCCGAATCCTGACTATCACCACAGCCGGTTGGAGTCGCTTGGATTCGCTTCATGGCGGCTCTCCAACAATACCTTCTTTGGAAGCATTCTAGCTCTTCTTACGCCCGCACTAAAGTCGGACAAAAGGAACACCGCTTCTTGGCCTTGCATATCTGGTTCAAGATCCGTCGTAGGTCGCAGACTAGGACAGGACACGAGACTCGACTCAAACTTCAACTCCCCGGTGTACAAAGTACATGACTCGTCATCAGTGAATGGGTCACCGCTAATAGAGGATCCATTCTTACCCCATGGGCGGATCCTCTATTCTGAGAACCCACGTGGTGATTGTTGGCCTCGCAATTTAATAAGAAAGAGAAGACATGATGGTCAGGATATATAGTCAGAGTTGTGCCTCATCCCGACCTGGAATCATTCGTGTCTTATATATCCCATCTCACATGCGATGAATGAGTCGACTTCTTTCGATAACGCGAGTCACTTACAATTCTTGGCCCCTCTGAACAAGGAAAAGGTTGTATCAAAACTGGGACGGATCCGTCGGAAAGTCTGCCGGCGAATGCGGAAGCGACCTACCTCCACACCAGAAATGCTAGACCGTGACCAGATGCACCTCGTCACCTCGAATCCGGGGCTTACGGTAACAGCACGGGCTGATGATCGTTTCCGCTCTCGTGGTCTCGATTCGAGCTATCTACATGAAGCAAACCCCCTCAAAAGCATCGGCGATTGTGGCCTGATTTTCTGGGTGCAGGCATCGACGTGGGACTCCGCTTCCCCATTGACGGATATCCACGATACGACATTGTACAGCCACACTGGTTCGTCATCCCTCCGTAATCCTAGACAGAGTGGAGAGGGGTTGAAAGCGCTAAAAAAACGACTGGAAATTATTAAAGGATCGGCTATTATCCCCCGCATCTTGATGCACGTTGGCCTGTCTGGGGTGCATGGAGCTTACTTGGCATAGGAGCCTCAGACCCTACTGGTCCGACAGCGTAACGGGCTGTGTGGGGTGGCGTCGTATTGCGGAACCCTTGGAATAGGATGGGGGTTGCAATATCATGACAGAACAGCTGTGTCGGTAGTTTTGATTTCTTGCTCTTTGATCTCGGCTCGTCCAATCTAAGACGCAGAGATATGCGACTTGCCCGCACGGATGAGTCGGAAAGATCGATCATGGCGAGACGGCCCCTGTCTGGTGGAATTGATCGGATCCAAGCCAGTTTATCCGCGGTGCTGCAGCTGACCTATGTTGGTCCGCCGGCATGATAGCTATGGAGTATCGAGATGCTCGGAAATCGTTATACGGGGCCATGATATGGCCAACGTCCAAATGTGAATCTGCACGCATACTCGCCACCACCCGGGCATTGGCATTACCAGACACTTCTCTTGGCATTTCCTGCAGTCAGCAGAGCTCCCAAGCTCCTATAGCTGTCGTCCGATAGCTCTCAATTGCTCGACACGAAGCTATAAGCTTCCCCGCATCTCTTGGCCATCACCAGTCCTCCAGAGCCAAGGGAAACCCTGCATCATACACCCTCCCGGCAAAAGGATAACCAGCATCTCGCTGCCTACGCACCGACTTCAATGGAACCAAGCGTTACTTCCAAACCCAAGCTGAGGCCCCGCAGGTTGTTCATTGGTGCCCGCAAGAGTTCGCCAACCGGCGATGGACGCTGATGATACCTCGTTCAGCTAGGTGCATCGTCCAAGACTTGAATCGCGGTGGTTTCTCGGGATTTGGGATCTCGGGATAGCTAGGTACAAGGACGGATGAAGGGATCGCAGCGCCTACATAAAAGGCGGACGATCCAGTGCCAAACCTGTCGCTCCCATCACGATCAAGATACTCAACATCTCAAAGTTACCCAGGCGTCAAAACAATCATGGCTGCAACCTACTCCAAATTCCAGAGCTCGCTCCCAGATGAGTTCGACATCATCGTCTGCGGTGGTGGGAGTTGTGGTTGTGTTGTGGCTGGACGGTGAGTGCAACCGGAGCGAGTCATGAGCATGATGCTCCACGATGATCGCCTTCTGGACAAGCAAATATGACTGACTCGAAATAGTCTCGCCAACCTTGATCACAAGCTCAAGGTTCTGTTGATTGAGGCTGGTGAGAACAACCTCAACAACCCATGGGTTTTCCGCCCGTAAGTACAACACCTCAGATGTCAGATAGTGGAAATGTAATAACACGACCTAGGGGTATCTACCCGAGAAACATGAAGCTGGATTCCAAGACGGCTTCGTTTTATGAGTCTCGACCCTCGAAATGGCTCGCTGGCCGCAAGGCTGTCGTTCCTGCTGCCCATATTCTAGGGTAATGTGCCCCCCATATGTCTGTAAAGAGCAATTTTGACTTGAGATGTAGTGGAGGTTCCTCTATCAACTTCATGATGTACACCCGTGCATCTGCCTCCGACGTAAGTCACCGTGGTGAATACGAGTCCGCAAAAGTGGCTGTGCTAACGAATTGCTGCAGTATGACGATTTCCAGGCTAAGGGCTGGACCACAAAGGAGCTCCTACCCCTCATGAGGAAGCACGAGACCTATCAGAGGGCCTGCCACAACAAGGACATTCACGGAGATGAAGGCCCGATCAAGGTTTCTTTCGGAAACTATCAGTACCCCATCAAGGAGGACTTCCTTCGCGCCACTGAGACTCAGGGTATTCCTCGCGTCGACGACCTCCAGGACTTGGTCACTGGACATGGTGCAGAGCAGTGGCTCAAGTGGATCAACCGCGACACTGGTCGCCGTAGTGACTCCGCACATGCCTGTAGGTCCACTATCATGATGTCGAGGGAATGGGTTCACTAACACTTTCCTTTCCTAGATATCCACTCCACTCGTGCAGTGCATGACAACCTATATCTTGCCACCAGCACCAAGGTGGACAAGGTCATTCTGGAGAACGGTCGGGCTGTCGCTGTTCAGGTTGTCCCAGTGAAGCCCCTCGGCTCAGGCCAGCCCCAGACGCGCATTTTCCGGGCCCGCAAGCAGATTGTTGTCTCTGGAGGCACTCTCTCCTCACCTTTGATTCTTCAGCGCTCTGGCATCGGTAACCCCGAGTCGCTCAAGGCTGCCGGTGTTGACTGTCTCGTCAACCTCCCTGGTGTTGGTCAGTGACAATTTCAACGCGCCCAGGGGTACTCATCACTGACACGGTTCAAACCTTTAGGCAAGAACTTCCAGGATCATTACCTCCACTTCTCTGTCTACAGAGCCAAGCCAGAGACCGAGAGTTTTGACGACTTTGTGCGCGGAGATCCCGTCATTCAGAAGCGTACGTGGCCTCTTTGCATTTTTACCGTCCCCACTAACATCATCGCAGAGGTCTTCGATGAGTGGCACCAGAAGGGAACCGGACCCCTTGCTACCAATGGTATTGAAGCAGGAGTCAAGGTACGCCCGACTGCTGAGGAGTTGAAGGAGTTTGAGACCTGGCCCACTCCCCATTTCAAGGATGGCTGGAAGAGCTATTTCGAGAACAAGCCTGACAAGCCCGTCATGCACTACAGCGTCATCGCTGGATGGTTTGTGAGTAAACCTAGTTGGAATGGACATAGGCATGAAGCTGACTCAAGATTCAGGGCGACCACATGTTGATGTAAGTGTAGTGCCAACGGGGCTAATGCACAGCCCGCAAAGGTGTGGCACATCACTGTGATATTGATGCTAAGATATGCGCAGGCCCCCTGGTAAATTCTTTACCATGTTTAATTTCTTGGAGTATCCATTCTCCCGAGGCTTCACTCATATCAAGTCCGCCAGCCCTTACGATAGCCCTGACTTTGACACCGGCTTCATGAACGACGAGCGAGACATGGTTCCCATGGTCTGGGGCTACATCAAGGCTCGAGAGACTGCACGCCGAATGGATGCGTACGCTGGTGAGGTCGAGAATATGGTAAGTTACCATTATCTGCTAGAGGGTACTGATCCAGCTGACATGTCAACAGCACCCCTTCTTCGACTATGATTCTCCCGCTCGAGCCCATGATATGGATCTCGCCACCACCAAGAGCTACGCCCTACCAGGCAACCTTTCGGCTGGAATCACCCACGGTAGCTGGTCCAGCATGCTTGAGGCGGCTGAGAACCAGTGCAATCCCGGTGTCCTTAGCTCCAACCAGTGTCACACGCGCGAGGAGCTCAAGTACAGCGAGAGGGATATCAAGGCTGTCGAGGAGTGGGTCAAGCGTCACACCGAGAGTACTGTAAGACATAGACCTCTTCTTTCTGATATATTTGACTTACTAACACCCTGTGTAGTGGCACAGCTTGGGCACTTGCTCCATGGCACCAAGGGAAGGTAACAGCATCGTCAAGGAGGGTGTCCTCGACGAGCGCCTGAACGTCCACGGCGTCAAGGGACTAAAGGTTGCCGATCTCAGTATCTGCCCCGACAATGTTGGATGCAACACGTGAGTGACATTCATTCCAGCGATAGAAATCCAAAGCTAACAGTAACGCAGTTACTCCACGGCCCTGTTGATTGGTGAGAAGGCGGCGATGCTTGTCGCTGAGGACCTGGGATACTCCGGAGAAGCTCTCAAGATGAAGGTCCCCACCTACATGGCTCCCGGAGAGCTGACCGTTCCCTTCCGTCTGTAAGAAATAATCGTCTTTGAGGATGGGATGCGAAGTATGGGAGAATGAGATGTGAAGTATTTGTGTTGCCTGTTTGAGGATTTGAGATTGAACCCGCGATGGCGTATTCGATTTGAGCGAAACGTGTGATAATCCAGATTGGCTTAGCTGAGATCTATCTATGTACTGCTTATTCAAATCATTGCAGTCACATTCATGCTTATGATCAAGTACTGTTGAAGCGGGACAGGGTGGCAATCTAGCCCCCCGCACAGGCGAGAGCGTCGCTGGATCTACCTCACAAAACTGAGACAGCGTCTGAATAGTGAAAAGACTTACTTTATGTTGGTCCCCCGCGTGCTCGAGAAAGATGGATTCTCGGAAGACACTTGATCTCTACTCATATCCGTGACACATATATGGATTCTTGTGTTGGAAATTCCCACCTGAGGGTCTCTCGTGATTCATATTCGCCGCGTCTTGCGGGGGAAGAGTTTTTTCACCAAGTCTCTCCCCCGTCGCTGTTGGTTTTTTTGTGTTTTAAGGCGGCATAAAATTAACAGATGATATGGATTCTTGTCTTCCCGTGTTCTTCAACTCTGTCAAGCATCTGCTCATGAACGAATGCGACTGCTGTAACAACGCATAAACTCTTCAGCTCCGAGACGGTGAAACAAGTCATCAGACCAGCCTATAATCCCGATTGAGAGTCTCCCCTATAATCTTTTTGCAAAAGAAAAAGCTAATGATTCCGTTTCCTCGCGCTTGTGTCGAAATGTCGACCAATGACGTCTGATCATCATGTCCCGGGGCATAACAGCAAACCAGGCTGATTGTGATGCCAGAGTAGCATGGGTTTGAATGTTGGCCGAGGGAGCTAAACTGCATTTGAACAAGAAAGAATCGGGGAGTCAGGGTGGTGGTGTGATCGAAAGAATCATGATTCGTGAGCCAAATTCGGCGAAGTTGCTCTGGGTCCCAACGGCGCTACTTTCTACAGACAGAGGGCATCTCGATGTGCATATTGCAATCGTGGGACAGGCAGATGATCCTTGCCCCTGACTGAGTTCGATTCTGATGCTCGAGAACAGTTTGATCTCCTTCTGTGCCGTTACGCTTTAGCCATGAGGCAGTCCCCAATGGGTCCAGCACCTGTCAGGGGTTGTCACGGGCGTCTTGAACATGTGCCTCGCTATTCCCCTTGAATGGTACGGAATGAAAGCCGAGTCTGAGCGTTTCGCCATTAAGACTAGGGGATCCATAGTCCAAATTCAGGCTGATATATGATTGGTCCTTTACTCACTCGCGTAGAAAATCCATAGGGCTAAAATACTAAGCAGGGGTCTGTGTGGCTTCATGGTCAAAGCGTAGGATTTAACTTCCGCGATATGTCTCGTCCAACAGCTGAGACGAAGGACAAGACGTTCAGCATTTCGCCGGGTCGAGGAAAACTTGAGCCTTTTTTGTTCATTTTACTCCCATGCCCGTCTTTCGACTCGCTTTCTCCTTTTTCGATGAGACCTAAAGTATGTACTTGCTTACGGCAGATTTGCTTACAGGAAGTCGACGCTGACTGATGTATTTAGCCTGCATCTTGACGAATATCCGGCCGCTGACGAATATCCGGCCGCCAAGTAACGCAGGTCCTCGAATGCGTCACAACCGCGGGCAGAGTGGGATCACAGAAACCCGTTCAAAACTGCATTTTTGAAGATTTTTCGGCTTCTGTTGAAGTCAAGTGACTGCCAAGCCCATCATGCTCTTCATCAGGGCACTCGGCATGGTTCTGAGCTTTAGTAGTTGCATCTTCCCAATTGTCTTGGCCCAAGTCACAGCCCAAGACCTGCCGGCATGTGCTGTACGTTACTACGCGGTAGTTTGCGGGTGGCTTGAACGCCTTAGTTGACATCTCCGCAGCGAAAATGCTTCACGGCTCTTCCTCAAAATGCATCTTCGTCGGGATGTAGCTTGACACCCGGCTCGAATTTCGAGAATACCTTCTCGCCCTGTTTTTACGCTAGGTGTTCGACCAGAGCGGCTTTGTCTGCTCTAAACATAACGTCGATCATTTGCGATGAGCCTGTCCGAGACATCTCTCAAGCCATACGCATATATGTTATCGTAGCTACCGTCTTCGCTTCCGTAGTGATCGGTCTACGAGTGTTGGTGAAATTCAAAGGTCTAGCTGGTGGCATAGGCTTAGATGACTGGGCGATAGTGGTTTCAGTGGTGAGTAAGAAGGCACTGATCCCACATGGAGGCTTTCTTAGTTCACGTGCTGATGTACGATTATAGGGCTTGACGATGATCGCCACGGTTGGACAGTTTCTGGGTGCGAGTGAAACAGATCGCTCAAAGGCTTGGCCTCGCTAATGGTGACTTAGGGGCGTGGTATGGATTAGGCAGGGATGAATGGAAGCTTGATGAAAATGCACACATATGGGTCCTCAAAGTAAGCATTGCCGCAAACCTTCATCGTTAACTTAAGTTCCCTAGTGGGCCAACACTTCCCTAGAGTTTCTACATTGCGGCCATAGGATACAAGCTCGCCAACTCAGGCTGTCGAGTCTCACTCCTGTGCTTCTACCTGCGCATCTTCGGCACTTCAGCCTTCCGCAGAGCAGTAGTTGCGTTGATATCGTTGAATGTGGCTATAGGCATCACGTTTGCACTCGCTGATGCCTTGCAATGCCGGCCACCAGCCGCCTTCTGGAGGGACTGGACTCGAGAACACGGATCCCGCTGTGCGAGCCTCAGTGCCATCTCATGGTCGCACGCGATTCTCAACATCATCATGGATATTGCCACTCTAGCCATGGCTGTCTGGATGGTGCGAGGCCTGAAAATGCGTTGGAGGAAGAAGGCCTCGGTAGTCGGCATGTTCGCTCTGGGATCCGCGTCAGTTCAACCCACTTCTTTCGCCGGCGTCGAAGCAGCGGATTACTGATAATTTCTCAACCACAGAATTACAATTGTTTCGATCGTCCGGGTTCAGTCTTTGATTCCGTTATCACGTCGCCGCAACATGACTTGGAATTTGGCACCGGTCTCGTACTGGTCTGGAATCGAGATGCTGGCCGGCTTGGTCTGCGCATGCTTACCGGCCATGAAGGCCTTGAGCCGAGTCTTCTGTGGTGCAAGAAAGAATGGGAGCCAGAGTACATCCACAGGGTATCAACGAGCGTTATCGCCTGGGCCACCGCCGCGGCCACCCACTCGAGCTGAGATACTTTATCCCTCAAGGGTTGCGTTGGGGCAAAGTTCTGCATCGGACAGAAGAACGGGGACTGATGGCCACGAGAGCGCTGTCGAGTTAGTGGGAGTGAGCTCGTCACGGTTCTCAAAATGAGCTCGAAATACTGTAATGGCACGACTTCCCTCAATAATTTATAGGTGTTGAATACTGAGTTTGTAGCAAACATCTCGTCAATTTCTTAATCAAAATCAAATATTGCAGTCGCGGGTTATTGATTCGTTTCTAGCGTTTCCCTCACAAATTTTGACATCAACACTTCTTTGGAATGAATGGCAGAATGTTATAGCGGGGTCTCTCGCCTGCTCACCGTGTGGGTAATTCCAGATCTGGTCCCTTGTCAAAAGTCCCTGTGCTGAACATGCATTTAACGGCCGTGTTGGTTCCGAAACTCAAAACAAATGAAGCCAAGATAGTACTCCTCTCTCGCCTCATCCCCGGCATGTCATTTTGACCGGTTAAATGGATTGCCGAGGCTGGCCTTCCCCTTTCACCCGGAAGATCATGGCGTTTCATCTGCCGATCACCATGCTAATATCACAGTCTTTTGTCAACGGCGCAAAAGAAATGGCTACAAGATATTGCTACCCTGGGAATTAGGCTAATTGACCTGGGTTATCCTACGATGGTGCAATAACCGCATTCATGGAATCAGAACATTTCCCAAGTTCGCAGCGACGGACAGGAGATCAAATACCGAAGGGTCTTCATCTTAGGCAAAAAGGCACTTCTTTAAGTCTCAGAAGCACCATATTGAGAGGCCTTTGTTCGATTATTCGCGGGGAATCCCAACAGTTGCGGCTCTGAGAATTTTATTTTGTATTTTCAAATTGAATCTACACACTTCAGAGCCATCATGTTGATAAGAAGTGTTTTGAAAACAGCTTTGATTGCGATACTGGGTCTATGCCCCTCGCATGCCCTCGCAGGAGTGAAAATCTCTAGGGAGGACGCCAACTGGATTACAGTATGGGGGGCAATGCCTCAACTCACCGAGCCAGCGAATCTACCCCCACCTCCATTTGTAAGTGCCTTTATCGCTTCAGCATGAAGCAATGCCCAACATCATTCATTAACTTGCCCCTCAATCAGAACCAAACTGGTCTCACATTTGAGAACACTACCATCCGGCAGACGGTCAAGGTCTCATTGAAAACATCATCCCTTCGACTTCAAATTAGCAATGCTTTCGGCGGCTCGGAACTACGGCTTTCTGCGGTCAGCTTTGCGTTGCCCGCAAACTCGTCGACTGCGGGTGGAAGTGCAATCAAGCCCTCAACTGATCGCAGCCTCACTTTCTCCGGGCAAGACTCCTTCATCATCCCCAAAGGCGCTCTGGTAGTCTCTGATCCCTTCAAAATTGCACTTGATGCCGAGTCCATCGTAACTATCAGCATATATCTCGAAGGGGGACAAGTCACCAATGATATCACATCTCATCCAGGCAGCAGGACGACCTCGTGGCTCACCAAAGGAAATCACATCCACGACACTGATCTCACAGGTGCTGTGGGAGTAGATCATTGGTACTTCATTAGCGCCTTGGAAGCCGAAAAGTCAAACAAAGCGTCGACAATAGCCATCGTTGGCGATTCGCTCACTGATGGCCGAGGCTCTACTACGAATGCCAACAACCGATGGCCAGATCAGCTTTTGTCGCGACTGCAGGAAAAGAAACAAACCTCCCAGATTGCCATACTAAACCAGGCAGCTGGCGGAAATCGGTTGCTGACAGACGGGCTTGGTCCCAACGGCCTCGGTCGCTTAGATCGGGACGTCATTGCCCATTCTGGCGTCAAACACGCCATCCTCTTCATTGGAATCAACGACATCGGTACTACGGCTGCGGAATCCGGTCCCCAGGCTGAGATCACTGCGCGGATTACTGGGGGGTACCAACAGGCTGTCATACGACTACGCCGCCATGGAATCCTGGTATATGGGTGCACATTGATGCCAGCGGCAGCCAAGGGTAATGCATATGGATTACCAGAACGCGAGAAGGCTCGGCAGGCTGTCAACGAATGGATCCGAGATAGCGGCACATTTGATGCTGTCATCGATTTTGATAAGATGGTTAGAAACCCTAACAAGGTGGACGAGATTCTCGAGGAGTATGATTCTGGGGATGGACTTCATTTGAATCCGGCTGGCTATCAGGCTATGGCTGATGGCATTGACCTACAACTATTTATCTGAGGCTACAGGGATAAAAATGACTTGTAAATTCATGACTTGGATTGAATCCTATTCAAGAGTGGACACCTTAGCTCAAGATTAACATGATTTGTCAAACTATTTCAATTCTAGTCAAGTCTTTAGTAATTTCTGTGCTCCAATTAACGCTCTATATCGGGTTGGCTCACCATGTGGGATGAAACACATAGGAATTTTGACAAAGAATCGTGCGGAGCAGTTTCCATGCAGCTTGCTAGGTGTTCATGACAGGATCATCAACAGGATAATTCGGCTAAACTCTAAATTATAACCCCAGATATACCATTGCCAGAACCTTAGATTTGAAAGGAGAAAAGGAGAAGCTAACCTTTATTGGAGGTATTTCATTCTTCCGATCATCCCCAAATGGACTTCAATGCTGCGTTGGCGGTTGCAGATCCGGTCCCCGCAGTGAATCCCCGCATCAGTCAACTTATGACCCGGCTAAATACGAAATAAGGACAACGATAGTCATATGTGCCGGGACCTTTGAAGTCACCCATGTAGGCTACCAGGGTTGCAAAAAGGAAAAATGGATGGCTATTCCGAAGTCAGGAGATCGGGCCGCTTCAGGTACTGTACTTGGGGATATCTTAATTGACAATACCAACTTTACCCGGTGACTGAAGGAGATAAATGATATAAAATTGCAAACAAGGACCCAATACTACTGTGTCTTTGCCTTGCGTCAGCTAGTATTACAGCCAATCATACGAGCACGCAGCTTCGCGGGTGCATCTTCTCGCCCGCCATGGTGTCATTATTGTTGTGGCTTACTATAGCCACTTCAGTCATTCCAAGGCTTTGCCTTGCTGCCTCCGCTCAACCAGACATTCTAGTCTTCCAACGGGGTCTCAGTAATCACAGACTTGCAAGCCAAAACAGTGCTCCTGATATTTGGGTCGACTCGGCGGATTTCAAAGGCATCCAAAGAGCGGCTCGCGATGTTGCACTCGACTTTGGCCGAGTCGTCGGCGTCAACGGCACAGTTCGCCTTGTTAAGACGTCGGATACTCCTTCTTCTTCCGCACCGCTAATTATAGCTGGTGCTCTCGGAAACTCAGCACTTATCGACGGCCTCGTGGCTAAAGGAAAGTTGAACGTTTCCGAAATCAAGGGGAAATGGGAAGCATACACCACTACTTTCGTCAAGGCGCCCAAGGAAGACATACCATGGGCCTTGGTGGTAGCTGGGAGCGATCAACGTGGAGCAATCTTTGGACTGTATGACATTTCTGAGACGATAGGTGTCTCTCCGTGGTACTGGTGGGCAGACGTCCCTCCCAAAAAGAAGAGTAGCATCTGGGTTCAAGAGACGCAAAAGATTCAAGGCTCTCCGTCGGTCAAGTACCGCGGCTTCTTCATCAATGACGAAGCACCCGCTCTTACGAGCTGGGCAGAGCCGAGATTCCGACGCACCGCCAACGGCAGGCCATTCACTGGCGAATTTTACAAGCTGATATTCGAGCTCTGTCTTCGCCTGCGCGCCAACTACATCTGGCCTGCCATGTGGGGGAGCATGTTCTACGTCGATGACGTCGATAATGGACCGAATGCGAACGACTACGGCGTCTTCATAGGCACAAGTCACCACGAGCCGATGGCCCGAGCAGAAACAGAGCAACAGCAAATGTTAGAAGGATCGTGGGATTGGGTTGGGAACAAAGAGGCCATTACTGAGTTTTTCAAAGAAGGGGCTGAGCGGGCCAAGGACTGGGACACTATTTTCACCATGGGCATGCGAGGTGCAGGAGACGTCGAATCGCCAACTCTGACACCCGAATCACTCGAGGAAATTCTCCAAGTACAGCAGTCTATTCTAAAAGATGTCAGGAATGTCAGCGACCTTGGGGAGGTACCACAGACCTGGGTTCTGTACAAGGTCAGTTGTGCTCCTGTGAGTTCGTTGCTCGAATGCCTAATAGCTAACGCTTCACAGGAAGTAGGACGCTACTATCAAGCGGGAATGGAAGTTCCAGATACAGTCACCCTTCTTTGGACTGATGACAATGCCGGAAACCTGCTGCGCACTCCCCTCGCCAACGAGACGGATCGCGAGGCAGGGGCTGGCGTCTACTATCACTTCGATTACGTGGGTGCTCCGCGCAGCTATAAATGGATCAACACTATTCAGCTTGTCAAGACTTGGGAACAGATGCATTTGGCCTATGAGAAAGGTGCTCGAGAGATCTGGATTGCCAATGTCGGAGACCTCAAGCCTCTGGTTAGTCATTACTGACCCAAACAGCCAGACATGCAGTAACTAACCATGTGCATATAGGAAATCCCCATGACCCATTTCTTAGACATGGCGTACGACATGTCCAAGTACACGACGCCCGATAGCACGACGGATTGGATTCGGAGATGGGCGATTCGCGAATTTGGCAAAGCCTCCATCGCCGACACCGTCGCGTACATCCTCAACACATACGGCAAGCTTCTGATCCGCCGCAAGTATGAGCTTTTGAGCCGCGAGCCCTTTGCATACAGCGTAGCCAACTACGACGAAGCGGAACGGGTGCTGAAGGAGTGGACGAGCCTCCTCGACGTCACTCAGGGTGTCTACGACGGCTTGCCGCAGGACGCGCAGATTCCGTTCTTCGAGATGGTATTGCACCCTGTGCTGGCTGGTAAGACTGTGATTGAGCTTTACATCAAGGCTGCTCTGAATGCCTGGCGCCACAGCCAGAGACGGTCCAGCACTGACCGTCTGGCGAACGACGTGTATAAACTATTCGCTCAGGATAGTAAGATCACCGACAGGTACCATTCACTCAAGGACGGCAAATGGGACCCCATACTCAACCAGACTCACATTGGGTACACTTTCTGGAACGAACCTCCCGCCAATACCATGCCCAACGTAAGTTATCACACTACAGAGAACGTTCCCGAGTCAGGTATCATGGGGGTGAGCGTGCAGGGAAGCAACAAAAGCTCACCCGGAGATTCTGAACCCATCCTATCGTCTGTTGACCCCTACTTGCCGCCAACCGAGACACGGTATATCGACATATTTACTCGCAAAAACGGGACATTTTCATATCAGATCACCCCCAATGTCTCGTATGTCAGTGTTTCTAATTCACGGGGCACGCTCAAGGCTCCAGGCGAGAAAAGCGACACTCGGAGCCTCATATCTGTGGACTGGAAACGGGCTCCCAAAGGGCTGAGCTCGGTTGGTCTCAAAGTGCGTGATCTCAATGGCCGCGCTATCACAGCGGTATTGCCAGTCAACAAGACCTCAGTGCCTGGGAGTTTCCACGGTTATGTCGAATCTGGGGGTGTCGTCTCCATCGAAGCAGAGCACTACGCCAATGCTGAGAAGAAGAACGGGCTATCATACACGACCATTCCTCATTACGGCCGCACCCTCTCTGGGGTGAAGCTGTGGCCCGCCACTGCTGATTCACAGACACCTTCTTCCGCACCGAAGCTCACCTACTCCTTCTATACCTTCAACACGCGCAGCTCAGCCAGAATCATGGTTTTTCTTGGGGCTACGCTAAACCATGACCCCAGTCGACCGCTGAAATACGCCTTCTCCGTCGACGGCAGCAATCCTGTTGCGGTGCAGCCCGTACCTACCACGCCTATGGGCAGTGTTCCTGGCGGCTGGGAGGATGCAGTCATTCCAGGTGGTTGGACATCTATATCAACTGTCAAGCTCCCAAGTGGACAACACACACTTTCACTTTGGCTACTTGAACCAGGGGTGGTTGTACAAAAGCTTGTCGTGGATGTGGGCGGGTTTAAGCAGAGCTCACTTGGGCCTCCTGAGAGCTACAAAGCCTGAGAAAGGAGGACACGGAACTATGAGGGCGGAAAACCCAAGCCAGCTACCCTGTACCTATCTGTAGTAGCTTCGCGCAGCACGTTACCTAACTGAAACTTTGAAGGATGATGCTTGTCCGAGAAAACAAATTATTGACGCAGTATTTTCTCTCTCCTGCAATGCAGTTAAGCGTTCATATGAACCACGATGAACGGTTCTTGGCTGGGATATGCAAGCGATGTTTTGGTGCTCGCTCAATCTAACGGGCTTCTGGGCTGATTTCAAATCTGTAGCCGGAAATAATATTTTCCGAACTCTTTTGCAGTTCTGCCGCGTTTCACCGCCATAAGGCGTGATCGATCGTACCAGAAAAAAAAACGCTAACGACAGAGGCGGCCAATGAGATGAAGTTAGACAGGCCATCGTAATCGATATTCGGAGGTGCGCGAATACTGACGAAAGCGTCTGGGGAGAAAATCAGGTCCCTTCTTCCTTTTTTCTCTTTGTAGGAACCTGGGTTGGCTCATTGATACCTGCTGTGAACCTTGGATATCCTTGCCAGTGCCTCAAGTCCAAGCCGACCTCAATTGAGAAGAGTTGAATTTGATATCCCACCATGCTCCGCAGGTTAGCAGCATGCAATGCCGGACGGTCGGTCCTGAGCCCGACGGCCCGGACTGCTCGGACCTTTGCTACAGCTTCATCTGTTACGGGTGTTGATCGCAACCACAAGGTCGTCGTCGTCGGTGGTGGCGCTGCTGGTCTCTCCATCAGTCATCAACTCCTCCGATCCGGCAAGTTCACCCAGGACGACATTGCCGTTGTCGACCCTGCCGAGTTCCATCACTATCAGCCGGGCTGGACTCTGGTCGGCGGTGGTCTCAAGACCAAGCAGGAGCTGCAGCGGCCCATGAAGAGCCTGATTGACCCCAAGCTCAAGTTCTACAACGAGCGTGTCGGAGCCTTCACTCCCGAGGACAACTTCCTGACCCTCGGAAACGGCGACAAGGTCACGTACGAGCAGCTCGTCGTTGCCCCCGGCATCGAAATCAACTACGGCAGCGTCAAGGGTCTGCCAGAGGCCCTCGCCAACCCCGACTCGCTCGTCTCATCCATCTACGGCTTTGAGACCTGCGACAAGGTCTTCCCCACTATCAAGAAGCTCCGCGAGGGTTCCGCCATCTTCACGCAGCCCGCCGGTGTCATCAAGTGCGCCGGTGGCCCCCAGAAGATCATGTGGCTCGCGCTGGACTACTGGAAGAAGGCCGGTCTCTACAACCCTAGCAACCCTTCCGCATCACCTATCAACATCAGCTTCGCTACCGGCCTCCCTTCCATGTTCGCCGTGGCCAAGTACGGCGCGAAGCTCGAGGAACTGCGCAAGGAGCGAGGCGTCGAGGGCCTGTTCCAGCACGACCTCGTCGCCATTGATGGCAACAAGGCCATCTTTGCTCTTCCTGACGGCAAGGAGCAGGTCACTAAGAACTTCGACCTTTTGCACGTCGTCCCCAAGATGGGCCCCCACGCCTTTGTCAAGAGCAGCCCCATTGCTAACGAGGCCGGTTACGTCGATGTCCACGATGGTACCACCCGCCACAAGAAGTTCGCCAACGTCTGGTCTGCTGGTGACGCTTCCAGTCTTCCCACCTCCAAGACTGCCGCAGCCATCACCGCCGAGGCCCCTGTTCTCGTCGCCAACCTGCTGGGAGCCATGGAAGGCAAGGAGCCCGAGGCGCTCTATGACGGCTATGCCTCGTGCCCTCTCCTGACCGAATACGGCAAGGTCCTCCTGGCCGAGTTCACCTATGGCGGAGTGCCCAAGGAGACGTTTGCTAAGGTCGGCCTTGATCAAGGCGTTCCTCGTCGATCCTTCTACCACCTGAAGAAGGACTTCTTCCCCTGGGTGTACTTTAGCTCTCTGGTTAAGGGAACTTGGGGCGGACCCAAGGGATGGATTAGGTGATGGAAAATTGGAGACTGTACACTACTCGGTTGCGAATCTATAGACTGATAATACTTCCCAAAATCTACATTTGAAACGCGCTGTTGCGGATATGCTTCTTCCCACACTTGCCCATCATGAAAAAGGTTTGACGAACAGTCATGCCGTCTCACCGTACCTCAAAGCATTTGTAACGTGTCATCAAGTAGTCTAGATGTGGTTTTGGAACGGAACAGATTATCGGCGCTTTCGATGTGGCACCCCACTGCGGAACTATTTCAAGACAAGTTTGAAAACGATCAGAAATTCTACATTAATGTAGTGGAAAGAAGTGAGAACAATAGACACAACTGTAGACTACGTCTCGTAGGGAATCAAATCGATGAGGGGTGATCACTATCTGCTGTGAAAAGTACTGTGTAACCGTCTGATACTACAACGTAAACCACGAACGGGTAGAGCTCCTTCATATTCTTAGGGCGTCTGCTTAACTTGCCAAACACGCTGGGAGAGAGTGACGCTCATTCCTGGCCTTAAAATCACCACTGCACGAGCAACTTTGTAATTCCGATATCCCTGTCACGGGGGAAGTATCCAGCCTCTTCAAGAGGGGTGGCGATCTTGAGATCTGGCAGCTTCTTGAATATAGTGGCTAGAGAAATGTTAATGGCCGATCCTGTCATGAATTGAGGTGGAAGGGTCTTACAAAAGACAGTCTCGAGTTCCGTCTTGGATAGGAGCTCTGCGATGCATCGATGGGGTCCGAAGCCGAACCCAAGAGCATCATGGCCGGTGTGATCCCTGTGCATGTTGAACACATCGGGATCGGGGAAGATGTCTTCGTCTCTGTTGGCAGACTGGTTGGAGGCAATGATGCCTTCTCCTGCCCGAATAGTCTAGAACCATCGTCAGTCCCGTCTTCATTCTCTCAGATCATGACCAAAGCCTTACCTTTCCGCCGAGCTCAATGTCTTCTTTGGCGACTCGCTTCATAGCCATGGCGGAACCGGTGTGGTAGCGGCAAAGCTCTTCGACAAAGCCGGGGACAAGAGACGGGTCAGCCTTGAGCTCAGCAAGCTGGCTAGGATGTTGCAAGAGTGTCACGACACCCTGGTCCAGTTAGCATAAAATCCTAGTATCAGGTAAAAGCCGGACCATACGTACCAGAGCAATGGTAGACACCATTGTCGCATTGCCAGCGACGAGGAGGAGGAATGCGATCTGCACAGCGTCAGACTTCTCAATATGGCCCGGCACGAGCTGTTCTGTGACGAGTTTGCTGATCAAGTCGTCCTTGGGCTCTTGACGACGCAACTCGACGAGATTGGCGAGGTAGTCGAGAAGTTCCCTGTTATGGTTAGCCTGTATTGTCATTAATATCCAGGACCACCTACTGGTTCGCCGCCGCAGCCTCTTGGGCGGTTGCGCTGCCGTTGGTTCGGATCGCGTTTTGCTGAGTGAGGTACTCTAGATCCTCGAATGGGACGCCGAGGATGGTGTAGATGATATAGCTGGGCACAGGAAGGGCAAACTTCTCAACCAGATCAACAGGTTCGCTGCATCCTTGTTCAATCATGGTGTTTAGGAGATCGTCAACCGTCTTCTGGATGTACGGCCGCCTTTTTTCAATCGCAGCCTTGACGAAAAGTGGCTCCACCATGCCTCTGAACAGATCTCAACATGCGATTCGTTTATGTTCATATTTAAAGGTGCCTTACCGTTGGTTGGTATGCGCAGGCAAGTCCATGTCGACAAAAGTCGGCTTGTTCTTGGCGGCTGCTTTTCCACCGGCGTTCAGCTCAGGAAATCCTGGGCGGGCGCGCTCCTAGTCGGGAACGGTAAGTAAGTTGTTGCTGGCAAATAATATAGATCTACGTGCCTTGGATAGCCTCTGATCTGTCGCAACCTTGCATACATCATGGTACTTGACCACGAGCCATGCTAGACTGTCATCATATAGCCTGACTTGCGAGACTGGCTCAGTGGCTCGAAGGCGTGCGAACTCGGCTGGGGGATCAAGATCCGACGGCCGTGTAAAGGGAAATCGCGGGATTTCAGTTGCCATCTTGAGGGTAGAATAGTATCGCCACGGTGATGGAACGCGGGATGACGAGTAGAGGCGTCGAATGGCGGTTGTCATTTGATAAGTGTGTGAAGAACTGAAGACTTTCTGGGACCCTGGGTTAACCACGCCATACTTATACAACGCTGCTTTGGTCACTCCAATGAATGTTGTTTGTCAAATATCCTTGGATCATATCATGTTACCCCGTAAACCTAAAGAATCTCGTGTATTGACGAGTTCAAGGATCCATGATCCCACGGTGACGATGTGTTGCATAAAGTCGTGTTTAACAACGAGCCGACCAATTGGATGCTAACTATTACTCAATTGCCGAACTGCACAATACATGGCTTGCAGCGGTGGGGTTTCATCCTGTGGACGAGAAGCGTCGGCAGCGTCGGCAGTGTGGACGACGGTGCATAAACCCACATGTAGCGTTGCATCCATCTCCGCGGGAGGGGTCGTGCAAGAGCCCACTACCTTGGAGGTCTCCGCGGATGGGACATTTCTCACCTGATGTCTCGCCGCTTGGCGATTACAAAGCAGTCGAGACTCACGTTCTCAGCCATGCGACTGCTAATTGTATGACTCAAATGCGCCTGGGACTTGCGTGTCACTTGACCGCTTAACCTACCATCTCACCCACGCGGTTTGTCAGGGCTAGGTTTGCGGAGGCCAAATGCCTTAAGTTTCCGAAGTCAGAGACATGTCCGAGCAAACCCGATGTTCGCCAACCTGGTCCGAATAAACATCACCAGATTTCCATTTCACGATTACTGATCAGCCAGATGCCTGAACGTCGTTTCCCAAAAATGGTTTAAACTCCGATTTCTTGTCAGTGGGGTCTCTGAATGAGCTCTCAATCAATCCCTGCCAACACATAACAACAGAAGGGAAACATCACGCCCGACGCTTCTGTGCATCGACTTGCTTTCGGTATGGAGAGCAACCTCAAGGCCTAAACTGACATATCACTACCTCAGAGACAGGCTTGGCTTATACGAGGACATCTCGTGACTTTCAGCGAACTGAAGGTACCATGATCTAGTCATTGGAATGATGAGAAATTAAGGAAAAAGGAGGGCATGTGAATGGGATCTGTCGGATCCGGAAAAATCCCTAGACTAAGTCATCCTGAGAGAGCGGCATACACGAGTGTTAGCTTCGTGTGGTAAGAACTAGGTAAGTTGAGTTAGTAGCCTAGTGGCAAAGGTCAGAGCTGACATTATGTGGTAGAAAAATATGGATCTACCATGCGTCGGCGAGCGTCCAAGTGCTTATGATGAGGATACAACATCTCCGAGGACGATGGGTGCATGACTTCATGCGTCAGCAACGACCATTTATGATTGGAGTAATCCATTCGACCAAGGTGAAGGAGTCAGTATCATAAACCTCAAACACATCTTGAAGGCCATTATGAAGACGTCTGATTCTCTCAACCAGTTTTCAGATATTTTACTTGCTTACAAACCGAGATGACAAGAATTTGCAATCTATTTTGGGTGCTTAGGAGTTGAAAGAGCGGCAAGTACAGTCCTGTTCCGGCTTGTGATGGATAAAATCATCTGCAATGAAATGTTGCTAAAGTAGGGCAACCTCGGCGACATTGACCCCTCTTAGACATTCCTTGGCATTAATTACTTGGCCAAGTAAGGTGTCTACATTGCGGAAATGCCCTGGCCGCCGCCTGAGCTGGGCGATCACCGGCAGCCAGCACATTCAGATATGAAGCTGGAACTCAAAGCTATGTTCAGGCTAGTATGTCATTCCAATAAAAGGCCAAGTTACGGATACAACAGGCAGGTAAAAGTGTAGGCTTAACAGTCACATCGTCACGGACCAGGCCAGTGACGAGTCAACTGGCAGTGACCCGACATCGGAAGTGATTCTCGAGCTTTGACCGATTCATTGCATCTTCTCACTCCTAATTTCTCCCGAGATCCATGCTAAAGACGCGCAGACACTGTCTCCTTGACTAAATCTCCAAGACCGACCATACAGATCGTCGCCCATGCAGCGACACCAATCCGTGGGACAACTCCGCGGAAGAAACCCATGGGGCCAGAGGATTGGAATATGTACTTGGCTGTCGATGCCATGGTTGCCTCCGCCGGGCGTGTTGGGTCTGCCTTCAATGACTGCATCTCGATGCGGATAACCTAAGTTGGTACCAGATATTAGTCGAGATTTGCGTAAGTGTCTGGTTAAACTGACTTCAAATGGCTGATTCCAGCAGCTCAAGGCGCCGCCGAATGTGGAGGCGCAAATTTTCTCGCCCAGAGTCAGTCTTTCGTTTGCAGACTTGCCCTTTACAGTTCGAATTTGCCCTTCGGCGAATCTCGATATACCGATCCGGGAAGACCATCCTGTCACCTGTCGAAGGGCAACAGCATTTACCCCGCGGTTCACGCCACGGATGCCCTTCTCTCGAACAATGTTGACGAATGTCTCCATTGTTCCGGGGACGCGAGTTCCGGTCTTGGCAATCTTGGTTCTCGTTACCTCAATTGTTTTCATGCAAGTAGTCATGCCTAAGGACTGAGTCAGTGTACAATTAGGTGAGTTGATATGCTCCGCTCTCACCCATTGTAAGATAGGCTTGAGCAGCACCTCCTGCGACACCGCCAAAGACTCCTGCAACAGCGTTACTCGCGTGGAGGTGCTTTCTGGCGTAATACTCGACTTCCGTAGAAGTTAATATGAGAATTGCGCCCTTTGTTGACGCTTCTAGCCAAGCCTGGATAAACTATTAGTCTCAGACGGCGTGGTGGTTGCAAAGGGATGCGCTGACCCACGGTATTAGACCTTGGTAGAATCCACGGAAACCACCCCGGCCCCATGTTTTCCGCATGGCGTCAGCAAGAGAATCGCCTCTATTAGCGGCGACCTTGGCGTAATAAGCATCCTTTGTTAGATTAAAGAAGTATGGGCACTACGAACATGTGTTTTTAATACCTCCATTGGCTGTCCCAAGGAAGTCACTGCAAAAGTTAGATAGGAGTTATGTAGAAAGAAGACTGTAGTGTACCAACCTTGAAAGATATTCATGCATGCACCAACAGCAAGGTTGGACCAGGGAGTTTTCCGCTTCTGGTGCTCCACAAGAGGAGACGCATGCGCTGTTGCTAGAGCCATTTCGGTGCTGGGTAGTGGACTTAGAACACTGCTGAATACCTGGGAGCTTGAAGGTGTGAAAGGATACAGCAAGAAGATTTCTATTATGATGAGAGAACATCAATCAATTAATTACTGTCGTCCCCAACACTTATGGTCCAAGCCTGGCGAAGGCCCCAACTTTTCGGATCCATCCGATGCGACGTCGGATACAGCCGAAGACAGCTACAATGAAAGGCGATCTTAAAAGCGAATCACGCATTCGATGATTGTAATCCTGGGCATTTTAAAACCGCTTCTATCCTTTCTACAGGCATCTTACCAATGCCCATTACGCCGTCGCGATGACTTTCAGACCCATTCTGCGTTTGGCTCAGCCTCGAGGTTTGGCTCCGAACACTCGACGTCTCGCCACCGCTAGCAATGCATCCTCCTCGGCGAAGCTGAGTCGATTTGAGCCGAATCATACCATCGACTACGCTGACCTAGTTCGCAAGATTGAAGCCAGCCGTAAAATGTAGGTCACTGCACGCAGGGGTACCTTTCTAAACAATTGCTAAACTTAGATAGCCTCCAGCGGCCACTGTCATATGCCGAGAAGATTCTGTTTGCCCACGCAGATAACCTTGGAGAGGAAAACTTTCAGCGTGGAAAAACCCAGCTCAGGCTGAGGCCCCGACGCATTGCCTGTCAAGATGCAACCGCTCAGATGGCTCTCATTCAGTTCATGTCTGCTGGACTCGACTCTACAGCCGTGCCCACAACGATCCACTGCGATCACCTCATTGTGTCAAAGGATGGACGAGAAACAGACTTACCCAAGGCTCTAAGCGCACATAGCGAGGTATATGACTTCATGTCAAGCGCAGCTAAGCGCTTCAACATGGGATTCTGGAAACCAGGCGCAGGTATCATTCATCAAACAGTCCTGGAGAACTACGCTTTTCCTGGAGGCCTCATGGTCGGAACGGACTCACATACACCAAATGCCGGCGGAATGGGCATGGTTGCTATTGGTGTAGGGGGTGCTGATGCTGTCGATGTCATGGCCGGTCTGCATTTTGAGTTGACGGCTCCAAAGATCATTGGAGTTCGACTGACTGGGAAGCTGACTGGATGGGCAGCGCCAAAGGGTGAGTCGATGCCTTCACCTACGAGAATCTACTAATAGAAGTAGATATCATCAACCATCTCTCTGGCATCTTGACTGTCAAGGGAGGAACTGGATCCATTGTCGAGTTCTTTGGACCTGGAACAGAGACCTTGTCAGCAACAGGAATGTCGACAGTCGCCAATATGGGAGCAGAAACCGGAGCCACAACATCGATATTTCCATTTTCTGAGGCCATGGGTCAATACTTGGAGGCAACCAACCGTCACGACACCGCGCAAGCGGTCCGCTTCGCCTCCCACGAGCTTCGCGCCGATGAAGACGTCGAGTATGACCGAGTAGTCGAGATTGACTTGTCGTCGTTGGAGCCTCGTATCAATGGACCATTTACCCCCGATCTTTCAACGCCTATGAGTAAGTTTGCAGAGACTGTATCTCGCGAATCATGGCCGAGAAACTTGACTGCCGGACTCATCGGGTCTTGCACAAACTCGTCCTTTGAGGATATGACCAAGGCAGCGGCGGTCGCAAAACAGGCATTGGATGCTGGGTTGCGTCCGAAGATGCCTTTACTGCTTTCGCCCGGTAGCGAACAAACAAGACAGACACTGCAGGATAGCGGCGCTCTTGACACGTTTGCGGAACTAGAGAGTACCCTGCTCACCAACGCATGGTAACTTTTCTGCTCTATCAAGCCTCGAATATAGAAGGACTAATAGGTATACAGTGGACCCTGCTGTGGCTCCTGGGATCGACAAGACGTGAAAAAGGTATGTTACCTTATATGTCGCCGATGCTATTCTATCCACTGACACGGAAAAAGGGAACCGAAAATTCCATCCTAACCTCATACAACCGAAACTTTACTGGGCGATTAGATGGAAACCCCTCCACGAACATTTTCCTCGCATCGCCGGAAATTGTAATGGCCAAAATCTTCTCAGACGACCTCGCTTTTGATCCCACCAAGGATAGTCTGGTGACTCCAAGTGGCAAAGAGTTCAAGTTTCAGCCACCCGTAGGAGATGCATTACCATCCAACGGATATGCAAACACAGATCACGTCTACACCGGCCCTCCATCAAGCGGCCGTGAAAGCGTGGAAATTCAGATCTCTGACTCTTCAGAACGTCTGCAACGTCTCGCACCGTTTCCGCGCTGGCCCGGCTCAGACCCCGAGAACTGCGTGATTCTCATCAAAGCCAAAGGGAAATGCACGACCGACCACATTACTCCCGCGGGCCCTTGGTTTCGATTTAGAGGGCATCTGGAGAACATCTCCAACAACACGCTCATTGGCGCGGTGAATGCAGAAAACGGCAAGGTCAACACCGTTCGCAACTGGCTCACAGGCGAAGAGGGTGACGTTCCCGGGACTGCTAAGAGATATCGAGAGCTGTCCCAGCCGTGGGTTGTCATCGGTGATCACAACTACGGCGAAGGAAGCTCTCGAGAACACGCAGCTCTTCAACCCCGCTTCCTTGGCTGTGTTGCTATCATCGCTAAGAGCTTTGCTCGTATCCACGAGACCAATTTGAAGAAGCAGGGCTTACTAGCATTGACATTTGTTCGTGAGGATGACTACGATCGGATCAAGTCGTCAGATCGAATCAGCGTGATTGGGTTGAAGGACCTCGCGGTAGGGAAGAACCTGAGGCTCAGGGTGGTCTCTACTGTTGGCAGCAACACATGGGAAACAGACATCAGCCACACCATGACCAAGGAGCAGATTGAGTATTTTAGGTCTGGAAGTGCTCTAAATCTCATGGCAGAGCGTAAGAATAGTGGAGAGGCGGCGACTGTAGTCTGATAGAAAGGCGCTCGCAGAGCGCAGTATATTTACAATACCAAAAAGCATGTACAGGTTTAGTATGTACGATTCGAAAAAGCTCCCCCCCATCTCATTTTCTTCTATATTTATTTTGAGACGGAACTCAAGCCAACAGGTCAATGCTGTCGAAGCTGACTCCACCGCTCAGATATCCAGAGCCGGTGCTGCCAGTGACAATGGAAATGGTCAGAATCTGCCACTCGTTCGTGCTCTGCTTGAAGGCGCTGGAGGGAACAGTAAACTCGAGCTTGACGTTGTTACCACGGTATGTGCCAACAGTCAGCGAGCGAGTTTTGGCTTGGTTGGTAGCGCTGGGTGTCGTAGCCGACCAGTCGTTGACCTTGATGGTTGGCCGTCCGTTGATGTAGGCCTCGGTGATGCCGATGCGGATCTTGTGTGAAGCCGCCAGTTGCGCAGAGGTGAGTTTGAAGTAGACCAGATGATTATTATTAACATCAACCCACATATAACCAGGGAACGAGTTGATTGAGCTAGTGCCGACGATGAAGTTGCTGGGGCTCCAGCTGGACAGTCGCTTGTCGGACGGGTGCATGTACGTTGGCTTCATCTTGGCATCCTCGAAGTTGAGGAAACCACGCGGCGTTCCGTCCCACTCTCCAATGCGCCAAATCGCAGTGTCATCTGCTGGGTCAGTGGCCTTAAGAGTGTTGACAGCGGTGCCGGCGCCCTTGTTGATTGTCACTGAGCCGGTGTAGACTTCAAGCTCGCCCTTGTACACGGTGAGTGTGTAGGTGCCCGGGATAACCTTCTTAATGGTCCAGGCGCCGTTGCTAGACGCGGCAGAGCCCCAGTATTGAGCGTTGCTGTTTGAAAGGCCCACGGTGTAGGTGAATCCGGATTTCATGTTGGAGATGCCAACACCGGACGCATAGCCACGATCAGCCCACGTAGTCCAGCCGGACAGCTATTAAGCGTATTAGCATCATCTACTCCAGAAAAAATCTCCGAAAATCATGGAACCTACCGAAAGACCATCGACCCACGTCCAATCCGCGTTGCGAGCGTACAGGCTGGAGCTGGGGGCACCACCATCGGTAAATGCAATGACGTGGGGGCCCTGGAGACCAGTTCGCATAGCGTCGGTGTGACCCATGTTGTAGTAGTAGATTTCGTACAGGTCCTCGCCGGTCGTGTCGGCGCGAGTGAGCAAGGAGCGGAAGAAGGGACCGCCAGATGCCTTTTCGTGGTTAGAGCGGATCATGAACAGGCCAACGCTGCTGGTTGTGCGGCCAATGTAGTCGTCTACACTTTGTTAGCATTGGAAAACTGAAGCGAAAGGCTTCAACTTACAGTCCATGGTTCGTCCATAAGTAGAGCCTTGATAATGCTTGCTCTTCGTGATGCTTCCGCTGTTGATGCTGACATCAGAAGCTTCGATGTAGGTGCTGCCAGAATCGTAGTAGTCTAGCAGCCGTTAGCTCATGCCGCCAAGGTTGTGACTCGAGATACATACCAGGGTCGGTAGAAGCGTGGCTGAAGATGCCAGACTTGATGCGCACGATGTAGCGCATAGCAGACACGCTGTCATCGGCCTTGTTGGTGAAGAGGTAGACATTGTTGTTCTTGTATCGCATGACAATGTAATGCACAAGCGTTCCGTGCACGACGGTGACCTTGATGACGTTTGTGTTGATGGTAGCGATTGTTACGGTGCTGGCACCCAAGCCAGACTCGACATGGCTGAGTGCTGTTAATAATTGTCTCTGTCACAAACCCTCGACGATGATGCTACTCACGTATTCTTGCCACCCCAGCCGTTGAATTCCTGGCCCTTGTATTTCAACGAGTTGATATCTCCAGTCGACTTACTGACACTGATGATCAGATCCGCACCAGAGTCGATGACATAGTTGCCGTTGGTATCAGTGTATCCCCAAGCCGCTGCCACAGCAGCCGGCCAGAACAGCAAGGCGCAGATGGCTGTGAAGAACAACATGTTCGCTCCTCGAGAAAGACAAGTGCAATAGACCGTGCCGCTCTCTCCCGCGTAGCCACGGATCGTGTCTTTAAACGATGTTTATTAAAGGACCCCTACACCTGTCGGCCCCCTTTGTAAACCGTTACCACCGCAGCCTATTCTAGATATGAACTGATGTCCGTGTCCATCCCAGCGCCAGCGTCTCGGCTAAGCGGGGCCGGCTTTCCCGATTGCGGAGCCATGGCCGTATCCGACATATGGGAAGCCATTCTAGCTTCGGCAGGGGATATTTCCACCAATATTGGCGGGGTAAGCAGAACGAATTCCCGATTTATACATTAGCCGACTGACATAGAGTTGGCGAACAGGCATTGATGGGATGAAACGGTCATGAGCCTATCATCGCACATCATGCGTGCTCAAAGTGGCATGTAACACTCGCCATGATAGGGCCGGATGCATCCCCCCCCCCTGCGACAGGCAATGCTATCGCACGTGGGATATCGCCAAATATCCTTCACCACGGAGCCGGCTTCCGCGACGAGATGGGACGTCAGCGGCTTAGATTTTGCCGGACACCGTGCCAAGGCGATGATGCCCCCTAATTCGACCATAATCCGACGTGGGATGAACGTTGCTAATATTGAAGGAGGTATTGCGATGTAACCTAAGGGAAATCGTTATCCTTGCTCCCTCTGTCGCCACTATTTGGCGTAGATGCCCGATCCTTTTTGGAAAGCTCACGGCAAAGGGTGGAAGAAAAACACCACAACCCGTCATGCATGAACTTCCCCTTTCCTTTTATAGGCAACATTAGGATATATATTGTGGATAATATAGACTGCTTTATTCGTGAACTCATGTGTTTATTTATATAAATTATTCTATGATTTAGGTACTACTCATTCCTAAGAAGAGTGAATGGGTTTAGTGTGGTGGAGGAGGTCAATTGGTGCGTGGTGTTTTTCTTCCCCCGGAGGCAAGGGCGCGAAGTCAATCTCAGACAGTTGTCTCCTACGAAGCAATGTCAAAGATTATGTTGAATGGAATCTGCAATGCCTAGGCCACTATAAATTAGACATCTAAAGCATAATTTTGCTGTAATTGTGAGAATTCTATTGACTAATTTACTTCCAAAATACCCTCCCCTCCATCAGTCGCCTCGCCGTTCGGAATACCGTCGCAGACCTCAACGTCCGGGTGGTATCAAAATCGGCTGCTACAACGAGGCTCCCACTAGCATGATTGATGGTGACCTCTGGACTGACAAGAGAGCCACCGGCGAGGCAGTCCGCAACAACCGTTCCGTTGACATTTGCTGCTGATGCTGCAGCTAAAGCGACGGTAACGGGGATCGCTTTGTGAGGTTGGCCGACAGACATGGCCCGCACAACGAGGCTGTTTTTGGTTGCGTCGCTTGGAGTAGATACAATTGCAATCTTGGGAACGCTGCCAGGTACGTCGTTCTCCGTCTTTGCGATTCCCATCTTGACACCGGCTTTGCGACGGATGGCTTCCAATGTAGCGCCCAAGGTTGGGTGGTCTTCGATCTGCTGAGGAGTAATGGTGCCCTCAACGCGGAGGTCTGCTGCTGGAACAAAGCAGCAGGGGTTCCCTGCGTCTATGCAAGTTGCTTGAACGCCGTCGATCTCTTCCGCTACAGCCTCTGTTGGGAACAGCTTCCCAGTCTTGGAGCCCGCGGGGTCTAAGAATTTGAGCTCAACCCTCGCGGCAGTCCCAGCAACGCCGTCCATGGCAAAGTCACCATAGACCATGGCTTCGCCGTCAACCACTGGGAATACAGCTTCAATCACCTTGCCTGTGTTCGTGTTGTGTATGCGAACAGTAGCATTCTCGGCGCCTGGTGGTGCAGAGACCAAGCCAGTGTCAATGGCATAGGGCCCGACAGCTGCGGACATGTTGCCACAGTTGCTAGACGCGTCTACATTCTCATTTTTGATCCCGAGCGAAATAAACGTATAGTCGACGTCCGCATCCGGACGCTCGCTCTTCCCAACGATGCAGATCTTGGAAAGGCTGGAGATGCCACCGCCCATACCGTCGAGCTGGCGCCCGTACGGGTCAGGGCTCCCGATGCTTCTGAGGAAGATGGAATCCCACTTGGAACTGTCTGAAGGTAGGTCTTTGTCGTGAAAGAATATAGCGCGCGAAGTCCCTCCACGATAATACGCGGCTGGGAGACTCTTTTGTTTAGTGAGGGTTGTGACTGAGCGTGTGCCCATCCATGTTTGGTGAGCATGGCGCAGACACGACTTGGTGCCTCCTTTCGAGAAGGATAGTGCTCGCATTGTCGACATTGTTGGCACAAGCTAAAGCGGGAGATTTCGTCGGAAAGAAATTCGCGCCACTCTGTATATTATTGACGATATCGGAACGAAGAAACCCGAGAGTCATATTTTTTAAAGCGGTTGAAGAGGAGTGTCGGTGGAATGAGTCTATCGGGCATATCCGAACCACACCATAGGCCATCGGCACAATTCCGAAGATGAAGGAATGGCAGGAAAGCTGTATTTTTTGTTAAAACACACGTATTTGATTCGGCTACTTCCGAAATTTCTTAATGGCGGCACCCATTCCCATCCCATCCCGTAGAGCTGCGAATGTTTTGGCGTCTATCTCGGCTCTTTCCTCGCACAATGCCACAACCTCGTCTACTAGACTCGGAGGCACACTAACCACCCCATCCTCATCGCCGACAAAAATGTCACCGGGGTTGATCCACAGGTCGCCCTTGAACTGAAGAGGAACGTTGATCTCAGATGCCCTCGTGAACGTGTTTGATCCCAGAATGGATGTGTCTCGTGAGAATATCTGAGCAGTTTAGTCTTAGCCAGGAAAGCCGTGAGATATTGATGGGCAAAAACGAACCGGGAATCCCATCTCGCGATGTTCGTTCAAGTCTCTGATTCGTCCGTCAACAATGACACCTTTAGCACCGAGATGCTGAGCTCGCGTAGACATCAGGCCACCCCAGCATGCCGCGTAGAGACCTTTCGGCTGCTGAATGTACATGATTTTGCCGGTTTCGTTGCAATCTGCGAAGTGAGCCGCTGGCTTTGGCGCCTCCACATTGCTCATTTCCACCATTTTGACTGTCACGGCTGGGCCCATGATGCGAGGCTGGCCAGCGCTGTGTGCTGGAGACCGCATCCGGATGCCATCAAGGAATCCGCCGAAGGGATGCTTGAGCTTGACCAAGGCATCGCCAATCTAGATAGGATTAGCTGGTTTATCCTGATTTCATTTGGCGCATACTAACATCACAGCTGGTGAACGCGCCAAGTCGGCTCAGTGCTGTTCTGGATGCCATTTTTAACGTTAACAGTGCTAGAGAGACGTGCGTAGCGGTGAGGAAACAAGACCAGGCACTGCGCAATATGGACATGATTAATGGTCAACAAAATATCGGAGGACCCGATGGGATGATTCCGACATCGAATCATTTTGCGTCACTTAGTCAGGTCTCCATCGGGCCTTATCCGATAATCCGGGGAAGTTGGGGATTGGCCTGTAAACATGCGGAGGTAGTCTGATATTCGTGGGATCTGGGGAATTAGCTTAGCTGAGGATCCGTCTCTGGCCATGATTAAAACGCGTCGACTATCCGACATAGATCCAATACTGAGTCTCACCATCCAACTCTTCTTCCCTTTGTTGGCCTAAAAGTCCTCTCCAGCTGTGACCATCCCAACTTGTCGAACAATGGACTCAATCAAGCAATCATCATTGGTGAAATACATCCGAGCAGTCAGGGCTCTGCCGGATGGGATTCTCAATTGGCATCTCTTTCTGACAGTTGTCACGTTTGCCCTTAGTGGCTGTCCTAAAGGCGAGCAAATATGAACACCGCATATGAAACAGTGCCATGCTGACACACAACAGGCTGGGATGAAGGAGCCGCTGCGAGTATCACGCAGCTGCAATCCTTTCGCGATGAATACCACCTCGATAGCGAGCTGGATGCCTCAACCATCTCGAACCTCGTCTCGTTTGTCAACATTGGCGCAGGAGTCGGAGCCTTCCTCTCCTTCTTCCTCAACGACAGGATCGGCCGAATTTCGTCCATGCGGCTGTACCAAGCCACATATGCCATAGGCACATTGATATCTTGCTTTGCTTACGGACACCAAAGCGCCCTCTACGTCGGTCGAATCATTGCCGGCCTCGGCATAGGAGCTTGTACTGTCGTGGGCCCAATGGCTATCGCCGAGATTGCTCCCAAGACGATCCGAGGTCTCATGACCCTGTGGTTCAACATCTGTATGCTTGCAGGACAGGCTATCGGCGTCTTTTCTGTCTATGGAGTGAACATTCACATCTCGTCGGCTCGTGTCTTTCAGCACCAAGTGCCTTGGTTCGTCCAGACATTTGTTCCGGCCATCAGCATCGCCATGTCCTTTGCCGCAACTGAGTCCCCTCGATGGTTCGCGATAAAAGGCCGGTCGCAAGAGGCTCTTGCTGCCCTCACCAAACTACGAGGCCTACCAGAGGACCACCCCGTCGTTCAAGAAGAATACAGTCAGCTCGTTGCTCACATCGAAGACGAAAACAGCCAATTCGGAGAGCAGACTTTCCGCTCTGTCGTGAAGGAGACTTTCCTCGTCAGGTCCAACCTGCGCCGCGTGCAGCTGACCATCATTGCCTACATCCTTGCCCAGTTTTCCGGAGCCAACTCCATCACAAACTACCTCCCCACCATCTTTGGTCTTATTGGAGTGCAGGGGACGGATGTGAAGGTTTACTCTACCGGCCTCTACTCTATCGCGAAACTGATCTGCTGCGTCATTGCCTCTCTCGTCTTCGTCGACGTTCTCGGTAGACGCAGGTCCCTCATGATTGGCATTTCCATCCAGGGCGCATGCCACGCCTATCTCAGCGGATACTTGAGATACTTCACTAAAGACCCTGACTCGGTAACAGAAGGTTCTTCGGACGCAGCGGTCTCCATTATATACATCCATGCCCTTGGATGGGCAGTCGGACTGTATACCCTGCCCTATCTTTTTGGGGCCGAGTTGTGGCCTAACCGAATCCGTTCGTTTGGAGGAGCGTTGTCGCAATGTTTCCACTGGCTGTTCTACTTTGCCATTACGAAAGCTACTCCTAGCATCTTGTCTTCCATGGATGTCTGGGGTGCGTTCCTGTTCTTTGTTGCTTGGTGCGTTATTGCCTTCTTTTACACACTGTTCTTAGTCCCGGAAACGTCTGGATTGAGCCTCGACGAGATGGATGCAATCTTCCAAAGGCCCATGCACAAGCTGCGGCAACCACTTCACAACGAGTCGAGCGGGGGCTTCATGGAACAGGGTTCGCTTGATGCTGAGAAGAAGGAAGCCGTACTTCATAGCGAGCATCGATGACGGATGTACGAAAACCATCGATTGTAGAGCTTAGGCTCATGGGTTATGGTGATTGGACAGGCGGTGCATAGCCTTGTATAGGGTATGATTAGTAGTGATCGCATGAATAAACAGTCTGGTCAATTCTATCTGACATTCTATGAAGATTGTATCATTGATTCCAAGGATGATTGATTAGATGGATTCAATGTTCCCCGAGCTTGTGACCAACACTCGGATTCTTGTTCTAGCTTTGGCAATGGCCAAATTGTCGACGAACAGATCACACTTTCGACCACTGCACTACGTAAATTAGTGACGGGCGCAAACTTGTTCCATCATACTGTCAATTGATCCACCTGATGTACGAAATACTAGTTGTATACACTTGACGGATTATGGATCATTATTTTCTTCCAAGTTTCCTCATCGGCTACCCACCGCTTCAGATTTCGTAGAATAACTTCGTTGTCTATTGTTCTGAAGCCCTCAATCTTGTCCAAGTCGCGAACCATCCGACTGTTTCCTTCGCCAGTGTGTGGCCAGTCAGTAGCCCATATCAAACGATCAGGAATTTTATTAGCCAGAGCCCTTATGATGGGCTCAAGATCGGAAAAGCCACTTTCTACTTGTGATGATGCACGGTAGATGCCGGAGATTTTAACAACGACTTTGGAGCCCTGTGCCAGTGAAATTAAGGATTGAAATCCGGGCTGAGTTGTTGGATCTGTAGGCTGAGCTTGATCCTTTGACGCTTGAAGTTTGGAGTTTCCCATAAGACCACCAATATGATCAGCAATGACCTGGACAGGAAGCTCATGAATAGTATCATAGAGGTCGTCAGGGAGTTAGCTTGACACAAAAATTTGAACGGAGCTCATGTTCTTACCATCCCAAACTCTCGCAGGACAGAACAACTGGAGTTTCCAGTTGGGAAGGTCCTTGATGCGCGCAGCAACATGCGTCATGAGGGTGCGAAGACCCTCGACATTAACGTCTCGCCCATCAGATTGCATGTTGAGCCGGAGGCCACGAACTCCAAGCTTGTGCATGGCCCAAAGCTCATCATCCCGGATCGTATTAATATCAACCACGGCAATCCCGCGTGCTGTTTCATAGCCTTGTTCCCGCAACAGCTTCAGTGAGTGGAGCAGGACGTGGTTGTCGGTACCGTATGGTGACGGTTGAACGAGAACAAGATGCGATGGACGAGCATCCTGACTTAAACCAGTGCTGAAACTCTTTAATCTTTCAAGAGTTGCCTGAGCTGGAGTATACGCTCTCGAAGCCGCGAAAGGTCCCACCGAAGAGTCAAAAACGTGTACATGAGTATCCCAGGCTCCTGGTGGAAGCAGACGGCTTCGCAAGTTCGCACGTGACCTTCGAGGCGTTTTTTAGTTTAGTCTTCTCGGCTTCATTCCGATGGAAGTTCGTACCTGGGGAAGATTACTTCGAGTGCCTGTCCCATTTTTGAGACGTTGGATGATTTTGAAAGAACGCCTTGGCGAATTTTATCCAGAAACAAGTATGAATGATATTACGAAAGAATTCGTTGCAATGCACTACTTCGGGGGCTGGAATCTTCTCATGAAGGAACCCCGAGACATTTCGGATCTATCCGATACGCCGCGACGGAGTAATTCCGCCATCAGGACTCATTCTTGACAACCCCTCTGCCGAATATTCAACTGCAATCTCCACTGAGAACTGTTCACTATCTCATGACAAACAAATTACCTTGCACTAAACAGTCCTCAAAACTCGCATGAATATACAATGCACTCGCATAATATTACAGACGCAGAGTCCCCGCCGCCTCTATCGGACCGAGCCGAGACCCCAACACCTGGGACAGACCGGCCGAGGCCGACTCATCGGCGGGGCCTCAAACGAAGCTCAGCGGCTTGCCAGCGATGCCGTCGGCGCAAACAGAAGGTGGGGATCTCTTCGGCTCTTCTTCCGGCTCCTAGGAGCGTATTTTTATCAGATTCTAACGAGTGAATAGTGTGACGGAGCACTGCCGAAGTGTGGGCCATGCTCGACAGTTGGGACACCATGCGTTCCATCAGAGCGCCTGGTGGTGAGAGTAGATCCAAACTGCGAATGTGAACGACTTCGGGGTCAAGTGAGGGATCTCCAGGACCAAATCTCCATTCTCCAGGCTCAGCACAATGGGCAAATACCGGTATTTGATGAGGTCGACAACGGCGAGGGACCAAGGACCCAAGAAGGGCTGTCGGATCTTGTCCAGCCCACACCAGAACTACTTGGCCCAGCCCGCCGTTCATCGCCGGAACTGGAGAGTTTCTATCGCGGTCGTATGCTTCTTCCGACGTTTCCGAGGACCGACGCCGTCAACACTCCGAGCCCAGGCTTCCTGAGCAGTCCCTGGCATCTATGGAACGGGCTGGCCGAGGCAAGCCCGCCTGGAGATGTCCCTGATACAATACCTCTGGAGCTCGAAGACTGCAGCTCAGAATTGGTGGACGTCTTCTTTACCCGCCGGTGGCCTCAGTTTCCTGTGCTTCACAAACCGACATTCATGGAACGCCATTACATCCCGTTCTCAAACGGGGATACTCACAACGCTCTGACATCTTTCCAAGTGAACATGGTCCTCGCTATAGGCGCTTCAGAGCAGGGCCGTTCAAGGAGCCGGCCGCAGCCCTCACACCACCGCTTCTTCGAGGCCGCAGTCCGTGACTTGGGCAGCGTGCTGGGATCGAGCGATCTTGACTGCATCCAGTGCCTGCTTCTGCTCTGCATCTTTGGTAGTAATGAGCCGCAGCTTGTCAACCTCTGGTACACCGTTGGCCTGGCTTTGCGCCTTGCCGTCGGCATTGACCTGCATCGCCACGAGACAGTTGCGAATAAGGCCCTCCTCGACGCGGAAATGTGTAAGAGGCTGTTTTGGAGCGTGTACACGATGGACAGAAGTATATGTATCGCTATGGGTCGCCCACTGGGGATACAGGATGCCGACATCACAATGCCTCTTCCGCTGTCAATGTCCGACGATCGACTAATGAACCCAGATCAGGTACCTTTTGTTAGCCCGGCTTCAGATGTCAAGGATTTGTCGACATTCCTACACGTCATCAGCCTTCGCCGCCTCAACGCAGACATTTACAAGGCACTGCACTCAGCAGGGGAGACAAACATGGAGGGCTGCAGTCTCGAGGCAATCCGACAGGAGTATCACCGTCGACTCGGCGACTGGTTGTTCTCAGCACCGAGATACTTGGCCCCGACATCGATGTACCAGATGACGGAATGGTTCCAAATCGCATATCATCAAGGCATCCTCAATCTCTACCGGCCGTCGCACGCATCGCCCGTTGCAACCATTGACGCCATCCGTCTCTGCGCAGACTCGTCCATCAGTCTCATCACCTGCTACAACGCACTATACGCGAAGAATAAGGTCACGTACACATTCGTCGCACTCAATTCGCTGTTCATGGCGGCCGTCACAATGCTATACAGCTTGCGTGCGAGCTTCACGCTGCGCCAGGAGCTCACTAGGGAGGTTGCCGAGTCCAACATCCGCTCCTGCACGTCTCTCCTGCGTGACATATCTAACGGACGGGCAGTCGGACAGCGAAGCGCACAGATAATCACACGGCTAGGGAACGCGACGTTGGCGATATTCGACACGGCGCCGGCGCTGGGCAGCGAGGTGGACACGGAGTTTATGTCGTGGTTTGGAGTCAAGTCTCAGAATCCTCCAGAGCCAGGACAACCTACGCCGAGCATCGATGTCCCGTGGAACGATTTGTTCAATCACGGCTTTGATTTGGGAGGGACTTTTTGCAATGATTTGCTACTGTAGCGTCAAGACCTACCTGCGCTAGGGTTTCTAGGTCTTGACTCAGAATAAGAGAAACGCAACGAATGGGCCTTCGTTGATGTGGGTTTGCCTATATGGATGCTTTGATCCTTCCCAGCCAGTACGCCGTCATCTAGTTGGTCTATTTCTTCATGAAACCATCGGCCAGAATATTCTCAAAATTCCGCACATAACCCCAAGTTCTGCAGGAGATCCCATGCTGACACGTCAATGCCCCCAGCCTTCTCGTCTTCAATACCAAAGGCTAGGAAGAGCTCGTCATCCAAGTATCCGTGATACTTTTGATTGCGATCCTTCCAGCTCATCGACGTCACGTAAAACATGTCCGAAGTTTTCTGGTCGAGGTGGAGTTCGCGCCCATGGATCCATATTGGACGTTGCGAGATGGCGTAGATCTCGAAGGGCGAGCGCTGCTGGAAAATAACGACATATGGCTCGTAAACGCCATGGAAATCGTAGTACTTCTTGTGCTGGATAATGGTGAAGATGAAAGTGTTGGCTTCGTCTGGCACACAGGACTCATCTGTTTTGCGGCACATTGTGATCTGCAGCGAGTTGGTGGCCTGGTGAATTGACTCTTGTTCAGATGCAAGCTGCGGTAAATACCTAGACAGACACTTCTCATCCGATGCCTCGGCGAAGGGTGCCAGATCTGGCCCTGCAGAACCGTCCAGGTTGATAGCAGAAAAGACGCGCTTTGGCGCTATGTCATAGTGGATGTACATCTCCCCGGTCGCGTCCCAGAATGGAAACCAATTCTTTTCCATTATGCTCCATGGCAGAGGACGTTGGAGCTCTGTGCCGATGCGGAAGTCCGTCGGGACAGACGTGTCAGAGTCCCATTGCACGAGCATGCGGAAATCCTGGATGAACTGGCCAAGACAAGTGAATATCGAGTTGGAGCCGTAAACCATGTAGGGGTTGGTAGGCCCAAAGAAGACGCGTGCGTCATGTGGACCTGCCATAGTATTTATGAAGGCAAGCTCGCCTTCACATCGCTCGCCAGCTGTGGCAGCAACGGCCAGCGGCGTTGGGGGTTGCAGACACCGAAGCACGTCATCTTGGAAGACTGCATTGCAGGAAACCTCGTAGTAAAAAGGCGAGAGATCTTTGATCTGCTGCGCAACCACGATCCAGGTATCATCCAAGGTTGGGTGTGGGAGAATGTTGGGGTTTATTATTTTGACGTCGCCAAAGTCGATGATGAAGAATTTGGTGTCTTTTGTTGATAATGAGAAGACCTCTTGGTGAGAAATAGGTTGTTCAGCATCGTTTGAACCGGCCAAGGCCGAGAGGTCGATGGCATCGCCGTCACCTTGACCTGGAGTTGGCGCTGCTGGCACGTCTAACACATTTGGGGTGGCAATTGGAACTTTGTTTTCTTCTTCGTCTTCGGGCGGACCAAAGTCAACGATACCCAGGTCGGATTGAGTTGGAGCCGTTGGAGCCGGTGCAAACAAAAGGCTTTCCTGCTCCGACGTGATCTCGGAATCGAACAAGAGCGCAACGAGATAAACGAGAAACAAGATGGCGCTAACAAAGAGTAGTCGTCGCTTGATGTCTTTGACGAGCATAGTGGTGAAAAGTGCGTCCGGGGCCCCGCACAGCAGTATGTCGGGGATGGCGAGATGCGTGATCAAATTTGGGGCAAAAAGAAACTCGGGAGACAGTTGCCGTAATGAACCAGGGTATTCCAGTTCTCATGACCAGGCGCAACAAGTATGGTCGTCATTGCAGTAACTGGGGATATCAGAAATAAGCATTGTCATATGCATGCCGAGGCTCGGCAGCATGACGCATTTCTCGTGTGCTTTGTTGGTCTCCACACCCCCCGCACCGGGGGATTGCCCCTGGTCGCTTGCAGGGTCCAGGGGGCTTTCAGTTGAGGGGAGATTGACGATCAAAATGAACTAGTCGTATGGGGTATCAAATATAATAATGTCAGACGGATGTTCATCAGAACGTAGTATTGCTTCTCGAGTTAGTGCTGACAAGGAACGCACCGGGCGTATTGTATCTCAGGTTAGGGTGGCGACGGAAGAGATCGAGATGGATACAACGTTGAGATAGCCGGCCAGCGCGGCTTCTTCTTTTACCAGGGGTGTGACATGGCTGGGAGCTTCAGATAACCGCTCGGAACACCTCCCCTTTTCAGCTTAGCATATGAATCCTTCGAGCTGAAATTACATCACATCAGTCACTCACTGTATGGCATGATGTCGGTTGCAAGGCAGGCCTGGTTGGGCAAGTGCCGAGTCTTGGCCGTTTCTGAAGAGAACTGCAGCCCACTGTTTTAACTCTAAATTAAAGGAACAAACCACACCCTCCTGCGATAATTACAATTGATGGCAAAGCAAAAATTCACAAGACAAGTAAGATGACCATCAGTGGGCAATGAATGTAAAAAAAGAGGGGCGCTAGTCTAGTGGCAAAGGTTAATCATCCCCCTGCTAGGGCAAGGAATCGACAAGGGAAGAGTGAAAAAACAAGCAACGCAGAACAAAGCAAATTACAAAGTGTATAAGCAATCGTTGGAAACGGCACCTGCAAGTCTAACATATGGTTCTTTGTCTTCATTCTTCCATGGTTCCTTCCTGGATGATTGTAGGCAGCTGAGCCTCTTCCTGCTTCCGATGGTTTTCAGTCGTCCAACGGCTTTTGGAGACTAATCAAACATCCAGAAATTGCCCATCGTTCTCTTAGTCATCGGTCTCACTCACGACATACATGGCCTTGCGCAACTTGAGGCTCTTGATCAAGTTTCCGTCGTTGTAGTCTTCGGCCGATGGAAGCGCAATACCCTGGATGCTGGGCCTTGAGCCATCAACTGTGGCCAGGGCCTGATCCTGAGTCGTGGCATTTGCTTGGTTGCCGGCTTTGTGTCTCCGTCGACGGACTCTGGCGTTGGCTTGGTTGATAGCTTCGTCTCTCTGTTTGCGAGCCCAGTCCAGGGCATTCCGGTATACAGCGACTCCTTTCCGGAGGCTATCGAGATCATCAAACAACGAGATTGCTCGAAGCTGGGTCATAATGAACTCAGTTCGGTCCGAGATCGATGAATAGATCGGGTGAATTGCATATAGCTTAAGCAGTCCATCCAAGTAGGTTGCTGTGATTGTGTATGCTTTGTTGTCGTACATAGTTTCATTGGACAATCCGTATGATCGGAGGTTGTGAATGCCTCTTGCGCCCAACGTCCCATCATACAAGGCTTGATTCTGCGCTACCTCTATTGACCCATCAGGGCCCTTTAGGTGAAGGAAGAAATTCGGTACAATGGGAAGGTCACTTTGAGTCGTAGGGAAAATGTAGTCGCCAAGCTCTTCTTGAATGATGGGGTGGAGCTGTTCTGGCTGTGACCCATGGTAGTTGTCAGGGTTGCCAGGGGCTAAGGTTCCATCGGTCAGCTGGTAGAGGTTTTCGAAGCAAACGTCGCCATAGCCGCCATTTCTCATAACTGTACCATCGCATTCAAGAAGTGGCAAGATGGATAGCTTGACGTTGTGTTCCTTGGGCGCACGAAATAAGGCGAAGTCTTCAAAGTCCGACTGTGACCACTCCTTCAGAGATGCTCTAGGTGCAGCAAGGGCTGCCAGTATCTCAGCCTTGTTCTCCGGCTGAGGAGGGCGCTGACCGTTGGGATACACGTAGCCAAAAGGGAGGACACCAAAAACAATGAGGTGCTGCCGGAAGTTACGGTCGGAAGGCTTGACTTTCCCTTTTCGCTTTGGGCGATTTGGATTCGTCATTTCTGGTGTCGGAGCACCGCAACAGCAGTCTAAGGCCGGGCACATGGTGGAATGAAACTGCTAGAGTGAGCTTAGAACATCGATACATGCAGGCATAACGTACACCTCTCAGGCCTGTCAAGTCAGGGCCACCGTGCTTCGCGTAGCGTTTCAGTGAGGCGCCGGATGTCATATCTAACTGTTCGAGTATGCGCTTTGCTGATCGGTAGCTCTTCTCCCGCTGGCGGACGGTAAGTCGCGTCACAGGACCAAGTCGGTGCCGTTTCAGCGCTACAGGAACGGAAGAAGCTTTCGCGTCGTTTCTCAGGTCGTGTTCCCGCAGCGCGTTCCGCGTTAGAAAGGGGCGTGGTAAATTGTCGAAATATCTTGCGGGTGGAAACGATGGGTGGCTCAGATTTTCACTGCCTAACGAATGCGAGAAGTTAGTAGGCGTTTGAGAGACGCAGGGGTCTTCATCTTCTATTTGTAGTTCCTGAACCATAGTGATGGTGATGCATGAGATGAGGGGGATGCGAAAGGAGGAGAATCATCGTTTGCTTGTCTGGGAGTTGCTTGAATTTTAGATTGGTACTGAGGACAAAGGATAGAGTCAATGGGGGACAGCCGCGCAGGGTCAATGGGCAGAGAAGACAAAGAAAATCTCTTCTCTTCCTTCTACCTTGCTTGTCGTTGTCCCTACTCGCAGAGCAGACACGAAAGACGGATCGATACGCTTGACATCAGGCAGAAAACCGACGATGGCTACAATCGATGCTGTTGCTGCTGCAAGTACGCTACTGTGGACGCAGTGATACAGCTTGCATGTTATTGTCATCAGGGCCATTGAGGCAAGCTGATAGTATAGACATGGCTCTCGGGGCTGCATACAGACAAAGGTGTCATGGTATCCGCTGTTACAGACACGATACTTTCAGTTGCGTACAAACTGCTGCAGCTGCTCCTGATGATGGCAATCGCGGTAGCATGCAGTGATGAAAGGACGACTGAACGATGTGGATATACAGCGGTGAGAGACGCCCCACTATACACAACAGCCGCTGTGGCCAACCAACAAGAGTATAGTTAGAGAGTGATTAGTGGCCAATCTAGGTCCGATAGAATCGGCATTCTTTAAAATGATATGTTTGTAGACATAGTTCGCCGGTTAGTCATCGATACCATTATTACGCCAAAAGTTGCGCTTAGAGCGATACGCAAACTGCGTTCATCATCCACAGGTGCTTGCACTAAGAATGCGCGTCTCGTATCGCTGATGTTGATGCGGTAGACAGTCTCAATGACCAAGCATCCCGGAAGATACCAAGTTGGTGTCGCTTGGCGTCTCACTTTGTCAAGGATATTGTCCATTTGGAGGGATTGAAGCCCACCAGTCATTAGGCAAGTGGCAAGCATGCCATTGTTCGGCGCAGCGGCATCCTGGGATTTAAATAAAGCCGCTGCAATTGACTAGCTTGTGTCCTTCGTTGTAGGTGGCCAAGTGGGGCAACTTCCTCATGAAGTTTGCGTCATTCAACATTCACATAGCTTTGAGTTAGTAAGAAGAAGCAGCATGAGAAAACCCTTCTATTCTATCAAAAGCATCATGTCTTAGTATTACGTAATTTCTCAGACGGAAGCCCTGCTTGCGTCTTCGCGTACAACCAGCTTGCAAACTTGACGCTGGGCGTGTCAATGAACCTTGTCACGGCGTCTGCCAGGCCCAGGGTTAATGGCAGCAGAATTACATGGGGCAGGAGAAAAGAAATCTCAAGCCCAACAGGCCCCATCTTCGGCATGGCCAGCTTATTTGCCCAATTTGGGATGTGCTGTAGGTGCTCTTCTACCACCCATCCCGTCGCACAGAACAGCCTGTCTCCGACAGTCCAAAGCACCGGCCCATGCACCAAGTATAAGCCATATGAGATGCGCCCGAGGTACTGGCAGAACCTCGTCTCGAAGAAGCTCTTCAGCCAGTGGATGCGTTGGACCGATGACACGAGGAACACGGCCGCCCAGAATAGGTAGAACCACTTGTAGTCGAAGACGGCCTGCGGCTTCAGGTACGATAGGTAGTACCAGCCCCGGTTTTTGGCGAGCTGCTCGACTTTGGAGGTTTGGCTGGGAACGCCGCCCAAGAACATGGCCACCGCGAATAGATGATAGTAGATGAAAGTCTTGATAGGCTCAAGGCGTGCCAGAAAGCGTGGCAGCTCTCCCTTCTTTGCTAGTAAGTCCAGGTCGCAGAGCAACATGCCGGCGACAGCTGTGGCGCAGTACCAACCGTCGGAGATGTACATGAAGTAGTAGATGAGCCCGACTTGACATAACAAACGGGCGTTGCGGGAGCAGCGAGAAAAGGCCATGAGGGATGCGTATATGACCATGGAGCCCCTAAACTCTGCGGGAATCGACCACAGGTGGCGGTTGTACGAGAGCCACGGCTCGCCGCCTTCCTTGTAGGCGAAGCTGAAGTTTTTGAACTCGAGGTAGAATGCCCACAGCTCTGCCCAGAGGCTCGACTTCATCTCCAAAGGCCGCACCCAAATGCCGAAGGTGTACCATATCGTCAACGTCAGTGAGACGACAGCGATGATAGGCAGATATAGTCGGATCCAGCGCCGAAACAACGCCGACGCCAGATTGTCGCCCAGCTGGACGTACTCGCCCGCCTGGATGAGGCTCAGCGGCTTCATGGACAACACATAGCCCGAGATGATGAAGAAAGTCGCCACAGCAAAATGGCCACCCGTGAAGAAGTGCCGGATCCCGTAGAAGGCGGCGAAGTAGTATTTACCTTCGTAGCCAAACGAGTTCTCGAATGCGCCCTGCGTGGCGCCCCAGTCATGTACGAGCAGCTCGTGATGTTGCCAGTAAACGAGAAAGGCGGCGAATCCTCTCAGCCCGTCTAGGTAGGCGGTAGGGCGTATTTTGTCGGTTGTGGGCGGTGCTTTGGGCCAGAACGACCCCTTGATGCGGCGGAGGTTGTTGCTGCAGTATCGGACCGACGTAACGGGCTTCCAGCCGGAGCCCAAGATGGGTTTGACCTCGTCCCAGTCCTGTCCGTTGAGGATTCCCATTCGAGGCGAAGACATCGTGATGGGCTGTAGGGTTGGTTCTCAGAGGAATTGTGAGCTGGATGGATGAATCGAGAACACGGCATTCATGAGACCCACGCCCGGGAACTGGATGGTCAAAGACGGCGCGTTATGTGTTATGGCCTTAGCGAACCCTGGTGTTACAATCAATCGCTGCCTGGCATGGACCCGATCCCAGACGCGTGCAGATAGCCGCAGATGCCGTATGTTACTGGATAATTACGGAACACGGAGAACTAGGTTGGTAAAGCATGTGGTTCCCGAGGCTAATGAGTCGGCTTGTGCTTTGCGGGGTATGGAGAAGCATGAAGCTTTCCTGATTCGACGATGCAATATGATATCGCATCAAACAATCCTAGCAACGGGGGCATTGCGCACAGGCGGGCGGTGCAATCAATGTCGCGTTCCGGTGGGTGGCCATCAAAAGTGCCCTTGCCTTGTCTTGCCTGTGCTCATAACCAACGGGTGACATGGGTCTTTAGCAGATCGCCCTACGAAGGGGGTTAGGCCTGCGCAATATCGGCAGTTCCATGCTTTATCAACCCTTCCAGAATCAGTAATTGCCCCGGGCGGGCATTCCTTTCACATGCACGCGGGGGAGGGGAAAAAATGGGGGGGACGTTGGTGATGATTTAGATCCGAGATTGCACGTCAGCCTTGGTCAGCGTGGCGTTTTGCACGAGGTTGGGTTGCTCAGCGCCAGGGGAACTTTGCACCACGTTGCGGCTGCCAATGAGATTCCCGCAATGACGTGACCGTTCAGCTCTGGGGACCTGAATGTCTTGGACTAAAAGCTTGTTCTCCTGAAAAAAGCACTCAATGGAGTAAGTTGCATGCATCCCAAAGTGAGGGGTTGCATGACCGCCCCACGACCCCATGCTACGTAGTACGAGTTGCCAACTTGGCACGATCCCCAACGGGTATCTGCTAGTCTACCCGTACTTGAACTGACTTAGTACGGTCGGAGCATCTCCCCAACCTGTCAAATACCCATTAGTACGCCCGTCTTATGCCGACCGAGTGGCCCGGCGTCGACTCTAAGCCTCTAGCCCCCCGGCTTCTCCGCCGTCTTGGGAATCGGCTCGTTGGCACTAGCAGGCATTCACACGAGAGTGGTGGCCGCTTTCCGTTTGTAATACCCCGGCCTCGAGACTACTCGGCCTTTCACATGGAAATGGGCAAGCTGCTCAACGTACACGAGAAACCCCGCGAAGTCATCTCCGGACTGCATAGATTGGCGAGCCACACGCGACCGCCTGGGGAAGTTGCCGGGTCCTTGATAAGATTATGGCCTGTCTATGAAACTCTCCTTTTCGATCCTCCCGGCGAGCTGAGTTTTCCACAACGTTATGTAGTTACCCAGAACTAGCACATTGTTACCGTTTACCTGTTGCCTATTTCTCTCTGCATGGTCACCACTTTCATTCGTTCGAGAACCACACTCAGCTTCTCTTGCCTGTGTCATCGGCGGCCTCGATATGCCCTCTCGACCTCGCCCAAACGCGCCCCCTCACCTCCGCTTCAGCCCTCTTACACCCGTTCTCGAGAAGATTGAGCACGCGGGCGACTACAAGGACGTCGACATGTACTCCCCGCTGGGCTCGCCAACGCTGGCGGCCTCAACGGCCAAGCTGAGGAACAAGGTGCCGGCGCAGATGGTGCGGTACATCCGCCTGTACGTCGCGTGCGTCTGTGTCCTGCTCCTACTGCTCAACTTCGACGTCGTCCCCGCCATGCCGCGCCCCTGGAGGATGTTCCAGCGCAAGCCGGTACATCACGACCCCCTCCACCAGGGCAGCTCGTTTCCGCAAAAGATATGGCAGACGTGGAAGGTCAGTCCACTGGACTTTGACGAGCGGGACAACCGTAACGCGAGGTCGTGGCTCACAAAGAACCCCGGCTGGCGGTACGAGGTTCTCACCGACCTCAATGAGATGACCTACATTGAGCAATTCTTTGGTCGCAGTGGCTTCAACCGCCCGGACATTGTCGAATTCTACCGCGCCATCAATATCCCCATCGTCAAGGCCGACCTGCTGCGGTACATGATCATGTATGCCGAAGGTGGCGTGTATGCCGACATCGACGTTGAGGCACTACGACCTCTACACCGATTCATCCCAGAGCGATACGACGACAGGGACATCGACATGATTGTCGGTATCGAGATTGACCAGCCCGAGTTCCGCGACCACCCTATCCTCGGCAAGAAGTCCATGTCCTTTTGCCAATGGACCATCATCTCACGGCCCCAACAACCCGTTCTATTACGCCTGATTGACAACATCATGACCTGGTTCAAGGACTTGGCCAAGCAGCAGGGAGTCTCTCTGGCCAACGTCGAACTCGACTTTGATCAAGTCATCAGCGGCACGGGCCCTTCAGCCTTTACCGCGGCGCTCATCGAGGAGATGAACAAGAAGACCCGCGAAGAAGTAACGTGGGACATGTTCCACAATCTTGATGAGTCCAAGGTCGTCGGCCGCGTGCTGGTGCAAAACGTTGAGGCCTTTTGCGCAGGTCAAGGCCACTCAGACTCGGGCAACCACAACTCACGAGGTGCCCTCGTCAAGCATCACTACCACGCCTCCAACTGGCCGAGCAGGCACCATCGCTTCCGCCACCCCGTCTACGGACAGGTCGAGGACTGCAACTGGGACTGGGAGTGTGTAAAACGCTGGGACGAGAGCGTCGCGCAGTTCGACACGTTGGCCGAAGAGGAGAAGAAGCAGATGATCGAGAATGCCCAGAAAGAAGAGGAAGAGAAGAACAAGGAGGGCGAATAGACTTGCAAGATCAATTGGTCAAGGTGTTTCTGTACTACATGGTTTCGGTTTCTTTGCTCTCAATTTTCCTTTCCGTTTTTGATACCAATACTCATTGGATAAACATATAGGATCAAAATAAACAAGTATAAATCTCTAAAAGTTTTGAACGCAGATCGCTCACCGTCACATCGCACCGTCTTTCATCTAGTATTCTCCCCAATTCCAGTGTTTGCCTATACGCCAAAGTGCACATATGGAACCCAGTACATCGAACCGCCTTCTTCGTCGTCATCTTCATCCAAAATAATGTCTCGTGGCGCTCTGCCATCCCTTTGATCTCCACCTCGAGAGCCCGCCGTGTCTTCCACAGAGGATATTGCCAATTTTGCTACAAGCTCACTGTCAATCTCATCCATGGTCTCCAACCAACGATCCCTGAGTTTCAGCGCAGCTTGATGAAGCCCTCTAAATACTGAATCATCCGTCACGCCTCCGTCATCTTTCATGCCTCGGTATGTAAAACTTGCCACGTCTACGCAGGTTCCATCGTTTACCTCCCACAATGTGCCGATGACATGGCGGAATTCAGCAAGCTGGCATGCGCTGATGAGGTGCATGCTTTCGTCAATGAACTTCTAATCCTCTACTTTGCCTGTCCCACATGCAGGCAGGTAGGCGAGGAACGGCGGGTTAGCTTGAAGATTCAAGTCAATCAGAGATGCGACTGTAAACAGATTGCTAGCTCCATCTTCCAGCAGCAACTAGCTTCTTGATGGATCCGTCTGGTTCGTGTGACCATGACCAGCAAAGTGGAAAATCTTGCAATTCAAGAGATACTGGACAATGTCTTGCTTACGTCGACCTGGCTCAATGGGCTGGATCCGCATTGACTCGCAGAGCTGGTGTAGTTCCTTGACTTCCTTCACCGCGAACGGAAGAGGTGTTGAGACTCCAGGAGTATCTTTAAGAGCAACAAGCAGCGCCTGGGCTGGCGTAGATGAGGCGATGCGTTGACGGCGACCGTGTAATGGCTTTGACAGAGGCGCTATACGATGACATGGCTCTATCAACCACCGTGCCATGGCCACCTTTTCTGTAGAGCCATGCGGCGTGGAGAGGGAATTTGGTCAAGGCTCCTGTAGGAATCCACCAAATGTGAGGCCATGTCCGCGTTCGATCATCATTAGTTGGAGACTGAGTGAAACCCAGCGTGCCCAAAACAGGACTTGCGAGTGAGCTCCATGGCCACTTGAGCATGCTCGGTTCGCTTGGCGCAAGCAAAAGTCCTCGAATCCGGGACAGCTGTGAATCTCGACAAGGAGGTCATCGAGCGCGTCGTTGGCTTCGTGGCGCAGATTGGCTTGACTCTGCCACGAATGCTAGGAATGGCTTTAGATGTCTGAGTGGCTTGGTTCTTGTAGAATCATTGGCTCCGAGGACCTCATGTGCTCGTTCATCGACGAGACTATCCCTTGACTGGGATCTTGCCGCGCTGGTTCCTGTTGGATTGGGTTAAGTTGCGTAGGAGTGTCGAGTTGTTGACGGAGCGCCAGATATCGCTCTCTAAGGTTGGGATGACTACTGACGAGCTCCTCGACATCTGCACGAATGTCGTTCAGAGAGCCCGAAATGATTCCACGGCCAAGCTCGAGGAGTTGGACCGCGTCAAATGGATCCTTGTGAGCATTCAACGCGACAGCTGCAGCATCTGAAGCCAAGCCCGCAATACCAGAGAGCCAGTGTTGCTTGTCCGAATTCTCCAAAGATCTCGGAGCAAGCAGCGGAACAAGTCGAATTTACGTCGTTGCAGCTTCGTAGCCGCGCTCCCAGTCGTGTGTCTCCGCTAATATTCCCAGCAGAAATCTCCCAACCGATAGGCGATCCTGAATAGGCGCTGATGACTGGTTGAGCCCTGTGCGAAAAGATTCGATGGCCATTTGCATATCATCTGCCTTCCCAGTCATCAAATATCTGGAATAGAGCGCGGCACCATAAGTGCGCAGTCGGATCACTCGAGTCGGCTGATCGGATGAGGTTCTCTCCAACGCCTCTTGATACAGTTCAATCGCAGCGCTGAGGTCGGTCATCTTCTTTGACTGCGTGTACCTTTCATGATATGCGACTCCAAGCTATGTCGTAGAGTTATCCACTGCGGATTGTTCTGTCGCGACTTGTGCATGGACTTCTCATATGCTCGTATTGCATTGTGCAATTCCTCGGATATGCCTGATAGTTCTAGCTCCTGGGTAGAGCCCTCATACAACTGAATTGCTTTGTCAAGGTGTGCTGTGTCGCCTGTGTGCCTGTATCTATCCGTATATCCATGTCCCAGTAACCGAACGCGGTACGGCCAATGCGCGTGAGCAGATGGAGTTGCTTCGACGGCTTGTTGATATAGCTCAATCGCCCTGTCAAGGTCTGTCAACGACCTTTCCTTGTGTACCTAGCATGAATTGCCGCGCCCAGGTTACAGAGACAAGGATGCCATTGCGCGCATGCATCAGCGGTGGGCGTCAAATCGACGGCTTTTTGGAATAGCGGAATTGTGGTATTCAGGTCTGCAAGGTTTCCGATTCTTCCGTACCCGTCAGCATACGCAGCTCCAACGTCAAGGAGCTGAGGGACTCTTTCTTCGTCCTCTGTGGGAGTCAGGTCGAGAGCATTTTGAAACGCCTTAATCGACATGCTCAAATCTGCTATGGCACCTGCTCTCCCAAATCTATCTTCGTATCCGGCCCCAATGTCACGAATTCTCGCTGCTCGATCAGCGTCATCTCTTGGTGTTGAGTCGACAGCCTCCTGCAAGATTTGGATTGCGGTATTTAAATTCTCTTCCGCTAGGGTTCTTCGATACTTGCCTGCAAACGCTGCACCAAGGTCTCTGAGGCAACAAGCCCTCTCTTTTCAGACGGCATGTTGTCGAGACATTCTTGGTAGAGAGTATTCGCCTTGTTTAAGTTCTCGATTCCGCCGATTCTCAGGCATCTGTTGTGATGAGCAGCTGCCAGATCTCAAGTCGAGATGCTCGTTTTCCATGGTGAAGGGGTGTGAGACCCAGAGATTCCTCAAAAAGCTCAATGGCTCTGGCCAGATCGGCGATAGTCCTCATTCTGTCGTATCTCTCTCCATACGCTACTCCGAGGTAATGCAGTCGAGTCGCCTGATCAACAGAGTCTTGTGTTGTTTTCGCAAGCAAGTCTTCGGAAAATTGAATGAATTTGTCCGCATCTTCAACGTCGGGTAGTTCTTCTCTGTTGACTGCACTTGCAAATCGAACACCTAGTCGAGGTGGTTGATCTGGTGTGCCCTCAACGTTCATCTTGTTTACCTCTAACCGGATACGGATCGTCGCTTGAGAGAACAAGAAGTTAGCAACTTAGCATCCACAAGTTGGCGTAGCATGAAACAATGCGCTGGTATTGCGATCCGCCACTTGTTCATTTATGCTGATGGTGAGGGTTGCGAGATCGTTCTAAAATAGCATCGCCAATCAGGCATGACAGCTGTGATATTTTCTCTCACCTAAAGCCCAACTTGTAGCCTTAGGCACGAATGCAGTTTCATGGAGGTTTCTTAGCCAACCTGTCAGCCGGCTGGGTACGCGCCAAGTCTACTACCCTGCAGCGCGACCGAGACAAATGTTGAGCAGATTGGTTGCCCAGTTTAACAAAACGCTTAGATTAGTACATCAATCATGATGTTCTTGAATCCACTTCCTCTGGCTATCGCTAGGCACAATCTGAACGCAAATCTCCTACTTAGTAGTGTTGGAATAACTAGGGCGGTTGGAATATCGGCAATTATCACATATCGCTGTCGAATTAATTGGTTGCATGTGGGAACAAGGAATCGGAATTGAAAGCACCGCAATAAGGCAAGAGTGGGATGCACATTCATTTAACGAGCGTATGCCTTGAACTTGCGATTGCTATCTATAAAGTCTCGTGTAGAAGTAATTATGCTATCGACCACCTTATTGGAGACCACGAACTGTTGGCAGGAGCGGCGAGGTTGCATGGGGGTCTGGATAAGTGTATCCAGCTCTGGTAGATTCAAAGGTCGAATTCACGCATTCTCACTTTATGACGCCTATATGACGAAGTATTCGTTTCTTTTGACAGATGGTGATAAGTCGGGGAGTCGGATTCATTACCGTCTGTAGGTTACACAGTGCACGACTGATGTAACCGCATCACGACAACCATTAAACGTTTACGACGATGGAAAATTCATGGTGATTACTTTGAAAGAAGATCAAGCCAAAAAAAAAAAAGTTCAAACACATGGCACGAATGTAAACTCATGACACATGGGCGATTTGAAGTTTAGTACCCAATCTTTTGCATGATGCAAGTACCTATCGCCACCCTGCGACATCTAGGCTTGACTTTAAACGTCATAGTCACGGGACACGCCGACACTTTTTAAAATCGGATAAAGGTCAGTAGGGCGCAACATATGGATTCTCTCTGCTGTACTCGAGGAATGAACAGAAGCGGCATCGGCGCAGCATGGCATTTCGAGCGATCAAACCGGCGACTCTACAGTCCAGGGCAGACGAGGCGGAGAGACAGACGCCGTTCCGGCTACCAAAGTATAGCAATGCAGTACAGGCCTGCGAGTATTGTCGCAAGGCCAAGACCAAAGTGAGATGAGGGGTCATGGGCCGACTCCCGGTACCCGACTCCCCGATGTTATTAATTCTCCAATTAATCGTCCTTGTTCTGAGTTTGTGGTTGCTGTCGCTAACGATGCTTGTCTGATAGTGCGACGAGAAGCGGCCTAAATGCGGCACGTGTGTTGGGAGAAACCGGCCCTGCGGTTACAAAGGCGAAGACGAACAGGCCCTGGCGAGTGCTGAGAAATCCCGCCTTGAGTCGCTGGAGCAGCTGTTTGCGAATCTCCGCACGTGTCCGCCTGATCAGGCCGATCAGCTGGTCCAGCGTATACGAATGAGTGGTGATCCCGCCGAGGTCGTGAAGATGCCTGCGAACCCTGCGACTGTGAGACCACGCCCGGGTCTAATCTCTGGCGGAGGAAGTAACCTCAGGGCAATTGCCGGCGCCTCGCAAGCTATGATGAACACAGGGCCTGCCAGATTTCCTCCAGCTATGCAGTTGACGCAGGATCCGGCGGCCCCGTGTGGGGTGTTTCCTGAACCTAGGTCCGCCGTGCTCCCTGATACCTCTAGCACCCAAAGGGCGATCAGGCATGAGTTGAATACTAGCCTTTTCCCCGAACATCCATCCGCCTTGACGTCTTTGACAGAATTATCGTCCAGTGCCACCGACATTCAGCTTCCGGAGGCAGCAATAACGGCCCAGGCATTAGAAGCGTTCTTCAGTTGCAGCGGAAAGCTCTTTCACGTCTTTGTCAAGGATCGCATCTCAGAATACTATAGCGAAATCTGTGTTGCTGACGGTGTTCTCCCCGAAGATCTCAAGGCCAAGGCTTGCTGCGTAATGGCCGTCGCTGCCGTCGGAGCCCAGTATCTACCCGACCGATTCACCAAGGAGGAAGAGGCTCGCTTCTACAACTTTGCCAAGCATTCGTTTGAAGCCCTTATTGAGCAGCAGCCGATTTACGCAGTCAAAGTCTGCACGCTGCTGGCACAGTACAACATCTTGGGCAAATCTTTGGTGGCTCTTGCTTACGTCGGTCAGTGCTCAGAAGTGCTTCAAAATCACTCCGATACAGTAGTCCGACAGAATCTCACTAACTGTGCTTAGAGATTGGCTTGAGCATGTCTCGCATGTTCGGTTTGGGTCAGAAGGCTGTTCAACCGAACTCTACCGTCCAATTTGACAGAAACGATATGCGAAAGACGTGGCGAACGCTAGTGTTCTTTTCAAGGTAACCCTAATTCTCCTAAACGCCATGCTGTTAGGTTAGGTCACTGACAACAGCGTCGTACAGCTGGTTATCCTCGACCCTTGGTTACATCTCTGGCAACGATGCCATCTCCGAGAGAGAAATTGTGAGCTAGAATCTCCCTTTGCGACAACGCAAACACATTACGACACATATACTAACCAATGCAAGCTCACGGAGATGCAAGCCGATGATTCGTCAGATATTTCAGAGGGTTAGCTCGTCGCGTCTTCAAGACTTCTCGAGATATATGTACTGATATTGGTAGTTGTACAAACCGAAATGGCCAAGATATGTATCCTTAAAGCCGACATTCTCCGGATGCAAGTGGCCTTCAAGGATCTCACTATACCCGCGATGCAGTCGATCCTAAAAGATTTGCAGAACTGGCATCGAGAGCTACCAGAGGCGATGCGTGTTGAGGCGAGTGGCAATGCTGATCATAGTGTGGAGACAAGAAGGTCCATCATGCATGTCCACTTGCTCTACCTAGGGGCGATCATGCTTCTATATCGCCGCGTCGCATCTCAGTTCTTGCAATCCTATGCCCCCACTCCCTACCAGAACGCTCTACCGATACCATTGCACGGACTAGTGGCCGAACACAGTGCTGAAGCCGTGCTCTCAGCAAGCACATCGGCCAGAATCATGAAGCTTCTTCTTGACGACGATAGTATTTTCAAGCGCTGTTGGCTTGTCATGTAAGTGTCGAGATGCCTATTCTCACGGAAAAATGAATCCCGAAATGAACACCGTCCTAACTGCTGAACCACAGCTTTCAAGCGTACACCTCAGGTACGATTCTCTTGCATGCAGCGATTCAGAAAATGCTCCACAACTTCAAGCCGTTGTCTTGGCAAGAGGACATGGAACGAGTCGAGGACTGTCTTACATCACTTGAGTATTGCGGCACTCTCGATCGTGTAGCTGCAAAGTTCCACAGGCGCCTACGGGGTATCCGAGATGAAATATCCCAGCTGCAATCGAAAATAGCGCTATCCTCGAGCTCGCCAGTAGCCGACACAGCAGAGGCCATGAACTGGTCAAGTGACAGCTTCATTGCCGCTGAGGGCGACGAGTGCACGACTTCGTCACTCCATTATGGCTATCTTCTCGACATCCCACCAAACTCAAACGCACCGCTTGTCAACCTTTCTCTCAACCTTCTCACAATGCTCAGTCAGCCATTTGGCGACTTGACCGATGAAGAGTTCGCAGAGACCAGAACAAGCCAACATTGGCTGAGAGATCCTACGCGGTACGAATATCCCCAAATGATCGAGCGCTTAGACCAAAACTATGAGTCGAGCCTCTCCTTCCAATGGAACACCGGCAAGCTCGGCTTCAGAGCTCCGACTGCTCCAGGCGCAGTAGACGACGCAGGTGCGCCTGCCCCCAAAGACGACGATAGTGTTCCAAAACGGTTCTTCGGTAGCACTGAGCCGAGCGGATGGGCCTCAGCAGCGCATCTAACTACTCAAGTAGACAAGTCACAACCACCAACGTAATGGGGCTTGAGAGGGGAATGGGTTTTATTTTAAGGCATGTTCTATGCAGGAACTTTTACTGACCTCGATGAGGAAAGAATTTGCTGTTAATAAGAGGCCTAGCTGAACTAGTATGCAATGGGGATACTGGTTTTAAATGCATGGCACAGCTCACTGAGGCCGCACAGCGATGCAAGACGGGTTTCCATTCACCTCACCTAGTTTAATTCTGTTATACGAGTATAAGGTCATTTAAAAACAGAAAAACTTTGTTCGTGTACACTTTTATGTTATATGCAAGGGAATGACATTCCGAAACACTGACGCCCAGAAAATTGTGACTTTGGAATGAGATTTAACAGGCTTCAGAATAGTTCATCAATGCGACGTGGAAATTGGAAGCGGTGCATTATAGTAAGGTCAATATGGAGATATTCCAGTTTGATGACTTGAGAATGGGTCTGTATGTCATAAATACAAATAGGCATCATGCCGCCAAAATCGTCACATCACATCAGCCTCGTCAATGATTTTAGTCTTTTCATTATCTACGTAGGACGTTATAAGAGAGAGCAGAGACTAACTATCCTAGGGGTTGAAGAGAGATAGCATTCTATCTTTCCGCTGGGACAGAAACATAATAGCACAGCTCATTAGAGCAGGATCGGATCCTTCGTCTCAACATTATTTACCACTCGGTTAGTAATACGTTGACATTACTTCCCACAGAATCATGACGAAATTTATGGCCTAAGAGTTTATACGCTGGTGGACAAGTTCTGTGGCCAACACAGCCAAACAAAGGAATAATTCGGGTTGGGAGCTAGAAGGTGATGATTATCCTACAAAAGGAGGACAGATGACCCGTTTTCTCCACCCCTACAATAAAACTGAGTCTCAGTGAGGCAATATCTTTATAGTTTAATAATGCCAGAAAGGCCCTTAATCCGCAAAGTCATTTGCTGGAATATGGATGGGATCAGCTCCTAGAGTTGGCAACCAATGTAATAAATCTAGGTCCGTCACTTCCCGCCAGTGCTTCAAAATGCGGCGCCAATCCATCTTTCTGAAGCACACTGTCAGATTCACTTGCCAAGAGGTGCTTTTTTGCCGAACTTCCGATAGGGGTCTTACACGAGAAGATGACGCGTCTCATTTCTCGACCTAGCCCCATCGCCTCGATTCAGCGGGATTGGCGGGAACCCGGTTAGTGGCCGAGAGGAAACTCTAAAATGGATTGCATATGGCTTAATTGAGAAGGAGAAATAGGTGGTGAGCGTTTCTAGAGTTTTGAATAATGGATACAGATACGATTATCGACCCATGTAGGTCCGTGTTGGATTCGCCACAACTGTATCCGGCTACATCCTCCTGAAGCGCTTATTGAGACTCTTCGTAACTAGTTTAGTTCTTTCACACCGAAGCACATCAACATGCGATAAAGCGTGGCGTAGCAAGCGGTCAAAGCACGTAGCTACGAGCTGTATTCCGTCTTAACCGCTTATGGACGCAAGAGCATTCCTTGACGCTGACGCAGGCACGAAGTTTCACGGGGCGATAACCCAAATTCTTCCGTGTGGAACATAGTCGGGTCCGAAGAGGAGGTCCACCGCGAGAGGCCGGCGAAGCCGTCCTGACAGCGGTTCGTCGCGCTCACCGACATCAGTAGGCACCACAGGGCCCTCGGGGATGAGGACGTCGGTATGGGGTCCTCCTTCACAGTTATGTATGATGCGTTGGCGAATGAGAAACTCTGGGTCGCGGGGGATTTGCCGTAGGCGTGGCAAATTAGGACATGTCGAAAGGAATGGGGCTTTGATTAGGAGACCACACTAAACTAGTAAACTATTTGCCTATACGAAAGAAAAAGCCAATAGAATATGTTTTGTTTCCTTCTATCGACCTCAAGTTGTTCCGGTCACTTTGTTTCTCAAGACTGCACTGCGTTTCCATTACGTACCCTGCAAGTATTGATAGCTCCTCATCCAGTCTCCAGGGCAAATCGTGTCCGCAGTCTACCCTATATGCCGACTTCTCATGGGGAACATAGCCGCTGACTTACCTATCCTAGTCTGTAGTTGAGGAGTGTGGGGTAGGACCCTCCGGAACTTGGCATCCTGCAAAAGCCGACGGTCGGGTCTGGGGTGCATTGCTCAACGCCAATGAACGGACACACCGATGAGCCGTCAGGGTAGTTTCTATCGCGTAACCAATACCAACAAATAGACCTCCAACGAGAAACATCCAAGACGGTTTAGCCCCTGCACCGCCTTGGATACGAGCTTACTCGGCTGTTACTACTACTGTTGCGTACAGGACTGACCGCTCAACCGTATGTCTTTTTGGTGAGAACAGCAAGCCTGCGTGACAACACCTTCGGATGTCGTCAGTAATCGGGCCGCTATGAGAAATTGCGAGTGCCAGGAGTAGATATTCCAGTACTAGCAGTACCAGTAACTGTCAACAATAACGGATGATGTGAGGCCTCAATGTGTTTAATTCCCCAACAAACCCTTGCTTGGCTTGGACTAAGGGTCCATCTTGGTTCATGCATAGTTATTTTCTATTCGCGCAAAAATCACACATGTGCTTTGGTTGATATACAGAGACAGTCAGACTGAAGAGAGAGTGGGCCATTCACCCTGAGCCCGGAGGCCCCAACCATCCGAAATTGTATACCGTTTCATGCGGAGCGGGGCCAAGTCTGGCCTCGGCACCCTGTCATCTTGGCAATCCTCACCCAGCTATCCCGGAAATGGTCCGCATATCTTTCTCAATGGGTGCTCATCGTCCGTTCCGGATTGGTAGGAAGTCCAGTTTCGCAGCAACCGCCGACGAAAAATACAAGCTGAATTTGTACAGGTCTCAGGTCGTGTGGCAGACGTCGCATCGGATAAGACGCCGTACAGTACCTAGATGTGGCAGCCCCGGGTACATTCCGAACCAGTCCCCCTAAATGCGCATGCTTGTGAGGTGGGATTTTCGGAGGCCGGCTCATCAAAGGCCTGGGATGATCAAGCGTAAAAATAAAGCTGCAGCTGATCTCTTGGCCCACAGCGTTTCTGGCCGCGTACACGTTATTCCCGCTAATAAGCATGAGTCGGTGTGTGTACCCGTACCTAGGGAGCGGGAGCTTGGGTCTTTAAGCTAAAGTTTGAAGCTTAACAACCCTGGTCGGGCCTTGAGACCCTTAGCACTCTATTTTCCACCAAGGAGCATCCAAGCAGCCCGAGCTCATCCTCCAGGGCTGGGTCGTTCAAGGTGAAGGGGGAGGTTGACGGCTGGTCGGCCATGTCCGTGGGTCATTTTCCACCAAGCAAGAGTTCCGGATCATGGTGTGAATGGCATTCAGAGAGCTAAGGTAAAACCACCATCGAGTGGGTGTTGTCGATAGTCAATTCAGGAGAAAGTGATATAGGTATAAATATATGGTGTTTGAAGCCCCTCATTATCTTCTTCACCCAACTCACACCAGCTTCTCTACCAGTTCATTCATCTCAACACCATCAACCGGTTCAGCCATTCACCATGCACTTCCAGCAAGCCCTCGCTACTCTGGCCATGGCCACCGCCGTCTCGGCTCAGACCTTGAACATCCCCACCCGAGTTGGCAGCATCATCTCCCTCTCTTCTCCCTCGACCATCTCCGGATCCAAGGACTATGGAAACCAGGAGTTCGACCGCGGTCGTGCTTGCGACACCGATGCTGATACTGGCAGCGACAGCGCCGTCTTCATCTTGGCTGATGGCGCGACTCTGAGCAACGTCATCATCGGCAAGAACCAGCTCGAGGGTGTTCACTGCAAGGGAAAGTGCACTCTCAAGAACGTTTGGTTCCGAGATGTCTGTGAGGGTAAGCTTGAGCCATAGCAGACCCGCTGATCCATTGGACTGTATCTAACTGACTCAACTAGATGCCATCTCTGCCCTCGGCAATGGTGATGTTCTCATCCAGGGTGGTGGTGCCCAGGAGGCTACCGACAAGGTTGTCCAGCACAATGGCCGTGGAACCGTCACCATCAAAGACTTCACTGTTGTTAACGCCGGCAAGCTCTACCGCGGATGCGGCGACTGCACCAACAACGGCGGCCCCCGCAACGTCGTCGTCTCCAACGTCAAGGCCAAGGGTGTCTCTACCCTCGTCGGCATCAACTCTAACTATGGCGATACCGCTACCATCTCTGGATCGTGCGGTTCCAGTGTCAAGAAGGTCTGCCAGGAGTTCAAGGGTGTCGAGAAGGGCAACGGTGACAGCCCCAAGGTTGACACCACTGCCAACTGCAAGGGCCAGACCACCCTCTCCGCTTGCTAGATTACTCGTCGATTAGTTATCCCGAGGGCATTCTGAGGTTATGAATTCGATGTACGAGATGAGCATGCTATGGTAGATTCGGGCTTGTAACTCAAGACATTTGAACCGGGTGCCCGCCCTTCGCTTCTATAGAAAAGAATTTCATGAATATCGCAATCATGCAGAGAACGGCAGGATGTGAAGTTTCAGCGACAACTATTTATGTCTAATCAACCTTCGCCCGTCGTGGTTCTTGCAGAGATTGATTCTTCTGACGATTGCGCTTGTTGCCTCTGACCTGGCGCATATGATTCCAGACTAATGTAAAGAGACATGATGCTAGAGATCGAGGAACTATGAGACATCCGTGACGTGTAAATGTTTACTGGAAAGCACAGAGGTGACCCTCGCGGGGCTTTGATCCCACGGCGATTTAAGCTTTTCCAGGATCTAGCTTTTCCAGTTTATTCAAGCATCGCAAACAGTTGTTGGTTGGGGCAGGAAGGCTTGCACCCTGATGTGATAAACTTTGGTTCTTTCTTGTACTGTTTCCTTGGGCTTGGGTACCATATTGCTCTTCTTACTATTTAACCTCTGGCCCTCCGAGTAAGTGCTACTAAGGTTACTACACCTTCAATACTGTTGTTCCTGCCATTAAGTTAAACTTTTTATGTTTTAACGTTTTGACCTCTGGTCCTCCCTCCGGGTGTGTGCTACTAAGGTCACAATACCTTCAATAAATAGGACACGAGTGTTCGAATTGAAGGGTACAATTTTCCTTCCCATCATTGCAACAAAATTCATCTTCAAAACCAACTCCTTCATCTTCCATCTCTTCACTCCGTCTTCTCGCCATCATGCTTTTGCCTCATACTATCGGGAAGCTGGCCACAGTTGTTGCTGTGGTCATTCCTTCAGTTGCAGCGAGCCCAATCGCCAGATACAGGTCCATTGTCAAGCGGGACCCTCCACTCAAGCTCCATGCATGTGCCACTTACACTGAAAGAAAGTGGCAGCCTGGTAAGTTAACTCTTCTCCCCATCATTTACCATGCAAATTCTATGCCGCGCCGTGCATAGGCCTATGTAACGAGCATTAGTTGACAATAGATATAGCCATGGACTTTGACAAGGACAGCTGCTACAACACTCCTGCCGTTGGTATCGACGGAGTTCTCGACCCTGGCATGAACAACTGCTACACCACGAGGCCGGCCGGCTGTAGAGACGAGAGCGATCTTGAAAACAACAACGTCTACGTTCGCACTCGCTGCAACAACGGATGGTGTGCGCACATGTACGGTTACTACTTCGAAAAGGACGTCGACCTGGAACACGTGTGCGGCGTCGGCGCTGGCCACAGAAATGACTGGGAGCACGTTGTTGTCTGGGTTCAGAACGACGCTGCCAAGTACGTTGCCGTCTCTGCTCACGGAAAATACCACATTAGGCCCATTGAAGATGTTCTTTTGGATAAAGGCACGCACCCCAAGGTTGTCTACCACCGAAGCGGTGCCCTGACGCACACAATCCGATTTGGCAAACCGGATGACGATAAGATCGAGAACCACAAAGGCGTCTGGTTCTACGGCGACCTCGTCAGCTACCAGGGTTTCCCCTCCAAGCTACGCGATAAGATGCTGGATCACAACTGGGGCTCTGCACACATCGACTTCAGGGACAGCGTGATAGCAGATCGGCTCAAAGGGGCCAAGGCTGGCAAGGATATCCCTCTAAACACCACTTTGGATGACGCCCACCCTAGTGTCTTGAATTGCGAGTCGACATAAGGTCGAGATGCATACTCAGACAATTAATTGTGATGACTCGCCTACAGCAGAGCGTGTCATTATTGTGATTCATCGAACACGAAGTAAAGCCGTTGACTTGTATCGATGTGCTAGTTCTGTATGTAGTTCATTCTGAATCAGAAAATACTCTAGATTCGCCTTGAGGAGTGCCAAACAATGTCACATCAAAACTTCGATTCTGTCAAATCTTGAAAGTTCGCACGTCGAGTTAGTAGGTGAAATTTGGATGTGGAGGAAATTCCACGCACCACTCCTATTGCCTCAATTCACACTGAACTACAAGAAACGACATGAGAACGTTATACATGACATCCACTCTTGGGTATTCAAGAGAGCAAATGCGACACCAGACGGTCCAATTTTGTAAGATCGTATATCAATTCACCGTAGAAACAATGCTTAGGTATCATTGGTTCACCCTTGATTTCTTCGATAGTCAACTATGCACACATTGACACACAATACTAGAGACTTGCATCTTGTCCCAGATAATAACCGTCGGACCGCCGGCGGGCATGAGAGAATTTAGCGCCATTTTAGTGCGGGGATGGACGGCGATATTAGTCTCCCGATCTAAACACATGTGGTAATGTTTCCGCAATTCAATGATGCACATCAACTCCGACTAGATAATTCCCTCAGAATTCTCATCCCCCAGATCTACAACACTCGACCCAGTAAACTGCCAACCAGCTTCAGAACTCATTGATACAGCATGTGCCAAATCCACGCTCCATGGCGTTCGAGCGGGGCTGCGAGGAACCCTCCTGCGGAACCAGGCACCAGCTTCGCTGCTTCGAGGCTAAACTCAACCACGTTTTTGGTTATTGAAGAAGACAAATGGGACGAAAACCCGTTCATTTATATCAAGACTTATCCGCAGACGCTTGTTATTATTGATACAGGCGGGGGTATTGCCAGAAACCCAGACGCCGAACTCAGCTCTCTGAAGAAATTCCTGGAGACGTATTCATTAGCCGTCAACGATAATCAACCTTTGAATCCTGGCGGGTTCAAAACCTATACTGTCATATGCTCTCATTGTCATTTCGACCATATCGGTAAGCGCGTTTAACACTCGTCATCCACAGGTGTACTCACAACCTCTGAGGTGGCGTTCCCCAATTTGCGGCCGATCACAAAACCGCCGTCTGGGCCAGTGGATATGATAGAGAGTTTATTGAAGGGCCTGGTCGGCTACCGACTACTTCCCTTTGCCGATATGTTGGAATGGAAACACCGCAGTATAAGGTGACGCACTGGGCGAGTGACGGCCACAACGTGACGGACAGTGCAGGGGAAGACCTCGGACTGGTCATCTATCAGACACCTGGTCACACCCCTGACGAGCTCGCCGTATGGGACCCTCAAGAACGATTCTTGTTTGCGGGCGACACCATTTACGAGTGGTATCCGATTCTCTTTCCACCCGAAGGCGACCTTGTCTTGTACAGCGAGACTTTGGCGAAGTTGAGGAGTCTGGTTGACATTTGGAACAAAGAGGCTGGTAAGCAGCGGCTTTGGTATGCCACGAAGACTAAAAGCTGACACCGCAGTAGAATCCTCTGCCGAAACTTTCTCCCGTCGTGTCAAGCTGGCATGCGGTCATCTCACAAAGGATGGAGATGCCGAAAAGTTACTCGCCAATGCCGACTCGTTTCTTTACCGCGTTACCCAAGAACTCGTAGAGCCACGAGACGCTGGAGAAGATAAATATGGGCTTACCGAGCCGCGAGAAGGCGGAACTCCAGGAGGCGACCAGCTGGAGATCTACGGCGACGAGGGAGCACCTATCTCGTTCATGGGACCCAAGGTGCAATTCAAGAGGCTTAGGGAAAGCGCAACTACTGTTGCAGCTCTTCAAGAACGTTGTTTGTAGCTAGTCAGGCAGACCAAGTCTCGTATTTTGAAATGCTCAATCTATTGTCTTGAGTTCAGCCCTGACTCTAGATTGTTCATTTGCTAGGATTTTGAGACATTCATGCAGACAAGAAAGATCAGCCTGAGATAGCGAACAATCATATGCTAAGACTGCATGTACAGGGCCCAGCACCTATCGTCAAAAGAGGCTAAGCCTTGTTCACGCCACATCGAGCTTCCCTGCAATCCCTTCTTCATTTTGAGCATCACTGAATGCCCTGATCATAACAATTATGTCAGTGAGTCGCATCTTGGTTCTGAATAGTCATCAGTTTGTGACAAGTCGTTCCCGCAAGTTATTGACTATCCGATCCTTCAAAGAAATTGGAACGTGTACATTATTCACCAAAGAATCCATCATCCGTAGAGTGGCATGGTCGTGGTTACCCCGCTCTCGCTTCCCACAATGGAAGTAATCACACCCTCCAGTAGCTTATCCATCTCACGGCATTGGATATCCTGCAATCAATCACAGTCAGTCACATAGCTCCCTCGTATTTCTTTATTTCATTGCAACATATCTGGGTGTTTTATCATCCCCTCTGCAGATCAGACCCTGCTGGTTGCTAGGATCAAGCCCCATGACGATCACCTGGCCTGGGACTGCCAGGAGATAAACAATCGGCGGTATGCAATGTTATCTCAAAGCATCCCATAAGAAGTTGACCCAATACCGTCGAATTTTCCATCCAAGATTCGGGCCCTCGTCGCTGATCTACATATCCAAACGTTTTAAGATTCACTGCCAATTCCGCCACACAGAGCACGACTCACCATGGTCAAGCCACTAATGGAAAAGCTGAAGATCGAAAACGATAGTTGGTCGGGCTGTGAGACGACACGATGGATAAATCCCGACATCGCTCCGCTTCCCCCCAGCCGTAGAACATGGGGGGTGGTTGCTTACCTCGGTTTTGGGTCCATCGCAAAGTAAGCGCGGGCAAATGAAATTGTGAAATGCTCCAAGACTGACAGCTGTTTTATCCAGCCTATGCATTTCTGCATGGACAGGAGGGTCGTCTCTTCTATCACTGGGACTCACTGTCCCTCAAACAGTCGGTGCCATGATTGCAGCAAGAGCTCTAATAGCGGCTCTGGTGATTGCGAATGGTTGGTGTGGTGGAGAGTGGCACATTGGCTTCACCATGTCACAAAGGTAAGCACTACAGCCTTCGAGATCTCACTTGGCAGTTCAGCAAACGGGTTAAATTTAGAGATGCTAATGCGATTGAAAGAGTTGTGTTGGGAATCTACGGCTCCTACATCGGTCAACTGATTCGAATTATGCTGAGCATCGTCTGGTTCGGGTCTCAGGCGTGGCTTGGGGGGCTATGCGTCTCTGCTTTGCTAAGCAGCTGGAGCTATAATTTCCTGATGTTGGAAAATACTTTGCCTACGAGTGCGAACATGGTCACGCGTGATTTCGTTGGCTTTGTCATCTTCCAGATCATTTCCATTCCCATGCTGGTAAGTTGATCCCAGCAACCTTGTAATACGGCTGGGCTGATTGCCTCTCTGTCAGCTTATCCGCGTTGAAAAGGTCTCGCTTCCTGTTGCTATCGCCAATATCATCACATTTTTCGTCATGATGGGAATCACCATATGGGCCTGCACAACGGCCAGTGGAGCCGGGCCATTATTTGTCTCGGGGGCAGCACAGCCAGCGACGCTGGAAACTAGCTGGGCTTGGGTCTACGCCATCGTGGCATCAGTTGGTAATATCTCAGCTGGAATCTTGAACCAATCCGATTTTACGCGTCTCGCGCGCAAGCAAGGCGTCCAGGTTCCCGGCATGATCTTTTCCCTCTTTATCCCAGGCATGGTTGTACCCATCTTCGGCATTCTGACGGCCTCTGCCACCATGACCATTTATGGCGGCGAAGCATACTGGAACCCACTGACAATCCTCCACCAGTGGATGTTGGATGATTACTCGGCAAAGGCAAGAGCAGCAGCCTTTTTTTGCAGTTTGGGTTTTATCATCAGTCAATTGGCTGAGAACACGCTTGGGTACGTGCTTGACGTGCTTCAACATAGCACCACTAACAGAATAGGAACGGCTTTGCGGCAGGAATGGATCTGGCTGGATTATTTCCTAGCTGGATAAATATCCGACGTGGGGGTGTGCTATGTGCTCTGTTGTCCTGGGCCGTACAACCCTGGCTATTCTACAACACAGCCTCCGTTTTCGTGACAGTTGCTGCATCCTTTTCCGTGTTCATGGGCCCTCTGACGGGAATAATGATATCCGACTACTTCCTTATCCGAAGACAACGCATCCAGCTAAGCCAGCTGTACACCGGCTCTAGCGACGGCTCATACTGGTATAGTTACGGCTTCAACTGGCGAGCCTTCGTTGCATGGGCGGTTGGTTTCGCACCCGCCATGCCTGGGATGATTTCTGCGGCCAACCCCAGCGTTTCTGTGTCGGATAGTATGTACAAATACTATCTTGGAAATTATCTATTCGGTGAGAGCAAGAATTGCCCCTGTCATCTTTGACTAATAATGACCATTAGGATTTCTCACGGCTTCAACACTGTATACCGCCTTGTGTATGGTTTTCAACGTAAAGGGGGCTGGTTTGCAAGATGACACGGACGTATATGGTACTTTCTCTGAGGATGTGGCATTGGGAAAAGGTATGTCGCCATTCCTGCCAGATGGAATCCACCAATCCAAGTTGGAGGGCGAGGATCTTGTTACTGCGTAATTTGGATATCCGCAGGGTTGAGTACCTTTTGCAATTAGAGGTGGAATGTAGTAGCCTCTTCAACTCCGATGGGCCACTTGATAGACTCGATGCAAGCAAGGTAGTGCGTCTATGAGGCCTACCTCCGCCGCGGACCAGGTGGAAGACGCAAAGTTTCGGCTCTTTAATCATAAATGTGCTCATTTCTCATGAGCCCCTATTGTACTAGCAATCTGGTATGAGCGGGGACCTGGAGGGGCAGCGTCATCAACACCAGTGACGTGGAGCTCAGGTCGTATGGCACAATCCTCTATTTTGACATGTTATACCCCATCGACCATTTCAAGCTTCGGAATAAGCTACTCTTCCGTTTCCAAAAGTGGATGTCTAGGCCTGAATAGTGTCATGTTTGTTTCGAATAGGCTGGCTGACAGGGACCTTAGCGTCGGCATCAGGCCATGATAGGCGGAAGTGCGAGCGATCCCCACGGAAGAAAAAGCGGAGTTAGAGGTCCTCCTCCAACCGGCCCTTGGAATGTCCACCAACCATCTTGTTACCCCGAAATGGACATTGAAGGCTCGGCGTTTCTCGCCAAAAGTGAAAGGGGTCGATCATCGCAATATGACAGGCAAACATACGGATGGATGTTGGATATAAGATGAGCAAATCCACGGTGTTTCGAACGTGAAGGTGAACTCTTCAGCTATCATTCTGCTCTTCAAGCGGTCAAAATGAAGTCATTCACGCTCCTCTTCCTGCCCAACCTAGCATGGGCCGCTAGCATCTATGTTTCCCCGACTGGCTCCAATAGCGGAGATGCTTCCATCACCTCCCCGCTACTATCAATCCAGTCGGCGGTAAATCTTGCCGTGGCGGGTGATACCATCTATCTCCGTGGAGGAACCTACGGCCCCTCCACAAACATTCAGATCAAGAAGAGTGGCACATCTTCCAAGCCATACACCGTGACGGCGTACGGAAGCGAAGTGCCCATTATCGACGGCGAAGCCTTAACGGGAACCCCGGCCGCTCTTGATGCTTCTTTGGCTAATGCTGATCGCGGTATCTTTCACATTGAAGGTGCGTCATCCCACCGCAAATGGGAATGTGCCCTCCGCTAACGCGCATCATGCTGTAGGTGCCAACTACTGGAAGTTCTATGGCATCACTTTCATCAATGGTCCTTATGGAGTATACCACCGAGATTCCTCAAACAACTACTACGAGCGAATCGTCACCCATGACAACTACGAGACTGGCTTTCAGATCCAGGGATCCAGTGCCAACAACCAAGTGCTTTACCTGGATTCATACAACAACCGCGATCCACGAAAGAACGGAGAGAGCGCCGATGGCTTCGCTTGCAAGGAAGGTTCCGGCACCGGTAATACTCTGGTCGGTGCCCGACTGTGGAACAACGTAGATGATGGGCTAGACCTTTGGTATGTTGAGACATTCGGCGCGTGATTGTTGACAACACAAACCTTCTTACCGTTTCCGCCCACAATGAACTGTGTCGCTAACGGCTGCCATAGGGAGTTCAAGTCCGCTGTCACGATCAAAGATACCCTTGCTTGGGGCAACGGTTTCAACCGCTGGGGTTTCACAGACTTTGAGGGAGATGGCAATGGCTTCAAACTTGGAGGCGGCGACGCAGCCGATATTGGAGCTGCAAACCACATCATCACTAACTGCTTTGCGTTCAGCAACGCTGCCAAGGGATTCACCGACAACAGCCAGACCGGAAGCTTCACATTGTCCGACAACACGGCGTGGAACAACGCAGATGTCGGCTTCAAGCTCGCCTCCAGCACTTCGACCCTGACGGCCAACATTGCCGCGGTCAACCTGGGCACCACCACGTCTTCTTCCCAGGTCACCTTGACAGGAAGCCAAACCGCTTCTGGCAACTCGTGGCAGGACGGCACGACCTGGACGAATTCGAAGTTCCTCAGCACCGACACGTCGTTGGTTACGGGAGCCCGAGGGTCAAATGGAAAGATTGCCGCAAGCAACTTTTTGCTCCCGTCGTCTGGGTCTTCCATTGGCGCCACAACACACTGGTAGTTGCCTTCCCAAAAGGATACTTAGGTACATGACTATTCAAGATTGTAAATACATTCAATGTGACTACGCACATATCATATCACTAGTTCGAAAAGCATCATTATCCTACATTCCCAAACTTACAGTATAAATTTCTTAATTTAGGTAGCAACTAATTCCTAATTAAGAGAGCTCAGGGATGGCTTAGGGACAGCTCAAAGACAACTAAGGAATATCTCAAGGACAGCTCAGATACTCATGGTATTACAGAATGCGCTCAGAAGTTCTAGATTGGTTAATGACGATGACTGTGATACCACTGCTATGGACATAAAAAGCCCACAGAACTCCTTGTGTTACTCTCGCAGGTATCTTCTACACAGTCACTTGTCTTCCTCCGGTGGGGGGTCAATAGTCAAAACCTCAGTCGACCTCGAGTCAATGTGTCCCTTCGGAACCCCCCATCCACGCCCGTTGTCTACCCTGGGCACGCCATCCCAGCAGATACTCACCTTACCAGTGAACCACCGCAGCCACCATGGGATGAGATCCGTCACATCGGTACACTTGACTGCACCCGGTGGCGGCCCGATGACCGGCGGCTCGGCCGGTGGTATAGGTGTCTCGCTTGACACCTTGATGCATGAGCAGCCGGCGAAGTATCCGGCGCCGCAGACACCCTTGGAGTTGTCACATCCCGGATATGTGCATTTGAGCACGCCAGAAGCACACCAGCCTGGCGTCAAGAGGCTCGCTGTGCATGTGCATCCCCTATAGTGGTTCAGACATATGGCATTACGTGGACCGTCGATGCTGTACTGGTTGGGCCGAACCTGGCCGTTGCAGATGGCATCATCGCACCGCATCTCAGGAGAGGGACAAGTGTTGGGCGTCGGGATACAGCGGCAGCCGGCCATGTTCAGAGTACAGTAGGCGACCTTGGTCGAGCCGAAGATCAAGGCCCCTTTGCAGTTGCGCGATTCGCATCCCGGGAACGCTTCGGGGCATGTATTCTCGGTTGAGATGCAGGGGCAGCCTTTGGGACTACCCGTACAGTACGCTTTGTTAATTTGGTCGAGGTTGTATGCTCCCTTGCAATTCCCGCTGTCGCACGGGAAGTAGGCCGTCGGGGCAAGGCAGATGTCTTCATCGGCGAGGCACCGGCAGCTGAGGAACTTGTTCTTACATCTTGATACTCCATCGGCATCCTTGCGTCCATCGCAATCAGCCTTCTTGCAAGACTGCGGTGCTGCGTTGACGAAAGCCGTTAGCAAGTCTACGCTAGTAGGACCTGGGCCTTTGGTTCCAAATCTGATGGGGCCCTGAGATCTATCAGTCCAAAAGAAGGGCATCTTCAAGACTCACTGCCACACATTCCTTCAGTATACCGACAGCGGCAACCGGCCCATCGCCCTTTGCAAGTTGCATAACCGCTTGAGCCGTCCTGAGACCCATTACATCCATCCGTAGAACATAGCTGCGGTGCTGCAGTTACCACCATGGTGTCAGTTTCCGTCATCAATAGCTCTCGTTTTAGGAAAATGAAAGGAGGACCATATCATACTTCCGCACATGTCCGAAGTTGGCTTGCACTGGCAACCTGCCCAGCGAGCCTGGCATCTCGCGACCGCGCTGCTGGTCCAGTCCCCATCGCAACCTCCATTCTCGCAGTCCTGAGGGCTACCACACATTGTCGTGGTTGGATTGCAGCGGCATCCAGGCCAGTTTGCCTTGCAGGTGGCAGAAGCACCGTTATCATTCCAAGATCCGTTGCAGCCACCGTCGGAGCAGAGCTGGCTCTTCCCGCACATCGTGGTCGTGGCAAGACACGCACAGCCTTCCCAATTCCGCTGACAAACGGGCTTGTTTGCTTCGTTGAAGCCACCTGCACAGCCTGGATTGTCGCAGGGCTTGGCTTCTGTGGGGTCAAACCAAGTATCAGTGCTCTGATCCAGCCTAGGGGATCTGCAACATGGTAGAGAAACACGTACGGCCACACATCTGTGTCGTTGGCAGACACTTGCATCCTTTCCACTTGCCGGTGCAGACGAGCTGATTATTTACCATCTTGCCGTCGCAACCCCCGGTATCACAGCGTTGAGGGGCTAAGTCGGAGAATAGTAATGTTAGCATCCCGTCCGCAAGTTGGGATAGCAGATCACCTATGGTTCGGTGCCCATAAGAAGAGGGATTCGTTTACCTCCGCACATCTGAGTGGTCGGCAGACAAGCACAGCCTGCCCACTTTGCTTTACAGGTCGCAACTCCGTCCGTGAAAGAGCCTGTACAACCCCCGACGTTGCAATTGAGTGGCTCTAAGAAAATGCTACGGTTAGCTTTGGATGAGCCGCGTGCACATCATTGAGTGAAGAGAATAAGAGACAGAAAAAGGCAGAAAAGGGAACACTTACCCCCACACATCTGGGGTGTCGGCTCGCACTCGCAGGGGGCGAAGAAGTTTCTACAAACAGCAATGCCGTCCTCGTTGAAGCCGCCGTTACAGTTACCCTTGCCGCAGGATTGCTTGGCGCCACAGGTTTCGTCGGACGGGTTGCATGGGCAGGTCGCATAGTAGTTTCTACAAGTCGCGTTCCCCGTGGTAAGGTCAAATTTACCACCGCAGTTCCCGGCATCGCAGCTCTTCCTGCTCCCGCAGGTGTCAACGGTAGGCTGGCAGCGGCAGCCTCGTGGAGTCCCCTTGCAGTTAGCGACGCCGGTTGAGTTCCAGGACGCCTGACAACCACTTGTGCCGCATGACAGGGTCGAGGGACAGGTGTAGCCAGGGGTGTCGATGGATGGCAGGCAGCGGCATCCTGCGTAGTCCCAGGTCGTGCAGGTTGAATTGCCGTTGGTGAAGGTCCCGCTGCAGCTCTGGGCTTCGCAGGACGGCGCCGGCGATGACGGGCAGACGGGCTTTGTCGGCGGTAGCACAGACTCGGGATAGTAGAAGTAGGGTACCGGCGCCGGTGTTGGCATCACACCCGGGCACAATGATGTGGATGCAGCCTGACGTGCGAACAGGTTGGCCCTAAACAGCCATAGTCTTGTATCAGCAATACTGACCAAAGCTCGGGTCAAAGAATCAATGCTATAGATTCTAGACGCCAATGGAGACCGCAACAGAACAAGAAGCCCTGATGCGGCTTAACCGTTCATGGGGACATACGCCGCATATGTTACTATACCTGCGTGGCATACAGCGCCGAAGGCCAGCACTACAGCAGTGACTCGGCCGAAGATGAGGGCAACCATATCACAAGATGTGTGAGGGAAAGTGTTCACGTTCCTGAGGCAAGTTAGCTTACAAGGCAGTCGTCAGAGATGGGAATGTCGAAACTGATGTATGCCATGTATTGTGTGTATGCCTTGACAAGTACCACGAAGTGCAGCTTTGTTGGTCCTGACAATGTAAACAAGTTTGATCTAGAACTATATTTGTATATTGGTTCAGTCCACATTAAACAGCTACCTACTATATGAAGAGTAGTGTATGTAAGCACTTTTGCGAACTGCACCGCTAGGAGCAGTAAGCTTATTTACAGAATTTCAGCCACATGACACTAACTTGGTCCCCATTTAACTCATTCAAGGTGTGTCGTATAACGATACAACCCTGCAAAGTGGTATCTAAACTGGGGCAAGATGCAAAATCGCCATACATAAGCTGACTGCATTCAATAGTAAATATTCCCTACAAGGGGGTATACATCGTAACGCCTCGGGAAATAACACTCCCGAGTTTACAGCTAGGAGTTCTAGACCACACATCAAATAGCCTGAATGGATCGTTTCGTGCGAATACAACCCTGAGTGGATTTTGATTGGATAACCCCTTGTGTCAGCATACGAGGTAAGCTTGATAAACGAGCGGCCGGCTCAGGCCGTTGAACCTCCCGCATTCTAGATTCACGAGTTGAGTCGGGATACAACCCTGTCTCGATACTATGACGGTAGTGGAGTTCCGACTGAACCTCATACGAGCGCGTGGGCCGACAGCTTCTGGAACAGGTAATCCAAGTCAGATTTGAGCCAAGTAGTATGGGTGGGACTCGCTGGGCTGCGATGGACTTATTGAACCCCTTAAGCCACGATTTCCCGTCCTCCTCTTCATATGTGGACGGTAGCTAGAGCCCCTGTGCCCGGATGCAAGCTCAGCTCTTGGATACTCAGAAGCGTCATGAGGCGTACGTTCTCTTCACTGGCAGTTGCCAGCTGTTTGCTGCTGAGCCTGCTCGGTCCCGCCTATGCCCAGAATGTTGTATGTAGCACTTTGTCCAACGGCTGCGACGGGGGCAAGAGCCATGACACTGCGGTCAAGGCTGCTATCGCCAGGTTCGAGGCAAACAGGATCTACGGCGGCGATTCGTCTTCGCCTGTGGTGTTCTCCTCGGCCTCCGGCGGGTCTTCTCTGGCATTTGTCTCGTACGCATGCAACGACGGGGTGGTCCCGCCCATCGTGACAGGCTCTACGATTCAGTCACTGTAAGTAATTCATTCAGAAGGTTGCTAAGGGCTGCGGGTGGCGTAAGGAGCGTCTCTCAGGTCGAACCGAGTTGCGCCTTGGCTCTTGCAAAGTTCCCATCGCTAAAGTGACAACTAGACTCTCACCCGTCGTCTCATCCTGCACCAACCAATGTGGGTCGGCACCTCTGCCACAGAATGATAAGTGCGGTGTGGCATTGGTGATTGCCGACAACTCTACGAGCTATCCCTGCTTTTCCAAGGCTATCAATGTCGTTCCAACGGGCAAACTACCGAAGCTGAAGTCTGCCGAAGGACAATGGACCTCACTTAGCTGCTGGACCAACTCTGATCCCGACAACCTTTCTATCCAAGGCAACTCAACCAAAATCGAGGACATGACAGTCAGTAAGTGTCTGGCACGTGCCAAAGGCTTCCGCTATGCCGGAGTGGAGAGTGCAAGGTGAGCATGTTAAAGTCCGCTCTTAAGTCTGGCCTTGCATCGAGTTGTTGACTCCATTACTCGATAGCCAATGCTACTGGGGAAATGAAATCGGCACAAAGGCGAAAAGAGTTGATCCTGACGAGTGTGCTGTCTCCTGCGAAGGACTGGTGACCGAAGCCTGCGGCGCCTCTAAGCACATCATCATTTATGAGAACCTCGCCTACGAGCCGCCGCCCAGTTCTGAGGACCCTTCGTCACCGGTGCCTACGGCCACTGTCTTGCCGTCTGTTGAGAGCTTTCAATCACCGAGTTGCTATATCGACGGCTCAAGCCCTGTTGTTCTCACCAACGGAAGCAGTACAAGAGATGACATGACTGTGGAGGATTGCATTGAACTGGCCGATGGCTGGCGATACGCCGGTCTCGAGAACGGATCGTACGTCAAAACTTCATTCCTCCCATATTTGCGCTCCATCTGCCCCAAGACCGAACTTTCGCGCTGACCTACTATGGAAAAAGAGACTGCCTTTGGGGCGACTTAGTCTTGTCCTCCCAGCAGACCGACCAGGCTGAATGCACTTCAGGGTGTGCTGGAAAGGCGACTGTAGCATGTGGCGCCAGAAACAGGCTGCTAGTGTACGAGGACAGTGAATTTGATGTTCCTACGCGGTCAGAGATTGCAGATATAGTGTCCGAGTACGTGATTCTCTTGGGAGAGCTCGAACACGCAATTGGCTTTTGGAACGACCTCATTAGCATGTACTTCGACGAAGGCGGGGAGGACGTCTCCATTGAAGGAGGCGTGGAGTTTGCCAAGCGGGGTCTTTTCGACCTAATTCCGCAGATCAGATCGGCTCGGCAGGTTCTCTTGGGCCTTCGAGGAGCTTGGAGTAAGTTTGCCACGATTAAGTCCTTTCACTGTTGTGTTCCTCGATTCGCTGATCACTAACCTCTCCGTGATTAGAAACGCTGTCCCGTAAGCTCAAGAACGCAGCCACCAGAGGCCATCGCTACCAACGGGTAAGAGTCGGCGGCCTGGAGACAGAGTTGGATGGAATGACTGATCTTGGACGCAACTGCAGATACCCGATATCAACCCATCGAGACTGACGGAACTGGGTAAGTAGAAAGGAAGCTATCCCACCCGTGATGCGGCATCATTGGTCTGATCTCGATATGGACACAGGTGACGATGTTATGGGTATATTTTCCCAGGTTCAGAACGTGGCAAGCAGAACAATGTCGCAATGGGGGCAAGTCGCGATGACTGCTGTAAGTTGCCTCTGGCTTCCGCTGTGAACACATATGCGATCTGTGACACGCACCGCTGACTCGTCTTTTCTCACCAAGGGGGCCGCGATTGGGACTCGGACTGGTGGTCAAGTACTCGGCTTATGTGAGTTTATGGCTGGCAACGTCGGCGTACCTATGGTATGGCCTTGATCCCGAGACACACTAATCCTCTCTCCATGAGCAGTTGCCTCTGCAGGCGCACTCTATGCCTTGTTAAAGGGACCAGATCCTCAGGATCCTCAGGATCCGACCCATCCCCCTGGGCAGACACCGGCTGTCCCAGAGGTCCCAACACCCTGCATGTGCGAGATCGACACGTGCGACGAGGGTGATGTTTGTCCTGCTGTGAGGGATCTTGTCTTGAGGGAGCTAGGTCGGCGGGCTCCCCCGCTCAAACCGCCAGCGGACATCGTGACATCTGCAGACACAACCCAGATCACGAACTCACAGGTCTACTCGGACTGGATAAACTGCAGGGAGACCGTTTTCCTGACCCCCCAGCAGTGGTGGCGGGCAATCAAGCGGCTCGTTTGGGAGCACGGATCCCAGCATGGACTCCATTTCTTGGCCAACGGATTCACTCAGGCTCGTCCGTCCTCCGTTTACGTCCCCTTCACACGCAATCCCCACGAGACCTTGATCACAGGCGCGGGCCCTGTATGGGGCTGCACGTCTCTAATCGTCATAACCAACCGAGGTGTCTACACGACGCACTGGTGGCAGAATCCCTTCTTCGAAAATGCAAATGGAGCTCAGTTTCGTCATAGAGTACTCGACTTCCTCCGCAACGGCGACGATGAGCAGCATCAAAATGGTGAGCGTTACCTTGGTCTGTATGAGCTAGTCCAGGCGGAGGGGCCATTCTTCAACGTTGCAAACGACGCCGCGATGGGCAACGGGTTCCTCTGGGTTGGTCTCATGACTCCGCAGCAGTCCCGGTTCGTCCAGGGCCAAGGCTGGGTGGCTGCGACTAATCCGCCGAGGCCAATGTACATGATTGAAGTCCACCTCATTCGGGACCTTGTTGCGGAATACCTTGGCATTCGCGCAGCAGACATCCATGTCAGGCCGTACGCATATGATAATGGCATCTGGGTCAATAACGGTAATCCTAATGATCGGCCGAGCCTGGACAGATCGGTTCGGGTGGATGAGCAGCAATGGAGAGGCATGATGACGGTCCAGCGACTCCCGAACCCTAACTCGTTGGTGACACCTGATGTACGCGTGTTTTTCGAGGACGATGAGGTCTTCCGGAGTGATCCAAGTAGTCAGTAGTCACTATAAGAAGGTTTCTAGGACTGGCCTTTCCTATGAAGATGACGGCGGCTATGACCTGGGCCTGGCTGACCTAGATAACTGCGATGACTATGGCTACGGCTGCTGATGTTGATCGCCTAGCTAGGAAGGAGCCGGCCGCAGCTGCTGTGGCCATCTGATATAAAAGTCAGAGACTACCCGGACTTAGAGAGAATTAATTATGCCTTCTTCCTTATTCAACTTTAACCTTATAATTAATATTTGATTTAGACATCTTTATAGTTATCCTTACTTAATTAACCAGAATATCTGCTTCTTTCCTACTCGTCTTTTATCGAAGCCAAAAGCTCCTCCCGAGCCAGCCATGCCAAAAGTAGGAACGTTCCAGGACTGAAGAGCCCGCTAATAATGGCTGCGATGCAAACAGTCCTGACAAAGCGTACCCTGCAGATTCCAGCAACTTGAAGGTCCCGAAAATGAAGCCCCAGCCACAAATATCCTGCTAGGAAGGTGCAAAGATAGTCGTACTGGATAATCGTGCGAAGTGAAACATCCGCTTCTGCTGGTTTGTCGAAAAAGTATTTCGGGACGAACATTTCTGATATAGAGAACTTCGAGTTGTACAATGTGTACCAGTAGATGGAAACGTTCATCACAGCCAGGATACCGACAGTTATCCTTAGTGTTTTGGTCTGGGGCTTCTGAGTTGTGACATAGAGAGATGCACGAGCTCCTAAAGGCAGTATCACCTTTGAGAACACCAAGACGACTAGAGAACCCCATACTGGATACAGTTGCCACACCCAGTTCCACCAGTGGCGAGCTTCCAGGTTTGTGTGGAAGAACGAAGGCAGATGTGGGAAGTGATACGCCAACAGCATGGTTGGCAGAACAGCAGCACATGAGGACCAATTTCTGAGGTGAAAGCTCGGCGATGAAAGCTTCTCAATGGGTGTAAAAACGTAACATAGGTAAAAGAAGAGGGGACCTATGAATCCGATAGGAACCAGCTGTGCCAAAAATAGGACCGGAGAGGGGCTGCGACGAGGTTAGACGGCATAATGAAGATCCAAACGAGGGGAACCTACAATTGGAACAGCGTCCCGCGATTCGATGGTCTGAAAGACTCCAGGAAGAAGATAGCATACATGCCGGCGTAATCGGTGAGGAAGACGAGCGACTGCCAATATGCCCTCTGGTCGCCAAAAAACTGCAGTTGCCCAAAGACAACGGTTATGGGTCCAAATATTTCATCTAGCAATCCAATGCCGTAGAATCCGCGCCGCACAGGCACTTTGACACCGTTCCAATCGAACAGCGAGGCTTCACGAATGTTGTCAAGGGTCGGGGCAATTGGCTCTGCCATGCCAAACGCTCTGGCCATGATGCCGCACAGTGCAAGGATGGGCAGAGCCAAGAAAGCACGACGTAGCCGGCTCTCTCGGCTCTTCGTTTGTCTTTCGGATGAAGGCATTCGGGGGAGCTGATGACAGAAATGAAGTTGTACGACGGCTGATGGAGCACAGAATTTTTTTAAATTTACCGTCAGCATGACTTAGTCAGCAGATAAGATCCCATAAACGGCAGAATCCGAGCATGGGGGTTAATTAGAACTTCCCAGAGGTTTCTAATGAAATGGAAGACAGGCAGTATCTCTTTCTCGTGAAACAAAGAGAATGCGCCTCCAGAAACGTTGATCACAATTTAGTCAACGCTATCTAAGGTTGGCGCTTTGATTGAAAAGGGGATGTCACCTACCCTAGAGCAGGCCCAATTTCGCATGTATCGCGGCAGTGACGAAAGACTCGATGAGCTATTGATGTAAGATGAATGAATGAATAAAGGCGCTTCTTTTTAGAGCTCAGTGTGTTTTAAAGAGTGTTGCGCAATAGCTCTAGTGTCACTAGACGTTTGTTCTGGCGAGAAATTTATATTGAGTAACACCTTGACCTGCATTCCTGAACCAACGAATCATCTCATAAATGTGGAATCGGCTACAATTACGCGCACGTAATGTGCTGAAACTTGGTAAAATATTATGTGAAGTCTTCTATTGATAGAACTATCTATTGTGATATAAAACCGCTCTAAACCGCTTTGTTACAGCTTTAGATGGCCGTGACGGGCGGCAACCTTGTAAGCGACAGCATATCGCGGGGTAGTGAAGAGGATGGTGCTGCCACGGTGAATAAAGAAAGTGTCACCGGGCAGCAGCTTGGCAGTGTTGCCCGCCTCATCCTCGATGTGGAGCTCGCCTGTCAAAGTGGTACAGTCAGTATCGAGTGTGAAAATCGCCAAGTTCTGTCACTCACCCTTGAGAACGACGCCACTCTCATCGTAGTCGTACTTAGGAGCAGGTTCTCGGCTGTCAATCTTCTCTAGGAGAAAAAACGATCCGGTCAAAGGGTTGGCGGCATCCTTGGAAGCCGTAGCGAACATGTCGCCTGCGTGCACAGTTAGCAAGTCTGAACCCGATCCGAGATTTACTGATGCACCGTCGCTTACCAAAGTACACATTGGGAGGGCCGGGCTCCAGCTTCGGAACGCGGTGCAGTTTGCCCTCGTCTTTCCACTCGAAAACCATGATGACTACTTGTGATGGGAGATGATAAGATTGCTGAATGTTTGATGCAAAGTCCGGTAGGATTGTGAGCATGGGACAACCGAATCTTGGTTCATTATAAGCTCCTTGTCGCTTGCGTGATGGAAGATGGATTCGGAACCGTTTTATCTTAGTAACCAATCGCGTATTGTCCCGGACCAAATCGGGGATTGGATTCGGCTCAAAATCGGCGTTCACTGCCTTCCATTTCGGAACCAGGCACGTAAAGGCCGCTGCAGGGCACAATTTAGGAACTGTTCCGACACCACCACAGGAATCTATAGAAGAAACTTGGGTAAATCAAACAAGAATTAAGACGGAGTTATTCATTTTCGGGACTGACCGAATGGCTGTAACAAATTATAACACCATGGGCGACGCCCAACCTCATACGCTCGAAGCCGACCAAGTACGAGAACCCGTCAACGAAGATGGGACATTGGCTGAGCAGACAGAAGACGAATATCCAGATGGAGGAAAAAGAGCATGGCTGACTTTATTTGGATGCTTCTGCTCTTTTTTCGCCGCTCTTTCAATGATGAATTCCGTCGGCGTGTACCAAAACTGGATCTCGCAACACCAACTCAAAGACGAGACAGCCGGCGACATTGGCTGGATCTTTGGCTTCTATAACTTCTTCAGCTTCTTCGCCGGATTACCCCTTGGGCCTGTCTTTGATGCCAAAGGCCCACGGGTGCTCTCGTGTTGCGGTGCTGTCCTGTTACTGGTGACGTACATCATCCTTGGCTTCTGTCAACAGTACTGGCACTTTTTCCTGTGCTTTGGCATACTGGGCAGCTTGGGAACATGTCTGCTCTTTACGTCGGCCATCGGAACCATTCAGCATTGGTTTCTCAGGCGCCGTGGCCTAGCTACGGGTATGGCCATCTCGGGTGGAAGCGTCGGCGGCATCGTGTCGCCTCTAATCCTCGGAGCTCTCTTGCCGAAAATGGGATTTGCATGGTCTATGAGGGTCATGGCATTGCTTATGGTTCCATTTGTTGCGCTGGGTGTTTCTCTCATGCGGAGTCGACTTCACCCACAAAAGACTTCGAGTGCGAGCTTCCTCCCCGATCCTCGCATTTTGACCACGCCCAGGATGATCATCCTCGCCATCGGAGCGTTCTTCGTTGAGCTGGGACTATTTATTCCGATGACATACATCACCTCTTATGCTCTGTCATATGGCATGTCTACTGGCACAGCCTACCGAATGGTGATGCTGCTGAACGTTGGGTCATTGATAGGCAGATGGCTCCCCGGCTGGCTGGGGGACAAATGGGGCCGATTTAATGCCCAGATCGCGGCATTGAGTCTCTGTCTCGTGTCTGTGCTAGGAATATGGCTTCCATTGGGTCACAGGATCGCAGGGCTCACCGCATTTGTCGTGCTCTTTGGACTTGGCAGCGGCAGCGGCATCAGCCTTGTACCTGTTTGTATCGGGCAGCTGTGCAAGACGGAGGACTATGGAAAAACATTCACAGCCATCTACAGCGTTGCCAGCTTTGGGTAAGACAGTTCCTCCCCACACCTAGCATCCCTGGTTAGTTTCGGAAGCAGTAGACTAACCTTTGGTGCTGACAGGTCATTGATTGGCATCCCACTTGGCGGTCGAATCCTGCAAGCCGCTGACAATAGCTACCTCGGCCTGATTATCTTTGTGGGCTTGGCCTACACCATTGCGTTGGGCTGCTTCGTGGCTGTCCGCGTGATAAGCGTGGGGTTTGTTAGTCGGAAGCGGTTTTAGGTCCAGGGGAGGGGTTTTTGAGACGAGACAGGGATAGCATGATCAGAACCAATCAGGAATTATTCCTTTGCTCTTGGGATCAAATGCCCATTGGACAATTGCGAGACTAGTAAGTGATAAGAGTGTGGGGAATGCAGGAGGAGCCGCACTTGTGGCTTATGCTCTTATCCAGTGCTCGTTCCGTTCCGAGTTCCGCGTCCAATCTACTGCCCTGTTGCGATATCGTCAGGTCGATTTGTGGAGGCACGGTCATATTCATCCGCGTTTTCCTTCTTCATGATTTCTTCCACCGGGCGAAAGGCCCGACCCGGGATAATCCTATGGAACCTTTATGATAATCATCAAACTCACAACTACATCCGTGCTTCTCGATCAAAATAGCCTTTGAAGAGCGCAATACATCATCATAGTCTCAATTAACTCTTCGCCATCTACCTACTCTGCCACTCATCGTTTCTAAAGTCGTATTCAGTCACCATCAACTTCGAGATGTCTACCGAACCGCTCCACGTCCTCATCGTTGGGGCTGGCTTCGGCGGCCTCACAGCCGCGATTGAATGCCGTCTGCGGGGAATGAATGCCACCATTGTTGAAACGTATCCAACAAGCTTGGCTTACGGAGACATCATCGATTTCTTCCCTAACGGCGGCAGGATCATCGAGAATTGGGACAATGGCCGCGTTGGTCGTGATCTTATGAAGATCTGCATCAACCAGGGTGACAAGTTCAAGTACTGCAAGCCAGACGGCACCTTGTTTTGGGAAGAAGACTGGATCCTGGAGCCACATCATTACTGGAGACAGTATGCCGGCCACCGTGGGCAGATGCACAAAGTCATTCTTGACTATGCACAGGAAGTGGGCGTCAAGTTTGAGTTTGGCGAGACTGTCAAGCAGTACATCGACCAGGAGAAGCCTGGCATCGAGACGGCTAGCGGCAAGAAGATTTTCGGCGACGTTGTCGTCGCGGCAGATGGTCCTCGTTCCATTGCTCGTTCTCAAGTCCTAGGACTTCCCGACAACAAGGTCAACAGTGGGTATGCCATCTTCCGGGCATATTTTACCTTGAATGAAGAGCATCGGAAAAACAAGTTCCTCAAACCCTTTTGCGACCCTAATGTAGACATCACTCGGCTCTGGGTTGCCAAAGATCTGCACATGATTGTTTATACGTGGAACAAAGGAAAAGACCTAGGCTGGGTTCTCACGCATAAGGTAAGAGGTTTGGTCTTAATAGGATGCAGGTCTTTTGCTAACATTTTATTAAGGACACTGAAGACATTGGAGAGTCTTGGTCGTTCCCTGGGAAAATCGAGGACGTCCTTGCTTGCCTCGCTGAAGGCAAGTTTGACCAAAGCCTGGTGGAGATTGTCAAAGCCACACCGGAGAAGAATCTAGTCGACTATAAACTTGTCTGGAGAGATCCCTTACAGACGTGGCTCAGCCCTTCGGCGCGAATCACACTGATTGGAGACGCTGCTCACTGTCATCTCCCGACTTCTGCCCAAGGCGGTTCGCAAGCCATGGAGGATGGCGTGGCACTCGCTATTGCGTTGAAGCGGTCTAAAGGAGACGTTCCCTTGGCGCTGCGAGTATTTGAGAGGATTCGTTTCAACCGGTCACACGTTACACACATGGCTTCCATCACAGTTCGAGATGGCTACCACAATGTGGACTGGGACGGCCCTGATCTTCTTAAGCACCCCGAGATTTTGAATCTGCCGCGCCCCGATTGGGTCATTGAGTATGACATTGCGAGTGAATCTGAGAAGCATTTTGATCACCTGGCTGCGGACGTCAAGAGCTACAAGCCTGGCACGATTCAGGAGCTCTCATTGCCTGCAGGTGGAGACTACAGTCCGGAGGCCAGGAGACATGTACCACCCCCGAAGAAGCTCTTGGCAAAGATGTAAAGTTTCTTGCCTTCCGTAGAAACACAAAATAACATTGTCTCATTTCTTCGAATACATGAAATCATCAAGATTAAATGATGTGAACCTTGTAGATGTGCAACGCAATCAAATGAATCATCAAGATGAATGTTGCACGGCGTAATTAATCAGTTGGCTGTTTCTGCAAGACAAATGATCTAATCCTTGTGAAATGAGCATGGAGATATCCCCTGGACGGCCACACAGCTACACCAGACTATGATGACGGTCTTCAAACCTCGGACGATCGGAAGAAGCTGCCAGATGAGACGCAACAACAACCCCACACCCCCCTCCACACCAAACCAAACTCGCGAGTCGACACTTTCGCCACGAAGAGTCCCCCTCCCTCCATTTGCATTGCACTGGCCCCACAAGGTATATCCACTTCCCCGCACTTCATCGAGAGCCATGTTTTACCGCTAACCAGGATCACCATATCGCCCCCCCATCATGGCGTTGGGGCCAAGATGGAGGATTAATTCCTTAGTCGATAATGCTGGGTGCGTGACCTGACTGTGGCATTCGGCTACGACGGAGGTGTGGCATGCTCGATTTTAGTATACCTGGCACCAGGAGGGATTTCGTCGGAATGCTGATGTCGTTGTTGAATGAGGCTTGACTTTGACGTTTTCCAGCTGTCCGGACGCCATCTAGCGTACCGCGTATAAGTAAATAGACCAATATGCTTGTATCAGTTAGAGTTACCATCGTCTTGCAAGACCGCCGGACTCTCCAGAACCACGCGCCCGCTGTCTCACATCATCCTTCTTCCGACTTCAACATCATGGTTCCGATGGCATCAGGCTGCCATGTTATCAGCCACCTATGACGCAGAACCCATCCGAGATCGCCTGTCACCCCAGCACCCAGCCTTGGCTAATCGACTATCTAAGCTATCTTGCCTACGTGGAGACCCCTACAGCCCGCTCCACCACCTGACACAGGGGCTGAGATAGGTTCTGATAACCAGGCGCACGACGGCCGCCGGAACCGCAGCTAGCTTAAGCGGAGGGACTGGCCTGTCAGAAGTCCCTACACCTCATTACTGTTCGGTGCAACGGTGTGGTGAGGCTAATCCGTCTTGTTCCTTCTGGCCTACGTGCCCTGCACACCTATAAGACTCTGAGCCACCCACACGGTCGCCCCCTCCAACCTATAGCTGATTTCTCCCTCAAGACACGGCAACTCAGTGAACTTGTTCCGAAATGTCTACATCCGACAAAAAGTCAGACATCAGTCTGGCCCAGACTCCGTCCAACGTGGAGCCCCAGCAGACCGTCACCGTGAAGAAGAGATTCAACTTCTGGACTGCCTTTGGCATTGCCGTCTGCACATCCGGCGCAGTAAGTCAGGACTCTCATATGAATCCAAAGTACGTTCTGACTTTTCCGATTACAGTGGGAGGGATGGACTGCTTCCATCGCCCAGGGCCTGACAGGAGGCGGGCCGGTTGGCCTCCTCTGGGGCTGGGTCTTTGTGTCCATAGGAATCACTTGTATGGCTTGTGCTTTGGCAGAATTCGCTAGCATGTGGCCTTCTGCTGGAGGACAATATGTCTGGGTTGCTAATCTTGCTCCGAGGAAATATGCCCCTGCTCTGGTAAGTAGACTCGCCGCTTAACTTCTTTTCATGCAACCTGACTTTCGATCACAAAGAGCTGGATCACTGCTTGGTGTGGGCTGTGCGGAAGTTGGTTGGGTGCCATCAGTTGTGGCATGGGCGTGGCTGTCCAAATCCAGTCGTACGTCGCGGTCTCGCAAGCATACGAGCCCAAAACATGGCATGCTTTCTTGGTGAGTTAAAGGTGACATGCCTCGTTTGGTTCGTTACTTACTTGTCTCTAGATATGCATTGCGTGTATGGTTGCGTGGATCTTGGTCAACGTCCTGGCCGTCAATACTCTCCATCACATGAACACAGCGAGTACGCTCGTCCTTCCGTCGCCAACCATATTCCCTTAGCTAACGCTCTTAACCTTCTAGTTCTTGTAATCCATGTTGTCGGCTACTTCATCGTCATTGGCGTCTTAGCTGGCACGACCAAGGACAAACACGATGCCGATTTTGTCTTTACGCACTTCCAGAATGGCACAGGCTGGGATAGCGACTTCGTGTCATGGAGCATCTCTCTCCTTGCTGCTCTTTATGCGTACTTTTCTCTCGACACAGCAACCCATTTCAGCGAAGAAATTCCCAATGCGAGCGTCTATGTTCCGAGAGCCAGTGAGTTATGATTCCGACGCACTGCTAACTAATAGCCTGCTGACACCCACCTTTCAATCAGTGGTCCTACAAGCTGGAGCAACATCAATTATGACTCTCCCCTTCATCATCACAGTCCTCTTCTGCATCGGCGACGCCGACGCAGTACTAGGTTCACCAATCGGCCTCATGAGCCCTTTCACTCAGGTCTTGATCAACAGCACGGGCAACGTCGGTGTTTCCGTCTTTCTGAATTGTCTCAGCTCTTCTGTGGCCATGGCTGCTGGATTCGATCTATGGGGGGCTGCAGCCCGAGCCATCTGGTCAATGGGGCGCGACAACATGCTCCCTCCCGCTTTCGCAAAGCTGCACCCTCGTTGGAACGTGCCTATTCTCGCCAACATGGTCTTGGTTTTGCCCTCCATCGCAGTTTTCATGATCTACATCTGGAACACCACTGCATTCTATGGCATCATGGCCGGCGTCCTGGTGTCGTTTCAACTATCATACGTCTTTCCAATTGGTGTGAATATCTTTTACACAATTTGGAAAAAAGATCTTGCTAAAGGTCCATTCAACCTTGGGCGACTTAGTCCAATCGTTCATCTTATCGGTTTTCTTTTCGGGTGCTTCATGATTTTGTTCATGTCCTTCCCCGTCTACCATCCGGTCTCAGCAGCCTTGATGTGAGTATTCAACTTGTAACCTCGATGCGAGATACAGCCGCTGAACTATCTATAGGAATTATGCATCGACAATCGTAGGTGCTGTGTTTGTATTGGCAGTAGTGGTTTGGTTTTGTTACGGCCGAACGCGGTACACTGGCCCACTTGACTTTGTGGCGGTCGAAGGGGTCCCAGCGGTAGGGAGTCAAGGATTGGAGGCGGGCAAATGAAGTTGTAAAGAATTGTTTCTGGGTAGAAAACTTTTTTGTCCTCTTTCTATGATATATCGACTCCCAATTCTGTATGATCAACTTCAACATGAAACACGCAATCGAACATTACAGAGAAGCCATCATCGAAGCGTAATCTCATTATTTCCAGACACTCGAGTTTTCGACAGGATTTCATTTACCGAAAAATAAGATTATTACCTTTTCCGAGTTCGTTCGACGCGGCGAATGACTTGGCGATCATGTTCCATTCCTTCCTGAAGCCCACTTCGTTATGTTCCTCGTCGGCAGGCGTCAAAGGCTCGGAACAGAACCCAATTCGTCAATTTTATGTCCGAGGATGGCTTTGGATCATTTTTTGATTTGGCAGCGATACGCGATGCATCCTGCGATTACATCCGCACGTAGATCACCGTCGTAGTCCGCTTCGCCCCTCTTACCCTATGTGCAGGGACGGTTGAGGCGTGCAGTCGGGTGTGGCAACCCTAGAGGACCTTCATATTAGAGCTACTAGTTATGCCTGTCGAATGGTAGAAACAACCTGACAGAGGTTATCGTTGTTTCTGTCTAAAGCTGAAGCTTCGTTGCGCTCTGAATCATGCCTATCAACCTCGGCTCTGACAACTCTCAAAGCCATATCTAGTTAAGTCCTGCTACCATATGCAAGCATAAATTTTTCAAATATGGTATACGAGCTTGGTCCTTGGGTAAGAGGGTCTGAAAGAGGGTGGGGTGTTGGATATTTGCGACAACATAGCGACAGATAGTAATGTTGAAGCTATTTATTTTGTAGGATGCCACAGCTGAAACTGCAACCCATTCACGAAGGGCATTTGGTTGAAATAAAACAATAAATCGTGGGGTATTATTTTCGCCGTACTTATATTACCCCTGTGGTTCAATTTCCCATCAAGCTTTTGCTCTTGAGGGTGACCCAAAAGGTAATGACCAATGAAAAGATGTTCCAGACTCTTAGTCATAGGACTGTCGGTAAGCTAAAGGTTGCGTCCTCTCATTTAGCCAATTCCAATCTCAAATGCATATATGGGTACCGCGCTTTAGAGTATTTTAGAGACGGGTCCTACCTCTGTATTCTACAACCATCATCTCATCCATCAGTGCCCCCAATTTCTGAACCAAACCTACAACACAAAATGCCCTCCATTGCTGTCGCTGGTGGCCTTGGCGACCTCGGTCGTCTTATCGTTGATGCTCTTTATGGAACTGGCAAATATGAAGTATACATCATGTCTCGAAAGGTATGTTCTTCACATATTACTTCTTCATATGAACGACTCAAAAGTTACTGACACAAATGCCTGGTTTCGTGCAGATGCCAAAAAACTTTGCAACTCGTACATCCCCTTTGACTGGAAAAACCTATCTCCCTCTCATCCAGACAGACTACAGCTCAGAGTCTGAAGTTACCCAACTCCTAGTCGAGCACAACATCGATACCGTCATTTGCACTTTTGCTCTAGATTTCCAAGCAGCCAGTGACTCTCAGGTCACGCTTATCCGGGCTGCTGAGAAAGCCTCCGCTGTGAAGCGCTTCATTCCCTCGGAATTCAACGTCGACTATGACCTCGGGGACGACATTCTCCCGTACCCAGATAAGAAATTCCACGCAATCGGAAGACGAGAGTTGGAAAAGACCAATCTCGAATTTTCGTACATTTATCCCGGCATGTTCATGGACTATTTTGGAATGCCCAACATTGACACTCATCTCCGAAATTTGTATGTCATCATTGACCCAGCTAACGGTGTTGCCTATGTGCCGGGTGACGGAAATGCCAAGATGGCAATGTCATTCACCAAAGACGTAGCCCGATACGTAGCTCTCGCGCTTGAGCTTGACAAGTGGCCTCGAGTCATGACGACCGTGTCGAGCACCATGACTCTTAAGGAGATAATCGCCCTCACAGAGAAGAACCTGGGTGGCAAGCTCGAGGTCACATATCAGTCGATTTCAGCGCTACTAAAGCACGAAAATCTGGTATTGCCTGGGAATATTGCTGTTGCCGACCATTTCCCAGAAGGACTGAAGCAGCTAAAGGCATTGACGGCAGACCTCGAAGCTTCGATAGCGTTGGGTGCATACGACTTTGACAAGCTTCCGGAGCATCTCAACCTAGTGGACCACTTTGATGGAAAAACGGAGGTCCCAACAAGGATTGAGAACATTATTGAGATGGCTTGGAAGGGCCAATGAGATGAAGCCAGATTTTTGCTCAAAGACAGAACTCAGAGATGACATGGATGGTTGCTGTCCGAGTTGTTCAGCTAGCGTCAATTATACCAATATTTGCGACTGGCCAATCCGTTGCATGATATCTTGCCATCGTTCGGGGCTCGCCTGTCCTTGACTGACCAAATCTCGATGGGACCAAGTCTCTTCGGAAATCTTCTGGCCATTTTTAGTGTTGTAGATGCCCAACAGATGCAATCCGGCCCATCTAGACCGAACGTAGTCCCGCTCATGCAAGAGATCCATCTCTGCACCCAGCACCACCAGACACCAGCCGAGATTTGCCCCGGGGCCTAATGCGTCGGGCACCACCGTGAGCAGATGCTGTGCAGTATCAAGCGAGATGCGCATCTCGGGCGTGAGTGGCTCCTCAGGACCGTGGACAATCCGGTAGACGTAAATGTGCGAGGCGTGTCGGAATATCTCGGCCGTGGCCACCATTCGTTTCCTCAACTCTTCCTGCTCGATGCCCACGGACGTCGTGAAAGATTCTGGACTGCCGTGGCATGAGATTCCAACGAGGGGGTGGGAGTCGAGGGCAATTTCGGTCGAGCGGATCTTGTCTTGCAGAGCATCTGCTTGTGCCACAAGTTCGTCGCGGTTCATATCTGTGGACTTGGACGCAGCGTATAGACGAGACGCCGCCCACTACTACATTAACACAAACCTTTTCCAAACACAGGATGAACGGGGACTTACCATTAGTTTTGGTAGCTTAGACGAACAGCCGAATAGGGCGTCCACGGACTGCTCTTGGGTAATCGACTCAATCGTCTCGTCTAGCCAAGCCTCGAGCTCAGGCATAGCTGAGCAACCCATATTAAGGGCACTCTGAGTATCGAGAAGACAGACCCAAGTTTTCAGGAAAGGGTCCAAGTCGGAGCAATCTCCCCGAGATCTGATCCAGCCCTTGATTGCATCATAGTGTCCCTTCCAGCGGCTGGAGCCAGCAAAAACCTGTGACGCAATGAGCTACTTACTTGACCAAGAGGATCAGGGATACGTACCTCGTATGAGACAAATAGCAGCATGCAAGCGAGGGTGGCCGGGCTATGCACAAGATTGGGTGTGGAAAACCTGGTTCGTAGTGCTTTTGCTGCGGCTCGAAGATATTTGCGCGACGTATGATCGGTCGTGTGTTGCCACCGGCTATAATGTGATGCGGCGACGGCCATCGCAGCGCCCATCAAGGCTGGTTCTGCCATGGCCATGGGTAGCAATGACCGGTACCCGTTCCCATCATAGTCGACAGCGAGAGCTACCCTGGCGACGTTTTCTATGTCAATCATCAGCGACGGAGGCGGTAATCCCGTCAAGCAGAAGTTACACACGCATGAAGTGCTGCATAAAGAAGCTGTCTTCCGCTGGAAGTCCTAGAGAGGACATACAGCCTGTTGTGGGAGCAGCGCTTCGGTCTATTTGTAGCGGCGACACGGACGATGAAGTCGAGCTCGTTCTGATCTGTCGCCATCGCGTTCGCGGCTTGGAGTTCACCACGCCCGAGGGCCATTGCATTCGGACACCATAGCCTCGGCATCGCACGCCGTTATGCGAACATGCCTTGCAACCTGAGACACGAAACGAAACCCAATCAGCATCGCATTGAATGGGATAGCAGCGGACAGGAGGAAGCCATTCACTTACGTGGTAATGTACCGTCGCATACCCAGTTCCTCTCGACACAACTCCAGCATGCACCCTTATCATTCTGTCGTTCAGCTCGGGGAAGATTGCGCTCCATGACGGAGATTTGTCGAGGGGATATAATGTCCAGAGTCAAATTTGATGGCTCGCCGGGATGATGAAGAGGAGAAGGGAAAGCACACGGCAGCAGGATGACCGAACGTAGGACAAGGGACCAACGGCGGGGTTCGGCGTTGTGAGAAGCACGCTTATCAGTTACCGTAGTGGCCGCCACAGAACCGCGTTGGTGATAGTGGCGGAGCCATGACATGGGAACGACTGGGGAGGGGGTCTCGAGCTTGTGTGGGGTTGCTGGGATGATGGATACCGAGATGAGTTGAGGGGGAACCAGATCTATCTATTTAACGGGGCGCTGGCTGGGGATGGTGGTATCCATTCCCGAGTCATGTCCGTCCAACTCGGAATGCTTCACATAGGTGTCCCGCCACGATCTTCTCAGTCATGGCTCTTACGGGTCTCATTTTTCGAGAAAAGTAGCATCTACAAAGTCTATCAAGTCTCACTACAACATTGTGTTGCCCAGCACATCAGACCAGATGCCATCTCCCTCCAACAACGACCCCAACCCCGGGAATATCGGAATCTCATGGCCCATCCCGATGAAATCTCCCAACGACGGGATTTGGCTGAACAGCTCAGGATACAGCTCGTCTATATCTCCCGGGAAATTCCCACTGCCTGCCCCTTGCAAAACGTCATTTTCAGCCATCAAATCAGGCTGCTGTGAGTATGGCGTGAACCCCTTACCCATGATGCTGACATCAGTCATATTACGTACTGTCCCTGTGTCTGTTCTTGAAGCATAAAGGTTCTCCATGGCTTGCGCTCGTGCAGTAGCTGAGGTGGCTGGATCCATCAAATTCGTTTGCTGCACTTCCGCTATTGAAGTGGCATGAGGATCGTTTATTTCATCATCATCTTCTTCATGAATATCCCCGGCTAGATGACCAACATAGGTCTGAAGCCATGAAGACGATTCTTCTGAGGATTTTGGCCCGTCGACTCCTTGACCATTTGTTGATGCTTGGTCCTTAGGAGCTTCATGTGGATATGTCTCGGCATCCGACTTGTCTTTACTCTCCTTTGGATCCAGCGGCACAAAAGCTGGCTCCTCAACGTCGACGAACCGACTGAAGTAGGTGGAGAACGCCGCATCTAGGTCTCCCGAGACGTGCCTCAGCGGTGTGTTTATATCATGAGCGCAAAACAGCGCATCAATCTAGATGGGTTCGATTAGACCGATTCCAGAGCACATGTGACCCTGTGGCACTTACCCATGCTTGTGCGGGAGAATAAAACGTCCTCACTGCCCCAAGTACAATAAATATTAGTTTGAGATTGTCTACAACCTTCTTGTTGTATGGCTTCGACGACCGGTGAAGTCGATTGATGAGCACCAGCGCACTCTGGGTACAGGAATATCCGAGAAGAAGGGTATGCTGCAGTGTGTCAGAAATAGGTGAAAAGTACCGCAATTCAGGAAGTGCCTTACACTAAAGAACCCTCCATTGCTAATGATATCCTGTGCAATATCGCATATCGCGTCGGCGCTAGATTCACATCGATGAATGCGCTCCTTCAAGAACAACGGCGGAGCCCCAGGGAAGTCAACGCATCGAATCAACGATGCCTGGCTCTCGTTCGCCGTTTTGGATCGTTCTGGTATCGGTAGGAATGTGCGATTGAGAATAATGGCCGAGCAGTGCCAAATCAGCGACGACATGGGTGCATCAGTGTCTTCTTGGTCCTTGATGCCAGGAGCCTCCCTGGGACCCATTCGAAAGATGGACGGATACCAGAGGAGATATTCTTCTAGTTCATCTTGCAACGCTCGAAAATCTGAATCCGTATTCCAGGGTACTGGGTTATGATCTTTCAATGGCTTGACACAGAGCTGATTGATGCCAATGAGGACCCCCAGTAGATCCATCAAGCGCTGCGTACCTTCAGGGAAGGAGGCAATTCTGTTATCTGGCCTCGGTCGTTTTATCCTTCGGTAGCTTGGTGGTTGTAGAGAAGGGTGGCCAATGGAGTGAGACAACTCAGCGATGATGAGATGCTGTTCAGCTGCATCCAGTATCCGTGTCGTGTCTGGACTAACATGGAGACTTGATCTAGCCAGCTGTACAAGACTTCGTCCCATGGCTGAAGTCGGATCAGCACGGTTCCAACGTTTTGAGAAGATACTTTGCTGACCTATGTCCATCCATGCGCGCCGACCACAGTTTCTACTAGCCTCAAAGTCCACTAGAAGGCAAATGGTCGTAATGTTATTAATCTGTGGTTGAGTCGGCGCTGAGGACTGCACACAGCTCCTTGCCTCGTCTCCCAGCATTTGCGCGAGGTTTGCGGAGTGTGGCTGCCTTGCGGCTTTATGCACGGAGAACCTCATGCTAGAGGCGCATATAGCGAGGATTAACCCTCGAGAAATGGTTCTTTGGAGTATTTTCTCGTTCAACCCCGCGGGTGGAAGTAGCTGCTTGAATTGTGTGCTAGTTCGGGTACAGAAGAGCTCGATTAAATGGCAGACGAGGTCAATGTCTAGTTCTAGGACCCTGTAATCAGTTAATTAGCTGGCTGTTATCTTGTTAGTACAAGCCAGCTTGCACTCACGTATCGGTAATTGAGGCGGGTGAAAGCAGTTGCTCCAGTATTGGTTTCCACTCAGCTGAATCGGGAGTATCATCCCCTTCAACAGAACTCTCCTCATCAGACTTTTCGATTTCTTCGACCCTCGGTAGTTCCGAAGGGACCCAAACCGGCTCTACGGAGACTTGTATGGTAGATTCGATAACAGGCGCAATAGTTATGTCGATGGGAGCTCCAACTAGAACCTCGATCGAAGGTTCGATGTAAGTGGTGGACGTCGACTCAATGGAGGGCCGTCGAGGAGCAAGTGGCTGCGTCACCCGTGGAACTTGGCTCGCCGGTTGTCGAGGCCTTGGACCTCGACGGCCGCGACTCTTGCTGTCAAAGGCGCATTGTCGACCGCTCTCGGAGCAGAATGTACATGGCTGAGAGCCACTGCACTTGACCTAAACAGTTCTCGTGAGCACATAATGACTAGACACGCAGTGTCCAGGAAGTAATTGCTCACCCTTCGTTTACGGCAAGAGTCGCAGGCCAAGGTGACCTTGCGTCTGTACGGCCCGTGTATAGCAGACGCATTTGCTTCCGACATGATGGTGACATGACCATGTCGAACCAGCGCAGAGCTTCACTGGAGGGTGTGTTTTGCGACAAGACCCTTGTTGAAGCCATGACGAGAGAAATCGCTATATCCGAGGGTCGGAACTAGCTCGCTTCAGACGTAGCTCGGTCTTATCATGCTCATGGCGACGAGACGAGATATGATTGGTCCTATTTTTCCGTGTTTAGAACCCGTCTCCGGAGACGGAACCGGCGGGCCCCGGAGGATGGCTTGGAGATATCGGCATTGTGGAGGAACGGGCGATGGATTAATGTCAGTTTGGGCGGATGGATCGTGCGATGGGCCTCCGTTCTGGTTTGCAATATGGCGAGATGATGCTTAGTGGGTGGTCTTTTTTGGGATTCTCCGACAGTACCTTGTCTGAGTGTTGACATAAGAGCAAAGCGATGGACCGATATAGTAGAAGCTTGTATATCAGAGTCGTGCTGAATACAGATAGGCATTGGGCATCAGGAAAGACTCAGTCGTTGGTTACATTGAGGATCAGTATTCGACGAAACCCTTAAGAACCACCATTGTGTGTTACATCGACAATACCTCACCTAATCTCTGGCATCTCCAACATGGTCAATTCATCCGAGGGCTTCACCTGGACACCCAAAGGAGGCATCAGCCACGGCCTGCCCTCCATCGGCGTCGTCAACCCTCCCGCCCGGGCAATCCAGCCGCAAACAGCCACCTACGATGCCATTGTCATCGGCTCAGGCTACGCCGGCCTCGTGGCAGCTCGCGACTTAGCAACCCAAGGCAAGAAACTAAAAAGACTTGTTCAAGATTCATGGCAGACTTCTGACCGTTCGAGCAGGCAAGAAGACGCTGCTCGTCGAGGCTCGCGACAGGCTCGGTGGCCGTACGTGGCATGCTACTATCGACGGCTTCAACTATGAGATGGGAGGCACGTGGATCCATTGGCACATGCCACACATCTATCGCGAGGTTTCTCTGTATGGGCTGCATAACGACTGGATTGTCACGCAGAACCCGGGCAGCAGGGAAGATTACTGCACCGTGACAACCGGTTCCAGGCAGCGCAACATTTCTCACGACGACGAGGTGAGCTTACTTAGTCACTTACACCGTGCCGTCGCCACTAACTCATCCTATAGGCATACTTTGGCGGCCGCGTCAATCAAATATTCTGCAACCTGGACGGCAACGACCTCAAGCAATCCTGGAAATACACATTCGGCACCAACCCGTCGCCCGAGCTCGTGGCCAAGTGGGACAAGTTCTCTTGCCAGGATCGACTCGATCAGGTGCGCGACCAGCTGACGGCCGAGGAGGCAACCATCCTCGAGGCGCAGCTCGTCCAGATGGGCGGTACCTCGCTTGACAAGATGGGCTTGCTCGACGCGCTGCGCTGGTGGGTGCTAGGCTCGCATACTGGTACGGGGCTGAATGAGATTGCGCTTCATACGAGGCTGGGCAGCGGGAATAGTGAGCTGCATCGGCGCATCTTTGGACATGCCGTGTCTACCGGCAACTTGTCGTATAGCTTCAAGACGCCGGTACAGCGCATCGAAGACCGAGGCGGGACCGTCACGGTGACGAGTCGCGACGGGCAGACCTGGAAAGCCAAGAGCGTCATCTGCACGGTGCCGCTCAACGTTCTCTCGTCCATCGACTTCAGTCCGCCGCTGGCCGCCGATAAGAGAGCTGCTGCTGAGCAAGGATCCGTCAACAAGTGCAACAAGATCCACGTCGACCTGGACGGGCCCGACTATCTGTCGTGGAGCTCCCTGACGAGCCCTGGCAAGGGGTTGGTTGCTGCGTTTGGAGACCATCTCACTCCGGCGGGCAACTCGCACTTGGTTGCCTTTGGGCCGGATCCAAAGTCTTCGGCTGGCATCACTCTGGACAGTATTGACGGCATCACATCTGCTCTCACCCATCTGCTGCCCAAGGAGAGGTTGAGCGAGGCCAGGATCAATCGTATTGTAAGCAGTCCAGGTCAGCTTCAAACTATACAACTACTAACCAATAACTAGGTTACTCATGATTGGAACAAGGACGAATTCTCCAAGGGAACGTGGTGCTACCTGCCCACCGAGTTCACCACCAAGTACCTCTTGGCTCTCCAACGCCCCCACGGCAACGTCTACTTTGCCAGTGCCGATTTCTCCGACGGATGGCGAGGTTGGATCGATGGTGCTGTGCATATCGGTATGCAGGTGGCTCACCAGGTGATTCAAAAGCAGAACCAGGATCCAGTTACCTCCAGATCTCACATTTGATACCGTTGCCGAATGTGCCGCGGCTGTTGATTGTTGAGTGATAGCGCTGGAGTGGGTGGAAAGATCGCAGGCTATTATAAGAGAGCAGTTGCCGCCAATAAATCGTCTGTACTGCAAACGCATAGACTAGTTAGATGTAGCAAATATCCCATACAATAGTGAATAAACTTGTGCGGAGTAGTACACATACTTCCACAATAGCCACCGCATTCTCAAATCATCCCCAAAACCGTCTATGGTGGAATGTCGTAAGATGCTAGGACTACCCTGCACATTATTCCCGTCAGAATTAGGTGCGTTACAAAACTATAGAGGCAAATGGTAAAAAATTGGATTCCTTAAAGCGCCAGTGGTATCTTTTTCATTTATCCGAGCTTATGAGCTCAATATTATGCTGGTCCGACCCCTTCCCTTTATGAGTGTGACTCCAATACGTGATAGAAATGCTCTTCTTCTGTTTGACCCCCAGCAGCCCCTTACACCGCGCGTCGTCAAAAGTGTCCTGCTCAGCAGAGCACACATCATGGAAACTGCCGGGCTCGTGCCAGTTGTACGGGTACACCAGCCGTCCGGGCAGCAGAATAATCTCGTCCTCGTCGCCGGAGGACTCGTACGCCAGTATCGTCTTGCGCAGGGCAATGGGGCCAGTTATGTGTTCGGCGTTGGGGGTGTTGAAGAGGAGCTTGTAGAAGAAGTTGTTGCTCTTGTCAAGCTCGTTGTGGGCGAATTCGAGGGGTCGGAGGAAGAACGGGTGCGCTGGCGATGCTGCCATCCAGGCGTTGGGGATGGACTGCTCAAAGGTCGCGTCGGAGCCCATGCGGCCGAATATGGCCACCTTTGTGGTGTTGGTCGCTTCGTGAGAGGTGACGTTGGAAGAATCGGAGAAGTCGACGTCGTAGGCTTTGAGGCCGTCGGTCGTGTCAAGGAGACACTCGGTGTCGAGGTCAGCGTAGACACTGCAGAGGCATGGTTAGCGACGGTCAATCCAAGGGCATTGGTAGTGGTACATACCCTCCAAACTTGTACATGTAGAGATTCCTCGCCAGATCGGCCCTGTAAATGGGTCCCGGCAAGCCCAAATACGTCTCTTCCAACCAGGGGAAATGCTCTTTGACCAGGCGGAGGTTATCGTCGTCTGTCCAGAGCACCCACTCCCAGTCAGGGTGGGCTTCGCGACACGAGTCGCTCCATCGTTGGAACTTGGCCGGGAGACTGTTCGTTTTCCAGCTCTGGTGAAACAGCTTCGGGACGGCGGCCGGGTTCGAGGCTGGAGGTCGACACAGGAGCTCGGCGGGCGTCACGGCTTTGGCAAGTCCAGGAGCATTACTCGGTTCGGTTGGTGTCGCGGAGGAGGCCGGAGGTGAGGCCGGGGAAGGCGTAGAAGAAGCCGGAGGTGAAGCCGGAGGTGAAGCCGGAGGGCAGCTGCCGGATAGGGGAGCGTGGCCGTGATAAGCAAGGCTGGCCGGAATAAAAGAAGACGACGCGTTGCGACCGTAAGCGAAACTAGCGGCGACCAAGACGAGAAGTGCCGTCGACAGCCATGCAAGGATCAGCACCGCTCTCGATCGGAGGAAGAGGAAGCGCGACATGATGCGATGCTCGAGAGCATTTCGCGTGTGATGAAGAGACAAAGATGAAGAATGCGAAACAAACTTCAATTCAAGGTTTGACAAGAAAAAACAGCGACGGGATTTGATCTTCATTGCGCCCACCGCCTCAGCCATCCCCCTTCATACAGTTTCGCGCCTAGTGTCGTCATCCTGGAAACAAAGCCACAAAATCAGTTCTGCGCCTGGATTTTAGCGCTGTTTGGAGCAGCGGGCAGCGGATTTCTCGATGTAATGGAGTGATGGGACCTGGAATGGCCCAATCACTCACAGCCCCGTTTTGTCTGACATGCGTGCGATCCTTCTTCGTATTCCAGGCTTCCAGCGTTTAAATTACGGAGGAGCAAATGGCAGGGTTGGCTGGTTGGCTAGAGCGGGTCGAAATGGTCCGCTGGAAACAGTGCGTCTAATATGTGAATTAATAAGTATTTTTGTCTATGCGCTGCCTTCGATTGAGGTGCGAGTAATCTGCCCAGTCTATGACTCTATCCCAAGTGAACCTGTGCCCAAACCAACCCAAGCTAAGAATGTTTATGATATGCAAACTCCCTCCTTAGAACTTCGCCTTCAGGCTCCATCCGATACGGTGGACTCTCGCAGCCATGATAAACACAGTCCCCGCAAAGCAAAAGCATCCCGCAAAGATCTTGATGCCAGTAAGTCCACCCGGACCGTCCAGGATAGCTCCGTTGATGGGGTTCGTCGTCAAGCCTCCAATGGCCGAGACGCAAAACGTCAGTCCCGTCCGGAATCCAATCTCCTCAATAGGCGAGATCTGTGCGATCAGGGGCGCAATCAGCGACACGTAGGCGCCCGAGCAGAAGCCGAACAGCGCCGCGAACGCGATGATGCCGCCCGCCGTGCTCACGGGGATCCAGAGCGCCAGCGTCCATAGTGCGGTGAGATAGCCGACGGCGATGAAGATGTTGTATCGGCCTATGCGGTCGCCCATGACGCCGGAGAAGATGCGTCCAAAGAGACTCGCGGCGTTGAGGATCGGCACCAGGTACTCAATCAGGTCGACGTCCATGCCCGTGGCAAGCGCCTGCACGGGGAGGTAGTTGATGGGAACGTAGATGCCATACGTAAAAAGGAAGAAGCCGATATTCAGCAAAACAAACTCGGGCTCGCGGAACGGACGAGCGAGCTGGGCGCCAGTGACCTTCTTGGGGCTTGGCTTATGGAACGCGCGAACCGTCAAATTGGCAACGACGAGCAGGGCCAGCAGCAAGAAGCCGCATGTGCGCATGGCCCAGCCGAAGCCGACCTGCTTAATGAGCCGCGTCACCATGATAGGGAAGATGACGCCGCCGAGACTCGAGCCCGTGGCCAGGATGCCGAAGGCGGCACCTGTGTTGGTGCTGAACCAGCCGTGGATGGTGTTGAGGGCTGTCATGTGTTAGTGGAAGACTTTTGTTGACCAACGGGAATACTAACCAGGCTGGAAAATAGCAGATACACCCAAGGCAGAGCACACGCCCTGCGCAAGCATGATCTGCCAGTACTGGGTGCCGAGCGAGGTCATCATGATGCCGAACACGTGGAGAAAGGTTCCGGCAAGGAGAAGCTGGCGAGGGCCGTAACGATCATATATTGTGCCGATGATGGGACCCTTTCCAAAGCATGTTAGCTATGCGACAGCAAAAAATGACGAAGGCGGATGGTTGTCACTTACCATGGCCATCATAAAGAAAATCTGGAGCGAGGGAATCCACGAAATGGTGCTGGCCGAGTAGTCGCTGAGCAGGTTGTTCTGGTAGTACTCCTGGAAGACACCGACGCCTGCGAGCAAGTCAGCTTCAACACCTACTAATAAGCAATGCGATTCACTTACTGTTTAGCCATCCAAAACTGCAAAACGAAGTGCACCACGCCCCCAACACAACAAGCCAAGCCTTGAGGCCACCATCCGGCGCATCGCTCTTGTATCCTCCCGCGGGTGCCGCCGCCTCCTCGTCGGGCTGCTCCGTGACAGACTCCTTGTCGGTGAAGCCGCCGTTGTTGTCCTGTTCTTGTCCGGCCGTCTGCAGCGTGATGCCCGTCATCTGGGAGTCGGCCGACGAGGCCAACGGCTCCTTGACTGCCATGTCTTGCTTGTGGGTGAGGGTCAAGGTTGGGAAAGGGTGATGTTCCGATGCGGCTGCAATGCGGCCGAGAAGGAGGCTCGGTGGGAATAAAACCTAGAAATGTTCGGGAAAGGCGTGGTCTGGGAATAACAATGGAAATCTGGGAAACGGAAGACCAGGGTATTATATCACCCTTTTGCGAGGGAGTTCGATGTCCGATGTCCGAAGAGAGCTCGGCGCCGTCTGTCTAAGTGCGAAAAAACGAACGGTCTATTCCAACGATGCCCGGCTCCGAGAGAGAAGGAAGTGTTGACAAATCAAGGATTCTCGGTCTTTTAACAATGAGACCCTGGAGCAAAACGAATTGCCCCCCCTCTCATCGCGTCTTCGCTCTTCGGACCGGATATTATTGCCAGCATCTTTTGTCCAGAACATGGGATGGAGGGGCCCAATTCTTTTCGGCGACGGCACAAGAAAGGGCGCCGAAGCCGAAGCGTCCAACGGCGGCTCTTGGAGCGTTCTCCACTGTGGAGCGTGGGAGCGGGAACAGGGAGGCATCTTACGGGAATTACGTTATCTATCAGATCTGTTCGGCTTTCTTGTTGGGGCTAATGTGAGAGCGAACATGGGATGTTGCTGCTGCATCAAAGTTTACGTGGTGCGGGATCGGCCACGGCTAGGCATGTAGGATAGGGTTCGATGGACGACGGGAATAGAGCGTTTGCGCTTCCCGGACGCCGGCTTTCTGCCAGCCTGAGATTGAAATGCTGCCATGGACAAGGTCCTGGTGGTTTCGAGTTCTTGGGGCCTGCCAGGGCTCAACGTGGCGTCCTAACCAGAACAAGGACAAGTGTTCGTGTTTGAACCAGCACAGGGGGTGTAAGGAAGCTCTGGGCTTACCGCTGGGGATTAAATGTTGACATGTTTGTGAAGCTTACCGCTTGTTATTGTTCAAGGGATTAAATGTTGACATCTTCCATTCACTGTAAAGTTTTCACTCCATTCTACATTCTAGGTCACCGTTTGATACACCACACAAGCTTATTGTGGACTGGCCAAAAAGCCCTCCAAGCACATCTGGCTAGCGTCGCGGGCTCGGCCTTACTGCTCGCGCTGATGACGAGATTAACGCACAATTTGACGCTTCTGCAAGAGTCCCCACCGGTGTATTTGATGGGGCACATGGCCCCCTCTAGTGTGAAGCTCTTCGGCTTCGCTTCATGAACACCAGCCGTGACCGAACCATGGTCTCATATTGCATTTGGATACCCCCACGAACGGCGCCGAAGTGAGCACCGACAGACGGATGCTTGGCTCTCTAACACGGCATCTACTAATATAATCCCGCCAAGAAGACATGCAACAAAGGATGACATCTCGGCCCTCGCCCGCAACAGGCCGCCGAACCGAGCGGTCCTGCGTCATCTGCCACCGGCGCAAAGTCCGGTGCGACAAGCAGTCGCCGTGCTCGCAGTGCTCCCGCGGCGGTTACTCATGCCTGTACCCACAGCCGGGTCCGGCCGTCCGCCGCGTCCGAAAGACCACCATCACCGACGTCGCCAGCCGTATCTCGGACCTAGAGCGGACCCTCGTCGCTGTGTCACGCGACTCGCAGGATCCGAGGCTCAGCATTCGTCCGTTTCAGCCTGTGGCGGCGAGTCCTGTCCTTGGAAATGCGGGACAAGGAGGTGTAAGTCAGGCTGTGAAAGGTCACGCCAGTTCTGCATCTGCTCCTGCTGGTACAACAGATACACCGTATAACCATTACAAAACACCGCCTTCTTATGAACCACCACACTCAGTACGCCCCGCAGCATCTGAAGGCCCCGATGGCAGCCCCAGCGACGAAGTCCTACTCAGAAAGGGGTCTTCCAGCCAGTATTTCAACGAAGTACTCTTCTCTCGCGTGATTGAACAGGTGAGACCCATCCTCGTCGTGCAGCAACACGCGTAGAACTAATAGCCATGCCCACCAACAGGAACATGATGTTCGCTCAGCACTCTCAACACCACGGGTCAGGTCTCCGCAGCAACCCACCAGTTCGCCGTTCAACCCTATGGGCATCCTCTCCAGCAAGCGCTTCGATCAGCCTCTGGCGTCCTATCTGCCCTCCAAACTGGCGGCCATGCACCTGTGGAGGGTGTACGTGGACAAAGTCGACCCGTGCTCCAAGATCTTGCACGTGCCGACCGACGAGGTCACCATCTACACCGTCATCGACGACCCGGACGCGGCGTCGGCCGAGATCCTAGCCATCTGCTACGCCGTCTACTTCTCCGCCGTCGTCGCGTCCGATCCCGCTGAGGTGGCCACGCTGCTCGAGGACGACAAGTATGCAGCGCTTGGACGGTTCAAGCTGGGCATCGAGCAGGCTTTTGCGCACAGCGAGTTTCTTGAGGCTCCGACGGTGGGCTTGCTGCAAGCGTTGGCGATTTACTTGGTGCGTAACGAGGCGGCCCAAGATTATGGATGAGCATCACTAACGGGTCATCATCATGCAGGCCGCCGTGCGAGTCCACAACTCCGGACGAGGCATCTGGATCCTCAACGGCTTGGCAATTCGCGCCGCAGAATCCATAGGCCTGCATAGGGATGGAAAGAAGCTGAACCTGTCTCCGTTCGAGTCCGAGTTACGCCGTCGGCTGTGGTGGCACCTTGTCGCCCGAGACGGACGAGCCGCTGAGGACCATGGCTTAAACAACACGTACAGTCCCGCGCTAATGACGGGCGTCGACATCCCCCTCAACCTCGAAGACGTCGATTTGTATCCTGAAATGAAGGAGCTGCCGCCGCCGCGAGCTGGCTGGACCCGTATGACGCTGGCCCTGGTGAACCTCGCCGTCGCCCGAGCCTGCGTGCATCTACTGGAGTCTGGCCCTCCAGTAGGACCTCAGCGCGAAGAATTCCGTGCCAAAGTCATCAGCGAAACCAAAGCCGCCATGGCTGACGTCCTCAACCGGTGCAACTACGTAATCCCACAACAACGCATGACCGTCACAGTCTCGCGCTTCGTCCTGCGCAAGCTCGACCTCGTATCGCGGCAGCGCGAGAGCATGAGCCTGAACACGAGCGACACCAGCGACCTGGCAACCGAGGAGAACCTCCTCGAGGCGCTGTGCATCCTCGAGGAGGCCGAGCACATGTGGGACGATGACCTGCTGCGGCCGTTCCGCTGGTCGATGCGCGCGTATCCGCAGTTCCATATGATGCTGTACATATTGTGGTATCTCTGCGTGCGGCCGCAGGGGTCTAGCACTCTGAGGGCTTTGAATGCCGTTGAACATCACTTGGAGAAGACGAGGGAAACAGATGCGTGCGCGACGAACGAGTCCAAGTGGACGGTGCTCGCGGCCTTGAAGTCGAAAGCAATCTCAATTATGAACGCCTCCAAGGACCAAGACAGTCCTAGACCTGAGAGGGCGTGCTTGACGCCTCAGCCTGTTGACGATACAGGGCCGTGGAAGAATGGAATGGAGACGGGCGGAGAAGCAGGCTTTGACGAATCGCAGGGGATTCTGGATTGGAGGACTCTGCTAGAGGATTTTCAGCTGGATGCGACTGACTTGTCTATTATTTGACTTCATGCCTTTAGATATTATACCTATCTTAGGGTGCAACTCCATTATACACCTCGTGGAAAAAACAGGAGTTTCTGGACGCGTCAATGGAGTTTGGGTGTTTAGGAGTTTAAAATGGGCGTCACGAGATCTCTCGCAAACAAAAACGGAACCGATTACCAGAGAAAACTATCTCGACAGAAAACAAATCCCTTGGCTTCGCATTAGATTATTCTTAACTGTGAATGTTGTTGGTTTGTGATCAACTCTAGGGTATGGACCTCCACACAGACTAAGCACGAAGAGCCGTCTAGTGCTACACATTGTTTCTGTCGCCCAGTGAAAACATGATCACCTAAATTCAGAAGTCTGCCAAATAACTTTCATTTAAGCCTGAAGTTCTCATCATTTCTCAATCCCAGCACGGCTTGGAAAACCGCCATCGTGTTTTGCCTGCTACTTCAATCATGCACCGATTCCACAGAAGAGCAACCTTATTCTCTTAGTAGAGCAATGACGTCGACGGTTCCTTGGTTCTTTGGTTCTTATCCCAGAGTTGTCCACTTGAATAATACTAGCTCCAATATTCCCAATCGCGTCCATTGTATTGGTCAATTGAGGCAGCTGAGCATCCCTCAGACTCCGCTTCCCCGCACGAGCATCCGGGGTACATACATCAACTGCCGTCGAATCCGAGGCGTTCGGAATCAACTTTTCATTACGGAATTGATTTGTGCCACTGACTCCTCACACATTCTCCCAAGCAGCAGAACCCATTCCAAGAGAACTGCCCAGTTTCGCCTCTTGGTCGAAACATGAGCAGCGAGAAGAAACGCCGTTTTCCCTACACGCGCGTTGCATGGTGCGCGTCTCGCTCCATCGAATTTCTCCTCCTCCACCGCTGACTTTGTGTTCCGCAGCGATAAATGTCAGCGTCGCAAGATAAAGTGCAGTGGCGAGCGGCCGTGCAAGGGATGTCGTGATAGTGATGATGCGTGCGTCTACAAACGCACGACGCGTTTTCGCTCCGCCCGCCGTAGCTCGTAAGCTCTCTCCGACTCATCACATTTCATCTGCGTCTCACTGACGCCCCCTCGTCCATCAGCATTGGGGCAAATACGCAGAGCTCTGAAGAAGCCGGAGACCATCAACATGAGATTGTCGTGGCGCAGACTACGGATCCAGCTCCAGGCCGCCGGAGCGTCGATCTCACCGCTTCGGTTCCGTCCATCCTGAGCAACTCGGATTACTATCTCCGCCTTGCCGAGAAGCGTCTTGTCGCCTTGAGTCCGGAGCAGAGCGATGCGCCCCCACAACGGCTCCGCAAGACCATGGTCGGATCGGAATCCATGCAACAGCTGATGCACCACCGCAGCACTGCGTCACGGGGTAGCATTTTGACAGCTTTCGAGGCAAAGTATTGGATCAAGGTCCTACTGATATATGAGGAAGAGATTGGCCTCCAGTATCCATTTCTTGATATCGACAAATTGAAACAGGACGTCAGGACCACACATGTCGCTCGCAGTGCTGCGGGAGTACACGCCACAGCACCTAAGACGTGCAAAGAGGAGCGGCTGGAAGATGTCGCCGTTATTATTCACGCCATTGTTTCTACGCTTGCAGATGCTGCTGCAATTGACATTGCTAATCCCGCTATGGATGAGATATTCACAGGGGCTATCGGCAGGACACAGTTGAATGGAGTTGACCGGGATGAACTCTGCGTGTTGATCTTAGGCGTGAGATTGTTCTGCTCCCTCCATTCCCGAACCTCATCTGACTGAATACTAGAGCATGTACTATTTCCTCAGCGACAGAGAGACCACAGCCTGGCGTGGTATAGGTATCGTGATGCGGCTACTCCAAGAATTGAGCTGCCAAAATTCCGACGACCTACAGGCTCAATCACCCTCTGAGCAACTTCAAAGTGTAGGAGAGAAGCTCTACTGGTCAGCATACACGCTTGATCGACGCTGGGGTTTTGGCACGGGCCTACCTTTTTCTATTCAGGACGGCGACATTCATCATCACCCTACCTTCCCAGTACGCACCTGCTGTTCCCCACCGGTGCATGTGGCTAATGCGAGATCCAGGACAATTCGTTATCAAGTTCATATCTGAAATCTATGGTGGCATACGGTAGCATCGCTTCCGAAGTCCGAAAGTCCATACTTGACAACTCTTTGTCCCTACCTGCCACCTCGGCATCAGTCCGAGATTTGCTCAATTTCCGGGTTGTCCGATGGCACAAAAATCTTCCATCAAGCCTTCACTTCAGTGGCGTCAATGACAAATTCGACATGGTGAAGGAGAATCGCGGGGAGTACAAACTGCGTCTCATGCTCTATCTCAGAGCCAACCAGATGCGGACAGTCATCCACAGGAAGTCTACGGTGCAGACCGAACCGGGCAGCTTCGACCCCTCGAGCATCAACGACATGGTTGAGATTGCCCAAGATACAATTCGCGTCCTCGTTGGTCTCGCTCGGACGACAGACATTTACCACGCCCAGCATAGGACGTTCAATCACTTCCTTGAGACAGCTCTCTCCTCGTTACTCCTCATCATGTGCTGCGCAGGCGCCGACAAGAGTGTGTCGTGTCTCCAAGATGTGGTATCAGCGATGGAACTCGTGCGGCAGTTATCAGTGCAGTCCCCCATATCACGGAGGCTTGGGGACAAGTTGCATGGCATACAAGGCATCATTGATAATATCCAAACTCAAGCCAGAGGTTTGCCACGTTCGTCAAATCGATCAGCTGGCTCAGGAATCGAGTCAGCCCCAGGACATCCACAGGGCAACTCATCCCACCCTTCTCTCGCCTGTACAGCGGCCGCCTCTCACGACACAGAGGCCCCAAATGAAGCATCAACATCCACACATCAGAATTTTGATCTAATCGACCCGAATCTACAACCAGCCTCAATGGAAGGCCTTCCCACGGACAATATTCCTGCGCAATGCCCACCATACCCCTCGCCTTTTCATTCCGACTCCTCACAAATGAGCCTCGGAGTAGCTCCTTTACCACCTTTGGATATGTCGAATGCCTTCGAGACTTTTGACAGCGACCTACGATCTTTACAATCAACCGAACTATGGGATATTTTGAAAGATTATGAGAATTTTGGGTTCTAGCGAGTCTTTCATCTCCATGGGTCTCATAAGAATTTGTAACTAGGTGCACGTCCATTTACTCAACCAAGAACTCTATACCAAGGTAGCTTCTCCTCTTGCTCTTCCTCTTCTCTTTCTCTTTCGATGATCTGCATCTCAGAAAGATCAATCTCGTTCAGCGGAATAATCGGGTTACAGAGGAATATGAAAGCACCCGCCCACAGGACTAGCGAGAGCTGTGCGTTAGCAACAAGTAAAGGTAGCGGGGACTCTTGAACACAACTCACAAAGGAAGATTGAGATGCCCAGATAAGATACGAGGAATGAATCGGTATTCCAATGGCCAGAGAGGAAGACGCTATAGCCTGAAAATAAGACAATAATTGCGAGAATAACCATTGTTATCCAGGCCATGTAAGGCTGGAGTGGGCTCTTGTAAGGTAAACCTGATGTGAGAGAGGTTAGCCGCTGGTCATGTAAGGGGATAGAAATGCTAGAATACTCACGATCTCGGCTAACTCCCTGAACCTTCATGGCGTAAAAGAAGCGTAGATAAGTAACTTCGATGATAAACCACGAGATCAAGGCCGCTATCGTCGCGATATTTACAAACCAACCAAACGCGACGGGTGAATTTCTTCCCAAGCTGAGATACACCAGGGGTAAGAATGCAACAGACGCGGTCACGGCAACATAGGGAGTGCCAAGTCTGTTGGTTCTGAGAAATACCTTAGGAGCCTGGCCTTCTTCAGCTAGGCCGTAGAGGACACGCGACGCCAGGAAGACGACGGCAGCTCCGCAGCTAAATGCAGATGATACAAGGACTCCGTTGATGATGGAAGGAAGTGTGCGGATTCCAGCCTTTTGAAAGGCGATGACGAATGGGCTCTTTTGTGCCGTGCCGGTAGAGTTTCCCAAGGTTGGATCATTTGATGGCCTGCGTCTCTATTAGTATACAGAGCATTGCCACTAATATTTGTCTTTGCAACTTACACAAGAAAGCCAACGATGAACATGCTAAAAATGTAAAAGACAATAATGCGGTCCAACATTCTGGGACGCTCATGAGAAGCGAGCAGCATGCCTCGGCACAAGAATTTAGAGTGTCTCTGGCTTGATCCTGCCAAAACTTCTAGATAGATGTGTTACTGAAGCACACAGCTGTTAGTTAAATACTTACCGATGAACAACATTGCTATGGTGGTGACGACAATTCATGGCAATATGAACTACCAGGGTGCACAAGACCAATCAGAGCGGGCACTTTACCTCCCTCAGAAAATGTCGATTACGGAGAAAGCCCAAGGTTTAGTGACCTTGCTAGAGAAACTCTCAACAATGATTTATTCACCGACAATCAAGGATGGGCAAACATGTTTCCGAGTGTAGGTTTTGACATAGATGGAGGAGTATTTGTCCCAAATTAAGAGCCTTCATCAATGTCTACAATGTGACAATTCATTTTCTTTCTCTTGCACAAGTAACATGTCATTTACCCAGAAATGTCGTCCTTTAAATCTTGGTCATTCTCACAATGCCCTCCTTAGCGCAGCCAACTTCAGCTTCGGCTTCAATTTCGACCAACATTTGGCCTTCAACCAAACTAGCTGTCGCAAAAGTGTTTGCGGGAAAGGCACCGGCATTTGGAACACCCAGCCATGGGCACGGCTTACCTCGCCACATATGCTCACATCTCGCACCATGATACGAGTTCGCACCACGTCGGACAGAGAAGATCCGAGCGCCTTGAGCGAGCCCTCGATGATGTCCAATATATGGACAGTTTGGCTTCGTGCGCTGGAGCCTCCGATAGCCGGGATAGAGGGAACTGCAGAATTTGATGTTGTCCCAGAAACGCGAATCGTATTTCCGGTGCGCACGGCGCGACAATAGCCCTAAACCCGGCTGCAATCAGCATCCAGGATACCAACGAGAGACTTACTGATGAACATACCGCAATTGGCTCCCACAAGCTTCCTGTAGAATACTTCAACCGCTTGCCTGAAGATATGGCCTCTTGTACTAGCTTTTTCCGGTCAGTCTCTTCGACATGATGGCTCAAGTCCCCAGCGGCAGTCAAGTAAGGGGGTCGGCGATACTCGTCCCCACAGTCACCGGGCACATCCTGAAGGCCTTCCTGAGCCTTTCGAATTAGCGCGGTGTCTTCGCTTGTCATCTGAAGCCCAAAGGCTTGCAGATTACTGGCAATATACCCAGTCGAATTGGCAGATAAGCGCGTGCCAACAATTACGGCCTTGACGGATGGTATATCAAGCACGAAGCGGGTAGCCACGGCCACAATCGACACTCTATGTCTCTGTGCAACAATGTTTAGGGCTTCAAGTACTCTTTGAAACGGACCCCAGCCACCAGCAGCCCAGATGAACCGGAGATATTTCCGCAGGCTCCAGTTGACGTCCTCAATATTGGCGGGCTCCGGCTGTCCGAGCCACTTCTCACTGAGGAACCCCCCGAGAAGGGTGCCATAGGCCAAGATCCCAACACCATGATTTATACAGACGTCGTTCAGGCGGCCTCGAGTCAGCCGGCGATCGATGACGGACGTTGAGACCTGGTTGGTGGCGATTGGAAACCCAGATTCCAGCAGAAGCTCCAAATGTGCCGCATCCGTATTTGTGAGGCCAATCAATCCGATTTTACCCTGCTTCTGAAGGGTAACCAAATGGTGCATGTTGTGAAGATATGTGTCGTCACAGTAGTCCCAGGCATGGTCTGATACGATGTCAATACATCAGCAAGCGTACGGTGTGAAAGGTACATACACTGCAAGAGGTCGATCTTGGTTTGGCCCATGCGTTTGAGGGCAAGATTTATCGCTGCCTCAGCATTCTCAAACGTCTTAACTCCATTCTCTTGTGGACACCATTTTGTAAATGCTACTGTCTTGGCTGTAGACGTTGCATTATGGTGTCCAACCACAAGTTCTGTAAGATACAGTCAGCCCTTTGAATGTCGTAATTGAAGGCATTTCGTCTCACCCGCATCACCATAGTGGTCTGCCATATCAAAGGTATCTAGTCCGCGCAAGGCCCTGCGGATCATTGTCACCGACAGTTACTCCACTTGAGACTCAGTCGTGCTTACATCTCGTTCATAACATTGGCGGCTGCCGCAATGTTTACATCCTTATCGTGACCTCCAGCGAGTTGCCAAAGTCCGTTAACCATACGAGAGATCTCAAGCGAACCCCCGATCAGGGTTCGATCGGGTCGCGTGGCTGGCAAAGAGCCCATGATTAGGTGTGGAATATCGAGGGTTGAGGGAAGGCGATGCTCCAGTTACGTCTTATAAACTGACAGTGCCGATATGGGTAGCTGCTATTTGGCGTTGGAGTGAAGACAAATATCAGCGCTGCTTGTGTTGATTATAAACTCAAGTTTGAATGGCTCATATTACGTAGTGCATGCACGTTGAAGCTAGGATGAGAGCGGCGGACCGGGGTTTTAGCACCAGTGTTTTGCGTAGATCAACGTCTTCATCCCCACAAATTGATTCAACTCCGGCAGATTACAAAATTGCCGAGGGCAAATCAGCTCACAACCTTTATTTGCGACATGGTTTTATTAACTCGGTCTAATCACAGCTGACTTCATTTTCTTTAGTCTACACTTCGTTCCTTGTAAGAGGTCCTTCCGGTTTGTAGGCTAGTAGCTTCAAAAGAATGGATAACCACAAGTCTCAATTCAGTAGAACATCGTTGCACACTCCCAATGACCCAACACTCTAGTTATGTTATTCAGCTCTACAGCAACATTTATCACTGCATTATTTAGGACTCGACATGATCAAGCAGGCTCTAGATCTTGTATAATCTTACTGAACGAGTCACAGCTGACACTACTATAGGGTAGGCAGTCGGCGTCGGAATAATTATTTAGCGGGCCAAATTACGCCCCCCTATTGGCCCATTTCTCCTCGTATCCATTACTTCTCCCTTGAAACCACATTTCATGGCTTTTGACCAGGACATCATCTCGTCAAGGCGTGCGAGTTTCAACACAACGACGTGAATTCGCACGCTCAATACTTGTCAAGATTCACGCTGAAATACTTGATACCGAATGGATCTCTTATTACGTCACCGCCTTCCCTGACCATCGTCGTATAGTCTCTCCCTACCGATAGGGGACAGCCCATCATCGGCACGCGTTACTACACCAACACTGGGCTTCATAGATACCTTCATCTCGCTAACATGTTCAACATGTTCTTCCCATCTTCCCGTCGCCGGCCCCTTAGCTGGAAGGTAGTAGTCATTTCAGCACTGCTGATACTTTGGGGTCTGTTCGTGTACCTCAGGCCTCCAAATGCTGATGCCGATGTTGAGGGCGGCTGCAAAATCCTCTCGCTTGGTCACTCAGACGACATTATTCTGCAAGGCACCGTTTTAACACCCGATGGACCTATCTCAGACGGATGCATATTCATCAAATCCGGGAGCATCGCGCGTGTTGGCTATACTCCGATCGACTGCCGACTCAACCAGGACGCGACGGTTATTGAGTGCAAAGACTCTGTCATATCACCTGGCTTTATAAACACGCACGAGCACATCGAATTCTCAACCGTGAACCCGTTTCGCAGCACAGGCGAACTCTACAAGCACCGCCATGACTGGAGAGTCGGTCTGAGAGGATCCACGGCCCAGCCTGTTGCCGTCAATGGATCTATGGAGGATGCTATCAGGTGGGGCGAACTTAGGCACATATTTTCCGGCACAACTTCCATCGTCGGTGGGCACATGGTTAAAGGCCTTGCGCGAAACCTTGACTTTGTCGAGGGACTGGGAGAGGGACTTGGCACGATAGCAGACACGTGGGCCGTCTTTCCCCTTGACGATGTCGAGGGCATTATCCGAACTGGAGACTGCGATTATGGACCAAAAGCAATAGCTCATCAGGGAACTGAGAAGCTTCATCGGTATATTGCACACGTCGCAGAAGGAGTCGATGATGCCGCTAGGAATGAGTTCCAGTGTCTGTCTAGCGCGACATTTGACACGGTTCCACTTCCTGGGGGTGGTGGCCTCAGCACTGACATAATGTCGCCTAACTTCGTCCTTGTGCATGCCCTTGGACTATCAGAAGCTGATTTTGATCTCGTGGCTGCGCGTAAGGCCATGGTTGTTTGGTCTCCTCGCAGCAACATACTGCTCTATGGCCAAACGTTCGATGTAACCTATCTCCTCCGAGCTGGTATCACAGTGGCACTTGGTACGGACTGGCTGCCATCGGGGTCGGCAACAATGGGAAGAGAAGCCGCTTGTGCGTTTTACGCGACAAAGTCCAGCTTCGGCCAGGTCCTAGACTCCAAGACACTGTGGGAAATGATGACGGTCAATGCGGCCAAGGTTGCAGGGTTCGACCACGTCTTGGGCTCGCTCGAGGAGGGGAAGCTAGCCGACATAGCCGTTTTTTCCGGCAAGAGGCTCGATGATCCCTACGCGGCAGCAGTGTATGGCCAGGGGCAGAATGTTGAACTCGTCATGCGGGGCGGCAAAATACTCCTTGCTGGCAACGGCCTTAGGAAAATGGCGGACAGCGGTTGTGAGGACGTCATGTTTGGCGCGGCACGTAAGATCATATGTCTCAAGGAAGAACTGGGGACGAGTTTTTCATCATTTGAAACCGCTCTTGGCGGCGTATATCCAGCAATCTTACCTGGCATCCCGAGAGACGAGCCATCTTGCGAACCACGATAGAGATTCATAGATTAGGTGATAAAATTATGTGTTTGGAATTCTTATACCGAGATGCGATGGAATGAATGAACTTTCAATATCTGACGCGATGCCGGCTGGAAACGGACATCCATGGGAATTGATGTTGCAATTGGAGGATTGATGGAAAGGAGTTTTATAGCGACTGAGAGCTATGAAGTTATCATTGGGGGCTGTTCCCTAGCTAGCTGATAGAGAGAGTACAGGGGATGCGACTCCACCAACGTCGTGCCTTTCTTAATGCGCCCAAACAGTAGGCCTCGTCTAGATCTTAAGAACTCGATCCACCGTCTCTTGGACTGTTTCAGTCTCAAGTCCCAGTATGCCATTAGCAAGATTTTCCTCCTTAGCATAGTTGGAACGCAACCCCGCAGTGTTGCCAAAGACGGTGGCACGGACTAGAATATATGCACCTGTAAAGTCCCCACCACTCAGCTTCTTCCCGGCCTCCGCAATCTGCTCGTCGGTAGTAGTGGTGGTGACATCCCACTTGACTCCAGTTGCCTTCTCGAGAGATGCTAAAACCTCATTCTGCGAGGTTTCAACCGAGTATACATAGACGTAGCGGTTGCGAGTCTCCTGATGGTGCTCGAGCACAGATATGACTGCATCGACCAGCTGCTGTTTGTTGGTCAATGTGAAGACTTTATTGCCATCATCCCAAATGGTAGCAGTGTGCTTTGCAATATCGAATTCGAAGAAACCAGTCTCAAGACCCTGTTCAGAGACATGATTAATTTGTACTTACGAAGATTGGTGATGCTTTGGCAAATACTTACCCAGTCAAACAACCCACTAGTAGCAATTCCTGTCCATGACAATCCGGTGGATTCTTTTGATCGCAAGTAGTCAATGAGCTCTTTCTTCTGGCCAAAAAGTGGGAGCAGCTGTATGGCAGCTTCATCCTCAACGCTAACCGAGAATTCCGAGGGGAGAAAATGTTTCACGCCAGCGGACACAGCGGCGTCAACAAGCTTTTTCTGCTCGCCAAATGCTCCACCACCGAGGACCGAAATGACAACATCTTGACCCTTGAATGAGGCTTGAAGATCTGCGTCCGTGAAGTCTGTCTTGCGCACCGTGACCCCAGTGGGAAATGTGGCTTTGCTGTGTTGTCGGGAAATAGCGGTAATCTTGAATATGGAAGAGGCAATAAGGCCGTCAAGGATGATTCTACCGACAGTGCCACTGGCCTTGAAGGGGTTGTTAGTAAGGGTGTTCCTGGAATGAAACACATTAGTCAACCACTTACACCAACGATTGCAACAGTGTTGAATGTGGACATATTGAGTTGATGAGTAAGACGAGGTAGTATAAGGATGCGTTGATTTACAGTTGTAAGGGAAACAAATTGTACTTGGATACACGCAGAGGATGGCACGTCTTTTCTACTTTTCACACGCTGATATCCACGGCGTGTCCTGTCTCCCTTTCGAGCTGAAGCCCGACGACTCAATAAGTGGATGACTAAAGGCGGTGCTGAGCGATACCTCCGCTATAGCCAATCGGAAGCCATCAAATGGGAAAATTCCCTCCGCTCCTCCGCTCTGACCAATCAATGAAGTGGATGCTCCGCTCCGCTCCGTCCTTGTCCCGCTCCGTACTTACTCTCTCACTCTCTCCGTCTCTCCTTCATCCATACTCGAGTTTTGCTCAGCACATCAATCATTTCTAATCATCTTCACTGCGTTGACCGCTTGTCCATGCCTCGCCGGGCCGCTCCGGGCAGGTCCTGCCTCGAATGCCGTCGGCGCAAGATCAAATGTGACCGTTCTTTTCCGTGTGGCTATTGCGTAAAGATACGTCACCGGTGTCAGTACCCGGCGTTGGACGTCATCAAGATCCCTCAGTCTCACTCTAGCGCTACCCATTCCACCGCAAATGTGCATGTTGAGGATACTGTGGAGCCTTTGAATGACTTGGATAGAGGCCCTGCATCAGTGGGACAGCTCGTGCGCTTGTCTTCTTCAGGGCAATCTCAGGCACATGGATCTGGTCCTGTCAAGGTGAGTGCGAATCGCGCTGATCTTCCGTAAAACAATTACCTGACTTAGATAGCAGGCAGTGCAATATGTCCTGCAGCCTTCGCGTTCAAACCATCTTCCGCCACATCCCCTGTTAACCCCCTCTACTTTCCCATTCGACATCAAGTTTTCGGCCTCATTGGTAGACCTACACCCCTCGTCAGCAGAAGTTACTTTCTTATGGCAGAATTATCTGGACGTGGTGGATCCAGTGCTGAAGCTTTTCCATATTCCCACCGTTCAAAGGCGGATCATGGACTTCGTACGATGCCCATCGGATATTGATACACCCACAGAATGTTTGCTCTTCGCAATATACTATGCCACTATTACGGCGATGCCTATAGAGACATGTAGAACCAATTTTCATGAGGATAAGGTACATTTGTTAAAAAGGTATGGTTCTCTTGTTCTTCTATCCATGGAATGGCCATGGTACTAATAAATTCTCCTAGATATCGCACAGGAGTTGAGCAGTCACTCTGTCGCGCCAATTTTCTTAGGTCACGCAATATCACAGTACTACAAGCTTTCGTACTGTATATGGTGAGTCCAGTTCCTTTCTAACTGTAGCGATGTGAAGCAAGACACTAACTAAAAGTTTCACCTTAGGCATTTGCCAGACACGATCCGCAAGGAGCTAACGTCTGCCCGCTGATTGGGATAGCTGTCGGGAATGCCATGATAATTGGTCTTGACAATGAAAAGAATGCACATGCTCTCTCTCCATTTGACCTTGAATTTAGACGACGCCTCTGGTGGCAGATCTTCGTTCTGGATGCCCATATTGCGATGGACCATGGCGTAGAGCCGATCATCTTTGACCCAATCCCAGATGTCAAAAAACCGCTCAACGTCAACGACATAAACCTGAATCCGAGTATGGTGAAATTGCCAGAAAGTCAGCAGGGGAAAACAGAAACGCTGTTCACCTTGATACACCTTCACACTGGCGAATTGGCCCGGCGCATCTTGTGTACTGCGAATACACAAAAGTCGTCGCTGACGAGGACAAAGGCTCTGGAAATGATTGAACTTGTTCAGAACAACGTGGAGAAGGAATATGTCACACACTGCGACGTGTGCATTCCACTAGATTTTGTTACACTGGTCCTGACTCGCTTGACCTTTCTCAAGCTAAGAGCGACTAAATGCAGCCCTCTCGCAGACGCAACCAAGGGGATTGCACGGAGGCCTCAATATGGGAATATATGTCGCGATATCTTACGGCAGTCCCACAGTCTGCGACAATTTGGTAATGGAAACCCTCAATGGCTTTGGCTCCTTGGACAGTGCGTCGAATGGAATTCTTTGGCCTATTGCCTGCTAGAGACTTGTCTTTCCATGACTTGGGATGTGGCTAGAGCCATGGTATGGCAACTCATTGAGAAAATCTACAATGACTGCAAAATGAACCCGGAAGTTGTTCAAGACCGCCGTTGGAGCCGAATCGATTACCTCTACACTCAAGCGCAGGTCGCGAAAGAAAGAATGCAAAGTACGCCCCAAGCATCCTTGGAAAATGAAGAACCATTAATTGGGGTCACAGGTGAACATGGTGAGACTTTGCTAGTTCCAGCTCCCTCCACAGATCAGGCTATTCCTGCAGCTACCATATCAATATCGTCCAGTGAGGAGACAGAGGACTTGAACCTAGCCAGAGCTGGCATGGATTGTTCATGGAGTGCATCTATTTTAAAGCATTATTTAGATATTACATCACCGGAGGGAACATAACATTTACTACGAGCAATGCTGGAAGCCTTGGAGCTAGCGAGCTTGGTAGACTTGACGAAGTTATAAAGGAAGTCGAACGCGGCCCTGGCCTGAACACGGTTCTTGAGTCCCGTGTACTTATGTGAATGAACACCTTCAACTCGCGATCGAGGAATTGCGCCGGGAGGGGCATGTAGCAGTCATGTCCGTAGGTAAAGCGGAGGTCTCTATAACTATTGCTATAGCTCAGGTCGAAAAACTCCCTGTCCATATGCAGATGAGACCACAGATGGTAGACCGACAAACCTGTCGCTTTGAACTACTCAAGCGGCGAGACCTTGCTCTACTGCCCGAATCACTTCAGCCCGTTAATGCCCTATGAGTCCTTCTCATCGAACGTCATCACATGAGGACAGGGTACTCGTCATCGTTCCTTTAGCCTTTTGGTTCTTTTCTTACAATGAATATAGGAAACCTGGTTGGACAGCGCTGGGGGTGTGCAGGCGATCTCAGAAGGGTCCGGAATGAAGGTCATCATCGCCTAGATGGTCTTCAACTAACTTGACTCCGTGGCCATAGTCCTCCCAGGTGATGCCACTAACAGCCACAACAAGGATCGGTTCAAAGCCCTGACATTCATCGTTGCGACCCTAGATTTGATGGAAGGAAGGGAAGTCATCTGGATTCACGATCAAAATGAGAAGCCAGTACGCAAGCTTCCACTTGTTGCTTGCCATCCGGCCTATGCTGCGTGAAGCACTTAGCCAAGGACTACTATATAATTCACTATGGCTGAAGGTGCCCGACCCCGATTTCTTCAATGTAAATGGTTTGCTACTTAATAGTACAAAACGTGAGAGCGGGTTGAAACTTTCTGCCTACTTCAGGCTGGAGGGACCCCGTTGTTATAATTCACATGAGAGCCTTTCCCTGTGACTTGAAAACCAGTCGATGTGTTCCAATTTTGTTCTCCCTTGCCTAAATGGATTCCCATGATGCCACTGCCGCTGTTGACGAAGCTATGACTCCATCCCTTGTCGTCAGCCAGAGAAGCTGGCAGAGCCTTGACTGCCTTGATCGCCTCTTGCAGCTCGTTGACTTCGTCGTCACTGACAAGAGGCGCCTTCGCAATCTCGCGAATACCACTGAGCAAATTCCGCATGACGGTTTCTAGCCTGTCGCCATCATCCACAGCCGTCTTGTAGCGTTCCAGCCAGGGAGTTGACTCTTCGGAAGTCGTTGTGTCGAAAAGGTCCTCAAGGCGTGCTGCCAGCGGCGAGAGCTCTTCAACGGCGTCTTTGATCTCAGAATAGCGCTCTTTGTCATCTTCGGTTTCTTCGCTCGCACTCTTTGCCTGTAAGTGCGAGGTGATGGACAAGAAGATTTTGTTGACGAGGGGCAAGTATGTGGCCACGGCTGGGAATGCTTCAGGTAGTTTGATACCCTCGGCAACATCATCTTGGTCCCGAATCGCCCTGTCGATTGGGCCGAGAAATTTCTCGATTGCCTTGATGACTTTCTTTGCTGCTGGGCTGACCATTTTGAGCGTTTGAAAGGGTGTGGAATAGGATTAGGTATCGGGTTTGAGAATAGTTGGTGAAAATGTTTGTTAATTGAGCAACTCTGGGATATGATAAGTATTTGTGATCCTTACAGGTTGCCCACGACGTCCTAGGCTCTTCAGCCCCTAAGAAATGAGGGGAAATGCGCTGGGTCGACCCGCTTCTTGAGCCAACCCATGTCTTTCCACACCCCCAACACACCCTGGCCCTGAGGCTGAGGAAGCCTCGCAAAGTGCATAATGGATGCCCAATGTGCATAAGCTAGCTGGATCATGTGTGAGGACGTCACGAATCATAGCCTCCAGTTGTCGCTAGCTTATTCAACCTAGCCGCCAGTTCTTACATTTCAACCCCAGCGGCCACCTCAACCCCAGCCACATCAAGAGCCTCCCAAATGCGGCGCTGCGCTATTTGTCTCAGGCATCCGTCATTGTTCTTCCGTAAAATTTGCTCTGGTATCTAAGGCGAGGAACGACTGAGGCGATAGCCGCGACTTGGTATCTGTTGTCGATTACCTCGCCATGGCATCGCCAGAGCCGTTTCGGCGCATTGCGGCCGAAAACAAAGGCAGCGGAACCTTGCCCATTCATAGCGGGCTAGGAGACCAGGGCGTATTGAAAGGCGATAATAGCACACAGAATTTGATAAGGTCTCAAAAGGTCTTTAACAGTAAGGAGAAACAGCATGGAAATTGTTGATTTAGAGCGATTGCTAATAGTATGAGCTAGTCACACTATCGTCCAAGTCGCACTTGGCTGAACTGATTCATCAAGGGGACGATGGTTTTGATCTCCCAACTCGTATGTCTCCCGTCAATGAGATCTCGAGTGTAACGCGCTCTAATATCTTTTAAAGGCGTCGTGATAATCGAATGGCTCAAACTTCATTCACAACTTGACTTTCGGGCCCACCACCAGACGCTCCTTGACCAAATGGTTCCAGGGACTGGCACGTGGGCTATGGATAATGAGGGCTTTCAAGCTTGGATAAATGGCTCAAATCCGTCGCGGTTCTTTTGGATACATGGAATTCGTACGCATGTCCTCGGATCTGTTCCGTTCCGTCTTTTGCTAACTGTAGCACTTGCCTAGTCGGGTCTGGCAAAACAATGCTTTCGTGAGTACATGAGCGACTAAGATATGCCTTTTCGTTCAATTGGGCGACGTAACTAATTCAATCGTGTGCTAGATCCCTGATAATTGACTCGATTGAGAAAGTCACCGAGGAGATAGAAAACACCGCCTGCATCTACGTCTATTTCCAAGATGGACAGGATCAACCGAGCGAAACCAGACAAGACCAGCGACCCACCTTTGCAAATATTGTGATGAACTTGCTGATACAGCTCTTGCAATGCCAAAGCTCCGACTCCATCGTGGAAGAGCTGCAGGCCAAGTATAATCGCTGGCGCACTCGCATGATCTCCCCCACTTCAGAGGACTACGTCAACCTATTCACAGCTGAACTCGCCACGTTTGAGAGAGTCTACTTGGTAGTCGACGCCTTGGATAACTGCTTAAACACGCCAAAAGAAAACACGCATGACAAGATTCAGGATGCGCTTAGAAACATGCCGGACAATGTTAAGGTGCTGGTTACTTCGAGGAGTGGCCACTTGGATAGCTGGTGTCTCCAGGAAGAACAAATGTTCGAGCTCAAACCAAGCCGCGACGACGTTGAGAAGTACGTCAAAAGTCGGATCCGGGATGATAAAGATCTCCAGCGGAAGATTGCCCAGGAACCAGATCCGAAATTCCAAGACAAGGTCGTTCAGGATGTAGCCGACGCTACGACAGGAATGTTGGTATTTTCCTTGTATTGACTATTAGGATGAAGATTGCTAAACTTCTCTAAGCTTCCTGTTGACGAAACTGCACATGGACTATCTCAGCGAGCGGGAGACTCTCGGCGATATTAAGCCTGCGCTGAAAACGCTTCCGCAAACTGTCGACAGCGCCTTTGAGAAATCGATTGAGAAGATACAGTTGAGCAGCGACTTGGCACGAAAGAAACATGAGCCAGGTTTAGCCCAGCATGTCCTCACCTGGGTCGTCAATTCCGTCGGCCCGGTAAATGCAGCTCAAATTTGCCATAGCTTCGCCATCCGTCGCAGCGGGACGACTCTCAACAAAGACTATTTACCGGCAGAGGCAAAGTTGATATCCGCGTGTGCCGGGCTGGTCACTATGGACCCGAAGACGAAGGTGCTCAGTCTTGTGCATGAGTCTGTCCTAAACTATCTCTGGAGCCATGGCATCGTGCCAACGAGCTCGGACATGGACTTGGCCAAGATGTGTCTCAAGTATCTGCTTTCCAAGGACTCGGATGACGATACCGAGCGCCCACTACTTGATTACGCATCCATGCACTGGTTGAGCCACTACTCTATGGGCGAAAAGCATGTCGACGACGAGGCCGAGGACTTGGCCATGCAGTTTCTCCACGACAAGGAGAAAGTGCAGGCGTCCTTTCAGCTGATAGCCGGGAAAGACAGCCTGGCTCTACATAGCATGACTGGGTTGCATGCCGCCATCTACTTCAAGCGCGCCGAATGGGCCGAGAAGTTGATTGAGCAGGGCGTAAAGGTCGATGCCGCGTGTTCAGACAACCGAACTGCTCTGCACTGGGCAGCAAAGATTGGGCGAAGCGACCTAGTAGAATTGCTAACGCAAAGGTCTGCGGATACAAACGCTCAAGATCGGAATGGCAATACGCCGCTGCATCTAGCGCTCATGTGGTCTCCCAAGGAAGATTGTGCACAGGTGGTGCAAAAGCTGGTTGAAGCTGGAGCACGAGTCGATATTCCAGGTGGGAGAGGATACACCCCGTTAACATGGACGATGCGTTACGGGCCGTCATCCATTGCGAAACTGTTAGCCGAGAACTTAGTCGACGTCGACGCGGAGCATCAGGGCTGGTCCATGCTACGAACGGCCATGGACGAGGGCCACCGCGATGTCATCGAGATTCTCCTAAAGAAGGGTGTTGACCTCAATAAGCCCTCCAGCGTCGACGGATGGACGCCGCTGAGAAAGGTGGTCCAAGATGGAGACATCAAGATGGTCCGTCGTCTGCTGAAGATGGGAGTAAAAGTCGATTTGCGAGACAACCAGGATGGATACTCGCCGCTGCGGTGGGCAGTCATATATAAACATCTCTCGATTGTCCAGTTGCTCCTTCACCATGGAGCAGATGCCAACGAAGCATTCAAGGACGGCTCGACCGTGCTCATCGAGGCTATAAAGACCAACGAAGACTCAGTCGTCTGGACGTTACTCCAGTATGGGGCACACCTAGACGCCCAAGATAAGCGCGGCTGGACGGCGCTTCATCACGCAGTCAAAGCAGCGCGCAATTCCCTAATATGGCTGTTGATCATGAAAAAGGCCACTGTCACAATCAGGGATGAGAAAGGACTCAACTGCCTCGACCTGGCCGTGCAGAAAAATGATCTTTCTGTCGTTTGGCTGCTGTGCGAGAACGGCGCCAAGGCAGACGACGCAAACGACGCAGGAATGGCGGCTCTGCATTTGGCCTCGTGGCTTGGACACCTGGAGATTGTCAGGTTCTTCTTAGACCGGAAGACAAGCACGAGCGCCAAGGACAAGATTGGCGACACGGCTCTGCATCGTGCGGTGAGGCAGAAGCATAAGGAAGTAGTCGGGCTACTCGCGTCTAGAGGAGCCGAGGCCAACGTCGAAGATCAAGTGGGCTTAACACCGCTTGCTATTGCGATGCAGGCCAAGGACAAGGACATGATGCAGGTCCTCCTGGAGAACGGCGCGTCTGGCGATGTCAAGTACCAGGACGGCATGACGGCGCTGCACCAGGCCATAGATCAAAAGTTTACGGAAGGCGTACGGATCCTATTGAAGGGATCGTCAGATCCAGACATCAAGGACAAGAACGGATTTGCGGCTCTTCACCGCGCCGTGTGGTTCGACAACGAGGAGCTTTTGACTATCCTAGTCGAAGGCGGAGCCAACGTTGACGTCCGAGATGGAGACGATAGAACGCCGTTGATACATGCGGTTCAGATGGGAAAGGAGAAACTCGTCACTGTGTTTTTGAAGGCGGGAGCTGACATCACTCCAAGGGCCAAGAATGGTTGGACGGCAGTGGAGTTTGCGGGACATCATGGAATTATTCGGGGATTGCTTCAAAGTGTGGGTACATCTGGATAGAACGAGGAATTATGGTTGAGCAGTTTGGAGTTGGCAGGGTAACAAATGGATATATATCATAATTATAGATACATCATGTCTCATTTCTGCGTAATGTTGAAAGTGCCTGAAAACCCATCGCCGTTGAACTGCGCTCCGGAGCCAAAATTCAAGTTCTGATTACCATCTCCGTTCTTGACCACCTGGTACCCAGAACCAGTGTTCTCGAACCTCATGGACGGAGCAGCTTGCCTTGCAACCTCGCTCTCGTGGCCCTTAGAAGCCTCGCGCATAAGCTGTTCAATCTGCGCCTTTGTTACGGTCTTGAAGGTGCGGTGGACGGCTAGGACCTGTAAATCCGCGAGCATGCCGGCCATCAAGCTCTCTACTTTTCCCGCTTTGGGAATCGTCTTCAAGGCCTTCGAGTAGCGCTCAAGTCGTTTTGCGCCCTCGCCGGGGATGACGGCTTGGAAGATGGCCTGCAGCGCGACGGCCTTGGCGGTGCAAGCCTTGAGCATCGATGTCAGCGCCGTAAGGGCTTCGGGCGTCTCAGGCTCATCTTGCAGGGCTTGGTGCGCCGTTGAGAGTGACTGGTTGATAAGCGGCAGGCGTGATGCTACGTCGCGGAAGTCCCAGGGCAGGCCGGAGGCGTCGGAGACGGCGTTGTAGATGCTGAGGGCGGCGTCGATGAGGCTGATGATACCCGAGACGAGGCCGATGACTTCAGCGCCGGACATGGTGATGAGCTGTGTTCTCCTTCGGTCAGGTTGGTTATGGCGGGGTGTGGCAGACACAGTATAGAGCCCTATAACAACTCCCTGTAAAGCCTTGTATTTTAATGAAGGGCAAGAACTGCACCAATCTGCAGTTCTAAGCAGGTTGCCTCGTTTGGTGCATATGGGGGCTGTGTTTAGTTCAAACCAGGGTTTCATCAGGACCCGCAGTAGGCCAACTGGAGCAACTCGGCACATATCGGCATGCCGTTAGTTTTCAGCTTGTCAGCCTGTCAGCAGCTAAGGCGTCTATGCTGCAACTTTTGCAGCGAGTCTGGACAGGGGAGGTTGGCTAGCTTGAGGCGCAAGACAGCTATGCGTGAGAAACATCCTTGCGTGAGGCGTATCTCGTTTCCCCTCCACCATCTACCTTCTCCCGGCCTCGTCGCAAACCCAAGGCTGAAGTCTGGCTCTCACTGCACATCTGATCATCGCGAGTCTCTGATATGCCGCTCGTGAGAAGCCCCGCGCGAGGCCAGCCGCGCACCATTGTCATCGACCCGGAGAACGGTAGATATGCGCGCGCTAGGTCTGCCGACCCTATTTACAACCGGAGAGAACGCGAAATGGAGCGAGAGCGTAATTTCGACCACCAACCTGTGCGAATTATAGAACGGGAGCGAGCACGACCAGAACGGGAACGGGATCAGCGTGATAATAGAGAGCGTGGACGCGCCCCGAGGCCGTATTATGAGGATTACGATGGAATCGACGACGACGAGTTCTCCGACGCGATCCATCATTCAGATGCGTCGTCTGATATCATTCAGATTCGTGCGCCGTAAGTTTTGGCAGCAACTTTATGAGACTGGTTGACTTACTGACGATGCCGACGTAGCCCAAGACGAGGGTCGCCGTCGTCGCCACCACCGCGACGTCGACGAGAAGCGTCTCTAGAACCCGTGCAATATCGCGAAGTCGAAGCAGACACCCGTAGGAGAGCGTCTACATACCGGCCGTCGCGCCGCCCCGAACCTCCGCGTGCGGCCCACATGCGCCGGGATACGGAGCGGGATCGGGATCGGGAGAAGCGCCGGAGCCGGGTCCCGCGCATGTCTAACTTCTTCGACGAGGAGGATGACGACTTCCGGCCGCAGTTCTATCGCCGAGACTCGCATCCAAGACGCGCTCATGGCAATGGCGGTGTACAGTATGTCGTGCCGCCTCCTGGGGTTCCAAACCATGCCAGGGAGCACAGGCATCACCATGTAGACCCGTATCTCGACTATCAACAGTATCCTTCACACCCAGCGGCTGGGTACTATTCTGCGCAAAATCAGCGTCCTCCACAGGCTCCCACCCTCAACATGCCGTATGCCGGGGCGTCTGCTACACCCTTCGAGTATCCCCAGCCAGGGCCGCCGGACCTGAACGCGTATGCTCGCGAAAGAGCCGTCATGCAGCAGATGCCGATGCCTGGTCCGCCGGATCTCAATGCATACCCGCGCGAAAGAAGTATGCCTCACCAACAGCCGATGTCGATGCCACCAGATCTTAACGCGTACCATCCTCGAGGAAGCATTCCTCACCAGCAGCCATTGTCGATGCCGCCAGATGTCAACGCATACCACCGTGAAAGAAACAGGGCTCACCGGCCGCCCATGGCGCCTGGCCCGCCAGATCTGAATTCATACGTCCACGAAAGAGACATGTTCCATCCAACCCCGATCCTGGAAGACCCGGCACGACCTCCGCCAGCACGAGAGGCACTGTATGCGGAACCAAGAGGATACTCACCCAGCTACGAAGCAGAAAAAGCGGCCAGGGAAACCGCCGACGCGGAGAAACACAAGGAACTTATCGATTCCATCCGAAGAGAAGTCGACAACTCCTTAGGTATGGCAGCCCTAGCTCAAGAGGCTAGAGGTGAAAGGTTAGACACGTGGGCCAAGAAAGAGACGGAACGGCGGTTGGAGTTTGAAGCCAAGATGCGGGAAGAGATGGAACAGTTGTTTGCAAAAGCGGCTGAGGAGCAGAGGCAGCGGAACGAGAAGACGGAGAACTGGGCGCGCAAGGAAGTGGAGAGGCGCAGACTTTTTGAAGAGATGATACAAGCCGAAGTCGACTCGGCCACGAGAGCCATCAGGACCACCGACGAAGAGCAAGGTGCGAAAGAAGAAGAGGTAAGCGGGTTAAGAGCTCTGGCAGAAGACCGGATGCAGAAGTCTGAGCAAGCCCTCAAAGGGGCGGAGCGGTTGAGAAACGACTTTCACGTCATCGAAGTCGACGTAGAGGAAGAGGAAGTATACGCTCCACCTCCACCTCCTGCTCCCGCATCACCTCCTCGTAGCTCATCGCGCTACGACCGCGGTCGACGCTGGTCACGATCGCCTCCGTGGGGCCCGACGTCGCCTCCGCCCGAAGGCCCTGAGCCGCCAGAAACAGAGACTGAGGAGGGCGAAGGTGCTGAAAGGGACGAGGAGAGCGAAACTCCGCGCTGCAGGCAACGCTCGTACCGGCGGCGATACGAATCGAGCGTTGACAGCTCGGGCACGTACTCCTCCCTGTCATATTGTGAACGAGACGAGGTCAAGCGGAGAGAGCTCAGAAGAGTCAGAGAGGAACTTCTTGATCCGATCCTAGACTCGATTGGTGCGTTGACGACGGCGGTCATGTTTGGCGGGTCACACTTCAACTCGCCTCCGGCGTTTATGCACTATCCGCCACAGCGTCATGCGAGCGACACGTCTCGGTCGTTTTCGTCCTATTCAGAGTCTGACAAAGAGACTGTTACTCCAAAGAACGAGCTGCCAAAAAAACAGGAGCAAAAGAAGAGCCCTGAGCCTGGAGCTGTCGTTATAGTGCCGGATGTAGACGACCAGGAGTCATCATCTGCGGAAATGACTCCTTCCGGGACTCCGAGTGAGCAATCTGTCTCAGCGGAGAATAGATCTTCAGGGACTGAGTCGTGGGTGACGGCTACGGAGGATGTTGTCGAAGAATCTAAGTCTGCGGGATATATGGCCGAAGATCAGGAAGTTATTGATGAAACCAACAAGGAGGACGACACCGACGAGGCGCCAACCTTGGTCAACTTTGAGTCTGCTGATCACACAGCTGCCGGAGAACAGGGCGCGTTTGAAACTGATCTGGGGCCTCTAGATTCCGAAAACGAGGGAGGGTTGCACAAAAATCGACAAACAGTCGACAATGAGCTCATTGAAAGCCATCCCAAGGAGTCTTCTGATCCGCCTGGCAAAGAGTTGCTAGCGCCAGCAAAGGACCCCAATGCTGAATCAGAGGACGTCAGAAACCCCAAACCCCAACCTTCGACATCAGACAAACGACCCAAGCATCAGAGAGCCGGCGATTCTAGATATCGATACTGGGACGGCTCATACACCCCAAAGAAGCGCGCCGACTTCGAGGGACCAGACACGACAGACCGCAGGGGAAGGGTAGGAGGACAAGGCAGAAAAGGACGACACGGATATGAGAAGATGGTTTCCATGCCAATGTTACAGTCAGCTTTTATCCCGATACCATATTTTCACCCGGTGTTTGGAGGAGTTCCACCGGATCGTTCTCGAAGGCGGAGAGGAGGTGATGAGGAGCCGATGGTTGATTGAACTGATGTATGAGGATGAGTCAATGGGGTACGTGTAAGATGATGTGTGGTTTATGTACAATGACGATATATTTAGCGCTGGGTTGAAATATCATGACTTTGGACAGTGTTAGATAGCGGCAGTCTTTTCGAATAATGAAGTTTGTGTTAGTTGTCTCGCCATTCATGACTGAATCTCTGCCTCGGCTGAGTCGTGATAACTTCAGCAGTCATAGCTGATGGAACCCCGTTTCAGTTCAAGTCTCATAAGCTTCAAAATAATCATTCAAATACATCATCATCTACTGTCCCGACTTGGGAGGCGAGAACCGTCTCTTGAGCTTCCCCCAGCTGTGCTCATTATACAACTCCTGCACCTTCTGGCACTTCTCCAATGACCACTCTGTAACCCCCAACATCAAAGAGCTCTCAAACATAAACGCCATGCTGTCACCGCCAACCTTCTGCGGCGCCAACGCAGCATTACTCGCCGCCTCAAATGTCTGCGAGTCCGGCCCGTGGGCACCCATGACGTTATGCAACGACGCGCCGCCAGGCTGGAATCCACCCTTGCCCGCGGCTTTCGCATCGTAGGCACCGGAGATGAGGCCCATAAACTCGGACATGGTGTTGCGGTGGTACCACGGCGGGCGGAACGTATTCTCAGCCACGAGCCAGCGCGGCGGGAAGATGACGAAGTCGGCAATAGCAGTTCCGGCGATTGGGCTTGGGGCCGTGAGCACCGTGAAGATGCTCGGGTCCGGGTGGTCGTAGCTGATACTACCGACGGTGTTGAAGCGGCCCAGGTCGTATTTATACGGGTAGTAGTTACCGTGCCAGGCCACCACGTCAAACGGGCTGTGGTCTTGCGCCGCGTCGAAGAGTCTGTTGCCAAACTTGGCCGTGATGACCCAATCGCTCTCGTCGTCCTCGTACGCGGCAGCTGGTGCTTGGAAATCTCGCGCGTTGGCAAGCCCGTTGGATCCAATGGGACCTAACTCGGGGAGCTGGAAGTGGCCCTCGAAGAGCTCTAGGACGTAACCGCGGCTCAGGCCGTCCAGTAAGTCAACTCTGTAGCGGATGCCTCGCGGGATGACGGCAATCTCGCCGGGCCGCAGGAGCAGATTGCCAAATTCAGTCCGGATGTCTAAAACTCCAAGTTGCGCGACGATGAGGAAGTCTCCATCGGCCGAGTAAAACGCTCTGCGCGCATCCATACTACGCCCAGCGCCATATACATAGATTGCCAGACCAGACTTCACAGCTGGATCGCCCGCGCCCGCAACAAGCCGCAGCCCAGCAACGAAATCGGCATCTTCATCAACGTCAAACGGATCCCATCGCAGCTGGTTCGGCACCTGCGTGTATTCCGGGACGCTGCCCCGGAGGGTGTGGCCCGCTTGCTGCGTTTTAGCAAGATCAAACGGGCGGTGCGCTGCGGCAGGCAAGATGCGGTATAGCCAAGACTGCAGGTTGGACGGTCTCGGGGCAGTAAAAGCAGTGCCTGAGAACTTCTCTGCGTAGAGGCCGTATGGAGGCTTCTGAGGAGAGTTGGCGCCTACGGGGAGGGCTCCCGGGATGGCCTCAGTTCTGTGAGTTTATTAGTATCGAGCTGGTGTTAGACAATGCAAGATGTATGTTCGTACTCGTGGTAGCAGCCAAAGCCATTTTGGTATTGGTATTTTTCAGCAAACGGAAACACGGATGGAGGCATAGCTAGTAAGTGTAATAGGTTGGGTCTTGACAAAATGGGGAATCAATGAGGCTTCATTTATTAAACCATTCCTTTATGAAGAAACTCATATTCAATTAATCACTTCCGCTTATCAATCTTTATACACTCTCGCTCATTAACACTCCCAATGCACATGCTAAGCTGTCTCCAACCTCATCCATCTGGAATCGGGACGGAATCGGAATCAGCCTCGGACTCGGAATCCGCGGGATCGCGCCCAAACTCAACTACCCACCATGACGACCTCGCCCAAACTCAAACAACACAATTCCCCCGCAGCTTGAAACTCCCGATTCCGTAGATGCGGGGAGATGTGACGTTGTGTCCGGCATATCAGAGGCAAGCTATTACAGAGAGACGCTTGACCAAATAATCACAAAGCATAAGTATGCTCCTCACCACCATGCCATAGGCTTTCGTGCTTCTCATCGCTCAAGGACAATCTCAACATGTCTCACCAAATCGTCTACGCCGCGAGCGTCGTCATCATTTACTTGCTCATCAAGTTCCTCAATTCGACCGACACCCCCAAGATCAAGGGCCTTCCCGAGATTCCCGGCGTTCCCATCTTTGGCAACCTCATCCAGCTGGGCACCGACCATGCGCGAGTAACCAAGAAATGGGCAGAAAAATATGGCCCGGTTTTCCAAACGCGTCTTGGAAATAGGGTATGTGATGGATTGAGTGAATGAATGCAGAGCCGCCTGCTGACCATTGAAGCGTGTCGTCTTTGCCAACTCGTACGACTCCGTGAAGCACCTCTGGATCACTCACCAGTCGGCGCTGATTTCTCGTCCCACTTTCCACACCTTTCACTCCGTCGTATCTTCATCTCAAGGCTTCACTATCGGCACTTCGCCATGGGACCCGTCCTGCAAGGCCCGCCGCAAGGCCGCCGGCACCGCCCTCAACCGCCCAGCAGTGCAGTCCTACATGCCCATCCTGGATTTAGAGTCGACGACCAGCATCAAGGAAATGCTCACCGACTGCCGTGGCGGCACCGTGGACATTGACCCGTCGCCGTACTTTGCCCGGTTCGCCCTCAACACCTCTCTAACGCTCAACTACGGGTGCCGCATTGGTGGAAACATCAACGACGAGCTGCTGCAGGAGATTACGCACGTGGAGCGCGAAATCTCAAACTTTCGGTCTACGAGCAACAACTGGCAGGACTATGTTCCGCTGCTGCGGATCTGGAGCAAGCAGAACACTTCGGCACAAGAATTCAGGGTTAGACGAGATACTTACTTGACGAACCTGTTGAACGGCCTCAAGAAACAAATCGAGGAGGGAACTGACAAGCCTTGCATTACTGGGAATATTCTGAAGGATCCCGAAGCCAAGCTGAACGAAGGTGAGATTATCGCTACGTATTTTTAACATGGTCGACACTGACATGAGAAACGTAGCTGAGATCAAGTCCATCTGCCTTACCATGGTCTCTGCTGGTCTCGATACCGTTCCTGTCAACCTCGTCATGGGCCTTGCGTATCTCTCTAGTCCCGAAGGTCAAGTTGTGCAAGCCAAGGCCTTCAAGGCCATCGAAGAAGCTTACCCAGGCGGTGATGAGGCGTGGGAGAGGGGTCTTTTGGAAGAAAAGGTGCCATACATCACAGCTTTGGTCAAGGAGACGCTTCGGTATTGGACCGTCATCCCCATCTGTCTTCCTCGCACTAGCATCAAGGACATTCCTTACGAAGGATCTGTCATCCCGGCAGGCACAACCTTTTTCATGGTACGTGGCCGATTCTCACTGTTACTCCATCTTACATGCAGCACCGTGACTGATGACATGCAGAACGCATACGCGGCAGACTACGACAGCAAACGCTTCGACCAGCCGTACGAGTTCATCCCCGAGCGCTTCCTCGACGACAAGGAAGGCGGCACGCCACACTACGGCTACGGCGCGGGATCGCGCATGTGCGCCGGCTCGCATCTCGCCAACCGCGAATTGTATACGGCTTACATCCGACTGATTACTGCATTTGAGATCTTGCCTGCGCGAGACGCAGCTGACCGCCCGGACATGGACGCCATCGAGTGCAGCGCGAATCCGACGTCGTTGACGACTGATCCAAAGCCGTTCAAGATTGGGCTGAAGGCAAGGTCCGAGGCGAAGCTGAAGCAGTGGATTGCTGCTTCTGAGGAGAGGACAAAAGAGCTGTAGACTAGACAGTAGAGTGGATGAAAAGGACTGTGGGGAGAAAAGCGGGTGAAGGATTTACGCAGTTCAAATCATGTAGTGTACCGTTTGCTTGAAATCAGTCGGCGAGGCAGACTTAAAGGCAATTCAAGAGGCTCTTGGAAATACGGTAAACCGTGCACCGTGTAACGCAATGAGTCGCTATGTAGAGATGGAGATCGTGAGTTGGATTCTTTGCTCGAGGCTTTACTAGGTATAGTTTCGGGCCAAAAGTCTCCGTACACACTCATTTTTACTCAGACTCAGCACCTTCATATCTAATTAGTACCTACTATAGATATAAAATGGGGATTAAAATGAGCATAATGTAGTGCCTAAATTCAAAAATACTATATGCCTAATTTATTGCACTTAGATGTGCCTAAATACGATCAAAAAAATGCATAGCGAACTGCTTTATGCATCAACGTAGGAGTGTACGGAGACTTTTGGCCCGTCACTGTAATTGACAGCCGTTTTACCACTAGAACTTGAGTCTTTTCTTGGAAGACGAGTGGTCATGACTCTTCCAATTCGTTATCGAAACTTGATAGAAAGAAACAGATAAGTCTATCTTGAATCAACATGAAATCAAATCAAAGAACACTTATGCTCTGATGTCTCCTTCCCAATCAGCTTCACATAGCAAGGGCAGAATACGATTTCCCTGTCCATGCAACCATGTAAGCAGACACTGCGCGCGCGTCTGTTCAATCAGATACCCAGTGGATATCCCCGGCTCCACAAATCTCGGGGATCATCACGGTAGCAATGCTGACCGATTCAAGGAATTGATCGTCCCATTCGGCACCTGACTTATCTCCTACGGTTGGGATCGGCAAAGACACGATGTCGGCTGTGCCATGCATGCATGCAGCCATGGGGGGCTGAGCTCGGCCGCAAGGAGTTGTGGTAGTTGGGGCTCATTCGGCAGATGTACGAAAAACAGAACAGACACAGGCCACGATGACTGAAAGGTTCATCGCATTAGCGTACCAATACTTGAGTCTAAAATACGGAAATAGGAAGCGGCTTAACTTCAAGTTATTGGACAAGTTACGTGTTCAGCACTGATACTGTAGCTGCTAAATGCGGGCTAATGCAATGATCTTATTAGATGTGTGTTGCCTGTATCCGTACTGCTTGCTCAGGCCCCAATCTGGCCACTTGCAGGATGTCCAATCAGTTATCTGAAAAGCCCCTGGTTGAAGGAATGCCAGCGCCCGCTCATTAACTTCGGTGGCTGGGCGGTACCAAAGGTCTCAGTCCTAGAAACTACAAAGCTCTACCTCGAATAACCCATAAAAGCCCCATAACTGCTACCGCCCCAGGTTTCCCCGTGTCGTTGACAACTGCAAGGGATGCTTGTGGGGCAGAGTACGAGCTGGAGCCTTATCGCTCTTTTGTTAATGGGATGGTGGTGAGACTGCTGCGAGCCTTATCAGCGGTGCAATTTGTATGGTACGGCACTGTGATGTGGCCAGAGCGTACAGGGCTGCATTGGTGCTGACATGCTGCTGACGTGCCAGCTCCTCTAAGCTGCACATCTTCTAACGAAATGTCACCGGCCTATTGTTGCCTTATGCTGACGCGGCGATCCTCACTCTGGCGGTGTACTAAGCACACTGTGATAGGTACTGCACGTCTCTTCGTAGCACAAAGACACGAGCTTCCACGCAGTAGACTCGCGTCTGTGGCTGTTGTTGGCTGGCCTTACCCCGGGTCGTCTCAACACAGCCCACAACCCGACGGGATGAAAAAAGGACGTCGTGAAACCAATCAGCACTCATAATCTTCCGCAGCCTGCCTCCCGCTCCTTTTGGAGGCCGTTGTCTCCCTTGCGTCTCTCTCCTGTGGATTCACGCATCCAAGGTGTTGCCATGACGGCAGGGCTGGGAGTGACTCGATGGCACGGTGCCGTCATAGCCGCGTTTCATGTACTCCAGAGCAGGGGGGATGTACTCAGCGATTTTGTCAAAGGGGCTGCTATTCTTCAGCTGATCTGCACATAGAGTATAATTTTAGATTATGGGGCTATCTAACAGCCGAAGCGTCGGGCAGGTCTTTAAAAGACTGTTATTCCCATCGACATCCTCGATGTGACGGACCAGATTCACCCTTGTTCCTAGACATCTCGACATCCCCACGATGTCCATTAACACGCCTGCCGCGGGGCAATCGGCTCCAGTCGACAACCCAGAGGCCATTGCCTACGACAATGCCGATCCGCTATACAACCACTCGACGGGCGCGGTAGACTTGCCTCCAGGCTGGAAATATCGACGATACAGCCTCTTCGGCCGTCTACTTCCTTGGTATGCGTCGCCCAAGATCCAGCTGGGCATGGTGGCCTTTGTGTGCTTCATGTGCCCGGGCATGTTCAATGCGCTGGGCGGGATGGGAGGGGGTGGCAAAGCGGATGCAACGCTGGCTGACAACATGGTGAGCGAGAAGACGTGTCTGAAAAGGAGGGGGAGAAGATCGTCCCTTGCTGACCTGTGCGACCACAGAATACGGCCTTGTACAGCGCCTTTGCCGTCTTTGGCTTCTTTGGCGGTACTTTTGTGAACCGACTCGGCGTGAAGCTGACGCTGGCTTTTGGAGGAATCGGATACGGTCTGTACGCCATCAGTCTGCTGGTATCGGTGCATCGCAAGGTGGACGGCTTCAACATCTTTGCCGGTGTTTGGCTCGGTATCTGCGCCGCCATGCTGTGGACAGCCCAGGGCACCATTATGATCTCGTATCCGCACGAGGATCAAAAGGGCCACTACTTTGCTTGGTTCTGGGGTATCTTTAACATGGGAGCTGTGATTGGTAGCCTCGTGAGTCCCTCTGGAATGGATGATCTGATTGTCGAATCAATACCTAACATGAATGCAGATCCCTCTTGGCGAAAACATAGACGTTAAGGCCAACGTAACCGTCAGTGATGGCACCTACATTGGCTTCATCGTGCTCATGTTCTTCGGTGCTGCTCTTGCCCTCACCCTTTGCAATGCCAACGACATCGTTCGCAAGGATGGCTCTCGTGTCATCTTGATGAAGAACCCGACATGGCAGAGTGAGTTGATCGGGCTATACGAAACGCTCAAGTTCGAGCCTTTTATCCTTCTCCTCTTTCCCATGTTCTTCTCCTCCAATTGGTTCTACGTCTACCAGCAGAACGCGGTAAACAGCGCCTACTTCGACACACGAACCAAGGCCCTGAACAGTCTACTCTACTGGCTTGCGCAAATTATCGCCGCCGGCATTTGGGGATATCTCCTTGACATTGAGACTGTTCGTCGTACTGTACGCGCCAAGATTGCACTAGTCGTGCTCTTTGTTCTCACTTTTGTCATCTGGGGCGGTGGCTATGCATTCGAGAAGACGTATACCCGCGAAAGCGTCAGCCCAGATAATGGATATGTCCCGTTCGACTGGACGCATTCGGGATACGCCGGGCCTATGTTCCTGTACATCTTCTATGGCTTTTACGACGCTGCTTGGCAAGCCACTGTCTACTGGTAAGTTCTTATCTTCCCTATGTTCTACTCCATTGCTAACCAACCAAGGTTCATGGGTGCCCTCTCCAACTCTGGCCGTCGTTCTGCAAACTACGTCGGCTTCTACAAGGGCATCCAATCCGCCGGAGCTGCCGTCGTCAACAACCTCGATGCGCGCAAGCTCTCCTTCAGGGCCGAGTTCATCAGCAACTGGGCTCTGCTCTCGGCGTCGCTGGTCGTTGCTGCTCCCGTCATCTTCCTCAAGATTCGCGACCACGTAGATGCAGAAGATGATCTCAAGGGCACCGATGAAACTCTCGCGAACGTCCAGCCACAGACGGCTCCAGAGAAGCCGGTTCATGTTTGAACATGCCGATTCGAGCTTTTGAGTTTCCTCAATCATGGCGGCATTAGGCGAGATATCAAACATCCTTGAAAAGTCTCTGGTCACAAGATTACTTATCATGAGTTCAATCGTGAGCGTTTGAGCGTCTTGAACGCGAGCATTTTCTTTTTCGTTCGTGGCTTGGTGGCCCTATTATGGGGCAACCATCAAGCTAGTCAGTCAATTGGATACCCGTATTTTTTTATCATTCTTTGTGAAAGCGTCGTCTACCATTTGTCTCAGTAACATGAAGACATTCAAGCTTCTAAGTCCAGTCACTCCATTTTGAACCTTGCCAGTACACCTCACCATCCGTCTCAAACTGAGGCCCTTCAGCATCGATTATGTGTCCCAGTTCGCACCTCGAGTACTCGATTTTGACCTGATTATTGTAGAACTCGTCAAAACGAGGTGATAGTGCCTCATGCAACGTAACGACGTTTCCTTGAGGGTGGAGAGCCGACCAGGGCTGTGAGCATGTCTTTCCCTTGCAAGACTTGAGCACAAAGAGAAGCGCATCTAGCCTTGGGATGACTTTACTCAACGGGAAGCCAAGAATAGTGGTATGAGAAGCAATCTCCGCTTCCTCATCATGAAGCAGGTTTCTGAGTTGCCCGGGGTCGGACTTGGGAATCGTCAGCACCGTTCGAGGAACTTGGTAATGAGGTGGTTGGACTTACTTTCATCTCGTAAAGCTCACGTTCGTTTGAGCACCAAACCGAGTAAAACAAGTTATAATCAGCACCGACAACTCGCAATGCCTTGTAGGTGTTGTTAAAGACGCGCTTGTCGTCACCCCCGTTGAAGCCCCATTTGCTCTCGGTAATAGCCCATCCCCAATACTCAACATTCGCGTGCTCTCGGTTCTTAGGGGTTGCAGATAATTCGGCGGTGGAAAGTGGGATTGGCGATCCGTCAAAGTCGGACCGAAGAGGTGCACCAGCCAGAGACAGGATTGTTGGAACAAGGTCGATGTGAGCTGTGACGGCTTCGTAAACTTGGCCCTTGGGAATGCCAGGACCCCGAACGATGAGGGGAATGTTAATGTCCTCCTCGAAACTGCATTCCTTGCCGGCTTGGAGGCGGTGCTGGCTAATGTGATATCCATTGTCGGTAGTGTAGAAAATGTATGTATTGTCCAAAATTCCGTGTTGCTCAAGTCTCTTGACCACGTCGTCAACCAACTCGTCCACCGCCTGCAGTGCTTGTAGACGTCCTCGGTAATGACGATCATTATACTCGACCATCTCATCCGTGAGCTTGGGCTGACGTCGGATCCAATCCGCGCCAGAAGGCTTGTCTGGATTAAAATTGTCTGTTCGAGGCACCTTGGCGCCCTTAAATAGGTGCTCGTGTCTCTTGGCGGCCTTGGGGATGTTGACCCGAAACAGGTCGTCTGAGACAGGAACCTCATCCTCGGGTCCCTTGACAGGATTCAAGATCGAACTGTTGACATTGCTGTGGGGGGCAATGGGAGCAATGGCGAGAAAGAAGGGCTCATCAGCAGCCACGGCATCGTCGAGAAATCCGAGGGCCTTGCTGGCTACCAAGTCGGTCGAGTACTCTCCCAAGTGGTTGACGGGCTTGTCTTTGTTCCTTTGGAACGTCGCGTTCCAGTAGTCGTAGGTGTTGGGATCCAGCAAAAAGTCCTAGCCTGGTTAGCATATCATTCTTTGACAGTTTCGAAGTGGAAGACCAACAGATCCATTCCAGCCGTTGAGGTGCGGCTTGTTGTAGTTCCAGAGGGTGTGGGCGTTGAACATCTTGCCAGCATAAAAGGTATTATACCCGGCATCTTGCAGCCAAATCGGCAAGTAGTTTTCATTGTGGCCATTCTTGACAAAGATTGGGAAGCCACCTAATTCATTCAGCGACACTTCTCAGAAACTGGGGACATTAGGAGCAACGAACCATACGGGGGGTTTAGATCGGTCACATTAGTGTTGTGAGCCAATTTCCCCGTCCAAAGGCTGGCGCGCGAGGGACAGCAGATAGCAGTGGTGCAAAAGTGCTTCTTGTAGAGGGTTCCCTGGTCAATCAGATGGTTCTTGATCAACGGCGTGAAGCTCAATGAGTCCATGTGAAGGTCCTGATCATCCGTCAGGACAAAGACAATGTTCGGCCGAGTCGTCTTTTGCTCGGGGGCGAGATCCGAGAGGGGCACTTGTGCCTGGTCATGGGCGGCAATGGCTACACATAGTGTAGCTAGCGACGCCACTGAAAACAGGCTAAGATGCATGTTGACCGGTGTGCTTCGAACCGAGAATGGTGAAATCCAGTTGTTTCGGTCACCGTATTTATTACTTATTGCATGCGCCGGAACTCGCTCTCGCTCCGAGTCTGCCAGCCAGGTTCATTGTTATTTGCGACTAATGCCGTGTCATGTTAGCTGTCGCAGCTACGATGATGTGCTCCGGCCCCGCAATCGCGCAACGAAACCACCACTCTGATTCCAATCACCTCGATCTAGAGCTACTACGGGACATCGGAGTGTGGAAAGTCGAGCGACCGCCCGATCTTTATCTTTTTTCAGGCTCTTCTACATCCATCCCAGCTGGTTGATGTGGGAGACGTTTCGCAATCACTAGACGAATGACGGAAGAGCCAACGTTTAAACGAGATCCCGAGTTTGCCTTCCTACTAGTAATGACCCTTGTGCTGCCCCAGATTCGAATTCACATCTCCTCGGAGCTGATCTATGAGTTCTATCCAACAGCTCGCTTCTATCCCACTAAAGCCCTGATTTTGCTGTCGGTTTCGTATTTCGCAATGGGGTCCCTGAATCACATCAGAACGAGAACCACAATTCTTAGCCCAAGACTGGGCATCTTATGCGTATTTGCGGCATGAGGATCCACCAACAAGGATACACTACGCGGCCTTGACGACGAGAGAGTGGATTTTTTCCAAGGGTCTGCGAACCGCTTCTTTCAACAGCTCTCCGAAAAGAGCCAGGCTTCGGGTAAATGAGAACGATGGCCTGTTTAGACTTTGAATTTGACGTTGGTGCTTCGTACGCGATACGTGGGATCGGTCTTGGCATGCGCTTCTTAAGAAACGCCTGCTCCGTGAATTGGATCCATTGATTAAGGTTACTCCTTGCCCTTTCTCCCTCTCCTCCCTTTTCCCGTCTTTGCAGCTTGATCGGCAAGTTACTTAGGCCTAAGAACGTCAACAGGATACAAGATGGCGGTTGCTACGTTCTCAGATGAGAAGCATGAGGACGCCTTACAGAGCAATCTCGTCGGAAGCGAGGTTGATGATGATTCCATTCAATGGACTGAGGAAGAAGAACAGAAGCTTGTTCGGAAGTGAGTCAAGGCATTCACGGTACCGGTAATGGTCACGCAAATGCTGATCTCATCAAGGGTGGACCTTCTCGTAATGCCCCTTTTGATTCTAGGCTTCTTTGCTCTGCAACTTGACAGAGGAAATATGTACGAAACTCCCTGCCAGACTTGAGTCGCTAGATATCTAACAACCGCAGTGGTAACGCTCTTACGGATAACTTTTTTGTCGAAGTTGGCATCACCCAAAACCAGTACAATGTCGGCCAGCAGCTGCTTTCTCTTGGTATCATTCTCCTCGAAGTATGCACTCGAACTTAAAAAAAAGAAAAAAAAGAAAAAATAAAGGGAAGAATTCTTACTAATTTCATCTAGATTCCTAGCAACTTGGTCTTGTACCGAGTCGGTCCAACTTTGTGGATTGGTGGTCAGATTAGCGCATGGTGCGAAACTAGAACATATTCTTTTTCAAAACCGCCACATTGACTGACCGATTTTAGGGGGCTGGTTGCGACTTTCCAGGCTTTTCAGAAGGGTCTTGGTCCCTACATGGCCACGAGACTGCTCCTTGGGTACGTCTATTCTACCATTATTCAGAATTCGGCACTAAGCCCAACCACAGACTCTGTGAAGCAGGATTTATCCCAGCTTCACTTTATACGATGACCCGATGGTACAAGAGAAGTGAAACCAGCAAGCGATTCTCGTGGTTCTTCATTGGAAACATGGGTGCTTCTGCAATGACGGGCATCATTGCCTACGGCATGCAAGTTTCCCCGTGTTCCAACCATATTACCTCAATCTAACACCTCAATAGTTTGCACATGCGAGGGGTGGCGGGCTTGTCGGGCTGGCAGTGGCTTTTCATCGTAAGTTGACCTGACCTCATGATGCCATGAATTTTGTTTGTTCTAATCCAATTCGTATTAGCTTGAGGGAGTCTTTACCCTTCTCGTGGGCATCGCTTTCTTGCTCACCTTTCCCAACACCGTATCCAATCCCGTCTCTTTGCTTCGATATCGATACTTTACGGAACGTGAGGCCCAGATTCTCTCCCTGAGGGTGTTGCGAGATGACCCTTCCAAGGCTCAAGTGGGCCAGAACGTCACCGCAGCAGAGCTTACGAGCGCTGTGAGTTTAAATTGAATTAGCAAGAACTACCAGTTTCATGACGCTCACATAACATAGTTGACCAACTGGAGGTTGATTCCTCACATCGGCTTCACTATGCTGGGTATTTCACCTGGTTCTGCATTCGGTTCATACGCGCCTAGCTTGGTCAACAGCTTCGGCTTTGGTAGACTAGAATCCAACGCCCTGGTCTCTATCGGATCCTGGGGCTTGCTGTTTTTGAATTTGCTATGGGGCTGGGCCAGGTGAGTCGTCTCACATTGATTGTATCGAAACATTGCTGACCTGGTATCAGTGACAAGATGAATGTTCGCGGTCCAATGGTAACACTCGGGTTGCTATTTGGACTGGGTTTCAACGTAAGTACACTGGTTTCGCGTTGACTGAACACCGAGGATAACCTAAACTGGTAGATCGGTAACCGCATCTTGGTTCATTCCGACAACGGAGACGCCAGATTCGCGCTCCTAATCCTTTCCATAGCCTTCTCGTTGCCGTGGCGTACGTATACCTCTCCACGCCTCAATCATTCCGATGTGTCTAATATTTTCAGATGCCGTCAATGGCGCTTGGCTCTCCCTCAATGCAAAGACACCTGGAGAACGATCCGTTACACTGGCCATTCATATCATGGCTGCCAACTGTTCGGGTCTGATTGGAAAGCAGCTCTTCCGCTCTGAAGACGCCCCACTCTATCCTAAGGGATTCACCATTATTGTCGGAATCACTGCCGCTGCGGTGGTTCTGTCGATGATTGCTAATCTGCAATATTACCTTGGAAATGGACGGAAATTGGCGCGGTCTGGCTTGAAATGGTCGTATTAAACGCGAAGGGGTCAATTCTGGTGGTCGTTTGTTGCACCATGGCATTTCTCGAACATAGTCATATATTCATCCAACCTCATTTACCGCCGTAGAACTAGTCTTTTTTACAAACGTCAGAACTATTAAATGCGGGACCTCATACAGTATGCGACTACATGAACTAGAATTCATTTCAAGACCTCTCTCATTAATTGTTTACGAAATTCTCTCTCAAAGCATGTTTTTCTGTCGCTTTCAAGAATTCAACGGCAAATGTTGATGAGTCTAGGGTAGTTTCAAAGTTGCCTCGGCACGGCACCACCATGCTCGGCTGAAATCAGGTCACATGTTCTGTTTTGCGGGGCGTGTTCTGGGCAATTGCTGACATGACAAGGAAATCGATCTGTTCATTTCGCAACAACAACACACCAAAGTACCCATCACAAACTCGGCCAGAAAAGAAAATGGATGTCTCAAACTTGTTTGCTGTCAAGGTGAGAGCGAACCCCAATCATCATTGGTTAACGCATCATCGCTGATAGTCGCCATGACAGGGTAAAAATGTCTTGGTGACGGGAGGTGCTAGGGGAATTGGCCTCATGATATCTACGGGATTCGTCAAGAATGGGGCCAAGGTATACATTGCATCTCGCGATGCCGCCGCCTGCGAAGCTGCAGCATCCGATTTGAACGCGTTAGGTAAACATCAACCAGAAGTTCTCTCCCTGTGCTACCTCATGGTGCCATGGCAGCTTGTATGGATTGTCATGTCGCTGACTTCTCCCAACTCAAGGCCCTGGCAGTGCTGTCGCTATTCCTACTGATTTGCAATCCATTGATGCATGCACTGCTTTGGCAGACAGCTTAAAGGCGCGCGAAGAGAAGCTTCACATCATCGTCCACAACAGCGGTGCCACCTGGGGAGCTGAGATTGATGATTACCCCGAAGATGCCTGGAAGAAGGTCTTGACGCTGAACGTTCAACATGTCTTCTCCCTCACTCGCCTTCTCTTGCCGCTACTGGAAGCTGCTGCTGAGAAAAAGGATGAGGTCTGGGTTGATCCCGCGCGAATCATCCACATCGGCTCCATCGATGCTCTGCGAGTTCCAGTATTGAACAATTTTGCGTATAGCGCCGCGAAAGCTGGACTCCATCATCTCAGCCGACATCTCGCTACGTCCCTCGCCCCCCGAGGAATCACCTCGAATACCATCGCATGTGGGCCATTTCCTAGCAAAATGCTGCAGCCTATTCTCAATACCATGGGCGCGGAAATCAAGGAGGCGAACCCGTTATCTCGCATCGGCACACCCGAAGACATTGCAGGAACTTGTCTGTATCTGTCAAGCAGGGCAGGGTAAGTCTTGGTGCTCTCTCTTAAACCGGTGTTATAAATACTAATGACCGCTCGTGTTATAGGGCATGGGTCAACGGGGCGACGATCCGGCTAGATGGCGGTACATCGCTCTTGGCGAAGATGTGAGGCTCATGTAATTATATTGTGCATCGCTGATTTGGGATTTCTTTGAATGCGGTATTCCCGGGATGAGACATTGAGAGTCCTCTATTAAATCTTGTTGACCTGTAGCTATGACTACTTCGGCAGTTCCAAACCTTTGAAGGTTTTTGTAATGTTGGTAATGGCCTCTTCTACTGGTAGCCGCTCCATCGAACTCGCGCCATAGAATCCGTGAATGCCTTTTGTTCTGCTCAAAACATAAGCAGCGTCCTCCGGAGTAGCAATGGGACCACCATGACACAAAACAATGATGTCCGGCTTGATACCCACAGCGACATCACGGATCTGCTGTATCAGTTCCACCGACTCATCCAATGTCTTTGTCGTAGCGGCTCCAATCGACCCGCTACTCGTCAAGCCCATGTGTGCCACGAGGATATCCGCTCCAGCACGCGTCATCTTCTTGCTTTCTTCCACGTTGAAGACGTACGGCGTGGTCAGCATCCCAACCTCGTGAGCGGAACGAATGGCGTCCACTTCGAGATCGTACGACATGCCAGTCTCTTCAAGATTGGCGCGGAACTGGCCATCGATGAGTCCCACAGTTGGAAAGTTTTGGATCCCCGTAAACCCAAGATCTTTCAGTTGAAGAATAAAACGAGGGATGTCGCGGAACGGATCAGTGCCACAGACTCCGGCTATGACTGGAGTATGCTTGACAATGGGAATCACTTCTTTGGCCTATTGCAGTCAGTACATAGTTGCGCAGTGCAGTGAATCACCGAGTGGCTGGGAATGATAGTACCATATCTACGACAATGTCGTTCGCATTTCCGTAGGGCATCAAGCCGGAAAGTGAGCCTCGTCCGGCCATTCGGAAGCGGCCACTATTGTAGATGATGATCAAGTCGCCGCCGCCGGCTTCGATGAACTTGGCTGAAAGACCGATTCCGGCGCCGGCACCCACAATGGGTTTGCCCTGGGCAATTTGAGCCCAGAGCCGCTCAAGGATCTGCTTTCTGTCTGTTGGGGGTGCCATGTTCTGGTGTTGTGTCAAGCAGTGAAAAGAAAGAGCTTACGTGGAGAAAATACCGAAGTTCGTGAATCACCAAGTTGAGGCAATTAGTCATTCGGTGGGCCTCCAATCAACGCCATCATTCTGATTACTTGCATTGCTGCATAGCCGGCTCGTCGATGCCGAGACACGATCACGGCTGCAAGGTGACGTATGATTGAGGGGTCTCGTATGCATGCTTCTGTCGCGACAAGTCCAGTGCGGGGTCTGACTTGATCGCGTTCTTCATGTGTAAACCTTCTGCTATCGAAGGTTAACGAGAAACATGGCAACCGTTGCGATCCTTGGTACTTGCGACACAAAGCTGGAGGAGCTCCTCTTCCTTCGCGACCGGATCCAAGAACATGGAGATTCTATCAATGCCCTCTTGATAGATGTCGGCCGACACGACTCCGAGCACAGCGCTATTCACATTCGCCAGTCTGAACTAGTGGAACGATACGGAAATAACACAGATGTGTCACATCTACCACGAGGCGAGTTCATCAGCTGCATGGGTGAATGCGCAGCCAAACTCATCAAGAACCTCTTTGCGCATGGCTCAATAGATGGCGTCGTGGCGGCTGGTGGTTCTTGCGGCTCTTCTCTTGCAGCAGCGGCGTTCAAGGACGCGCTGCCGATCGGATTTCCCAAGTTGATCGTGTCGACTGTCGCGAGCGGAGATACAAGCTTTCTCGTGGGAGAATCAGATGTAACACTGATGTACTCAGTTGTTGACGTCGCAGGCTTGAACCAGCTATTGAAAGATATTCTAAGCAATGCTGGGGCTGCCATCGCGAGTATGGCGTTGTCATATGCAAAACGAAAGAAAGACGAGCAGCAAACCATCGCTGGAGGCAAGAAAAGAGTCGGCATCACCATGTTTGGCGTCACAACACCCGCAGTAACCGCAATACGGGCACATCTCGAGGCGAAGTACCCGATCGAGACGTATGTCTTTCACGCGACAGGCCACGGGGGTCGAGCAATGGAAAGGCTTGTCACTGGGGGTCGGCTGGATGCTGTTTTGGACTTAACCACAACAGAGGTTTGCGATCTGATCACCGGGGGCATCATGCCTTGCGCGCCAGACAGGTTTGAGGCAGCTGTTCGAGCCGAGATACCGTGCATTGTCTCACTTGGAGCGACCGACATGTCCAACTTTGGCCCCAGATCTACGGTACCAGAAAAGTACCAGCACAGGAAGTTGTTCGAACACAATCCCATAGTTACCTTGATGAGAACTTCGGCAGACGAAGGCAAGCTCGTTGGCGAGTTCATAGGCAACAAACTGAAGGCGACAAAGAACCCAGCAAAGATCCAAGTGTGGATCCCGACCAACGGAGTCAGCGCCATCTCGACGCCAGATGGACCTTTTGCTGATCCATCAAGCGACAAAGAGCTGTTTGAAGGAATACGGAATACGCTGGAAGGTACTGGCGTCGAAATTATCGAAGACGAGCGGGATATCAACGATGAGGAATTTGCGAGGGACATTGCGGAAGCTTTAGCAAAACTCATGGGATTGACATTAGCAAGTTGAAGAGGTGTTCCGGGCAAACTGGCCATGGCAATTCAGCTTTCGCCAATAGCACGGAAACAGAGTCTCGGATAGAAACACCTCTGCATGGAGGGAGTTGACACAAGTGTAGGGGTCAATGCATTAAAAGTTTGAGGATGTTTGAGTGTTGAAGATGTTAAAATACAAGGAGAAACATGAAGTTGGTCGTCTATCAAATTAAGTCTGCTCTCATCCTCCTCCCTAACCAGCGGAATTATCATAATTGAAAGCGTCAAGAGAACTGAACCCACTCAGATCATTCGCACCATCTCCATTCTCACTCAAGGATAGTCGTGAACTTATGCATCGACTCAATGGCAGTGGACGCCGGCCCATCGCGGTCAGTGTTAAAGGCCACAGATTTCCATTCCTCGAGGACCTTCAAGTGCTCCTTGCACTTCTGATGGGCATGACCCCAGCCGTCGGAGCCCAGTGGGACACGGATAGGCCAGGGTCGTCCTTCAGCCACACCATCTCTCTGAACAATTTCGACAATGCTCTTGGCGATCTTAGTCACATCTCCCGGCGAAACAGCCAGGGGGTCTTTGGCAAAGCGCTCCATCAGCTCCCCGAAAAGCGGCAGGTAGCCTTCGATGGCTGGGAGTATGAAAGTGTCCTTGCCCTCCTCGCGTGGCTGGCCCAGCGATGTGGGAGCTCCACCGCACTCGATAGCGACGCATCGGATGCCCAAGGGGGCTGTTTCCTTGTGAAGCCCTTCAATGTAGGCGCTCAAGGCGGCCTTGGAGGATCCGTAGTGCGACATGTAGGGGAGAGGCGCCCACGCGGAGCTGGACGAGGTGAAGGCGATGCAGCCATGGCCCTGGGCGCGGAGCAGCGGCAAAATGGCACGCGTAACACGCATCTGCCCAAAGACGTTGACTTGGAACATTTGATTGACAAAGTCATCACTAAGGAGTGTCAGCGCCCATTTTGTTGCTTCATGTTGATTGTATGCTGATGCCGGAGGGAAAAGTTGACTTACTCTGCCTCTTCGGCTGTTTTGATACCGGCACGGCCAGCATTGTTGATCAAGATGTCAATAGAGCCAAAAATTGCCCAGGCCTTCTCTATCTGTGCCTCGATCTGCTGCTGACCAGCAGTGATGTCTAGTTCGAGGAATGCAAGGTTCTCCGACTTGGGGATACGCGGGCCAAGCCGCTCCTCGACCTTGCGGCCAGAGGCAATGACTTTGTCTCCGCGGGACAAAATCTGTCGGACCAAAGCCTCTCCAATTCCGGAAGTGGTTCCTGTAACAAGCCAGATGGAAGACATTTTGGGGTGGTTAGGTTAGATTGGGATGCGTGAAAGGTGGGTGATTGATTATGGATGGGTGGAATGTAAGTCAATTGTGAATTGGATTGTTGTTCTGTTCTGAATGGTTAGAAACATTTCTGGCAAGACAGCTTGCGCCCATACTTATAGCCATGAAACATCCTGATATCTCAAGTTCCTGCCTTGTGTGTTAGACGTGCCTACACTGATCGGACGGACGGACGATCAGACGGACGAATGACGGACCACGGCCGCGCTCTCTACCATTACGGTCACGTGATTCGGACGAAGCAGCTGATGCTGACGGACGTAAGCATCAACCCGAACTCGTCCGTTAGCTATCCAACTGAGACGGACGGAATCTCATCTTTTTCTCATCTAATCATTAAATTCACTCCAACGGCGGTCGGCTTCATCTCAGAATCTCCGTGCCTCAAACCTCCGTCTCAATCTCCGTCATGGACGAAGTCGCTCTAAACGGGCTCGGCCCAAATGCCCAGCAAGCGAGGGTGCGGAAGCGGATGAGAAAAGGAACGCACAGCTGCAATGAGTGTCCGATTGCCCTCCTTTGATCCAAAATATTGTGCTTCTGGCTGAGGATTAATAGGCCGACGTCGCAAAATTCGCTGCTTATTTCCTCCCAACTCCTCGGTCTGCTCGCCTTGTTCCTCTCGCGGCAGTCGATGCGTCGATCAGCTCCAGCAACCATTTCCAAGCCCAGCCAGCAGTGGGCACACTACGCTGAGCTCTGCCACACGAGTTGAGCCTACTCCTGGGTCTATCCCACCGATCGAGCCTACTCAAAGCTCCATCGCGCTCGTTGCGCCGATCCAAGACCTGACATTGCAAGGACTCTGTCCCTCTTTTTGGGCGTTGACTGACCTGATCCAGTTCGGACATAGCGGACTCAGATGCTGATGTCCTAAGCAACGAAGAAAGCAACCAGGTTCCCTTGGTCTCATTCATCGCAGACAGCGAGGTATAATTTCTTTTGCCATTCCATGCTTCATCCAACTCACATCATGACTCTGTAGCTCTGGTCGACGGGATCTGCCACTGATGAAACATCCAAGACAATGTCCCCAACCAACCGCGAAGGTTCACGGTTTCACAACGTATCCCAAATGCGCCAGCGCAGGGCCAAAGACGTGTGCACCGCCCTCCGCTCGGCGCTACCCAGCTACGACTCGATCATGGCGACTCTCTCCGAGCACGGATCCTGGTGGGAAAGCTTCCGCTTCAAGACTCACCTCAACGTCGACGAGCCAGCCGAGGGTTTGCTTGCGTTTGCTTCGCGTACCTACACGAGCGGTAACCCTTCGCTTCTCGGCACGCTCGTTACCGCCTATGCCCGTTGCTTGAACAGGTATCATCAGTTATACGCCATTGTGGAAAGCCTTGTCATCTCGGAAACTGAATACGTATCTACCGTCGAGGGTTTGCAATGCCTCATCCTGCTTGCCAAATCGCTCACAGAAGTGGGCCACCCTCGTCGTTCGTGGCTCATCTGGCGAAAAGGCATGGCGATCGCGCAGCTTCTAGTTCGTGATATCCTCATGGGGCTTGAAGAGTACAAGTGCGCTGATAATACAAATAGGGACTTTACCGTACCAACAACAAGCCGGTGATTGCCAACAACATCTGGTGGACAATATTCCACGGAGATCGATTCACGAGCCTCCTGTTAGGGGTGCCGCATGGGTTTAATGACAGCTACTTTACTTCTCAACTGGCGGATGACCAGCCAGCGGAAGCGCAATTAATCATGCGAACCGTTATGATCGCAGGAAAACTCATCGAAAGAAATCTCGTTTCTTCAAAGCCCTCCATTGCTAATACTCTGAGCCTCGACGAAGAATTTGACACACTCTCAGCGCTGCTTCCCGACGAATGGTGGGATACAGCAGACGAAATGACTCGTCGAACGCACAATGACCAACTCAGAGAAAGAGTATTGCTGCAATTTTACTTCTTCCACATCAGGACCTATCTCCATCTACCTTTTATGGCAAAGTCAGTCGCCACGCCAACATCAATCATCAGCAAACTCGCTTGCATGGAGGCTTCCCGACAAATGCTCAAGCGCTTCTTGCTCCTCCACTCCACCGTCGACGGGACCTACCTCTTTGAGTGCAAGACCACTGCTTTCCTTTCTTTCATGGCCGCAGTACTCCTTATCCTCGGAGTTCATGACTTGGGTCACCATGCAAGTTCTTCAAGCTCAAACGATGACATGGCCCTCCTTGATTCCGTACGAGATATTTTTCGTCGAAACGTGAAGAAAGATGGATCCAAAATCTCGTCGCAGTGCTGTAATGCTCTCGAGATGCTCATGAGATCTCGGAGCAGTCAATCCCAGAAAGGTGCACCGAACGAGGACCCTGAAAAGATTTTCATACCATACTTTGGATTAGTATTGTGCCGCCGCAAATCCGAAAGTGCCGGGTCTGTCGGGACATATCTCCCACAGGCGCACAACCAATTTGATCAAGGTCATACGGCAACAAGTCAGGTTTCAGGCGCAGCTCCTCCAATCAGTGCCCTAGGTATCGAGATGGAGTCTCAAACGTTCGAGTATTTGGGGCCATTTATGGGCGATCCAATGTCATCGCACGCCACACTGTTCGGGGAAGGTGTTGGCCTCGACATTCCAGGTGATGTATCTTGGACTGATGCCCTGATGATGGATCTGGATCAGGACTGGACCATGCTAAACAATTTTGGCGACACCTACTAAACGATTCAATGGTCAGTAAACTGGCGTCATTGTATTTAATCATACGTTGCCGCAAATGAATAGACATCATGGAGTGTGGTATATTCTTCTCTAGGGTAGCTCTGTCTTAACGTCTCATCTCAACATTTCAATCTCACATTTGGTGCACTGGTCTCCCTGAAAAAGCCCTTGTGCTAGGGCGGCAAATACATCTTGATTTGCAGTAGACAGAGAAAGGGAGTGAATGATTTTGAGTGAAATGAAGAGCGTACGGAACGGATAGGACCCAACTCATATTACTCATAGCGATGCCACCATCAACCCCAGAGTACCCACGAGCACTACATTGTGGCAGTCGACGGAATTCAAGTTTGACACTCATTAAAAACTAATAGACCTTAATGCTCTATAAATAGTAGAAACGAAGGCTAGTCCCCGTAATGGTGATTTGATAGAACCCGAATATTTGTTTGTCCTTGCTTCCTCATTTGAAATTGCCGTCCTACGTAGGCGTCGTGTTTGAGACGCATGAAAGCAACAGTAATGAATCCCGGGCTCCTGGGTACTTCTCTCAAGGAAGAATTTCTCAACCCGGGATCCTGACTAGCTGCGGGGCATCCACCATGTCGGTGACACCCATGTCCCTGCCTAGTCGCCCTAGCGTTGGACCCTAGCAGCCCTGACAAAGAAAGACATGACAAAGAACTGTTGGAACCGCGTCAGGGATTATTGGACAACAGGTGTCTGGGGGGGAACTTGCTTGCCACCACTGAACATCCCAAAGCTGGCCAGGGGCTTCTTTTTCCCATCAGGAGTTCTGTATTGGAATGCAGACATCCTAAGCGCGGGAAGGCGACTGTAGCGCTCGAACTTAAAAGCAGTCCACGGCAGAGTGACATTAGGCTTGAGTTGTACGTGTTGATCGGCACTTTGAGCCACGTCCTCACAACTGTTGGAAGTTAAATCAGCGGCCCGAGATTGTCTTGTGGTGGGCTGACAGGCCGCAGGTACGCGGCCGCGGCAGCTCAGATCTTCACCCGATGCAGCTTGCCGACTAGACGAACTTGTCGCAGAAGTCTCCTCTTCAACGGGTAATCATCTAAAAGGGGCATAAGTTCGGCTTGTTCATGGGTAATGGTGACACATGAATACGCAGCGGCTGTGGCGTTCCGTCTGGGGATGGCGTTGCGAACTTATAATGTTGATAGCACAGGGCTGGCATCGTCGATCCTCCTAAGGGAATGGCCTAACGCTAAGTATCACCAGATATACGAAAAAGAGGCATGATGCATGAGTTTTATGCCGAGGTAGGCTCAATTAGGTGAAGCTGAGTGTATGCGAACTGGTAGCGCTTGTGATGGAGTAATTTTCGTATGAATATTGCTGGTACCTGACCTGGCCACACCCCCTAAAAATTTGGCCGAGTGTTTTGTGATGCCTTGGGTCGAGTAACAGCCGGCCAGCGGGAGTCAAGGACATGAGAACCATGGGGTCGATAGTAACAAGAGTGCATAGTCTATTCGTCTGTTTTTAATTACGTTAGGCCTTGATGATAATACAGGCGTGGTGGCTGTGTCCAGAATGCGTTGTGTCCTCCACTAGTGGCAGCCCCTACCCCTCCCAGCATCACCTTAGGATGCTGTCTGTGCTACCATTTTGTCGCGATCCAGCCTTGTCGGAGCTTTCGACGGCGTATTCTTCGATGGCCGGATCGTCGTACTTGCGTCTGGGTTCTTTGGCCTCGAGGCTGCGGAGTTGGTAACTATGCGCCGGCTTGCCACGGCGCCAATTGCGGTCGCCGCGCGATGAGCTCTCAGGTTGCTGCTTAGATCGACCAGAAGAAAGCCCGAGGATGGTGAGGAGCTTGGGGAGGTAGCGATTGAGGAACGGTTTCAGGCGCATTAGGTTGTTGCACAGGATGCCAAAGTTTAGCTCCACCAGGGACCAAACGCCTGCTTCGGCCTGCTTGCGGGAGAAATCGAGACTCGTGGCCATGATTTTGACGTATGGGGCTCGGGCGATGGATGCGATGAGGACACTTGGACTCAGTTAGTAAGGCGATGCATGGGGCAGGGCGTGGGATACATACGCAGATCCGAGTGACAGGATGCCGCCCACTACCACCTTTTGGCGGAAAGGAATCTGTAGCTTGTGAAGCGTGGGAAGAGGCAGTATCATAATGGCTAAGTCGGTAAAGATATTCAGAACCACCTGCGCGATGGCCAGATTGTTGAGACAGACACCAGATCCAGCATCAACCGGGTTGCAGGGTCCAGAGAGGAGAACGGTAAATGTGATTGTGTACGAGATAAGCATGGCACTGATGGCATACACGCCCACTCGGAATTTTGTCGACGGGCTGATCTTGTGCAGCACGCTCAAGATGGAGAGCTTCGTCAGGGTGGGAGACCACATGTAGGTCAATGTCATGGGGAGGAGATACTGCGCGTGTCAGTTCATCGTACAGTTGCGTTGAACTATGGCGCTTACGTTGTAATACTGCGAGATCTCGGCCATGGTAATATCCCAGGCATGCGATCCCCAGCCGTACTGCATGCAGAAGCTGACGGAGATGAAGTAGCCCAAGGCCGCTCCCCACGCCAGCGTGATCAACACTATCGCACCTTGTTAGCTAAGAGAAAGTTCGAGCTAGTCGTGTCGACTCACCAACGTCGAGCTCCCATTGCTTCGCAATGACGGCGCTGGTGATGTAGCGGAGGACCATGGAAACCGTGGCTAAAAAGTAGGTGATGGCGAAGACGATGATAGTCGCCAGCTGCACGCTAGACCATTCGCGATTAAAGTTGGACGTCTCGCCCTCCGGCGGTTGGACGACCGGCGTGGTATAGATGTCGATATCTCCGGCGCTCATGATGCTGGCTTGGAGCGCTGGGCCGCCGTGTAGATGTTTGTGTCTTGCTCAGCGAGCCTCATCGGATGGACGAGCTTCGTACCCGCGGCGGTTTTGTCGATGTTTGCGAGATGGAAAACCCGAGCCGCTGGGAAATAAAACACTTAAGAATGCATCAAAAAGCCCCGCGAGCCCAGGTTGATGTCGGCAGACACTGAGACCTTGCGGCACAGCGGCGCAGGCACCATGCAGGCGATGTGACAGCGGCAGCGACTAGCAAGGCTCATCAGATGAGCCTTGGCGGATGGATGGACCTTTGGGCTCCTGAATCGAGAGGATTCACCGGTGATAATGGGCGGGTGAATACGAAAATAAAGGGTGCAAGGGGAGAGAATTCAGCTTGTGGATGTGAACGGGGTACGCGTTTCTAAAAGTGTGGACCCCTTATTACGGCCTGGAAACCCTACGGACGCCTGTCAAGACAACTGTAGTCACTAGCTTTGCCCTGCTGGACGCCGACTTTGTAACCTGAGACCCTAATAGGGCGGCCCTCCGTGCCTCGCATAGAGGGTGTCCTGCGAGCGTGGCGGGTGGCGAGACAGGCGGACAGAGAGGGAGATCCGCAACTAGCGTAGCGGGGAAAGAATCCCTCGAGCTCCTAGTCTAAATTGCGTTCGTACGTACTTCGCAACGATGCTACTCCGCCCTAAGAATATAGCGAAGAATAACCGTAAAGGGGGACGTCGTAAGTTCACTTATGGAGTACGGAGTACAGACACTGACTAACTTGCAAGTCGGGTCTAGTGACAAGGAGAATGACCCGAGGGTTAATAGTCTAAATAAGGCAAGCCAGACTGGCGATCCCCGGGCCGTGCATGAATAGTCGATCCTACTCCAGCCCTGCCGCCAAACTAGCCAAGGTTGGGCATTGGGCTGGCGTACCGACGTTGAGGATTAGCGCCGTCTAGTATCAGGGACGAAGGACAAGAGCCCGGGGACGGGGATGCTTGGAAATCATTCCGGCGGGCACATATCTGGCTGCAGGGCGCTGATCCCTCACCTGTTGTGCTCGTTTTATCTGGCTTGTGATGGCGGCATATTCCGTGTTCGCACCATTGACCTAGCAAAAGAAAATCTAAAATAGCTGACGCCTCGTTTCTACCCCTTGCGTTCATGGCGCTCCCTCGAGAGGTCCACCCGTCGTTCTCGACGTTTCTCCGTTTTTAACGTCAAGGCGCCGCCATTAACGGTTTTCCCCGAGCTAAAACGGCCTGCGGAGAACCCTAGGGACATGGGTCGACGGGGTCTCTAGTGTGTATAGTCAAGCAGACTAGACCACTGCAACACCATCGCCTGGTGGTCTGGCAGGGGTTTTACACGAGTACGTTCCTTGGCCGTTGTCAGGGGATTAGGCTCGTTTCCACGATTGCCGCTGCAACGTAGTCATTACCAGCGTGCATATGCTCCTCCGACATGGGCAGGGAGGTCCGTGATAGGACCATCGATAGCATGACTTGCAAAACGAACTCTAGGCAGAGAACGGTTAGATGTAAGTTCGTTGGCAAGGGGCAGCCATGTTCGTCGGAATCTTCAAGAGTCCGCATTGGACAAGGTATATATAACACCCTCTCCACACCGCTGCCAACTTGCAAGTGGTCAGTTTCCGGATATCCCAGAGTAGTCCTTGTTTCTGCACGTCACTTCTCCCGCTCATCACCATGGCAAACTCTCTCGTCTACGGGCCCAAGGCCGCACGGGGTGTGTTCGACTCGGACAAGGCACTGCCCATGACGCCCGAGGAGGTGACTGCCGAGTGGCTCTCTGACGCCCTCGACGTTTCAGTCACGGCTTTCACCTTGACGGGCGTTAGCCATGGCACTGCTTCTAAGCTGTTCGTCGACCTCGTCTTCGCCGAAGGCGTCGAGACAGAGATCCCAACCAGCGTCTGCGTCAAGGGCGGCTTCAACCCCGTCATCCGCGAGCACTTCCCCGAGATGTGGGCGACGTATCGCCGTGAGGCCGAGTTCTACTACCACATCGCCCCCGTGACGAATATGTTGCTGCCGCGAACGTGGTTTTGCGGCACCGACACCGTCAACGGCCAGGGCATCGTCATCATGTCTAACGTGGCCGACGAGTGCTCCTTTGGCACGCCTCTCGAGCCGTGGACCCCGAGCCGCGTCGGGGACGCCCTCAAGCAGCTGGCAAGTCTCCACGGCAAGACTTGGAACAGCGAGGAGGCCAAGTACCCCTGGCTGTTTGGCAAGGATGGAGAGAAGCTCGCCAACCCTGTGCGAAACATTGTTCTCGCTCTGTTGAAGCCCGAGCCTTGGAACGTCCGTTTCGACGAAAAATGCCGCCCACCCGTCGCGGAGGCTCTGTTGGACAGAGAGCGTGTCCAGCGAGGATTTGAGGCTCTCTGGAAGCACGCCGACTCGGACACCAAGTTCTACTCACTGATTCACGGCGATGACCACGTCGGCAACACGCTCATCGCCAACAACGGTACGCCCGGCTTCATCGACTGGCAGGGCCTTCAATACGGCCCGGCTCTGCTGGACTTGGTGTACTTCCTAACTGGTGCCCTGACGGTCGAAGATCGCCGTAGTAGCGAAAGTGAGCTGGTCGAGACGTACCTCGAGGCGCTGCACGCCGAGGGCGGGCCCAAGCTGTCCAAGGAGGACGTATGGGATGATTATCGCCGCTACGCTATGCAGGGCTTCCTGTGGGCTATGACGCCCGCGGCAATGCAGCCGGACAATGTCATTTTTGCGATTAGCGAGCGTTACTCGGCGGCTATTGTCGATCACCAGACGTTGGAGCTTTTGGGAGTTTAGGAGCAAGGGAACAAAAGATACCTAAGATGAAAACAATGTATACATGAGTACACCAGAATATACAAAGCTAAGCTGTATGGCAAATGATAGACTTGTTTTTAAGGTATAATGTCGCTGTTCATTGGACTATGTATGCAACCTTCCTCTATATTGCCACGGCCTTCATGCCAGCTCCCTTTCAAGCAAATGCCGTCAATGCCATCCTTATTTGTTTTATATAGTGCAGAATAAAATTTGCAAATAGTCTACCCTCTAAGTGACATGCCATGATGATGCCTTGGAAGCCTTGGTCTTGATTTTCCCAATGATGTCTCTCAGTTTGTCATAGTCAACCGCCATTTGTTCCCAAGTTTCGATCCCCTCCAGGCTTGCACCGTGATCGAGGAGAAGTTCCACAGTCTCCACGTTACTGAGAACAAAACCTGCCTGCTGTTTCCACAAAGTGAAATACTTTTCGTCACTCAGTGCTTGCCTCAAACTTCCACCTGATGAGCTTGTGGCAAACCACAGTGGTGTCTGGATCCGAGTGTCATTATCGTCATAAGGATCTGCTCTTGAGTTGACGTCCACTTTTCCCGTCTCTAGCAGCAGTCGTACGCAATCCCTGAAGCCGTATGTGGCGGCAAAGCATAGCGGCGTTTGACCTGTGTTGTAATAGCCTGTGACCTTGGAGTCAGGATCGACTCCGGCACAGCTGAGCAGTAGCCGCACCGTGTCGGCATAGCCGTGGCTCGCGGCATATGATAGTGGTGTCCGACCAGCATTAAAATCTTGCGTGTTTTTTGAGTCAGGCTCAGCTTGATAGTCTAGCAGCAACTGCACCACTTCTGTATGGCCGTTCTCAGCAGCATAGGATATCGGCGTTCGACCATCACAAGCACCCTTGGCATCAACGTCAACGTGGTATTCGTCAAGCAGCAGTAGGGCAATGTCCTTGTGACCGTTTTGCGCGGCATGGCACAGTAGAGTGTGGGATGTAGAACCCATGCTATCTATATCGAAGTCGGGAGTCTCGAGTATGAGTCGCAATATTTCTTCATGACCCCCGCTAGCAGCCCAACTAGCAGCCGACATGGAGCGATGGCACTCGCGGTCAAGCTTGACGGCGCCAGTGGCTAAAAGCAGCTTGAATACATTGACATGGCCCATTTTGGCAGCTAACATCAAGGGCGACATGCCTACTCTGCATGGGGCGTCAGCGTCTATCCTGGGGGCCTGGAGAAGCAGCTTCACGACTTCTGCATGGCCTCCCACGGCAGCGAGAGCTAAAGGCGTCATGCCATTCTTGTCCCTGGAGTTGACGCGAGTACCGTTGGCCTTGAGAAGCATCTTGACAATTTGTGTATGGCCACCTTCCGCAGCGAGAGCCAGTGGTGTGCTGTTATGACGGTCTTTGACATTGGAACGTACTCCAGGGAGGTTGAGGAGTAGCTTAACGACTTGGTAATGGCCATGTCTGGCAGCCAAAGCTAGCGACGTCGCCACACATCTGTCCTTGGAGTTGACGTCAACTCGGTTCGCCCTGATGAGAAACTCGACGACTTCTGAGTGCCCAAATCGAGCGGCTAAGCCTAGCGTTGTGGTGCCGCGGCTGTCTGTGTAGTCTGCATCCGCCTTCGTAGCCTCGAGGGCAAGCTTAACGACCTCCTCATGGCCGGCTCTCCCAGCCCAAACCAGACTTTCAGTGTCCAACATGCATGGTGTGTCCCGCCAGTCTCCGCCGACCCCAAGAAGTTCCCTACAGACTCGTTCCTGGCCATTGATGGCAGCTAAGGTGAGTGGTGTCGATCCCCAAAGGTCTTTGTGATTGATATGTCCGTGGCCATTTTCGAGTAAATCATGCAAAATACTCAGAGAGCCATTGTTTATGAGCAAGTGCAGAGGTGTCTGCCCCATCTTATCCACAATATCTGTATCTCTTTGAGTGCGGAGAAGATGACTTAGGCATGGCCCATTCCCGCCCATAACGGCATAGAACAGCGGTGTCCTGTTAAATGCGTCCCGAATATGGGTTTCCACCCGCGTCTTTCGGTGATAAGACTCGTAGGAGAGGCCGTAATACGCGGAGAGATGCAGCGGCGTAAAACCTTCGGGAAATCGGAACACCAAGTGAGAGTTATCATGCAGTGATGCACAGAACCCCTGACAGGAAGCCTCGAACGCCTTAGCAGATTCTGTAAAGTCCTTGATGGTCTTGCTGTCTCTCACCCCACCACGGCGCGCGTGCTCGTCCCAGTAATGCGACGCGTACTCAAATAGGGGGTTGGCCTGGAACCTTTCGCACAGCTGGCTCGGATAGCACTCGCCGCTTTGGAATACTTGCAATGAGAGATAGGCAGCGCAGACCTTGCCAATATAAGCGTGGGCAAGTTGGAATCTTGGGTAGGGAAGGCTAGCGAAATATTCATATGCCGTACGGTTGACTAGTCGAATGACTTTGCTCTGTTCGTCCACGACGACAAGTCCGCAACACACGGACACTATATCCTTGACTGGCGTAATCCTGTCATGGTCTAGTTCGGTGCTGTCGAGCTCCACAGCTAGAGCATGCTGGAGTTCTGTAACCTTCAAAGGTCTTCTGGCATGGGCGAGCCAATGTAGTGCATCGGTGGCGAGATTCGACCGGTTGATAGACTGGGTTTGAATGCGTCGCATCAAATCTTCGTACACCTGGGTGTATGCCTGTGGTCCAGTCGGGAGATCTGTGAGAGCTTGAAGAAGAGTCTCCGGACATTGTTCTTTAGTGAGAGACTCGAGGTGAAGTGTTGCAAGGAGGAAACTGGACAGGTTAGCTTTGGCAGTTAAGGAGGCAAGGGCTGACATGCCTGCCGTCCATAGCTTGTAATATTCTGTCTTTGATTTGGTCCTGTAACTCTGGACTCTGGATGACAAAAGGAGGCAACTTCGACATATGAGCGTCGAGGTATTTCCGTACGTCCTGTTCGCCTGCCCGGATCTCGAGTGACGGATATTGTCTAAACGTTTCCAAAGTGTTCGCCATGGGCCGCGAAGTTGCAAAGAAGTTCACCAAACACTGGGCTTGGAGTTGGAACATTTCCGACAACAATCTCGTCTGGTCACCGGAATGCCTTTTGCACTCGTTACCAGAATTGTTCGAACATTCATCCAAGGCGTCGACTACGACGAACACTCTCGAGTACATTGTCGCCACCTCGTGAACGCAGTGAATGACCTCGTCAAGCCGCGGTCTGAACTGCCCCTGGTGGTATCTCTCATACAGAGAATGAACACTGCTAGGCAGTGTTGGCAGCCCGTTGACTAGTTGCCTGAGAAGGCTCTCAAACAGGCCTTGTACAGTTTGAGACTCTTCACGGTGATAGTTGCAGTAGATATAAGTAACGGCCACAGTGGCATTGTCCTGATGTCGCCTTTTGAGCTCTTCAATTACAGAAGCAGCCACGATTGTTTTGCCGGCGCCAGAGACACCCGGGCAGAAGATCGTTCGGCCTTCCTCCGTCATCCAGGTCGTGAATTTCTCCGAGATCATGATATTGCGAGCGGTGTCACGATGGGTTCGGTTGACTACGTCAACGTGCTCGGAGGCGTAGTCATTTGGAGATAGCCAGTCTAAAATCATTCGTCGACTATGGTTGATTTGATGTTGTTGGTCATGAGGGGTGTCGGATTCTGGAGTAGCACTACAGGATTATTAGAACCTGCAAAGTACTAGTACCCAGCCCACCTCGGGCCCTATCCAGACAGAGACCTGGGATGAATGAGAGAGTAGGTAATGACTGACCTTGACGTCTCTGCGATAAGTTCTCTGATCATCATGGCAGTGGCAGCAACCTGGACTACAACTTGTTGCACCTGAGTTCGACTGTATTTGGGTCGACCCCATCCGGGACACCACTGCCTCCTATTACCATCAAATGACTTTAAAACAAAGGCAGCGTCTTCAAGTATTTTTTCAACATCTTTAAGATCTTTCATACTGCGACCCACAGCCTCTCGAAAGCGGGCTCTCTGCTGCTCGTCCCGTCCATAGAAGTTGACACCGGCATCCTGAAGTGCGCGGCTTAGGAGCCCGACTCTATACGATCATAGTTAGAGCTGAGAAAGAGTTGAGAAAGAGAAGTCGGTTAATTGCAGTACTTACGAGTCGGTGAGCTTCTTCCATTGAGTCGGGGCGCCTTTGAACTCCTCTTCTAACCGCTTAGCAAGTTTCGCTACCTCACCGATTTCCGAGCCGTCCAATTCGAAGCGCATGGTGTTTGGTTGAATTAAGAAAAAAGGAGTGAGATTTTCCCTGGGGGCATGCTTCTCAATTGAAGTTATATTGTCGCTTTATATAACCATAAGAGAGAAACAGTGTATACCTTGCTTTGAGCCGAGCTGTTTGTTAATCCGCAGCTCAGACCACCATCAGCCAATAGTTGAGGCGGTCAAGCACGGCAGAATGAGCTCATTGTTTCGAGTTCTGGAGTCTCATAAGCACTAGAATCCGTTGAGTTCGCTGAGTGACTGGTGCGGCATCGTATCGCCAGATTAATAACGGGAATGAACCCCGCTGCAATAAATTGCCCACAACTTCATCTCGCAGTGTTCTGAGTTGGCTGTCAAAACATGGCTCCTTCGTTGATTGACTCATTCGGCACTTGACTCAGCCACCGTCGCCAACACAGAATCCTTCAAATGAGTCACAACGTGTGGCATTTCAAACAACCAGCAATAAAGCACAGATCGCCAGCTCGTTGCCTAGCCCCGCTTGCTTAGTCAGCTGGGAATAGCGCGCTTTTCCTTCCCTTCAGAATACTTAGTCTATTGATCTCGTTGCCAAACTGGAACGTATCTGGTCAAGTCAACGGCGATGGATCTTTGCGATCTTCCCATTGACCTTCGCCATGAAATCGCGGCATACTTGTCTTACAACTCTGTTGCAAACTGGGCACTCGTTAGTCGCCGGCACTATGAGTGCATCAACCCCGTCTTATACCTGAAGCTGCCCCGGCACAGACGCTCCGAGAGACGGGGTGAAAAGCCCTCTGCCGAGTCCGATCCTCGCTTCCGCGGCCTCGTTTTGACCTGGGCAGCGTCCCGAGGAAGGCTAAACACAATCAAAAGCATTGTCTCCTCGGTAGGACAGGGTCCTTGGCTCAACGAACCGGTCTTTGGATGTGGCTATGGAGGTGGACTGAGAACTCCCAATTTCTACGGAATGCCACCGGTGCATCATGCCGCAAGAGGTGGTCACGTTGATGTCATTGATCTCCTCGTTGAATATGGCGCAGATCCAGACTTGACTACTGCAGGAGATCTACGTCCAATTCACTATGCCTCCAACGCAAGGGTTGTCCATGCCCTTGTTCGCCATGGCTGTTCGATCCATGCTACCAGCCCCGGTGGTACACCACCTCTTGCCTACATCGTCATGTCAATGACGGTTAGCATCGGTGCCATCAAACAACTACTCCGCCTTGGGTGCGATCCTAACGCTATAGCGCCTTGGGGCAACACAGCCGGACAAGAAGCAGTGCGTTTAGGAGACTCAATGGTCCTGAAGTTGCTTTTAAAGGCCGGGTTAAGAGTGACAGATACGCCGCCAGTGGAGGGAGCCCTGGCGAGCCCAACCATGAAGCAACCGCCTGCGGGTGGGTCTGTCAGTAACCGCATCTCTATGCACTCACAAGGTGGGAGATCTTATATATACGAAGCCATCAAGCACTGCGGATATTATATGACGTTTGCGGTGGATCTCGTCGACATTCTTCTCAAACATGGCGCCCCCGCGCATGGTGGAGAAGTTGTGGTGTTTCGAAACCAGGCCACGCTCCAAACAAACCTCTACATGGCAACAACCCTCCGAGACTCTTATCAGTTAGTCAAACTGCTACTTGAAAACGGGGCCGAGGCAGAGACCAAGTGCTGGAACCCTAATTTGTACTCAGAAGCATGGCCCGGTACTTTACTACAAAGGCGACCAAGTGAGCTGGAAACACCTATGACGCGTGTTCTCCTTCAAGCCAGCTCCGTGATAGATGCTGGCCGGGACAGACTCAAGACTGCCTCCTTACTTCTTGAGTATGGGGCCAAACTTGACCAAAAATATCGGGACTCAACATTGTTAACCAAGCTCTTTGCTAATAAGCCTTCAACCAACGTGCCCGACGTCATCATTTTCATGATCGAGCACGGCGCCGATGTACATACGACTCACACGCAGAATCAAAGAAACTATCAACCGATCCATCTAGTCTTTGGCAATTCTACTTTACCCACGGCAGACCAGAGCTGGTTCAAACCAAACAGGCACTGCCCACGGAAGGCAGGGCTTCAGTTGTTGCAAAGTCTCCTCGACCACGGCGCCAATCCTAACGCGCCTGACGGATATGGAGATGTACCACTAACATATGCTTGCCGGCTCCCTCTCGACGTGGATACCCGAGGAGCTATCAAGCTCTTGTTGAAGTACGGAGCAGATGTAAATGGCGTCTCCGGCATGGGGCTTACTCATTTGCACACAATTCTCCAGAATCTGCCACATCGATCTAGCCCGGAAAGTGATAGCCTCTTCGATTCCCCTGGAAGTACTGTTCTCGAAGCTGCCAACAGATTTCAGACGATCATCACAAGCGCTGGTTTGGGAAACCTGGACCTGGAGGCTCGTAACATTGAAGGAATGACACCTCTGCTGAGCATCGCTGCCATGAAACTGCACATGGGCAGATATCTCGGCACCTTTTTTGAAGCTTTCACAATATGCGAAAGGATGATGGTCATGCTGTTGCGCAATGGTGCCGACATTCACGCGAAACAGACTGGAAATAGCGACAATTCTCTTACATTTGGTGGTACAGCACTCCATTTTGCTTGTTACAATTGTAACATTGCCGTACTCGAGCTTCTCCTTGACAAGGGTGCCTCAAAACATGTCAACACGTTCACCGATACAGGCTTCACGCCCCTCATGATCTTGGTGTCCGGAGGACTGGACAAAGTCATGACGGGAGGCGAGATGGAGTACATGGCGCAGCTGCTTCTCGATGCAGGTGCGGATCCGGCTGTTAGAAATGCAGACGGTAAGACGGCCTGGGGTATTTGGACAGCGAGGTGTCCCAAGATTTATTCATGGAAAGTGGAGTCGGCAATGAACCGTTTGCAAATTGAGGACGAAAAACGAGAGGAAGGCCAGTCAACATGACAGGCATTGTCGCATTATGGACCATGTAGTTGTCATCATTTCATATTGGGTACAGATTTGAACATGGAAGTGAACCTTGAACAATACCGGTTGAAGTGAGTAGGGCCTGGGCGTTGAGATACACGAGTAATGAATTCGGGGAAGCGAAGAGTATATCCTCTAAGTAAGCAGAGACATTGCAAGAACGCTGCGCAATTTACGGCAAGCGTTTTTGTCAAATCATAACAAAAAAAATTCTTGAGCGACGCTTTCTTCCACCAAGCGTTAGCATTATATGTTGGCCTTCTGAAATGATAACTGGGCTGCCACAATTCCCCATGTCTCTTCAGGCTAGTTCGAAGACACACGCCCAGCGATCATGACATCCAGCAGGCACTGTAATGCCTTGAGCGACGGTCCAACTGAGGTGATATTTAATGAAGCATTGCAAGGCATGCTCTCATTTAGACCTGAGCAGTCTTCATGTCGTCCATCTCGATTCTCTTCGCGATCACCTCATCCTGCACATTACAGACGTATGTCTTGAACTTCCGGGCAGGAATGCGCTTGTCGAACATCTCCTGGATCTCAGCGTAGTTGCGACCTTTCATTTCGGGGAGACAGTAGTACAGATAGATGCACATGGGGACGGAAAAGGCAAAGAAGATGAAGCAGACTTGAAAGACGTTAGTGAGATGCGGTCGCGTTTTTGGGATGCAAACGGGTACTTACTCTTGCCTCCGAGGTTCAGCTCATCGCTGTTAATCAGGTATGGCATGACCTGCAAGACCATGCACGAGACGGCGGTGGCAGCCATGATGTTGATGGCATATGTCTTCTGGCGGAGTTGCATGCTAGGAGTCTCGCCTCCGACCGAGTAGGCAGTGGCACCCAGAGTCATCTATGGGCAAAAGGTTAGCAGGTTCTTGTTACTGGATGCGATGGGCTACTGACCTGATACAGGAAACCCCAGATAACCATTAAAGCCACTGTAGCTTTCAGAGCCTCTTGGCTATTGACCGTGCTAACGCCGCCGATGACGAGCAATCCAGCAGTGATGGTAATACATCCTCCCACAATCATAGGCCGTCGACCAATTCTGTCAACTAGGGGCCATGCAGCAATATTTCCAACGAGCTGGATGGCGTAGGCGGCTTGAGCAACACCGAGCGCGTTGTTGACGCCGGCCAGGCGGAAGTAATAAGCCAAGTAGCCAGAAATGAAGTTGACACCGATGAATTGCTGAGCAATGTAAACCATGCAGATGATGAGGGTTCTCCTTCCATCGGGGCCCTTGAAGCACTGGATCCAGCTGCCTCCTCCTGCAGTCTGCTCCTCTTCCTTGCGGATGGCGAGTAGCGCAACCGCAACAGCTGTGTCTGCGTCAAAGTCGGAACCGTTGAAACGGAGGTATGACTTCTTGGCCTCTTCGACTCGTCCGCGGATCAAGAGCCAGGAGGGAGATTCGGGTAGAATGAGCAATCCCAAAAGAAGCAGCGCAGGTGGGAAGATTTGGGTAATGATTGGGATTCGCCAAGCCCAGTCTGTAGTTCGATCGGAGCACGCGTAAACGACGAGGGAGTTGAGCCATTGTCCGACGACGATCATGGTGTTCTGTTTCAAAAGGCATTAGTATGTATGATACACTGGTGAGCAGGAATTTGACGTACGATGAGGATCAGGCAAGTTCCTCGAAGCTTGTTGGGAGCCATCTCAGCAACAAAGACGGGTCCAAGAGAGTGTCCCAGACCGAAGCCAAAAGTACCCAGAATCTTGCCGCCAAAGAGAGTCGGAATCGTCTTGCTGAAGAATTGGACTAGGATTCCGCCGATGCAAAGAATTCCAGCGAGCCCAATCGTTTTCTTTCGGCCGATGATGTCGGAGATGAAGCCAGTGGCGAACGCAGAAATGAACAGTCCGACCGTGGTAGCCGCGTTGAGGATCTGCTGGTCCTTGGCGGTAACGAGCAGAACGCCGTCGACAACGCGACCGAACTGCTCCATGAAGGGCGTCACGGCGAGTAGGTTGCCGACGGTGCTGATTTCGTAGCCAAAGTTGACGGGCAGCATGAAGATGATGAAGCCTAATACGATCGGTCAGTTGTCCATGGCCATTGGCCTTGTTAGGTGACGCGACGTACAAAAGCCCAGGACCCGGCGGTGCTCCCAGACATCGCGGAAGGTAATGTTTGGGTTTTCGACGGACTCGACGGGGTCGCGAGTTGCCTCGACATGGTCGGCATCAGTCTTGGTGTCCTCGGCCGCCATGATGATTGCCAGTGAAAGTATTTAATATAGCAGAAGAGTGGTGCCAACTTGGCGATGGGAGAGAACAAAACTGGGTTGTCCAGGGATGGGTTCTCGCGACTTTATATATCCCGACTCGCGTGTCCAGTGCCGTGTAGAATTTGAATGGCTCAGGCCACGAGTTTAGCTAGACCCGCAAGACGATCAATGAAACCAAATGGTGATTCCCCACGGGGACATTCGGTTGCGGGGATAGCTGTGGGGCGAGAAAGCTGATGGCAGGATGGCAGGATGGCTATGATTTCCGTAACGAGTTGGAGTTCACACCGAGGCGGCATCAGGTGTCCCTCTGCCGGGGTGTCGGTACGTGCCTTAGTGCCTATTCCTGCCGTCAGAGGAAAGCCGTTACATCAATTTCCCTGTCGAATGGACAAAGGTGAGCAAGGGGATCATGCATTGACAGGTCTCGTCAATGACGAGCTGGAGACCCCGGGACTGATCGCAGGTCGCCTGGTCTTTTCCGCATGGATGCTCCATCGTCTCTTCAACTTCCACGCTCAAAGAGGCATGGCCTTGTCTCCTCCGAGGCGCTACTCCGGCATGTTCGAATAATCTGATCAATCAGACGCCGTCAACTCGTCTCCATTTGCCCCGCAGCGGCACTCGGGGGGGAAACTCAGGAACATCTCCGGGAGGCCATGATGCGCTATACTCGGTTTGGACATGAGTTTGCAGCATTTTGTATGCGAATGCAGCTTCCACGTGTCGCCGACAGCCGGCAATTACTTCAACATGTACTTTGTATACAGACTTCAATGACAAGCACGTTATTTTTTCCCCTTACAAACCTGATCAATTCGGCGCAGATCCTCTTGATGCTGAATGCGGAAACTGGAAGCACCCGATGCACTGTCATACGAGAACCATTAACGAACTGGCTCCAGAAAAAGTCACACTATCGCAACTATTGGAATCAAGTGGCTTAGAACCAACATGACTGATGAACTCTTGCTTCAGCAAGTCTATCTCAAGGGTACTCTTCTCGTTCTCCCGTCATAAGAGAAAGCGTTCAGGGTCTAACTATGACATACCACTTCATCTTCACCTTTCCCGCTCCTCTGTGTAGCCCATCTACGAGAGCTATGTCTACAGGTGTGACGAAAATGCTGCCCCTATACGCTTCGGTATTCATTCAACAGATACACATGACTCTATTCTCGACGTCTTCGTCGCCATTAACTAAGCCAAGTCCAGTGTTTTGATTACAGACTTGATGTTGCCCGAGCCTTTCTACGATCGCTAATCTTGTTGTCATGACAGATACCTCCTGTGTCTCGAAGCCTCAGCCATCCTTTCCTCGGGTCCATGGTTTCCGACTACACCATCACCAACTACATCGTTACCGAGGCTATCCCGGGAGAAAACTCGACGTTAGAGATTGTGTCAACCACTTTTCCACCAGCGCCGGCACCAATGGTGAAGATCATGTTCAAGTTCACCACGCCAGTTTGCAGATACAATTATACATTCACGGTAGCTCGAGGCGAACGGAGATAGGTTGTCATACCCCCATGCCTGCCGTAGGGTCAATCCACGCGCTGGATCTTGCTCTACTCCGTCCAACATCTCGTCGACCAACTCCAACGCTGATTGAATGTCTTGAGGTCAGCATCAATGAGTTCCCGCGTTACAGCCATAGAGCCATGCAAATGCTTAACCTGTGCATTGAAAGGCAATACCCCCTTAGAGGCAAATGCTGAATGGCTTAACAGTACACTCGAAGCACTCCAGCTTCAAGGGATCCGGTGGGGACGAGCTGGGCTTGACACCAATTTGAACTGACGTGTTACGTTCGTGCAAGAAACAACATGCAAGACTCGCTCTCTTCGCTGGCTCTTACTGAAATGGTATCGTCCTCATCTCCGATAGGGATATAGCGGCAAATACAAACGACTGCGACGTGTCATTCTCCCTCTTCGATCTATATCCCTTCTCGATGGATATCCCTACTCGATCAAGATCCCTACTCGAGTCGACTTGAACAACGCACAAACGGTGCGACCCACTATTTACATAATAACCCACAAGTCATCGCCGCGAGATCGAGGAGGGTTACTTCTCTCCCAGAAAAACATTGAGGCTTACGGCAAACGCGTTAAAATTCACTGCTCAAACTGTTGAACCAGTCAGAGGCTAGTATTTTCTAGCTCCAGTCAAAGCTTCCAAGTTCCCCCGCGTCGTCAATGGATCAGTTGTCATGATTGCTGGGGCAACAGGACCATCGACGCCTCGCACTCCGTGTACGGACCTCGATCACGCAAGGAACACCATCGTTTGCATGTTGTCGGTTGACTGTTCCCAAGTTTACTCGATCTTGTGCCTCCTGCAACTTTGCAGAAAATAATGGCGTCCCACTGTACGAGCGGAGCTTTTGGAACCATGGGCACATTGCAGGCAACCTCTGAGTCAGAACGACCGTCTCCTCCGTTGACTAGGATCGCGAATTGCCTTCCCATTGTACTGATTAAGATCACAATAACAAACCTAGCCGCGGACCACCGTCTCGGTAACGGGGTCTAATCCCGCGTTTCTACGAGACGGAATCCTTCGTACATCGCCACTGCGAATTTATGTGCTATGACATAGCTCTACAGGCTATCTACAACGTAGGAACAATGGGACTTGCTCATTCTGGACGGCCAAGTCTTCGCACTAATTTAAATAAAAGCTGCAATAGCTATATTAAGAGTTGTTTAAGCATCACCGAGTCAAATCCGGCAGTGTTCTAATGAGAAAATCACACTAGGCATTCTCATATCAATAATTCCCATGATAAATTTAAGACACAAAAGCTGTTCTCTCCATACTCGTTTTGTTTCTCCTATATCGAATCTCGAGGCTCCATTCCATCGTCAGTCACACCTCTCAGACTCGTCCTCCCCTGCAGAACTCGTCTCAGTCTCACTATCATGCCACCACTGAACCTCAACTTGTCCGTGCATATCTATCCCCCTTCGCTCCATTATAGACATCATTGAAACAGCATCTACAGGCACCACTAGAAAGTTGATAGATGGGTCGTTGGTGAAGCTTCCTTTGTTCCCAAACTCCTCCTGTCGCCCTGTTTTCTGCTGTTCCGAGCTTGGCCTGAGCATCAACGTCATGTGTAGGCTGACCAAAGCCTACATGTCCATGACTACAATTCATCTCCAAATTACTCAAATTTAATCTTACGCCATGAAGTATAGGTCTGAAACATTTTTCGGCATTGAGAACTAGATAAAAATATTCGTTTTGATCTGCTTTATTTGAAGGGTGTCAAATGAACTACACCCTCTACCACCTCGAAGTAACCGTCCCCACTTCAAGCTCGTGACTAACACCAAGTGTTTAAACTAGGCACGCTGTGATATGGAAATAAATGGCAGTAACATACGGCCGGCCGATTCTGAACAGAGTGTTAGCTAGTTATACGCCTGATTTATCTCAATCTAGTTCTCAAGTCGTCATATACTGCTGAAAGATGCAGCAAAAGAATCTACAATCGGATATAGGGTAGGGTGTACCGTCTCGGAATCGCGTAAGAATGGATGAAGACCCTTTGGAAGGCGACGTTCGTTATTCTTACCTGAAAACGTAAATTTTTATGATCCATTTGAGCACCAAACCAGATTCCGATAACAGACTGAGTATAGAATGTACAATACAACATGACTCTACTTGTGAAAACTCAACAGCCCGTGTGCTGGTGGGGCTACATAGGCCGGCCTGTAGGGTACAAGCTTCAATTAGCAGATACCTTAGTAACAGCGTACGTGCTCACGGATAAAATGGTATACCCAAGCGTGGAGAAGTTCCCAGCTGCCTCTCTAGCATTTCAGCACCTAAAGAGATATTTATGGATTGGTGACCTTTTCTCAATATGCTGCGGTAGTTTACGGACACCCTAGACTCGTGTTCTAACAGCCCGGCGATGGGACTAGCTTGTTAGGAAGACTTGGCGTGGGAAGGCGTGAGGGGCGGAGTAATTCTCTCTTGAGCCAAGACCCCAATTTTTAAGAATTTGACAAATTGAGCATGGTTCATCTTGGCAGTTTGGGCAGATTTTTATCTGATCTTTGCCTTGACATTACCATGGCCAATGGTCCGGACGGAAGGCTTCATGTCGAGAACCCTTGTCGTTGGACGGAGGGTGTCGTGAGCCGATCCTGCAGGGAATTCTCGACCTAGTGCATCATCCTCTTATTTTGACGAACCAGATGCCGAGTTGGTGACAGCCCTAGGACCGTTTCTTGCCGAGTTGTGGCAAGGAATGCATGTGACCGCCAGTTTTTCATTGGGGACACCATGGTAAGGCCGAGACGACGACAGGAAAGACCACACGTCCGTCTTGGAAGTCACACACGCGGTCATCATAGTGAATAGAGTGGATTCCTCGGGCTCGTATCAGGCGGGGACCGACGGCCTGAAGACGCCTTGCTATCCAGCCTTCATTCAATCTATTAAACCTCACCGTAGGAGTGACAGATGAGAAGTAGACGACGCGGATGTGATTTCTCTCCGACAGAAATGCCCGAAACTTGTCGTTGAATCGTCGCCTGGCCGGCTATGCACTCGGGATTACTGGTTGGCGTATTTTACCAAGCAGGGACACTTTGTCGGCCAGGTGAGGCCAAGATGCGCTAAGCACAAGCTTAAGAAGAGAACGACACGCCACCAGCTTAATCAAGGTAACCTTAATGTCTGGGCAGTGGGGGTTGTAACAAGGATGGTCCTGTCGCCACACTTAAAATGCTGCCCCATGTGGCCAACGACATGACTATTCACAAATCCCTCTGCGAACCATGCTGTGGTGGGGCAGCGTGGATCCAGGATTCTGGGCATGGGGGCAACGACTGGATGTTATGACTGTGGGTGGATCTTATCTGATCATCAGTAGCTATACCAAGGCGGTAGCGATTTTCTCTGCTGCAAGAAGGTGGCATTAGGACTCCTTCCCATGGCTTGGCTCACCAGGTTGCCGCGACTGGCGTTTGCCCGGCCTGGAATATTTAAAGTGAGCGAGGTCGGACTGATTCTGAGAGGATCTGCGCTCTTCCAGGCTCTGCTCCCGTTCAGCTCACTGGGCGGTAATTTTCTCACTTCTGACACTGTCTATTCCTACGCAACACCCCTTGTCCAACATGGCGGCTCCCACGCAAGCCATCACGGATCAGGTCGAGATTAGTCGGCTCTCCATCGAGCGCGATGTAGAAAAACGCGCAACGGCTGATGATGCCAATGTCGTCGACCCAGAGGACGACCTCAAAGACAACTCGGACGCTAATTCTGAGGATTTCCAAGGTGGTGTGGCAAAAGTTCGAGCTGTCACCGAGACATGGTCCAAGACCACTCTGTGGCTGATGTTTTTCCTGTGAGTACCGTTTTCTTTTCCGATCGTATACTTGTAGCGTCTTGAACTAATCGTGATATCGTAGACTCTTCATGGTTTCCTTCGTCGACAACCTTATGAACAATGTTCAAAGCAGCCTCAACCCATACATTACCTCCTCGTTCAATAAGCATGGCTTGCTCGCTAGTGTTAGCGTCGTCGCGACCATTGTTAGTGGTTGTTCGAAGCTCACGCTCGCCAAGATCATCGATGTTTGGGGACGCATCGAGGGATTTCTGTGCATGCTCGTTCTCGTCGTTGTCTCGCTGATCATGAAGGCGACGTGCAAGAACATGGAGGCCTATGTCGGAGCGCACACGCTCTATTGGGTTGGACACATCGGTTTGATGTACGTCATTGATGTCATGCTTGCCGACATGACATCCCTGAGGAACCGCATGATTATGTTCGGCCTCAACGGCACGCCTCTGATTGCAAGCACCTTTGCCGGCCCCAAGATCGCGGACCTCTTCTACAACAACCTCAACTTCCGCTGGGCTTTTGGGGCGTTTGCAATCATGATGACTGGAGTTTGCATTCCTGTCGTCGTTGTGATGCTGATCATGCAGCGCAAGGCGCGTGAGGTTGGCGCCCTGGCTGAGAAAGAGTCCACTCGGAACACTTTGCAATCTATTGTGCATTATTTTATCGAATTTGACGGTATGATAATTATCTAATCCCTTTTCTGGAACCACTTTCTAACAGCTATCTTTTATTAGTCATCGGAATCATCCTCATCACGGCCGTCTTTAGTCTCGTCCTCCTGCCCTTCAGCATCGCAACTTACGCGCCCAATGGATGGGCAAGTGGATACATCATTGCCATGGAAGTTCTCGGAGTTGCATGTGTCCCCGTCTTTTACATTTGGGAGCGTAGGTTCGCTCGAGTTCAATTCTTGCCGTGGAAGTACCTTAAGGAGCCTACCATCATCGGCTCTTGCCTGCTGTACGGTATCATGTTCGCTTCCGTCTTGTGAGTAACTTTAAACTGGCCCAGGGTATTAAAGAACAATTTTGACTTTAAAACACAGCGCCTGGAATGCCTACTTTGGCTCATATCTCCAAGTCGTTCACCGGCTCGACATCACCTCGGCTAACTATGTCCTCAACGCCTTTTCCCTCACCTCTGCCATCTTTGGTCCTATCATCGGATGGTGAGTTTTCCACTATCCGTTCCTGAGTTCCCAAACTCTGACCCCCTCGCAGGTTGATCAGCTATACCGGAGAGTTCAAGTGGACCGCCTACTCAGGCGTTCCCATCATGCTCCTCGGCACCGCTCTTCTAATTCCCTTCCGCCAGCCTTCCACTCACGTTGGTATTTTGACTATGACGCAAATCTTGAACGGCCTTGGTACTGGCATTTTTGCCACCTGTGGCCAAATTGCCGTCATGAGCCCCGTTACGCACCAGCAGATTGCTGTCGTCATCGCGCTATGGGGAATGTTTGGGTCAATCGGCGCTGGTATTGGTCTTGCTGTTGCTGGAGCCATCTGGAACAACGTACTCCCCAAAGAGCTCTACAACAGACTTCCCGAAGAGAGCAAGAACATGACTGCGACTATCTTTGGCGACATGGTTATCCAAATGTCCTATGAGGACGGCACTCTTGAGCGCGAGGCTATTGTTGGTGCTTATGCAGATGTGCAGCGAAAGATGGTCATCGCGGGAGCTGCGTTGGTTCCTCTCTGCCTTGCTTCCATCTGGATTTGGAGGAACATCAATATCAAGAAGGTTGAGGAGGAGAAGGGTGTTCAAACTAAGGGCAACGTGTGGTAGATGCGGAGATCAGTTATTCAGGCCATCTTTGTGTTTACTATTTCCGACAGTTTGAGGTAGATGACCTTGGATATCCTATCAGTAGTCAACCACTAAAATTGAAGTCATCATCATCACCGAGCAGGCATGAAGCTGACATCCCCACTGCTTTGGCCCCCATTTGATACGTGGAGTTAGTGTCAGCCTTTTTTTTTTTTTCTATGACATAAATATGCAGTGGTCCCTGTCTCCGTATGCAATGATTATCGCACCTTTTTTCCCTTTCTATAATTGAGCCCTACAAATCCTGCACGGATGTGGACATTTCTCCACCGTTCTGGGAAAGCACAACGGAACATTGCGAAGCTATGCTGCCCACCCTCCGTCATCGACTTCTACCAATTCAAAATGCCGGCTCACCCCTGTTATCAAATCTTATAAGAAGTCTACCCTCACGCCCAGGTGGACAATTTGCGAGACCAATCGTTTCTAGCCAGTCCAACGATGACAAAAACGACGAGAAGTCTGAGTCATCATGGCGTCGATTCTGGAGTGGTTTGCGATCCACCCCTGCGGAATTCATTGCCCTGGGTCTCTATGTAGCATATGATTTTGGCAGTGGATACTACATCGGCCGCTACAAAGCGAAAGCGAGGTTTTCCAGTAACAGCTACGCTTGGATGCCCTGGAGCGGCGAGGATACGGGTGAGAAAGATGATGAAGCCGCCCGTGAGGAATCGACACAGCCGATTTTGGAGGGCGGCTATACACCACTGCGGCGGTCATTCGAAATAAGACTTCTGGCTATCCACCCAGGCGAAGGCGATTGTCAGGTTGAATGCAGCCTGCGACATCGAAAATTGAGAGGGAATCTCCAATACGAAGCTCTTTCATACGTCTGGGGTGACGCGACTAAAATCTCTGAGGTCGTCTGTGACGGAAACCCGAGAGAAGTAAGAGGAAATCTCTATGACGCACTGAAACAACTTCGAGAGCCCGACCAGGAACGGTTTGTTTGGGTTGATCAGCTCTGTATCAATCAAGAAGACAATGCGGAAAAGACTCAGCAAGTCCGCATTATGGGAGAGATCTACTCTCGAGCACAGCGAGTCTTGATTTGGCTGGGTAAAGATGTCGAGATGGAAAAAAGTCTGAACCTCTTGCTCAAGACCTTCAATAATCGGGGTGGGCTGGATGTGCGCGGGATCAACTGGGACCCGGTGCTGCATGTTTTCTCAAACCAGTGGTTTCACAGGGTTTGGTGCATTCAGGAACTTGTCCTGTCCAAGACACCGGTTCTTGTAAGCGGCAATTCAACGGTGTCGTGGGAGAACTTTGTCATGGCAGGGCGATGGGTTCGCAAACAGTTGTCCCTCTCAGACAATGGTGGGCGATATGCGAGGACTCTCGAACACTTGGATGTCCTTCAAACTATGCGTGACGCCCGAAAGAAGACTCATTGGAGAGAAAGACACACATTACTGCAGCTCCTTTTCCTGACGAGAGGATTCCAAGCTACTGATCCCCGAGACAAGATCTTTGCCCTCGTCGGCCTGGCGGGAGACGTCATGTCCTCAGACTGGGAGGTCACTCCAAACTACGATCTTTCATTGCCAGAAGTCTATCGAAGATTTGCGCTGTGGCACTTGACCCGGAAGCAGCAGATAGAGATATTCTCTTTTGGAGTTGATAAAGATCTTCAGCCAACAAAAGATCTGGAAGACTTGCCATCCTGGGTTCCAGATCTGACAAGACCCGATCTGGCAGCGCCTTTACCCAAGCTGGAGTACCTCTCCGTCCACTACATTGACATCAGATACGATATAATGAAGGAGTTCAACTTGCGGAGGGGACATTTCAAAGCTGGCACCAAGGTCTATCATGCGGATCTGAGACTTCCGTGGTGGGGCATGGGTCGTCGCTCTCACTTTGAGCCGCCTCGCATTGCTTTCACAGAGGGCACAAATGTCATACATCTCTTGGGCACAGAAATCGGCACGTTGAAGACGATTGGGCAGTTGATTGACGAAACTAGGCCTGCGTCACAACCAGTTCTAAACTGGCATTTTGGAATCGACCCCGACCGTTTTCTACGCATAGGCCAGTGGCTCCGCGACTCGTGGAGGCTTGTGGCCGCCGAGACTGGAGGGAGCAAACATGAAGTACCGGACGAGGTGTTCGAGGCCGCATGGAGAACCATGATATGCGACATGACGAGCACCGGTCATGCTGTCAACAGCCGAATATATAGACGCTCGTCTCGGGAGGTTTATGATTCATTTTGTGAATACGAGTTGAAGAAAGAATACGAAGAAGCGATTAGGGGAGCCTGGGACACTCCTACTGTTTGCAAGCCACAAGATGATGCTGAACCCCACGCAGCAACAGCCGCAGGAGGAGCGGCGAATGATGCCATCGACCGGAAGAAAATTGAAGGTAGCCTGGAAAAGCAACTGCGGATTCAAATGACAACCAATAAGTGGTACCAGGCCAGGAGATTTGGCATCACGACATCTGGAGACTTTGCAGCAGTGCCCAAAGCGGCTCGCCAGGGAGACATTATATGCGTTTTCAACGGTGGAAGAGTCCCATACGTTCTTCGACCAGGTAAGCAGGGATACTACCAGCTCGTGGGGGAGTGCTACGTGCACGGAATGATGGGGGGAGAGGTGAAGGACAAGTTTCCAAGGGCCGATCACGAGAAAAGTTTTGCGATTCGGTGAGGATTCGAGTGAATATGGCTGGTGCGAGTAATCAAGTTCAAGGTGAATGACATGTAAGTGGGAGTTATTATAAGAATAGAAGTCGCCTGTGATGATTCTATGGCTTCGCAATAAATAGTCTATCGTTTTGCCCAGACGTCTCATCACTCCAAGCAAGTTTTTTTTCTTTCTCACATTGACGTTAGATTGACGGAAGGAGAATACTATATCGTAATCTGCGCCGCCCCTCTCATTTAAAGTCTATATCCAACAAATGTCTCTTCAGGTGAGCAATTTCCTCTCTGCCTAACAAGCCCTCGTATCTAACAAGCCCTCCTAGCATCTTCCGTCTGACCAGTGCGCAAAGTCCGCTCCGCAGGCCAATCTCATGCCAACATGGGACGACCAAGAAACTCCGCTCCGCAGCCTAAACTCTATCTCAACAGGGGGCAGTCGCATGAAACCCCGCAGAGTGTAAGTTATGCGAAAGCGAGAACAAAGGTAGAAAACGATAAATGATCCGCGAACGCCGCTTACGAATCATTGTTGACATCTTTCCCAATATTTGTTCGTTTTATGCGCTTGGTTCCTTTAAGCTATTGATGACCATGGCCGACACCATGCAAGCTTGGCAGTACTCAGCTGTTACAGGGAAGGTGGAGGACAGCATTTCGGTCAACGACATTCTGAAGCCGACCGCAGCCTCTCTTGCCAAAGGGCAGCTCATTGTACAAGTCATCACCGCGGCTATCAATCCTGTCGACTACAAACTGCCGGAAGCGGGATTCATCGGGCGCATGATGATCCCACGCCCCGCGACTGTAGGCCTGGACTTTTGTGGTCGCGTCGTTGCTAAACATCCTTCAAGCAACGCCTTTGAGGAGGGGCAACTTGTTTTCGGCGCATACACTTCTTTCACCGGAGCGGGCACGCTGTCTCAACAAATTGTCGTTCCGGAGAAGTTCTGTGCTCTTCTGCCGCCTGGTGTTGACCCAGACCATGGCGCAGCTGTTGGGACGGCCGCTACAACAGCCTACCAATCCCTTATGCCTGACACTTTGAAGCCTGGGGCGAAGATATTCATCAATGGAGGAAGCGGTGGTATAGGCACCTGGGCAATTCAGTTCGCAAAGGCCCTGGGTGCTGAAGTCACCGTCACCTGCTCGACTGCGAATGTGGAGCTATGCCGACAACTTGGAGCCGACGAAGTCATCGATTACAAAACAGTGGATCTCATCCCCAGTCTCAAGGAGAAGACTCATGACTTCGATCTCGTCATCGACAATGTTGGGAAGGATGATGAACTATTCAACATACGCGAAGGGCTTTTGAAGCCTACAGGGACCTTTGTGCAAGTCGGTATACCCGCCGTCGAGTTTTCACAGACTATCTCGACTGTCAAAAAGACAATATGGCCATCCATACGCGGAGGCAGGAAATATTACTTTGTCAACATGAAGAACAACACCGAGTTTTTCACTCGGATCGGACAATGGATGGACGAGGGCAAGGCGAAGGCCGTGATTGATACGGCATACAAGTGGGAGGATGTCCCTTTGGCATTTCGAAAATTGAGGGAAGGACATGTGAGGGGGAAATTAGTTATTCACGTCGCGACAGAGCTTAACTGAGCAAGTGCGTTTGCGTTGTAAGGAATATTTTCATTGGAATGTATATTAGCTTGCGTCAATGAAGCAGGCTGGCTCCTCGAAATGCAAAGTCTTAATTTTTTTTATGTCTTGATATTGTTGCATCGCTGAACCACATTATTAATCAGGCTAACGTATCCGTTTTTTGCATGGTCATCTGTCTCTAGACTAAACTTCAAAATGAGTGAGTAAACAAAGCCTTTTTTTGTGATGGCGAACAATATTCATTGTTGTTGATTTCTGACCAATACCATCGCGTAAGATAAGATGCGCATCGTCGCCTGCATTCTGCCTCGTTGGTTGGCAGAACTGCACCACATGAGGGGTTACGGAGGGCCTCCCGCAGCAAGGCGCATTGGTTCGCCTGATATGATGTACAGGTACCTGTTAGCCGTTGCTATTCGTACATTCGTTTGCTTGCGACTAGGAGCACATTAAAGTACCAGTGAACTATTCAGTCGTCATGTCAGGTCTTGCTGCCTGATCACGCGCAGTGCATTGCGTAGTTGTCCACCTACATAAGAAGAGTAGATTCCCCTCATTTCTTGCAAGCTCTCCTTATCGTTTCCCTACCGGATTAAATTCATCTCAAGATGGGTAACCTTTTCTCAACTCAGACTCCTGAGCGGCCTCGGGAACCGGAGTACGAGCAGTGGGACCAAGTGCGTGCGTACCAACAACCAGCGTACGCGGCAAGGGTCCCAGTGCGTGAATATCGGCGACCAGCGAATGAGGCCAGAATTCCAATCCGCGAGTATCAACAGATACCAGCCGCACCGAATTACGAATCTGCCATTGAAACGCCATGCGGTCCATGTCAAGTATATGGCCGCCCTGCCTGCTCACGGAAAGGCGCTTGTGAGTTGGCGAACAGAACGTTTGCTCATTCTGCTTCGTTAGGAAAGTCTCGGAAGCCGTGTCACTTCTTTGCTAGAGGCTATTGCAAGAAAGGCGATGCATGCAGCTTCTCTCACGCCTCAGCGAGTGAGAGAGAGATGGAAGGGGGATTGGATGACAATACGGTGCGCTAGCTGGTTTCGTCTTGGAATTTGCCGTAAACTGACCGTTTCGCTCTATAGGATGATGAATCGATTGAAGATTGGACCCGTGAGCTTGGAGGAGCCTGGGTTCAGTTCAGTGATGGTGCAACTACCACCAAAGTCTCTCTTCCTTCAGACTTCTCAGCTATTCGCATCAGCAATCTACCAACTAGGAGTTCGGTTGCAGACGTTGTCGGGTTACTTTCAGATGTGAGCTTGGTCATATCCGCAGGCGCGGTGCGACTCATGACTCCTCCGGACTCCAGCACCTGCACCGCAATTATCAAGGTGGAAGACCCAAAGTTCGCCAAAACCGCGTGCGCTAGACTGGCCACTTGCATCACGCTCAAAAACGTCAAAGTTGCCTCAATTCCAGTCCCAGTTCCTGCGGGCTCAAACTTCCACCAGGTTGATTGCAGGCAAGTCCACTGCTCCTGGCATCGACCAACTCGGACGGCTTCCCTCATCTTCGGAAACAAACCAATGGCAGATCAAGTATTTCAAAAGTTTTCCAGCGGAAAATCTAAGGTCCTTGGGTCCAAAGTTGCAGCATACCGACCCATCACTCAACCACCTGACGAGCAAGGCGGGAAAATTTGGCTGGTCAAGTTGACGGGCTTGCCAGAGACCACCGAAAAGGACGACATTACAAAAGCTATTCCCGCATCGTGCAGGCCGCGCCAAACCGAAATAGGAGAGTTGAACTACGTCACCGACATGGAAGTGGACTCAACGCTCATCATGTCAATGTTGTACGAGTTTGGACCTCTGGAGCGGTGGCAGGTCTCCAACAGTTCTCAAGGGAAGCGGGTCAAAGCCCATGCCACCTTCTTCGAAGAACCACACGCCCGAGATGCTGCATCTTCACTGGACAGGAAGCCATTGCCATTCTGCACCACTGGAAAGCTGTTCGCCAAGCTCATTACCTCGGTCAAGTTCAAAGTGTCGACTAGAGTGTATGAAGTTGTCAAGAACCGAATCGAGCTACACAAGGACGGGTGGGAACGCCAGTACATACGATTCTTCGCATTTCCGCCCAAGAGCTTTTCTTGTATCTTGAAACTGGAAGGCGAGGACCGGGAGTTGGTGGCACAGGCCCAATCGGATCTCGAAAAAATCGTTGCGGGCCAAGTCCTTACAAAGGAGGGCAAGAAGCTCTGGTACGCTGACTTCAGAATCAGCGGATTTGAATACAAGAAGCTCAAGAAGATCGAGAAAAACTTGGGTGTGGTCATCATCCGCGACGTGCGGTCAGCGCAATTTCGTGTTTTCGGCCCTGAAGAAAACTACGCCCAAGCGGCAGACGCATTGCACACACTCATCGAAGATGTGACGTCAAAAAGTCATTCTATCTTACTTGAACTTGGAGAGGAGATGAAATGGGCCGTTGAAGGAGGCTTCAACGTTCTGAATGCACAGCTGGGGCAAGACAAAGCCGTTTTTGACGTTCCTTCGAGACGCATGGTTATTCGTGGTTCCGACGAAGATTTCGCCCTGGCAAAGCTCATTATAGCCCGCAGGCAAACACGGCTGATCAAAAAGGTCTACAATGCCCTCACGGATTGTCCGATCTGCACCTGCGAAGCAGAGGAGCCAGTCCACACGTCTTGCAATCACGTCTACTGTGGCGTCTGTTTCGTCAATATGTGTCAGGCAGAAGCATCAGGGTCCGGCGAGTTTCGAATCACTTGCGAAGGAGACTCTGGAAATTGTGGAAAACCCTTGCGTCTGACGGAGATTCAAAATATTCTTCTCGCAGAGACATTCGAAGAGGTTCTCCAGGCATCCTTCGCTTCGTATGTTCGCCAGCACCCAGCCCAGTTCAGGTACTGCTCAACACCAGACTGCAGCCAAATCTATCGCGTCATCTCTGGGCCCACGACATCGCCCATGACGTTCACCTGTGGAAAGTGCTTAGCATCCATATGCAGGAGCTGCCATGTGTCACACACGGGGAAAACGTGTGCCGAGCACAAAGGAGACGCGTCTGGCGGCCATGAGGCTTTCGCCAAAGTCAAGGATGAGCTGGGCATTAAAGATTGTCCCGAATGTGGTACATCGATCGAAAAGATAGATGGATGTAATCACATGAAATGCGATGGGTGTAAAACCCACCTTTGTTGGATATGCTTGGCAACATTCAAAGACGGCAAGTTATGCTATGGTCACATGAACAAGCTGCATGGAGGATTCTACACCTAGTAGTGGTATGGGGGGGAGAGGATATTGAGAAATTTGTGGCAACATGGGCGTTCCTAACTCAGTACCCTATTTTTTATCTAACAAAAAAATGTGGTTTTTCTTCCAGAGAAAGCCCATCTTTTTCAATCAAGAGGCTGAATACGGTCGTCGATTCGACGGGTAAGTTAGGGGGACCCGTACCTAGTAGACAACAAGTGCGAGACCTCGTTCGAATGCTGGTTGCATTTAAAGTATGATATCGGGAATGCTTTCTCTCGATCTCATTAACTAAGGACTCGGCTTCCAGATTCGCTCATAAACAATGATCTGGGTTCCCAGCTGGATTCCCCCACCACGTTGGGAATGGTCGCTCCTGCCCGTTCGCGCCAAAAACAGCGAAAGAGAGGATGAATATGACGATTTGAGAGCCGCCGTCCAGAGCAGCGCCAATCAAATAATTATACCTGTTGTATATCTGTGGATACCGACGCCGTAACCATAACTGCGAAAATACTCCCACGGCGATCGACGACCAAATCCACGAGGTATTTCCATGATATCTTCTGCCGGCAAAGGCCGCAACTAATGCCGTATTGAGTGGCCATCTGCGCAGACGAGGACACAACTTAATGAGAGACCAATGCATGACTGGCAGGGCTAGACCGATGACGATGCCAAGAGGGACAATGAGATACCGTCCATTGGTGCCATACATCTGTTTTGCTAGTGCCCACGTAATCGCTTGAGAATTAAGGCTCTGTATGGTAGATCCGCTCCAAACGTTGTTCCCAATAGGATCCAGCAAAATTTCCCGCTGGTTGCTCACAATCGTAGTCATGACGATATAATTGAAAGCGGCTCCTAGCAAGCTCGCGTATACTTGTGTGCCAAACATCACACGATGAGGCACTTTGGTGTATTGGCCGACTTTAAGCCAGGTGGCTAAGTTGACGGCGAGAAGAATCACCTGATGGGACCAACTGGCGAAGTATAGATTTGCCAAAGGACGACCGGGATGAATAACGCCCGCTACCATCTTTGACAGCTGGTTAGTCGACACACCAGTTCCATAGAGTCCGTAGAGGATACAAGAGAATGGGGCAATAAACCCCCCAAGAAGCAGGGCGACGATGTAGCCCCAAACAGGAAGAGTGGTGTCGCCTTGAATGTTCACCACCAAGCCGGCTAAGAAGCACAGCGCGAAAAGCACCACGTACCACCACATCGGGACCTCTTTATACTTGAGCATGCCTTGGTAGTGTTCGTCGGGTTGGGTTCTGCTGCGTGCCTGCTTCCATGATAGGATCATGTCCTTGCCGAAGAATATTACGACATGTGTTATCAGTGCCCCGATGGCCAGGTTCATGGTGAAATAACCCCAGACTGTACTTGAGGTCATGTAAGGAAGGCCAATTTCTTCTAGCTTGGCATCGTCAATGGTACCATTGTTGTTGAAGATCGATGTCGTTGATATAACAGTGCCATTTTTCATGAAGAGAGATGTCGACATGAAGGGGAAGTTCTTTGCTTCCCATGCGTTTCCGTAATACAGCCCAAGCATTGCGATGTACCAAAACACATATCCGATCCAGGCGTTCAACTGTTGCTTGAGAGGTAGCGAGAGGTATGAGCTCTGGATGTACTGCCAGTCCAAAGAAAAGTTGAAGAGACCCAAGCCCTCGTTGGAGGATGCTCCTCCAAATATCGTAGAGAAAACAGTGCGAGTGTGCTGCGGGGCATTCATGGACGCAAGACAAAATACTGATATGCCCCCGAACCATGTCACGACATAGGCCGGGAAGAGTTCCCACACTGCAGCAAAGCCAAGTGCCCAGCCAAACTTTATAAGACGACCGCGGTTTGCGCGTTGATCGAAGTGGAGGTTCTGGTAGAGCACGACTTGAGGCAGTGTTGACCAGTATACCATCTCGGATGGATAGACGATCAGTGGCCGTAAAACACCCGCCAAAACGAACCCGCAAAGGGAGATTGAAAAGGTTGCCAGAATCGCGGTGGAGGCGGAAACGGCTCGATCGTAAAAGAGCCGCTCGACAGCGTAAATCTCGACTCCGGATAAGCCGTTATTTCCAGATGAGGCAATGAGTGACGCGACGACATGTTCCTTGATACCAAACCGCTGGCCGGAATTGAGAAAACGGAGCGTTTTTTGTAGCCATGGCCGCTTGAATCGTTCCGGGTGGGGTGTTGAGATGGCCCAGGCTTGACCAAAGATATAGACCATGACTTTTAAAGGATGAGCACAATAGCGTCGAAAGGGTTGATTTGAGAAAATACTGACGCTGCAAAAAGACTGCCGAAACGTGCATTTGGGTTGGCTTGAACGCGTACAACATCGTGATGACGCTAGAAAGAGTGGTAAAGAAGGTGCCTAAGGCGATTGACCGGAATGTCAATGATGGACCCCCATCATCTCTGGTTGATACCAAGAATTTCGATACGTCGGCCCCTAGAGAGATCGATCAGCAACAGCAACAAGTCCGAATGAGTAAGTGCAAAAGTTACCATTTCGAATGACGGGGTGTCCTTTCACGTAAACGACATCATCGTCGCGTAAAGTATCAGTGGAATCATCAGGATCTGTTTCGCGAGGCAAAGCACTCCCTGCGGTGTTTTTGTTGCCAATAGTTGCATATCCCGCTAGGCCAGTTTTCTTCTGGAAGTCGGAATCCAGATCATCTTCCCCGATCAGCGGGACATGTTCTGCACCCGCCATTTGATTGGCCTCGTACGAAGACGAAGTAAGCGAGGGAGTCTAGTTGTACAGTGACCTAAGGGAAAATAAGGAAACATCAGTTCTTGTCACTCGCTTTCTCCCTTCCATTAATTATTCGCGTTTCTGGTGGATCAAGCGACCATTTGCGTCATTATCCCACCAAATTCCGTAGCCCTGGCCTGTCCACTAACGTGTCAGCATTCTCATTGAAATAGTGGAGTCTTAGACTTACGACAGCCTCATTGAGTTCAATTATCCGTCTCACTCTGGAAGGTGTGATTACGGTCCGCATTTGCCTGCCGATCAGCAATAACTTCGTATTGTTTCAACCTGTAGACGCGCCCCTCGATGAAACTGTTCCACACTGAGTTCCTTCGACCAAACCACTATTGTGACTTTTCGCATCCTAAGATGATCTGCCCGACGATTTTGGGAAAGTATAGATCTCGCATTGATTCGTACGGTAATCTGCTTCGTTCAAATTTAATTCTCAAGGACTAGCCATCTGAATCGTATAAAAGCTGATAAACGACAATTGACCCATAGTGTAGTATTGTGCTCGTTTTGGTAAAATGTAACCGGGACTTTGGGCTCGTATTTCGCAGTTGAGAGATGTCTCTTCGAAGATGGGTGTAGCATGCCACGACAAAGGTAGCCTGTTAAAAAATCGATGCTGATTAGGCACCACGAAAAATTGTCTTCCAGTTGCCATTTATCACAGCCTATTTTATTTGGAGTACCAGGTGGGTTTAACTCCTGAGTTGTTTCCACCATAGATGTGGACAAGATTGGCGTTGTAGCGAGTGCACTCAACCATGCCGATACTACACGAGGTTTGACTACTTAGGCTTCGTCATTATAATTCAAACAACCCTTCCGATTACATCGCATGAAATTGACTTAGCTGTGATCACCCCTTGCCCCACGCCTATATAGTGAGAGTTGGCATTTTTAATATCGTATGCTGATGAACGCAAATGAGCCGCGTGGCATACTTGGAAGGCCCTAAGCCGTGTTCAACACGGAGAAGTTGTTAGACGAATTGGTTCTGATTGACTCAAATTTATGATGATTCAGTGAAGATAGAGAAATCAGAAAACGGCGAAACCATTGCCAGAACGGTGATCCACATGTATGTTTCGGAACGGCGAGTGAATGTTCATTTCATCATGGAATATCCTGCTTTAAATGTCACAGTAGGGAACCAAATTTAGTCAACTTACCCTACAGAAGACATTTCCGTGAGGGTGTCAGGGTCAGCTGAATTGTCTGTCCGTTCCGTCAAGGGTGGGTTGCTGCTGCCACAGAGGGAATGCCAGGGTAAAACAAGCAATTCACGGTTCAGCGAGGGTAGGAGAGTAAGATATTCGATTAGTACTGTCAATTACTTTATTCGTGCTGGCATGATATCTATTTATTCTACATGATTTGAGTTAATTCTTTTCATTCATCCAAAGACCATCATCATCTGATACGAGGTTTGCATATCTCACGTTCGTCTTGTTTGGAGGTCCGTGACTCATCCCCAAATTGACTCAAGGTCTGACTCACAACCGGCCACAAATGGATCCGTACCCCTCGAAATTGAGACACAACATGCGACTGCACAGGACTGCCTTACTTTCCCTATTGTCGGATTTCGATGATGCTGATGACTGAGTGAGGGATGAGTCACATCAATGTGAGTCTGAATTTGGCGTCAGCTTCACCAGTCACATCGTTTAGCGTTATTGCAGTGACAAGGAGTCATCCGATGCGCACATACGCGCAAGGTTCGAAGAACTTTTCTAATTGATACACTTGACCAACACTCCCAATAGAATTACGTCTTGAGGGTAGTCAATTTTCCATCAAGAGCTCGACTACAGTGATGCATCAACCATCGGTAACTAAAAAACAGTCAGGGACAATGACAATCTCGAGTCGTGAGATCAACACTCAACCTATCAATAGATTGTGTCTTAGAGATCTCAGAAACTTTCGCTTCGACTGCCTCGGTACTCATATTCAAGCCACTAGACGTTTCACAGCATAAGTCAGACCTGCATCTGGATTTTGAAAGGGTGTGTGTAGGGTAAGGTAATCGGAACTGATGATTCTAGGTCACCAAATCCGGCCTATGAGTGTCTACGCGTTGAAGCGAAGAAAATTCAATCGTGTGCTTGAGAAACCCAACTTCGTCTCCTCTGAATTGGATAGACCAGACAGAAGCCATGATTGTACGCTCCGTGTTTTCCCATCCTCAGCTAACTCACGTTACCCACTGATGACGTCAGCGTCGCCCTTTTGGAAGTAACCCACACGATGCTGTTACAACCCACACGCGGGCGCGCATTCTCATTATCATGCGTACAAGCTCCCCGAAAGAGCGTTCTGTCCACTTTCACCTACTATCTAGGATGTTCAAAGTAAAATCCCAACAAAATCACTATAAAGAGTCATGTCAGCGCTTGAGACGTCTAGCCCGCGCTAGATGCATATCAACATCGCTTACAAGGACCCATGCTAATCATATCCAAACCCGTCAGCAAAGCTTACTTTACTCCTCATGTTTCACAACATCAAAACTATTGACGTTGTGCTACTTGAGAAATGTACAGACGCGCTCTACTAGCCGGTGCGCTGCTGGTTGCAGTGCTTGCCGTTTTGTTTTCGCAAAATGACGTTCCCGAGCGCCCTCCGTATGTGCAAGGCAGAAACAAGACGGTGTTGTTCTTGGTGAACTCTGAGCCTGGCCTCGGAAATGCCCTCGTCGCGACAGCATCCTCAATGCTTGAAAATCACGCTGATGTCGAAGTCCATTTGGCTTCATTCCCAAAGCTCGGCAAAAGACTTGGCAGAATTTCAGAGTTCGCGCGCACTAAGACGCCGGAAGCCTCCGATATTATTTTCCACGAACTAGGGAGCCCATCTTTTGAGGATGCAGTCGCCAATGCCGGCAAGACAATGCTGAACATCCCTCACCCACCAGGTGCCGCTGGTATCGCCCAATTATGCAGAGATATGCCGCTCTGGATATCGCCTTGGACTGTCGAGGACCATATGGATATCTACAAAGACCTGAAAAAGGTTATTGATACGGTTGACCCTGCAGTGGTTGTCGTCGACACGTTGTTCCGTCCTGCATTTGACGCAACGCGAGACAGCAATCGTTACCACGTAATAATCACCCCGAACACAATAGTCGACAATTTCCTGGCAGACCAACCCTACGGCAGCATGTTTTGGAAGTACCCAGCGTAAGTCGATTCCCGATATGGGGAATCGGTGAGTGCAGATGAATCTAACCCGCACTCCAGTGTTGGCTCTGGTTTCGCGTTCCCAGTTCCCCTACGAAACATTCCCGAGAACATCTACCTCAACATGCGATTTATTTACAGCATTCTGAGGATGCCAGGCCTCGATGCTAAGAAGGCGGCACTCAGGGAGAACGGCCTGCTGGACCCAATCAACTTCTACAAGATGTACCGCCAGGATGTCCCCTGGATTACAATGACGACTGAAGACGCGACTATCCCTGTCGACTATGTCCCACCGAATGTCACCTGCGCTGGACCGATGGTGTTGACAGCAGCGCCAGCCGTTGAACAAGATCCCGATATGGTTGAGTGGCTGAAGAAATCTCCAACCGTGTTGATAAACTTGGGAAGTAGCGTGAGCGTAAGTCAATTTTGGAACCTCCCCCTATTCTGATACTTCTTGATGCCCAGACATATGTTTAAAAAATGGAAGAAAGAAATGATGGCAAGGAAGAGACTAATCGATAAATATCTAGTGGACACAAACAAAGGCAGCTATTATGGTGCAGGCTGTCGCAGCCGTCATGGAGAAGACTGATGTTCAGATCTTGTGGAAATTCGCTAAATATGGCGAGTATTCGGATGATGTCCTATCACCAGTCAAATCATACTTGGAAAGCGGGCGACTCAGAATGGAGAAATGGCTGACCATAGATCCTACGTCTCTCCTAGAGACAGGCTACTTCGTCGCCTCCATTCACCATGGCGGATCAAACTGCTACCACGAGGCGATTGTGTGAGTTTTGACTTGCCAGGTTGAGCATCGAGATGGCTTTACTAACCCTATTGTAGTGCCGGAGTTCCTCAAATCGTCCTGCCCCAGTGGGCCGATCTATATGGCTTTGCTGCACTCGCAGAAACAATCGGCGTTGGCGTTTGGGCTTGCCGAGACACGAGTCCTGACTGGACAGTGGATAGCCTTAGACAAGCGATGCTTAAGGTGGTGGACGGCGGCGAGGCGAGCAGATCCATGCTCGACACCGCTAAGCAGCTAGGCGCGAAGGTTCAAGCTCGTGGTAAGGGGCGGGATATTGCGGCTAGCATTGTGGCAAAGATGGCTTACGCTGGGAAGTGATGGGATGGGCTGGTAACTGGTAGATTTCACTGCACAATGATGGTGAACCACCATCAATGTTGAACGTGAATTAGCTCAGGCTAGGAGTCATCGGGTATTAGATAAGAACGTGATACTGCCACTTATCAATCGATCTCGGAAAACGGTATCCTTCTTAGAGCTGAGGTTCTATAGGCGTCAAAGAAGTAGCTTCCGTAACCCAATTTGACATGATGGAGGCATGGACCGAACCTCGCTTTCACCCAGGATGCCGGGACCACCAGGGCAGTTATCTGAGGTGGACTGACTCAGGCCAGTTAGGAAACAGCATGATTGCATGACATGTATCAACTGAGCCTAGTGGTCGGAAGATACTTTTTGATCCGAGGCCCGTGTGGTCCTCTAAACGCCGAGTAGCAAGGGATGTGGAATTGAATCCCGACGCCACATGATCGAGTTGCGGAGATTTACAAATAACCAGTCGGGGCTAATGGCATTTGAATGACGCGTATCGCGGTTCTAGCCACGCAGGAACCACCTCATGTGGTAAGGAATCAAAGGCTTGCTTTATCTATTTTATGGATATCTACTGATCGTCGTCGCGACTTGACTCGCTGTGCCGATAAAGAATTTGCTTGGCTCGCTGGGGAAGGTCTTGGCAACTCCATCTTTTTCTTCGCAGCTGCTCAACTGGGTTTAAGACGGGGCGGGGGAATGGCACCATGATCCTGGCGCAGTTACATTGTCTGCGGCTTCTCACTGTAGATACGTAATCGGTTCGTCGGCGCTAGGTGTAACTTATCAGACGGTGAAAGCTAGTGATGGTGACGTCGATGGGTTTAAATAGAGATGTTTAAGTCGTTGCCCATAATGAGTTGCAAACTTAGGCGACTTCATCACGCTTTGTAGCCATCATGGTTTCTCATTGGGTGTTAGCGGCGACCTTGCTTCCAATAGGTCTCACAGCTGCGTTGGGGTACGCCGACAACCAGGTGGCGGTGGTCAAAGACAGCGATGCTGCCTCGAGCCATTTCCCAGATCTCGACGATGTCAAGCTTTATTCCCCGGCTTTCATTGCTTCAGACTCTATTCCCGCCGGATTTAAGAATGGAACAAGTGGACCAACCGATATTTCTACCATGGGCAAGTAGATTGAATCTCGACACACATGGCCATTGCTAACTCGTCTAGACTACTTCCTTCGCACACTTGCCGATAGGAATGATTGGATGACGTATCACAGCCCCGACTTCAAATCCGAGGAGGGCCGCACAATCCCATACGTTTTCTTGACCTCGTCTACCACGCCAGAGTCTGCCAACGCTACCTTGCCTCAGAAGGTCCGTGTTTGGTTGCAAGGCGGCGTCCACGGAAACGAGCCTGCAGGGGATCAAGGCCTTCTTGCATTATTGGGCAAGCTTGATGCCAACGCCACATGGGCATCCGAAATTTTGAAAAAGCTTGACATCATGATGCTGCCGAGATACAATCCTGATGGAGTTGCCTACTTTCAGCGATATCTCGCTACGAATCTCGATCCCAACCGGGACCACACCAAACTTGCTTCACAACAAACGCGAGACATTAAAAAGCTGGTTATGGGATTTGCGCCGCATGTTGGTGTGGACTGTCACGAGTATAGTGCCAATCGCGCCTATGGAGAACACAGCCAACTGGTAATTCCAGCTGATGGTCTCTTCTCAGCCATGAAGAACCTCAACATTCACAGCGACATCCGGGAAATGGCAGAAGGCGTCTTCGCTCCTCGAATCGAAGCCGCAATGGAGAGCCGTGGTCTGCGCTGGGCTCCATATGTCACTGGAACACCAGGAACTGCCCCCATCGTCTTGACAGAGACTGGCAGCGAGGCAAGGATAGGCGATACATCTGTGGCATTAAACCAGGCCATCATGTTCTTGACCGAGACGCGGGGCATTATGCTCGCGGATCAACACTTCCAACGACGTGTTGCTACTGGGCTGACGATGGTCGAGACTATCATTCAGACGGCCGCAGACTTAGCTGATGAGGTGTACGAGACTGTTGAAGGTGCTCGCGCCAAGTTCATCGCGAGCGACGATGACATCGTCATAACCGACTATCCCAGGTCTACAAACATCACATGGACGTTCTTAGACCTGGAATCGAGTGAACTGGTCGACACACAAGTCGAGTTCTTCAACACCACGCCCATGGTAGCGAACCTTACTCGCACTCGCCCAGAAGCATACCTTATCCCCCGCGCGTGGGGTCACGTTGCGTCCCGCCTGGAGGCTGCTGGCGTGGAAATTGAGACGCTAAAGTTTGCTTTCACCGGCGAAGTCGAAGCTCTAAATATCACCAGCTCAGTTTTAGGAACCGCTGGGTACGAAGGAGTGGCGCTGAACACTGTAACGACCGAGACTTTGCAAAAGGAGGTCCGCGTGCCGGCGGGCAGTTTTTGGGTTAGCACGAGGCAGAAGAACGCGGCTCATGCGTTTGTCACGCTGGAGCCTGAGGGAGTAGATTCATATGCATCCTTTGCTGTTATTCCTGTGAGTGTGGGTGATGAGTACCCAGTATATCGGGTCATGGCTTGAGCAATGCATGCTCCAGTCACGGATGATCTGCCAACGCGGCTCAATTTAGCTACGGATGAGGGGAGATCCAAACTTAGCCACTGATACACAATGAATTCGTAGACCTACTGCTCATGAGAACCCAATCTTCTTTTTACAGACAGTTTCAATTCTTCAAAAGGCTCCGATGCCTCTTTGTCACGTATCTTCTCCGACCCGGAATACGGATTCGCGGCGTTGTCCCTCCATGATGTTACTCCCATCTAGTGTTGGTAGATGATTGATCGTAATATGGGTCGTTTTGAGGTCAATCGGTTTTACTTTGTAAGAAAAAGGTTCTTGCCAATGTTGCATCGGATTTTGGGGGTATCAAGGTTCGCCACTGCGCGAGCTTAGCCATCCCGTGATCCCAGCCCGCGACCATCATCATTGAAACCTAATTATTTCTCTTTCATAAAGGGGCCAATTTTCCTGTCCTTGATTAGTATTCCAGTGTCAACTTACAACAGCTGTCGCGCTCCTTCCTAAAAAAAATACCTACTTGGATACGGCATGGCTTCTTCAAAACCCGACCCAGCCCACAGTTTCGTGGGGCCACAACGCCAGCTCGATGACTCCATTCAAGACGTGGAATCATGCGAGACACTACGTGATGAGCCGAGCTTGCCATATGTCAGTGATCCGGCAACTGCGACACCAGAGTCGTGGAAAAGTTCAAAATCCAATCTGCTGAAAGTTGTGGCGACATACTGGTCATTCATGATACTCGGCATGAACGATAGCTCTTATACTGTTAGTAACACGACAAGTGAGCACTTTTGACAGAACAAAACTGACCATCTTCTAGGTTCTTCTACCTAAGGTAACTATAATCGTCAGAAATGTAAGAAGTTTGCTGGGCTAACGATCGAGTAGCTGCAGGAATACTACCAAATATCCCATCTGGGAGCATCTGCTCTCTTCTTGTCACCCGTCATTGGTTTTATCATCAGCGCCCTGTTTACCAACTTCCTTCACTCGCATCTTGGGCGTCGCGGAGTAGCCATGCTTGCCGGCGCTTCGCAAGTTGTGGCATGCACAGTGGCATGCTTTCACCCGCCCTTCTATACGCTCATCCCCGTTTTCGCCCTTTTCGGGTTAAGTGCAGGGATCAAGACTCCGTCATGGGACTCTTTCATCGGCGGACTGGATCATCCTAATGAACTTCTTGGTTTACTGACCGGGTTTTACGGCCTCGGAGCGACATTGATGCCTCAGTTGGCTAGATGTCTGTTTGACAGAGGCTGGAAGTGGTTCATGCTATACTACTTCATGACTGGCTTAGTTGCCACCGATCTACTTCTTTCCACTTTCACCTTCAGAAGGGAAAACTCTACCACATATCGGGCATCTGCCACGCCTCCGGAAGACCCTGTCGTCGTCGAGCTTCATTCCCTTTCAGCCTCTGGCACCAGCCCAGAAAGCCCGATGGAAAATGGCGAGGACGCAGCATCACTCAAGCACGGCCTCACTACCCAGTGCTTCAAAAACGCGATTGTTATTCTCTGCGGCGTTTCCTTACAAATATGCCTTGGCTCCGAAGCGGCTTTGGGAATCTGGACCAAGAAATACATCTCTGAGGAGCGCCACGGTTCCGAGTTCGCATCTGACATGGCTGCCACTGGATTTTGGGCTGGCATTACGTTGGGACGGATGTGCCTTGGCTTCGTCACTGGCCACCTTTTCAAGTCTGAGATCCCTGCTGTTATGTGCTGTCTGGGTGCAGCCGCTATCCTGGAATTCATCTTCTGGTTCATGTCCAACGTCGGGCCTGCGATCATTGTCATAGGCACTATGGGTACATCGCTTCTTGCATATTTCTACGATGCCTAGGGCAGTCAAGAGCTAACATTATCACAATCTAGGTTTTTTCCTCGGTCCTCTGTATCCATGCGCCATTGCGTGCATCTGCAGGGCCGTACCAACCCATATGCGGACAGTCGCCATCGGAGTATGTGCCGCAATTGGCGCTGTAGGCGCGTACATTCTTCCTCTCGTTATGAGCGGAATAGTAGGGTCGTTAGGCATCATAGCCGTCCAGCCAGCTCTTTTTCTGTGCTTCTTTTTTTGTTTCTTCACATGGCTTATGATTCACGGCGTTCTTTCCGCTAGACCATAGGGTAACGAAAGGTAGACTAGAGTCACTAGCTAGAGTAATTAATGAGAAAACAAGCACCACAAGTAAGCCACTTAAATGGCATTCAAAAACACGGCCATTGATTTTATTTCAACTGGTCATGCATTTTCACGAGTAAAAAGAGTGCCAAATTAGATTCAGTGCACCGTGGCGTCTGCCGTGCTGTCTATATGCATGCAACTAGGTAGTTCTGGGTCAAGTCTACGAGGCATACAGTAATAGTGCGCCACCGTAATTGCATCTAGCTGAGCCTCAACCCCCAATAGCTAGTTTGGTGCGGCTGATGTTCTGCTTGGCATTTCATCTCATCCTGATGATCGGACAAACCTCTAAACCCATCAACCACGACACGGGGAACCCGGGCATCATCCCGCGATGGCTGCTGCTAAGCCAGCTGGCCTCGAGTCGCGGATCTCGGACCTTGTAGTCGAGTCGCGGATCGAAGCGGCCTGGGATCCCGAGGCCGAACAAACCACGCAGATCCGCACCGCCGTCGGCGTCTCGGCGCGCCGTCGGAGGTTGAAGTCAGAGGAGACGTGGAAGAGGAAGCGCATTCTCGGACGCGGCGCCTACGGGACTGTATGGTTGGAGGAGTGCATTGCTAGTTCTGGCCCGCGCCATGGGGAGTCGGATCTTCGTGCGATTAAGGAAATTCACAAGCGCCCTCATGTCTCCACTTCTGAATTCCACCGAGAACTCGAGGCTATAGCCAAGTTTTCCCACGACAGGTTCGCACACTGTTTTGTGAGATCGTTAGGATGGTTTCAGAACGACGAGAGCCTCTTCATTACAATGGAATATCTCAAGTACGGCGACCTGCAACAATACCTCACGAATCCTTTTCCCGAACCCGAGGCCCGGCAGATATCCCTGCAAGTCGTCGAAGCCCTGCAGCTGATGCATGAGAGCGGCTTTGCGCACAGAGACCTCAAACCTGGCAATATCCTGGTCTTCCAAAAGGGTCCCGCGTGGTGGGTCAAGATCGCAGACTTCGGCATTTCTAAGCGTGGCGTTGAAGCGTCCACGGTTCTACGGACCATGGAGATTGGCACTCGCGGCTTTATGGCCCCGGAAATCCTCGGCCTGTATTGCCCCGATGACTTTGACGAGGAGGCATTCGAGGCCGACGAAGCTGCTCACGACGCTTTGGCATACACGCCCGTCGTCGATCTGTGGGCGCTCGGCGAGATTACACATAGGATGTTGACACAGAAGCCGGCCTTTGAGACCCGTGGCAGGCTTTGGTCTTATGTAACCAAGGGCACCGCTTTTCCGGCGAGTGAGTTACAGGCTGTCGGGACGAGTGCGCAGGGCATTAGTTTCATCCAGGAAGCAATGGCTGCGTCGCCCAGGAAACGACTCACAGCGGTGACTGCCATGAGCCATGATTGGCTCGAGAACCATGAATTTCTAGACGAGACACGGAGCCGTTCCAGTGCAGAGAGGTAAGACTTCTCAATCGATAAACGCCAACTCTGTGCGGGTAATAACGTTGCCATTTTAGTGCACGAGAAATACCTCCTAGTGGCGTGACTTCCATTGACTATGAGCCATCTGCGCAGTGGACTGAGATAGCCCAAGAGCCCGAGTCAACGATGAAGCCCGGTGGGGATGAATCATTCACTCCAGCTACTCAAATGTCGGCAGCAGACAAAGTTGAAGCGATGGCACAGCAGAATGAAGATCCTTCCGCTTCCTCTACTATAGTCGCCGAAGACATTGCAAAAGTGAAAGCTCATCCTCAGATGTCAGCTGGACTGAATCCGAATGAAGACTTCTCTTCCCCCCTCTACATCCAGCCATCCGATATCTACCACGCCCAAATCCTCCACTACAATAAGCTCAATTCGCCCGATCGGGGAGGCGGTCCACAAACGCCACCGCTCTACCCCGTCCTTGCGGTCCCCCACAACCAACCCGCGTCTCAGTCTCGATCTTCTAGCAAGGTGTTTAGCACGCAACCGTCGCCAAGCTCTGTGGGAGTTGATGACATGCATCCCGATCCTTCCGTTTCACAGCGCCAGCCAGGGAGTCTCTCAGGCGAAGCGGAAGTGAAAGGTTTTCTAACATCTTCAGAGGCCGTTGCAGCAAACTTGTCCGAGCTAGCAATTGCCTCTCAAGGAGGCCAAGGAGTACACCCACCTTCGATCGATAGCATTCCAGAAGCCGCACAGGAAGAGTTCAGGAGTATGTACATCGAAACGGTCAAAATTAACAGCAATGACATCAAACTGACAACATGCTATTAGACATTTTTGCGCCAGCATTTGTTCAACCACCTGAAAACATGACAACCACCAGTGTCTCTCCAGTCCAGTCAAACAGTGGGAGCACTTCTGGTGAGTATCTAGCTGAGTTTCCAGAGATGAACCAGGCCAACGCCATTTGTGTCCTGCGGAATCCAGAATCTCAATACATGGCGGGAATGGATATTGTAGACGATGGGTTCGCAGATCCTACCGATACGTCTCGCTCTAGTTACCCCTATCTATTCGTCGAGTACAACATGGACGATTTCGACCACGACTCTCCTGAGGAGATGCGACTGTTGCACCGCATAGCGGAAAAGACAGCAAGGTCTCTGGGGCTCCCGGCCTACTGGGGTGTGCTGGGGCGGAAACGTAGCCCAGCTTCCATTCGAACCGGGACTCAGACCGTCAACGACATTGTGAAATTTTCGCAGCACTTTCTATTCATTTGCCGGAGCGAATTGAGCCACAGCATCAGAGGGCATACTCGAACTCGGCACCTTGGACGACACCTATGCAAGTGGTCCTCGCTCTTCGACAGCATCCCGGTGTTGGTTCCTGCGCTGGCTAAGTCCGAGTTTCATGTATATTCCGTCCACGAGGACGTGACTGAGATTGTCCTTCACCCAAGTATATCCCGAGCCGCCTTCGTCAATATGATGTGGAACGACAAGATTTCAAACGCGCCATCCGCCTTTCAGATCCTCTATAACAATGCAGAAAGGGACATACCTGCCCTTGGGAAGCTCGAGAAGACACTCTGCTTCATGAAGCTGCTCGCATGGGCTCAGGAATCTCCTTCTCTGCCATATGAGTATTTGGAAACAGTCAGAGACTACTGCGAACGGCGCGAACTCATTTACTTTCCTACACACTTATTCGATTCGTTCGTTGGTATATTCTTATCGAATCCCGATCTGAAATTACTCGAACGTTGGCTATGCATACCTCAGTCCAAGGATTATTCCGCCTGGGGAATTAAACACCTGTTGGGTGCACCATGGGAACTTACCGCAAAGATTGCTACATATTGTCAAGTGATTGGCTTAGAGAGCAGTGAGACTATCCAGTGTGAAGGTGGATGGGGACACGATCTCCATTTCTTTAATCCGAGCAAGAACAGGTCAGTCATAAGCGTCTTCAAGAAGCGGACTCCTGAGCAGAGATTCTCAGTGGCCTATGGAGCAATCAGTGTCGCAGATGTCCAAAAGTGGTTCCCGGGCTCCTCCAAAGCGGTAGGGTTTTCGCTGAACACGATGCTACAGAATCACTCTGCGTCCATGTTCATGTCTCACTGGACGCTGATTGATACCCATCTCCGCATGGTCACACATTTCCTGGCTTATAACAAGCCGACAAAGATCATCCTTTGCGGCAGAGATGGAGGAGATGTGGTTCGGGCCATGCTATGCAGTGGTGGAGCGGAAGACGTCATCAACGGCAGTGACACCACTATGCGCGTCAATCCGAGAAATATGCTGTTCCACAAGGAAAATGCTGTGCGAATCTACGGGGCTAACATGACTGGGGCTCGAAACTACATGGGGAGGTTTCGACTGTCGCTAAGCCCAGGCAATTCGAAAGAGACGGCAGAGCCGAGCCCGAGCATTGGGACTTCGTCAAGACGATCATTTGCACCTAGTTTTAGCTTCGATATGGAACGGGCCAAGGATAGGGTTATGGAACATTTCTTCGAGATATAAGGCGCATATCTTCTAATTTGAGGCTAAATACAAGCAAGTTGGAGCACATTGAGAAGTTTGGTGACCTATATGGAGAGCCACACGCCCCTCCATGTCAACGTTTCTTTGATAACACCAATGCACCCAGTTTGATGGAACATATTGAGAAGGTAGTTCCAGGACAAGTGTAGGATATGAGAATGAAACCCGTAGGAACTTAATCTTATTATTTTGGCCAAGGAGAATAGCTAAGCATAACTTTTGGAGGAATTCCTAGTAGTTCAAACAGATGCAGGCGCCGAGATAACTGAACAACCAAAAATGAAACACTATGACATTGACGCGTCGGTCATCGATGGGTCGAATGCATTCTCAAAGTCCCTTTCAGAAATCCTACCTACATTGCAATCCTCATCTCGGATTCTTTTCGGAAGACCCATGGCACCCGCGCATTGTCTCTCGCGGGTATAAAGCGACCACCATGTCCTCTTCCGCAGCCTGTGGATTCGATTCCCTTGGAGATGAGATGAGCGATGCAGTGCCATTGTTTGCGCCAGGCTTGGAGCTGCGCCTAGCCAGTGGCGCGTGTCCTTTCCCTGCGGAACTCCCGCTTTCCGAAAGCTCATCAAGAAGAGAGCTTGAATGACGACGAGCTTGTCTTGCTCAAGACCCGAATCGTAAAGGTCCTTGGCGCGGTTGTACAACACAAACGCGGCCTTGTGACGCGTCCCAAACCCAACTTTAGGCACATCTTCCTCTTTTCAGAGGGTCACGCCGATGAAGAGAATCGCGTGCAAAAGCAGCGGCGACAGTGCGCTGTTCTAATGCTGTTTCCGAAGCTCAGGCTCGTCGACTATGGCGAAGCAAGTGTGGAACGAACTTTCGGAAGTAGGCCCCGAGTAACGCTTCTGTTGCCGCCCGCGGAGGAAAGTAAAGGCATCTTGTGCAGCGAGTGCCATGAGTCGTGCGGGTCGCCTTTCAGCTTCCCATTTCATTATGAGGTCTCTGGCACAGGGCGAATCGGGAGTCTCCAAGTTCTCCGAAGAAAACGAAGGCACAGAAGTTGGTGGGCCATTGTTAGGGTTTTTAGCATGAGCTGGATCGGAAGCTTTCGGTTCCTGAGAAGGAGAAAATCTGACAGGCGGTGGTTGAGGAGGTGTAAGTGTCGCGGGAGGCAAAAGTTTAGAGGTCTGCGGCTGAGAAGTAGTAGATCTAGAAGTCACCAGAGTGTTGTTGAGGCTGCCGACATGGCTTGGATCAGAAAGTTCCAAATTCTGGGTAGAAGATGCATAGGCCAGTGGCCGAGGAGGGGAGAATTTGCAAATTGGTGACTGAGCGAAAGAAGCCCCAGAAGTCGATGCAGCACTGTCGTCGAGATGGCTATTTCGAATAGGTCCTTCGGGAGAAACGGATCCATGTTCCCTTTTTCCGGTTTCTATTCGCGATGATCCACCACTACCTTGCTCAACATTCCCCTGTCGTGTTGGTGGAAGGGGGGGTGAGGCCCGGGTGACTGCCGCGGGCGAAAAATCCTCGAACACGCGAAATGCTGCTCTATGCCTGTCTTGAGCTGAGGTGCTATGTGATCCTGGTGGCAGCGGAGCAAGCGGTGAAGTCTGTTTGTCCTTGGTAAGTACGAGGTCTTCGAGAACATCAAATTCTGCTTCCGGACCGCTAAGTGGCGGTGCAGGATGCATTACATCTTGGATGGCGTGAGAAGCTGCTCTGCATCCACTTAGTCATTAGTAACGGAGGGGGCGTTAAATCTTCGATGGCCTCAAGTGGCACCAATCTTCCAGGGCCATGAGCTGCTGTTCCGGGGTCACTTGGAAGCGGCGAGGGCAGCATCAAATCCTGGGTGGATTCGAAGGGCGGGCAGCCTTCGAGGACGTATGATGCCGCCTTATGTTCATTTAGTGGTAGAGGAAGTAGTGTCAAAACCTCAACAGCTTCAGCCACAAGAGTTTGACATGCTACCTCAGAGTTCTCTTCAAGCGATGCCCTAGGTTCCACTTGGGATACTGCGCCAGGTTCATTTGGTAGCAGCGAGGGGAGAGCCAAAGCCTGTGCAGCCAAATCTCCGAGAATATGAGATCCTGCATCAGGTCTATCTGGTAGAAATTCGGTGTCGATCCCAACCTCGGCGGAAAATGGGGATGCGTCCACGCGTCCAACGGGGGGCATGGGGCAAATTCACCCGTATAGACATGTGGAGATGTGGAAGCAGAATCCCCCCGGCGAGATCTGAAGACGGCTGTTTAATGTGAGTAGTGATAGTCTCCTCAAGCCGTTTACCCTCGCCGCGTTTCGATGGTATTGTTGAACACGGAACATTGGCCGCTATGCAATTGTTGCATGGTAATACTAAATTGCACTTCCAAAGTCTTGAGCGGCAGAGGAGACAAGCTATACTTGAGCGTCGGCGCTTGGCTTTTTTTTGGGCAGCCTTGGCCTCGAGCCTGAACCACCTAGCCTCAAGCTCGCAACGCACTTCGTGCACGTTATAAAGGCTGTGTTGTACGGTAAAATAACTGCTTCTAGAATATTCAATGAGGAAAGAATAATTGAGCTGAGCGCTGAGTGCCGCTCATGAAGTAGCCGACTCAAATTGTACATTCACCAACTTTAAAGAGGGCAATGGTTGCTGACTTGATATAAATAAGCTCGCGTTGGTGGGGAAGGTCTCCAGTGAGAAGAGGGGAAACCCCAAAGCAACTTTCCTACCTGGGTCAAGCCCCGGGTATTGAATTGACGAACCACATGAGATCATGTCTAATACCCGGGACCCGTTCGGCACTAAAGGTAGATACCCGGTGGCTTTTGTGTTGTCGCTCATCGCCAAGTATCGCCACGAACGTAACATCAACGCCAACACGTACCCATGGCTGAAGTCTCATCGTTTCTCTACCTATCTCTCATATTAAAGCCAACCGGGTATCAGTTTAGTCATGTTGGTACCACTCACCCGCCCCATGCCCGCCCGACTGGCTCAAGCTTTTGGGTGGCGGCACCTCCGCTCCAGCACCCCCGCAAGAAGCTTTTGTCACTCTGCCCGGCGGTCGAGTTCGTATGAGACTGCCACAATACCGAATCTAAGGATAGACAAGAACACGAAGGTCATTTATCAAGGTATGCTTGTCCTTGATCCCTCAAGCTACATAAAGGCTGATTGATCCTGTGCACAGGATTCACTGGGAAGGCGGTATGTTCAGTTCCATCATCTCTCCTCCAAGGGCACCACGTCTGACGCAATCAAGGCGACAATCAATGCTCAAGCTACGATAGAGTATGGAACAAACATTGTTGGGGGTGTATCTCCAGGTAAAGGGGGCCAACAGCATCTCAGCCTGCCAGTCTTCGACACGGTGAAGCAGGTGAGACTCCCATCGTGGCCTCAAATGTCAAGTAACGAATCTCACTGACTCTTTTCTCATCCAGGCAATGGAAAATGTGAAGCCTCATGCGACCTCAGTATTCGTTCCTGCTCAATTCGCCGCAGCCGCCATCACCGAAGCCATCGAAGCCGAAGTCCCTCTGATTGTCTCCGTCGCAGAGCACATTCCGATCCATGACATGATTCGCGTCCAAGAAATCTTGAGAACACAAACAAAAAGTCGCCTCGTCGGACCCAATTGTCCCGGCATCATCGCTCCAGAACAGTGCCGCATCGGTATCATGCCGCATAAACAGTATTCCAAAGGAGTAGTCGGCATTGTTTCCAAGAGCGGAACATTGAGCTACGAAGCTGTCGGATCAACTACAAAGGCAGGATTAGGACAAAGCCTGGTTGTCGGAATGGGCGGGGATATGATGCCAGGTAACCCTTCCTATCAACGTCAGGCGCCAGAAACACACTTACTCTTGGCAGGCACCACCCTTCTCGATGGTTTGAGACTGTTCTTCGATCACGAAGAGACCAAGGGCATCATCGTCATTGGCGAGATTGGCGGAGAGGCTGAGCTAAGGGCAGCGGAAGCAATCAAGGAGTACCGCATGACCACCGCGAACCCGAAGCCCATTGTCGCGATGGTAGCAGGAAGAACTGCACCTCAAGGCAGAACCATGGGACACGCCGGCGCTTTATTGACTCCTAGAGATGTCTCGGCCGATACAAAGGCAAAGGCTTTCAGGGACAGCGGTGCCTTTGTGGTTCCGCATCCAGGTGTCATGGGTGACGTGATGAAGAAACTACTGGGCATATAGATCTATATAGAGGAAGCCAGATCAGGTTACAGTATCAAACAGAGCTTAACATCAACATCAATCTAATGGACGTTTATTCTACCATCTAGTCCCTTCTCTATCATGCTGATAGGGTCCAGCAAGCTCCACCGCCTTGGCTGCAGCCTTTCCAAAGTCCGATTCGACATGGAGGCCAAGATCCGCGTTCTCAATCTACAGTTTCTCTTTAATCAAGAGCACAAGGAAAGCAAGGGGAAGAATGATGAACTTACCAATTTGAGTCCCTCGGCTGAATTTGTGCCCTGCAACCGAACGACAAGAGGCACCCTCAACGGACCTAAGGCGGTAGCTGCGCCGATGATGGACTCTGCAATCATGTCGCATCTAATGATACCTTGAATTGGTCAGCACACTGATATGAGATGGATGTTTGGCTTCTTCTACCTCCGTAAACATTGACCAAAATGGTCTTCACCCGCTCATCCCTCAGAATAATCTCAAACGCCTTCTGCATCGTCTCCTTCGTCGCCTGACCCCCAGCATCGAGAAAGTTAGCACTGGCACCGCCGTGATCCGAAATAGCGTCATTCGTCGCCATCGCCAGGCCCGCACCATTGACAACATTGCCGATATTGCCATCCATCTTGATGTATATTAGCCCGTACTTTTCAGCCTCGAGCTCCTCCTCCACTTCGCTAGTTGGGTCGCGTAGGGCAAATAGGTCTTTTTGCCGCTTCGAGGCTGCGTCGTCGAACGTGAATCTTGCGTCTACACAAGTCAAGGTTCCATTGGAGGTACGGGCTAGCGGGTTGATCTCCAGAAAAGTCGCATCTTTGCTGACAAAAAGGTTGTGTAGTCGGGTCAGAATCTGGCCGAGGCTTTTTGCCTCGTTTGGAGTTGCATCCAGACATTGAGAAATCTGTTGGACAAGTTCTGCTGTGATTCCCTTTGTCAGACTAAAATTGAAGGAGTGAATTTCGTTTGGGCTATCTTTCGCCGTCTTGTCGATATCGATACCACCCTTTTTAGAGACGACGATGGCTGGAGTGTAGTTTTCACGATCCAGAGTGAATGCCAAATACCACTTGTCGCTATAGTCGATCGCTTCAGCAACGTAGAGTTGATTCACTTTGACGCCATCAAGTGCCGTTTGCTCCGTCGTCAGTCGATAGCCCAACATCCGTGATGCGATCTCCTCTCCAATGACTGACGTATCGGCAAACTGGATGCCACTGTTCAGGCCATTGTCAAAGGTGCCTTCTGCTCGGCCACCTTTTAATATCTGTGACTTGATAACACATTGCTTACCTTTCACACTATTAGCATTTTCTTTAAGTTCGCGGATTGTGGATTAATACCCAGCCCTTTTATGATCTGCCCGACTTCAGCAACGGAATGCGCAGGTTTCCCACGCGGAGTAGGCACGTTGAACTGATGTAAACTGTTAGCTCGCGGCTTTCGTTTACCGATCGTACTCGCCTCCCTGAGCAGCCGGTGGCATTGGTACTCGTGCAGGCTCAGCCGACGTATCTGTCGGTGAGGAACCAGCTTCGAACAATGTGTCAGTAAACACCCGTGAGTGCCAGATGCTCATGTTTAATGGCTAACATTTGGGCACAGCCAACGCCTACATGTATGATTCCAAGACGCCGCCATCTTCACGTGTTTAGCGTTATGGGGCTGCTCAACGCGGCGTGATGTTGTTGTTTACAGCTTGATTTCGAGATCTTTGATGTCGAAATGAGGCACGCGTGGGCGTCTTGATATGGAGCAAATAGCCGACTTCGGTTGTCGGCTATCGATTCAAGAAGCCGAATCCCCCACATTCTAACTGACGTAAGGCTTGACCCAGCCAATTGATGACATCACTTAGTGAGGGGAGCATCAACCTTTCATTATACAAATAGTATCACGGACATTTGTTCATTAATTTAGCGCAAAAGCATGACTTTCAAGTGTTGATATTTAATAAGGTGGATACCGCTATTTAAGAACACTGTCAGTGCCCAAGTAACAGTATCCGATGGAATATTTACGTGATCAAAGGCGCCAATAGGCTCAAAGCAACATGCCTTGCCCATCAATTAGAGCTTAATACCCCGTGGCAAGTTTAGTGAGTCTCTTCATGATACTCTCCGTCTTTTCCGTCGTGGGAGCCGTGTAATCAATCGTGTACAGCGAAATAGAGACACCGCCATTCTCCACGACATACGTCTCTCCGAGCATAGAGCAGTCGCCGTTGACGCAGGTATTCACGCCCGCCGCATACGGCTTGATGTTGGCCCAGGTAAAGGTGCCCTTGGATGAGTCCAACACAGCCTCATTTACATGGGCGTTGCCCGTCATGCGCGTCTGCACATACTTGAGCTTCTTGTTGTTACCCGTTAGCGGCGGGATGTTGACGGTAACGCCGTAACCGAGCGGCAGGATGGGACCTCCGGCGGACGCGCTGTTGATGAAGGTGTTGACGACCTTGAGAGACACCTCGGCGGCCCAAGTAGCAGGGTTCGTCTTGTTCTTGATCTCAAAGTAGGGGATCTCGGCGTTGCTCGCGGACAGGGCGATAGCGGGGATGCTTCGGTGCGTCGCAGCATATCTGGTTCCGAGTTAGTCAAGGACAGTAAACACAGAATTAATGCCCCTTACGCGGCGCCAGCAGTTCCGGAAAGCGTCCAAACGAACGGGCCGAGGTTGGTTCCGTAGTTGGGTCCAGTCAATACCAAATCAGGGACCTTGAAGTCGGCAAACTTGGGAAGGACGTAGTCGAGAGCGACAAAAGTGCATGCGGCTGGTGTGCCGTTGTAGTACCAGATGTGGCTATCATTGGGATCGGTGCCAACCTGGTGAGAATCGTAAGTGACCATGTCTTGTCTGCCATTACTTCTTCATTGCACATACAGATGGTTCGCCCGCTGGGATGAGATCGTACTGCGACGGGCCAGTCAGGTTGCCCTGTGTTGTGAAATCAGATCGTCCTCCCTGACCACTCTGCTTCGTTGCGGGCGCGACAATCCACACTGCAGCCAATGATCAATAAAGGTTCATTCTCCAAGATGCATGCAATTACGCACCGTCGTGTCCTTCGCCCTTCAGCAGGCGATACAGCTCGCGCAGGTTTCCCGATCCAAACCCATCGTCATTGTTTAACAAGATGTTGAGAGCGTCAGTGGACGCGACGAGAGCGGACGCAACGGTTAGGAGACTGGACAGACGCATCTTGAATCGACAGACAGAGGAGTAAACTGATCGTGCCCCTCTAGAATAAGAGGGCGGGATCCGCGACTTTTTGACAATACGCGGAGATTGTATAGCTGACTTTTTCCCATGCAACCTCTGGATGATCATATCGCAATCTGTCGATGCTCCTTCCCAAGTAGGCAAATGTCCGTGTCGAGTCCAGGGCCGCCTCCGCGATAAGATCGGCTTTGGCGTCTTGGCGAGGAGCGGTGGCCTCCGAAATCCGGTGCCTTTACAAAAATCCCCCATGAATCAATCATCATTCCTTGTTGGACTTTTCCGAATCCAGCAACAGGTCGCGTGCCATGGGTCAAGATAGCCGGCGGCCAATGCCCTTGCGTTATCTTCCTCCGCATTGCATTGAGTTCAGAGTTGAGAGCTATGAGCTCGGTCCAATGATGGCTTCGAGTAACCCCATGCAGAGCCGCTAAGAAGGACTTTTGAGAAAGCCAGGCCACAGCTTACAAGGGGCGGCCAACAGGTTTGGGGCAACGGCTTCAGTGGACACGGATCCCCCCGAGGAATAAGACAAAGGGACAAGATTTCTGGAGTTTCCCGCACCTCTGCATGATTTTACGCACTTGATTAGGAACAAGTGAAAGAGTTCGGTGATGATTAAGAGCAAGTTCATCCACGCCGCATTCACAGCTGCACTTGACACCATGAAAATGCTACCATACCAAACATCAACAGGCTTCCCACAGATGACGGCCAACCAGTCAGCAGTCCAGATTTAACTCATCTATCCACAGACATCCATCATATGATCGGACCTGGAGTAAATGGGAAGAGTAAATGGATGGATGGCTAATTGCATAACAAATCCCTGCTCGAATGTGACGTCATTACCACTGTAGGGTAGCTTCAACTCAGGTTACAATCTAGGCATTCTCGCGAAACTCTGTGCGAACTTTGTCTTCGAGACTGGTTCGATCGGCTCCCTCGGTGACATCCTCAACTTGAGCTTTCCATCCCATGTACCACGGCCCCGAGAATAGCTCCTCCATACGCTCCATGGGGATTCCCTTGGTCTCAGGTGCCCAAAGTCCTAAGACTATCAAGCCAACCGCACATACACCTGCCCAGAAAACGTATGCTCCCCAAATGTTCAAGCTCACAAACATGTTGGGCGTGACGCGGACGACAGCAAACTGGAAGAACCAGTGTAGCGCCATGTTGGTGGCATAACAGGCGCCCCGGATCCGCGTTGGGTAGATTTCAGTGCCATAAAGATACTGCACCGTGCAAAGGCCGATAGACCACCCAACTGCGTAGACAAAGACAGACGCGATGGCGGCGTCGGAAGCAGCTTTGTTTTCAGTCTCTCTCCATAAACCCATGTACACAGACATGTACACATGTGTAGCACATTGGAGGAACAGCCCCATGCAAAAGCAACGTCGACGGCCAAAGACATCGACTAGACCCCACGTGAAAATCATGGTGAAGACGAGTTTCACCACGCCGTAGACTCCGCTTGTGATAAGAGAAGTGTTCTCCCCTTTGACACCAGCATACTGGAAGATCTCGGGGATGTAATAGGTGATACCATTGCCACCAGACCACTGAGCTACAGTCTGCATGGTGGCACCAAGGAGGAAGCGTTTGCGGTAGGTTGGCGTGGTAATAATCTCCTTGAAGATAGTCCACATGGAGGTATCGGCAAGTGCTTGATGTTTCTCGCGCATTTGCAGCTGAATCTCCTCAAATTCAGCAATGGGATTATTGTCGTTGTTCTTGTAGCCTCGAAGCTTCTCCAGTGCAATCAGGGCTTCTTCCATTCGATCCTTCGAAGCCAGCCATCGCGGTGTGTCGGATAGGAAGAGAGACCCCAGGAAGGCCAAGCCAACTGGGATCAGCGGGATGGACTGTACGAGACGATATTGCATTGTAGTAGATGGTAGGAGAGCATTCGCGGCATAGTTAATGAAGAAGCCTAATTGCATACCTGTCAGTCGATTTCAATCATGGGGTTTCTGGAGGCACTGACCAGCGGTGAGGAGGGATAAGAGAACAACCATGTAAATGCTCACAACCATGCCGCGGGACTTGGCGGGCGCTATCTCGGAAAGATACAGCGGAGCAACAACAGTAAGAGCACCAGCACCAAGGCCACTCCAGATGCGAGCGAAGAGAATCAGCCCGAGTATACCAGACGAGAAGATCTGGGTCAGAGTGCCGGTCGCCCAGACCAGAACGGCGAGTTGCCATGTACGCAGTCGGCCAAGGCGATCGATGAGCGTCAGCGCTAGCAGCGAACCAAAGGCAGCACCTAGGACAGCAAAGGATGAGATGTTGGCCTTGCGGCTAGCTAATCCTGCTGGATCGTCCTCCCAGAGATTTGGGAGGAGACCGAAGTCCTGCTTGAAGGAGCTCAAGCCGACGGATGCGCTGAAGCCTCCCTCATCGTAGCCTTGTTGTGGTCAGTCATGACATATGCAAGTTGGTGGTTGAACAGGCTCCGGTACCTTTGGGAATAGATCCGCATGCGATTATGATGATTGTAAAGGTGTAATAGAGATTGAGTTTTGCCATTTTAGCTTCTCTAGATGAGATGAAGGCTGTGGAAAAAGTGAGGTTGGAGGAATGCTTGCTTGGATTGAATCTCAAATCTAGGGGATGTCGAGCAGCCTTTTATCCATCCCTTATCCGCCTAGCAACTTCTTTAACAACAACTCCTTCAGCAATTTGCCCCATGATTTCCCCGCACCCTACGTTCACCGTACTATTTTACGGATTCCCAATAGAGTGGGGAAGGTGAGGAACCAAGGAGCCAATCAAGTTAGCAAGGTTGCAGCCATTGCGGGAAGCTAGGACTCGGGAGAACTCCGATGTATGCAATTCTAGACGGATAAACCACACTTCGGAAGTTTGCCGAGCGTACACGACTCAGCATCGGACCTATGACTTTGCTCGGTTTCGCATAATCGGCAGACTCACATTGCTAGTCTTTTCGATGCGATGGAACTGGCCTGGTAAAAACTTTTCCTTTGGAAAAATGACGGGAGGGTTCCTATCCCATGTCATCCCAATCCAGCTCTGTCCGTCTACATTTCTTGTGTCAAGCAAGTTCTCTCTTCCTTCATTGTTGTTGCTCCGTCTGTTCTCGTCTCAAAGGCGTCTCCTCTATTCCTTTATCACGATGATGCTGAGCAACCCTGAACCCGCACATCTGACCACTCGGTCGCTGAACGACATGCCTGGGATTCAGTCTCCCATCGAATCCTCTGTTCACAAACTATACGGCAATCCCCCCACGAAATCACGTAAACACCCGACGTTGGGCCTACGACATCGCATTCCTCGGGGCGCATGGGACTCACACATGCATATTCTCGATACGTCGGCATACCCTCTATCCGACAGAGCTCTCTATCGTCCAAGCAGATACTGTCTAGATCAGGCCGAGTCTTTCCAGCACTCCGTTGGTATCGACAACATGGTCATTGTCCAGCCATCGATCTACGGGTTCGACAACTCCTGCGTGCTCGATGCTCTCCGAAAACTTGGTCCGAAACGCGGACGCGCCGTCGTCAGCTTCGAGCCGCAGACGGTGGCGCTCAGTGTCCTTCAAGAGTGGCATGATCTCGGCGTGAGAGCCGTCCGTGTCAACTTTTCCTCTTTGGACGTTTCGCCGGACAAGGAAAAGTTAAAGGCGTTGCTGCTTAGATACGTTGAAGATTGCAAACAATTTGACTGGGCGATTCAACTCTTCGTCCCAATGGCCACGATCGCAGCCCTTGAGACGTTTATAGCAGAGCTCCCTGTCCGGATTTGCTTTGACCACATGGGCCATCCATCTCTACCAGCTACCTTGACAAGCGATCCATACACCATTCGAGGATTCAAGTCACTTGTCAACCTCCTGCAGGGCGAGAATACATTTGTGAAGCTCTCAGCGCCGTATCGCCTGACCAATGCGCGGGACTACAGTCATGTTGAACCCGTGGCCAAGGAGCTCATTCGTTTGTTTGGAAAGAGTAGACTTGTCTTTGCGACTGATTGGCCGCATACTAGATTCGAAGGGCTTGACATTAGACCTTGGACTAAAGATGTGCTGGACTGGTGTGGTGATGATGAGCGTCTTGTCGAGCGTTTGTTTCGCGGGAACGCCGAGGATCTATGGATGGCTTGAAATATTGCTGCATCTGCAGTTCTTGTTTTGTACTATTGCACTTTCTAGATTCGTCAAATGATTGGGTAACTGAAGTTTCTGGAAGAGAATGATGCTATCTTCACAAGCACTCCTTGGTTGACCCAGAGTCGCAGGCTCGGATGTTGTCCTTGATTGGCAGCAATCAGACTGGACACAAGACTAGACCTTGATTATACGCTACTGTCTTCTCTGCATTTGAAATTTCTGAGGAGTGTGGCAAAAGACGCAATAAGAAGCCCACCGGCAGCTTGGCCACCTTGTTGAGCTTAGGACCTCAGCCCAACGAAACTATGATTTCAAACCAATTTTAGGTCCACTGCACGCGGCGACGAGTCGGGTTTCCAAATCCCTATCTGGCACAAGAGTCGACTCGGTCAAAGCCCGAACTATGGGGGTCAAACGCATCCATGACACGTATTCTTCATAATCTGTCAGCCCCGGAGTCTACTCGGTCAAATTCCGAGTCATGGGGCTAAACGAATTCAATACGCGTATTGTTCTCAGATGATCTGCCTGCACTGGGAGCCTCGCGTGGGGGCAAGACCTCCGACTCAGTCACCTTCGAGACCTTGCACAGTTGGGTTTTCTTCATCTCGCTTACAGGGAGAAGTGTGTGACTTGTCATTCCCTCATGTATCAAACAAACCTTGGAAGAAGACCATGGCGCGCCCTCCACCCTTGAAACTAAGTCTCCTTGGGCACCGAAGAATGTGGCATCGCATAAGTGCCGTCTCAACAAAGAGCAGCGGTGTAATTTTGCTCAACATAAGCTCGAAGTGCTAGACCGGATGTGTTGAGGATGTATCAGATCTCAGACATGGAACTTTCGGGGCTCCTCTATAAGTTGCAGGTTACCCGACAGGTGTGTCTGAAACAATCAGCGCTATAAGTATCCGGGTATATCTATTTCCCTTTGGAGAAACTCTCTTGCAGCGCCAACGCAAGCTACAATCAGTGCAAATGGTAAGGCGTGACACTCAGATGTGACCCCTCTCCCTCAAACAGCACGCCCGATTTCTAGAATCGCTTCCATCAAGGTTCTATTCACCAATACATATATATCGGCATCCCTTTATCTGCAGACCCTCCTGTACAAGTCGCAAGATCGCAGTACCTTGCGGCCCGAAGACACTTGCAGGCATACAAATGGGCCACGATAACCATATATCATCATCGGAGCGGTAAGTATCATGCTGAAGGATAGGTACAGGCTTGTGTTTGCTGCTGAAGCGTCATTACGTGTCTCTCTGAATTTCGTTTTTACTCCTTCCGCTAAACGGTATTCTTACGTTTTCGCTTACAAAGGCGGTGAGTGTTATCCGCCGCGCCATGTTGGATCTTAGGTTCGACTAGGTTGAATTGTTGTTCCTGTGCATGAGATAATGATGAACTGAAAGTATTGACCATCTAAATCTACTACTAATACATGACTGTGACTGGCAAGCAGCGTAAGATAGGAAAGGTAAGGTCAGTGAGGGGCTAGATAAGCTTGAAAACTCATCAGCCTATGTCGAACTCCAGCTACAAATGAGGTCTTTGTGTGAAGATGAAATACCTGACTACTGATTTTCACAGGAGACAGCTTATCGATGCTACACCTAAATACCCCATTGGTTAGAAGTCAACTGGAGCTGAGTCTAGTTAGCATTGGTTATTCAAGATGGACGCCTTTTCAACGTACATAGGAAGGATCGATATCCTGAATATCTGACAAGCCAATATTAGCTCCAGCACTTGTGATCTCTCGGGTAAGAAGAGTCATCGCCTTGTCGACCCCCTCGGTGCCATATAGATTCGCGTAAAAGAACGGGCGCCCGAGTCCAACGGCCCTGACGCCCAGTGCGAGTAGCTTAAGAACGTCCGTTCCGTAACGAACGCCTCCGTCAGCATACACTTCGATTTCCTTGAAAATGTTTGGATCCTTTTGGTAGATCTCCCACGCAATTTCCACTGGAGATGGAGAGCCATCCACGGAACGGGCACCATGGTTGGACAAGAATATTGCCGGAGCACCTATCTGAATTGCCTTGCGTGCATCCTCGACCGTTTGGATGCCCTTCGGGATGATCGGGAGCCGAGTCATCTTCTGAAGCTGCTTGTAGTACTTCCATGTCATGAATGTATATCGGGGATCGCGGCTAATATTCGTGTCCGGAAGGAGTCTGCGCGGGCGGTAACCGGTTCTATCTCCCGCTGAATCGACAGTGAGCACGATGGCTTTCATTCCGGCTTTCTCGATCTGTTTGAACAACTTGTGAGGCGAGTCACTGTCAAGGCTTGATAGAGACACCTAGTTTGTGTTAAATAGTGGATGTCCCTCGAGGGTTGAGGCGTACCTGTTGCCAAATGACCTGGCTTGCATTCCGCTTGGATGCAGCAATTTCTTCCATAGAAAGAGAAGATGTTTGAGAAGCCTGTTTTCCAGTCAGCCACAATACTAACTATATAAAATGCAACTCATAGAGTCCTACAATGTAGAGAAGACCGTGATTTCCTGCAGCCTCTACCAGACCTCGTTCTGCGACTTCATTTGCGAGTCCCGCCGAGGCAAACGGACTGATAAAGAACGGAGCCGCAAATTCTCGTCCTAAGATCGATGTGCTATGTTAACAGTAAGCGCATATTCAGATCCTTTCCTGTATGTGCCTTACTTTAGACTGGCATCAATATCGGTAATGTCGACCATGACGCGGGGACGGAAGCGGAAGGAACTGAAAGCTTCCAAGTTGTTTCGGTAGGATCCCTCGCTTCCAGCCCCGTGACGGACATAGCCATATTCCGAAGGGCCCATGACGTGTCTTGCCACGTAGTCAAAGTCGGGAAGCCCGAGTAATCGATCAAGCGGCGGGAGTGAGCCATTCTTCAACGGAAGAGCCTCTTCGATGCTGTACTCTTGTCAGATGATGTGCTATTTTGTGCGTATTATGAGCACCAACCCCGTGTCTGGTTCATTAAGAAAGGGACGAGCAGCCAGGCTCATCGAAGAAAAGAGTAACAAATTCAATGAGCGCATTATTAGCTGGGAAATGGATGTTTGGATGTGTAGAAAAGTGTGATTGCTAGGTATGAGGATATCAAGCAGAAGAAGCAGCATCTGTCTTAAAGCCAGTAGGCTGGGATATATATTTCTTGCGCTGGTGTTTTTTTAAACTTTAGTCTAGTTTCTTGTGATTGGAAGAGCTAAGGAGGGTTTAATTAATTGTTGTCGTTCTCGTTCTCGTTCCTCCATATCCCTGTTTGAAACTGGGGCAGGGAGTTGAAGCTGCTACTGCGCCACTCCAATGTCGTGTGCCTGACAGAACTTTAATCTTGAAGCCTTAAAGCTCAACCTTAAGTCAATCTACACTAAGGCGAGTAGCGTTGTGAAGACTTTGAGATAATTCTGGTTCGGGTTTGCTTGTGTCAAATGGTAACGATCTAGCGTTGCCTTTCCTTAAGATCTCATTCTAGCAGTGCTCCTGCCTCGTATCTCCGGTCGTATTCTCTCCTACGTTCACCCCCATTCCGCTCGATCTGAAGAATATCTGAAATCATAAAGGTCCTGTACCTCATCCAGCGCTTGTATCATTACTAACCTGTGGAGCCACATTTTTGACATGCTCTTCTCGGAACTCCTCGGGAACCCAATTGTGGCTAGGATGTAAGCAAAGAGCCTCCCAGCCAAGCGATGACTAAGTTTTGAAATCGAATTAGCCCTCCGACGCGTCAGATGGTCTCGTCAGACGGGGTTATTGCTCAAACCTCGTGACAATCTTGAAAGGTGGTGGGTACGACTGCGCCAGTCCAAAAGGTGGGAACAATCTCGTTGTCGCATCATGTCCCTATTGGTGTTGGCCCAACATCTAGAAATCCACCAAGGACAGAGTACGTAGGTCAAACACCAATTAAAAGTCAATAAATACGCTTCGATGCCCTTTCTTTAATGCTATTCATTATTAAGTTCCACCAAAGCCGGTAACAATTTAAGTAGCGTGGATGGGCCTGCATGGTCAGCGAAAGCTGCTCCTTAAGTTTCTAAATTAATCCTGACGCACTGCCACATAGATATTGTTAGGCAACCTGGTTTTACTCCCAAGACTCAATTGCCTGGACGCTAAGTTCTAATAAGACCAAATTTCCGTGGTGACGTATCCGTGGCATGCGGAGTTTCAACTGGCGTAGCTCGTTACCACATCAGCCCGTAGTTACCAAACGGGAATCACCGGACCGCAAGCCACTATAATATTGCGGCGACATCTGAAATCACGTATTACGAAAAGAGCGGGCGAACAGGGCGAGGTATCTTTGGCAGGGCTTGACTGAGGCAAGGGCTGAAGTAGAAGCAGAATCACACAAAGGGGGCAGGTCCCCAACAAGGGTTGGTCAGGTACGGTGATTTCCACATTCACTTTATCTCTCCTTCTCTGCAACACATAATATACCCTGACTCCTCGGTAGTTTATTTCAGGCACTCAGTTAGATCCCTAGACCTGTTGCAAGAAGTCGTCCACCTGAGTGAACTTTTAATCAGGAAGCAGATGGTTCCACTCGTCGGTCACTGTACACCCTCCGTTGCTAATAAGAAGCGCAGTGCCGATCAGTAAGCTCTGCTTAAAGGCTTCCAGATGTTCTCGCGGGAGGTGGCGACCGCTGGATGGTTGAGTTCCGGGAGAAGATCCACCTTGAGCACGCCCGCCTTGAGATCCTCGTACTTCAACTAGGAAATGTTGAACGGTTTGCCTATAAAACTGTGTTAGCAACGCTTGACCGCAATTTGGAGGTATCTTTGGGGAGGCGATCTTCTGTTGCTTATCTCGAACCCTCTCGCCCAAAGCCAGCAAGTCGAGAACTTTAATTCTGCTTCCGATGATTCCACCGACCTCGGGCCACTCACCTGGGTAATCGATATAGGTTGCCTCCCTGTAGCTGTCACATTAAGTGCCCGGCGAGTCTCGGTAGATGAGCTGGCCCCCATCAAGTGAGCTGTCTATCGTGGAATTTTGACAAAGAGGTATTATGCTAACTTGGTACTGACAAGGTACTAGGAGTTCTGCGAGTCGTTGCAACAACAGTCGAGCTGTACAAGTCGGCTTATGTCAAGAGTGATGGATGACGAGTTAGCACAACAAGCAACGACACAGCTCAGGGATCAGAGCGATGAGGTAGGGAGTGATTAATAAGCTAGGAGCATACCATCGTTTTGTGTTAGGTCGGTTGGGTGCAGGTTGAGCCCTTTTGGTAAGACCAGGTCACGCGAGCGAAATGTACGAAAATCCAGCTAGGCTAATTACATCCATGAAAAGTGCTGGTGTACCATATTACGCATTATACCCATCGGTCGGTTGCTTAGCTATTTGAACTTATACTACTTACTAATGGCCGAAAAGTGCAGCTGGTGTGGTTAATCGGAACTTTTAGGGAGGTCCCCGCCATTTGCTGTAGTAGTGTAGTTCTAGCAGTCTCTCAGGAACCTAGGCAGCCCGGAGGACCATCACTTAACTGCTCAAGAGGCGTATTCTTCTCGAATAGCTAAGTAAAAAAATTAAACTCGCCCGAGGAGGGGGTCGAACCCTCAACCTTGCGGTAGGCTCATTCGTCACTGAATGTAAAAGCCGCACGCTCTAGCCAATTGAGCTACCCGGGCTGAGCGATTGTCGCCAAGATGATCTTGATTATGAGTCAAAGGCGATGTCTATTCCCGATCATGCCTATGGTTGGGGGGGTAAGTTGTGTCGAAGTCAAAGAGACACTGGACAGGACTAGTCGCCCAACTTCCAGTGAATAGAAAGAAACCAGTCGATACAGCTTACCCTCTCTCTTCGATCGACCATGTCCGTCGTACCCGTGACAAGCTCCGCTGTCAATCATAGCGTCTATCCTGTAACCCTAACCCATTTCATAGCCTCCAAATGCGCCGATAAGAATCCCGCCAGAGAGCAAACAGATCAGGCACACGCGTGACAATACCGGACCTCTTCTGGTAACAGGTCAGTGCCTCAGAGCTCAACCCAGACCAGGCCATTATTGGAAGGCCAATATGTCAAAGTACACCGGGCATGTCTGGTAGGTGTCGAGCTTCCAGGCGCTTTCGACGCCGTGTAACACGATGCCACAAACGTGGCAGTGGCAGTGCCGCACGTCGATGGACACTTTGCCCGTAAAGTACATGAGATGCAGGTCGTTGAAGTAGTTGGTATTCAAGTACCGCCCGTAAACGGCTGACTTGAGGTATCCCGCGCCGGGCTCCAGCGAGTCCTCGGTCGGCGTCGCGGAGCTGTACGGAGAAGGTCGGGCTCGCAAGGGCCCGCAGTCGGTCGGGTTGCTGCCCAGTGTGTTAGTGTAGATGACGCTGATGGTCTAGTAGTCGACGAGTGTGTCGGTTGACTGTGCCAATCTTTTGTTAGCAGATGCCCACAAGATTGGGGTGGGAATCCCACCGTAGACGTGGCCGTATTCGAAGCAATCGTTTCCGTGTACGGGATCATCGTCGTCGTGAGAATGTAGCTAACGTCCGTCTGCGTCGCGGGTGATTTGCCCGCATAGCACTCGCAAGCGTCGGTAATGTCGCGAGGGTGCGAAGCCGAATATGCTTCCATTCGCATCTTGCTCGAAGGCGGTTTCGGAGACGGCAATGTCTCGCAAGGTTGACTCTGGCGCCGGCGTCACTTCCCGGGTTGCTTGTGCGTCGCGCTTCCGCACGTCCGGATACACGTCCACCGTGAATCTCCTGACCCAGGTATCCGAGGGGGTCGGAACGCTCTAGTGAATATCGTGTCGGTGCCATCGGTGGTGAAGATGTATGAAGCCTCCTCGACCACGTACGTGTCGGTGGTGCTGGTGGTGGCCGTCGGGTTGGGGAAGGACCGGTACCACACGCAAAGGGATCGAATACGCCGACCGTATAGTAGCAGTACTGGACAAAGGCGTTGACTTCGGCTCCGTTGCAGTCACTTGGAGTGGCGGTAGGAGTGTTGATGGGAGTGTTGATGGGAGTCTCGATGGGAGTGGTAGTGGGCGTGGTGTGATGGCATGGCAGGGGCTGCACGTCGCAAAGGGCATCGCAATTGCCGCGGCGACGAGCAGCGACTGCAGCAGAGCCATCCTCGCTATTTAGTGACGATGCGCACTTAGCTTCGAATTTCAAGCATTCCAAACAGCAGAAGTACAATGTTGCGTAGGGAAAGAAGAAAAGCTTCTGGTATCATCGAATCAGAATAGCCAAGCTACCTCAAGGACAAGACTCCCCCTGGCGCCCGCAGCGATCCCGTAGACGCTCGCTCTGTGTCAATCTCTTCACATAGAAGCCGATGGTTTGCGTCCGCTTCCCCTCCCCAGTGCGCCATCTGCACGCTCCTAGATCCAGGGGTAAAGGGCCAGAGCCAACTTTGTCTTCCAACGCAGATATCGATGCGAGCCGTTGCGCATCTAGTCGTGGTCTCAATGGTCTCTAAACAACTCCAACATGAACCCACACTGAGATTGTTCACCACGGCGGTTAAACCGATGGCAACTGGCTGCACTTCGGTTGTAGCTGAAAACTCAGTGTTCGCACTAGCATTAGAGCATGAAAGGCCACATGGGGGTGTACCACGACGACAGTTAAGAAGTCCCTGGGACATGGTTGCATTTACTGTCGGATGAAAAGAGATTTGGAGCAGACCCCGGTCCTGGTTCCACTAAATCTGAGCGGAGAGTAGATCAGCTCCCAATATCCCACCTGCCTGTAGGCAGCTGCGATGGAAGAGACAGGCTTGGTCCTTTTTAACTCCCCAGAATTCACCATTTGAAGCTTCTTGATCCTGCCTACCTGATCTTTGATATCTAATATCGTCATAGGAAGCATGATCAGAGATCGGCCGGAGAAGGGCAACCACAGATCTATCGCGCTCCTCATCAGCCGAGTATCAGATGCGGTATAAGTACACTACCACCCTCCCAAGCGTCCGGAAGTTCTATGATGTGGACATCGAGGTCAAGGAGAGCGTTCTGTTGCATGGTAAATGGGCCAAAATTGTAGGTACAGTGTCCCCCAGGTGTATGCCACCTGGCACCAGGCGGCTCAGGATACACAGCTGTCAAGCCGGAGGCTTCGACGAGGTTCTAGCCTCGACTCTCGAAACAGAGTTCCCCCTATGCTTTCCATGGAACTCTTTCTGTTGCTGCAGGCATCCGTTCCAGCCAAACAGGGGCTTCTCAGCACCGTGATGGCCCGGATTCCCATAGATACTTGAGAAAGGTTTCCTCCTCCCTCCCCCAAGGGGAACAGAGATGCGCCGTGGTCCAGCGGTCAGGTCGCTCTGTTCCCTGGAGAAGGATACTGGGGTTCGATTCCGGATTCGAAGCTCTTTCCCCTCCCGCCGAACGACGACGACCGACGACGACCGACGACGACCGACGACGACCGACGGTGCACCGAACGACGACGACGGCGACGACGACGACGACGAAACTTCAGCACGCTCAAGGGGCGGTTAGAGGTTAGGAAATAGGGGAATCATAACAGGCCGTGGGTACTGAGGCTTGAAATTGGGATCTGGGGGCTCTTTCTTTTTGAAATTGTTTTTCAATTATGTTCCTCATACCTTAGGCTATGTCACTAGTTTGACAACATTTGAGGTTAGTGATGGAACGGGAAGAAATCCTGTCCCGCGTGTCGACCTTTTTATACATAAAAAAGACGGATCTATGCCTAAAACGAAAGAAAAAATCGCAGAAAGGAACGAGATGTGTATTAGATAGTTTGAAGCTAAATATGAGGTATTGATTACCTACTAACATTGCAACGCGATCACGCTGATAGGGGATTGACTCCTCAGGACTGACAGGTATTTTTAGTAACAGCGAAACACACTCTAGAATCGCTTTGTCTCCTTAATGCACGCTTTGATACTGAGTGGGTGCGTCTGATTCCCGCATCCCACCGCCGGGGATGACGCCATGTCTTCGATCCTCTGCAGAGAATGACGCCTCAACGTCCCACTAAATTTTGGCTGTTCGGCCACCGAAAATTGAAGTTGACAATTTCTTTTTTTGAACATTCATGACGCAATGGCTTCAGTTCGCACGATAACAGCTGCTGGTGGCTGCAGCATTGATGTTGGTGACCTGACGTGGCTGACGGGATAACTGAGGGCATCCGCAAATGCCTCCTGGAATGGCGGAAGAAGTTATTGCGTGAGACCCGATCGACCCGAAGTTCTACGAAATGCCCATCATAGCGGTCCTTAAAAGGAAGAGGACAAATATGCAGAATACATGGCTCTCGTATTCCCATCAAACATGGCCCCTTTCATTAAGTTTCTCTTGGCACCATTGCTCGCTTTGATCTCGACATCGTTCCTGCCTCCCTTTCCTCGCCACCATGACAATCCAATTCAAAGCCATCCCAGCACCTGGAAAGCATCCCAATTCCAAAATCGACGCTCTCCACGTATTCAATGCCCTCCAAAATGGGGTGTCGCCATCGTGCCCACCGAAGTCGGCTACGCCCTGATGGCATCCTCGACTAAAGCCGTCGACAAGGCATTCACCGCGAAACGACGACGGCCGGGTCATTCGCAGGCATTCATCGGATAGTACCAACTCCATCGTACCCTGCACGTTTTGCCCGACGAGACGCTCGAGATGATCCGGACGTTACACGAAGACCTCGACATGTCGTTTGGCATCGTCGCCCCGTTTCGAGCTGACCATCCATTGCTACAGAGTCTCTCGCCCGCGACGTTGGAGAAGACGACCAAGAATGAAACCGTGTGTGTATACATCGGGGGCGGATCGCTGCTGGCTGAGCTGGGGATGTTGAACGACCAAGCTAGTAGTCGGATCGAGCGCCAATCTCACGGGCACAGGGCAGAAGTATCGCGTGGAGGATATCGATCCCGAGATAATAGACGCTGCCGATCTTATCGTGGATTACGGGCTGCAGCGATACCACGTCTACGGCGGACGAGCGTCGACCATCATTGACTTTGAACATATGGAGGTCCTACGAGTTGGCTTGTCGTATGAACTACTCAGGGAGCAGTTGATGAAGTACTGGGAGTGGTATTACCCATGGGCCCGTTGTTTGATGCGAAGAGTCGCGCTGGGGAGAGTGGAAGACACAACACATCTTAGGAGACAGTTGTTAGATCTCGGCCACATCCCATTTCGGAGCCATCTACTGTCATTAAGGTAGCTCTAGTCACAGTTTGGCTTCGTGCACAGTTCCGATTACGTTCCTAGTGCGACAGCAGGCAATAGGGCTAGTGGTCGCACACACCCTGCCACCGTCTCCAGCTGTAACACCATGCTTTCTATAGCCGCCCGCCCGCCACTCGGGATCAACGACATCCCCTACGAGGCGCCGCCACTTGTCCAATATCGCTCTTTTAGAAAATGGCACCGCCATGCCGCGCGGAGCCACTACAAACTCGCTAAGCGTCCTGGCATGGCCGTCCAACTCGATGTGGACACGTTGCGAAAAGGTCTTCAGTGTACTGCTTTGCTCACAACGGGTGCAGTCCATGAAAGACCGCTAGTATTTAGTTCGATCTGTTACGGGGCAAACCGGCCAACTTAGACTTGTCCCTCGAGAATCTGCGTTGCTGCGACGTATGGAGCTGACTCGCACCTGTGATAGTAAGTGGTCGTATGGGGATCTAGCCGCACTTTTGAAGCCACACTTCGGACATCTCGATGGCGATGAGATGTATTCGCTCAACTGCGGCCATCTGGGTGTGGTGTCAACCTTAGAGTGCCATGAGGGCGTCGGTTGTGCTATTATTGATGTGTGATGGACACTGAGGCATACCGCTCGACGACGATGCGGTCAAGTTCCCATCCCTCTACCAGTTCAGTCGCAACTTGACCAGGAACATGAGCGGGAATTTCTCTATTCCCCAGCCTAAACTTGTACAAAAATCCGCCACAAGGTCGCTCTAGCGCATGCTTGGTGCCCGAATACAGGCAGCGAACAGGCCGCTGCAAGAGGCGAAGCCTTGCTGCATCCACTTCATCGAGAGTCAAGCCCTTAGCTTAAGTCACCTTTTCGGGCGGGACGTAAGATAATGAGGTACTGGATATCTACTCGCAAAACTCTCCAGTGGCCGTTCAAGGAGGTTCAGCCGTTTCCATCATGCTCCATGTACCTTATTAAACATTTCAGCACACGGAGAAAGTCTTTACGTAACTAGATGACGACACTGCTTATCAGCAATTAAGCGATCCGCTTGTAGCATCGCCACCACCTGCACATCAGAGACGCTGTGTCCCTCCATGGTGATCTATCTAGGTACGAGCCTTCTATTACCGCTGCATAACCTGAGACACAGCAGTGATAACGGCAGTATCTCTAGCTCGCCTATGCATCACTAGCTTGCATCATTCTTGTATCGCCTTGGAAGCGAGATCGAGGCCTTGGCAGATGACTCAATCATGATTGTCAAGTGGTGGCACCCGAGTGCGTATGATGCGTAGGTAAATTAGCGGGCGTCACGATATCTTCATCGACTCGACAGTAGAACTGTTTTATACTGAGGAAACACGAATGCAAAAAACTGCGGATCATCTCCTTACGCCAATATCACTTGTAAGAAACCCGCATTCCTAACCAAGTAAGTCTCTCACAGGTCCGACAGCCGATATTGCTCACTATCATATCCAGAAGTGGCTAAGTAGACGTAACCTCTCATCCGCTCATCGCCTAATTGAACGTTAAAAAGAAAAGAAAAGAAAAAAAAAACAGAAAAGCACCATGTACAACATTGTTTTACATCAACTCCCTTCTCCAAGCGATGATTCGGATGATTGTTTTAAGCCCGACACGTAGCTCTTTGTCACAACTATCATCAGACTCTAGGATCATGTTTGCTTTTTTGTGCCCTCATGACAGGCCACAGGCTCGAGCCACTGAAGGCTCGGATCCCTGACTTAGGTCACGAGACCGTCTTTTTTTTCATGTATATAAGGGCTGATTTAGGCCCTTCAAATAGCTAGAAACCAAGAGCTTCTATTCACATCACAATGCACCCTTCCTATCCGATGCAACACTCTTTTCGCGTTCAGCAGCGAGAGAAGATGGCGTATCTCCATCCTCGTTCTTAGCGTTGCCATTAGCACCGTGATTGGTAAGCAACCTGGCTATTTCCATGTGCCCATTCTTCGTGGCAAAATGCAACGGAGTCCATTTATCTCTCGTCGTATCGTCGACAGGAGCGCCACGATCAAGAAGTATCCGAGCTACTTCAATATTCCCCCACGAGGAAGCACAGTGCAATGGCCTCCATCCGTGGCCACCCCACGCACCAACATCAGCACCGTGATCCAGAAGCAGCTGAGCTACCTCAGGATGGCCACGCGATGCAGCGCAGTGCAATGGTGTACTTCCCTTGTGATGCTTGGCGCCAATATCAGCACCACGTTCAAGTAGCAGACGAACGACTTTAACCTGTCCCCAGGACGAAGCAGTGTGCAACGGCGTGTAGCCCTTCCTGTCCTTGGCGCTGATATCGGCGCCGGAATCTAGTAGTAGCCAAGCTACCTCAGTTTTCCCACGAGCCGAGGCAGAATGCAAGGGCGTGCTTCCATTCTTATTCTCAAGAATAGGGATGGCACCGCGTTCCAGGAGTCGTCTTGCTATAACCGTGTTCCCCTGTGATGAGGCACGGTGCAAGGGTGTATTGTCTTTCCTATCCATGGTGTTGACATCGACACCGGAATCAAGGAGCAGCGCAACGGCAGCCAAGCAATTTTGCGTAACAGCTTCCTGAAGTAGCTCTTGGCTTGACTGGTTCGTCGGTCCAGGGTCTGCTTTCTTTGTCAGTAGCATGTTGGCGATGTCAGCTGTGCCAATTCTCGGATCATCAACCAATTGCTGCTGTTTTTCGAATATTTGGTCTATCGCATCATCCAGGTGCCTCTCCCGCTCATCTTTTTCCGCAATGAGATTATCCACGTCCCACATTGGCTTTTGTATCTCTTCGACGAGTAGTCTTTCTTCTTCCTGCAGTTTGCTGATCATTTCCCTTATGGCGCTTATTTTTCCCTTCTTTTCCTTAAGAGCAGTCTCCTGCTCTCTCACTTGTTGGCTCAAGACAAACAATGTTGAATATAAAGACTCCTCTTTTTCCAGCAACTCCACAAAGTCGGCTTTGGACTCCAGGACGCGAAGCTCCGAACTTGCGTCGACTGTAAAATCTACTGGATCGGGCATCGAAGCCAGGCTGACAACAAACATTGACTGGCTAGCGATTGATTCTCTTCTAACAGACACAGACACGTGAATAGCACCTATGCTAATTGAGTGTTTCCCCGCAGCTTTCGGTAGGAGATAGTCTAGCTTCCGCGAGACAGCGGCCAAAGGTGTATAGCCAGAGAGTGACATGGTGTAGAACTGCACACGAACCGGCGCTGTGTAACACTCGAGAACAATCACGAGGTCGGTAGACATATCCTTCTTACTGCGAAATCGAGCCAACGTATGCTGGACGGCATCCGCGCCTGATGCGTCTTCTGTCGCAATCATAGATTGATCTTTCCGCCAGCGATCTCGAGGTTCAACGTCAATGAGCTCCAGGTCGATTCCATAGGGCTCTTCGATATAAAACCAGTGCTGTCGGTTTCTCGACGATTCGCCGGGCTTTTGGTCCTTTCCAATACTGACGAGATTCGCTGTCATGTCAGGTGTAGCCCTCGGGAGCAAGATTGGTCGTTGCCCTATGGGTCTGATGTAGTTGTGAGACGGACCATCGACCTTTTCTAGAGGGACTCCCACGACTTGTTCATCATCGCGCTCCGGTTGACATTTCATGAGACCATAAACCTTGCCTGTCGACGTCGCGTGTACGGGTAGATGAATTTTAAGTCGACCGCCAGAGATCTCGATAGAAGTCGTGTGCAAGGTTCCAGAAACAATTTGTCCACAGGTTGCAAAATCCGAAGGAGCAGCTGCCAGAATCCCTTTAGAGATGGCTGAACTGCCCGACCCTGACCCATCGATGTCGAGGCCCCATGCAAGGATAGAATCGTCCCCGCCATGCTTCATAATCTCCTCCTGCAGCCGAATAAAGGCTCTGTCACCCTCGCCATATATCATGGGCATCATTACACCAAAGATACCAAGAAGGCAATATGCAAGGTCTTCCTCTCTTTTGGTGCGTCTGTTGGCCGCCCAGGACATACGTTGTGCTACACTGGCGTCTCTTAGTGTCGCTAAGCCTATAAGAAACGGGCGAGGAACTCCTGTGATTGTCTGGATCACCCCAGAGAGATTGTGCTTAGTTCCAAGCAGGTCCCAGTTGTGGTCGTAAAAGCATAGCTTCTTGGGAGCGAGAAGTTCTTGCAAAGTCCATCCTCGTGTAAACCAACGACTGGAGAAGAACTTTGAATCTGGTTGTCGAGGATTGTCGCCAGTAGGGACGTCAAAGAGGTAGGCATAACAGAGAGAAGCCTTTCTGTACCAGTGGAACATGGAGTTGATGGACTCGCCGAGTTCCACGGCACTGGTCTTGTCGATGCAACAGGTATCAATCCACACATATTCCAGACCATCCTGCTTAGCCTGGTTGCAGCATCCTTTCACCTTTGGCGAGCCACTACCGCTCTTCTCGATGCGCCCAGCCTCGATATCACGGAAGGTTATTTCTTCGTCGTCATTTCCCCAGGTATGCGATAGAATCGCATACTTTGGGATAGCGTCGCCGAAGAATTCCTCTAGCTTGAACGTCTCCACATTTATGAGGCGCATCTCGGCCTAGGGCGACCGAGTTTGTGGTCGGTATCAGTGGTGCCTGAATGTCGGTTCGATCGCTTGGGTTCGAAAGATAAAGAGGAGGGGTTGAGGCGGGGTTACGCGCTGGTCGAATCGAGGAGATGTGGAGATCGTCGATCTTCCGAAAGTTGCTGTGCTCGTTGAAGAAACATAGAGCGTCAGAGGGGGAAATTAAAGAGACGAAACAAGCGGAGATAGCTGTTCAAGGAGTTGTTGAGGCGAGGCTGAGAAGTCCGCAGTCTGATGTGAGACGTCTCTGCCTGGGAGGATGACGCCTGGGTGCCTCAGGTTCCAGTTCGGAGCCCAGCTGAACTGGTCAATTAATCTAAACTGCCTATTCCACTTCATTGCAGCTGAGCCAGGGTCATGGTTGGTCAAGGGTGCATCATGGTGGGTGGGCTTACCCTGGACCAACAGGTTTGATTCCTTATTTTTTAGAAGTGAAAGGACGCAATCACGGAGCATTCCACTGTATCCTCAAAAATAACATCCCAATTCCATAGGAAATTATTTGTACCTTTGTTTGGATATTAAGAGGCGACAATAAGACAGAGAACACACATACGACATGGTAAGGGTTCAAGGATGACAAGTACGGTTTGTGTCATAGTCTCATTTGGGAGATCTAGATTAAGCTATGCTCATTGCTTCCGAATGTTCTCGACATAGTCCAATACGACATCAGACTTGTCGGCATCCACCTGCTTATCTTCCGCATCCCCGACTTCAAACTCCTTCCCGGTTGGGTGAACCACCTCATCACCAAACTTGGCCGCGACCTCTTCAAGAGTCAGGAAGCGTGTTTCGGGCAGGAAGAAGAAGTAGATTGTTCCTGCAAACAAGTTGCAGGCGATGAAAACAAAGTAAAACTTCCAGCCGATGGCGTCAAAGGCATAAGATGCTGCATAGGAGAGCCAAATCGCAGTGACAGCTTGCGTGAATACCGCGAAGCCGACGCCGACTCCACGGAGATCGAGGGGGAAGATCTCGGCGACGAGAACCCAGTTGACACTGTTGAAGTAGAAGGAGTATGCAAAGGCAAACAGGAAGATAAAGGCAACTCCTGCTCGTGAACCGGCTGGGCTGCCGTCATCTTGGAATGATTTGGACAATCCAGTCAACACTGAAAGCAGAATAGCGAGAGCGTAGCTGCCAGTGATGACAGTAGTCCGGCGGGTCCAATGGTCTGCAACGAAGAACACGTTGATGATCTGGCCAATGACAGCCATGAACCCGTACAAGGCGCCGATGAGAAGCACTGTTTGGCCTTCGTAACCGAGAGAATTGTACATGATGGACTGATAGTTCTGGATGATGTTTGATCCTGACAGCTTCATCATGTTGACGGTCAAACAAGCGAGGAGAGTGCGGCGGAGGTACTGGCGTGTAAAGAGATTGGAGAAATTGGCCGACTTTTTTCTGTTGGCCTCGAGCTGGATTTGGCTGACCATTTCGGCGAATTCGGCCTCGATGACTTCTGAGCCACGATGGCCGTGCAATGAGTACATGACGGTCTTCGCCTCATCATATCGTTCCTTCATAGCCACTGGATTACGCAATCAGAACAGGATGTTTCGGCGCAAAAAAGAATAGGAGGTACTTACGCCAGCGAGGAGAGTATGGCAGGAAAATAGTGATAACGGCGAGGAGAACTGCAGGCGGAATCTGAGTGGCTAGTGGAATCCGCCACTGAAGGTCGCCTTTCGCAAATGAGCCGGCATAGCCAACCCATCCGGCTGCGAAGAATCCTAATGTATTGAGAAGCTTGAGGCATGTGAGCACACGATTGATACTGGATATAGAAATAGATATGAACTGACTCCTTTCAGGCCAACAAGAAAGCCACGATTCTCGGGAGGCGACAGCTCAGCCAGGAAAACGGGCGCTGTAGGATACACCATGCCCGTGGAGAAGCCGGAAAAGGCACGGCCGACAATCATCATGGCCGGGTTCTGAGCCGCCGTCTGTAAGGTGGCGCCTAGGATACTGACGGAGGCGCCAAAGAGCAAGGTCCAGCGACGAGATATCTTGTCCATGGTGTAGGCGGCGCCGCCGCTGCCAAAGGCGTAGCCGGCATAGTAACCCGAGACGATGCCGCCCTTGACGGCGACGTTTTCTATCGAGACACCATACATATAGGACTTGAAGGTGTCTTGGGCGATTGTGGAGGCGATGATTCCGGTGTCGATGCCGTAAACGAATCTGGTGAAATATGATGTTAGTCTGGAAACTCCAAGTCGAGTGTATTCGGGAGTATAACTTTACCCTGCGAGGCTGATAGCTAAACCGATTAAGATGGACTTGGCCGAGTTGCCGCGATGTCCCGCGACCTTTCTTGTCATGGTGCCGGTTGTTGATCAGGAAGATGGTTTTAGGGACTTGGGACAGCCGAATCAAGGAGTGAACCGTGTTCCAGTGGGCGCTGGTGTTGTTGTTCTGTCCAACTCTATGGCCATGGCAGATAAGGACCATTTATATCTTGGCACCCCTCGAAAGAATCCCATGGACCGCATGACTCGACCGCCCTTCAGCAAGGAAACTGTTCATCCGGGGTTAAACCCTTCCCCGCATTTAGATGAGGCCATGATATTCTACACCCCCGCATTGCCAGTGGGGAAAACTCCGAATGCCCGGTTTGACTTGGGGAGGTTGGCGTGGTGAGCCCGTGGCATGGCTCGGTTCCAGCAAAGCTGACGCAGTATCAAGTAGTCCACTGTTAGCACATCCGAAGCTAGAGACTAGTTCATCCTCGGATGAAGAGCCGATGCTTGTACATCCGATCCGGTTACTTCAAACACATTTCGGCCTTCTGGAGCCTGGAGGTCCAACATGTCTCTCCGTATGATAGCATGGCATTGTGACACCCCATGTCATACTTCACGGGACCTGGAGTCAGCGCTTTGAACATTGCAGTGTGTACCTTGGATAGTTGGCAGAGAGATCTCCATCGGAAATGCGAAAAGGGCGTCGCTGGAGGTTGAGGATCCTATCTATCAACTAATTCACTAACTAAGTGAAGCGCACACGGCTAGCGATTAGGATGATACATCCTATGGCGAGGATTTAATAGAAGCTACTTGATATGTTGAGGCATTGAGGAAACTCTCGCTGGTGGAATGAATCATACATTTAATGAGTCCGCATTGATAAATAGTAACATGCCACGGGCGTCAACGCTCCAATATTGACTCTCGCATCGTACATCAAGCGACAGTAGTGCACTTTGGGATTAATTATGCATCGATCACTCATTTTCCTACATTTTGGAACGCCAGCGACATGATGTATTGGAGCTTACCATGCCCATATTCCATGTTACTTCATTCTTGGGTAAATCAAGCTAATTCCTACACTACCCACCCGCGTTACTATCTCACCACTTGGGAATCTTGGCAGAAAAATCCGGCTGAAACTTCTTCATGTATGTCGTATCATCTCGCTTCCGTAGCCCACAGTCTAGATACTGCTTATGAAGGCGGGCCAACTTCTCCCTGTCAAGCTCGACGCCCAGCCCAGGCGCCGTAGGCACAACCACGCCTCCGTCGACCCACCGCAGCGCCCCGTCGGCAATGACATCCTCATCTCGGGGTTTCCACGGCCAGTGCGTGTCGCACGCGTAGTCGAGATTGACCGTTGCGGATGCCAGATGTGTCATGGCAGCCAAGGAGATGCCCAGGTGGCTGTTGGAATGCATCGACAGTCCCATGCCCCAGGTCGCGCAGATGGCAGCTAGTGTTTGAGATTTGCGCAGGCCACCCCAGAAATGGTGGTCGGAGAGGACTACTTGGACGGCATTCTGCTGTATCGAAGTGGGAAGGTGGTTAAAGGCTACCACGGCCATGTTTGTTGCCAGCGGCATCGATGCCTTCTTGGCCACGGCTGCCATGCCCTCCATTTCGGGGGCTGGGTCTTCTAGATACTCGACGATGCCGTCCAGCTCCTTGGCGACCCATTGAGATGTCTCCACGGTCCACGCAGCGTTGGGATCGAGTCTTAGCGGTAGACCGGGAAAAGCCTCATGCAGTGCCTTGACGGCTGCCACCTCCTCGGCCGGCGAGAACACTCCACCCTTCAGCTTGATAGCCTTGAAGCCGTACTCGTCTATGATCTTTCGGGCTTGCTTCACCACGCCAGCCGGGTCTAGAGCAGGGCCATACTCATCGTCGGGCTCGCCAGGGTGGCCTCCCCATTTGTAGAACAGGTAGGCTGAGTACTGGACGTTGTCTCTCACGCGGCCTCCGAGCAACTGGCTCACGGGAACACCGGCCAACTTGCCCTGAATGTCGAGGCAGGCAACCTCAAAGGGCGAAAACACCTTGTCAGTGACGGAAGCCGTAGTGACCATGCCGGCCATGCCATCGCCGCCAGTTGCCGTGTCGCCTGCCATTGCGTCGGCGCATATCTTGTAAATGGCATTCGTGTCGTAGACAGTTAAACCCTTGATGCCATCGGCTGCTATTTGCAGACGGCCCAGGTGGGTGGAGTCGCCGTATGATTCGCCTAGGCCATAGGTGTCGTCGGTGACGATCTCAATGATGCTGCGCAGGGCAAATGGTTCGTGCACACCGACACTGTTCAGCAGGGGCATGTCATGGAATGCCACGGGTGTGATGATGACATCCTTGATGATGCCGCGTTGAGCCATAATTGCTGGTTCTCGGTTGCAAGACGCAGGCAGTGAGTGATGCTTCTTCTCGTACAGCAGGCAATAGGATGATGTTGTACTGGGTTAGCCACGCTAAGCTGCGACTCTTTACTGAGCTGGAACTTGCCCAACAGAATCAGCTCGTCGTTTTAATACCCGAACAATTAACTGATGCAGATGATCCTGACTGAGTTACATGACTCGGCCAACAGACTCGTAGCGCGTCTTATTAGCCCGAACTACCGTCGCACTCGGGGCGGTTTCCACGTCATACGCGGAAGCAAGAGGGGTTGACAAGGATCGGCAGAGGCCCGGCATCCGAGGAACTCGAGCATCTCCGTCGGATGAGATATTCCGACCGTCAGCAGTTCGCAACATCCGCCTGGGCCCTTTGCTTTGCCATATGCACGGCCGGTGCTTTTGTTCCGACTGTTCTCGTATATGTTATCGGATCGCGCAATGGACGAAACTCTGCCAACCGCGCTTGGTCCGAGTCGACGCGCTTCCGAAAGTGGCCGGTCATTGAAACGGCCGAGAGACGACCCAGTACGTCTACGCGTAAGCAGAGCCTGCGACCGATGTAAAGCGTAAGACTCTCTTTGATATGTCATGGATTTCGTGTCGTAGCTAACTTGAGTGTATCAAGGCGGAAATCACGGTGTTCTGGGACATGGCCATGTGTCTTTTGTTCTCACCTGAGGCTTGATTGCCAATTCACAGCTGTGCATCGAAGAGGGCAATTGCTTCCTGCGATTGACAATGACTCTAGAAACGTTCCCCAAAACTCTTTGCCTGTTGATGACACTTCTGAACGAGGGACAGGCTCTAATGGCGGCGGCCCCAGAGACTCCTTCGTCAACGTGGTGTCCTCACGGTTGACGCCGACTATCGACACAGACCTAGTCTTGACATCACCAACACGAACGATAGTTGAGCCCCAACCCGATGAAAGTACAAGTCGCAATGTCAGACGCAAGGTCCAGCCGAGAGGCCAGCCAGCTCCTCATTCCATGCGCAACTCGCCCGAGCCGTCCCAGACAGACCAACAAGGCCACTACGTCGGCCCTGCGTCTGGCGTCTCTTTTCTCTTGCGCATACAGCGCAAGCTTCAGGTCCAGTCGCCGGGATATCTGAACTCGTCCGTATTCAACTTCGGGGATCGGCCGCTGCCAGGACACGATTCCTCATTCGCCATTCTTCCGCCTAAACCTCTCGCAGAATCCATGGTGAAGCGGTATTTCGACTTTGCCGCTACGACACACCGCTTCTTGCATCGTCCGTCCATCGAGGCGTGGCTTGAAGAGTTATACGAGACAAACGGCGAAATGTTGTACCAAGAGTCATCCCGGAGTCGAACTGCGTTGCTCTTCATGGTGTTTGCTCACTCAAATAACTACCGCAGTCGATCGGCGACAGATACAAAGGACAGGATTGCAGAGTCAGCGGAAACAGGGTGAGTGTATCTAACCAGAAGGCTATCTCAAGACGTTTATTCACCGTGATATCCAGCGCAAGGTTCTTTGCTGTCGCAGAACACCAGCTCTCCATGGAAAAAGGCCAAATACAACTCGCCAACGTGCAAGCCCGGCTGGCGCAATGCTTCTACCTCCTAGCACAGTCTCGCCTCAACCACTGCTGGACGCTGTTTGGAATCACAGCACACCTAGCCCTTGCGCTGGGGATCCATCGGAAATCTCGTGTCGACGTTGAGACTTCGAATCGGGTCGACCATATTGAGCTGGAGTGCAGGAAACGAACCTTTTGGTGTGCCTACAACCTCAATACGTACCTGAGTGCCGCTTTAGGCAGGCCCATGACATTTCACGATGAGTATATTGACCAAGAGCTACCTCTTTGTGTCGACGATGAGCAACTTCGCCGTAGTCCTACGCCTCAGCCGGCGGTCTTTGGGCCGTCAATAACGTCTGCTACGGTAGCACAAATCAAGTAAGACACTCCAATATTTTTGTGTATCAATAAGTCGTGTTGTTCACATGGCTTTCCCTGGTACAGCACCGTATTCTAATGCGAATTGCTAGGCTATCTAGAATCCTTGCCAGCATTTTACGCACCCTCTACGGTATCCATCCCCGGTCGACTGAAGAGCACTTCACCCTCGCCGCAAAATTCACCTGCGAATTATTAGAGTGGAGAGAGCACATATCCTACCTCTTAGACACGGACGGGAGCTCTGCTATGTTTGTTAAGTTGGTACTGCGGCAGCGAGATGTTCTCAAGCTTGCGTTCTGGCATGCTCAAATTTTGGTTCACAGACCGTTTTTGTTGAAGTCTTTCACGAGTTTGGCAAATTATGGAGTCAATGGCGATTTGTTGTCGTCGAGACCCCAAGAGATGAAGCAGAATATCCAGATTTGCATCGATGCTGCCACGCAGATCACTGAACATATCGACCATATCGATGCCGCTGGCGAATTTTACAGCACGTTGTTCGTAAGTTAACCATGTCTCACACAGTGCCTCTGAATGTGATCTTTGACATGCGCTAACTTTTAACCTAGTTCATCCCGTACTATGGCTTTAGTGCCGTTGTCATCCTCTATGTCTATGCGATCCAGCAAAGGGATGAGCTACCAGAAACGTACACTAGATATTTCCGCCTGGCATCGAAATGTCATGCTCAGCTCGAGAGCATTGCAATTAAGGGTTCGTTGATGCAACGATATGGGGTTGTCTTGCAAGAGTTACGCCTTGAGGTGCTCCGAAACAATACCTACCTCGCTTCAGTGTCGACGCCGCGAGCGGGAGGATCCGCCGAGGATGCGGCTGACCAAGAACCAACCGAAGTCTCACCGAGGCTTGACGTGCAGCAGAACAATGATAGCGTTTTAGACGTACATGAGAATGGAGTAGGGGGACGAGACAATGGAGAAGTCTCATGTTCAGGTGGAGGATATCAACAAGGCGGAGGCATGTCTGCAAATACGACAACAGGTCCAATGGATCTTATAGATGGCGGCTTTGCCCACATGGCTAGCTGGGGTCAGTTCGATTCTTTGGTAAGATAATTTTCCTGTTTGGTTTGATGCTCTAGCGTGGTTGACAAGATATGTTGGAATAGGTTACAGGTGGAACTGGCACTCTAGACTTCTTACCTCGAGGCGATGTGTGGGGCAGTATCAACGCTACAGGGTTCAACACATGGTGAAGGTTCTATGGTCGAGGAGCGAAGCCCAGAAAATATGACTTTCATGACCTCACGATAAAATGTGGCGTGAACTGGAATTGAGCATAATTATCGCAACATACGTGACTGATGTTGATTCATACGCGTACACTCTCTCAGTTCGAGACGCTGTATTCAGTGCCGATGCTTGAAAAATATTGTGTATAACGGTTTCTAAATATTCCCACTTTATACTTCGCTTATCAGCCGCTTGTTGATGGCTGTCAAGAGAATGTACAATGTTTCAATTGTCGTCACATCAATGCCAAGCTCTCTACCCTTTCGTACGGGGTAGCCCAGGATAATATCTACCTCCATAGGTTTCCCACTGTCGTAATCCGTCCGCATACTGCTCCCAATAGGCGGCATTCTCAAAATCCTTTCAAAGAGTCTGTCGATGAGTTCATACTCAATCGGGACCTCCATCGCTCTCGCGACATCAATGACTTCTCTCATTAACCTCTTCGTCATTGATACTGCGCCGTCTGAAGAATTGAGCCAGTCATGGGAGCTCATCAGCGTGAGGGTGGTCAGTGGATTCCAAGCGGCGTTCCAAACGACTTTTTCCCAGCGCTGCACTTGGATGTTGGGCACGACTTGGAATACCGTCTTTCCAGCGGCCAACAGTGACGCGAAGCGAGTAAGTCGCTCCGTTTCTTGGGCCGATTCACCGTGTTTGTTTGGAAATAAACCGATCTGCATATCCTCGGACTTGGTGTGAGTTATGATGCCAGGCTGGGGTTGCCTTACACCACTCCAAGTCTAAACGAGTTCTCAGTACTAGGCTCGACGGGTGCGGTGACAAAGTACAAACCACGCATGATAAAATAGTAACAGCTGGGAAACTCGCTCGGAACGGCTCCTCATTTCCAACACCATTCTGGATAATGACGATGGAGGTTCTCTTTTCATCAACTGCGGGTTCAATCTGCAGAGGGATGCTGGATTGATCAATTGCTTTGTGTGCGCAAACAATATAGTCAAATTTGAGACCCGCCTCCGCAGCGCTCTTCACCACTGATAAAATTTTAATATGGTAGTACTTAAAGTCTACTTTTGTCGATTTCTCACCTTTATATGGTTTCACGTAGTGCTCGCCATGGATTTGGCTTGTGATCTTGATGCCATTCGCCTTGACAACGTCATAGTTGGACCGGGCAACAACCGTGAGGCGGACACGTTCACTACGGCTCAAAATGAATGTATAAAATGAGCCAATTCTACATGAGCAGTGTTAGTTTAACTGTGTTTAAAATGCGAGGGATATCGCTGTTTTGCCGTGGCGACGACGTACGCTCCTAGTCCGTAGACTAGTACTTCTAGTGGTGTATTGCTCATTGTATCCGGACTTATTCGAGCTTCTACTAAACCCCTCTTAAAATTTAGGCTAATTCACAGTCGAGATATAAACATATGATACTGAGTGCCCTCGGGTTGCGCTTCCGGGCGAGAACGGTTTGGCAGTGAGGGGTTAATGCAGCTCGGCTTGCTTAGGTACGCATGCAATGTCGCCATCGGATCGCATGACTCGGCTATGTTCTGCAGTATCCGGCGTTGCAGAAGGATTGATGATCCACTCATATCACATATCCACCCCATTGTGCATTTCCGTGATGCATTTCCGTGTGGGGGCGACGCCAACCCCGCGTTTGATAACAGGTGGTCGATCGTTCGTTACCATTGCTGTCTAACCTCATGCAATCGTACGAAATCCATTCGTCATGATTTCAGGGATTTCATGGCTCACAAGAATTAAAAGTACTCGTGCCTAGGTGAGTGCTGAAGCATTAAATGGAGAGGAAAGTTGGATACAAACAGGTGATACAATAGAGACAACAAAAAACGTAGATCTCATTTAGCATATAATCAATAGTAGAATCAATCACCATAGCACCATATTCGACACAACAAATCTATTCTATAATCTTGCATATACACGAGACACAAATATTGTCTATAGACTAGCCTCGATGGCAACCAATCCCGCTGTTTGCTCCTCAATGACTTTCTTCTCTGCGTCAGTCGGTGCAAGGTAAGGCCGTCTCGGCTTCAACTTCTCCACAGCGCCTTCGATCCCGGCAGCTTTCGCCGTGTTCAGAGCCGCCGCGTACTTGACGGATGAAATACCCGCTTTGCACGGCTGCTCCGCCAACGCAGCCTTTTTGTGCAAGTCCATTGCCTCTTGGAACTTGCCCTCCTTATATAGGTTATAGATGTGCACGATGGTCTTGGGGAACACGTTGGCAAATCCCGCAATGGTTCCCATGGATCCGGCGGCCAAGCCACCGATGAGGAAATCCGATTGACCTCCGTATGTCGCGAATTTATCTGCTGGCAATTCGGCGGAAAGCCGTGTGATTTTGGCAACAGCTCCGCATGTCAGCTTCACGCCGACAATATTGCTATGCTTCCTAGCTAGTCGTGCAATGGTTGCAGAGTCTAGATCAATCCCATTGCAAACGGTGGGGAAATTGTAAATGACGATCGGAAGAGAGCTTTCCTTGGCGACATCATTGAAGAAGTTGTCGATGACTGCCGGCGTAGTCTGTTTGCCAAAGTAGGCCGGGGGTAGGAGCAGGACGTAATTTGCACCAGCATCAGCAGCGTCGGCGATGAACTCCAAGACTTGCTTCGTTCCATGGCCGCCTACGCCCGCCATGATGGGAAATGACGGTCCGCATGCCTTCCGAGCGGTTTCCAGAAGCGTCTTACGCTCCTCGCGTGTGAGCAGGAAAGTCTCAGCGTTGGTTCCGAGCACAACGAGCCCAGCAAGACCAGTTTTTGACATGTATGAATAGTATTTAGCTTGTGACTCCGTGTCCAGCGTGTCGGTGCTGTGGTCGAAGAAAGTAATTGTCGGGGCCCAAACGCCACTTGGGGGTACTTTGGGGAACGACATGTTGGCTGATACTGAAGGGAATTTGAAACTGGTGGTGTGTTTGGAGAAGGGTCTATACTGGAGTTCTTAGAATGGTCAGGATACTTGTAGCTGTGTAGATGGTGACCAAGAGGTATCCGTGCCCCGCTCTGCAATATATGGAGGACTTTGCGTGAATTGCACAATCAATGCTTTTCCCCGCTCCAGCCCGGCCCAGTATCCATTCCATAGACCAAATGTGACAGTAAGTGGAAGTCAGTTGTTAAGAGTGGCTTTGATGATCCTAACAGGCATATCCGACGGATAAACACTACCCCTCCCTGTGACGGAAAAACTAACCCCCGCAATAAACATGCCGAGTCTGCCGGTCAGATCCGTTCTCCGTCTCCCAACCGACAGCAATCACTTCGCCCAAGTCATCCTCGGAACTCGCCAAAGACGACCTTTCTATTCAAGTCGGCGGCATAATCGATAGCGGATCCGAATGGATCCCAATGGCCAATCAATACTGCCTTTGACCGACCATAGGCGCCCACATGTCTCGAAGAAACGCAAAAGAAATAGCGAGAGGGCCAGGGTCACTCGAGCGTGTGATAGATGCAAAAAGTACTATCTTCACAATTCCCAGTGCTGTATTATTAGCTTAAGTAACGTACTGACCATTTGTGTTCTATTTTAGGAGAAAGATAAAATGCGATGGTACACAGCCGTGCGACTTTTGCACCAGGGCAAAAGCCAACTGCACTTTCAATTCGTCTTATGCACGAGGCCGGGTGCCTGTCATTCCGTCAGCATCCGATGCTACGACGGAGAGCAACTCGACTTCATTAGAAGTCGAAGAAACGCTGGGTCAGTCTGTTGAGCACCCTGCTGAGCTAGAACCCACCACAGTGTTGCAGGGCACAGCCGTGCTACAGAGCCATGATATCCCATCAACGTATCTGGCGCCCGAAGCTTCGGCTTATGTGACGGCCTCGTCACAGAGTTCTCCAGAGCCGTCTCAAGATCTACAAGGCCATTATATCGGGCCTGCATCGGGAGTCTCATTCTTACTCAGGGTGCAGAAGCGGCTACACCAAGCCATTTCCGTCTCACAAGCGAGCACCATTTTCACCTTTGGCGATGCGCCTTTGAAACTCCCTGAATTTGACCCGTCCTTCTGCATGATGTTGCCAAGAGAAGACGCCCAGCGGTTGGTAGACCGGTACTTTGACTTCGCCATGCCGACGTACCGTTTTCTCCACCGGCCAACGATCCAGGAATGGTTCGTCGAGTTCTATGACACCCTCGGCATCATGCGCGATGCGCATAGCGCTCCAGCCAAGATTGCCTTGTTGTTCATGGTGTTTGCTCATGCCAGGGTGTATATGCCTGATACCGACAAGCCAGGCCCAGCAGATCTAAGGTCAGGGTTACATGCCATCATATCTACTGCGTTGAAGCGTGCTAAAGTGAACGGACAGCACTCGATATTTCTTAGCAGCAGAGCATCAGTTGACCAAAGAGAGGGGATCAGTACAGCTAACTAGTGTCCAAGCGCGCTTGACTCAATGCTTCTATCTGCTCACACAATCTCGGATCAACCACTGCTGGAGCCTTTTCGGTACTATGTCTCATCTGGCGTTGGCCATTGGCCTCAACCGAAACAAGCGGCCTGATGTAAAGCGTGGCTTAAGTGTCGTCGAAGCAGAATGCCGTCGCCGAACCTTTTGGTGTGCCTATACTCTAGACGCCTACCTGAGTATTGCCTTGGGCAGACCTCGATCATTTCACGATGATGATATCGACACGGAACTTCCAGCATGCGTCGACGACGATCAGCTGACGATAGAAAACATTACCGCGTCAGCTCGATCCAGAACTCCCTCCATCATGCTCGCCCCACTAGCACACATCAAGTAAGATTAGCCTACTCCGTCGTCAAGTCCGAAAACTAACGAAACAGACTTGCTCGTATAATCAGCAAGATTGTGCGGGATCTTTATTCCATCAAGCCAATATCAACTAGTCGCAGATCCGTTTTGACTGAAAGGATCTCCAAGGACTTGAGCGATTGGCAAGTCGAGCTGTCTCGATTTCTTGACACCGACTTTTTCAGTTCCTCGCTTGTCCATCCAATCTACCAACGACAACAAAATGTGCTTAACCTTACCTACTGGCATGCTATCATACTGGCTCATCGGCCATTTGTCCTGACTAGCTTTGCGCAGCTATCAAGACAGGGTAGCGGTGGGGCGAGTGAGGATGCGCAGACGGCTGAGAGTGTTCAGCAGTGTTTGATGGCTGCGATGAAGACAGTAAAGACTATCAACGACATCACGCAAAACCGGCAAATGTTTCAAGCGTTCTGGGTTAGTGCTCTATGGAGGACTGGTGCTCGTTAACAAATGCTGACCGGCTACAGATCACAGCGTATTTCGCCTTTACCGCCACCATCATGCTCTACATATACGTGATCCAGCAGCGGGCATCCTCGCCGGAGCTCTACAGCAGCTACTTCTCAGCCGCCGCCAAATGCCAATCGCACATCTCCGCCATGGCCGAGAAGGGGTCTCTATCAGAACGCTACAGCCTCGTGCTGGAGGAGCTGCGCGTCGAAGCGCTGCGACAGGTGAAGCGCATGCATCCGTCCATAACAAACCTAGGCGCCTTGGACGAGGGCGGACAGAGGAATGGGTTCCAGGAGAGCATGATGTCGATACCGATGCATGACACGCCTAGCACTGTGAATAGCTACACGGATGTATTGGGAGAGAGTGCGATTGACTTTAACGGAATGCCAAGCTCAGCGTTTACTGATTCTACAGGTTGGGGCCAATTTGCTTCGATGGTTTCGTCGGGGATGGGGAACTTCGATTTTTTCTTGAATGACGGTACATTCACGATCTGAAACCAATATGAGCAACTCGAGCATCCATGTACAGCACTTAACCCAATCTTATCTTATTCTATCACATTAACCGTTAGTGGCCATATTGTTGATGTATGGGTGTAAGTCCACGATATATGTTTTATGGCATTACTTCAACCACATTTCATACAAATCTGCATAGAATTTATTCATAAAAATCCCTCCTAGTATCCAAGAGTCCCATAGCTATGTCCTTAGCAGTTGAGATGCACTGATAATTTGTGCGGCTCTGATAGTTTTATTGACTAGAATGATGGAATTTGTCCTGTCCTCTACAGGGTAGGTAGCTTAGTCAGCGAATATACGGAAATGTGCATCTCATCCGACGGAAAAGCTATGACGGAAAAGTCAAGACGGATCAACACAACGGGATCCACCCTTGATGGAGTAAAAGCTCGTCACTGTGGAGCGAGACTTTGACTCCGCACGAGCAGCTGCGATAGTGACTCAACCTGTTCACATTGTATATCAATCATCTTCTCGATTGTAATCTTGATCTTGTCCGTTCTTGCTCCTGGCAAAACCCATCCCATACAACACCAAACTACTCATCAGCAGCCACCGACACCATGGCATCCGCAGCGTCTCAGCGCCTCCAAGGCAAGACAGTCCTCATCACCGGTGCTTCATCGGGAATCGGCCGCTCCACTGCTTTCGAGTTTGCCCGCGCGAGCCCTAACGGACTGAAGCTGATCTTGACGGCGCGCCGCATTGACACTCTCAAGCAAGTTGCGGCAGACATTGTCAAGGAGGTTGGCGATGCCATCAAGGTGCTGCCGGTTCAGCTGGATGTCAGCAGTGCAGATGAGGTGCGCGCTTTTGTGGGTTCGTTGCCTGCTGAGTTTAAGGAAATTGACATCCTGGTCAACAATGCGTGAGTCCTGATCCTCTCTATTAATAGTATGACCTTAGATGTGGGTTTTGAGATATATGACCATGAGCTAACAGCATCTTTGTGTAGCGGACTGGTTAAAGGCGTAGCCAAGGCACCTGAAATTGCAGAAGATGACATTAACGTTATGTTCGCGACCAACGTGACGGGTCTGATCAACATGACGCAAGCCATTCTGCCCTCGATGCTGCAGCGCAACAACGGGGACGGCGCAGGTGATATCATCAACATCGGCTCCATCGCCGGCCGTGAGCCATACGTCGGCGGCGGCATCTACTGTGCAACCAAGGCAGCCGTCCGGTCCTTCACCGAGAGTCTGCGAAAGGAGCTGATTGCAAAGAGAGTCCGTGTCATTGGCGTTGACCCCGGTCAGGTTGAGACTGAGTTCTCCGTGGTTCGGTTTGGGGGTGACAAGGCTAAGGCCGATGCCGTTTATGCGTGAGTGATTCCTGATGCCCTGGTATTCTCGGCTCATATATCTAACTGTCTCACAGCGGCTGTGAGCCATTGACTCCAGATGACATTGCCGAGGCCATTGTTTTTGCTGCGAGCCGGAGAGAGAACGTTGTCATTGCAGATACTCTGATCTTCCCCAACCACCAAGCTGCTGCCACCATTATGCATAAGAAGTCATAAGTACATAAAAAAGTAGATCGTAATCCCGGCGAAGTCGAGCGAGGGTTTCGCAGCACAAGACATGGAGAGGGTATCCTCGATTTCATGCAACGCAGGATCGGACTTGGGACATAAAAGTCTCGCGCGTGAAGGCAGAAAGAACGCCGAGACAGATCTGCTAGGATAATAGATTAGACGACGTTCCGAATCAACACACCGGAGGATGAATAAACTGAACAAATGATACTATGAAGTCATTGAGGCATTCCAGGAAGATCCCGAGCTCTAACCTCAAGTTATGTGAGGTTGACTGAGTTTGCTGCACGAACTTTGCTATGCCTCCTAACCCTGTTAACAGCCGAAGTCCGTTCTTGATGTAGTAATGTTTCGTGGTAGAATCTTGATATGTGTATATCGAACGGAGTGATACCCAATAACCCAACATTTCAATATTCAACATGCGGTTTTCATGGATCCTGTTTGGTAAAATGACGCATTCAATAGATAGTGGGTCAATGCAATCGTTCTCAGTATATCGAAACCGGATCTTCAACTCAGCAATTATAATCAGTTGCCCTGAGCATGAACTAGTCCCAGCTCCTTCATTAACAAAATACATGTGACATTCTAAAGTCTTCTCAGAAGACTGCGGTTCGGATAGCCCTGACGAAACCATTCTGCCGTTCCTTTTCCTCCAGGTGCTGGTCGTGATAAAATCTTCGAGAAGCATCGAGATCAATCTTTGCCGTATCAACCCACCGCCCGTTCCGGTAATAGATCTTGGCCCCAACGTAGAGCACAAGAATGGCTAGAGCAGAGACATAGCTGGAGAAGAAATTAACCGCACTAGTCTCCCCGCTGAGCGGCGAAATGGCGAGGTAAAACAGAATGACGAGTAGAGTTATACACCAGAAAAGTCCCCAATACGGCGCGTAGGGGAACACCCATGACTTCCAGGGGAGGTTTGCGTGATCGCGGCCTTGGACCTTCATGGCATGTCGCATACGAATGTGGGAGAGGCAAATCATGCCCCAGCCAAAAAGGGTGAAGAGGGAGGACAAATTTGACAGCCAAGTGAAAACCTCGGCACCGCTGTGGCTGATGTTGATGTATGATAGACCACCGCCAATGACAAGAGTTGGTACCAGGCCATACCATGGACGACCTCGGCTGTCGGTCTTCTGGAGGATCTGGATCGCGAGGAGTCAGTATGATCATGACTTTGGTCTAAAAGCAAATCTCACCTTGGGAGCCATGTTAATTTGAGAGAGACCGAGGAGAATTCTGGAAGCTCCGTATCCAGACAGAGTACCGGTGGACAGTACAGAGATGAAGATGACGGCATTCATAATATGGGCCAAGGGCATTACACCGCAGTTGCGGTACATAATGACGAAGGGGCTAGCATTTGTTCCACCGCCTCCAAAGAGATTTGGGTCAGTCGGGCTGACATTGATAGTCACAATCAAGCCTCCCATAATGTAGAACAGTGCCAGTCGTACCCAGATAGAGGCAACGGCTTTGGGAACCGCACGTTGGGGATGCGTTGTCTCACCCGCAACAAGACTGGCGTTTTCCGAGCCGGCGAGTGCAAAAATACACACCGGCATGATGGAAAAGAAGCCCTTGGCGCCGTTGATGAAGGGCGTGCTATTCCAAAACTCGAAGCCAATGCTGCCGCCTTCCACGGGCGGGAAGCCACCCTTGGGACCGCCTCCAGCGGAGAGGACGATGCCCGAGATGATGACGACAAATATGAAGCCGAACTTGATGGCCGACGACACGACTTCGATCTCAGCGAAGACCTTGACGGGACCGATGTTGACGAGCACGATGACAGCCCAGAAGATGGTGATCCATGCCGCGACGGGGACGGCGTCAGTCCAGAATGATAGGACTGTCACGATGCCTTGGAGTTCGTTGGCGATGGAGATCCAGTAGGCGAACGTGTAAGCCCATCCAAGTGCGAATCCTGCGGCTGGGTCGACAAACATGTTGGTCCATTGGACAAACTTGAACTTGGGTTAGCTATCGAAACCTATGTAAACACCCAAGTTGGGAACATTACTTACCGCACTAGGAAGAGGATACATGACAGCCATCTCTCCAATACTATGGCTGACGCTCCAAATCATGGTCCCCGCGAGTATGTACCCGAGGAACAGACTCGCGGGCCCAGCCTTAGACAGAGACGATCCAGAGCCCAGCCAAAGCCCCATACCAATGGAACCGCCAAGGCCAATCATGGCGATATGCCGTGTGCCAAGGCGGCGGTGCAGCTGTGAATCGGCGCCATGATCTTCGAGGGGGGCCTTTTCTGGGTCGGTTGTTGGTTCACGCGCGAGCTGCGTCTCGGCGGCTGCAGGTTCTGGTTTCTCGATTGTATCTGACATGGTGTAGATATCATGCACAAGAGTGCAGGATGAAGAAACGAAACTGGGAAAGAGGAGGAGACGAGGGGGGTTCTAACGGTGAGAACGCGGCCCAGGACCGAACATCGGCAAGACTTCCCTTTAATACATGATACATCAACTGCAGATCCCACGTTGATCATCAAAACTCTGGTTCTCCAGCAGGGGTCACTAGTGGGGGCTTCGACCTAGTTGCCAGCCGTTGAACACCGCGAGATCCTAAATAAGCCCTCATTTGTCAAATATCGCCTGATCGGTTCCCATGCGTTGCGCTACGTTTTCTCCCCCACGTCGTATCCCCCTTGCAGATGGGCCATGAAATGGACAACACTCTGATCAAGAACGGATCATGGTCAACCCAGCCACGGCATCGAGTCGGAACGGGCCGTGGGGTATTCGGCAGCCACACAAGCGAGTCAGAATCGCACCCAAGCGAGCCCAGAATACCCTCCATCGAGCGAAAAATCAGCGGTCTATCAGGCCGTATGTCGGTCGATAAAAAACAAAAATGCCTCAAGAGAGGCCCTGGTTCAAGCCGAGGTCATGAGACGGCCGCATTATCTCCTTTCAGCTTCCTCTCTTCGATAGCATTCCGCATGTGAGAGGCACAATCCAGAATCGGCAGTTCGGCAGCAGGCATTGTAACGCGAGAACACCCCCCACCGCATTGTGGGGACTCTGTTCCGGGGCCGGAGGCAAAGTGAAAATTTTTATCTAATCAATCTGATCATCAGGATTCAGCTTTGGGGCATCGCCGTTCGATTGCAGGATGCAATCTCGCACGTGCGAGCCCGACGCCGTGCCCCTGGTCTCATCCAGCCTCCAGGTATTCGTATCCTCGTGTCCCCGGTAGTGTCGCAGTCTGTACGGGGCAGATGAAGATACCGCGGCCTTGAGGCGTTGTAGCGTGTTTGCAGTTTCTTGCTGGGGTTTCCGTACATCTATGAGGTAAGATCGGATGAATATGTCCCCTCGTCTAGGAGGTGATGTATGAGTCGGCAGGCTTGCTGTTTTCAGAAGTAGTATACGGGTAGCCCGATAAGACCTCGGTCCTTTTGTTCCTGCAACTGTATCCGGCATTCTTTTCGTGTCCCGCACATGCAGATCGCCGTGCAAGGAAGAGGTCGTATCTCCACTGAACCGAATGGTACGCGCCCTGACCTATCAGCGTCAGAGGGTCCTAGTTTCGTGCTGCAAAATTCACGGTTCCCAGCTCGATCCCGAGAATCGATCGATTTCTCAGTCTCTTGAATACTCATCCACAAATTCCATGGTCTATCCACCACACTATTTCCCATGGCTATCACGCACTAGAGCTCACTCCACCATCATTTTTACAACCAAGGACAAGTTTCCAAATTTTTGGATTTATGTAACTCGGCTAGATAATAAGTTGGAAACTAATATCTGCCATGGATGGTTCATATCCCAACCTCGGCTTCTATGCTGCTTTTGGTGCTTTACACCTCGGCGGAGGATCGCGGCTCCTCGATGGATGCTGGTATGCCACAATTGATTTGGTGAAGATCATAATGTCAAATGGGCTGCACAATTCAGATGACAAACTAGCCAAGAAAAAGTAACGTGGTACATTTCTCAAGGGCGACCGCGCAATCATGCTCTGCCAGTTCTAAGTGCTAGGAGGAATCAACTTCGCCACACCAATACCCCTAGCATAATCTTTTTGTTCACTATGATATCGTAGTAATAACCGGCCATATAACATCCCGATATCCGTTCTGCAAAATGCTACGGACGACCTTTCCGTGTTCCCAATCGTTGGCAGCTCCGCCTCTAGCGTCGCCGGCGTTAAGAACTCCACACGCGATCTGGATAGGAAACGTAGCGGAGGCAATTCCGAAGAATTTCATCTTGTCCTGCATTAGGAACTCGACGCTCTGCATTATCCAATTCGCCATTTCCACCAATTTTTGATTGATGGCTTCGCTCTCTGGGAGTTCGCCATTCACCTCTATCGGCACCTCCATCAAATTTAGGTATGTTGCTCTCAACTGTCGGATCTGGGTGACGCATAAGATCCAAAACGCCCAGTAATGAGTAAGACAATTGGCCGTTGATATGCTTGAAAACCAGATGCAGCGCGCATGCCCCATTGTTGACGGTTTCCACCAGAAGCTATGGCTCGGATCGCTGAGGGTTCGTTGATGCCATGTGTGGAGAATATCAAGCATGTCAATGAACTGTGCAATCGACTCTTGCGCGGTGGTCCGCTTTTGGCTCATCGATTCGGCTTTTGACTCGTCAAGTCGCTCAAGAAGTGAAGGGAGTATGCTTGCCTCGTTCATGAGATCCTGGAGCGGAGTGGTAGGGATGATGCGAAAGGGTTCGTTTCTCCAATCAAGGTCGGAGAGGAAGCTAGATTTTCGAGTGTGGAAGCCGTCAAGAATCTACCTAATGGTGAGACGGATGTTCCGAAGACAAGGAAGGTGTCACAATGATGAATAAGACGTACGAGGAGAGGGCGAAAACCGACGAACAGCTTGTGAGAGATGCCAGAGTCGTAGAATTTGGGCCCATGGAGCTGGATCAAGGCACGGATCCCATTTGCGTGAACTGCACGGCCAATGCGTGAGCTAGGTATCATCGTCTAAGAACGGTCAGCATAAGCACATATGAAGTATTAGAGAAATGGGGTGCAACCTCCGAGAGATAGAGACACATCATAGCTGCAGCCAAGGCGTTGAAAGATGGGGCAGCGCAATGTCGTATTGCATCTTGCAACGCCTGCAATGCTCTGCCTTGAGCTTCCAAAGCATCTGATACTGGTGCCCGGCCGTCACGTCCTCTGGCAACAATAGACACTCCGAGGGCTTTGATGGCTGAGGAAAGAAGATCCCGATGTTCTGCCTTCTCGATCAATGATGGCAGCACCTCGATCCAAGAGCCGCATATTCGCGACTGTGATATGGTTGGGTTGCTCGAGGAGAGGACTAGCTCACTTTCCGGAACGAAATTCTGAGCGCATAACGATACTATGTCACTCAGCGGCCAACTCAACGCGCGGGTGACAGAAGTCGAGTTCTGGGGAGTGATGACTTGTGTAGCTGCTGCATGAGCGATGTTAGGGGACTTGTTAGCGGGTTTGATTCGTTTGATCTTCTTGTTGGTTCCACTCCGCTCCGATACTGCCGGCCTTGGCATTAACGGATCTCGGAATATTAGATCGGCTTGATATCCTGGGCAAACACGTCCTCTGAGGAGGCATTGGGAGCAGGCGGGGACGTTGCCATCGCACTAAGAAGCGTCAGCAGGATGCACCAAGTTCATACAAACGGGCAACTCATACACCTAACTTCCGCTCTCTACAATTTTGGCACACTGTCGTTTTTCGAACCTTCATACTTTATCCGGTCGATTGATACTCCAACTCATAGCGCAAAAGACCATCAAAGTCAGGCGGGGTAGAAAGCAACATTTCTTCGTTGCTGGCTTAATAATTGCCCGACTCGACTTGCAAGACTGCATCGCCCGGTCCGCCGAGCCACTTGACCGGTTTAGGCAGCATTATCCGCCAAGACTAAAACTGTCACTATGTGTGGCTACAGACTGCTAGACTTAAATTAGACTAGTGGCTCTCGCTTAGAAGCCTCTGCTATTAGAGGGGCAAGAGACTCCCCTTCTACGGCTAAGATTGCAGTGTACTTGTGATGTCTAGGAGCGGCCGCATTTCAGTAACTTATAGAACACATTCGTCCTTTAAGGACTTGGAGAGGCTTGAGTCATGAAACGCTACTCTAAGCTTTGCGATTAGCATTTAGAGGAAGACCTCATTTGTAGAGTTCAATTCTGTCCTTGATTTCCTTAGTCTCGTCACTTTTTACTCCGATCGAAATGCACTTCACTTGTTGATTGCTAATTCTCAGTTTGCTTTCGCCACTTTCCTTGAGAAGATGACTAGACTACACCTTGACAAGCGATTCCGCAACTACAAAATTTCCTTGCTCTGAACGATAGTTCCGAATACATCACCAATCTCTGCAAGAACCACTCTGGTGAGTTCCTCGGCACTGGCACCTGGGATGTCCCGATCGCCAATAGCATCTTCCGCCACGACGACATCATATCCAAGCTGTGCACCATGCCGAGCAGTCGTGGACACGCAAACATGGGCCTAAATTTTTCCGGATTAGTAAAAGCTACGCAGCCCCACGGGAGATGAACAGACCATGTATCCCGTCAAAACAATCTTCTTGGACGAGATCGACTGGAGATATTCGTCGAGATCCGTCTTTGCGAATGAGCTAGGGTGGTTCTTGTAGACAATCTTCTCTCCTTCCTTAGGAGTAAGCTCTTCCAGCTCCTCGGCCAGCTTCGTGTTGGGCGTGAACACGGGTGCTCCATCAGGCGTGACGTGGACGACATGAACCACGTTTCCCTTACCCTGGCGGTATTTTTCGAGCAGCGAAGCAATGACCTTGCGGGATGTCGAAATGTTCGACACCTGGAGTTTGCCCTCGGCATATTCGTTCTGCGCGTCGATGATGACCAGGGTGCTATCCCCGACAGAGGCCGAGGAGGGCGGAACACCGAGGATCTGACGGAAAGAGGCCATTGTGCAATATTGGAGAAAGTTGAATGAGATTTGGAGCTGCTACATGTAAAAGGATCTCAACGACAGGAAAGATCTGGGTATTTATGTTTTTGATCTGAACCATGGTCGTACAACATGACTTTGCATCATCACTCCTCCCTCCCTGCAACTCAAGGCTTGGCGAATAATGGACCCAAAAACGGCTAGTGTAGGTTTCCGTAGCACATACACATGGATCACGCAATGGGCCAAAACCTACTCTTACCAATCATTCACTCGGGTCACAGTGTCAGCTATCCATTCATCCGGCATTGCATACACGAAACTGCGCTTTACGCATTTCGATGGTACCCCACACTTGTACTGACGCGCAGGCTCCAGTGAGAGAGTAGAGGCGACGCTGACGATAATTTGTTGCTTCCCTCGTCTAGAACTTCACAAAGCCGCTCTTCTTCAATTTCTAAGTTACCCTATTGCGAGTGGATCTCGTATCAGCGACTCCGAATGATTATGAGCGAGCATTCGATGGTTCTCCCAGAGATGTGATGAAGTCAGTAGATCCACCCTAGGGATAGACTCATCAGTTTGACCAAGGTTACTGGAGGGCTGCAGCGATATAGTTAAGTATATAACAATAACAGGTAATTCTCAGTGTATCATCCTCATGCTGTAAATGCTCAGACTGTAGTGTTTGCTGTCTGCTTCATCAAGGGCGGGTTGCTGCTGGAGTGCTCAGACAAGTGAATGTTCTGAGCGAAAGATAACGTTTCTTTTAAGTAGTTTGAGGGTCCCAGACTCATTAAATACACATTCAATATTACCCTGCTGGCTCATTGTGGTCTAATTCTATATAGATTCTGGCAGGGGAACATAAACCGCCATATCTTGGGCACTGAGGAACAATACTCCCCACAAGGTCCGGTTGCTGGCAAACCCCAACGACGATGGACTATCTTAGAGCGAATTACCAACACCCGAGCATCATATTGTAAGAGCAAGAACATTTAAGCTTAATTTAGTGACCGGGCATTTTCTATTTTCAGAATGCCCTGCAACATCGTCGCGGCCATGCATTGGGTATGTTCGTGGAAATGTGAACGAACTCGGCTACATCACACTAGCGAAGGCTAATCGGCCACCCTCTCTTACAAATCAAAAGGAGACTTCGTTCAGTCAGCAATTAGGTTGCGGATTTTCCATAGATTAGCGATGCGGATTTCAGAAAATAGATATCACAGCATGGTAGCTCGACCTGAGGCTCGGCGCAATTGTTCCCCCGAACTTCGGTGCAATCATTCATCCGACTCCACGTCCAGCTCAACATATCGCTGGCAGACTAAAAGGAGCGCCGGTATAACCTCTCGCGCCGTGACGCGAAACAAAGACACTTGGGGCTTGCTCGCTCATTTGATCTTAGACACTTATTGGGTGTGATACGAGTCAGGCTGGTGGTTATAATCTCAGATCCAAACAATCTACAACTCCGCAGGCCTGGTACCATCGAAACTCCGCAACTATGGTATTTAGACACCGGCAAGCGTAGATCCCCTACTACGCCACAACTGCGACTATGGGTTACAGGATATAAAGATAGAGGAGTAGCTCGTGTAGTTGTATCATGATCATCTCGAAAGAAGGTATTCCAACAATAATGGCCGGCAAGCGAGCAATTCTCGTAACGGGCTGCTCTGATGGCAGTCTCGGATCTGCTCTGGCCTTGGCCTTACATCAAGCTGGATGGAGAGTCTTTGCATCTGCACGCAACCTATCGAAGTTGACGGCAGCCAAAGCAGCAGGCATCGAATGCGTTAAGATGGACGTCGGGTCCGATGAGTCCATCTCCGCCGCAGTTGATCAAGTCAAGCAACTCACCGGCGGCTCGCTGGATGGTCTCGTCAACAACGCGGGCGGCGGGTACATGACGCCTATAATCCACGTCGACATCGCCCAAGCGCACGAGCTATTCGAGCTCAACGTCTTCTCCATCATCAGGGTCACACGAGCCTTCCTGCCGCTGCTCCTCAAGTCGGACCGCGGAGCCATCATCGCCAACAACACATCAGGATCGGGGCTCCTCGGGGCCGGCACGCCGTTTCACGGAGCGTACAATGCCTCCAAGGCGGCTGCTTCGAGCATCACAGAGAACTTGCGCATCGAACTGGCTCCATTCGGCATCCGAGTCATCAATCTTGTAACCGGCGCTGTGAAATCGACCTTCCACGCCAACGCTACTCATTGCGAGCTGCCGTCTGATTCCATCTACAACGTGGCCAAAGATGCCATTGAACAAACGATGGCAGGAAACATGCCTGGTATGAAGCACGTCGATGCAACCACTTGGGCGAAGCAGGTGGCTGCGGACATTAGCCAACGTAACCCGCCGCATGGTGTTTACAGAGGAGGGATGGCAGGCTCAGGAAGGCTCGTCACTCTACTTCCTACTGGGACTATGGATGGGACGTTTAAGAAAATGTCCGGCATTGACGTGTTGGAAAGAAGACTTAAAGAGCAAGGTGGATTGAACAAAATCCGGGAGCAATGATCACCGATACCCTGATACTCAAATTTTCGTCTCCATCATCCTGATTGGAACTGCCTTTCAACCATAGTTATTTTTCGGTTTGTCGCATACCTCAAACAGACCTCGAAAGCAACCAGACAGATATTTTCTAGAAATTTTGCACCTTTTCTTCTGCCTTGAAATTCCCTCACTATACTCCGAATCAATAGATCGGATCTTGGTGTCGTGTAGGGCGACTGGACTTGGGCTGATTCATGGCATTTGTCACCGCATGTCAACCCCGCATTCGCTGTGAGCATCGCCTGCAGGACAACAGAGATATTTCATGCTAGATCAGAATAGAGGAATCACTTTTGTCATATAGAATATTGAAGAATCAAACTGAATGAACTATCCAAAATTCAATCATACGCAACCAGCCAAAGACACACCATGCAACATGGTTTTGGCCGATGACTCAGGCGGTCTGCATGCGGATTACCTGCCTCTTTGGGAAACGAGGTAAAAAAGACGAATGGGACATAAATGCGTAACATTCATCTTTCAAGCCAGCCACGCAGATAGGTATCCAATTCTCTTAATCTTCGCGCCAGTCTATTACTGACACACTTATTCAATTGAACCTTCTATCTGTATCAAATTCACATCTTTGTTTCCCGTCCTTCGTCACCATCAACGCCATGGATTACACCACCCATGACATTGTCAACGCCTTCCGCTCAGCTCGGCTACAGTACATCCGAGCTAATGAATCCGATGAGGCGCTGAAGAGTTTCATTCCACAGATCATAGACGATCCTCTCATCCAGGTCATGTCCTCTCCCAATGCGCTTCAACCCCAAGCGAAGAGTAATTGCGGGCCGTACTTGAAATCTGTTTGCGATTCTCTGTTGGGTGTTGCCATAGCTCTTCTTCCTGAGGAGGATGGGAGTCAAGACCATGTAGCGGACGGAGAGGCTACCAAGCCTAGCCCTAAGCCACCTGTCTTCATCGGCATCATGTGCCTAGGGTGGGGCGGTATAAGGCCATCGATCGCCCATCACCGGACTGCTGAAGTTGGAATCTCCCTCGCAAAGCCCTATCAGGACAAAGGATATGGTGGCGAAGCCCTCAATTGGGTGTTGGATTGGGGATTCAAACACGTTGGCATGCACTCCATTGGCATCTCCGCCGCTTCCTACAACCCCAAAGCGATACATCTCTATGAAAAGGTTGGGTTCACCTTGGAGGGCCGACGCAGGCAGAGAATATGGCAAAATCGGAAATGGTACGATCTTATTGATCTTGGAATGACGGAAGAAGAATGGGAGAAGATGAGAGGGTTAACGCCGGCATGAGAGTTGACGGTTGGCGGAGTTAGGAAAACGAAAGTACCTTGATTGCAAGCGAGTCATAGAGAACCAGATTTGAAGGATAGAGCCTTCCGTGGTCACCCAGGCACTCGGAGAAGTGTGGAAAATGATACCACTAGTATAATCGTGATTGAGGTGTCATTTGAGATTGTGCGACTGGTAATAGAACGCTTGTTTTAACTGAAGAGAACTTCTTCGCTTGAAGACCAAACATGAGTGGGCTAAATTGAGAACCTGAAGATGGTATACGCGTTGATCAAAGTAAGTGGTTGTTGTTACGAAGCGGGATCTAGCTTCGAAAGCAAGGCCAAAACACGTCACCACTGACGATCAAGACCATGTCGTTTCCAAAAGTAGGTCCGGGCTGCATATTAACTCAGGTTTACCGCGGGATGCAAAATTAGATGATGATGCGCTTGGTTTTTATAATTTTATTATTGTGAAGTCTAGAAATGTCCTGTCGCAAGCAAGATGGCGGTTGACAACTCGTACTAGCAATCGAGGAGGGTGCTTTGTTGGCGGCTACGCCTGTTTCAGCTGATGATGCGGGTCGCCTGGTAACTCGTGGGATGCATATTGTTCTTTTGACAAGGAAGGCGGTGAATTGAATTCGCCTAGATTCGCCTTCTCAATTTGCTGACCGTGGCCAGACGAATAGTATGGCTGGGAGGCAACACCATGTGGCAATTTCGGGGCCGGTTCTGCTGCCAGCTCGATTGGAGGAAACTCTGAGATTCCAGCATCTGGAAGTTCTACCGGCATGCTAGATGCCCCTTTTGAGTCGGGCACGTGGAATTTGCTGTCCTCCATCATCGTGCGCAGAATAGTAGCATCAGCCTGCTCTGCCTTTTTGATCATTCGCTCCACCAGAGTTTGGCCCTCTGCCCTCAGCGGCGTCTTCACATACTTCAGCATGGCAATATTACACGTAACATCAATGTCTTGGCGCAGGTATAAGCCGTCTGTTGGTGCACCTAGAGACTCGAGGCCAAGCTCGAGGCGTTGTGCAGGCTCAATTCCCGATTGGTTGCCGTCGATAGAGTACTTGATCCGCAAGTCGACGCTCATCGGGGCTCTGATGTGCGTTTGCAAGCCCCAGGGCATGTTGTGGAAGCACCCCTTGAAGGAAACATCGCGAGAGATACCGTTGAAGGTGATCATGCCAGAGCCGGGCTTGCCTTTGCCCGCGACGAGTTGTTTGCGCTCGACAATCTCATACCAGCTGCTGTCGCATTCGTCGACGGGGGTGTCGGCTGGAGCCTGGATGGGCTTGTGATGGACGACGTGAGGGTTGATGGTGATGACTTCCCCGTGCGAGTGGAGGACATTGATGGCGAACTGGCGCGGGATAAACCCGGGGATGGGCGTTACCACCGTGAGCGCTTCATGTTTTCGTAGCATTGTTGAGAGGTAATGAGGTCATCCCAGAGCTCGTAAATCAAGGCATAACAAATCAAGGATGGATGATTCTCCACTCACGCACGTCCTGTAGGATGAAACGCTCCGGCTAAAGGTGCAATTTTCTGCCTTAGGCATTAGCACGCATAGGTTGCATAACTCGTAAAGAACGATGATCAATCCGCAAACTAATCCCTTTTTGAAATGGCCACTCATTGCGGTGAAGTGTTCGCATCGCTTAGACGCCGAGATGTCAACACGTAACATGTAGGGAAAATACCGTTCTTGAGGATACCATCTTTCATATTTCTGTTCTATAAATCCTAAAATGGGAACACAGCAATTCCTCTTATTTCAGTCCCAAATTAATCCTTTTTCAAGATCCTCCGTGGCGATGATGGAGGCGATGGTGAAGCCAATGCCTCCGCCGCCATTGTTGACGTAGGGTAGCTCTGGTGAGAAGTGTTCTGCAACCTCGCTGAAAATTCACCTTAACTTATAGCCATGCTAAAGCGGGTGAAGCTTGGCTCTTAAAAATGGCCCACTTGCTTCTTTTATCCAAGTTCCTAAGTATCACAATGGTCCCTGTCTTTGGTGTCCATGGTGTCAGGGACGTAATTTTTACATGCATAAAGACGAGGAGCGCCTAACCCAATTACTGTGTGAACTGTTCGCTGCATCAGGGATGAGCGCGAGTGAATCAACACCTGGCGCCGGGGATCGCATAATTATACTTGTAGCACAGGTTTCGATGATGAATTTCTCCATCAGTCCCTTCATCACTACTGATGATGAGACTGAAGGACACTCGAGATACTACCTCCTGTCAAACCGAGTACCGTTGTGGGGGGACCTAGCCTCCACTCTCGGCACCATGAGTCGCGACTAATGTCCTAGTGTGGTTCTAGCTCTGATTGGAATACGAGTATTCAGCAACACGCGTGTTCTTGCACAGCCCCTCGTAAAAGTCTATTGAATACGAGTATCGTCTTAAAAGCAGCCCTGGGGTATTCATTCTCCCATCCCAGATTCCCATTCACACACACAGTCTTGCTCCCATGGCGTCCAACAGCAGCGACAAACCGGCCCGGGATCCAGCCATCAAGCCCCGTCGTTCGCACCGCAAGTCTCGAAATGGCTGCCGCGTCTGCAAGGGCCGCCACATGAAGTGCGATGAGACGCGTCCCGCTTGCATCAACTGCTCTGTGGCTGGTCGCCAGTGTGAGTACAGATCTGTGGCATCGTCGAGACCAAAGGTACCCAACGAGTCGGGAGGCTTCTTGGCTCCTAGTCCCATTAGCCACGATTCCAATCTATCGCCGTCACCAGTCACCACCTCTGCATCCTCGCCTTCTCATCACCGACAACATCCAGAAGTGTACAGTGGGCCGCCCATCCCCGTCCCCGAAGGACCGAGCCTATTTACCCTTGAGCATCTGGCCTTCTTTCACCACGCCCAGCATTACTTCGACGATGTTCTCATGGCTGAAGGATCCACGGTATACACCGCCGCAGTAACCATAGAATATGGGTTGCAGGCCCCGTACCTCATGAATGAGCTGCTCGCTATCGCAGCTCTCCACTTAGGTCACCTTCACCCCGGGCGATTGGATTATCAACAGCATGCCACAGCCTTACAGACGCGGGCGCTCTCATCATTCAACGACGCCAAGGAAGACGTGTCAGCCGCTACTTGCATCCCCATGTTCATATTCTCGTCCATGCTCGGGCTTCATGTTCTCCACGATACCTTGCGGAACAGACCTGATAATTTCAGCGTCTTTCTTGACCAGTTTATGGGGTACATCTTTCTCCACCGTGGTGTATCTGCCGTGACCAATAGGTCGTGGAGCGTTATCAAGGAGTCAAAATTGAACACAATCATCTCCCATATAGAAGATGCGTACAACAACGGAAGCGATGGTGCCGAGGAAGTAAATGTCCTCTACGAAATGGTCAACGAGTCGCATCTAAGTGAGGCTTCTATGAAAACGTATCATCAGGCAATACGAACTTTGCGAGGGACTCTCAACTTACATCGCACACTAACAGAAAGATCTCCACAATCATCCGAGGGACCTTTTACTTTTTGCATCACGGTCAATGAAGAGTACATCGACTACCTCAAACAGCGGCGACCCGAGGCACTTGTGATTCTCGCATTCTACGCAACGATGCTGCATTGGAGTCGGTCCTCTTGGATATTCGGGGATGGAGGACAGTATTTGATCGAGGCAATTACTGCCCATCTAGGGTCTCATTGGGAACGTTGGTTGGCATGGCCAAATTCAGTGTTGCACTGTGGAAATCCTGCTTAAAATTGCATTCATATAGAACATTTAAATGAACAAAAATGAGATCACAAGTCTTGTATTCGATACAAAAGAAAAATTAAGAGCATTCAGTGCTTGAACACTTCATCTATGGGCATCTATAAAATGATCACAGTGCGTGTGGCATTTCTACCCACCCATCTTCTCCATATAATCCCCTAAACAGCAATAGACTCTTTTGGTTTCAATCCACTTGGGAACTTCCATCCAAAAATGACCGTGACAAAGAACATCAGAACCGTATCAAAGATGTACATGGTCCACTCGTGGGTAAGCGCATAGCCAGATTGACCTTGAGCAAACTCGATGACTCGGAAGACGGACCGAACCATGATCAAAGCGCTGACAGCGTAGAGCATGTACAGCGATTGTTCCCAAGGAATCATTACATCATACGAATCCGCCGTGGGCGCTCTTCTCATTCGGCGGTGAAACACGACCGCAATAATGGCAAAAAGTGCAAACATGATGACCTGGACCATGAGGCCGATGATGACGACTCTCTCGCCCCATTCGGCGAGACCAGGCTTCTGAATGACCATCAAACCCGTGGAACTTCCCTGAATGACAAAGGAAAGCACGTCTCCAATCACAAAGGTCTTTGTCAACCTCTTGGGCCTGATCATGGAATATTTGTCGCCTCGGATGCTGGTGATGATTCTCCCCAGGGTCATGTATATCGACGCGGCGAAAAGGGCGGGAGCGACGAGAATGTACATGTTCTGGATCGCATACGGCATGATTTTTCCTGTCTTATCGTGGGCGCTGACACGGGCAGCGTAACCAATGAACTCGACTGTGGTAAATGCATTAGCGATCGTCTACGAGGAAAGTCGCTTAGTGACATACAGAGACATCCTATCGCAAATGGAATGCAGAACCGGGCGCGAGTCTTCCATATCTTCCAGGAAATGAAGAAAAATGACGCTAGAAAGAGGAGGATGAAGAGCACAGCCGCGCCTTTGTTGGGGAGGTATCGCCAAAGATAGTAGCCGCCTTTGGTGGGTGTAACTCCCGGAACCGGATCCAGCAGAGGGTTCCCCATCTTGATTTCGGCTCGAGTCGTAGCGTTTTGTCGGGAGTTTGAAGATGTGGCTCGAATGCGGTAGGATGTGGAGCGACGAAGCGACGGAGAAGCAACGGTGATGGAATAGTGCCAAGGAAATTTAAATGATGTGAAGATGTTTGAGTAACTGGAAGAGGCGGTCATTTATATCAAGTCGTGAGCTATCTCGGGCACCCCTGATTATGGATTATGGATTATCTATCGATCTTTTGATGCCAATCGTCTTGTCGGTGAAATACTCGTATTTCTTACCTCGACACGAGTATTAGTATTCTGCACCTGGGAGGCATGTGGGCGTTGTGGGTACAGGGGAATCTACATAGCATATCCGCTGAGCCCGAAAATAATTGTCTTAAAATAACATCAAACTCCACCTGCATTCACTTAATTAACGCATTGGCCAAGCTTTAGGCTTGCTCAAGGTCTAGAGGCAATGGACCCTACCATTTCCATTTTGCAAATCCGTCTCTGCAACAGGGTTGCCTGTGTATTAGCATGGTGGAGCTGAACCGTTAGGTATTTCTACATCACGAGAGAAGTGCCTGCAATGTGTTCATCTCAAGTAGGAGATTTTGGCTGGTTGTATGAGCTTTGTTGTCTCGTAGGAGGCTGCGGGGTGCCGTTGCAATGTCTGCAATACTGATGTCACCATCTTCATTGAGAAGTTTTTCCAAGGATTATTTTTCAGATTCTCGGAATCCTGTTGCAGGAGGTCGAAGGGAATCGTATTTCATGCCTCAGTAGTGTGTTGCCATCGTCCTCATCATAGGTTTCACAGAAGTAATTGTGACATTGACATCTTCGCATTCAACTTGTAAGAATTATGACTATTTACCGAGATCCGACAAATACAACAAAACAGATGACAGAGAGCCAGAAAATGCAGTCATCCCACTCGAACAACTCCATCTTTGCCAATGAAAGGGATCGGATTCTTGTCCTTTTCCGAATACATCGGTGGTGACTCAGTCAGTTCGATTTGGGGGTCCAGTTGGTTCAGAGCCTCGATATACGTATTCAGGGGGCTCATAATCGACCCGAGACTCTGTCCAGTTATCTGCGCGTCGGTTTTCGCGTTGAGCAGCGCACGAAATTCAACTTCACGCTGCAGTTAGTTGAACGGTTTGGATTTTATATGGGATTAATTGCATACCAAAATAGTTAGCGATATTCTCAACTGTGTCCGCAACAGCCGCCAGCTTGGCATCGTTCTTTTGCGCGAGTTTAGTCACGATATCTTGTCCGTGTTTCTCTTTCCACTTAGTCAGCTCTGCTGACTGTTTGTCAAACACGCTTCGTATGTGATCAAAATCGGCCTTGCTCTCATCTGTCGACGCGTTGTCAGTCTTGGCGTTGGCCGAAGCCTGCGATAGCGCCTCGGAAGCAGGCTCTATCAGTTCCACTGAAAGTTGGAGCATTTCAGCTACATCTTTAGCGCTGAATTCTCGTCTCTGCCTTCTCCGACAGAAGTCCACGATCGATGGGAGGCAAGATGCAAGATTGTTGACCAACAGCTGAACAATTTCTAGAGTAGCCGCTAAACCATCATTACCGCTTGTGGGAACCTCGATGTTGCTTGGTTCGAATACTGGTAGCCATGGGAAATCCTTCTGTGCTTTCATCACAGCAGTGGCACTCTGGCCAATCAAAGCGCGTAAGTCTCTGTCAGTCGACTTGTCACTTATCTCTTGCTGCCACCACACTGCCATTATTAGCACGACTTCGATCAAACCCATGGCGCATCGGGTTGACTCACAGAGGAGTTGTCCAATCTGGATCTCTGTTCGGAGCAACAGGCGTCCTAGCGATTGTCGGTTGATGTTTGCCGGGTCTTGTGAAGCTTGATCTAGAGCATCATAGAGGCCCTCCGATTCGACTGCGCGCACCCATAGCTGGAAACAGTTCGATATTTCCGCAAAGTTGGAATTCTTTCTCCCGCAGGCCTCCAAAAGCATGCCGCAGTAGGTTCCGACATGTTGAATAAGTGAGCCGCTGGGCTCCTTCTCGGCCGACAGCGAGTTTGTCGGACAAACTGGAACATCCGCTCGCCTCGTGCGTTGCTCTAGCTTCTCAGGTAGTTCGACTGTGCGATGGTTTAGAGTATTTGATATCTCATCCATGGCTGACTCTGGAAAGGTTGACTCGCTCATTCCGGCGGAATCGTTAGCCCCGGACTCGGTGAGTTTCTGTTTCGAAATGATTGTTGCAACTTTCTCAAGCTGGGTGTTGATCTCAATGATTGTGTCCATTATCTTTCCCCATCTTTCTTCGCGAAATGCGAATTGAAGTGATGCCATTGAGCCCTTGCGAGACTCGATAGTGTTTGCCAAAGACGCAGCATCCTGTAGGCTGTTTGTCATGTCTGAAAGGAGGTCCGCCACCACTGACTTCAGATTCGAAGCTGTGTCGAAATTTGCCGTTGCTAGTTGTTGCATGGTTGTTTCCAATCTTGCCCTCTCGATAAACATTCTTGAAGACTGTCGACGCCATTCGGGCGCCAAGTCATTTCGCCCTCTTAGGATTTGCGCGTATAGCTTAAAGGATTGTTCAAAGATGGATATTAATCCAACTAATCCAAAGGAGAGGCCCGCAGGGTCCATCCCAACGAATGATTGACCGCAGCCTAAAAAATCTACTTCTCTTGATCTTGTAGAATGTGCCAAAGAGCTGAAATTTGGTGATCATGACTGAAGGAAGAAGGCAAGCTCAACCACCGAAATTGGGGTTTCACACCTACTAAATCTAGAGGACACATTACTCTCTAAGCCTATGGCGTGAACACCTTGCGGCAATTATGACAAATGCAATATCGTCAGCTTGTTATAACGACCAAGTTGTGGCTTTATATTGCCTGCGTCATTGGTTGCACTTTGAAAAGGCTTCTGCACGTTGATTGTCGGGACACATCAAACCACTCAGATGCGGGTCAAAACAGCTTTCAATTGGCCAAGCCAACACGTCTAGATAACGCAAGTGTGAGCAAACCGTGGGGTGTCTCATTTTCTGGGAATACCAGATCAAGCTGGCGCCTAGCCCTCCTTCTTAAGAAGGCCGTGGAATCTCAAAGACGGACGCAAGGTTTTTGTATCTGTTAGGAAACAATCTACCACATCCCAGTATAAGAAGTTTCTTATTGACATGAACCATAGCTTTTGAACCCATTTCCGGCACAATAGGCGCCGTCGCTGCTGTCGATCAAGCGTTGTCCCGATGCGCCTGGGTTTATGGCAAGTACAAAATCTCACAGGCCTTTGGAGACAGCTACACGTATCTTGCGACAATTTTTGATACTGAAGTATGGCGCTTCGAGGAAATCAGAGATCACACAATATTCGAATTGTCTGAAGACCCCCTCTCGAGCGATCGAAAACACCTCAGGCGCCCCCTCAGGACCCGCCTGCTACAGTGGGCTGACGACCTTCAGAGCTGTGAGGATTTGATCCTAGCCTTCGAGGTTGGCTCTCCCAATCTAAAGAAAATCGGAGATGGGCAAGTGCAAGAGCTCAATGGTAGGTTTAAACATTCCCCAGGTTTTCATACTCATTAACGGTTCTCACCAACAGCAATCGATTCGTCGTCATCTAGAAACAATACGGAAGCAACACCGATTATAGAACCCCCCACTGCCTCGGGCACAATCGACTCATCGGCTACTCCAGCAAGCGTGTCAAACCCTGATATTTCGACTTTACCTAGCACAGTTTCCGCTCTGGATTCGGGAATTGAGAAAACTGACGGGAAATCGCCAACGCTTACTTCTGGAGTTGGACCATCTTCTCGGGCATGGACTGATCACCTTCTGCATCCAAAGAAGTGGTTCAGAACTTCAAAGACAAAAGAAGAGGCGAAAAAGGGGTCGAAAAGTAAGTCTAAAAAAGAAAAGGGAAAGATAAGAAAATTCTTGGACCTCCAGTCATCGCGGCTACCGAAGTTCCGGCGAGCATCACGGACGTCACAGTTCGTTTTCAAGACCTCGACACGTCAATTTTGTCAGACCGAGCAAAAGGAATACAACGTCAAACCTCATTTCTTCACCTCGGCACATGGGTTTTGAGGCGAAATGCCTTACTAGAACTCTTTGAACGACTTAAGGGTCACAGAGAGTTCTTCACCTCGGAAATCCAAATCGATCACACAAAAAGATCAGTAGCAAATCTGCTAAGAGCTAAACGGCTGGAACCATTACTGGCACGGTACAAGAACACGGGGGGCCGATTGAGACAGCTCACTGAGTCGCTTGCTAGCCTGCAGGGGATCCAGCAGACAAGCGTTCAATTCATGCTGCATGAAGACCCCTTCCAGCTCCAGACTGTGTTTTCCATGAACTCCGGTCATGATCAGTTCCGGCCCGAGAGTGCGGCGTTTTACACGCGAGTCGAGACCCTGCCTTCGATGAGCACAGTTGAACCCGGTTCTTTGGGAGAATCTTCATCAGTTCTGTCGGCATGCAACAAATACTTCGTCTTCGACGTAGCGATGGAGCAAAACAATTCAAGGTCCACAGGAAGGGGGGAGAAGATCGAAAGCGTGCAGGCTCTTGCCAACACAGACCCCAGCACCGTTCAACTCAGCGGCTGGGCAGGATTCTCGGGACATACAGATGTGGCGATTCATGTGTTCTCCGACTCGACACAACACTCGGCTGAACGGAATCTCCATGAGTGCCTCGCCGATAATACTGAGCAGAAGATTTTCAGGCAACATAGTCACGCTAGGTTTAGGGTTCATCTCGGCCTCACTATCGCGGCCTCACTCATGTGTCGCGTACAAGCGCAGGGCCCGGGGAGCCTTGAAGGCAAAGATCTTCGGTACTACTCAGCCCTTGGCGAGTCCGGTGAAGAGCTTGAGCCTAGAATGGCGCGCATCAACCCATTTGCGCCACTCAGGATAGCAAGCACCGCGAAAATAGTCTCGTCGTCCTCAGCCATGGCTTTGGCTGGGCGCCGTGGTGACACGGTGGAAACGGAAACTGCCAAAAAGCTTGGTATCCTTCTCTATGAAGTTGGGGCGTGGGAACTTGTCGCTGGGACGAGTCTACCTGACCGGGTTCATTCTGTCAGAGTCAAGAAGGAAAACCTTGCCCTTCTGTCGCCAATATACCGGGATGTGATTCGTGCATGCACTGGAAGCAAGATCGACGGAGACTTAGTCCCATGGTTGTTTGAGAACGTGGTCGAACCATTGAAAAGGGTTGTTGATACGGATGAAATGGATGAGCTATAGTCTAGGGAATATAGGAAGATGAACAAGTCCCATAAGAAGTTACCCATCGCTATGTTGTCTCTTGAGTTACTAAAAGATGTTCGATCGAAGGAGATCCCTCCTATGTCATGGTGCAGGGTAGCACTGACTTCAGATCTTCACATGGGGATTTGGACGGGTCAGTTCTCGTCCTTCTGTCCACAACTCGGCATGTTCTAGCCGCGACTTCCGGAGTCACGTAACTATTGACCTTAAAATCAGGGGTTGCAGTCGATATAGTGGGGGCGTTACACTCTCGAACAGCGGAGATGGTGGTCTAGATCGCTTATATCCTGGCTCTAGGCTGTAAGGCGGTAGCATCTTCCGATGGGTAGTCCGCGTGGATCAATCAGAATACACGTGGTGGAGACATTCCAGTGACACGCAGGCGGCTAGAACCGAAAAACGTTCGGCTTAAAAACAATGGGTAATTTTCGAATAGTTAGTCAGGGCATTAGGACGCCTCTCGGCTGACTGGCTTCCCAATAGCCGGCAAATTTTATGCTTTAAGGGTCGCTAGTATGCTTATATCCACCGTGGCGGCACCCAACTTTGCTTTTTTAGGCCCGCGAGCGCCAATAGTTCGGGTATAGCGCACTGCCGAAACATCGACAACGGAGACGAGATGTGAGCTGAACTCGCCCGTTTTGATAGATCATCTGTAGCGGTCTGATAGTTCAAGAGCGATCTGAGGCATCTCATTTGACTGTTCCTAGGGGTTGTCTTGGAAGGCTAGAATCCCCCTCCGAAGCGGCATTTGCTCGTCTTTATTAAAAGCCCCCAGCCGCTGATCATGGCACGCCTCTGTGCTCTGTACGACCAAGCTCGATTGTCATTCTTTTCACCATGCGTTCTCTCATCGGGCTTGCGGCTTTGGCCCTCTCAGGTTCTCTCGGTTTCGCGTCGGCGAGTGTCTGCCACCCCGGCACTCCGTCTACTCTCACCGTGAAGAACCTGGTCGTCAACGGTAACTTGGAACGTGCCGCTCCAGGACCTGGAGAAATCTACGCCTTTGGGGTCTCTGGCGAGGGAAGCCAGAATAATGTGAACGGCAATACGGCGAATGGGAATACGGAAACTGGATGCGGGCAGTTGACTGCCACGGGTCCGAGACCCGGTGGTAAGCGGAAGCGAGAGGTGGGAGCGACAGCTGCCATCGACCAGGATCTGTTTGATCTGGCGCCCGTTACGCCTTATACCGTCCAGTTTTACTACTTTGTTGCATCAAGCAGCGCGGCCAATACTTGCTGGATCGAAGGTTTCTTCGGTAACGAAGAGCCCTTCATCATGTCTAACTTCTTGAGTGCCTCTTCGCAATGGGTCCGAGTCGTCCAGTCAGTCAGAATCAGCTCCACCACAGCAAACTTCCGATTCCTCCTCATCTGCACCAACGGCGGCACGTCCGTCGTCTATATCGACCAGATCTTCGTTTCTAACCTGGTCACACCTGCTAATATCGACTCGTTCATCATCGACTACGACGCCGCTCAACTTGCAAGTGGAGTATCGAGCGTTCCAGTTCCTACAGAGACTGGTACCACTGGTGTAAACACCCCGGTGACTCCAGTTAATTCGGCAACGCCGTCTGCTTCGGACTTGGGTCCGGGTCCCACCACCCCTGGCGGAGATTCAACACCAGTGCCTTCGACAACTGTCCCTTCAACTTCGACAGTTGGTACGACCACTCCCCCAAGCGAAAACACCCCTTCGGCTGCCACGACCCCAACATATACCGTGCCATACTTGCCTGATGTCTCGGGCGAAGTTAGGCCGCCGATCCCCTCATGCACAGTCGCTCTCGACCAGGGCTGCTCCTTGTTTGACGACTACTATAGCGGAAATGTCGCTTCCACCGATTGCTATAACAGAGGTCGCTTCGAGAAGACCTTCCTCGTTAACAAGGATTGGTATCCCTGGCAGACCAACTGGATTCAGTGTCAAGCCGTCTGCGCAAACATGCCAGATCGCTGCGGCTCGTCGGCATACGACCAAGCAAGTGATCAATGCCTCTTCTCGACTCACTCCATCACCGACTCGCAGTTCGAGGTGGGCGACGGCCAAGGATACTTGGATTGGACCGACGCGTCATGTGTTGCGTGCCCTACTTGCACCGAGCAGGTTCGCTCTACCTCTACTGCGCCTTCGTATCCTACCAGAACTTGCTCCTTTGTCCACGGAGAAGTATGTGAGAGGGCCACCGATATTGGAGACAGTCTCGTTTGCGGCCGAGTTGGCTGGCTTCAAGGAGGTGGCTACGAGTATTCTAAGACCGACTACCCGTACCAAGAGTCTGAGGAGGAATGCGCCGCCCTCTGCTCAACGGACCCTCTTTGTGAATCTTCTGGATTTAACCCTGTCAATAAGCAGTGCTACTGGATGAATAGCAATCTTGATGGCGCGCGCTTCAGCACCATGAACGACCCCAATTGGCACTCCATCTGGAGCGACCTTGCATGCTGGAGCTGTCCAAGCTGCTCGCAAGCCCTCGCTTCGCCCACTCCGGGCAACCCTCTGGCAACTTGTGGATTGACTAACGGTGATGGCTGCCCGTACAAGCCGTCGGCTTCAATTTCAGGCCTTACCTGCCTGGAAGGTGGCGACGTTCAGGGCGTGGGTGATCCCGACTCCATCTTCTTCTTTGCAGACATTGTCGACTACCCCTACCAATCTTCCGCTGAGCAGTGCGCCGCCGTTTGCGCCCAGCTGGACGACTGCGTTTCCTCCACACATGACTGGAAGACAAACAAATGCATCTTCTCCCCGTTCACTACCACCAGCAGTGGCTTTTCGGATTCCCGCTGGAACTATGGTGCTTGGAGTGATCAGTCATGCTTCGACTGCCCTGTTTGCGATACTGAGACGTTGAACACTTAACACTGATGAGCAAGAGGAGCAAGAGTAGTTCTGAAACTGAGAAAGGCGATTCACAATCATTTAATGGAGATTTCTATCTGTACACCCTTATTTCGTTGTAGCATATTAGACTATAAAGTACTGCCACCACTTCAACTGTTCACCCGAGTGTATTACACATCTCCTCAATCACAAGCTGTGTAACGAAAAGATAGAACGTAGGAAGAGTATGTATCATAAGCATTCCGGCTAGTTTTTGACTTTCAACGCTGCCATTGGATCTGGCTATGGGAAATCTTCCGCCGCAGACATCTAGCTGAAGACTGAATGAGGCTCAGACTGGCAACTGAAGGACAAACACCACCATAGCTTCGGAACGTGAACGAATATAATGGGGCCCAAGTCAAAATTCGCATATAAATATGTACAAGCTATAGAAGTAGAAAGGACGAATGATGTTTTGCGGTAACGACAGGCACTGAACCAACTCACTACAATATCCACCAACTAACTTGAATCTGCTTCCCCGTGTTTCCTCTCACATTCACCTACTGGCTAGGGTGGACGCCTAGCACGATTCCATGCCCTTCAAAACTAGACTACTGGACAGTAATGGAGGCGGAGCCACTGCTCTGGTAACCCTCAGTAGCGACAATCTGATAGTTGTGGGTTCCAAGCTTCAAGCCAAGGTTCGACCAGGCATTGAAATGGTTACCGGTATTGACAGTGCCGCCAACGCGCTTGGAGGTACGGACTGACCAGTATTGGTCGAATGTGGCAGTGCCGAGGATAGAAGGTTGGTTGTATCGAGTGGTCTTGAGGATATCGTAAGTTCCTCCGTCAGTGGTAACGGAGCCGATCTTGGTGGCAGCAGATGCCGGGTTGTAAGTGCCATACGACTCAACCACGTAGTACTCGATGAGAGGGTTTGTGGTCCAGCCGTATACGGCAAGATAGCCGTTGCCGCTCGGGTTGAAACTACCAGAGTAGGTGATAGTTCTTGCACTTCCTGGGTTCCATCCTTTTCCTCCCACAAAGTTGCCGTTGTTGACCCAAGTCACGCTGTAGGAGCCACCTGCGCCGTTGGTGTAGGTAACGTCACCGCCACCGTCGGTCCAGAATGAATAGTAGTATCCATTATGGTACCCAGTGCTGCTTGGAGTGCCAGCACGCGGAAGCAGTTCGCCGAGCTCGTCTACCTCGGTGGCATTGAAGGGTAGAGCGAAAACTGCGGTAACAGCAGAGAGAAGAGTGGCAAGCTTTGAGAAAGAGAGCATCGTGAAGGTAACAAGATATGGGTACAAGATGTTGTTGATGTGTTGGTGTGGGTCTTGGCAGTGCTGGATCTTCGTTCTTCTGAGACGGACGAGTGGGATTTTAAATACTTTTTTGTACTCGGTGACCTTATTCTTGTGATTATCACGCCTTTCTCTTGGCGAACAGAATATGTGAGCATTCACGAAACACGTCAATTGTGGGTTCCTTGCTCCGTCATCCAAAAAGGGAAGTTAGAATGTAGAGAGTATTAGCCAACCATGACGGCAGGCGAAAGAAGAGCCGTCGATCTGGGCACCAAAATGTTTGAGATTAGCCTAATCTAAGTTCATAACAACGACGCTATTAAAAAGTGTGGGTTCTTCAGTTTCGCCCCAGGTTTGTACCCCTAATATATTCGAGCTGAGGCCGTTAGACATAAAGTACCTAGGCTAGATGATCATTGCCGGATCTGTGACCCGGAACATCGGCAACGATACCGAACGTGATCTAGGGCTGGACAGCGGAGGAAGCTGGCCCGCCATCTCGAGCCAATGACGGCCACATAGGGCAATTGCTTCGGCAATGTCAATCTTAATAGTCTCAGTTATACTGCGGAGTAAATCTGCCTAAATGCCCTCGTGGCACGATTGCCGTGTCCATGCGTGCCAGGGGACCGTCCTTCCGAGACCCCAGGCTCGTGACGGTGTGTATTTTTCAGGCACTATCCTTGATCTAATTTGGTAGATGGCAAGCTTAAACTGCATTGAAGTACGAAATTGATGGCTCGAAACATCAGAGAGCATTGGCATTGGGGATTTAACCGGGCCACAACACTATATCTTGTTATCGTGAGGAGATTGGGGTTTCCTTTGGTCCGACCGCCGGTAAATTAGATCTTGTAAGGATACCATCGTCAGGTGGTCTCACGGAAATAGGCGCCATGACAAGAACCATAGGAGAAGGGATTTTAACCGAAGGTTTGATGTAGCGTTACACGAAGAGCTACGCAAATATGAAGTATAAAAATGCTTGGCTTCAAGTAGTCAGGTCTATCCCCATCCTCCATCACATCAAACGCCAACACTCTCACGCAATCCTCATCATACGCAACAAATCTTTCATCATGGTTAAAGTCAGCGCCATCTTGGCGTTTCTGTTTTCGCAGAGACTGGTTGCTGGCCTAGTCCCGAGACAGAGTTGCCCGCCCATCCATGTCTTTGGTGCCCGAGAGACTACTGTCTCTCCTGGATATGGCTCTGCAGGCACTGTCGTCAACTTGATTCTCAATTCAAACCCAGGTGCAACTTCTGAGGCCATCGTATACCCTGCTTGCGGTGGGCAGAGCAGCTGTGGAGGCATCAGCTACGCGAATTCCGTGGTGACTGGCACAAATGCTGTTGCCTCTGCGGTGAACTCGTTCAACAGCCGATGCCCAACTACGAAGTTGGTTCTGGTTGGGTATTCCCAAGTAAGTGGGCTTCGTGTCTATTATGCCGCCTAAATATACTGGGAAGCAAATAAGCGCCGTTTCTGACATCTTGATCGCAGGGTGGCCAAATCATGGACAATGCTTTCTGCGGAGGCGGCGACCCGAACCAAGGGCTGTCCAATACCGCCGTTCTCCTCTCCACCTCAGCGGTGAACATGGTCAAAGCAGCCATTTTCATGGGTGACCCTCGTTATATCGCCGGACTCTCTTACAACGTTGGAACTTGCACTCAATACGGGGTATGTCGCCATTTCAACGTTCCGGATATTACCGTCAACCAACAGCTTACACTCTGTACAGTTTGATCCTCGCCCCGCTGGATTTTCTTGCCCATCTGCGAGCAAGATCAAGTCTTACTGCGACTCTCCAGACCCATATTGCTGCAGAGGAAGTGACGCCAACCACCACCAGCAGTACGGCTCCATCTATGGACAAGCCGCGTTGCAGTTCGTGAATAGCAAGCTTAGCGCGTAAGCGGAAGGCCACAGTAGGAGAGTCAAATCTTGAGGCTAGCTAGCTATCTTAAGCCACATATCTCAAGCTCAGACTGAAGCGAGAAAACTTTTAAGGCGAAGCACACGGAGCCGTGGCCCTTTTTGTTTGGACACAGTTCACCTTTCCATTCTACAGAAGCTTGTACTTTATGCTGAACCAACTCCACGATCATTGAATATATATTAGCTGTGATTATCTTTTACAACTTGTGTTCACATATTTGTTTAGTATTGGGGCCGTAATACATTACTCGTTACATAGTGTACTGTTCTGCCTAATAATGACAAGGACCCTCAAGCTGCAAACGTGACATCATGACGTATATGCCTCGTCACATCCGGATTCCTCAGTTAAAAGAGATCTCTGCATACTCATGCCAGTCTGGAAAATAGATAATGTCTCTATATGTGCCATACTGTGATTTTCAACAATTCTTTGATTTGTCATTCATTAAATCGCATTTTCACAATCATGATAGGCCATTTCTTCGCCCAAGCCCCGTCCACATTTAAAGATTTCAACATCACCCAAGATCAGCTCCGCGGACTCGAAGCGTGCTTAAATGACCAGATATAGATAAAGGATGCCGCCATACGATTGATGACACATCCATCAGCCTCACCAACACCCCTTGAGATGCAACAGCGACTTGGTGGGCTATGGACACTGCTGAACGACACTGCTGTCGCAATACCATCTGCTCAGCACGAGGTCGTCACAATCCTTGGAGAGGTTCGAATTTTTCCAAGAGAAGAAGAGCCGAAAGGGGAAGGAGAAGAGCTTATGTATCATTATGATGGGTATTTCTGGAGGGAACTCACAAACTGGGCTAATGACTGAGCTGAGAACTACAATCGTGAGGATTCAAATAGAAGTTAGCCATGAGAAATACTAACTCCAATTTAATAAGCCATGGGGCACGATTTAAAATCGAGAAATACCCGGAGGAAGAGCGCATTGTATGAAAGGAAGCCTGGATTAACGCCAACGCCTTATACGGCCCGACTAGCTTCAAGAGGTGACAAGACCTTATCATCTTACGGCGCAGCTCTCGACCGTGCCAGTTACACCATTTTAGATGCAGTGGAGATCAACCCAGAGAGAAATGAGCCTCTGGATCTCGAGGCCGCTGCTTCGTTGTTTATATGCTCGGCGCCAGAACTGTATCGTCGGTCCAAGCAGAAGTACACTGGCGAAGGTCACCATGGCTTGTGGGGAGTAGAAAGCTGCACGCCGCAGATGAATGGACTTTGGCAAGGCCGTGGAGGAGGCTCCTTGAAAAGATGAAACTTTTGGATGGAGAGGTGGGCAGCATTGGCTAACGAACAGATTTTCTCGAACCAAGGGCGGACGGCTGCTCGGGAAGCGCTAGAGTCAATGAAGAAGGCCGAGATGCAACTTGATTAGATGTTGGCCTTTCGACCCGCTCGAGCATTGTCAGTACTTCGCCATAGCCAGAGAATGACCGGTTAAATTAACGCAACAGCTGAATAAATTCCCGCCACTATTCTTAAGCTGGGATTCCCTCTCACTGCTGTTATAACTACGACGTATTAAAAGAGGTGATGCCCCCTCAGGATTAGCAAAGTGTTACACCGCCTCGCCGTAGACAAGGCATAGGGCATAGACAAGTATTACCCCCGCCAATGTCAAGGGCGGCCCATTACAAAAGAGTCTATTCATAGCGACTAAGTTTAAAAGGAGTGGAATACCGATTGTAGGATCAAACTGCACGAACATATGTATTACACCAAATACGGACACCCTCCGTCTTTTTAGTGACTCGTTGAGAAGAAGAAAAGGCTGTGAACTAATAATACATTGACCCGGCCATAAAGATGCTCACAGCCAGCAACTGGGCTAGGCTAGTCTCGTGCTCAAAAGATTTGGGACGCGTGGCGGCTGCGTGCAGTGAATCCTTAAATAGATATCCATCGAGTGATTTGTTCTCTACCTTGTCCTCCATGCGTAGGCGCTGCTTTTAATTGGTCTCGCAACCTCGAAGGGTGACATTTTGACCAGGGCCCCCTTGCGCTGTGTAAGCATCATCTGGCCATACGTGGAAGTCAGCGCGTCTCCGCAATCAAGGAGACGGATCCTCGGGTACGCGTCGGAAGTCGGTGGCTCTTTGGAAGCAGTTGCCTTCTCTTGAAGATTCTTGTTTTCCCCTTGCATTCACCTGCAGCGTAGATCTGTTTCTAGTTCCCTTCATTTGTCTGCCAGCATCTCTCCAGATCGGTCTGGCCTCACCAGGCCCACAGAATGATTACCCGTTTCTACTTCTAAACCACTCACTTGGCTGAGGGCGTCTGGGGGTTTTTAACCGGCCCCTTTTTAGGTCACCACATCATGCCGCGCATGACAGTCGGACGAGCCCTGGCAGGCATCATCGCCTCACTATGCGTACTTCCAACTTCAGTCATGGCCGATGTGCCACTGCATACCGACTACGCGTCGTATCAGAACGGGTCGCTCGGCGAGAAACCGATACAGTCTTTCCACTCGGCGCCGCTGGTCAAGGCACCCATTTATCAGGTCAACGAGCTGGAGCACGTTGACTCTAATGAGTCTGCCTACCTATTCATGACGGGCTCCTATGGCGAGCGGTTTGGCCCTAGTATTGTCTCCGCCAAGGACCTCAGCCTCATCTGGGCCGACGAGCATTACTTCTTCTCCCAGGCCGCTGAGGGCAACTGGTTCAAGGACCAGTGGGTGCTCTCTGTCTTTGTTGATCAAGGTGTCCGCATCTTCAATCAGCATTACCAGCCGCTGTATTATGTCCGTCCACAAGGCGAGCTGGCTGGCCGCAATGGAGATTCCCACGAAGCGCATCTTACCAAAGATGACACAGTGGTTTTAATTGTGTGCCCTGAAGTCAATGTGGATCTGACATCGTTAGGAGGGCTCAAGTCTGACCCTATCCTGAACTGCCACATCCAAGAGATTGAGCCTGTAGAGAACAAGGTGCTATTTCAGTGGGCGACGCTGGACTATTTTGACATTAGCGATTCGTACTGGAAGTACAAGGGAACAGGTGTTTATAACCTTGGAACGAAGGCATTCGACTTTTGTCACATGAATAGCGTGGAAAAGGTGCGATTTTCTCCAACCTCTTGATATCGTCTGTGCAAGAAGTTGTTGAGTTGAACTAACTAGAGAACCCTGTAGACTCCAAACGGGGACTTCATGATTAGTCACCGCCACTTTAGCACCATCACTCTCGTCAACGGAAAGACGAAGGAGGTGAAATGGGTCATGGGAGGCAAGAGGAATCAGTTCACGGACATTAGCGAAGGCGGAAAATCGGCCGCGTTTGCCTTCCAACACCAACCGCGGCTGACGGGCGAGAACCGCATCATCCTATTCGACAACGCCGGACTCGACAACGGCTTTTGCCTCAACCGAACATGCTCCCGCGGTTTGGAGCTCGAGTTCGATCCCGTAAAAAAGACCGTCTGGGTCGTCAACGAATGGTACCACCCGCAGAAGATCATGAGCATCTCGCGAGGCGGGGCTCAACGTCTCTCCAACGGAAACACCGTCATCGCGTGGGGCCAGAATCCCATGTTCACGGAACACACGCCAGACGGAGAGATTGTCCTGGACTTCCAGCGCGGTCGGGTGATCCATCACGACCACGGATTTCCAGCTGTCATTGCTTATAGAACCTTTATGGGTCCGTGGGAGGGGAAGCCATCCTGGGGCCCGAATATTTCAGCGGCAGCCGAGGTTGAAGGGGGTCCTAAGAAGATATTTGTCTCGTGGAATGGGGCTACCAATGTCGACCAGTGGGTTCTTGTGCGTGACGGATTCCCCTGCTCATCCTTTTCCTTACGGTATAACAACTCAGAGCTGACTATTAATAGCTTCAATCCAATAACATATCCCAACTCAGCGGAGCTGATAACGTCGTTGCCCAATCTCACCGCTTGGGCTTTGAAACTCCGTTCGATATTATGTACAACACTTCCTTCGCCCGTGTCGCAGCTATGGACGCCGATGGAAATATCATCGGCTCTACTCCTGCAGTTGAGATTCGCACAGGCAGGTTACAGAAACTTGACTACGATGTTGTAGGCGTGGGGTTCAATGACCCAGATGCCTTTAATAGTGATTCTCTCGATGCAACTGCACCTGTGGTTTCTGTCAACGAAGGCTCGACCTCTGCCGACGTTGCTTACGCTACTACTCCTGGACCTACGGAATGGTCAAATGATGTAACCACTACATATTCGGCTGTGGCTGCGCATTCTCCAACGTCAACACAACTCCTACCACCGTCGGCGTACAGCATCCCGCAATTGGTTAACATCTCTGACTATTCTTCAACTTCTTTCTACGTCGGAGCCGGCTTCGTTTTCACGCTTGCCTTGTGAGTAACCTGTTTCTTCAGTCTGTCTCTAGAAAGCTGTCTTTTGCTAAATGAAACTTTTACAGAGCTTATGTTTTGTTTCTGAACAAGCGACGACATTTGATGCAGCTGTGGCAGGCTATTCCCTGGAAACTGAACAAACAAGAAACAAGGGGTGTCTGAATCAGCTGATCTTAGGCTGAGCAAATACTTCATTTACCGACTAATTTTCGTGTCTGAATACTGTAAGAGATGCATGGAACGGCGTAATGTAAAAACATATATCAAAACTTCAAACAATTTTTTTTGATAGCTCACGTTAAGTCAATGTGACGTTTCGTGATGTTCTCTGCTTTGAGCAGGCATGTCTCACCGCACTCCAGTCTGCTTTGTCTATCCACGCAAACATGAATCTAAAACCGATATCCAGACTTTCCCCTCCCATCCTCTCTGAGCTGGGCACTTCCTGCTTTGCCTGAGCCACAGCTGGGCTAGTCTGAGCCCAGACCGCTATCCCAAGCTTCATCTTTCTCCTGTTCAACTCGTAACAGCATAACCCGGACACTCGGGAGATATTAACAGACAGAGCCTCTGATGACCTCGTACTATTTCGTGTCTTATAACCGAGTGCGCTAGGGGATTATAGCCGGTGACTAGTAAGTCTGATGGAAGTCTTCTGGAATCAAAGTTTTTGTCATCACCCCTTCTGGAGGTCATGGCCATCTCCGGAACCCGCGCGGACCGAACACCATGGATGACTATCGCGACTACCGGATTCCGAAGAGCGTATTGACCGACATCGTCAAGGTCCAAAGACCCGAACCTGATTGCGCCTCACTTTTCGCGTAGAGTAAAGCAAACACTGGCTGATCCCAATTCTCATTTACGAGTTAATATTGTGACCTAGGAATTCTTATGTATATGTTCAGGTGAAATCTCTCATCTTGCTCAATCTACTACAATCATTACATCATAATTCTCAGCTCCAATCTCTCAACAGCCACTTTCCAATCTTCTAGAATCTGATCATTTAAATGGGTTTCTTAGCTTACTTCCTCATCTGGGCAGTCGGCCGAATGCCTTTTCCCAAAACTTAGTTGCCAAAATGTTCCATCTTCCACGGCAAGGCAAGAATGGCTCAACAGAGGTTCACACAACTCTGTCTGACAACAGCGTCGGCAGCGCAAGTCTATCAACCAAACTCGACCTCCTACGATTAGTGGTATCTTGACGCGGTATCTGAGGACCGCAAAAGCGCACTCGTCTTTCCGCCCGAGTTCAATGATACCGATCAGAACCCGCATCTCCTCAGGCTGAACCTTGCATTTGAGGATGGCTCCGTCACTGCACTCAAAATACCTCGCGATGATCTTTATGTCTCAACCGTTGGTGCTGGAGCTTCAGATATAGCTAGCGATGCCTCTGACATGTGGATCGCAGAATCCGACATGTCGGAATGCACTATAACACTAGATATTCCAGAATATAATATATCTGGTCAGATTTACTACTAATCGGTTAGTTGACACAACATCATCCCGTACGTCCCATCTAATTAAGGCAGGTTGCACCTGCATACGCCGCCTGCGGTCCGGCTATTGCTGGAGCTACTTTGGATTTGTTCGGGATCTGCTTTGGATAAATCCTCTTCCCGATGCGCAGGTCACTGTAGACCTCAAGGTCAACGGCTCGGCATTCGCGTTTCAAGGACAGGGATATCATGACAAGGTAGGAGCTTCAACGTGTCCCTTGCTCGTCATTTTTAGTTAACCACTGATTCATCTTTTATAGTTTCGCAGGCTTTAACGTTACCCCTAACACCAATCAATGGTACTAGGGTTATAGAAGAGCTGGCGAACTTTTAGTCGTCTCGTTCTACCGTCTCAATACAGCAAACGATGTAGCTGTCTCTGCCTACATTTCGCAGAACAACAAAATACTCCGTGCGGCTTGTTCCGGCTTGTTCCAGCTTGACCGTCAGACCCTTTTGAAAGGGCGTAAGGTATCCGACACGCCTGCCGTCAGAGCATACCGGGATATCTCCGGACAGGCAGTCAAGGACAAACCAGCTTTTCTCAAGAGTGAATGGTACGAAAATAGGCGTAAAGAACCTGGACTAGCACCGTGCGATGCCCATCGGAGCACCGGAGGCAGAAAAGAATGCTGGCTCATGGCTCCAGTGCGAAGTCTCTTCGTGACCATGAAGGGATTGTGCATTCATGTCGACCTATTTATTCAACAGATTGGTAGGATTGGAGCACCCAACGGAGGGGTATAGATGTGGGAGAAGCCTTCAATTGGTTGACCTTTGATATAATCGGTACGTTATGGCAAATTTTGCATTATACGAGGATCGAGCTCTAAGCTGAGCCCAGACTGACACAGCATTTAGGTGACCTAGTTTTCGGTGAACCTTTTTATGCTGTTGCTAATAGTAAGACTTACTCTTAGGTGTCTCTAATCCTCGAGTCGACCTACATCTAGATGTTGGCAGGCATTCGGAGGCGATTCCCGCTCTTAAATCTCGCGATACCCTTCATAGTCTCCAATAATACGCTTGCAAAAGTCAAATAACACAGGCGTTTGACAGACGAAAAGGTTCTAAAGCCCATCGAGCTGCAAAACTCCCTACATAGAGATGATCTTTTTGCTCATCTACTGAGAAATGACGACATTTCAGAGGATGAAATGAAAAGCCAGGCAATTACTCTCACTGGCGCAGGGTCAGAGACGACGGAAACATCTCTTACAGCGATAACGTATTTTCTACTACGAAATCCCAAGGCGTTTAAGCCGTTGGCGCTGGAGGTCCGCTCCTCGTTCGATTCTGTTGACAACATCACCAGGGACGACACAAACGCGCTACCATACCTACGAGCGGTTTTAGAAGAAGGCTTACGCATCTTTCCTCCTGCTTCATTTGGTCCGCCACGGATCTCGCCCGGTACCATGGTTGATGGGCTGTTCATCCCCCTAGGTGTCGTGGTCAGCGTGCCGCCTTCGGTTACCCACCGTGACCCGCAGTACCAGGAAGAGCCCGAGTCTTTTAAGCTAGAAAGATGGCTCTTAAATGAAGTTGGGGCTTCCAAGGGGGCGTTCCAGCCGTTCTCGCTAGGACCCCGTGCGTGTATTGGTGTCAACTTGGCCTGTCTCGAGATGAGAATTATTCTAGCAAAGTTGGTTTGGATGTATGACTGGGAGCTGGTCAATCAGGACCTCGATTTTTTGAACGAGGTTCGTTTGTATTTTATGTGGGAAAAACCGTCTGTGTTTGTTCAATTTCATCCAATAATTGATACTTGATTGTTGGAGTTTGTTCATGCCCTCAAATTTATTCAGTTTGGTAAATTTTGTTACGCGATTCCTACATCGTGCGTCCCCTTCTCTTTGCTACCAGTGACAACCTTAGTTCCCAAGGCGAGTCACCCATCCTTGTATTTTCATCAACCCTGTGGCATATGTGCCGATTTGAGCCCAGCAATCTCGATCAGCACTCTTAACAAAATCCACCATACACATTGTGATCCCTTGCTTAGATACACACAAAGTCGTCGCTCTGATAGGTCCCGTTTACTGCCCTTGCACCATGGATAATCTTCGACTTCTTCGGATACGGGCACAGAAGGCGGTTCTGCTCTCCCCCGTCGTCGTCGGTGTATGAATGCGGAAGGCTTTCGGGGACAGTCCCATTCTCAACCCAAGCTCGTAGGGCGTCAAATGTGTTGGAAGGTTGGCCGCCGGGACCGCCAGAGCAGTGAAGAAGACCTGGAACTTCGAACATGCGATAGAACTGATCCGCGGCGGGGATGAATTCCTTAACCATGTTATAGTAGTGTTCCGTACTTTTGACTGGGATGATCTGGTCGTTCTGTGCACTTGTCAGTAAGCGACGACAAACGTCTACCCAGCTTGACTCACCATTCCATGGTAACCGAGGATCTTGCCGCCTCTCTTATAGTAGTCGGTCAAATCAGCATCGTTGGTGGCAATCAACGAGTCGAATCGTTGAATGGAAGCATGCACATAATGCTCAAACTCAGCACGTGTCATGTTCTCATACGACCAGTCGGGATTAGCCTCTACCCAGTACTTAATCCAGACCTCTCCAAGCCCCACAGGAACTCCCACGCATTTCCCATCAGAAGAGCACGAGGTCATGGCGAGTCCAATGTCGTTCGTCAGGGTCGATGTAGATCCCGTGAGCTGACTGCCAACGTTGGGTCCGTACCACATGAACTTGCCGGCTTCGCTCCTTGGGCCGGCCCAGGTCATCTTGGCGAGCTTCGCTGCTTCGGTAGAAATGGTCATATTAGAGCCAGTATCGGAACAAGTGAAGGATGTCCCGACCACCGAAAGGGGATCAAAAGTGCACGCCTCGTCATTGCTGATGATGCCGTCAACAATCCCGTCAAGTCCATCGCATGCGTCCACTGCCGCCATAACAATAGCGTTGAGTTCGCAAGGCAGCGGGTAATAGTCCATGACGATCATCATCAACTGCGGCCAGAATGTCGTCGAGAGGAGCTGAGTCCAGAAGATGGCTGGAGCACAGGCGTGGATGCCGTCGTACGCCTCTGGATATCGCTGGGCCAGCATCATTCCCTGTCTACCACCCTGGGAACAGCCGCTCCAGTAGGAATATCTAGGAGCCTGGCCATAGAAGCTGGAAATCAGAGCCTTGGTAATAATAGCCTACCGACATTAGCAATTGAGACTCATCGTCGGGGTCTATGTAGGCACCTGATCTTCTAGAGAGACGGAACCAAAGTTGTTGAGCAAATAAAGATTCGGATTCCCCTCGCTAGTCAACGCCCAGCTGTCTGGTTTCATGTCGGCCTGCTCGTACAACCCAGCATCCGTCGTGCTTGTGGCGTATCCCTCACTCACCGCTCCACTCATGGCAGTGTAGGACGGAGAATAGCGGCCAGCAATCCAGCCACCGCCCCCAACAGCATGAAGACGGCCGTTATAATTGTCGATAGGCAGCCATGTCTCAACATTAATTGTGTCGTTTTGTCCGGGATGCGTGTATGTCACAGTGACATTGCAGAAGTCGAGATTCTTGGCGGTAACTGTTGAGTGGCCGTAGTACAGCTGGGAGTAGGCCGTGGCATTGTACTTTTCCACGAGGTTGGCTTCAAACGAGAGAATCTTGCCTCCGAAAAGCTGAGGTACGGCAAGAGTGTCGGTGGAGCAGGATAGAGCCATAGTGATGATACAGAGCAAACGAGTGAGCTTGATCGGCCAAGTTGAGATTTGAGCGACTTATTCAATATATAAGCCCACACAGTCTCTCTTACCGCATGGCTTCCTAAATCCATAATATCCGACTGTGGCACGGCCAAGACAGGAAGCGCCCCTTGCGTTGTGCCAGGCATGGGGAGGCAATTACCTATTACGGGCTAGCACCAGGGATGAATTACGAGTAATGGCCATTCAACACGGATACTCGTATTCAGGATCACACCAACACGCGTGTAAATAAAGTCCGGCGCATTACGCAGGTCAACAAGGAATAATTACTAGGGTTCTTTAATGAGGTATATGGTCATTTCAAGGTTCAGAGCTACAGTGACTGTGGTCTAAGTTTGTGAGACTTGGCTTCCCTATGCATAGACGAGAAGCAACGCTGCCACCATGGTCTAGGCATTGAATCACTCTTTGGCTTTTACCGTCTGGTTCGGACTCAAATTGAATAGGCTCGCCAAATCCACTTACTCGAATGTTTTAACATACCACTGCATGATCTATGACGTTCTACTGTAGACACCATCCAAATCTACGATTCGAGAATCATGTTTTGGCTAACGATAATCTATCCCGCAGTCACATACGCAGTCTTTCTGATATTGTGGAGCAGACGAGGCTCTTTGAGAGCAGTCCTCTATCTCACCAATCGCGAATTTAGTCATATCGTCAATCTTATTGATCTCGTTGCTCACTTCATCTCCAGTCGACCTGCCAGTAACAGGAGATGAGACCAAAATCGCGATCGAATTCCTCAAGAGGTGATGGGGGCTCCGTACGTGGTGTAATACTTTGGGATCAAAGAAGAAGAGACAAGCGGGCATTTGACCTGAGCTGCCAGTTGATTACACGCACATATCATTTAGCATGGCAAGAACCTAAAGTCCCCGTTCATCCAGGGATTGTCATCTGTCGATGTCAAAGTCATGGGGTCTAACTGAGTCAAAGAAGACATCTAGTAGCCGATAATTCGCCCAGTACTGAAAATAAACAAGATTTTTGTTTGCTAGTTGTAAATCAATTTTTTTAAGTACCTAGTTGACGTCTAGATTCCGTATAAATTGGCGCAGGATCTTCTACGCTGGAGGACAGCATCCTCCGAGGTCGGTGCATAAGTCGAGCTTATCCGTTATCGCCATTGATTCCCTCTGCACGATGTGACTCAGGCGCACCCACCGCGCGCATTCAAGACAATGAACACAATACTAAGGATCCGTCAAGACCTTATGAAGTTTGGCGATATTCGCCGGGGCGTGAATCTACGAGAGCGAGGGTATTTGATGTCATGAAGTCTACCCAGTAGTGTCCGGAAACCATCCGCGGAAATCGCCCGACGTAAGACGGAATCTCGGAAATAACGCCCATGGAGCGAAAAATAGGTGTTGAGGGCAGCTAGGAAGGGAATTTTCGCTGAAAATCGCTGACTCATTGGTGTTAATCCGATTATAATGACGCATGACGCAATATTGAGTGGCTTTTTCTAGATTTGCAGTTCATCATTCTGTTTTCTTCATAATTCGTGTATCATGAATCGCACCAACCATGGCTCCTCCCAGCACCGTGACCAAGGCCGAGCGGGCTCTACACGACCAAGTCAATATTCTACCTCGTCGTCAACTGTTCACCGCTTTGTCTGCCATCTGTCTCACGCTTCTCATCACCTTTATTGACCAGAATGGCATCTCAGTCACGCTCCCGACGATCGCCGAGGACCTGCACGGCCAAGACACCATTTCATGGGCAGGAACGTCTAGTCTCTTAGCTAACACGGCATTTCAAATGCTGTATGGACGGCTTTCGGACATATTTGGCCGCAAGACGGTCTTCTCGGCTGCCATTGGTCTGCTCACACTGGCTGACTTGCTCTGCGGACTGAGCCAGAACCCCACCATGTTCTACGTGTTCCGAGGCGTTGCCGGCATTGGGGGAGGGGGCATTGCGAACCTCGCGATGATTATTGTCTCAGATATTGTCACCCTAGATAAGAGGGCGCAGTACCAGGGCATTATTGGATCTACAGTAGGCCTTGGAAACATGATAGGCCCCTTTTTGGCTGCAGGGCTGGTACATCAAGCGAGCTGGAGAGCTTTTTTCTGGATGCTAGCACCGCTTGGAGCCTTGACAGGCGTTGTCTCGTATTTCTACTTGCCCTCGAAGCCGCCCACGGCGAACTTCAAGGAGAGTGTTGGAAAAGTCGACTGGATGGGCTCGCTTCTTTCGTCCATCGCCATCATCTTTATTCTCATTCCTGTTTCTGGAGGTGCGACCAAACATTGTTCACCCGGTTTGAGTGCAACACATCGGCTAACTGTTGATAACACCCAGGTGGCGCTTATTTCTCATGGGACTCACCAATGGTTATTAGCATGCTGGCCATCGGGGGTTTGTCCACATTCCTCTTCTTAATTTGGGAGTTGAAGTTTGCGAAACTGCCAATGATGCCGCGTAAGCTCCATCTTTTGTTTCCCTCCCTATCGATGCCAATGCTAACACGCCTTTCAGTGAACATCTACAAGAGCCCAATAGTGGTCGTTATGCTTGTGCAGAACTTCCTTTTTGGAGCAGTGTACCAGTCATACCTCTACTATATGCCGCTCTATCTCCAAAACGCACATCAATACTCTATAATGCGATCGGCTCTTATTACGCTTCCCTTAGTCGTCTTCCAGATGATAAGCTCGATCCTGTCTGGACAATACATCAACTGGACAAAGCGGTACCTAGAGGTTATTGTTTTTGGTTTCAGCATATGGACTCTGTTCGTTTTCTTCCCTTGGTCTCCTCCATACTCTGCTAATATGTTGGATCTTTAGCGGGTCGGGCCTTGCTTTGCTTTTAGATCGACATACTAAACCCAGCATTATTATCATTCCCCTCATTTTGAATGGCGCTGGGGTTGGTTGCATCTTCCAACCAATACTAATCGCACTCCAAGCGCACACACCCAAAAGTCGCCGTGCTGTCATCATCTCGAACCGCAATTTATATCGCAGCGCAGGTGGCGCGAGTGGTCTCGCTATTTCGGCAGCGGTACTGCAAGCACGGCTTCGTGCAACTCTACCTTCAGATTACTCATATCTTGCTGGCTCAACGTACGCGCTCCCCGACAGCGCCAAGAATGTGCCCGCCGTGTTAGACGCATACATGGCTGGTAGCCATGCCGTTTTTATTCTACAGGTACCTCTCATTGCACTGTGTTTATTAGGCACTGCCTTGATTAGGGACAGAGGACTTGAACCGCCCGAAGACTCCGCTCCCGAAAATCCTCTGGCAAGTGACGAACTAGAGCAAAGGAGTCCTGTTCAACAATTGCCCTCTCACGGGATTGGGGTAGGGGGCAATGAGAGCCTAGAACTAGCTGTTGCTACACCCAAAGGTATGCACGGGACATAAAACAATGGCACGTTGGGCTAAGCTTGGACAGAGGATCCTAAAGCTTGATGGGACTGTCGGCATATAAAAATTATATCTAGGAGTGGAGGAAGCTGGATAAATAATCCAGGTTCTTTCATGTGCTTAATATAAGTAATTTGGAGAGTAGGTAAGGCTGTGGGTCGCACATTCAGAGGTGATCATTTCTGCACTGGAGACTTCAATGGCAGAATTTAAGAGGTTGTGATGGCGGTATCACATGCTCGAAAGATGAAGGCCCATCCGGAGGCTAGGCTTAAGCCAACAAGTAGTCCAGCTCATAGTTCAAGTACGTTGTGAGGGCATTTAGACAAGATACACATCTATTCCTACCGTCGTTTGGCGAGAATGCAAGTCAATGGTGCAAAATATATGTACAGAATTGTAGTAAACAATGCTGAGATAGTGTCATGACCCAGGTTAGGGCCGGAAAGTTACAACCCCCGCTCTCAGTCGGCAAAGCTTTGATCCCAGGAACGGGGTGCGTTTTCATGGTATGGCGCTCAGGAAATCAAAATGCGGCTTAGACGCCGGTTCTTCCTATCTCAAAGAACATAGTCAACATTCGACATCTTGAAAAAAGCCACAGCTTGCTGAGGTCCCTCCATTAAGTGCCTGCCTGGGCGGATATCACCTCTCGAATCACCTGCCATCCAATACTCTGCCTGTAAAACTCGCTCTGCTCTCCTCCAATCGCCATACACCACTTCGTCAAGAACCATGGGGCTGCTTCCCAGCTCCTCATTTCCCAAGGCTGGTAAGAATTCCTTTCATCTCTTCTATACCTTGTCGCCCTATCCTTTTGCCATATTGTCAACCCCCCTCGCTCGTAGATGTCGACCTTCAGTTCATGGATGTTGAAAGCATGTGGCATAGCCGCGGAGAGCATGATCGCACCTTGCCGTAGGAATGGCAGCGGGATGAGGTCCAGGCTCGCATGGTGTGGGATAAGAACTTGGGCAATTGTTGGGCGAAGGTGAGGGGGGATGCTGATTGAAGTGAATGACGCGATGCTAGACTGAACGAGTGCGGCGGGGTCGGAATTTGAAGAGATATTGGGCTGGTAGAAAGGGGAGACAAAGTTGGGACCGCAGTCAGAGAGTTTCTGCAAGTCAAAGCCCATCGCAAGAGCGTTATGCAGGATTGCGCTGAAAATTGTCGTTGGTAAAAATTGGAGCATGTTCTGGTACGCGTCTGGCATAATCAGCTCGCTCTCGTCTTGCTCATTTGCCTCTTGTCGTGTAATATCGACGATCGGCTCAGGAAGTAAAGCCTGTAGCTCGCTACTGCCGTCAGGACACGGGACAGTGTGCTCACTCTGTCCCGCTCGGGCCAGATCGACACGAGTTGAGGCAGAAGAATTGTTCGAGGGAGCGATAACCGGGATGAGGGTAACGTTACTATTTTGGCTACCAGGCACAGTCAGGTGTATTTGGTGCTCCTCGTTTACCAAGACGGAGCCGCTGCCGATATCAACATCATCTTGACCTTGACCATGGGTGGGAGAGGCTGAGCGTCCTGTAGACCCTTGACTCGGACGAGTGATGTTATGGTGACCGGTAGTTGACGAACTGCCAAGCACTGGACGCTTCACAAGCGGCCTGAGCGGCCGAATAATGCCCAATTGCGGCTCTTGTTTGAGCTTTTGTCGATCCTCCTTTTGTCGCTTTCCTACATGGACGGATATATTGGTAAGAGTGACGGGAAGCTATGAATGATTTTCTTACTATACGCCCTTTGTGCCAGGCGGTTTTGTTCCCGCCGCGCTGTGGTCAGGACCCGTCGCTTAGCTGGCAGTGGTGTGTCGTCCCCGGCATCATCTCTGCTCCTGCTGCGGACTAGCTTGCTCTTTCGGGTGGTCCCCGCGTCGAGCACGCCTGTTCCATTTCTCGAAACCTCCATACCTGCCGTTGAGTTTGTTGTTCAGGCTGGTATGGTATGATGCATGATGGACGCCGTCATTGCTCGGTCTCGGAGGAACGAGTAACCCTAAGTCCGTTTCGCCCGCGAGGGTCCAGCTTGGCTTACGCTTTCTAGACCAATCAGAGATGGAATGTTGAGTAAGCGGCAATCGCGCCAAGACCCGGCCCTCTGGCTTACTGCTGCTCATCCAGTTGACTCTGAAAAGGTATATTCACAAAAGATGGAAGATTATTCTGTGAACGGAAATAGGACATAAGCCTACTGTTTGTCCATGTGAAAATGCATATAAATGACAGCGACGATAATGCTCTCCTTGCCTTCTATTATCTCATTATCAGCACTTAAACACAAAATCACACACAAATCTCCTCATCACATCATAACTGTTTGCCATATTATCCTAATGTCTTCCATAAAAACCATTGCCATCGTCGGAGCGACAGGAAACCAGGGTTCCTCTGTCGCAAAGACCTTCCTCAACCTTCCCAACTGGCACGTTCGCTGTCTTACCCGCCGAACAACCTCCGAAAAAGCCCACGCGCTTAAAGACCTTGGTGCTGAAGTCGTCCAGGCCGACCTTGAAGACGTCAACTCTCTGATCGAAGCCTTTAAAGGCGTCCACGCTATCTTTGTTAACACCGACTTCTGGATCCCTTACCTCGCTGCTCTCGGAGAGGGTAAAGGGCAAGACGAGAGCAGCGCTGTTGGATTCAACACGGAGCACAAGCATGCTAAGAACGCTGCGATTGCTGCTTCCGAGACTCAGACTCTTGAGAGATATATCTACTCTGCTCTAGGTCCCATGAAAGTAGCATCTGGGGGCAAGTACTCGCACTGCTACCACTGGGATAGCAAAGCCGAGGCGGTGAACTACATCGAGAAGGAGATGTCAGAGCTCTCCAAGAGGACATCATACATCTACCTCGGCGCCTACAGCTCCAACGCTTTCCTCTTCCCACAGCGCAACAAGGAAACCGGAGACTATACCCTGGCTCTGCCTGCGCCAAATACTACCAAGTTCCCCATCATAGACCCCGAAAAGTCCACCGGTCCATTTGTTCGAGCTCTGGTTGAGGATGAGCCCGCTGGAACAAAGCTGCTGGCGTATGACTCCAACCTGACGATCGCCGAAGCGATGGGCGCCTGGTCCGAGGTTACTGGCAAAAAGTCTGATTTCGTGCAGCTATCTCTTGAGAAGATGCACGAGACTTTTGATCTGCCATATGAGGTTCTGGAAGGACCTGCGTTCCTTGGTGAGTACGACTTCTGCGCGGGGCTTGATAACGTCATCACTCCAGAGCAGCTGAAGAACAAGGTTAAGACGACAAGCTATCCGGAGTTCTTGGCCGCTCAGGATATGGGCTATCTGTTGAACTTCGAATTCCAGAAGTGGTGAAGGGGGATAAGTTGCAGCATGAGAGTAGGGTAGACCTAGTAAGGTTTTATGGAGGTGGAATACCAGACAGCATTGAAACACTTATATGAATGGGAATGGGCTGGTTTGACCAGAGCATACTTTTCTCAATTGAAATCCATGTCTCCTCCAATGGACTGGCCTCAGGTTCGTTTATATGGCCTAGAAAAATGATAGTTAGTCCTATGAAGCAGGTCGTCTTGTGTTCCAAACAGCGAGGTATCTGATGCGACAAACACCCCAAATCGAGACCAAAGTGTAGGGACTACAGCTATTTTTCACATCCACCAATTCATCAAACGCTCTGTTTTGGATCATGCTCTCAATGACGGCTTTGGATTTGTTCTTTCTCTCCGATCTAGGCAAGGCCCTGATTTTTTTAAGTTGCGTAAACTCCTTTCTCTTTCAAACAAGCCGGAAACCACTTGGAAGCGATCCCAGATGGTTTTCCACCACCATTCAGCCGCTATCTGCTTCTCCAAGTCATCGTGTGGTGTGGAAGAGGGTATTGAGCTGACATTGGAATCGAAGAGCCCTCTGGCATACTTGTCGATGGATAGAAGCAGCTTGGTCTTGATGTTGCACAGCCAAGGGGCGAGGCCGTGGGGTACGAAACTTAGAGTTTGAGCCATCTCGTACTTCGGGAATTCATTGTTCTTGCCTAAGACCTTCTTTGGTCTTATTCGCTTTTTCGTAACCCCTGTGCTTCCCGCAGGCCTTAGACGTATACAATTATGGGATCACTTGCTCGACCTATTTTTCCTGCCCTTCAGTGACGGGAATTTCCGAAGTCTGTTTTGAATTCATTGACACTGTCCTATTAGTGTGGCTCAACATGTGTATTGGCCATCTGGACACCCACGTGGCTTTGAAGTTGTAAACCAGCAAAAGTACCATCATGCTTTGTTCCAGAGTATTACTTTGATACAGATCTAGGAGAATTAACCATATCGCTTCCCAGGCATCATTAGAGTGCAATGGTTCTTCTGGAGTAGAATCCCCTGGTCTGGATGACATTTTTCGTGCACTAACTTGTGGGGATATCTCAATGATGCTGCCGTTGGGTGGAATTTGCCCCGTAGGATATGCTACCTCGGCGGGGTTGAGATGAGAGTGGCTTGGAGAAGCGCGTCCACGAAATGCCAAAGGGGGATGCTCTAGTACGTTCGAGGAGATGATCACATGTAGAGGTAGCACAGTACCTTCTATGAACATCATCTGCGGAGCCACTTCTGCAGAAAGCGGGGCTAGGCTCGGACTTAATGGAATGGAGAGAAGGTCTTGAAACAGGGGTTGGTTGAATTGCACTTGATCTACTTCATTTCATAACGTTAGTTCTCCTAGGTGTTTGACCCTTGATTGTAGATTCTTACCAGTCGGGGCAATTTCGCGTGAGCCCAGAGGGATTCCATAAGTGCTCTCGGTGTTCTTAGCCTTCGTCGAGCTGAGGCCATGGAAGTTGCATTGAACCGGTCGACCCGACACCAATGGGATCGTGTTCCATCGTACCAAAGCCGTGTTTGGTCTAACTGAGGGATAAATTGGTATTGCTGGAGGCGGCAGCGCGGGGTGGATATGAAAAGGGAATAGTGTTACTCAACTTGTTCTTGGGAACAGACACCAGGGCAACCCGATGCTCAAGGACACGTCAACAACCTTCTGCATTGCGGAATCATCACTGTTCGCAATCAGCGCGTCACATGCCATTTTTTGTCGACGTGGGCTTACGTCCACCGCTTTTTCTGTCGCCTTAAGCTACGGATGCGACTCGCAAAATGAGGCCACGAATCACCACTAAACGAGGCGAGTTAAGTAAAAGTGCAGTTATGCAAAAGGCTCTCAGCTGGACAAGTTCGGCCCCCCTTCAAATCGTAAGGGTTTCCTCCAAATTGATTTGACTGGCTGAGGGCACTGAAGTGTCAGTGGAGTCTCATGCAGTAGCTGCAGTTGGTTCTCGATCCCTATTCGATAATGAATCTCCACGCTCGATATGCCGAATGGTTTCCGATGATATCCTCACATGGTTCATGAGATTTGACATGTTACATGGATCTAAACGTCTTCCATGTAGATATTGGTACTTTTCGATTTCTGCTTTGTTCAGCGAGCATATTGATACTTGGATCTACCAAACGCCTCTTATCGACCCCAATCCAAAGAGTATCTCGTCGTACTGAATACTTGTGACCAAGGCCAACGCACAGATTACCTACACACTTTGAGAGTTGACAAACGAGACGAAACTCTCCGAGTAGAAGTTCGATCCAGCAGTACGTGATGCGCATAAATATCTCATAGAACCCCTCGAAGAACGTTCAAGATGCTTTTTCATCGCAACATCAATCGGCACGCAACAATCGCTCCTATTCTCACTGCGACCCTCTGAAATTCTCCTCACAGTTCATAATTTTCCCTTCGCAATTTCTCCATCTCCATCTATGGCATTGATTCTTCGCGGCCTTTGGGGGGTGTCTCCTTCTTCCAAGAAGAGTTCCTCAAAATCTCCCCCTGCCAAGTCACCCAAAACCCAGAGCTCCTGCCCCAAGGGGGATCCTTATTATGAGGAGAGCAGGTCTGTATGGAGGGCACTCGAGAAGAAGACTTGCATTCCCAAGATGGCCGTTTTTGTTGTTGTCCATCCCAAGAATGCGGGAAAGATGGAGAGTGTCATCGAGAAGAAACAGAAAAAGCATGAAGGGAAGCAGAAAAGATATGGTAAGTTACAACCATCAACGAATGAGTTTTTCGGTGAACGGCTTGGACTCCTACGAATCTCCTACCTCTTTCACCACCTCACAAACTTTGGCGTCCATTTGGGTTGTACTTCCAGTGCTCTTGCCTTTCCCAACCGCAAAAAGAAACTCCGGCACGCGTCGCTAATATTTTTTATTGCAGACCCCATTTCCACAGCCATCGTCACCACGCGGGATAATCTTCAGGACAAGATCAACGCCCTCCCCAAGAACTTCACTAGAATCTGTGTTCTTGTCAGCTCGGGTATTGAGAGCATCACCTATGCAATCTCCGGCGTCGTGAAGGAAGTCTACGTCGCACCACACAAGCCCGATGGGCAGCTTAACAAACTTCGCATTGGCAGTTCCTCGACTTTCTGTGATGTCAAGACCTATGCCTGGCAACAACGTGAAAAGGCCTTCGACCGCAAGTTGGAACATGCGGAAGGGTGCTACTTCGATTTTTCTGACGCCATGGGTGAGGCTGAAAAGCTGCTGCAGCCACGCATTGCGCCTGAAATGTCCGATGACGCTCTTTCTGAGCAGTTCAGCAGTCTCAGCACGCAACTGATGAGCCTCGAGAGAGACAGGACGCCTGAATCACAGAGACAAGTGAGTGTAGAAGCCCAGCACTCTTCATCCCCCGGCGCTGATGGGGCAGACTCTTGGTTCAACAAATCGAAGGGCATTCTGGCCACCCTCGTAGGCCTTCTTTGCGGCGCTGGTGCCGGTGCTGCAACGGGAGGCTTTGTCATCAGTTCTGGAGGTATTGTCCTATCCGGGCCTTTGGGATTTGCTTTGTCTACGAAATTCTTTTGCGCGGCAGGTTTTGGCGCCGCTTGTGGTACAGCGGTGGTCACTACGGTTGTTGCTGGGGCTGCTGTCTACTTGATTCCATGGGGTACGTTGTGGAACTACGTCAAGAACTTACTCAGGAGCATCTGGAGCCGTGTTGGTGACGCGCTGGGGTCGGTTTGGGAGAGGTTGAAAGCCGTGGTCATGACATTTGTCTCGAGGGTGACTGCATGCTTCCCTTCATTCTCGGTATCGGGACCGCGTGTGCACTCCAACTGATATGATAGGGTCGAGTTTTCAGTTGTTGAAGCTGGCTTCACAGATTGTGCCTACTTTCTTGTCTACAAGTTTATTTCCTAGGGTCTCTTTCCTTTCCTTTCCTTTCCCTTCCTTTCCTTTCGATAGCAGCGTCATCTTTGACAAGTCGTATTTGGGAGGGTGTGAGGATAGTTCAGTTAGCAGATGTTGCACACCTACACACTTCACAAAGGAGGCTCAGGGTGCATTAACGGCCTTGTTTTTAGAATCCAAATTGAACACGAGCGCAGAATTGTACCGCTTCATAAGCTTTTTGTTAAAATGTCCCCCTCAATGTGCCGCTTAGGCTGGGGTGCATCAGGAGTCAATAGAGGCATAGGGTAGCCAGGCAAACAAAACTGCAGATCTTCAAATTCCAGTCATATCTCTTTTCCCGTGCGCGTAAAACGTACAGAATCGCAGGTGAGCTGAGGTTTCCGGCTGGGATCTCCTATATGGGAATTGGGTATAGTATGCCCGCTAGTGTGAAATACTCTCTTCTGATGTGTTCTTTATCCAAACCCTACTGCTGCCTCCAACGATCGAACAGGGTCAAATCCAAGGGATACTTTTCGCCCATCCAAATGGCTCTCTCCGAATGATCTCTCTTGCCGACCTCCGCCGGGTGCTCTCCTTCAGCTGGTACAACGTTTGGGTGGATGAGAGCGGACAGGGGTCCTCGCCAGATAGCTAGCCACGAGATGAAGGCGCCGAATTGTGCTGGAGTAAAGATGTTGACCTCGAACATTGCTACTGGGTGAGGTCCAATGGGCTTATCCCAGAAGGTGTAGATGCGCAACTCGGGAACTGTTGACGGTTGATTAGTCCGGTTTCGGTATATGGGAGTATAACGTTGACTTACATTCTCTGCGGATGCGCTGCCAGAGCTCGTAGGCGTACTTGGACTGCTCGGCATTTGATTGGAGGTAGTAGATGTGAACATCACTAGAGGTAGGCAATTAGTTCTAGTTCCTAGGCATGGTCTACAGACAGCGGTTAAACTGTTAGTCAACTTACAAGCCACCCTGTCTGCCCCGATCAAGCGGGTCGATGAACTTCTCATACGCCTCGCTCAGCTTCTCCGCCGGTGGGTTGATGAAACTCTTGCCGTCTTCTGCCTTTTCGTTGGGCAGAGGCGGTGCGTCTTCGTATCCGGCTAGTGGAGAGGGGTACTTCGCCATGTTCGCTAACCGGAGATCACAGTGACGACGTGAGATGGGATGTAGAATATTGGAAGAGAGTCAAGGATATATGGTATCCTGCGTTGATCTGAGCGATAAAGTAAATGAATTCCCGTGCAGAATGCCTCTCTTTGTATTGCGTGATTGAGGGGAACCTTTGGCCTCTTTTCCTCCAAGTTGGGGTTTGTCAGCGCATGGTATTATTAACCCTCAGGTGTGGAAGCTGAAGTTTGTCAGCAGCCGCGCGCGAATCCTGGCGGTCAAACATGGCAGAATCGGATGCGGGCAGCCGAGGGACGCGTAAAGTGGGATAGCCTGACGCGTTCTTGGAGGGGAATGGTCACGACTTCGGAATGTTCCGACACGCGCTGCAATGTGATTTTTGGGATGGATGGGGGTTGGTGTTAGCTGACAAGGCTGAATGGGTTTCAATGATCATTTACGAAGCTAAAAATACAGGGTTGAGTTCAGATGACGGGTAATACCGTTCACGGCCGGAGAAGTCTCACATGTACCAAAGGTCTGGAAGTCTATTATTGATGGGTGAACGTCTTTATATTATCAGTATACCCGTCAGCACTGACAAGAGGAACAATTGTCACTCGGGGCTGATGGGAGGCCTGCTGAATGTTGAAGATAGTCAGAATTCGTATTCATCCCCTTCGCCTGGCGGGTCCACATAGCTGACGAAGGTAGGTAATTGCAGAAGGGAGTAGACTTCATGATCGGGTTCAACACCTTCCACATAGGGAGGAAACATGTGTATTTAATTTCCAATACTTCCAAGCTCTCCGTCAATCGGTGGAACTTTTGAACACAGTGGAGAGTTGAGCACTGACAGGACACAAGCAACGTTCCATGCACCGTTTTGATGTGGACCGTGGCGTTTTTTTAGGAGAGGCAATGAACTCTAGGACTCACGGACACGTGAAAAATATATCAGACATGGCTTGTGCCGTTTTATTCTATGTGTAATAGATACTGTCTCTCACAGGGCAAAAGACGGTCAATGCCGGCGCTGCGGTCACACTGCCCGTGCCAAGCGGACACGGCGCTCCGCATAGCCGACAATAATGCCTCTCGCGCAAGCCGTCTATACACAGAAATCTGAATTGACGAACAATTATTCTGCATCATGTCGTGCAATGTATTCCTCACTCGTGTGAGTATTCGTTCCTATTTCTCTCATCCGTCGCACCAAAAATCTCATTCCCGTGTATCACGAGGGATCTCGTCCGATCCCTGTTCATTAATCCACGTTTCAGTCAAAAATAACAAATGAAAATAAAACCAAAAGTACCTAGGACCATCTGTGCACTCATCAAACATGCAGCCAATGAAGCCGAGGCTCGCCCTGCTGTCAGCTTTCGCAGCAAGTAAGCCCTACAGGGACTAGACTGGGCACAAAGAGGCCCATTCTCCGTAGTGAGGCCCCAGAAATAGGTCCAAATGGTCACCCTCAGCCACTGTTAGCCCCGGAAGGGCCCCATTATCTCACATATCCAGCCCCCCCTGTGGTGAGATCCGTTGGAGGACTCCAGATCAGCTGCGGCGCCGTAACATGAACATAGCCACCACAATTGTCAGTGAGATGCCTGGCCAATTTCAGCCCAGCCTGTTGGAGTAATGTGTCCCAGCCGTGACATAAAAACAACAACGCCCGCGTGCTAGGTTGTTCTAGACTTCTCGAGTAGTGCTCGAACAATAGCGATCCCATTTTGTTTCTTGCCCTCATCCGTTCACAATGAGGTCGTCCTCCGTTTTCGCTGGCCTTGCGCTGTCTGCAACCGCCAGCGCTGCAGTACCCTACTGGGAAGGATATAGCGCATCAACGGAAACCGCTGCAAGCCAGGCTCCCACACCGACTTCGAGCCCCCACAAGCGCGGAGCATGCGCTGTGATCCGCGATCTTTACAAGGAGCAGTTAGCTGAAGATCCCGAGGGTAAGAGGTCCCTTTGAATTGTTTTTCCCGACTTGAAATAGCTGACACGATGCATCAGCCTGGGTATACGTCCTGCCGTCTCAAGCCCTGAAGTGCCTGCACTCAATCAAAGTCGACGTCGAGAAGGATATTGAGTTCATTGACTAGTAATCAATCCCCTAACGACCACGATTTCCTCGACTTTAACTTACCTCCATTTAGTGTTCTCCCTTTTATGGAGTTCCAGAGCACGCTGGAATATCTTGAGCGCCCGCCGCCCCAATACCTGATCCCCGGTGTCGATCTCGTGGGAGGTTTGGAGAAGATTAGATCTAAGCTTTTCCAAGGATCGTATCAAAGCCAGTGGGACTTTGTTTCAGAATTCAAGGCACTGGTAAGTCTAAAGAGTCGCTATCTGGTTTCGTCGGCTTACCTCCATTCAGATTGCTCGTGTCAAGGATGGCCACTTCAGTGTCTCCATGTCGTTGGACAGTGCATTCAGCTTTTACCGCGGAGGTAGCGGCCTACTCTCTGTCTCTGAAGATGGATGCAAACTCCCCAAGGTCTACCTATATGGTAAGAACCCTTAGAATAACCCCGTCGGACTGCACCGTCACTAACGTCTTCTCTCAGATGACGTTCAGAACTCGAAACTTGATGGCTACGAAATGTCTGATGTCACCTCGGTTGATGGTGTGCCAATTCTAGAATACCTCGATACAATCACGTCTCTCGGATCAGGCCAAGATCCCGATGCACTGCACAACGAACTATTTGAGAGCTCCTCAAAGACGGGACAAGGGTATGGCGGCTCATTTCAGTCGATCGGTTACCCTTACATGAAGGACGAGACCGTTTTCAAGCTTGCAAATGGCTCCAGCATCACCGTCGAAAACTATGCATCAGTCAATGTTGATTTCACAACCATCAACTCCCCCGAGGATCTGCATGAACAAGTGGAAATCCCGGCAGAGGTCTCAGAGACAGCAAGCGTCCCGACGACGACGGCGGTGCCAACAATTGACCCTTCGACTACCTACACCGACTCCGAGACGGCCACCTCAAGCTACGATAGCAGTCCCACTCTAGACGGCTACCCCTACCCAGTGGCCAAACACTTCGACGGCTGGATCTCTGGCTACTTCCTCAACGACACGGACTACGAAGATGTAGGCGTACTGGTGCTCAACTCGTTCTCGGGAAGCTCGGATGATTCGACAGCAGATCTAAACGAGTTTTACCGTGTGCTCAGCACATTCCTCCGTAAATTCGAGAAGGCCGGCAAGGAGAGACTCGTCATTGACCTGCAGAGCAATGGAGGTGGTTACTTGGCCGCTGCTGTCGACCTACTCTTCGAACTCTTGCCCGAAATTGTTCCCAACGACGGTTACCGCTTGCGGGCCACCGAGGTCCTCAACTGGATCGGCAAGAGCTCGTACAAGGAAAATCCAACTCTGTTCGGCGCGTATGAGAACGAAAAGGGCAAGGTATACCGCAGTTGGAAGAAGATCTTTGGGCCGCAAGTCTTTAACGGAGACGACTTCACCCACCTGCTCGCCAACAGCCTCGACGACGAGACTTTCTACGAAGACGGAGGCTTCCCTACCAACTCGACGCTCCCGGCGGGAACGCTGAAGCCAGAGAACATCATCATCCTTACCGATGCTGATTGTCACTCTTCCTGCCCGCTATTCACCGGATGGATGTCGCGACTCGGAGGCGTGCGCACCGTTGCTGTTGGCGGACGCCCTATGAAAGCTCCAATGCAAGCCATGGGCGGCACCAAGGGCGGCGCCGTCTATGCGTTTACCGACGTCCAGGGTGCCATCAACGTTGCGCTCAACAAGACAGACGGGTTGGTCCCACACGCACTGGAGCTGCCCAGCGTCAACGAGTCTCCTCTTGTGCTGGGCTACACCGCTCTCAACATGCAGAACCAGTACCTCCCCGACTGGAAAAGCGGTACGCCGCTGCAGTTTGTGTACGAGGCGGCCAACTGCAAGCTGTTCTACACACCCGAGACAGCCCTTAACGTGACCAACCTGTGGCAAGCCGTTGCCGACGTGGCGTGGAACGGCGCCAAGTGCGTGCCGGGTTCGACGGTCAGCGACGACGACACCATTAGCGACAAGAAAGTACGCTTCTCCCCCGCCGTCTGGTCGAAGGCAGTGTGGCCTGTCGTGCCAGGTGGCTTCAAGACTGTCGGAGGCAATAAATTCGAGCCTGATGCCACTTCGCACAGGGTGAAGAAGCGCATCGATCAGGACGACGAGCGGACACGGTTCGTCCAGCCTGGTCCGCTACCAGGGAAGAGGGGGCCGATTATATTTTAGAAGCTTGTGTTATTAGAGAGATTACTGGTACATATAGACTTAGACTGATGATGAAGCGATCTAATGAGGAACATGAAATTTGTTTCACACATTGGCTATACTTGTACTCTTTCTCTCGGCCCTGTGAATCCAGCATAAGTCGCTTGATGCCCCCTGGTCTCGCCGCTGTGTTGCAGCACCTGCCGTGCACATGCTTTTTGCTGAGCCGAACCCCATTGTCTCTGGTCTTATGCAATTTTTGCGTACACGGCTGTGCTGCAACCCAAGAATTGATTCATATCAAGCCTCAGGCGGTTGGAGCGGGCAAGCGTGGGACATTCACCAGAGAGGTAGTGGAAATTGAAATAATAACTGCAGGGTATCTGGGCACTTAATTCATTCGAGGAGATTTAATTACTAGCAATAACGGATGGAATTCTTCCGTCACCTCTTCCTATGAATCGAACGTATAAATTGAGGTTATATATGGGTTTGTGATCGGAATCGTCACAACAGCCTTCATTGGTTACTCAGCGGCGTCCATGGTGTAGTGGTTTAGCATTGATGCCTTCCAAGCATTAGGGAGGGGTTCGATTCCCCTTGGTCGCATTCTTTTTTTGCGCTTCTCAGCTTTATGTGGGGACACAGCGCAAAGAGGGAGAGAAGACTGAGTGTAGGGGGGCATGTGACTTTTTGTTTAAGCTGTAAACGTGCCCTTCTTGGGCTGGGTACGCATCTGGAGATGTACAACGTCCCTTTTAGGCATTCTGTGGTCACATGTGGTTGGTAATCAACGTGCATATGCGAGTATGAATTGGTCAAACAAAGTGTATGGCTATAATCGATAATTGAGCCAATCAATTAATGTTCACAGTCTATTCAGACTACTTGAGCTCCAATCTCAGAGCATCGTACTGTACATACAACGCATCCGGCAACAATGCCGTTTCGACGCTAGACGCATTGTACGGTAGACTCAAGGTAAACTCATTCGCCCCAAGCTTGAGTTTCGACGCTGGAAACGAAAACTTGTGCTCGATGTTCTGGCACGCGATGGAGCTTCTGACTCCACATGATCCGCTGCGCCAGTAAGGAATCACCCACGTCGATTCATAGCCTCCGTTGACGTTGACGGTCCATGGCAAGTTGCTGTACTTCGCACCCGTCACGGTCCATTTCGCATTTCCGTTTGCAGTTTTCGTTCCAGCAATCTGCACAGTGAATGTGGCCGTTTTCGTGTCCCGCAGCTGTTTCTTCGACAGATCAAAGGTGATGGTCCAATTGTTCATATTCTCATAGTAGTTCTCTGTTCGTAGATGATTGCCTTTGCTAGGGAAGAATGACCAGTGGATATAGTTGAGGTCCTGGGCCTCGTTGCTGGTGCCCACATGGTAGTTGACACCCTCGGGGAATTCTGCTGGGAAGTCGTATTTCCCCCAGTAGATGCGGTACTGCTCTGGTTGCAATGGCTTCGACGTGTCCGGCGCATACCCGTGCAAGTACTCGCCGGATGTCTTGTCTGGAACTCCAATGCGCCAGATTTCCTTGCCCGCGCTTTCTTCCGTCCACGAGAACTTTTGTTTGCTGTTCGAACCGGATCGGGATATTTTGACATCGTCCTTGATGAACCATCCAAAAATGCCCTCGGCGTAGATTGTGACTCTGTAAGTGCCCTCCACCACACGAGGAATGCGGAACTTCCCATTCTTGTCAATTTCGGCCCAGTATTGCAGAGACTTCGTCTTGAAGACATTGAGTTGGAAATCTTGTTGGTTCTCAGAAAGCACAACGATTGGCTTTTTCGCACCCTTGGGCAGGTCAACAGTTCCTGTGAAGGTGGTACGGCTTGAGCCCGGAGCAAAATTGGGAACGTGGTGAGCAATACTGTTGTAGAACTCTGCGTTCCATTCCGGGTCAGCGTATTGAGCAGCGTCAGCCCGTAGCTCTGATAGTGTTGTGCTCGGAGTTCCCTTGTTGAAGTAGTAGAACTGAGGGCCCCAGGTACGGTCGAACCCATGAGTGATATTGGGCATTGGTGCACCGTGATGGCCTGAGACCATGTAGTTGTATACGATGCCGTCGACTACCAGGTCCGAATGCAGCGGGCCCCCATAATACGTTTCTCGGGTATTGTGAACTAGCCACGCTCCAAAGGTGCTTCCATCATCACTGTTAGAGCCATCGGCAAAGTGGCCGTGAACGGTGTGGTCTCGCCAGCTCTCGGACAAGGTATACTTGGTGAAATAATCTGAATACTGTTCCACATAAGGGTCGTCCGGGGAATTTCCCACGTAGGTCGTTGCATCCTGAACTGTGAGGCCGTTGCTGAGACTGCTGTCTTTAACGATGGGGCCAAAGTTGCCGTCGCTTGTCGAAAAGTTCGTCCACAGGTTGGTGTTCGGCCTCCAGAGAGTGCGCATCTCACCAAGGTCCCGGAGGAACGGGGTCGTTTGATTAAAGTAGGTGAGGCGGGAGAAGGCGTGCAGCCCAGTCTCCCCATCCCGAAGAAAGAAGTACTGCGATAGTGTCTGGTTCGTTGCGGCATATGTATCAGACATGACAATACCGGTATAATCTGTTCCGGTCGAATCGGTGCCGTTGAAGAGTTCGAACTTGGCAGTACCGCCTGGCGTCCAAAATCCCGAAGGAACGCAGGAGCAGTCTAGATACGGGCCCTTGCCCTTGTTGCCACTCAGCGGTCCCAGCAAGTCTTGACCATCAAGCGTCGCATCGACGATATGACCGCTCGACTTCGCCAATACCACGGCGAATCGATCATTAGAGAAGGTAAATTGAGTGTTCGTCTCCTTTGTGCTTAAACTTGCTGTTGCCCGAGCCACAAGGCCGGCCAGCAAAGCTAGGACATGGAGATGTGGCGCCAACATCCTGATCAGTTCCTTCTGGCAAGGCTAGCCTAGAGTCGAGCTATACCAAAATCTAACCGAACGTTGCGGCTGGGTATGTTCGAATAAATACGGTGACCACGGAATAGCACAAGTCGCTACATGATTCGACAGTTGGCTCTCGGTGTCTTTGAGTACCGAACGGCTCGGGACGAAATGCTCCGAGCCCATTTCACCGACTCTAATACGAACTTGAGTATGCGGGGTATGGGGAAAATACCAGGGTTGTAGACGCCGGATATTTCACCAGAAATGCCTCTCCAGAGACTGAATTCTGCTGTGATCCACAATAGCATTTCATTCGTGGAACATTGGTCAGGTCTCGTCCCGCTACGGAAAATGCAACGTAAATGACGTAGCTAAGAGTCTTCTTTGGTAGCTATCTGGCCATGTGCTCGGAGCATTAGCCGATGTAGCATACCCCAGACATATTTCGGATAAAACCACAAAGCTAGTTGGGTGATCGACAGCTGATTTGGGTCCTGTGGTTCACGAAAGCCGCCAATCGGCCCGAGACGGATACGCATTTCTGAACTCAAAGAACGCAAGCGGACAGAGAATACCTCCGTTTCAGGCCAGTCTGGATAGCATGAAATGATCCTGCAACGACTCTCAGCACAATCACGGTATAGCAGTTTCTCAGCCAATATTCGACCTCACTCAGTGTCCGAACATTATAAAGTATCTTTGAATTCATGTGGTGTTATTACGACTTCAGACCTCATTGTCATGAGGTTACACTAGATGACCAAAATCTCCTATCAAGAAAGTCCCTAGGATAGATAAAACAAGGGTCACTCATTCATGACCGTCAGCTAATTTGAAGGTGCAGAATTTCTACAAACACCGAGCAATGGGGACAGGCACAAGCAGAGGAATCCCAAACAAAGCACAATCACTCAATAGAATACAGTTTGTAAGATTGTGTCATTGCGACGGGAGCGAAAACCGAGGATGGTGTTCATTTCTTTCGAAAGGCATGGCTGGAATAAAATGCGTTGATGAAAGGTAACTACGGCTCAAAAGTTGGACTCGCAGGTTCCTGAATGTGAGCTCCTATGTATCTAGTATTTCACACGCACGTCGTGATATCTATACCCTGTGACTGTGCTCCTAATATCCTGACGAATGGTATGCCTTGGCATGGCTAACCATCAGTCATACCAACATCTCCATGGCTGTTGTTGGCTTAGACGCGTCTCGTCTCGGTCTCGGTTTCGGCCTTGACGGGAGGAAAGACATTCGGCCGAGTAGATACGTCACAAAGCATGCCAAGCCGAGTCGGGCAAGGGATGTTAATTCTGAAGAACATCAAAAGAATTTCCTCGACAATCACTACCGTTCTTGGACACTTGGCGATTAAGTCGTGATTAAGTTTGTGGGATGAGCCCGTGGGAAGATCAATCGTACCCCGCTCTCAACTATCAATTACACAGGCAACGCAACAATCCTGGTTTATTAAGGATGTAGCCTCAGCCAGACCTGGAATATGGCACATCGGATGTGGGGAAGGTCGCTGCATGTTCGGGACAATAGTGACCGACATATGGCAATCCTTCAGCACCTAAGGCCATGATAATCAGACAATTAGATCGGGGTATGCTGGTCTAGAGAGAAAAGACCTGGCAAGCGTGAAATATCCACGAATAAGTTCTTGAAGCTGCACACCCACTTCCATTGCGATCTACATTGGAAAGCATCAATGCAACTGTTTATTTTCTCAAAGCTTGGATTGTTGACCCGGGTTCGTTTACGTCCTGTGTGTGCGGGTTCCAGCACAGTGTCTTTTATCATTTAGTCTCACCCAGATCCGGAGCATATTTGGTGGCTTGTCTACGCTTATTCGCCGTTTGCTGCAACAGCTGGAGATGAAAGTATATTTGCTTGAAATCTGAACTCGCTGTCGTTGTCATGTTGAGTCGCTACCAACTTTCCTTCATCTTGTTTCCGAGCCTTGCTCTTGCGGTGCTTGAGGAGCGGTTTGTCACTTTCAAACTGACCAAAGGAGCTATTGAGCTTGGAAGGGCTCCCATTCTCCACGATGCCAGCGACCCCACCGGTGTGGGCATTGCTGTCGATAGCTTAGCCGATGACCTAGAACAAATCACAGGCGATGAGCATCCTATTATCTCGTGGTCGTCCAAAACCGGCGATAATACCTTCGACGACTATCCAAACTTGGATGTGGTTATCATCGCTGCAACCGCCGACTCGCCCTTGGTGCATCGGCTTGAGAAGAAAGGCAAGATCGATGTCGAGGACATCCGCGGAAAGTGGGAGACTTTCAAGACTGCGCTGGTTAAAAAGCCTCTCCCAGGAGTAGAGCATGGTCTCGTTATTATCGGCAGTGATAAGAGAGGCACTATGTTTGGTGTTTACACGCTTTCAGAGCAGAGTGGGCAGTCACCGTAAGTTTTCATCTTCCTCCTAGATCTGCAATTTTTTATGATTTCTGTCGCAAGATTCTTTTGCTGAATAGCTTGGGTACTGAATGCATCTGTAGCCTTCACTGGTGGGCTGACGTCCCTACAACAAAGCACGATAAGATCTTCGCTCTTAATAAATCGACTATACACGGGGAACCTAGCGTGAAGTATCGTGGCATTTTCATCAACGACGAAGCCCCCGCCCTCACAGGCTGGTGGGCCAAGAAAGGCAATGTCACAGATTACACCTTCACCTCGGAGTTTTACAAGCATGTATTCGACCTATTGCTCCGACTAAAAGGCAACTTCATGTGGCCTGCCATGTGGGGGTCGTTTGTTCCCAGCCCTGGGAGAATATTCTTCACAGACGATCCGAGAAACCAGCAACTGGCTGACGACTATGGCATCGTGGTGTCCACAAGTCACCATGAGCCCATGCAGCGGGCTACTAATGAGTGGAAGAAGGACCCTCAAGGTGCGTGGGATTGGGTCAGGAATAAAGAAAACGTGGTCACCTTCATGGAAGAAGGGGTTCGTCGTGCATCTAACAACGAGACATACTTTACGCTCGGCATGCGCGGAGAAAACGATGGGCCGATCAATGCGGATGACCCTCTGGAGGTCCTCAGAGACGTTTTCAGCACTCAGCGGGAGGTATTGGCCAAGTACCATGGCAATCTCACTTCGACCAATCGTAAGTTTGATTTTCCAATCAACTAATAGTGACCAACTCTCTAAATCGCTTATAGAAGTCTGGACCATCTACAAAGAAGTAGCAACATACTACGCTGCCGGTCTCAGCCCTCCAGATGATGTCACCTTGATGTTCACGGATGATAATTGGGGCAATGTTCAACGGCTTCCCACTGAAAACGAAGCAAAGAGGTCTGGTGGCATTGGGGTAAGCATGATCATCATCTGTTTATGTATGCGGACAAGGAAACTTTGTCTCATTGTTGCTATAGCTTTACTACCATTTCGAATACGTCGGTCGCCCCAAGAGTTGGAAATGGCAGAATTGCAACAACCTGGTACGTGGTAACCAGAGTGGGCTCCTTTCTTGATCTTAATACTGATCACAGACTATGTTACACAGCCCAAGGTCTACAAGGAATTGTTTCATGCGCATCAGCGCGGAGCTGACCGGATCTGGGTAATCAACGTCGGCGACATCAAACCCCTTGAGGTCCCACTATCCTTTGCGATGGACCTCGCTTGGAATGCTTCTCTCTTCGACTTTGACACAATCCCGTCATACCTCGAATCCTTGGCAGCGCGGGACTTTGGGGAGGAATATGCCGAAGACATTGCAACTGCTCTTCTGTCATACAGTCACCTTGTTGGGCTGCGCAAGTTCGAAATGATCGAGCCCATGACCTTTTCCATTCTCAACTTTCGCGAAGCAGAATGGGTTCTCGATGCCTGGAAAGAACTGGCCGATAAAACGGAAGCCATTCTTCAGGTGTTACCAGAAGAGCGCCGAGATGCCCTGTATCATCTTCTCACATACCCCACTCGTGCTGGGTACAATTACTACTTGACCGTCCTAGGCCAAGGTCGAAACCGGCAATTCAGCTACGAGAGACGCAATTCGGCAAATCTTGTTGCACAGAATGTTCTGCAATATTTTGAGGATGATTTCGACTTGACTGTCGAGTATGATGAGCTCGCTGGTGGCAAATGGGAAGGCATCATGTCCACTCCCAAGTTCGATATCGATGTCGCTGACTGGCGACCCTCGTCGCGTGACGTCATTGCGAACTTGTCTTATGTTCAACAAAGACAGAACTTTGACTACGCTTTCGGAAATCTGGGCATCTATGTTGAACAATCTCGGAGTGCCTACTTGCAAGGTCGCATCTGTGCCTCGATCAATCCGTCGTTGCCAACCACCCAAGGATTCTCGCCAGTTTTGCCGGCAATGAGCCCATACGGTCCAGACGCTCGCATCATTGAGCTATTTCACCGTGGTGATCACCGCAAATCAATTGAATGGTCTCTTATAGTGCCCTTTTCTTGGTTCAAGGTCTCTCTAACCTCCGGCATGCTTTCAGAGAGTCAGCCTGAGCAACGTCTCGAGATTTCCATTGACTGGGCTGCTGTCCCGGAGAGTTTTTCCAAAACCATCCAGCTACGGGTCGAGTGGGATTCAGGGACTTACTTTGATCTCATACATGTTCCTGTATACAACCATCATGTTCCCGACGGTTTCGAAGGGTTTCCGGAATCGAGTGGCATCATCGCTATTGAAGGTCCTCACTTCCAGCGTTCTTCCTCAGGCGACGTGTCTTTGAAACGTATCAAGTACCTTGGCACGCGGTCTCAATCTGGCTCCATTGCCCTGAGGCCGTACAATACCGCCAGGGAATCCGAGGATGAGGCAAAAGCGGCATGGGTAGAGTATGACATCTACCTGTTCAATTCCACCAAAGCCTTGAACGCCACAATTTACGTCAATGGCGGCCTTGATACGGATCCAGATCTGCCCATGAAGTTTTCGTTGACCTTAGGAGACCAGAAAGCCAGCTTTAGCCGCGTACTTGGAGAACCGGCGACGGCAGGTGACACACCCCCTGGTTGGTCTGCGAGCGTGGCAGATCACGTTTGGAAGTTGACGGTACCTCTTGGCAGCGCTGGGTCGGGTAGGCATACCATTAGGTGGCAAGTGAACTCGCCTGAATTATATCTAGAAAAGATAGTGCTGGCAGGACAAAACGTACCAGAAAGTTATCTAGGCCCGCGAGAGACTAAATTGATCCAAGGCGGAAGGGCCTGATTAGCCGCGAAAGTTTATAGAAACCAACCAACCAACCAATTCTTCAAGCAGAGAGTGTATTTTGATAGATAGGGAAAAAAACCCCGGACGTTCCTTCTCAAGATATTGTTTGCAAAGTGCTCCCAGTTAAAGTCGATGCTCTGCAGAATTGTAGTAACAGAATGCCGAGATTGAGTCGCGTTGCTGACTCCAGTTTCAAGGCTACCTGAATCGCACGATTTCCTAAAAGTAGAATGAAGTTATTATTTGCATAGTCATTCGCGGATGAATTAATCGGGGAAAGGGTGTTGCTCTCCAAACAAGGAAATGGTGAGTGCATGGGTCGGGGTCAGTTGTACCGAGCTGAACTATCATTCCTCCACCCGAGGCCATCGACACAGGGTCTCAAGACTCCGATCCCATTCGCCCGAAGGTGACCCCATGTTTTAACCTCAGCTACTCGTTTAGACTCGGTCTCAACCCCAAACTCGCTCTCCAACAGGCATGTAACGTGATTGGCGGGAAGTTATTCGTCCATGTTGCTGCTTGTTTGCATTCATGGAAGCAGTAACACTTGCAAAATACACACATAGTTTACTCCAGCTCTTGGGTTGGCAGATATGTATCAAGTCTTCGACGAATAGGAGCGATCGCTGAGCTCCGTCTCTCAATTACAAGAGTCGGGTCAATGCCATCAACTTGTATGCAATCATTCATCCTGCATAGCAACTACTCTTGCACCTTGCTTCATTTTAGGAGGAACATTACCATCATGCTGCTCAACAATTTGTTTGTCGCAGCACACCTGTTTTTTACTGGTGTCACTGCGGCCTCTGATCTCGGACCCGTCAAAAACTTCAACCGAGACAGATCGTATCGTCGCAAATGCATTGTCGCGGCGAACAACGACGGCACCGACGACACGCCAGCTATTCTCACGGCCTTTGAGAATTGCAAAACTGATGGACACATCGTTTTCAAGAACACGACATACTATGTGAACACTGTCATGAACACAACGGGCCTTCGAAATGTGAAGATAGACATTCATGGCACCCTGCTGGTGAGTGTTTCTCACCTCTACGCACGCAGCGGAAGATAAAATTCGACCATCGCACCACTTCTAGCTCTAGATTCTCACGCTTGCGTAGTGGAGTAAGGACACGGACTATTGGCTAGAGAACTCTCTCCCAATCGGCTACCAGAACCAAACGACAGCGTGGATACTCGGCGGGAGGCATCTCCATGTGCGAGGCTTCGGCTATGGCACATTCGATGGAAACGGACAGACCTGGTACAATCTAGTCAAAGGAGTCTCTAACTATCCTAGTAAGAATCACCACCACGCCCCATCGGACGCCATTCTTTGACCTAACCTATGTATAGATCGTCCTCATGCTTTGCTCCTGGACGGAGCAAAGGACTCCATCTTGGAGGGCCTACGATTTGTTCAAGCTCAGATGTGGTTCGTTTTCTCCATCATTGGACTATCTTTTATTGTATGTTAGGTGATGCTAAGAACAGTGCGTTGCAGGACCGTGACCATCACTCACTCCAAACGCTTGCTACTCCAAGACATCTACGTGAACAGCACCAGCTCTAACACCTATCCCGCACGAAACACCGACGGCTGTAACACCATGTTCTCCGATAAGATCACTCTGCGGCGTTGGAAGATCAAGAATGGAGACGACTGCATCGCTACAAAAGCAAACTCAACAAATATTCTCATCGAGGACATGGAATTTCATGACGGCCAAGGAGTAGCCATCGGGAGCATCGGACAGTACAAGGGCAACTTCGAGACCATCGAAAACGTTACTGTGAGAAATGTTGTCGCGTATGGGTCTCGGTATGTTGGCAGAATCAAGACGTGGACGGGCGAGCAGATTGGATATCCTCCCAATGGCGGTGGTGGCGGTCTCGGATGTGGGTGGTCCTTCTCTCTTCTGGAGTGCATGAACGCTGACTTACTATCTTTATCAGATGTGAAGAATTTGAGTAAGACATGCAGTTGGAAACACGTTTTTCGCGAGAAGCTAACATGCGCGCAGGTTGGGATAATGTGACGATTTACGAGGGCACGCAGCCACCCATTTACGTCATGCAATGCATCACATACAACGGTGTGACGGGCAATTGCAGCACATCTCTTCTTGACATTTCAGACATCAGCTTCACCAATTTCCGTGGCACGTTGGAAGGTAAACGAGTAGCATATCTCCAGTGCAGCAGGTCTCATGGCGGTTGCGACAATGTGCGCATTGAGAACATGGACTTGACAAATGTCTCCGTTGATCCTCCCGTGGCTGCAACGGAGTATAGGTGCAGCAATGTCAACAGCCCTATCGGCTTTACTTGTTAGTGTTAAACAACATCATCAAGTATGGCGTTGCTTATCTTCTCCGGGAATAGACAATATGCAATACCAGCGGTCAAATATGGTCTCAGTGTTGAATGATGTGCAGCTAGTGATGAAGTTTCCATATGTGTAGCCCTCAACAACCCATAATATCCAATGAGCTGCTGTAATTACGCACGGGTTTGGAGTTGAGATTGCGATATTCATGCACATTGATGCCCAACGAACTGTCGGCGCCCAACATGTGTGGCTGATACCGGTGGAGACGCCACCGAATACTGTGGCGGTGCTGCATGTGGACAAGAAGACGAGGAGCCTCAGTCTGCTACCTGCGATGACTCTAAAAGTAATACATAGTAAATGAACTACAGCAGCACACGATGCAAGTTAAAATTCAGTTGAAAGCAACTATGGGAATGATATTAATTAGTAAGAGGAGACGTAGTGTTGCATGTGATTCAAGAACTGCGTGAGCAATGAGCATACAAGAACGATCAGGTCAAATGGTACATTGAAACAATTAAGTACCGTAGAGATCTCAGACTGAAAGATGATAGCACTCATTGACCTTTGTGTAAAATATGTTCAGAGTTAGATGAAATGCCCTGCAAGTGAGCGTGATCGATCATTGGCCCCTGCTTTCAGCGCGTACCTATTTATCGTACCTCGTACCTTGGACCACGGCATGGCCCGAGACAGGGTCTCTCAGAATGATCACCGACCAAGAAAGCATGTTGTGAAGCGGTGGACCCTTTCCTAAAAGTTTTTACACCAATACATATCTCATGATGAAGCAACCACCCAGTACCCCAAATGAGAGAATTGCGAAATACTCAACAATTTTTCCAAATATCACGCTGGCTTTCTCTATGAATTAATAAGAATTCTATCGCATGAGTGCTTTGTGGTACATTTACTAGGAATCTTTGTTCCTCTGTGTAACCTACACTAGAAGATGGCCAAGTCCTCGCGAACTCTGGCCTCCCTGGCGCCACATCCGGCTCTAGTTTGCTTCTCTTGCCATTGCTGCGCGCCCCGTACACGTGTTCAAGAAATTGTCCTTGCATATACAGTGCCTTGAATTTCTCCTTGCAGATCAGTTAGACATTCGGCGTGTGATAACGTCCATCGAAGATATGATCTTCCGAAGCATTGTTGCCGACCCCATCGGCTAGGATGACGGCGCCGGGGTATGAGTGTGGTGAGTCCCCGCTTTGGATGTCCAGGGAATTGAAGTTGCCTATGCTCAGTCGTGTGAAGGCCAGGAGCTCGTTAAGGATGATAAATTCGATCTTGAGCTTGATGCTGTAGACCACGGGCTTATATGTGGTCTGGATCTGGAAGTGGTTCGTGTACTCGGTAGCTATGAGACTACTGTCAAGTACTACAGTTACGACGAAGAGGATAGCGAGGTGCCGAATCATCCTGCGACCTTCGGCACCCTTGACTGCGAGGATGGGCTTGAGCGCGGAGGTGGCTTCCCATAGATAGAGGCCAGAGATGATGGATTCCTGGATCGAGAAACCGGCTAACTGAATCTTTTCGTAGACGTTGAAAGCCCCGATAAAGGGTGCCTCATTCCCACTGTTACTGGCGAGGAAGAGGATGGAGACGGGAATGTGGAGGATGCAAAAGTTGGTGATGATCATGTAGCGCACGAAGCGCAACTTGGTGGGATCGGAGACGACGAGGCCGAGTCGCGAATAGAGCACGACAGATTGGCCCGTGACCATGCACCACCAGCCGAGAACCGTGACGACGCACATGGGGAAGTTGGGCGCGAGGCCGAAGAAGCGCAGGAAGACGGCGATGGCATGGATGAAGATGCCGAAGATAGCGACCAGCATGCTCCAAAAGTACAGGCCGCGGCGGCTCCTGAAGATGCAGAAGACCCAGATGAAGATCTCGACGGTGTTGTAGAGGGCGATGCCGAAAAAGGCGACTATGACCAGGGCGATGGGCAGAGAGACCTGGATGGGCCCCGTCTCGCCGGCCATGGTTGCGACGAGGGTCGAGACGCGTGCAGCGTCATTGGGGGGTTGTGAAGCTTGTCTGGGCGCTGGGGCTGCATTTCGAAGTCACGTCTTTAGCTCAGAGAGGGACCGAGAGAGCTGTAGAGTCCCAAAGCCGTAAGTAAGGTCCCAGAGCTGAAGATGCCACCCAGGTAGGTAGGTATATCAGGCCCGGGTAGATACAAGCACAGATCACAAACGATCCGGCACCATCAAAATGAGAGGAGAAAACTTGGAGAAGGAAGAGAGAAGCTGGGACAGGAAACGAATTCAAGGTGGGCGAGCCAAAAACAACGCCGTTGATTTATTTTGGCGGCTGGCGTAACCCAACACTCAGGAAACTTGAATGAGAGACAAGGGAGAGACAACCGAAAAAGCTTCTTCCCCCCTGTGTCCCAGGGCTGTCACGAATGAACCACCGTGCGTAGCTCTAGTGGCGGCGCCACGTTCGCCTCCCCCCCTTCAAGCCCCTCTCAAGCCCTCTGCCATGACTCGCACCATCATATTCGAAATCCGACAGCTCATAATTGGTCTTCCGGAGCCCCCCGGAAGCGACCCCTTTGGAGGCTTTGTGTAAGTTGTGGCGCAAGAACGGTGATGGAACGTGTCAGAAACCTGTCTGTCTGTCTGTCCCTGAGTTCTGGGCGTGACCTTGAGCTGAACCGGATCCAGTCTTGTCCTCGAAAGCTGAATGGCAAGGATCTGCGCTACCAGCTGCGTAGAACGTATCTCTTCCATCTACTTCTGGTTAGCACTGATCTACGGGGATCCGGAGCTTTGGAATAGCGTCGTCACCACCCCTCCCTACCGAACGCACATGCCCTGACCCTCAAGCCAACTAGCGTAGCCAGCAAGCTAGAACGGGCCATCCCAATTTTGTTTAGCAATCGCCTTGGTTTGTTTCTTTAAATGTTCAAGTACAGGAGTCAATCTGCGATCGCTCTTTTATGTGTGACATTTACGTCATGCACGCGACTGGGTATAGGGTAGGGCCGTGAGTCCCGACCTTCACCAGTCAGTACCCCCATAGCATATTTGCGAGGAACATTGGGCTTGCATTAGATGGAAAGGACAGCAGTGCGAATGAGTCGCCCAAATGGAATGTGTATATTGAGAGTATAAGCAAAACACCACCCGTCCAAGTTAAAAACAGCTGGGCACCGGTTTCTGCGCCTCCGCTCCGATGGCGACTTACCACGAAGTTGAGTTGTTGGCTCAGGCATCCCACGCTCTCCAACCCTTAACCTCAATGAAGTTCCTGCCGAGCTAGTAGGAAAAGTATACAAGTCGTCTAGTCAGACGTTATTTTTAGACACTGCCTTTCCGTTATAAGGGCTAAGTAAGAATTATCTTCATATAGCTACGACTGTCTCAATGAGTGGAACAAAATGCTAATTACGAATAACAGCTCAGTGTGTTTATTTAAGTCGATCCTCCAACATGACCGCTTCCTCACTAAAAACACTGTCAATCCAAGCAATGGCCCTGAGCACCTCAAGAACTCCGTGCCAGTTTAACCCCTGTGTACGCTTAATAGATTGAATGCGAGACACAATGACCGATTTGCTCTCGTCGTCTTCACCGTCAGCCACAACCGAAACGACCAAAACCCAGAGCTCAAGGTGTTCTAGCCCCGACCAGTCGAGCGTAGATGAATTGAGCAACTTTCGCAAGCGACCTCCATGGGGTGTTTTAAAATCTCTGTTCGATGCCAAGTGGTTCACAGGGCTGGTGATGAACACAAGAGAACCTAATCGAAGTATTTCTCTCATTGCTAGTCTAGGTGCTAGAGGATCTTCCGCATCTGGAATCGTATACCGTGGCACAGTGAGCATCGCATGGACAAAGCGAGTAAAGGAATGCGTCAACTGTGTGTCTTTGTACCAGTACGTGGGTTGTTTCTTTGAGGCCAAGGCTGTCAAGCTAGACAGAGATTCCAGAAGTGGACAGATGTCCCACAACGTTGGGAAGTCGCGCATCAGAGCAGAGATCGATATGGAAAGAACAGAAGACATTGGATGTCCTTCTACCTGGTCCATGATAGCTTCATGAAGGGGAAAGCTTGGCATTGTGTCGAGCGCAAGGGAGCCGATCACATCTGACCTTTTCCTAGTCAATAATACTTTACATTAGGAGGACAGAATATCGGCATACCATACAAGTATCATTCGAAGATGATACGACTTGATCGTCTGTATACCACCTCGATATTCGAGCATTCCCCGTATGGCGCTCATGTGCATAGCCCATCGTGTGAAATTGTGAACGCGCAGCTAAGAAGTAACTGATTAGGTATCTGGTGGGGTGTGGAAGGCATGGCTGTCTTACATCATAACCAGCGAGGAAAATGACCGTGCCGAGAAGTGGAATGCCGGCAACGCTCATGACAGCTCTGAGTCGCCTGTTCAATAAACCCAACGACGCAGTGTAGTGTTCTAAGGCATGCGCATTCTCATACGGGAGGGCCTTCTGGCTCTGCTGCCCGACGTAAAGCGCAGACTCTGCGAGCGCTAGATACATAGTACTGTCGTCTTCCATTGCTAGCGTGAAACATAGAGTCCGAAACATTTGGCAAATGGGCGAGTCGTCTCTTTGCACTAGATCGAGTCAATATAGTTGGCTGATAAGGTGTCGGATACCATACAAAAACTGATGAGCCGGCGTGCCCGAGCTGAGATGTGCGGAGATATCAGGGCGCTGTCGGTGATTGGAAACGTGGGTCTGGTCGACCTTGGCCTTGAAAGAGTCAGATCCGTGCTCTGTTGGGTATGAATGTTCGGTTTATGCCGAGATCGATGAAGTTTCCGATTCACAACCTGATCAGATCTGATTGCCGTTGTGGGTATTTCTGATGCTGAGTTCGCGACAACGTGATCATCACGGGGTCTTCGTCTCCTAGATATACCGATTTCCTTCATGACGTGGCGACTGATCTTTCTCTGCGTGTCTCGACTTTTGATCTCGTTTGGATGCGTGACGGTGACAAACACGAGCTCCGGTGCTGGTGCAGCCTTTGCTGCTCGCGATGTTGAAGCCGGCGGCTGCCGGACACACGTTGACAATTCCATGATATTGAGAGAGGCAAAAGGATATTCTACCGAAAGAATCCAGCGTCTATAGTATTTTTTCTTTCTTTTTTGAACATGCTTGGGGGGTGAGGGTGCCGAGATGGGCGGGAAGTACTTGTATTACGTCGATTTATAAGCAATCTCATCATTTTGTGGGTGCATTTCACCCAAAGTAGCACCGTGGCAGTAATTGGCAGGACAAGGTCAAATGGGCTTCAATAACAGACTAGTAAACCAATTTCTCTCATTCAAAATACCCATATGAATCAAAACCTAGATTGAAGGCGATGCTCGTGCATTCATGGACCAATGATTCCTCCACTGACAGAAATGTACTGCCCAGTGATCCAGCGTGCCTTCTCAGACACCAAGAGAAGAACGGCGTCAGCAATATCATCGGTGGTACCGATTCTGTCCGCAGCCCTGGTAATATCCCTCTGAGGCCTAGTAGCGAACTCAAGAAGCTCGTCTGGGATGATGTCGGTCGAGACAGGGCCAGGAGCGATAGAATTGACCGTGATGCCTCGGCTTCGTCCCCACTGCCACTTGTAAGTACGCAAATAACGAAATGGCGTGGAATTTGTCATACCTCCTTGGCCCAGGAAAATGTGAGACTGTCCAGGGCGGCCTTAGAAGCGCCATAGATGGGCAGCTCATCGAGGCCGAGCTTAGCGGCAGTGGATGAAATATTAATGACTCGCCCTCCTTGCGGCATGTAAGGAATCACAGCTTGTGCGACGTAGACGGGACCCTTGACATTGATGTCGAATACCTTGGCGATGTCTTCCGGCGTGTGCTTGAGGGTATCGCCAAAGACTCCAGCTCCTGCGTTGTTGACTGGTCGCAAAGTTAGACACATCATCTCGTGTTAGTGGTCAAGCATGAGACTTGCCCAAAATGTCAATGTGGTCCGTCCCAAAGGCCTTCAAGGTCTCTTGGGCGAGGAATTTGGCACCCTGGGGTGTATCGACAGTGGTTTGGACGACAGTTGCCTGGCCACCGTCGGCCCTGATTTTGTCGGCGAGGGCGTTCGCTCTGGCAGTGACAGAGTCGGAGATGTAGTTGATGGTGACGGCGGCTCCGTTTCGAGCGAGCGCCATGGCAATTCCTGCTCCGATACCGTTCTCTCTGCCGGAGCCGGTGACAATGGCAACTTTGCCAGCAAGAGACAAGGTGTCGACAGTCATGATGAAGGTGTTTGGAGGGCGGGTATTGGTGTTTTGATGGCTGTGAGAGCTATGAAGGTGGAAGAAGTCTTAGAACTGTGGTGAGATGAGTGAGAGATGCATGGCAAAGAAAATCTCCAAGTATTTATAAATTAATTTCACTGCTCTACACAGCTCTTCAATTCAATTCTTGTCCGTAACGACACCATCGAACTCGAGGCTCCCTGATTTCAAACATCATGAAGTCTAGCTCAATTAGGAAAATGGTGTTGCGCCATCGTCCATCGAGGCGCATGATTGGAGAAGACGATGTCCGTGGGCTGGGCAAGATGACCCCTGTCCAGAACTGAAGTGGAATCTAGCCGCTTTAGGAAAATGGTGTTAGGCTGATTAATTCACGAAGTCGGCATTCCGTGCTCCGTCTGCTCCTGAGACGGCGTTAAATCGATCCGAATATGGTGGGTCGCACGATTAGCTGGGGCATGGGACCGAGCAAAGCGCACGATTTCTCACATGTCGGAACCATGGAGTACGTAGACCAGCATATGGCTCACGTCACGTCACATCCGACTGAGCGAGGAAAACGAGGTCCAAGCAATCGACGAGCCCTATCAACTGCATGCAATATTCGTCTTGTGCTACATCCATGTAGCCAGATCTTGGCGCAGGTATTTCTCTAACCACCAGAGTAGCATTGAATGAGGGGTACGGTGAATCGGCACATATCCGGCTTCTTCTGTCTCAATCCGGGCTGAAGATGTGGTCATTTTGGGATTCTCTCGTTGCCATGGCCAAGAAAAATCATCATCTCAAAGTTCCGCCTCTTACGAAAGAAACTATGGGAGCAGCATCAAATATCTGTGCTACCTGCGCACGCCTTGATGTGCTTGACGGCATCCAAAGGCGAGCATTGACAGGCGATTCACGCGAAGATCAAACCGAGATATCCGGCCTTTTCTGGCACGAAAATCTTATCGCTGTCGACAAATCAGCTACTTCATGTGCGCTCTGCGCGCTAATCGTGAAGGGCTGGAAAGAGGCTCGGCAGGTAGTTGTCGAAGAAGGGATCAAGAGTGGTAATTTCGACCTGGAGAATCCACCTAAAGACCTACACTTCGACATTATGGACATTGAGGCGTACCGACAGATCGGAGTTGGTGCTGTGACCGTCGAGATTGGGCATCGTGCCAGTGCCAACTTGGATAGCTGGCAGATGCGAGACGTCTATTTCCTGAGTTTCAAATGCAAAGTAGTGGGCAGCCAGGGCTCTTGGGAGGCACACGATGAGCTTGTGGCGGATTTCCGTGTCGCGTTCGATCCAGATGCTGTCGTCGGGTCCGATGCGCCAACAGGAGACCCGCAAGCTTCAGCGACGTTCCTGCAAGAACTGGTTGCGATAGAACCCTTGAGTCAGAGAAGCCTCAAGATTGCGAATTCATGGCTTGAAGCGTGTGTGCGAGACCACGGCGAAGCTTGCGGAAGTCCATCATTCGATGCTATGCCCACTCGCGTGCTGGATGTCTCGCCCGATGGAAAAATATGCCTAAAGGTCTGTCAGAATACGAATATGGTGGATCGGCGTTACGCTGCCCTCAGCCATTGCTGGGGTACGACAGACACCCCTTTCATCACGACCGGCTCCAATCTTGAGCGTCGGATGGAGGGAATCGACTTCGACGAGATGCCGAAGACGTTCCAAGATGCGATCACTGTTGTCAAGAACCTGGGGTTGAGATATCTCTGGATCGACAGCCTCTGCATCATCCAACAAGACCTAGAGGATTGGCAGATCGAATCAGCAAAGATGGCAAGCGTCTACCGCGGTGCATATCTAGTTCTTGGCGCCGCAGCAGGCCTGTCCGATGAATCCGGCTTCCTTGGTCCGAGACTTCTGCATGGCACCATCAACCTCTCGTCTGACTCTTCAACCTCTATTTATCTCCAACTTCTCCCCCCAGGACCTCGTCGCTGGACATATCACGGCAGAGACGCACCTGACCCGCTTGTGAACGAACCCCTCACAGGGAGAGCCTGGTGTCTGCAAGAAAGGTACCTGTCCAAACGCGCACTGCAATACGGATCGCGACAGATGTTTTGGGAGTGTCAAAGGATCAAAATTAGTGAGGACGGTGATGCCGTCGCTCGGAATGGAGACTATTTGAAGTCTCTCTGTGCCACAAGTAGCATTAAGGAGTCTGTGTTCTACAGAGAGAATCGCGACCCCGGCTCGGAAACCAGGAACGTCAAATGGATCGACTGGTATCAGATGTTGGAGGATTACACGTCTAGGGGTATCACGTCTGCCGCGGACAAACTACCAGCGGTTGCTGGATTAGCAAGCGTGATTGCAGAGTCCACTGACGAAAATGAGTATATGGCGGGCCTTTGGCGGACAGGCTTGATCGAGGGTCTGACGTGGTGTCGTAAAACGCCAGATCAACTACTGGACAAGCCAGAACATTACATCGCTCCATCGTGGTCATGGGCATCGGTTCAGGGGCCTGTGCAGTTCCCAATTTACCACTGGCATCTCACCCGCGCACCGTGGAAGTCTCGCATGGCCGACTTTGAGCCGCTGGCTGAATACATTCGTCACGATATCGAGCTCATGGACAAGGATGTGTACGGAAGGCTTCAAATGGCAAGTCTATGCATCAAGGCTCCCTTGATCAATGTCGTGTCTGTACGGCCACGGCCATCGGAGCAGCCGAGTGTGCAGTTCGTTTTCGGGCAGGGCCCTAATCGGTCACCTGTAACTGACAAGGTCGTCGAGCTGCAGCTGGACCAAGGGCAGACAATTTTCATCGATGGTGGGTTTGACCTGCCAGTCAAGGAGGACATACATGATGTGGCTGTCGTGTTTCTCACACGACTCCCACACATTTTCGAAGACGGCTTCGTAGAACATCGCTTCGGGCTCCTAGTTGAGAAGATGGACAACGGCTACTACCGAAGAGTCGGCTTTGTCGACGGATCTATCCTCGAGACGCACCAGGCTGCCATTTCAAGATGGAGAAAGCACACACCCCAGTCATTGAGGCACAAGGCGAAGCACGACAACGAGGAGGAACTCAACAAAAGTATCGCTAAAGGACTCGCATGGCTTGATGCGCTGGAACTATCGCACAAGAAATCTAGGGCTTTGAGTAAGCTTGAGATTCTGGGGTATCCGCGGAAGGGAGAGGAAGATGACGTGTACGAAGTAGAGCCACCTAACAAGATGGCACAGAACCCACTCCATTTCGACGATGTCGAATTGACCCTGGTATGATGATCTTGTGGGTTTCTTCATAGAAAGGAAATTATTTATGTCGACTTTTGTAGTGCCCAATGGTACACCCGAGGAAGATGGCATTGAGGCATTCGAATCTGTGTGGCTCAATGTGGACGAAGATCAGCACACCAACCCCACCATCCCTGTTCAGGCTTACAGCCCGGGCACCTCGAGTGTGGCTGTGACATTTCAGATTTCACTCGTTGGCGTAACGAGTGCGATAGCTTTGCATTCGATTACAGGGGACATGAGTCCTACACAGGTCCTGTAGTAGGCTGGACAAGGCTGCAACCAACCACCCTACAACGAAATAGCCCAGTCCTGTGCAGAGGCCTGGTGAGGCAGTCTGTAGCTTAAGCCATTCCTCGAGTCGTGCATCTGACAATCTTTACCTCCTAGGACTCGGCAGGATTCTGTCAGCACTGCGCCTAATGCTACTCTACGAACCACTCATCGTATATACAGATAAGTCTTTCCTAAATGAAGAATAAAGCAATCACGCATTCCGACCGCCTCTTTCCAGATTTCTGGTACCCCCCACTCAACTTGCCAAGACATGAACCATGTCAAAAGAAGCCATCGTCACCGCCACAACAGTGGTCATTTTTCTCATAATCGCCGTCACCATCTGGCGAATAGTTTATACCCATGCTACAAAGGCGAAAGTAACCATGGCCATTCGCGAGCACATCGAGACGGCTTATGATGCGGGGCTACGAAAGGCATCACGAAGCGGCCTACAAGAAGAGGAGGACACCACCCATGGCGAGCGCGTGTGGTTTTCGCATCATATACATGGCACACAAATGAGGCACTGGATTCTCGTCACTCATAATCATAAGTTCGAGATGTGTCGCTCTCGGCCTCTGTACGGACAAACTGGTGCAGATGTTGAGGGAGGTCGAGCGGACACCGACGGTTGGACAAGTGTAGGCTTAGGAAATGCGCAGTATAGCTTTAGAATCCTTCCTTGCAACATCATCAACCAACAATTCGAATCTGCCGCTACTAAGTTCACAACGGGTACAATGATGGAGAGCCCACTCCCTTCGCTCATTGGCTGGACGAAGATGACGAAAGACGAAGTCATCGGAGCCTGGAGAGCCAAGTTGGAGCAGTTTGGCGACTACAATATCATATGGAACAACTGCCAAGGCCTCCTAGAGCAGTTTGCTTCATCTATCATCCACGAACAGGCGACGGGATGGAATATCTTTTCCCTTCATGCATCCATTATCTTTCAAAAAGGGCTAGGCGATCCAAAGATAATATGCTATGGCGTTGCCCAGTCAATGGCGCTGGAAAAGCTCAAAGCGCTACGTTCACAGGTTGGGGAGCACAATATGAAAGCCCTCGAAGAAAAGATTAAAACTCTGGAGGACTCTCTTCGGAAGATGCGCAAGGACTGTGTCAAGTCGAAGCCAGTGGACCTCGCTGATGCGTACGGGTTTTGGTTGGCCGGCAATTCTAGCCAATACGGTCCCCAGCACACTAAACCGGATATAAGCAACGGTTTAGACTTACTAAATGCGATTCCACCTGATGGTCAGTCCGGTACCGGTGGCCAGCTTGGGGATGGAAGCGGAGGAGCTGCAAGCGGGGGTGGGGGTGGAGGAGGAGCATTTGGAGGGTAAGACCACTTGAGTAAAAATGAGTAATTAAGTTAAAGCAGGGCCATGTTGTGTTCTGAATATTTAAACGAAATGAATTTCCTGACATGGCCTAAGATTTGAACCGGAGCGTCAATTGCCATCGAGAACTTAGGGAATACGAGCAACACGAAAATTTCACTAGAATGCCTTCTGTGAGCAGCAACCATCAGTTTAACCACAATTATACATGGAAAATATTGTCGTCTCCTTGTACTTTGTTGTTCTGTAGCCAAATGCTGAAGTGAAACTTGAGGCTCTGCCATAGTGGAATAAACTCTGTCTGGTTTGCTACTTTAGACTGCTGATCTTTTGGTGTTCCTAGGTAGGTAGAGATCGAACATGTATGCGTGGGTGATTGGCGAACGAGGTAAACGAGAAATATGAGAGAGGCACATGAAACAGCCTTATTTACCGATGAACCGCATTGACGGTAATGGATTAAATGAGCAATTTTGGCATTGCGTCACCTTGTTTTCCTGGTTGTCATGTTGTCCTTCACACCCTCTCTCATTCCAATTCGCGTAATTCCAACTGCAGGCCCTCTTGAACATGCAGCACTTGGATTCATCCGCACTCATGTCCGCTGCAACCCCTTCAGATCCAGTGACTCGAACCCGCGTTGCTCATGGCATTGTACCTGGATGAAGGCTGGACTGATGCCAGTGATAAATGCAGTAACTCTCCATCTGACGCAATGGTGACAGCATCTAAACCGTTTCTGGGGAATCACAGAGCAACCAACACTCGCAAGACTGTGACATCTAGGATGACATCCAGCCTCTTGGAAGCCGTTAGCGAGCATCATCATCATCATGCGGGGGATCTCCAATTGTGGGGGAGGGTCTCGACCCTTCCGCTGTGGGGAAGATAGTCCGCTTGGCCGGGGATTCTGCTTCCGTCAATCACATCGCCAAGGCCCCTCGACAGAGATGCCGATCTTCCGGATTCTCCAGTTTTCTTTCCCTTCTGTGAGCTCACCTTGATCAACGTCGCATCGCAACTGCTCGAAAACGCGTGGAAATGACCAAACCCCTCTCAAGCTAGCTGTTGAACGAGGATGCAAGCTGCGAGTTGCTCATAGGTGGATTGTCGAGGGAGCGAAATTGAGCGCGCGACGGAAAATATCACCCCCCAATTGTGCATGGGATGACTCGAGCAGGGCAACTGTTTGAAGATCCCCCAAGTAATATCGGCCATGGTCCTAGCAATTTCACTGTTAGTTGACCGTATGAAATACAGTGTAGTCGCTTAACTAGTTGTCAACACAACACCCCAATGGTGCTGAATATTGCCCTGTCATTTGTCTCCCTGTTATTCCCCCGCAATGCATACCGCCTAATTGAAGGTTGTTTTTTGGGCTGCGGACCCTGGAACATGTGAATGGACCATCGCATGGGTCTAGCACAGGGGTCAAATCGAGTTGGTGTACGTAGGTAGTATTGAACATCTATAAATCAGGCCAAGACACCTGTTCATCGTCCGGATTTCCAGTCTTCAGCCAGGCCAGTACTCTCAACACTTGCCAGAGTTCTTTCCCCAAGGTGCTGCTTGAATCCATCACCATGAAGTTTTCAGCCGTCATCCCCTTTGTTTCTCTCCTCGCCGGGGCTCTCGTGAGCGCCGTCGAGCTGCCCGCCGGCGTGCCTCGAAACGTTGCCGAGTTTCGCAACAAGCACCCCTGGAAGGCTCCCACTCTGCATCACCGCAAGAAGGTCACCATCCGTTCTTCCAAGAACGACTTGGACGACATCTCCGATGAGTTCGTCAAGGGTTTGAAGAAGGCCAATCACGGTGGCACGCTCTATCTTCCCAAGGGCCACACTTACATGATTGGCAAGCCGTTGGACTTGACCTGGTTGAATGATATTCATATCCATCTCGAGGGAGAGATCAAGTTCACCAATGATACCGAGTTTTGGCAGGCGAATGCCTTTGCCCACCCGTTCCAGGTAAGAAATACTTTCTCTGGAACGTCTCTTACGCATTGCTAACAAAAATTGTATAGAACTCCCTCATGTTCTGGAAGTGGGGCGGCAAGGACATCAAGTTCTACGGTGAGGGTGTCTTGAACGGAAACGGCCAACGCTGGTGGAATGAGTTCTCGGGACTCGAGATCCTCGACCCTGATAACGAGTATCTCCGCCCCATTCTCTTCTACGCCCAGAATGCTACTGGCCTGGAAATTGAGGGCATTCACCTCAAGGACTCTCCATGCTGGACTACATTCATTGTCACCTGTAAGTTTCAGTTGAAAATTTCTTTGCACAATGCTCCTGTACTAACTCTCCAATAGCCAAGGATATTGCTTTCCGTGATGTTATCTGCACTGCAGAGTCCAACAACGCCACTGTTCTCCCCAAGAACACCGACTTCTTCGACTCCTTGAACGTCGAGCACGTTACCGTCGAGCGCGCATGGGTCAACATTGGTGATGATTGCTTCTCACCCAAGAGCAACGCCACTGACATCCACGTTGACACCATGTACTGCAACGGTAAGCAACCAAATCTTTTATATCGGACTCGCAATATCTATACTCACACGTTCCAGGCACACACGGCGAGTCGATCGGCTCTCTTGGTCAGTACTCAGGGGAAAAGTCTTTTGTTCAGGACGTCGTCATCGAGAATGTCTGGCTTCTCAACGGCCAACACGGAGCCCGCCTTAAGACCTGGGCCGGCCCTGACGTTGGCTACGGCTTCATCGACAACGTCACCTTCCGCAACTTCTGGAACGCCAACAACGAGTACTCAGCCTACATCGACTCGTGCTACTTCAACATCAACTCGACGGTCTGCTCACAATACCCTTCTCAAATGAACATTACCAACGTTCTCTTCCAAAACTTCACGGGATACACCTCGGGCAAGTACGGCCGTGCTGTGGCCAAGTTGACCTGCAGCACTAACCCGAACGCCGTTTGCGAGAACATCAAGTTCGAGAACTTTAACGTCGAGAGCCCCTGTGGCGGTGATCCTATTATCATCTGTGACGGTGTTTCTGACATTGGCACGGACTGTTATAGCGTGAACAGCCCCGAGGCTAAGGCGGCGCTGGCAGATAAGTGCACTACTGCACAAGCATCTGCCAGCCCCTTCCCGGTTCGAGACTATTAGAGGGGTTGTTCTGTATGATGGTAGATAAAAATGATAGCAGGGAAGAAACTTTTTAGCTAGAGCGAGTTATGACGCGATACTCTTATCCAATACATTCCCATAGCCTTTATATCACAATACTAGGACTTCAGGGTCTTGGGCAACGACAACCTCGCCCTGGAGTTGGGAAGCACTCACATGTTTAAGCGGAATTTGTTATCATCGGTCTACTACTGGACCCCCACTTCTCCATGTCGACTCTCATATCGCGTAGTTGCACTTGCAGTGTTTCCGTTCGACTGATGCCTTAACTCAGAAACCCTACCTGGCGTGGCGAGGCATAGTTCAACCACGTTTCGATGGATCGGTGAGCTGAACTCAGAGTCCCGTCGTCAAACTGACAGACAACAGACTTATCTCGTCTTTAGATATCAACAATATTGTGTCCTATAACAACAGATAAACCTTGAGAAGGGTGACCACAAATCATACCGTACTAAACTGGATGAAAACCATCAAAACTGCTGCGTATATGAACTCATATTAACATTGTTTAGTGAATGGCATATACAAATGACTTACGCGGCTGTAGCACTTAAAGCCTCAAAAGGCTTGGAAGCCATGGAAAAGGATAGAAGAAGCAAAAACGCAAAGACAAAGATCGTGATGACCGCTAGCTTGATTCGAAGTATCTTCATGGCTTGAAGAATCTAGATCAGCGTAATTAACATTCCTACTCCCAACAGCGACAATGATTCCAGAGGCGAATGTATCAATGCGCTTGTCCGAGTAATATGGGACATGCTGTGCGTCGGTTTCTGTAGGGGTTTTGGTCTTGTTCTTCCATATGGAAAGTGTTCGGACCAAATGCGACTTATCGATCAGACGGCGTAGGGTGGTCTTATCCCTCTGCACCACACACAACAGATCCTCTTCATGGTCTAAGTACTTTTGTTCCTCTGCCGCTATTGCTTTGTAGTCGTAATTGTAGTGCCAATTCTGGATGCTCCTAATGTCGCAATTGGGTACGGGTGAATATTTCCTCGGTGGATTGCTGAAGCACAAATTCGTCTGAAGGTATTAGTACAATGAAAGTAGATGTGGAGCGATAGATGAGTGCCCACTGTATTCACGCAGACTTTTCGCAATTTTAGCGACCAGAATCCTCCGATCATCGACTTGATCGTCGCGGAAAGTTCCGTTGCTCAGGTCCTCGCAGTCCCTCCTGCTATAGATGGTATCCAGCTTTGCTAGTTCCTCCTCAAGGCCGCATAGCTCATCTTGCATTGCGAGAGCGATCCTGGTGTTAGGGGTGCCAAAGCGTCAAAGAATAAAGAAGTCATCCTCGGTATCGATGAACTCGGCGTCCCTTGGTAACCAACATATTTCCATGGCTTCCGAAATCCTCGTCCTGGGTTAACGGATCTTCCGGGATTGTGTGGAGAGAAGTACCTCCATTAGGGACAGTTCTGGTTGACGAAGAGCACGGCGCGTTTGTCGATAGCCTTGAGGTCATTTCGGTGGTATCGTTCATTGTCTTTCGAGTTCAAGGCGTGCGGGGTTTTGCACTTTCAACCTAACATAAGGTAAGACAAGCCATTTCCCAAAATCTTCCAGATCTCACTGTCACATTTCCGAGAACTCCTCTCAATTTTTTTTTTTTGAAATTCGTATAGATTACCGCTGCGGACGAAAACTGTCAAATCACTATGTCAGATCATCGTAATATGGGAGTCGCCAACGGGAACCACTTCGACCATTCTGACTCGGATTTGATTGGACAGGAACGCTATTATTCCAGTTTGATACCATACACTCTTACGACGTATATAGGCACCAGCAGAGACTCTGCCAATAGACAACAAATGTTCGAATCAAACGCCCGGGGGATGGGGACAACTTAGAATGGCGTAACTCCTAACATTCGCGTGTAACAAGAGCCATCGATGCCTATCAAAACTTCAGGCGAGGTGATTAAGAAAGGCGGTCCCCTGGTGGCAGATGATCCACCAGGTACCAAACCAAGACGCTCGAATCCCAAAGGGCGCAAATGAGATAGAAGGAAGAATAAGCCCGCACATACATCAAAGGTTAACATCAAGGGCAAGGAGGACAAGCAATAAGAACAAAAAGAGACGTCCAAAATCCAGTACTGATACATTAGCTGCAATGAGTCTCTGGGAACAGTGGGAGACAGAGGGGGAGATCAATAGCTGAGAAGAGGGTTAGTGATGATATCAGATTAGTCCGTGAGCTTGTTTGAGGTACCTGATTTGATTGTTCTAGAATAAACTACTAGACCTTCGCAGGGGCACGCGCGTTAGCCACGGCAACAAAATGGCCCCAGGTAATCAACTCTCTGCTGCAGTCGTCTTGATGAATGTTGCACTCGATGAGTGTTGGCCCATCCTTATGCGCCATTGCCCTATCAAGGGCGTCGGAAAACTGCTCTGCAGTGTGCGCCTGAAGGCCAAGGGCACGCCCTCCGCCCTCAGTAGAATTGAATGCGCGGACGAGGAGCCCATAGTTCCAGTTTTGAAGACGGTTGTACAGCCCATCGTGGATCTCGACCTCGATCGTGTAGCCCCTATTGTTCATCAGAAGCATAATGATAGGCACGCCGTATCGGACCATCTGGGAGACTTCCTGGGCGGTCATCTGGAACGCGCCATCCCCTATCATCACGATGGTCCGCCTCTCAGGCTTGGCCAGGGCGTAACCAAACGAAGCAGGTATCGTCCATCCAATATGGCCCCATTGCATCTCGATCTCAAACTCTGCCCCGGACGGAAGGCATAATTGGATTCCGTTAAACCACGAATCTCCAGTTTCGGCGAACACTGTCGTCTCTGGAGTCAGAAGGAGCTGCATCTGTCGAACGACCTCCTTTCTAGTCAACATCTCCTGCCCACGGGAGGGGTGTCCTAAGGGGGGGTCGAGACGCAGTCGGTTGTACTCGACCATCGTGCCGTCGTTCCAGCTGGCTGCTTCGGCTAGTCTGGACAGGAAATCACACAGACGCACATGGCTGAAATAGGCACTTGGATCAGTCAAAGTCACGCTCTCCATATCAACGACCAGTTGCGGAACACTGGGCAAAGCCGTCCAGCCGACCGTGCTGTAGTCTGTAAACGCGGTGCCGGCGCATATGAGGACGTCAGCCCAGTTGACGATGACGTCCGCTGCGAGCGTGCTGACTTGGCCCCAGAAGATGCCTGCGAACTGCGCGTGGTCCTCGGGGAAAGAGCCCTTTGCTGCTGGCTGAAGGACAACGGCGCACCCGATGGCCTCCACCAGCCGGAGGAGCTCTTGCTCCGCGCCAGCCCTTCGCACTTTCGGGCCGACAAGAATGACGAGCTTCTGCTTGGTGCTGATATATTCAGACGCTCTAGCTACAGCAGCATCCAGCGCCGGCCCATCGCTCGGGATTGGCTCAACCAGGGCGCTGATGGGACCAGGCTGGGCACATGGCTCTCCGGATAGATTCGTCGGCACTTCGATGTACGCCGGTTTTCGCCTCAAAAGTGCCATTCGGATGGCCCGATCGATCAACTCCGGGGCATGGACGGCTCCGCGGATGGCCACGGCGCAGCAGGTGATCTTCTTGGCCATCTCAAGCTGGTAGGTAAAGTCATAGTCGCCGAGTGTGTGGTGAAGAAGGCGTTGGCCCACATCGTTGGTATTAGGCGCTCCGCTGACGATAATAACGGGGAGATTTTCCGCGTACGCACTGCCGACGCCGTTGAAGGCCGAGAAGGCGCCTACACTGTACGTGACGACACAGACGCCGACGCCGTTGGCGCGGGCATAGCCTTCGGCGGCTAACGAGCAGTTGAGCTCATTTGTGCAGCCAACCTCGGTCAGCGCCGGGTGCGCCTCTAGTTTGTCGAGGAGAACGAGGTTGTAATCGCCCGGGACGATGAAATGATGGCGAACCCCGATTTGAGCGAGCCGTTCGGCAAGATAATCGCCAACTGTGCAAGTGGCCATGATGTGGGATGTGAAAACAGCTGCTGGCTGTGACTTGGGCAGTTCGGCTGCGATGTGTGCTGGATAGGATTCTACATTTTGGATACTGAATGAGAAGGTGGAATATATCGTTCATACTTTACAGCCTATAATCATACACGTTTAACTGCAAACTATTGGATAAATCACCGTGTTGCTCTGGATAGGTCAATTACTCTACTCGCATGCCTCGTTTGATGACCGTCATCTCTGACAGCCTAGACACATGCCTATGAGCATTCCCTAGGATCCTCTAGCATCCACACAAATTACTATGGTAATCGAATGAGGTAGCAGCACAAGTAACTAATCTAGGTACGGGGGCTGCTGGATACGTGATATGCCAGCGAATGGATCCCTGAGCCGTAGTATCGGTACTTGAACCACAATAGTTCGTCTTCTTCAAAGTTGATGGATGATCTTTCTTACCCCTCCCCTCTTTTTAGAGTGGGGTCATCAGTCTACCTATTGCTACATGGCTACATATCGTTATGGGAAGAGTTTCTCCGTTTATCTGCAATCATGCGTCAATCTAACAACCTAGACGCCTCGGCAGGATCAATTCAAACACTCGTACACATCCCAATTGTCTCATTCACGCACACCTGTGATTGTGATAAAGTTCGTGAACAGAACACAGAGAGCACCTTAATCAATGGGCTTTCGATGAAGGTTGCGCGGGCATGACGCGGGCGCCTTGGCACTAACATGTGATTAACGGGTTGTTAATGATACTTACGCAGGCATGACGTGGTGATGATTTGGATATCATTGGTGAGGATAGGACAGGTCCGATACATGACCTGACACTGAGAGCTTCCTCCAGGCACAACCAGCCAAAGCTTAGTTAGCTGAGCTTCGAGCCCTCTTGGATGGCCAGCTCGGACTCAAAAGTGGCATGATCCAAAGAAGGCACGACGGCTAAAGATATGTCACACCTATGATCTGACTTGTCCGCTCTGTTGAATGACTAGTGCGGCAATTGTGTCAGTTGACTAAGTTTCGGAAATAAACTGTAAGCCGCTGTAAGCCTCACATCCGTAATTCCATTTCTCACGCCTTCAGACTTCACGTGGGCACTTCCCTCTCGTCGCTCCATGTATTTTTAGGATCGACCTGCGGTTGTAACGCGAGCAAGATGCTATACGTGTAAGATTCATCACCATCAGTTTACATAGAGAGAATCAACAATATGAACGACATTGGAACCGCTGGACATCTAGTCCGTACATTCGAGAGCCTAGCACGCAGCGATGTTGCCTTGGTTGGTGGAAAGAATTCTTCTCTAGGCGAAATGATCAGTGCCCTCAGGGCAAAGGGAATTGCCGTACCACCTGGGTTTGCAACGACTTCGCAAGCGTATTGGTACTATGTCGACGCGAACGGCATCCGCGACAAGATGGCCGCACTGGTCACAGAATGGCAGCTTGGTAGGCAGAGTCTTGCTGAGACGGGCCATGCCGTGCGCAGTCTATTCCTCCGAGGCACCTGGCCGGAGGACGTAGCAGCCGCCATCGGAGCTGGCTATCGTGAGCTTTCAGCCAATGCCCGAGTTGAGAACATGAGCGTGGCGGTACGCTCCAGCGCGACGGCGGAGGACTTGCCCGATGCAAGTTTCGCCGGCCAGCAGGAGACGTATTTGAACATTTCGGGAGTAGACGCCCTTTTGGATGCCTGCCGACGCTGCTATGCTTCACTTTTTACCAACCGAGCCATCAGCTATCGCCAGGCCAAGGGATTCGATCACACAAGCATAGCACTCTCGATTGGGGTGCAGCAAATGGTTCGCTCCGATACTGGCGGCTCCGGTGTTATGTTCTCCATTGACACCGAAAGCGGATTTGACAAGGTAGTGCTCATCAACGCGGCGTGGGGGCTCGGAGAGAACATTGTGCAGGGAACCGTCAATCCCGACGAGTATCAGGTCTTCAAGCCGCTCTTGTCCGATACCAATCTGGTCCCGATCCTGGAGAAGAAGTGCGGCGACAAGGAGATCAAAATGGTCTACGGCGATATACACATGCCCACTCGCAATGTGCCTACCTCCAAGGCAGAGCGGGCCGCCTTTGTGCTCAGCGACAAGGAAATCCTTCAGCTGGCCCGCTGGGCATGTACGATTGAAGAGCACTATGGCTTCCCAATGGACATGGAATGGGCGAAGGACGGCATCACGGGCGAGCTATTCATCGTCCAGGCTCGGCCGGAAACTGTGCACTCGCACCGCGACGCCGCCATCTTCAAGACATACAAGGTCGGCAACAAGGGGCGTGTCCTGGCCACCGGTCTTTCGGTCGGCGATATGGCCGTCTCGGGTCGACTCTGCCTCATCGGAGCGGCTAAGGACATCGATAAGTTCGTTGACAACTCGATACTGGTGACAGAAGCAACTGACCCGGACTGGGTGCCGTTGATGAAGCGGGCCGCAGCCATCATCACCGACCATGGCGGACGCACCTCGCATGCCGCTATCGTCAGCCGTGAGCTCGGCCTTCCAGCAGTAGTAGGTTGCGGTAATGCCACTTACGTGCTGCACAGCGGCCAGGATGTCACCGTCTCCTGTGCCGAAGGCGACACTGGCTTCGTGTATGAGGGAATCTCCGATATCACAACACAGACAGTAGATCTTTCCGGGCTGACCCAGGCTCGAACCAGAGTCATGCTCAATCTCTCCAATCCGGCGTCCGCCTACCGCTGGTGGCGGCTCCCAGCTGACGGCATTGGCCTTGCCCGCATGGAGTTTGTCGTCAGCAACGCTATCCAGGTCCATCCCATGGCACTCGTCCACTTCGACCGACTGGGAGATGCGGATGCCAAGCAACAAATCGCCCAACTGACAGTCGGATATAATAGCAAGCCCGATTACTTCGTTGATAAGCTGTCCCACGGCCTTGCAGCCCTGTGCGCCGCGGTATATCCCAAGCCGGCCATCATTCGCATGAGCGACTTCAAGACAAACGAGTACGCTGGCCTCATTGGCGGCGCCGAATTCGAGCCCAAGGAGGAAAACCCCATGTTAGGCTTCCGCGGCGCCTCGCGCTACTACTCACCGCGGTACAGGGAGGGTTTTGCGCTCGAGTGCCGCGCCATCAAGCGACTACGTGAGGAAATAGGCCTCACTAACGCCATCGTCATGATCCCCTTTTGCCGGACGGTTGACGAGGCTAAAAATGTCCTGGATGTCATGGCCGAAAATGGGCTGAGGCGCGGCAAAAACGGCCTGCAAGTCTATGTGATGTGCGAGATCCCGTCCAATGTCATCTTGGCCGCCAACTTCACCGAGTTCTTTGACGGATTCTCCATCGGCTCCAATGACCTGACGCAATTGACCCTCGGCGTAGACCGCGACTCTGGCGAGCTAGCCGACTTATTTAACGAGCAGGACGAGGCTGTCAAGTGGATGATCGCACAGGTCATCTCGGTGGCCCGCAGGAAGGGTAGCAAGATTGGCCTCTGCGGACAGGCGCCGAGCGACCATCCAGCATTCGCCAAGTTCCTAGTCAACGCCGGCATTGATTCGATCTCTGTCAGCCCCGACAGCTTTGTTGCAGTGAAGAAGCACGTAGTAGCTGGCGAGCAAGGATGATTATCTACTGGGGCCATGGGATGATGGGGTAGGTATACTGAAAATTTGCTTTTATGTATGATGGCCTTTGAACTTTGTGTTTATAACTTTGACGGCAACTCAGAATGAATCATCAGCAGGAAAGGTAGTAGTCAGATTATAATTGAGCATTAACCTTTAAAGAAAAACAATGATTAATTCGCAAGTGACGAAGAACCTTAGTCTGACTTGCATCTGACCTAAGTGGAAACTCGTATAAAACTCTTCGATGCCGTGAGCTCCAGCTTCGTGTTGCACCACGCTCCAAACTAAAAACCTTGATGGACCCAGTCAATACTTTCTTTCAGTTCCTTCACCGACTTGGCCATGTCGGCCTCCTCGTCACTATCCAACGACACAGATATCGTACTAACAACTCCCTTTCTCCCAAGGACCGAGGGCAAGCTGAAACAGCAACCAAACTTCGGCTGAAAATGGCTTACCGGCCGAACATTGCGCTTATCCAAGAGGATAGAGGAGCACATGCTTGACACAATGGAGCCGATTCCGAAAGGGGTCGCACCTTTGGCTCGGACTATGCTCCGTGATCGATTTTTGCACTCATCCGAAAGCTCGGCACGGTTAAGAGTGTTAGGGAGCAGAGATTTGTCGATGGGGATGCCGCCAATTGTTGCCGCCGACCAGGCTACAACTTGAGGATCTCCGTGCACGCCCAATACGTGAATATCTATCGACTTTGCCGCGACCTAGAGCCCTATTAGCATAGCTAGAAAGAGGATGCACGGGTCATGTGCCACTCACTCCCACCTGGTCCGCCATTAACCCACGAAGCCTCACAGAGTCGAGGAAAGTGCCTGAGCCCAGGACTTGAGAGGCCGGAAGTCCAGAGAGCTCTTGAGCAATGGATGTGAGCAAGTCAACTGGGTTCGCAACGACGAGCAAGATGGTATCTGATCTGAACGGCCTCATTGCTTCGATTATGTTCCGGACAATCGAAATGTTCCGGGATGTGTAGTCGATCGTGGTTTGGCCTAAGGGGTTATAAAGTGAGCTCGGGTCCCAGAAGAGAGCAAGCAACCATCCTTCTCCTATTCCTATCCGTACCTATGGTATGCTTGGATCCTGCTGTGATGACCACAATGTCGCACTGGGCTGCCTCATGGTACGTGGCCGCCCGCACACGCGTGCCACTGTTGCTACTATAGGCCACATCGGAGAGGTCCTGAGTCTGGCCGTCTCTCAGGTCAATATCGATGTCGACCAAGAGCAACTCGGCCGCGATGGAGGCGAGAATAATGGCATACGCTGCGGCGCCGCCGACTTGGCCAACACCAATGATTGCGATCTGAGGCTCAGGCTTCATGGTTCTGGGCACGGTTTGACCACCAGTCGCAGTCTCTTGCTCTCGAGACGGCTTGCTTCCTTCTTTAGCATGATGATCACCGGTAAGTGGCGTGAGGGGATCTTATGGTGTAGTAAGTGACGTAACATGCCGGTACGCCAGACATCATGAAGGTTTCATGGCTGGATCATATCACAACACCCGAGGAGATTTAGGGTTTCTGATATCAGGTCATTACAAACCTTACGTTATAACTCTATGTTGGATTGAGACGTCGTCTGGAGGCATAATAAGTGGGATCCACCCTCTATTGAACACTATCCCTGTGATCGAATTGGCCGTACGGTATCCAACACTATAGATATCAATGCTATACATCCTGTTGGATTGACCCCTCGTGTGGCGGCATGAGACCCAAATTTTCATAAACCTCTGATTCACGATATCCTAGCCTTAGTCAGATGACTAGAAAAACCCTCTCGAGAAAGAGGGGGCCGGAGGAATCCGAGATCAATACATACAATCATCACCCTTGGGCTCCACATCGTATGGGTCGCTATCACCCTGATTGAATTGACCGTATCGGATCTAACACATCCTGTATCTGTACATCTAGTCTCTGCTACGGGTATTATACGTCGGGTAGGGTGGTCTGACCCCGCATCCTCTTGTAGTAGCTGCTATAGCTAAACTCAATTTGAATTTGATATGTATATTGGAAATCACATGCTGGGGCTAATTCATTCGGCTTTCTAACCTGTGGCTGGGTTGTATCATATGATAGTTTGCGTAATTATGAATGCATTCTGCCGATATCCAAGCACACGGCGGCCAGCCAAGCGTGCTTTGTGAGTCATAAGTCAATCTTCTTCGCCAAGTATTTTCGCTCAGTCGTGCTTAATTCTGAGCCCTGCGACATCTGCTAAATCTCACGTCTCAATTATACCACTATGGCTTCTTTTGAGATCCCGAGCGAACAATGGGCCCAAGTAGTCGAAAGGTCCTGCGGGTGTACGTATTCTAGTTCGGCTCCCTACGCTAATCGCTAATGCTGATTGACAGTAGTAGTTTATAAGAAAATCCCCGTGCAAACGCCAGGCCCTGATGAGGTTCTCGTCAACGTGAAGTACTCGGGAGTCTGCCACACCGATCTACACGCTATGATGGGCGATTGGCCACTGCAGCGGAAGATACCATTTGTTGGTGGCCATGAAGGCGCTGGGGTTGTAGTCGCAAAAGGTGAGCTTGTTACGGGCATAGAGATCGGTGACCAGGCTGGCATCAAGTGGTTAAATGGCTCTTGCCTACATTGCACCTTTTGCCTGCAAGGTGACGAGCCGCTCTGTCCCCAAGCTCTCTTATCCGGTTACACTGTTGATGGAACATTCCAACAATATGCTATTGCCAAGGCAGCACATGTTACCCGCATTCCAGCAGAGTGTAGCCTCGAGGACGTGGCTCCGATCCTCTGTGCAGGCCTTACGGTCTATAAGGGGCTCAAGGAGGCTGGTATCCGCCCTGGGCAGTACGTCGCGGTGGTTGGTGCAGGCGGCGGCCTCGGATGCTTTACTCTCCAATACGCCAAGGCCATGGGTATCCACACTATCTCGGTGGACACTGGAAGTGATAGAGCCCAAATGTGCAAAGATTTGGGGACAATGACATTCATCGATTTCAAGAAGTCGAGCGATCTTGCCGCAGATATCAAAGCCGCAACCCCAGACGGTTTCGGACCCCACGCTGTCATTCTGCTTGCACCTCACGAGGAGCCGTTCCAGCATGCATACACGTATGTTCGTCCGCACGGCAGTATTATGTGTATTGGCATTCCAGGCAATGCATATCTCAAAGCGTCAATCTTTGACACCGTCGTCCGCATGATCAACATTCGAGGCAGTTATGTCGGGAATCGTCAGGACGCGGCCGAGGCTGTTGAATTTTTCCGACTTGGACTTATCACAGCGCCGCACAAGCTCATCGGTCTGAGCCGACTCCAGGATGTGTATGATATGATGCTGAAGGACGAGGTTGTGGGGAGATATGTGGTTGATACGAGCAAATGATATTAGTTTTTCACTTATGAATTGATGGTTTTTGCAGGGAGGGAGGGAGTGAGAACAGCATTTTGTATGGGATTTGAAGGTGGCCCGCTCGCCTGTCTGGTCCACTCACTCATCATATACGTTATCTAGTAATGACATGAACATCACTAATTGTCATACCTATGGAATCGGGCCGCCTCCAAGCAACGGCTTGTCTATGGTCAGTCGCCAGGGGTTGAAAGGACCTCTGAAGGATGTGATACCTTGACAAGCAGATAAACATAAAGATGCACAGAGGAACGGTTGAAGTAAATGTGTACTTTATCTCACCAACTTATCATTATTTCATCTTATTGATGCACTGGACATCTCGTTCTCAGCTTTCGTCTTCAACCTCGTTTCATCTCTGGAGTATCCGCACGAGCATACACTTATGCTACATGTTCTAAAATAACTACAATATCGGTGATTACCGTCTCATCCCCTATTTATTGAATCCAAAACAGCCAGACCAAGTGGAATATTAAAATGTTCAGGCATATACTAAAGATTTCGATTCGCTAGTCCGAGAGTAGCTTTATGTAAGTCACCCGAGAATGAAATTGGGCCGATGAAAGCAGGCGGAGTCATATGATCTGATACAGTCAAGTCCCCAACATTAAGCTCCGGTTCGTATAGCTCTTAGCCGCCCTAATACCAAACTAGCATGACGCGCCGCATTATGAAATCACGATGATGTATGACCCTTGAAGCAGCCAGTAGCCACGTAAAGGCGGAATGGGGATAGCAGATATTCATAGTGATACGTAAGAATCCTCTCTCTCACGGCAAACCTTTCGCCATTTATACCACGGGCGGAAAGCCAGAACCGCCCGTCTACGAGCGATGGTAGGGAGCAAGATGAGGCCGTCCTAATGTCTGATCCCGTTCAGCCCGAAACTCAAAGACTGTTAGATGCGGCTGCGCTACAGGGGCTCGAGAGACATACAATAAGAAGCGGCTTCATTCGCGACGCTATCATTGGCCTTGCAGATGGCCTAACAGTACCCTTCGCAGTCACGGCTAGCTTATCTTCGTAGGTTTATTTTTCCTACCTTGATCTCAATCACAGCTGACGAAAACATCAGGATTGGGTCCACAAAGCTTGTCATTCTTGGTGGATTGGCAGAATTATTTGCCGGGTCCATAAGCATGGGATTGGGGGCTTTTCTTGCCACAGTTACGGATGCCCGCCACTTCCAAGTGGAGGAAGCTCGGGAGCAGCGTCAGGTCACAGGGAATCCGCACCTCGAAGGTGAAATATTGATAGATATCTTCACACAGTATGGCATAAGCAGAGAAGAGATATTGCCCATCCTCCAGAGCTTTAGGCAGAATCCAGAATCGTGGGTCAAGGCGAGTACTCCAATCTGGTAATGATATGAAGCTGACATTTCTAGTTTATGATGGACTTTGAAGTCAAACTTGAGCGTCCCAGCCGGTCTCGGCCATGGATCTCTGCGTTTATCATGGGAATGGCATATTTTGTAGGTTAGTGCATCAGAATTCCAATTTCACTCAATAATTATTAATGGAAATTTGAAGGCGGGCTAATCCCCTTGTTTCCCTACTTTGTCATCGGGGGTATCAGCACCGCACTAGTCGCTTCAGTTGGAGCTACAGCTGTAATGCTATCTATATTTGGATATATCAAATCTGTGGCTACTGGGGTTGGACAATATTCAGCTTTCTACGGATCGCTAGAGACTCTTCTCATTGGAGCCGTTGCCGCCGGTGCTAGTTATAGTATTGTAAGAGCCGTAAATGATTGGTTTGGGATAGGGAAATAAAATGGTCAGAGAACAGCTTGGTTTGAGCCCATTTTTGAGCTACATTTAGTATAGGAACTTGATTCGATCCACAACTTCCACAATGAGCACCCTATAGGTGATGCAATACGAATTGAGGATGATGTCTCCACAATCAAACTATCTTCAGCGTTATGATACCGCTAGCTCTAGATCTGACCCGTATTGATCCTTTTAACATCGTTAGCTCTGCTTGTGCAGTCATCCATCTGAGCCTTTCGATAATGCTAGGCAAAACCGACGGGGAAGCTCTACTGGTAAAGGGATAGTTAAGTGACTGGTAATTCGTCGGCGGCAGCACTGGAAACGGGAAGCAGGAGGAGGGACGGGGCGACAACAAGGCTCCAATAAGTCAAAGTCCTGGCAGCAAATTCCGCTAAATTAACCCTGAATAGACAATTCAAAGAATTCTGGGTGTGAGACGAGTGGGCGTAAAATATAATGTAAGGCGATGAATCCAAACCATGACGATGCAACCAACATGTGGTGCCGATGGTGGTGAACGTAAGTTTAGCGCCAGTAACGCGACCCTCCACTCCAGCGCACTCCAACGCCTCTGCCAACTGAAGCGTGACAAAGCCCCCCCTGTAGTACGCCATTCATTGGCTGTTTCAGGGGGTCACAGGGGCACAATTTACATTCCATGAGATATTCATAAGCCTTGTAAGTCATTTAGAACCAGGCTGGTCGATTTTTGGATGTTTTCCAACATCGTGATTGTCCTTGTCAATACGAGTAATGCTTTGCATCTTTGGGGGTTTAAGCAAGCGTTCTAAGGTCTTTGGCACGAATAATCTATTAATAGGGCTTTGAAAACTTCTAATACCCGAACTTCATACTACTTCAAGTCCCCCTGTATACAGTAACCGGTCTTTCAGTCTTTCGTTTTATTGGGCTTCTGTGGTTCTTGGGCAAAACTGGTCGCATGTGCTGTGCTGCCTTGCGAGAAGATGAGTGAGGCTGGGGTTAGAGGCGAGTGGCCGTCACAGTCAGGATATAAGCCAATATTACACTACCCACTAGCGGAGTGCGCATTCCTCTTTACATGGCTGATCCGGCAATGCGACACTGGCGGTTTCTGGGACGTGGGCTGGGGAGGTCTAAAATGAACGATGATTGCAACATAGCGAATCCAAGGTATGTCATTGCGGCTCAAAGGTTAGCCAGCAGCTGACAGCCCTGCCGAACCGTATGTCAAAATATATTTTATCTATGGGAGTTGTCTCTCAGGCGCAACAAATTCTACCATGGCGGTTTGATGGAGAATATATCCACTACTCAGGCTATGCTTGAGGTGCTAATGCGGGACGATTATATTGGCCTGCATGTCAGAGGGTTTGGTCTTACAACTGATGTAACGAATCAGGCCACTCTATGTCAGGTGGCACCTGCTGACAGATTAGTTACTACTGGTCGACAGTGGTGATGGATGCTTTAGCACATTTAACACACCTTGCGCATCTAGAGCGCCTCTCGAAGTTGATAGCATAAGTGCCCAGCAGGTCCGGGTTTAGTTCCGAAACAGGTGCGCGAAGAGGACAACAGGGGTCTCGTTTTCCGTATTAACACCTACCAGGCGTTCCAAACTCAAGAAATCGACGCCAGTGCCCGCGATATGACGAAAAATATTAGTGCTGTTCCAATATTTTAGACAGCTCTCATGCGACTTATTCGTCGTACGGAGCAATCCATAAGAAGGAACCGCCAACGCCCTCCCCTGCTAGCGGTAAGAGCTCGATTCTGCATACAACCCGAGATCATACAAATGATCGTATATCCCTATTTGGGGTCTTGGATTCGGTTGCAGATATAAGTAACCACCCACAGTCTCTCCAACTTAGGTGTCTACATGGCTAATACACTATCTTAGATATCTCTACGCAGCCCCCCCGCGCATTAACATCAAACCAACTTTACCTCACGCCCACGACGATCCCGTAAATCATCTTTACTAAACAGAGTTCTCTATGCCAAGTCCCTCACACTATTTATTCACTACTGGGGAGATTATGGTATTAATGGATTGGTCTTTGAGGTAGACCTCGAGGCGAAACAGGCATATTATAACCAACAAGTCGTTAGTGTCCAGAGTACCGTCACATATCGGTGATGAGTGAGGACAAGAATTGTAGCTTCACAGAGACCTTTTTAATGCTTCATAGATACACCTAGTTTCAGTCACTCCAAGTAAAAGAATGTCCCGAGCCTCTTGCCAATGATGGAAAATGAGTGGTTTCTGTCAATCAACGGTGCGACAGAAAGGGACACTGTAAGCTTGACTTGTACGACGAAGACTCCGAGTTTCGCGACATTTACGGCTTTTCCTCTGATGGAAGGGTTGTTGGTGGGGATAGCGACAGTAGCCAGGTGGGCGAGGAATAAGTAGAAGGTGCCTAGACACTTGAAAAGTTTGTTGTAGAGGTCACTCTCGCCTAGGTTGACGATGCAACTCTTCGTCTCCCGTCATCCAAAAATTGCATCCCGCCGATCGTCTCTGAATCCTCGTCTCTCCGACCGCAGAGACTATCTTAAGTCGGATTAAGTTATACTGAGGCTAAACCTAGCAAAGAGAAACCGCCACTCCCGTCCACAGCCGATTCCACACCTAACGACGCCGGGGGATCGAATCCGAATTCTACAGAAGTGACTCCGGCCTAGAGACGCGATGACTCACTTACGACTCGCTACTTTACGAGCCTCCGTAAAGAAGACAGATGAAGCCTTATGCTTTTAGCTACGTCTGAATAGCGCGCAATACGTACCTCCGTCGTCTTCGCCACGCTAATTTAACGTCCACATTGAAGTTCTTCGTTACACAAGGCATTATCAAGAAAACTAGTCATCGTGGCTCTTGTAAACAGCAGCGCATTTGCTCCAGATCAATGCCAATCTTATGGATAAAGCGATAGTTAAACCTTCCAAACGTGGGGTTCAGCACCTCAGAGCAGCCTGCAGGAGATTAAGGAGCGAAGAGCAGTCTGGCAGGAGGTAGGCATCTCAGCACTGCCTGAGGTCTATCGTGATCGTGGGTTGAACTACATCTGTGCATTGGTTTGTTTTCGTTAGTGTCACTGAAGACCTAACATATTCACAGACACTATGGCTTAGAGATAATGACACCATTTGCTGACATTGTATGCCAGCATCCCGTTGTGCAATCGACGAGGAAAAGCAATTTCGACAACGCTAGCCCGTACTGTACCGCCCGCATTTACGTTCAATGTGACCCCCCTCTTATTGCAGCCCGGCCTTGACGCGTTGTGGGCTTCGCGGTTGCTATGGGGTTAGGCTCGCGATTGTCTGTGATAGGCCGCCTCGGTCATACAGTGCATGCCACCCCCAGCATCCTATTAGTCGGCGGAAGCCGAGCTGATGGGTTGGCTGGCCATCATACCATTCAACCAGATCACTAGCTGGGGAAAAATAAGGTTGCATCTTCACAGACGCTAAATTTCAACGGAAGTACCCACTACCTCAATGTTCACGACGGTTCAGCATTGATGGACGTGCCAGCAGCCTTTTCAATGTTACCACTGAGTGGAGGATTGATGCTTGTGGCATATGATGGGCATGTGTGTGGCCTTATCGTCTCTTTCAATTTAGTCTCCCTGGCCTAGGTACGTGTCGGCTGTTTAGGGGGTAGAGATTCTTGCTTCTATCGAAAGTGTGCTGCTAACGAGGTGCCCCAAACTAACTGTGTTCCCATCAATTAAGCCCTCTACGCCACCGCCTGATCAGTTGGTAGTTGGCTGCTCAGGTGATGTTGCCACACGAAATCGGAATCATTCAAGCTGGCGTATGCGAACTGGTCACTGCTGTAAAGTCATTGGCAGTTACTGCGGAAGATAGCCACAGAGTAACACCCACTAACATTTTTAAAAGACAAATGTTGCATTCCGAGGCGAAGTCTATCCCGTACACAATATTTTATTGGAAGTTTTCGCCACCTGACTGAGTCTAGTGACACGGACGGCAAAGCTGACTGCATGATTGTGATGTCGTGTAAATACATGAGCTGTTTTGTCGGGTGTAATGCACCTAATTTCTGGTGTGGTTGACTATGAAAGCGAAGTAACACCAGCCTATTTCAAGGTGTAAATGGACCCATTCGCACAACGATCACTGTCATGAATACGAGCTGATACTGTATCCCACTAGCCCCAAGTAAGTGGCCGGTAATTTATCGCCACTAGGCTTGAAATCAAACCATGCCCATTGCTAGATGACCGCCTACTCTACGTATTGGCCATCCCAAGAAGTCGGGCATTCTTCTCCATACACAACTGCAAGCTGGGCAGCTGGCAGGGGTTGTCCTCTCCCGATGTCGGCTTTCATAGGTATGCCAAGCGCTGCGTTATGCTATCAAATTCAGGAACAACAAGCTCTAGTCGCCCATGGATACTCCTAGCGAGTGGCCGGGTAGGTTGCCGCATCATTTTGATTCCATAAGTGGCAACAACTTGTCACTCAGGTTGAAGATACAGCGAGATTTTGGGCGATAAAACCATCTTTCTCCGAGATTGATTGTTATACTCTTCACCTGTGCGGTATGAAGTCATAAAGAATGCACTGTCATCCTTAAGCCCACACAGCCCCGACAGAGGGCTGCCTTTCAATACCGCCATCCAGCATCGGACCATCGCGGCAAGTAGAATCACCAGTACTGGTGCAATCCACTCAGACGTGGCAGCATTCTGTGTTCAGCTTGCTTGTGGGCTATGTCCATACCACACCATTGGGTTTTGAATGCCTGGTGGTACCGCGCTGGACTGTCCTCACCAACACCATCGAAATCTCGTGATGAACGAGATACTAGAGAAATATATGTAACAAAATTGTAAACCAAAAGTATAAAGATTTCATGGCGATCTAGTTCATTGACACACAACATTACCATCACTATAACAATCACGTCCAAAAGTATGTCTTTCATACCTCCTCCCACAACCAAGAGGCAGCAAACTACATCTTATAAAATGATTTTCCCTATCGCTTTCGCCACCTTGGTCGCAACGTTGGCTGCTGCTAGTGGCATGCCAGGCCCATGTAAGCCTGGTACTTATGCTTGCAATGGTTCCAGCGGCTGGAAAATCTACACCACTGGAGGAAAGTGGGTGGTACGTGAACCCTTGATTGAAACCGACGAGATTATTTGATATTACGAAACCTGACATGACTTCCGGCAGAGCGGTGGCACTTGTCCTCCTGATACTGTCTGCAAATTCCCCCCCCCCCCCCCCAACCTCAGCCCCTACTGTGTTCCTCCAAACTTCCAATTCCCATGAGTAGAGACACAGATGGCTCACGGGAAATGAGATTGAGTGAATGGTTACCCTTCGTTTAAAAGTCATGTTAGTCACTCCCTTATATGTTGAAGTTACTTATCTCGGATTTCTGGAAGTGGTCGGGTCATTACGTCTTGCTCTACATAAAATGTATGCAAGTTATTAGAGGGAATTTCGTTTTAGGGAAAGGACGTCATTAGACACTTTAGTTCACTCCCCTTTTTCATTCTAATTAGTTTACATATTTCTATATTAGAGCCACAATCCTTTAAGAGATCAAATCCTATTGTCAGTATCATGTAAGAGAATGGGTAATTACCATCTATTTTCCTACTCAACGCTGTGAAAGTGACTAAAAAAATTATGTTTCTGCTTGTAAGGCTGTTCATTTAATCTTAGAGCAAAGATAAGACATATAGCTGCTGAATACATCCTTAAAAAAACTCGATAGTGCTGAGATTGTGCATAATGCCGCCATGATTAGTGTAATGTTGGCTGAGTATGCCGTCCCCAATAACTAGCTGAATGATATCTACTTTTATCAATAGCTGAAAGTCTGTTTTAATTTATTTCAATTTAGAAAATGAGCCATTTTATCACGATATTTAACATAATCTACACATCTCACCCTCCATCATAGCTGTGCCGAGGATCTTGTAACCTCTTAGCCCTTGGTAGACCCAGGGCCTTGTGATAGTCAAAATTCTATCATATGGTGCATGCTTCATTCTACAATGCTGGTGTTCAATAGCGCGTGTCCAGCTTTTACGGTAGGACATTGCACGATCAGCATCAGTGCATGGGTTCTTAGATGACGGCTTGGCTAACCTAGGTGAGTTATGATTGCTAGCAGATAAGCTCAATATAGAGATGCAGGATACTAGACTGAACTGTGCTAGTGTTGAGTGCAATACTGACTTAAATGGTGAACCTGGCCTTCAATGAGGAATTAAACAATTTTTCATCATTCTCAATAATAACTACTTATAGCATCGTTTCCATACGTATTCAAATATTCCAAGTTCCTTACTCCGATGTCGTGAAACTAAATGATTACGCATCAGCATATCTGTTAGTATCATTTAAACAGTTCTTTATCGGGTAGATCATATACTTAATCGAGAACCACATATCGGCCAGGACACAGGAAATTGCTGGCAAGATTGAGGATGATAATAATATAAGGGAAATCCATCCTCCTGGTGTATTGTACTCCTTCACTATGAAGGATAAAAAGATAAATCCAAGAGCCGTGGTAATCTGAACCAGTGCCCAACCGATGCCGATGACAGTGTGATAACTGTGTTGCGACAAACGTCTCTCAATACCGTCGCCATAGTAGAGTGGTAACATCGCGAGGCATAGCGCAAAGCCAGATACAAAGAATACCCACGCGAGAGAGAGAAATGTTTGGATTCTGGCAGGCTCTGAGACACTTGTACTGCTGTTTTCAATTGTGGGCATGACCGTGAACAAAATTTGGCCGCTTAAGCCGAGAAGAACCATGAATGTGGGTAGAATCTCTCTTCTCCAGTTTGGAGATGGGGTAAAGTCTTCGACCTGAGCGTGATGCTCCATGGGGCTGTCCATTTCTGTGCCGCCTGAGCCAGGGACCGAGCGATCGTAGGTCTGCGCTAATGTGGAGGAATGCCGTGATTAATCTCATTTCGTAATTGTCGCACAATCCGAAAAAAAAATGGAGCACTTATATGTGATGTTGCGTTGCAGGAATTCAGGTGATACAAAAGAATTCTCGCCGTATGTTCGCGCTAAATCAGGGCATCGGAGAAGGTCAGCCCAAACCCTTACATATTATCACATTATTAACACACCACCTATACATCGTACGAGTGCCGTCAAAAGAGAACATCACGGGACTGGTCCCGGTATCACTAGCGTCTCGTGTGGCGTTAAGTCATTATCCCCCGAGGCTAGTTGAAATAATGGCAGCTATGGTATATTTTACGTGGCTTCAACTTCCGCTGCCCCAGTCGTATGCACAACAACAGATACTCATGGTTTATCACGTAGGTTATGTGTTCTCTCAGACAACTAAAGGACAGCAAATAGTGTCTTCATGTGGATGACCGATGTCGTTTGTTGCGTTGCATACTGGGAGCAGAACGGGACGCCATTTCAGGAAAATTGGGATCTTTCGGCCATTCCGTCTACATAGAGAGGACGCCTCGTATTTTGAGTTTCATAGCATAAGATTGGCCATAGCTTAGGTCTCCTAATTGCTAGATCATGTGACCTCATGAGATCAGGCTATCCCTTAGACCGTGGTAAGGCAACACTTGACCCATAGTCCCCATAGAGGCCCGGGAGATCAACAGTACGCTGGTTGACTTCAAAAAGCTAGGTGGCTACGGAACAGGATATGTACTGTGATGTAGATCCCTAACAGTCGCGACTTGTAGCACCATATAAAAATAGGTGGGATCATATGTACTTCGTCATACTCTCTTTTTCTTTGGTTTAAACCCCTGCTACTAGCGCAAGTGTTGCCTTACCACAGTCTAAGGGATGCGTGGCACCCTAACACCTGAATCCACCAACCGACGCCATCAAAGTTACCTTCCCAGATTTTGGAGGCCGAATTCCCGACAATAATCTAGAATTTCAATCAATAGGGCTGCCCATACAACCAATTTCACACCTTGATTTCATCACAAATCAACTCTCCAGCGGAATCTACGCGGAATTTGTCGCTTGCCTCTCCCTTGACATGTGTACCGTTTATTATTGAGAGGGTTACATTACTACACGATGCAAGTTTAATATCACGTTATTCCGAATCCGTCCACCATTCTTCCGGACTTTGACGTCATGTAATGCCGGTGGCAAGAAGCCGTGGTGTGATTTGGATGAACTGATGCTGGCTTCGAGCATGCGCATATGGTTCAGGTTAGCAGGCTTATAAAGCCTGAGAGACCAAAGATTGCACCCTCCAGCCAAATCGGCCGCAACGCCAAGGACGAAGGTACGTGAGAATTGCAATGCTACTTTCTTAATGGCCTGAATGAATATCTCGCTGATCGGCTTCAATAGCGAACCTTGACTTATACTTATTATACTACAACGACCACATGTGCCAATGGCATTTTATTCGTTCACCACATCTAGCAACGCATCAGAACAGGTCATCACTGAAGAGCCTGATTCTTACGATGCGAGCACGTCTCCAGCCACACCTGCTCACTCCAATACCTTTAAATTCAGCACTACCGACTCAGGTCCTTCTCATGGTATGTTGATAGAATTCCTTACAAAACTTTGATTATTTTTCAAATCAAACCTGGTATGATAAAAATTAACATCGCACAATAGACCCTCCCCGCCGCCGCCTAAGTGCCCATGCACAAGCTGATGCGGCTCGTGCCATTCAACGGACCAACAGCTGGAAGCCTGCCATTGACCGCCGCCAAAGCTGGAGCATTCAAGACATGAAGCACGAAATGCACATGTTATCCATCACGACAGTTACACCTGGTCCGGGTTTCACAGAGAAAGACCACCGCGGCACACAGTCTGTGAGGACCTGATTGCGGCCGCTATATTGGAGTGAAGCCTCAAAACAACCTCCTAGCTGCCTCTCTTTGTACTGGCAGACTGATAACCCCAACAACTAGTCGAAACAGGGTGCGGTTAGCCGATGAAATCGCATGTTTGCCAAACTGAAACTCCTGGAGATGGTGAGGCGATATATTCGACGGCTGGACCAAAAAGAAGAGCAGAAAACGAGGAAAATGGCGATGGACCGGAGAAATCCCGCACGATCAAAATCTTTCAAGCAGGGAATTTGCTCCCCGAGCACATTGATAATTCCAACGAAAGCTTATAAAACCCATCGAGCTCGATTCACTGCCCTCCGAGATTCCGTGGTTTAACATGTTTTGTGGATTTAATGCAACCTAAACGTGGCTAGTCGACTAAAATTACATGGGCGAGTTTTAGCTCTATCATATTCAGGTTTCAAGTCCCGCCTGGAGCATTACAATAGCTAAGGTCGAGGGATGAGCTGCAACTGCCTGTCAGGTCAGAAATCACGGCTGGAGCCAACATTCGATGCCTTTAGTGCTCTATGTAGTGGTGTGCTACCAAAATATATTGATCGCTGCACCATGCAATGATTATTTTATTGGGTGATTATGTCTCTGATGCTCTAGAACGCCACTTTAGAATTATCATGCTCTTGCGGCCAAAGGCGCTCTTTCAACTTTTCGTTTCAACGCTTGGCTATCTTAAGACTAGTTGGCCTATCTGCATCCATATGTACCTATCGATTGTCAGATCACCTCTCAGCACTTGTGATGCCACACTTGAGGCTTCTTTACCAGCTCGACTCATTTGTAGAAGTGGCGAAATATTATTCAAGAGAAAGTTATAACGTGTCTTCGATACGGGAGATGAATTGGCTTAATTACGCTGATTAAATCAACTTTCATGTTGCTGGAGAGACTAAAACGGTTTGTCGTCAATCAAGAACTAACTACAAATTATGACAATAGAAATTACAAAGTATTTGCCCAATTAAGCTAGACAGCATTGAGACGAAGGTTTGGTTGGTCCTCTTTGGTTCGGTGGACCTTTTACAACGCCATTTCATTTTGTGATGTGCAGATGCCCGGCCAAAACATCCTTATGGTTGAGTAACTTAGTCTCTTTGGGCGCGCTCGCCTATTTAGCTCACCAACTTCTCGTAATTAAGCTTTCGCCACGCCCTCTTATCAGTGCATCCCACAGCAATACTGAAATGTGGCGAGACAAGAAGCTTGCATTAAAGGCACCATGATGTGACGAGTCATACGACAGTGGCACTGGAGTTTCAAGGCCTGCCAGAGTTTGTAATATAACAACTCATATGGTCTCTCTCCCTTTATTTCACTGTTTTTACTATATCGACACTCAAAGTATTGTTCACTAGAAGATCTTCCTCTTCGACCGAGTCCCACCGGGGGAAGCGATTGCGAGGTGCCTCACATTCGCATTTGGAGTTGCAGGTCCAGCTCAACTGCAACCAAGTACGGTTCCAGGCGAGACCGCCACGCAGAGGCGAACCTGCTTGTAGCCACCCGCAAGCTCTTCAACCTACAGTTCTGGGAACCGGGCTAGCGTAGAGCCATGGCTACCACCGTAAGCCCGTGGTCGGCGACCAGGTTACGTCATCCTTGCCACAAGGAAGCCTCATGTTGTCATAGTCAGCACCGCCACAGCTAACACTCAATGCTCACCGCAACTGAGCTGTTGTGGACCATTTAGCCTCGTCTACGTACATACAACTGGGCAGTGTGTTATTGTTGGGATTAGGGGTTTGGCCAGTATTTACTATGCTCCTCCGCTCGCCACAATCTCCTCTTGTCACAAGCAGAAAGCCGGCCCCATCCCGAGTTTGAACCGCCTACTGTATTACACCTAAATCCGCAATATATATTCAACTTCGCCGCAGCCAGACTCGAAGGTTAGCCCTACACCTTCGACTAAGTCAACCTTCATTCCTCCGGCTCTGCGAAGCTAGCAGCTCTCGCCGAGCTACATGCGAACACTGACAACCAGGACTTACCGCAGACTACCCTCCACAATAGCGGGCAAGATGATCTTATACAAGCTGGTGGTTCTGGGAGATGGTGGCGTGGGCAAGACAGCTTTGACCATCCAACTATGCTTACAACACTTCGTCGAGACTGTACGTCCAATTCTCCGTCTACCTGCTTAGACAACTGTTTACGCCTTTCTGTGTGTTTACCCTCGCGTGCTATGATCACGTGCTTGTATTCCAGAGAGCTGACTTATGGCAATAGTACGACCCAACGATTGAAGACTCGTACCGCAAGCAAGTTGTGATAGATGGCCAGGCATGCATGCTGGAAGTCCTGGATACTGCTGGGCAGGAAGAATACACGACCTTGCGTGATCAATGGATCCGAGATGGCGAGGGCTCTGTCATAGTCTACAGCATCTCTTCACGAGTGTCGTTCTTACAGGTTAGGGAATTTCATCGCCAAATTCAGCAAGCCAAAGAATATCACGCATCCTCCTCGGCTTATACAGGCTCACCAATCCTCGCCGCCAACTCGCAGGCGCCGGTACCGATCATGCTGGTGGGGAACAAGAGCGATCTAGTAGCTGAGCGAGAAGTGTCAATGCAAGAAGGTCATGCTCTCGCTCATGAGCTTGGATGTAACTTTGTCGAGACCTCGGCAAAGGACTGCAGAAACGTTGAGCAGGCGTTTTATGACGTGGTCAGAATACTTCGGCGCCAAAGGTGCGTAGAGCAAAGGCCTATACCGTCAAGCGGCAGCAGACTGCGACGTGTAGCAAGACGCGATGCAAGTCTGCCGAGAGATCCTTCTCGGTTTCTACGGCGAGGTGGTGGGAAGAAGTGCAGTATATTATGAAAGCGTAACGAGTAGTAAAGACCAATCATGATAAAGACCAACCACAGGATCCTCTAGCTGCCCTGAATGGCAATTCATCTAAGGTCGATAGTTCGAGGTACTCTGGTTGACCCTTGACCAGTCAAATTCAAGGACTGACAGATACCTTCCCTCAAGTTAGGTTTTTGGGCCGAGCATGCAGCCAAACGACTACGTGCCACGATAAGATGGTGACGCAATAATCTAGGGTGTCTCAGATAGCTGCATCTTGGGTGGTTGGTCCACTCATTGCAGGTTGTTTCGGCGTAGCGATATTCCTTAGTATAAAGTACCTGCGGACTACGATTCATCCCGTTCTACTTCATGACTAGCAAAAGATTAAGCGATTCTAAGTACTCCGTAGCTAGCGTTACTGTTGGTGGCTATAGCGCACATTAATCCATGCAATCTGTATGGAGCTCCTATTTTGCAGATTTCAACAGTTACTTAATCGTGCTACACATCTAGTTATAAGGCTAGTCCTAGCTGAGGGCTTGCTGAGCCCTCGCCGCTAACTCATACAAATAAATATCTGAGGCGCAGCAAATAGGTCACTAAGCTATTACTAGATGCTGCCTGGATAGGAAGACGGTTGTAATTAGCTATTAGTATAGATGCCTCGGGCTCCCACTTTAGTCTTGATTAGGTAGTCCCGGCCGGGGTCCCTTCCGGCCACATACACACATAATACACATACAGTTAAGGTCCTCTGAATGCCACGCTAGCGATCCGACATAATCAAACTTATGATATCGTTTGGCTGGTTCTGGGGTGTTGTTACTTTTGCCACCACGTGTGGGGAGAGGAAGGGCGAGTTGCACACACACTGAACGTCACACTGAATGTGTCGGTGGTGGAGCAAGTCTTCTCGGCGTGATGGCAGTGTCAGCTCCGGGGCTGCCATCGGCCTATCGACGCTCCGACTAGGCCTGCTGAGGAAAGTGTCGATCCACAACCAACCGCATCTGCCCGATGCCCGTAAAACATAAGCTCAATCGCCCCTCATGTTGCATTGCTGAAATGCCAAAACAACAGCCCCGATTCAATGGACCATGGAGACCTTATCGACAATTGGACTATCAACATGAGCACCAACACCACTGCTTCGGACGTGGGAGTCTCACCTGCACAGCTGGAACGTCTTTCGCTGCTCATATTGTTCGGCGCTAAGTCAGTCATAGCTCTAATAGCCTTCTCTCCTTGGTCTGTTTCTCCTCGCACGCCAATGGGCTCACTCGTTTATTTTTTTCCCACTTGACAATTAATAGATGTCACAGGTATTTATTAAGGCGACTGGAACGCGAACGAGTTGGCATCCATCAGGAAGATTTAGAAGCTGCCAGAGGTCTCTTCTCGGTCGAAAACTTAGACCAAACGATTCCAATCTGGACCTACAAGAAATGGAAAGCCGAAACGAATGATGCGGGGAACTCCGCTAAACGGTCCAGCACCTCTCAACTCCAGTAGGGGATTCCACTAACTCCGCCTACTGGTATTTAGGCTCTAACTCCACACCTAACGTCACTTGTTTGCAGACGTGGTAGGAAAGGGACATAGTCCGTCATTTGCCGTGCGGCTACATCTTCCATTCAAATTGCATCATGAAGTGGTTCCTGAAATAGCACGGCACTTGTCCGATTTGCAAACTTTGCTACATGCTGCGCACAGCCAGCAGCTCCAGGCAATCGTCTGCAGCCGAAAGACGCTATCCATCTAGGGTCGGAGAATCCTGAGAGTCCCATAACTCCGCTTCGTCCATCACGGAGAGGATCAGCTCTCCGCCCCTCACTGCCCAATAGTATCGCGGCGTGGGAAGTATCGTGCGCATTCGGGACACTCAGAGGGGCTTTTCTCTTTGTGTGGGAGCGCTCGTGTCGCTTGAGATGTTCCAACCGGGCGAAGGAGCGTTGCCAGGCCCCACAAACGTGCGGGCGAAGCTTGTTTGTCTTGGGAGGAGGAAAATCGGCCGGTGCCCTGGTGGGAGTGATTGTGGGCGCTGGAATCGGCCGGCATGAAGAACATGGCAGCGCCGGCGAGGAGGTGCTGCCGACGGCTGCGTCGGACGAAGGGGGTTTGGCCATGGTGGTGAGGATGACGTGGAATGAACAACATCTTAAGAGCATTGGCTAAGCACGGTTCCGACTACGAAAGTTAACGACTCTTGCATAATGGAATGCTCCACCTTTGCTACGCAAATCAATAGGTTTCGTGTTGATGACGAAATGTGTGTCAGCACAACGCCGTCTCCATTTCAATTCACCAACACCACGTGTTTGGGTATTCGTTAATAACCCAATATCTTGTGTGATTGGCGAAAGATGACAGCGAATAGATATCAGTTTGATACCACCCCATCGGTTCAACGGCTTAGACATCATTGGCCTCATTATCTTTCTGTTGGATCTCCTTTTCTTCTTTTCCATCACTGTTGCAATTATGTCCCGCTTCATATTGCACCAGCACCCCTTTGGGAAGGCATTCAACCATCCGCGAGAGGCTCTTTTCATCTCGACATTTTTCTTGTCCATTGCGGCCATTCTTTCGAATATCCAGTTATACGGAGAGTTTTTCCTGGCCGAATCAGCCAAAGGTCACCTAGCCAAATTTCTAGCGGGGGCATTCTGGGCCTACCTGGCCGTGACGTTCATTGTCTCTGCCCTCCAGTATCATCTCCTATTTACCGTCAGGGAGGAGCGCCGTCTCACCATCAACTCCATGACGCCGTCCTGGATCCTTGCCATATTCCCCATTATGCTCACTGGGACCCTCGCTGGGGTCTTTTCCAAGACCCAGCCGGTGCAACAAGCTGTCTCGATGCTTTACGCGGGCCTAGCCACCCAAGGTTTGGGACTGCTGATAGCGGTCTTCATGTACTCTACTTACTTATCTCGACTGATGGCTGTCGGACTTCCAGTCCAGCGGCCTGGTATGTTCATTGCTGTGGGCCCGCCGAGCTTTACGTGCGCGGCACTGGTAGCTATGGCATCGGACACCCCTCGAATCTTTACCTATTTGTCCAGCTCTGAGGTATCAGTCTTAGCAGGCCTTGGCAATCCCATAATCTTCGCTGCCAGTGTCCGCATTACTGCAGTCAACATGTTGATATTCTTATGGCGACTAAGCTTTTGGTTCATCACCTTGGCCATGGCTGCTGTCCTCACAACTCTCTCCTGTAAAAAATTTTCCTGGCTAGCGGCTGTTAGCACTAGCGTGGAAATTTTTGCAGGCCCACCAAATTTGGCTGCTGCAGCAGCTGGGTACCCATCGGGTACTAACAGCGCAGTAAAGGAAGGATTGAGAGGGTTGACTTCCTTTACGCAGCAGCCAAGGTCACAGCCCAAGGGCTCCGGCCACGATCGAAGCCTGCTGCCCTGACCAGCTGGGCAGCTAAGATAGCAGCAGGGTCACAGCACGGCTTGCGGGGGCCAACGACACCGCTGTGGCTCTTATACATGCTGTAATGCTGGTTCAGACCTCGCAGCAGGTATAGCTATCGCAGCCAACAGCAATCACGACACCAGCTTCAATCTAGGTGGGCGTTGACCTTTGCCCTGATCTCTGCGACTCGGCACTTAGGTATATAAGGCTATATCTTAGTCTTAGTACCTGCTTAGGCCTCCGGGCCTGAGCTGCCTTGGCCTCTGGGCCTCGGCACCTGCTTAGGCCTCCGGGCCTAAGCTGCCCTGACCTCTGCGTCTCGGCCCTTAGGTGCATAAGGCCACCGCGTCTTAGCACCTGCCTCGGCCTCCGGGCCTTGGCTACTATGACCTCCGGGTCTTAGATGCCTTGATCTACGGATCTTGGCTGTTAATCCAGGTCTATAGGAAGTCACAGAATCGGGCTACCTGTAGGCATCAGGGTTCTGGCTTGATGGCCCTGATCAATGGATGCTAGCTGCAGTGGTTTTTCCCTCTATGAGCTCCCGCGAGGTTTTCCCATCTGCAGTTTTTCCTATCATACGGATCTCGATTTCTGGAGGTTTTGAATGCCGGCAGGCAGGAATAGGAATACTGGAGAATTCCAAGCTGGTTAATAAATATGGGTATGCCGACACCCGCCCTGACAATCCGCTGACGGATATCGGGCTCGAAATCATAAGTCAAATAGGGCTGCTTAATTGCTAGATGGAAGAGGAAGAAGGATTGCAGTCTAGGATGGATTGTAGGCCCGAGCTATAGGCCAGTAGTGCCTATAGCCCCCGGCCCCGGGTTATTGTACTTAGGTTTCTTCAGCTGTTGACACCAGCCTAGCACGTCATCTTGCCCTTAGGGGATTCTGTAGATATCTCTAGTAGATGTCTTCATGACGATAATAAATCAACAACAACAACAACAACAACGGCTGCTGTCCTCACGGGTATGCCTGATCGACGATTTCACCTCAGCTGGTGGAGTTCTATCTTTCGCAATGCCGGCTTTACAATTGCCTCTATCCGGCTAGGGCAGGCCGTTGGCAGCCAAGGTATTTTGTGGATGGCCACGGTGATGACGCTTTCCCTTTTCATCGCTTGGGCTTTCATCGCATTGCGCAGCGTCAGAGCTGTATATAAACGCGAGATTGTGTGGCCTGGTCATGATGAGGATTCAAATTGACCCATGGTTTTCGAAAATGAGGACTGCTTCTGGGCAGCATAGAAAGTTGTGGCTGATGAGCTCAAAAGGCTGCTCCCAAAGGCACGACAATGCTGGCGGCTCTTGGAGCCTAGGACAATGTGCATTTGCTCCGTAGCCCCTCACATTTCTCCTGGCAACCACTGGGGTACCACTTATCGTCAGCATCATCCTAGCTCCCTAAAAGCGCAGTTTGTCAAGTCACTGGGGACCCCACGGGGTAAGTTAGCGGCGAGTGCCCAGCCACCAAACTGGGGATGGATGGTGCGGAGCCGTCATCGTCATGGACCTGGCGTCCAGTCTGGCTACGGATACCTTACCGACACTTCCTCCGCCTCCGACCGGCGACGGCACGGGAATTGGCCCGTCGCCCGCCGCCCTCCGCCCTGTTGTTCTCGGCATGGTGGTCTGCATGGTCTCGGAATTTATTCTCATGTTTACCTATCAATGAGCACGTCGAAGATGTCAAGTTCACTGTAATATGTTGCCGTCGACCGTCAATGCGCCTTTAACGACTCTTGGGAATCTGTTTCAACTTAGGTGATCCAAGATTAGACATCTAGAATCACTTAGGAAGCTCGCAGCCAATCATGGGTTCCATCATTTGATTGTCCAGCCCACAGTCGCTCTTTGAACTAAGCTCCAAGCTCAAATGAAATGTCAGGAGTGTTGATGTATGCGATGGCGTCCTTCCTATAATCATCAACTTCGACATAGCTCCCATTTGCACTCAGAACTAGATTCCTCGGCCGAGAGAGGGAGTACTTGGGCCAGTGCGGCAGCTGGCCCTCGATTTGCCCCTCAAACCTCTCATGCGTCGGGTTGGGATCTAGGTTGTTTACGAAGCGTATATATGCCTCTCCAATGGCGAGAGACAAACGTCGGTGGCTGTCATATTGAGGCGAGGGCCCAAGCAGACCGGTGATATTCTGAAAGCTGAATGCCACGTTATCAAAGTGCTGGACACCCTCGCCCTCGGCACGGCCATATGGCCGGGTATCAAAACGGTAGCTATACACGTCTTGATCGACCTTGCGCTGGGTAAGAAGCTCACACATCCGCCGGCGTCCGGCAATCATCGTTAGGTCCCCGCCAATGCTAGCGGCGCGACCCAGTTGAGCGCCCACCTTTTTCAAGTTGCTACATACTGTACTGTAAATGGGAACGCTCGCGTTGGCATCCAGTGGATAAAGTTCCAAAAGCCTTTTGATTGTAGACGGCGAGGTTAGATATGTTCGCCAGCCGATGAAGCTCTTGAAAATTTCTTCCTCAGTATCGAGCAGCGGGCATTGGGCGTTCCACGTGTTGCTTGGATTGAAAGTGAAACCTTCGTTGGTGTTCTCGCCGGTGATGATGGGAACCTTGATGAACTTGCCCTCTTGCAACAGCTTGCTCGGGTATGCTGTGAGGAAGTCGCCATCGATCAGCGGACTCTGCCACTCCTGGGTCTGTCGTGCCGCGTACAGATCCGACGAGCTGAGGTTACGAAGGCAAGCGAGCTGGTGGTTTCTTCCGAGGCAGCCCACTGTTCGGGTGAGGTTTTGGAGCGGAGCGGTCCAGAATGAAAGGTCCTTGAGCGGACACCCTGTCGGGCCGCCGCTTTCCATGATGGCACCATGAAAAAGCCCGTCATCACGCCCATTGTAACTCATCATATGGTATGCGATGCTTTGAGCACCGGCGCTCTCTCCCCACAGTACGACGCGATTCGGGTCGCCGCCAAATGCCGCGATATTTTCCTTGATCCAACGCAGGGCCATCCGTTGGTCGAGCAGACCAGCATTGCTGGACCCCTCGGCAAGGATCTCGGGCGTCTGCAGGAAGCCCCAAGAGGCCACACGATAGTTGATCGACACGCCAATGACTGGCTGACCTATATCTTGACCGACCTTTACAATACCAGAGATGTTGTATTGCGGGTCGGCTGTTGTCCCCACACCAAGCCCTCCCCCAAAAATCCAAACAAGCACGGGTAATGACTCCGAAGACGATTCATGAGGCCGGATGATATTCAAGGTTAAGCAGTCCTCGGACATGTTCCACGGGCCGCCTGTTCCGTACTGCATACACGTATAGCCGTATCGTGTGGCGTCTTGGACGCCCCCAAACGTCGAATTGAGGCTTCGTGGCCAGCGATATCGCAACTGACCGACGGGCGGCTGAGCAAAACGAACACCTAGGAAGTGGTCCTGTTCCCATTCTGCTGAATGTAGGCCTTCATAGGTGCCATTGAGGGTAATGGCCAGTGGCGGAGAGCTCGCAATATAAGCCCCGTCTGACAAGCCAGAGAGGAGCATCAGTGACAAGAGAAAGCGATACATGGTTGCGAGGGCCGGAGAGTGAGATGGGATAGATTCGCGGCTAAGGAATCAACTAGTGACGCGGTGGATCTGGAGGGCCTGCCTGCTCTTCATATACTCGGCCGGTGGAAGTCCCGGAATCGGTCTACAACGACTACATGCTTCCTTGAGTGCGCAAAGCACAGGCATGGTATCATGTGGCTTGTGGTCAAGCTTCGGGGCAGTGACCGGCTCCTCGCCCGGGGCTAGGCTTTTCAACGAAGCTAGGCCGCTCCAGTCGCTGCACCCCCTGCCGTTACGGCCGGAAGTCCTGCAAACAGCCCCGTCTGAGGTTGAAGTCCCCCACAAGCCCCGACCGGTGCATGGGTCTGTTCCTCGTCCACCTCAGATGCTAAGTAGTGGTGGAGGACCAATCAAATCCGGCACCTCCAGGTTTCTCCAATATTTAACCATTTGTTCGAGGTTGAGTACCGGTCGTCCACCCCAGGCCGCGCTCCTTCAAGCTGCCTTAAGAAATGATTTGAAGACTGCTGAGAAAAGAGGACTCGAAATTTGGAATTGTCGGAGGAGCGTATTGTTGGATAGCATAGGTGACCACGATGATGACCTTGTAACTTGTGTGTGTTGATGCGAAGGGGGTTGGACAGGGGTCTGGTAGGGTTGTGGGGACTAGAGATTCAACTCTCTAGATCTCTAGGAATTTTAGGGGATTTTTCAACAGAGACATCATCATCAGGACCTTCTTCTTCAATAGTAGGGAGGCAGGGAAGCCTCTTAGCTGCTCAATTCAACCGGACTGTCATTTTTTCTAGACTGTATGACTATCAATTTTATCGCAGATTTCCTGCCCTTTATCTGTTTCCTTCTAATTCTGCCGAAAACGCCATTTTCCTGCGGGCCTGACTGGCCGCGTCCTTTATCAGACTGGATGGAATGGTTGAGACAGCTTGGTGACGATGGAAGATCTGGCTTTCTATCTAACAGAGGGCTCGCAGCGGCTCTATAAATAAAGGTGCCCTCATCATCATAGGAGCTGCAATAAGGTTTTCCTTAAGACTGGATCCAAGGGATCCGGGTCTTCGAGACCGGCTTGCTAGAGATCCGGGCCTTTGAGACCGGGCCGCAGTCTCAATAGCTGATAGATGTGGCATAGGGCTTTCCTACATACCTGTTCTATCTGACATCCTTGGTCTTCCGCCCAAGCCTGGATCTGCTGCTGCAACCTTCATCTTTTCGAGCCTTGCCACAATCCGCAGTGGCGATCCAATCCGATAAAGTGTCTAATTAGACACTGTTCTAGCTATCTTGAAGAGACCGACCTGTCATCTTTATCTGCAGTAGTACTAGAAGCAGCCGCTGCTGACCTCTGCTAGAGGCGGCGAGACAGCGCCAGCAAAACTTGAACGGAAGCGTACGAGGAAGCTTAAACACAAGGTGGAACAAGACGAGAAGGAAAATGAGGAAGATTTGCCTGATACGTGGACCAAAGCTAAAAAAGACCTTTATCTGAGGCGAACCTAGTACGTAGACCATTCTCAATAGCTATATTTTATAGCTTCGTAATGAGGCTATGATCTATGTGGATGACGTTATATCCATCATATGATAAGCTATTCCTACACTTTGGGCTAGGTTCTTCACCATGCGCTTTGGTAGTTATATGTTGAACACGGCCACTTAGTATAGTTATTTCATCCGGTTTATTCTGTCCTCTATGTTGTGGGATGAGTGGGTTGACTAGGGCGGGTTAGAGAGCGAAGAATAACCCTAACAGGGATATTATCCTCGCGGAGATTTTATCCGTCTTAGCTGATTGAGGCAATAGGTTCACTCAGAGTAGAGCTGATAAGGCGGGATGGAATTTACGCCATAGTATTGAATCCCATATATTTGGGTTACTAGGCTTGCGTTTGCACTGTTACTTTCTCTCTTGCTGAAAAAAATATGTTGTTGACACTGGGCTACTTTGATGCTCTTCATGGATTTTCCAAGGCCTTTAACGAATATGAATAAAAGGTAGCCGTGAGGCATTAATAAGGTACAGTTGAGAGACACAGGAGGATAGCAATGATTGAGAATGGAAGGGCAGAGACGACTTGTGAATAGTCTCTGAACTTCTAGTTCCTTAACTCACTGAAGCTACATGACGCGGCTGTTTGAGCCGCAGCCGGTAAACAGGATATATATGCACCCGGTGTTTTGGGACACAGAATGGAAACCTCCTCAATGCTGAGTGATGTCAAATCTCTTGCTTCGTTCGGCGATCTACCGTTCGAACAGAGCCGGTGCTTTGCATCGCTCGGGCGATGAAAGCTACAATTAAACCTCGGAGAATGTTCTCTAAACTTAGCCGAGTGCAGTACGCTCTGAATAATGCTTCAAATGATGCGAGTGTATTATGCGTAAAACTCTCTCGAGGCATCAAATTGAATGATGCTTCACTTTCTTTGAGTGACAACTCGTTCAGCGATTTCGGCATAGATTATTGTTTTATTGCGAGCTCCAAGAAATGTACTTCAATCCATACCTGGTATCGTGGGATAGAGAGTGCAATGGTTGTCAGGCATGCTTACGATTGATTGCGTTGATTCTGGATTAAGCATTCCGAGCCAGATTTTGAAGCATAGTTAAACTTACCCAAGCAGTGGGTATGCCAAATCTAAATTTAGTCTCTTAACTCCCACGTATGGTTTGGTCTATTGCATCCGGGTCATATACAAACGCTCTGTTGTGATGGGTAACGGGGGATCAATCTCATGGCATTCTACAGTGGCTTTTTTTAGCTTAAAGTTACAGGCAAGAAATAGAGATCTGAAGCTGTCGGCTGGTTGAACTAGATACTGTCGGCATTCTTTTGGAGGCGAAGAAACAAAGTACAGGGTATATGCAGGCATGTAAAAACAGAAAATAACAAGAGATGCCAAACGAAACCCTAAACTCGGACAATGGAGTAAATGGAATAGTCAGGGGCGTGAGTTAGATGCCATTAAGATAGGAAATGTGTCGCGGCCATTATAACCCCCGCTGTGTTTGAACAACTGAACATAACCGCTCTCATCTTCCATTGTAGTTGCCTCCGGAGACTACACCTCCATTGCTACTTGACAATGAGTTCTATGAGTCCCGAATGGCAGCATGGCATTCAGTGCCGATATTAGGTGTCGTGAGGCCATCCTCGCCCTGAGGATCGGGCTTAAGGTAGCAATCTCCTGGAGCATTTCCCTCCTTTGCCGCCGTTAGGTCGGTCCACAGAGGGATAAAGGAGACGGCGGCACAGATAGTCGAGTTTGTCGCACTGAACGAGTTCCACGCCGTACACGCCTCCATGCACCCGTCAAAAGTTCCAGCAAATAGGGAAAACAGCAGGCTGTTTGGGGCGTCGCGGTTGCAGTACATGGTGTAGGATGAGCCATCGTAGACTAGACGCTGTAGTTAGCATGTGCGATTGGTTATCTGAGTTCCGAGCGCCTACACTTCGATTTGTACGTCTCGCCGGTTGTCGTCTCGTCGCTGTCAGAGCACCCGTTTGTAATATCGGAATAGCTTGTTGATGTCGCCGACGTACTGGAGCTGGTTGCGCTGCCGGTGGCAGAGTTGATGATGGTATCGGTGACGGTCAAGGTAGCGGTTTTCTGCGATGCATACGAGGAGCTGAGGGCCTCCAACTTCTGGTTCGCCTCGTTGTAGTTGTTCGTCGCAATGCCGGTACCGGCTGCCAGTCCGATGACGGCAACAGATAAGACGGCGATGATGATGGACAGAATTAGGACCACCAGCGAGCATCCGCACTGTAGCCGCTTCCGATCGATCCCTCGAGTGCTCTGCGCTGGCGGCACGTATTGTAGTGTACTATAAGCCGAGCCGCCGACGACCGAAGTATAGTTGGACGTAGGAGACGCATAGTCCTCCGTCTTCAGAGGCGCTTGCGAGCCGTGGATCGACGGCACCCGCACGGGGAGGTAGACCTCGGGCGCATCGGAAGGAGTTGCGAGCTCGGGCGAGTGGTCGTACTTGCGATGGTCAGCACAGATGAGCGTGTTGTTGCGAGTGAAAGACTCACCTTGGCGTCCATCATCTCCTCGAAACGTGTGAGCAGGTGCAGCAGCGAGCGAGAGCCGGGCGTGTGGGGACGCGGGCCGTCTTAAAGGACATCATCCAGCAGCCGTGATATCGAGCGAGGGCCAGCCCAGGTGGACGATGCTAGTGTCACGGGCGAGGCATGGATGACCCCAGGCGAGATTGCAAGGTTGGAGCCCGGGGGGGTTGTCTAGTACATGGTAATCGTGTAGATGGCATCAGAAGGACCCAATCGACTCTCGGTATGTGCACTACAAGGTCGAGTGCCGCTTTGGCCGTAGGATCCGGCTAGGTGTTTCATAGTCTCACGGCAATCGCCCCATCGTGGGTGGTCAGCGAGACCCCTGGTTCTCCTTTTTGAACAATGGCTGTGCTTACTTTTGAGTTGATGGCTGAAACCAGCTTATTGTTGTGCGTTTTAGTTCAGTATCGATGGTGAGAAGGCCTAGGTGATAATTCGCAAATGAGTTGCTTTTTCAGTCACTGTCTCAGCGAAACCTCTTCCCGCTCTTCACCCACTATTTACCTTCCCTAGACTCACTCAGTAGACCCAAACTGACCAGGCGTTCGGGATTTAATACACGAATGGTGCAGGCTGAGCTGAGCCTTACAGGGCCTAGGGCGGATCCGAAACAAGCATTAGAGGCATCTCAGGCATCGAGTGGAGTGGGTCGCCGTGATGAGACGCCGATGCTTGTGCTTGATTCATTGGTGGTGGTTGACTGGTTTCACTGTGGGAGTAATTTAAAGGGTGCTGTACAAATCACGGCAAAACCCCACTGGGTTGTCTCTGTCAGTTGTTTGTGGACGGCTAATGGAAAGTCTGAAATTCAGCTCAATATCAAGAGGGCTGTTACCTTGACGAGGATCCTAGTAAATCCACCCTAGAAGCATCCAGACTACGACTCCCGTCGGCCCGCTTCAGCGCGTCGAGACCCGCTAACAATCTGATCTCAGCACTATGTATTCTTCATTTCGACGCAAGTGCCAATCTCCCAAAGTCCCAAGTTGAAACAACAATAGAGGCTCGACTAGCCAAAGAAGAGCCTCGGTAGTATCCTGCATGGTTATTAGCGGCTTGATTTCGCCCTACTATTGAGACGCGATGACATGTTACACCGAGGGTTTGGTCGAACTTGTGTGGGAAGGATTTTGAATTGAAGCCAAGACATGACAAACTATCCATTCAGGAATATGCCACCATCACTGCCCTCTCGGATCATGCCAAACTTGCCGCCACCATCGGCTTCAGCGATCCCTCAATATAATCATTGTTCCTCCAGCTGGACCAGTCATGGTTATACAATCCCCACGTCTCGTCAAAGTCCTGCGTCCCCGACCTGATGTAGTAGCTGCCCACAATGACCCAGTACATCCACCCCGAACTACCCTCTGGCAGGAATTCCGCAAGGCACGACGTGTACACGCCCTTCCAGGTGCTGTCGGTCTGCAAGAAGCCCCACTCTGTCATGAACACGGGGAATGCGTTCTTGGTAGCGCTGTTCGAAGGGTCCATGGCCTGGAAGCCCTTGGTGGCCAGGTCCGACTTCAGCGATGAGCAGCTCGTCGCTGAGTTGGAGTAGTTGTGCAGCTCCAGAACCAGCTTGTTGCGGAATCCGGGGAAGTCGTCGTCGTCGAAGACAGCAGTAGAAGGTGTCAGGGCGGTGCCCTGGACCACGGGCTGCAGCGTCGTGTCGTAGTTGAGGCCGGATAGGAAGATCAGCGTGTCCGGGTTGGCTGCATTAATGGCGGCTGTGGCCTGCTTGATGTGGTAGTACCACGTCTCCCAGGTGTAGGACTCGGCGTTTCCGGAGCCGGTACCGGTTGCTTGGCGGAACTCGTTGCGCAGCGACATGGACATGAAGTTGGGCCAGGATTTGGCCTGTCTGTGTTAGTATCTCAAATCGAAGCCTTGGGAATACAGCGCACTTACGTGGTTCGCCATGTACACCAGCCCCCTGACCCAGTTGTTGACGTTGAAGTACTCGTCGCCAAACCAAGCGTTGCCGTCTGTCTGTGAACAGCACCACATACCCTTGGAAATGTGGTTGTCCAGGTGGACATAGATCTCTTGTCTCTCACACTCGGCTGCCACAGCGTCAAAGAGCTGACTTTATTAGCTGTCTGCGTGTTCAACATGGTATCATGAACTTGCCTCGGTCCTAGTGGTATCGGCGGTGAATTCAGGGTTGTTCGCCAAGACCTGCTTCAAAACCGCACTTCCGTTGGTCGATCCCAATGCTTCGGTAAAAGCCGTCCCGATGGGAACATCAACTCCGTCATTCGCGTATATTTGGTCAATCATCTCAATGGCAAACGTGAGCCGGATCGTGTTCATGCCGAGGCTCTTGATGTCGGAGACGATGTCGGCAATGGACTTGTACTGCAGGCCCTCTGGCACCATAGCCTCGCCGTGGCCTGGCCAGTTTGTGCCCGCGAACTTGACCGTGTTGTTGGACGCGTCGACCATACGGTTGCTGTAGCTGTTGAAAGGGCCGTTGGGCCAGGAGCTCTGTCTGGCGACATGGCCTGTTGGAGAGGCAGTGCTGTAGCCGATGCAGCAGGCTGCAAGGGACAGGTATGAGAGGAAGGAGACCATTTTGATGATTTTCAGTAACCTCGTGGTCGTCGAGTCATGCGCTGAGTAAAGACGTGCGAAAAATACTCCCTTCCTCCACCAGTCTTTATAGTTGATCAATTGCCATATAGGCCGGCGAATAGTGTCCCTCGTCACCAAAGCCGGCTCCGGCTTCCCCGAGAGGAGGGGCCAGAGAGGGTCACAACACAATTTGACAAAGCGCGGAATGATACCCTCCGGTAGACAATTAACTCTCACTAACCGAGGCCTGCTGTCTTTTGCTATTATCCAGGATCGCCAGACGAACATCATTGGCGCGCATGGCCCCGCGAGCTCTGTCGATCCACCCATGTTTTCTCCCCGCACTTTGTTTATACGCTTGCTCCACAAAGAACAGACGAACTTACGACGCATGACCGCTTTTATTCTGGATCAAGGCGTTGCGCCGAGTGCCGGTGCTAGTGCTGTTTGGATATATATCGTGTTCATCACTTACACGCGTGCCAAGAGGAGTCAGTTTTCGGGCCGTAATGGAAGATAGACTCGAAATTGACAGAGACATGGGGGCTTGGCCCGAGTCGGGCCGTCGCACTACTCAACGCCAAGACGTCAACGGACCTCGTAAAGCCAGGTTTTTGGTTAAAATAATGTTTCCCCAATGACGCCAATCTGTGGGGTTAGCGTTTACGATACATGTTCCCCATGTGCTAGGAAAAAGCCAATTCCCGCCCTCGGAGGCCGAGCAATTATCCAGATAGTTTTCCAACACGAGACCAATGAAGCTACCCAAACAGCCAGTTTTCCATCCTAGCCACCAATACCCAGCTATTCCGTACCGACAGAGAGACGAAGGAAATAAACAGCCGATTTCTCATCTTATGAAGCAAAAAAATATCGTGTCAACTCCGCTTCAGTATCACTTGATCCAAGAAGCCGAGACATAGCACCCAAGTCCAATCTCCTGAGACAGGCTTGGCTTCGCCACCCAGCGCCCCTTGCGATCAGTGTAATGGTCGTTTTGGTTAGGAACACGAGCGTGGTAACACCTCAGAACTTCTCTCGAGTCTTTTTGGATTTGCTGCATGATGTAGTTGGGTGAGGTGATCGAGCCTTTGTCGATAATAACCCTAGAGTTGACAACGCTGCCCACGTCGAGGCCCGCAGGCATTGTCTTGAGATCCTCGACGCTGTTGGCAATGACGGGGTTCTTCTGTGCTTCGGGGAAGCAGTTTGGATCAGGCCATGCGTAGATGTGCTTTAACGAGGTGAAGAACATGAGCAGGCTGCAAAGGTCCTCATTCCTATGCACAGGCGTCATGCTCCAGAGTGACACGATGGAAAAGTCGGACATGTCCATGTAGAAGCGCGTCGAGCCGCTACCTGGACGTTGCTCCTTATGCGACGGCGCCTTCTTGCCCGTGTAGCTGAAGGCGACGTGCCGGAACTCCGAGACCATCTCACGGAACTCGGCGAAGCGGGCAGCGTCGTTGGGGAAGTACCGATCGCCGCTCGGAAAGTATTGCAGCTGGGCCTGTCTCGGATCCGGGTTTCGACCGCCCTGTCGCCGGATCGGATCGCCGATGTCGCTGATCAAGAGTATGTCGAGAGCTGGGTTGCAGCGTACGAGGCAGTAGTCGTCCTGGTCGTGGACCCAGTGTCTGCGGTTGACGCGCAGGAACTTGGGATACCGCGCAAGGACGACTTCGCGGGCCTCGCGACAGACGAGGCTGATGGCTTGGAATCTAGCGCTCGCAGCCGGCTCCTCTGGGTGCTCAGTCCCGAGAGATGTGATGAAGTACCCGTCCCTCATGGACACACACAGCTTGGCTGATGTCTGGTTGGAGGAGCGATACTTGGGGCATTGGTCCTGCTGACCGCAGAATCCATCACCGTTGGAGACGCAGCTGTGCCATGTCTTGACGAATCGCGGCAACGCGGCGACATGGATGGTACGACCGGCCGTCTCGTTGGCCAGCGCGCACTGCCATATCCGCAGCCTCAGCTCGGTTGGCAAATTTTTAAACTGAGGAGCATGATGAAGTACTTGCGGGTTGGAACTCCATTGATAAGCCATCGTGTTCAGATCAGAGGGAGAGGATCAAGGGAGAGGATCAAGGAGAGGTAACGAGTTGTTTGCTACATCCAAGTTCTCTGCCCAACCCCGCAGACGCGAGCTGTTTATATTGGTTGGGGATGTTATCAGGTCACCTGACGGGTGTCTTTGTGGTTCTGATTTGTCGAAATGGACATACATATGCAATACACGTCTTTGTGTGACGGCCGTGATTTGTGTTGAGGCCGGTATTGCATATTAGGCATCCTGTGCGACGTGAGCGCGTGCATAATGTAACCATGACCAGTGACATGTGACATGAGAGGAGATGCTATGGCGCATCGAGCAACAGACGTGACAATGCTTTGGAATTGAGATTGCACGGGCATGAGGTTCATGTTCATCAAGTTTTGTGATCTAGGCGAGTTTCGTGAATGACCTGCTCTAGATCATGGTCGACCGTCTGAACAGAGTACCACTATGGCCGATATCAGGTACCAAGGCACTTTCAAATTGTTGGGACGGGTATTTGAACGGATAGGATTGTATTCAGGTGACACTTGTCCCACGCGGCTGTTTCACTCCCATTTACGCCTCTCCTACCGCTCACATCGACCCGGCGCCCTCAATCGCCGGCTGCCAACTCTGCCGCTTAGCCGTAAACACCTCCATAGCCGGCGCTGAAATCTCGTTGAACAGCGATGCCTTGAGGAAGCCCTTTCCTGGAAACCTTGGACTTTTTGTAAAGACAGGGCTACTCGTGCGTCAGGGTTAGCGCGTCAAAAGAGACGAGTTCCAGGCCTCAACGTTACCTTCCGCAGTCACCGCAAAACATCCGCTACATATTTGTTTTAGTATGGGATAATTCATGGCAGCTGATTGCAACGTACCTCGATGGTATTGCCGCTCTCGGTGTTCGAGTCGATGTACGTCTTCAGCGTGCCTCGAGCATCTTGGATGCTGATGTCGGCCTCATCAACAACATAGTTGACCGAGTAGCCTGTGTTTCAATTGTCAGCCCAACCCTGTAGCCTGAGCGACGAAACGTTGCCATGCTTACCGCCTCCAGCTTTTTTACAGTTGCGGCTACAGACAGTGAGCGAATTTAACTCCCGACGAGGTGGGTTGTTCCACATACCAGTAACACACCCGCGAGCTGGCTCTCTGCTCCTCCGTCAGCGCGACGCTGATGCTTCCGCAGTTGCAGTGGCCCGTCTCCGACATGTTTGCGATTCTTGTTCCAGTTAGGTACGAGAGAGTGGGAGTGAAAGGAGTTGGTGAAATAGTTGACGAGGAACACCATGACGTTCGGAATCGGGAGGGGTTCCGCGGAGCGGACCGACGTTCGGCAATTGGAATCAGTGACGATCGCCACTAGTGGCAGTAGCACCGATCGTGGCCCACGTATGACGATACATGGTGGAGATACGGGAGGTTGCCGTGTCAAGATACCAGTTGAAGGGAGCACAATAGGTATGGGGGAATTGCAAGGTTAGCATCCAGAAACTTGTCTTGATAGCGTAAAGTGTATTGTATTTAGAAAATCATGCAAAGATTATTCTGACTATCTCGCCTCACCAGCCTCAACACCCCTCCTGCTCCACTGGTGCGTCAGCTCCGCGTCCTTGGCCACCCTCTTGACCTCGTCGTACAGCCTCGCCGTCAGGTACTTGTAGATGTACACGTCAGCCCCGTTGTAGTTGATGCTGTGGTCACTGTCGGTAAACGCAAACATCTTCATCTTATCAGGCGTCACACCCCCGCCCACCAACAGGTCGATGAGGGCCGCCGCGTGCTGGTAGTGGACGTTATCGTCGCCGGTGCCGTGCAGCACGCTGAACCCTCCCGCGACATTCTTGAAGCCGTCGACATTGTGCACCGCCGTCTCCAAGTATCCGTCGCGGTTGCCCTCGAGCGTCTTCATGTACCGCTCCGTGTACATGGAGTCGTAGAAGCGCCAGTCCGACACAGGCGCCGTGATCAGGCCGAAGGTGAAGACGCCCGAGTCAGCCTCGAGCGTCTTGGCTGTCAAGTAGCCGCCGTACGACCACCCCCACATGCCAAACTTATCCGGGTTGATGAAGTCGAACTTGGCGATGAGCTGCTCGGCCGCCCAGATCTGGTCCAGCGGCTCCAGCTTGCCCAGCTGCGACGTGACGGTCGATCGGTACGCTCGCCCGCGGAAGCCAGTGCCGCGGTTGTCGATCGTGTACGTGATGAACTGAAGCTCTGGGTCGGAGCTGATGTACGCCCTCCAGCCGTATGTCTGGAAGCGCTTGCTGACCTGCTGCGAGTTGGGTCCGCCGTATGGCGTGAACAAGACGGGGTACTGCTTGGACGGGTCAAAGTTGGCCGGCAGCTGCTGCATGACGTTCATCTTGTAGCCGTCGGGATGCGTCAGCTCGAAGTACGTGATGTTGGGGAGCTTGTAGTTTGAGATGGTGCTGTAGAAAGCCTTGTTGTCGGTAAGAACTCGCAATGGCTTGGATGCCGAGCTGGTAGAGTACACCTCTTGGTACGGCACGTCTGGGCCCAGGTAGCTGAGGATGTAGTAGCCGCCGCCCGAGGAAAAGGACGCGGACCAGTATGCGGCGACAGAGTCGTTGACAAGAGACGTAATCTTCTTGGTCTTGTACGACACCTTGTAGATGTGGCGCTCGGTAGAGTGGCGCGTGGTGGCCTGGTAGTAGATGAGGCTCTTTTCCGTGTCAATGTACAAAATCGCTGACACTTCCCACTTGCCCTTGGTAAGCTGCGTAGCCTTGCCGCCATTGACCGGGTACAAGTAGATGTGGTTCCAGCCGCTCTCGTCTGAAAGGTCGACGTAGTATGCCGCCTTGCCGGAGCCCTTGATGGGACCGACGTATGAAATTGAAACGGTATTTTCCAGCCAGCCATCAGTGCCGTCGCGCTCGCGCACGACTTTGGATGTGCCTGCGGTGGGGTTGACGACGACGTGCGCGTCTTGATCCTGCACGCGGTTGAAGGCGCGGTAGATCAGGGCCGAGTGCTTGTCTGTTAGCCATGCAACTTCGCCGATGATGAGGTTATCTGGCTCGAAGACGTCGATGGGGATAGTTTCGTAGTCACCCGTCGCCACGGTGAGAAGGTTGAGCTGGACAGTGGGGTTTGTAGCGCCAACCTTAGGATACCGCAGGTCAAGCTCCTTGGGATACGTGGGCGCAAGGTCTTGATTGTCCATGTAGTACGGGATAGTAAAAGTATCGACGCCTGTCTCGTTGAAGCTGAGAAACGCGACATACTCAGCGTCGGGCGAAAACCACAGCGTCGACCGCGTGCCAAAGATTTCCTCCTCATAGACCCAATCCGGCACGCCGTGGAACAGGTCCGGGCCGCCGTCGTTGGTGATCTGGCTGACTTTGCCAGTGCCGTAGTCGAGGATGAAGAGGTTGTTGGCGCGCACAAAGGCCACAGCATCACCGGAAGGCGCAAACTCGGCGTATTGGATATCGCCGACCTGGTCGTCGACGAGAGGCGTTATCTCGCCTGAGTCGACATCGAGAATAAAGTAATCGGCAAAGTACGAGTAGCGATACTGCTTGGTGGCGTTGGAGGCGACGAGGATGCGCGTGGCATCGCTGCTGATCCAGTACTCCTCCAGATCCTCGGGCAGCTGGGCAGCCGTGACCCAGACGTCGGAGCTTCCATTGACGATGTTGCTCAGGACGAGGTCGCCGGCGGAATTAGAGCTGATGTAGACGCCGTCTTCGCCAGCCGATGACCAGGCGACGCTGACGCTAGAAGGTCGGATCTTTGCGCTCGGACTGGTCTCGTTGAAGATAAGGAGCCGCTCGCCGCCGCCCACGGGTTGGTATTCGCCGCGTGCGGGTGTGATGGCGAGGGCAGATGGGAGGAGGCCCAGGAGGGCGACCATGACCTCTGTAAGTGACGCCATGTTGTCTGCTCAGCTCAGCCGTAGCAACTGAAGAACACTGACAAGAAACTGTGACCCTTCTTCACCTGCCGCAGCAACGACCTCGACTCTTTTAAAGCACCTCCCTATGCCATCCCCTTGCACCTCGATCCATTGTCAATTGCCAACTGCAGATCACTGCCCGGTGGGATATAGGTGCCATCACCAAAGAGCCATTCCGACCTACTTCTTTGGGACCGCGATAAAAAGGTCCCCTCTCGAGTCCCGCAGCCAAGACAAGAACCGAGCGTCTTGGCGGGGGTGGGGATCATCGGAGGCCAGCTCAAGGCGGAAGGTGAGGGGATGGCCACAAGATATATCCTGAGAAAATCGGGAGATATCAAGGGCACTTTTACGGACGCGTCGGCCATTGTGAGAGGCTGGGATCATGATCGGCTTTTGACGCCATGCATGGAACTTTTGGCGTGTGACCCTGTGAATGTTATCGCCACTTTTATTCGTCGGCGGATGTCACGTCATTCATTTGTGAGTATGCTTAATTTAGGGTAATATCTTAGATTCGCAACTGTGGCACATCTTGAACCTCCTTCTTAATGTAGAGAAGGCTACCTCTGTATGCGATCACGCTGCTCATTATAAACAAATCTGCAGGTCCCATGAAAATTCCTATGCCGCGACCAGCCGCTTGATATTTATTTCGAGGCTTGGCGAAGAGGGGAACCTAGACGAGACCTCGCACAATGGTACAGCTCGACGTCTGCGTCCTCCCAAGTTATTGAAACACCAAACATTGTCTCATCAATTCGAGACTATCTGTTGACAATATACAAACAGGAAACGCTCAAACCTTGCACAGTTGGAAGCCTCTCATGAGAGGCTGACGTGGACATCAAGATGCCGAACACTCTCCGCCGTGGACTACCCTAGACCGCCGAGGACTCATTGCTCCGTCATCTCTATAATCAATGCCACCAGCTCGTCGATCACCAATTATCACACGATAATTTGTCCGGTCTGGTGGTCTAGCGGTATGATTCTCGCTTAGGGAAAACCCTACAGCATAGCTTGCGAGAGGTCCCGGGTTCAATCCCCGGCCAGACCCTTTCTTTTTGAGCCGGGATGATAATGGTGCGATCATTCTATTATTTACAGTTGAAATGGTAAGTAGATAATAAGTACATGAATTAATTGCTAGCAGCATTCTATCATTGATATCCGTTACGTCTTACAGATCAAGGGAGCTGCCACTTGAGAAAGACATCACACGACCGGTTCAAACCTCAACCCACCATTATAGGGATACAACCTTCAGGTGTGACTGCGCAAGGTCGGTAAAGAAGCTCGCACCCTCGACCTTCGTCGGTGCTCCGGCCAGCGTCACGTTGCAGTTATCCAGCCAGTCGCCCTCCTTGGTGTACTTGTCACTCACGTACTTGACGTACTTGCTCAACAGGCACGACTTGCCCGGGCCGTCCTTGCACGACAGCACTGGGTACACCTGGTCGTTGAGGCGGATCCTCACATAAGTCGAGTTCTTGGATCCGGAGACGGCACAGTTGAGGCGCTCAAAGGCAATGGTGCCGCGCATCGTCACGTACCGCGAGCCCACCCACAGCCGATCGTCGTCCTTCTTCTTGGGGTCCAGCGCCTTTTGCTTGTCGAAGACGCCGCTGGCCGTGACGAGCTCGGTCAGCTGGCCGTCGTTGAGAAACGACATGAGCAGGCGCGGCACGTTGAACGAGGACACGCCGTCGGCAGCGGTGCCCTCGACACCAGGTCCATCGACAAGCAGGTTGATCAGCGCCTGCAAGAACGGCGTCATCATTTTGGCCGGGAGCCCGCTGCCGGGGCCGATGCCGTAGTAGTAGCGCAGGTCGTTGGAGTACTCGTACTGCTTGAGCTCAGCGTCGGTAAAGATGTCGCAGAAGGGCGACAGCCGCCCCGTGATCTGGCTCTCGAAGCCGCACAGGTACGGGAACAGGTTGACGTCGCTGAGCGTCAGCGTCAAGTTGCCCTTGATGAGGGCCTGCAGCCGCTTCTGCACCTTGGGCTGCCACACGGCGTTCCACACGGCCTGCTGCGTGCTGCCGCTGTTATCGACGAAGAGCGGGCACATGTCCGAGGGCGCGAGCGAGTTGCCAATGGCAGACACCAGGTTCTTGGACGTCACGGACACGATCTTGCCAAGCAGCGTCGAATTGGTGCCGATGAAGCCGCGGACAAAGTTCTCAGCCGTCTGCAGCACGCGCGTGTAGTTGTTGGCGTAGACGTAAAACTCGTCGCCTTCCTGGTACAATTGAGGGTATCTACACGTTCAATCAGAAAAAGGTATTGGCAATTTTTGAAATTTTGACTCGACTTACCTGGTTCGCAGTTGATATCCCAAGTCCATGGCCTCCTTGTAGCCCGTGGGACTCTGCTGGGCGATCTGGATATCGGGTCTGGTCAAGACCGGGTGCCAGTTCGGCAGAAACGACAAGACGCCGCGAGCCGTGTACTTGTTGACAGCAAACTTGAAACTGCCGTTCAGCGCGCGTACTTTTCACATGAATTTCAAAAGCGTCTCACCCTTGACTCCATCTCCTTCCACTCGTTGTACGCGCCATTGTCGGGATACCGTGAGCCGTGGCGCAAGACGTAGGCGGCCTGGTCGACGGTGCACTGCTCCGGGACGTCGGGCGAGATGTTGTTGACATTGGGGCCGGGGAACCATGGGCTGTTGGCGCCGAGCCACTCCAGCGGGGCCTTGGAGTTTGCCCCGGGCCAGCTGACGATGTCGCGGAGCGGCGCGAGGAATTGCTGGCTCGCGGCGGCTGAGCCTGAGAGGAGAGAAGCTGCGGCGAGGGTGGAGAGGAGAACCATGATGGGCAAGATCAGTAACTCGTGGTGGTGGTGAGTTGTGAGCGTACACAATTGCAGATCTGCTGTCAAAGAATAGACCTGCGGTGGGTATTTAAGAGTCCACCGCTATGTTTTGCCGCGGTTGATTGATAGGTGTGATAATATACCTCCACCTAGCATCCGATCGCCATGCGTGCGTATGCCAAAATGGCTAGCAAAACTCGTTCCCCACGGCTAGCGAGACTCGTGCTTTACAGGCCTTCACGCAAGAGGCATCTTGGCCCGAGAGCCATCATCCTCCAAGACTCCGGCCATTCTGCGCACCGGCCGGGTCGTCGATCAGTGCGAGCCCACGTGGGGAAGTTTGGTCTGGAGAAAGCAAACGATGTAACCGGGGAACCCATACCAAAGCGGACCGAAGACCGAAGACCGGTCGCAAATTTCCGGGTTTTTAAATGAGATTCCAGGCGACACCGGCAAAGCGAGGGGTCGACGAACCGGGAATCTCGGCCAATCCCCCGGTTTAAACTGTTTTTGAATACCGACTTTCGTCTAAGATACCTTGTCTATCTATGCAGCCTGTAGCAACCATTCGTTTTCGCCCACGTGGGAAGAACCCAGTTACCTTCACTCCTGTCCCACCGTCCTGGTATATGGGATGGTGTGCAGAAGCATTGCTTATTGAATAGTCGTCGTCAGCGTAGTTGTCGGGCCACGTGAGAATTGTTTTTCTGCAAAGTTTTGCTGGCGAGGACCGACAGGGTAGAAGGTGGACTTGCGCTATGACCTTCGTGCGGGGTAAGTTGTAACATGACTTCAGCCCAAGGAGACAGATATTTCAGTTCATACATAAATCATCATGCTTTTACTGTTCAGCACATTCACTGCTGCTTGATAAGGAGGTAAGTAAGTATTATTAGGCTACTAATTAAAGGAGGTTTCGAATTTATTTACATAATTAATGGCAGGGAATCCTTCTTATTCATAAGTATGCTAGTAGTCTTCCCAATATGACATAGGGTAGCCAATCTTAATTCTAAGTCCTATTTACCTTGCTTAACTTTCCACTCCTTCATGATCCCCCACGTGCGTCTGTTAAATTTGAGATGCTAGTCGCGGTGGAGACCTAGGTCATGGTCTATTGTCTGCGGAGGGTTAGGGTAGTTGGGAGGCTCCTGCCAAGGTGGAGATGAAGGTTCGGATCCATGAGAAGACTGAGAGGCGGCGCTTTGGAAGTTCCTGTGAAGTTTCCATTCAAGTCGACGTTGACCCCATTTCCCGCTCCGTCGCAACCCCACTATCAGTATAAGGAGAGGGCTGAGCAGTATGACAACGACTCCAACGACTAAGATGACGACGAGTCCCACGACGTTGAAAGTAAGGTAACCGGTGCTGGAGCTTAACTGCCGGCCCTTTTGTCTGTTGCACGTGTTCGCATAAATCCGGGCGAGAGAAGAGGATGTGTCTCGTTGATATCCCCCGGAATCCGCATGTGCCAGCCCGGTAGAGTATTCCACCATGGCATATTGTAACCGGGCAAGGGCAATGCTAAACCAACCGCCAACTTCGAGGGTCCATTGATTGTCGGGTAGCGGGATGTTGATGTTGTTAAAGACCGTCCTTTGTGCCTTAAGACCGACCGCCCCGCGACCAGCAATCGAGTTCAACATCTCCCCTCCTAGGATTTCTACATGTATCACGAATGCTGTGTCGTGCTGAACCTGGTTGAGTTCCAGCTTCGTAACTTCCGAATATAGATTCTCCAGGCTGCTCAATGCTGAGCAATTCGGTCTCTCGCCGGCGAAACCTGGCTTGCATATTTGATGCTGGTCAATACAACCCATGACAGAAACTAGCTTGTCGTTGTAATAGAGAGTATATGTGTCGTTACTAAGGGGTAGGTCATAGGTGGTGGGGTTTGTGTGTGCTGCGAAGAACAAGTCTTCGACGGGAGCCGTGTAAGCAAGCAGGTTCTGCACCAGGAAAAAGAGGGTGACTTCAGCATCAGATCTTGCAATCTCATGGATGGGCATGAATCCGGCAGGAGCGGATACGCCGCTAATTGGGAGGTTAGAGTTAGCTGCCTAGGTCTAGACGCGGGAAGATGGTAGTGGCTGCACCTCAATATATAGCCAGCTGGTCCTCTTTGCGCATACGTTGATAGTTGATAAGTGTAATTCAACATGCCGAAAGTGTCACCGTAGTAATAAAGCGCGAATTCCTCTCCCGGATAGCGGCCGGGTATGAGCTCTGCGTAAGGTTCCTTGGTGATAACTGGTGCGCATGTCGATTTGCGTCGGTATAGGACTCGGTTTTCCTTGGCAGCGTTTATTCCCAAGGTATCGTGGGAGTCGATCATGCCACTGTCCATTTCGAAAGCGGCATCATCGCCTCCAAGACACATCCCAGACGAAAAGGGACACGTGGCGTTAGATTTCCCAGTCCAGCTGATTTCTTGCTGAACGAATTGTTGACAGAGCGGATTGAAGGAGCTGGAGGTATTGTAACATGTCTGAACGTATTCATCAGCAATTCTTGACGAATTGAGCAACCTTGCTTGAAACCCCGCCGCCGGCGTAAAAGAAACCCCATCCGATGGGTCCGAATAGAATCCGCAGTCGGGACTGACGTATATGAGCGGACCATTTGAGACGGCAACCCAAGCTGAGAGCACGCCAGCCGCAGTCCAAGCAACGAAATTGAAGAGCGCAAGAACCGCCAACACGGCGACAAAACAAACCGTGCTCACGTCCCGACGACCTGTCTGCCGAATCGTTGTCAACATGAGCTTCGGGGCGTCCCAGGCTACCCCTGGCATGGCAGAGTGTACAACGAGAAGCTGCAGATTTTCGTCGTCTGCACCCCGTCGCTCTGCGCCAGCGCGTAATTGATGGAGCACAAACCGAACTGCACACCACATCCGATCTCCGCAGATTGTGACAAAGATTGCGATGAATGCGATTAGGAGTGCTGCGTTGAAGGCGTCTAGTGTCAGCCTCGCGCCGGAGAGCCCGTCGTGGTCATGGTCCATCCAAAATCCTTGGTAAACGCTCGCTGCGGATGACATGGTGCAAGAGATGGGGGTTTGAGCGTTTGCGACTTCCTTGATTGGGCTTCAAAGTCGTCCGAGTATTGATTCAGGGGCTTGCAGAAGTTATATGTGAACTCACACGACCTGATTTAATAAGCAATGTGAGACAGCCTTAAGCGAATGGTCCCTTTTACACAAGGGTTCAGCTTCATACTAAAAAACTGGTCTATACTCCCCTTTGAGCTACATGGCGTCGATAGTCCGTACACTACTAGGGTACCGCCAATGAAATGGTAAAGAGCTAGACTCAACCTTATCGCCCGCGGAGAGTTCCGTAGAGCTGAGCCTCGGGGCAAAAGCCAAATCAATAGTTCTCGCCAGAGGCGCACCACGCGCTTCGTTTCTGACAGCCGACTACACTCGAAGCGGAATCGTCCTTGCCCATGTCGCATTCGGTTCGGTCAATGAGCTAACAGGGCTGAGTGGCGGCTCAGCTAACCTAATGATCTCCTCACCTGAAGCCTCGAACTGAGAGCTTAATGTGAAAACAGGTGGTGGCTTTTAGGAGTTTGGGTGGATAATGGTGGTGCATGATTGTCATGTAATAATCGGAGTCTTCACGACTCATGGACTTAAAAAATAACTGTTCCCCTCCATCTTCAATTCCTTTTTTATCAATATTAAAACAGGTCTTCAAGTAGCCCCAGATCTCTAATAATGATGTTTAGAATCATCCCTGCTCAACAGACTGGGGTCGCCTTGCTTTTACTAGACTCACTTCACTTCTTCTTTTTTAGATCCTTCGAACTCTTTAACCATTCCTTCTTCTTGCCCTCGTCTTTCCTCCAGCCCATAGGTCCCTTTATCATACGGAATGGCCAGCAGCTGGAACTTGCCTGTCTGATATTTGAGATCCATCTTATCCATCATATGCCGGAAATCACAGACGGCGCTGGCAGCTGACAGGGATCGTCCTATTAGCCCAGCTTATCATAATGACCTGCCATTCCAGCATGAACCTGAAGAAGATGAGCTGATGGTACCAGGCCGGCAGCATGCGCCCATTCTCTGGCACGTTGATGTCGATTGAAGTCGGGATGCGCTTGCATAATAACACTTCGCTGAGTAACCCTGGCGTATATCTGCTGAGTGTTCCCAAACCGTTTCAGTCAATCTCCCTTGATCCTCCAAGAATCTATTCGCTCTTCTTAGGCATGACTTCGCAGTCCTAACAAATTGGCGCTGTTCTGTTCAGAGGTATCATTTGACATACGCCGCCGTGTTATGACTCACGCGGTAAGTAGCTACAACGGGGCGGGGTAAGTGATGCAACGCAGGCCGTCGTATTATTATGACTCACGCGGCAAAGTAGTTGCAACGGGCGGGGTGAGACGTAAACACGCTGCATTGGGAAAAACATGCGCAGAGAGGGAGAATTTTGTTAAATTCCCAACGAATATTTAATCATGCTCTTATAATCCAATATCTCGATGCATTCTCGTTTGAAGCAAAACGGCCTGTGATCTGATCACTTTAATATTGGCTATTCACCTTTCCTCCTATTTTCCCCCGTAACTTTTGCATCTATTGCGTCTTGTCTACCGAAACCAGCCAGTTTTTTCACCATGGATAAGCCAAACTACGCTCGATATCTCGAATCTGTTTATCAAGGTACCCACTGGGAAGTGGCACGGGTTCCGCATGGCTCCATTAACGCTACTCTGCGCGCAGCCAAAGCGGCTGGGCAAGCCGGACCACAATCCCTCATCTTGAAGCACGCGTCGCCATTCTTCGAGGACGAGGGCCAGCTGCAGCCGTTTTCTTTAAACCGTCAAGTGAGAATGCCACTACATGAAGAAGTCACACGCTCGCCACTTTGCTTGTGCTAATACACGTTGCTCCTCCTTCAGCAAGTAGAAGCTACCATGATGAGCCTCTGGGACGAGGACGGGCTATTCGCAGAAGCTGCTGCAAGCCCAGATATGTGGCGCTTACCAAGGTTTATACGCCACGACCAGGGAGCTGAATCGGACTTGTTGATCACTGATAAGAGTGACAAGGCCTCTATCCTTCTCCTGGAGGATCTGGGTGAGGTTGTCAATCTTAATAAGCGTGTTGAGGTCTGGGCCCAGTCAAGCACGTCACCAAACGCGAAGAGTTCGGTGTCACGAATTGGTAATATCTTGGGGCGCTCCCTTGCAACGATGCACAGCCGAGAAACTGCTCTTGCGATTGAATCCCGGCCCGAAATTACAGAGGTCCTCTCTCAGTCCTTGACAGACGACGTCGTCTGGTATCTCGCAATGGAAAATTTACCAAAATACTTGGCAAATGTTCCCAAATCAGACATTTACTATCGACGGCTCGTCGAGGATATCAAGAATCCGCAACATGAGTACCCGGCCTGTCTCGTGCATGGAGACTTCAACTTTGGCAATATAATGCTGCCACTGTCTCCCGACCTTGACCATGACCTGCGACCATTTATTATCGATTGGGAATTTGCTACGAGAAACGGCAGGGGTGTCAATGGAGACGTATCGGAATTCCTTTCTATTTTACATTGTCGACTTATCAGTGCACGGCGACAGCAGCAATCGACACTAGGCGACTTGCTCAGACAGCTTTGCAACAGCTTTTGCTCAGGGTATCGTCAAAAAGCGGCGCTCGAATGCAAGATGGAGCGAGGAGATCTAAACTCGCAGCTCTACCGTTCAACCTTGCTGCTGAATGGACGAGACATGATCAACTACGCACAAGACGCCTGCACTGAAGATGAAACTTTCGATGAGATGATTAAGATTGGGTTGTGGTATCTTGAGCGGGCTTGCGATAACATGGATGATTTCTTACAGGAATCAAACTGCACAGAGCTTGTCGAGGAGGACGAGGGCCTAATTCGCTCTCTCTTTATCTTTAACTAGAAATTCTTCTAACTCTTATCTCACGATGTTGGTGAGTTTCTGGGGGCATTCTGGGCCGACATATGTGAACCATCTTTGGCTTATCTTGACTACAGTAGCTCTTATGCCTATAGCCAATTCTCGCCATCTCCTGATGACTGGATGATGCAAATGGCATCGACCCATAAGTATTGGTAGTCCATCATCCTTGTTAGAGTGATAGCATCTCGAATAGTTCTTGGAAGGACGGCTGTAGTGAAACCATCTCGGCGATTCTGGAAATTGTGTACTGTTGTTTTGGCGATGTCGTTCCCTTTGCCCCAACAATAACCCAAAATCAGATAGGGATACATCGTACTTCCGAGGCGATTGCCCGTTTCCACAAGCTTCACTTTGTCACTTTGAGGCTTGCCAACGTCAACGAGCCGAGTCGGGATCAAACCTCCCACATTTGTCTGCCTGCAATGCTGGTGATCCCCTTGCCTAAAGTAACATTCGCTTATCCAAGGACGGATCTGTGCCTGAACAGGGTCATTTAGATCATGAAAAAAGCCGTCGGGAGTGAACCCTGTAAATAGGATTTTATTAGCACACTCTTCCGGTTATGGTAGTTGACAAATGAAGTACAGCATACGTCTGATGCGAAAAGTTTTTTCTACATCTAAATCACTTGCGTAGCTAGACAATCTGAAAGGTACATCAATGCTCTCGACGTCAAGTGTGTTTTTCAGAAATATGTTAATGTGTTGAAACTTGTCATTCCGATAGCTTATACTAAACTCCAGCAAGGTTTCGGTAGGTGGTTCTAGGCCTTGGAAGCAGTTAATTATGTATGCCCAGAACAACTGGCAAAGGCGGCAACCCAAGTCAGCTGATTGGCGGAGATGGGCAAGGGTTTTGTAATGAGAAAACTCATCGCGGTCCAGGCCCAAGTGGTATCCAAAGAAATGTTGTTTTGGCCAAGGCATATCCTTGCAGTGATTGCAAAGCCGTGACGAAAAATTTGACATAGAGGAAGTAGTCATTTGGAGGCACGCGGCGGTGCGGTTGAGTGAGGACATTCGGGATAAATGGTTATCTGACACCTCCAAATTTCAGGACAACGGGGGAGTGGATTAATCGAACGCTACGATATATACCGCGGGCGAGAACTTGAATAACCCATCCATCAGGCCTGCCATGGATGCCTGACCATTAGGCTCCTTCACTGCCCAATTCAAAATGGTTGGAGAATCTGAAGGAGTACTAATTTGATTAGGAAAGCGTCACGCTCAACCGCCGATGGCTGTCGTTGTCGTCGACTTTTACAGTAAACTACGACATGACATAGACCGTGTAGACTAGAAGGATACACTGTCGCAATATATTTTGTTAACTACTTCTATAGTTAATATCGTTAATAAGATAGCCCTAATTTTAGAGGCTAGCAAGGATATAATGACGTTCACGTACTTACTTAAAGGAAAGTGAGGGCGAGCCGGGCCTAAATTCAGGGACATTGTCCCAGATCTGGGCCCACTAGGCACCTTAGCCCAAAGCTCGGCCAGCCTCAACCCAAGCTTAGCCGAACTCAGCCCAAACTTAGCAGGCCTTAGCCCAAGCTTAGCGACGGCTCAGCTTAGAGCAGCAGGAGCTCAGCTCTAGAAACGGAAACGGATTTTGATGTGCTTGAGTTTTCGTCTCCAGGTATAGTGATATTTCCCACCACACTTAACTCTTCCTTGTATCATCGAGCATGTCAGGTCCGCTTCTGCCCCCCGAGAAGGTTGGAGGCAACGTTTCGCGTCTGTTGCGATCGGGGCTCGCCGCTGGAAGCTGCATGATAGCACGCTTCGGCCGCTCCGTCTCGGCAGATGGCTTCATCATCCCATGGCTGTTGTTGGCCTCCAACTGATCCTTGACCCTCTCGTACATGTCCTCGACGATGTGGATCTCTTCCCGCACGTCGAGCGAGCAGTCTACCAGACAAAACTCTCGCTCTCGCTGCTCAATGTGCTCGCGAAGTTTCTTCCATTCATCCTCGTTGTATTTAAGGCGGTTCGGGAGGCCTGAGCCCTTGAGGTAGGCGAGAATACCCGCCATGATGGTGTTGATGGCTCCGAATGCGGTGACGGCGCGGTTTGATCCGTTGGAGGCGCCAAGTGCCGTCAGAATAGCGCCAAAGATGACTTGAACGGCGAGACATGTGTTGATCAGAAGGTGGAAAACTTTGTAGCTGGATGCAGCCTTCTTCTCGGCGGTGATGACACGCGTGTAGATGCCAATGTTTGGTGCGGTGCGGACCGAGTGGCCCTCAGCAGTCAATGCCGGGACCGTATCGATGCCAGCCAGCGACCGAAAGATGAGCAACTTGTCGTGAGAGGGGACAAGAGTCGACACATCGGTCGTGGTCAACGTTCTGCGAAGCCCAGGTTCGGGGCCGTTACTGGTGGTCAAGCTCGGAGGGTAACCCTGTTCTTCTCGATCTTGCGGCGCCCGACTCCATTTGAAAATGCCACGAGAGCCTTTCTCAGACAAGGAGAACATCGTGGCTACGGCTACTGGAAGTAGAGGAGAAGAATGCCGTGCATGGAAAAATCTCAGAGGCGAGTGTAAAGACCTAGCGGGGGATTTATGCATCAACTCGGCCATCACCGCTCATCTCACTAGAGACAGCGGCTTTTCCCGTTTCTGAGAATGGCCTATCCGTGCTCCGCTAGCATGGAGCAGGGAATCGGCTTTTCTCTAGAGGGCAAAAGATCGACCAAATGTCTTTCCAAAGTGAGACACGTCATGCCCTAAGCAACGCTGGCTGCAGCAAGCAAAGGCTTGATTGGCGGCTAAAGCGCAGCTGATGACTGGGGGGGAACGGCAGAGAATGAAAAGGCTTGTTTTCTAACCTCTTTTCAGATTAACTTCTCTGGTCTAATTTCTGCAAGGCGGCTCATCCCTTGAAAACGGGCCGCAGTGGGTGCCAATCAGAAGGCAGCGGCGACAGCGAGCCCAAGGACAGACGTCACTGTTGGTGAAATTATGTATGTGACTGGCTGCAACCAAGCCCGAGCCGCGGGACACGGAATTCTCCTGACGAGCAGAGCGTTTTATTGGCTTGCTTTTCAAGACACTCGCGCCCAGTTCATACTATCCTGACACAGATCGGCGTGTTTTGCCTAATTGAGTATCTTGTGAAGAGTCGCGCAAAGCTTAGATAGAGTGCTAAGGTTCGGGCCTCAATTTGCACAGTCCCTGCCCCACGTCATAGTAGTCTATGCGTGATGCAAGCAATCATGACAATGAAGCTAGCGGCGAGATGGTCTGGCTGTGTGGCGTAGAGTGGTGTATCACACTACTTTCAGTCGCCTGTCATACTCATGTCCGAACAACCCTCAAGGCCATGGTCCTCTAGCATTTTTCAACTAACGAACTTCAATGGAATAGTCATCTATTTTTGAGCAAACCTTCGACTCGACCTACATAATTTCTCCAATGTTTGGAGGGGGCAGTGAGGATTCTGGTCGAAGTATAAAAAGAATCACCGTCAGGGGAAACCGTGGAGTCCTCCCTAAACACGCTAACTAGAGGAGAATGACTTCTAATGTAACTTGACTAATGGCTCCTGACTTGACGGTGCATGATCATGTGGAAAGGTCGCGAAGTTGTGAATTGCCACAAGGCTGGATGGAGGAAATACTTGAGTTTTCAGACACCCGATTCATTATTTAATCCGATAACAGCAGACTACAGGGCCCCTGATACTAGATTGTGAACGGTAGCGTTGCTTATCATGAATGGATATGATTAAAGGTCGCTTGTAGCATCTACCACTACCCAACAACGATCAGACAATAGGTTTGAATACAGGTAGCTTCCATCACCACACTAGCTCTATGGCCAGTTCTTCATCTTCTCCATAACGCCTCGGAAACCAACCACCTCGTTAACGTCAAGGTCAAGCTCCTGGACACCCAAGTGGCCCTCTCTCTCCTCCCAAGGATCGCACATCTCGCCATACTTGAACTGGAGGCCGAGCTCGTATCCGGCAGGCCCCCACATGGCGGCGTACTGCTCGATTGTGCACGGAATGTAGACGCCCTTCTTACCCGTTACTTCGGACCACGTGTCCATCATCTGCTGGCACGTCCACTTCTCCAAGGCCACGTTGGAGTACTTGCCAAAGGTGCTGGCGCCTTTGGCGAGGACTTGTCGGACCCAGATTCCAGGGTTGACCGTCATGTCACCAGAGTTAAGCACGATGGCATCAGGCCTACTGGGCATGATTTGGATAAAGGTTCCAGAGTTGGGAGGCTGTTCATCAATTAGCTGATTTTTTTATCCAAGGATTCGTGTAGGGAAAAGCTTACATGCTCAATAGGCTTAATAAAAGGAAAGGTAAACATGTTTTGTGGATAGTATCCAAAGTATAGATAAGTTGTCTTTGCCGCCAGCTCGGGCAACTCGGACTTGATGCGAGCGTCGACATTGGCCTTGTAGTCCATGTGAGGCGTTACGTGCTCGCCGTTAAAGTCTCGCTTTGCACTAGGCGTCGTGGACCAGATGTAATGCTCGACGCTGGGTGTACGGGCGGCAGCACGAGCAATCGTCATGCCCTGTTTCTCCTCAAGCTCACCAGACTCGTCCTGCGACTTGCCGGTGAAGAGGTGCTCCCACCAGTTTGTCACGGCGTAGACTGCATGGACATCCTGAATGACGGCATGTTAGGCCTCAATTCGCAGCACTTGAGGAATAGACGGGTACGAACCTTGAATGCGGCGACGAGACTCTCCTCATCATCGAAGCTGGCCTGAACAACCTCGATACCTTCAGCCGCCAGCTTCTTGGCAGCCTCGCTACCAGGGTTTCTCGTAACGGCTCTGACACTCCATCCAGGCGTGGCCTTCATAATATTCACAACGCCGCCTCCCTGGGAGCCGGTGGCACCTGTCACAGCGATGATCTTGGTCATTTTGAGAGACGAGGTTTGATTATTTTCGAGATATGATGAGTGATGCATAATTCGAGATGTTGTCCAGTGGGTATTGCGTAGTAGATATCTGCAGGATGCGGCGTCGAAAGACCCCCCTTAGTTGAATTGGCAATGATCAGCCCGCGATGGTGGGAAACCAGCCAAAGGGTGAACGACGATTGACTGATTGTGCACTCGGAGGTCACGTCGAAATGAGCCAAGTTCGCCTTCTGCCATCCTGGCTTCCATGCAAGCCCTGTCGAAGAGAGGGGACAACGGAGATGTGGATACAGTCAGGGATACAAATCCTTGGGAGAGCAGAGTGAGGATGTTGACGCTCACTGCCTCCCTCACGTAGCATGCATTAGCTGAGCAACTTAGCTCTATACAAGGCACATCCTTTCTTCAACGGCATCATGCATTAGACTAGCTGAGTAAACTAACTCTTCAGGCAGGGCACACCCTTTCCTTCAACGGCTTCAAGAATCGGCCTTCAGGCGCCTTAGGTCGCCCCAACCAGGACAAGCAATTCTCCGGTGCGTGGGATGTCATGGCACCTCGCTAAGCCCTTTGATTGCATTGACCACTGCGGAGAATATCCACATAAGGTTAAGTTCCGAAGACAGGTTGCCAACGTCCGGTGGCCAAGTGGAACTAGCGGGGCAAAAGCAAAGAAATCGTTGCGGATTGTCGAGTCGGAATGGCGACAATGGATGAGATGGCGCAAGAGTGACTGGGCACAGGCATCGTCTCCATCCTAGAGGAGTCAATCGGAGAGAGTGGGTTCCCTTAGGTCAAGTACACTTTATGTTCTTTGTCCCAGCCTTGGGAATGTTGCAATTGGGTTCTTACGTGTGAACGAACCCCGGAGATGCAATCAACAGACAGACCGCAATCATGGGAAGCCAAGACAGTCACCCCACTCCCCAACTCTTCGTGACGCTTGGCTGGGTTAAGGGGGCGCGTTTTACGGCTCAGTGGATCAACAGACGCAGGGGGCAACAAGTTTTTGGTATGGTACGATCCCCATGGGAAAAACTGCCTCTCAATGCCACATCAAAAGAAAACATCAGCTCATGTGATCCATAATATCTCAGGGGGCATTGAAGAGACAAGGGGCCTCCCAGGGCGGCTGAGGTAGCGCCGACCCGCCTGGCTGGGAATAGTAACGTTGTTGAGTTATCGTGCCATTATTTCCGCCCTGGGCGTTGAGCGAACCACACTGCACGGTTCAGCTTGCGTCACCGTTCGCATTGAAAATTCTACGAGTTTCAGTCTATCACACTTGGTACCGTAGCTGTGGTTAGATAAGAACGTGCTCAGGAACAACAACATGGTAGGATGCACTGGCTATGATTGGTTCAACATGGCAACGATGGGGAAAACAAGACCATCCTACTTCTCTCTCTACTAGTACAAGAGCTTGGTATGGCGTCAAGCAGTCATTGGGCTCCATAGCAACATCGATCCTTGACTCAATTTGCAGCCTCAATCCTTCCTCTTCCCCACGCCTCTCCGCTTCCAGGGAGCTGGGTCTATGATGCAAAGCACAATACTACGATGCCTGTCCAGGTGGCCCCTTGAGCGCATTTTCCAGGTTGCTCTTTTGCCCGTGGATGTAGGCGAACCAGGGCTCGTACGCCAATGTGTTTCGATACGAAGCACCGCCGCCCTTGTACTCGGGTACCTCATAGAAGAAGTGCCTGTCATGGGCCACCTCGACCAGCTCGCCGGTCCTCTCCCCGGATTCGTCACCCAGGTACAGATCGTACGCCGCCATGAGGACCGGCTTGACGACCAGGCTGTGATGGCAGGTTAGCATGAAGCTTCAAAGGAAATGACCGGTGAAACACATACTGCTCCGGCAGGAAAGCTATCGCAAAGTCAGGCATAGCCGGAGTCTCAACGGCTCCTGGCATGACCACATTGATCGTCACGTTCTCCTGGATCAGCATCGGGGCGACGGCTCGGGCATACTGGTGGACGGCTGCCTTGGAACCGCAATACTCAGGGAATGTCGGGCACGGATGCACTCCAATCATGCTCCCCGTGATGACGATCTTGCCTCCCGGGGTGGCGTTGTGCCTCATGAAGTGGCCGGCGAGAGTGATGCCGTAGATGGCACCCTTGTAGTTGATATCAGTAGCCTTGGTGTTGGGCTCTGGGGGCAAATCAGTGACGGCGGCATCTTTTCGGGTCAGGTTGTGCTTGGAGTCGTGATCGACGCAGCCGGCATTGGCCACCAGCACGTCCAGCCGGCCCCATTTGTCCCAGGTCGCCTGAAACAGGTCCTTCTGAGAGGCGTACGAGGAGACGTCGCACTTGACGAAGATAGCCGTCTCTCCTGTGGGGTCGAGTAAGGCTGCTTCAACTTTAATGAGTTCCTCTCGACGAGCAGTAAGGACGACCTTGTAGCCACGGCCATGGAGATGTTTGGCGAGATCGAGCCCAATGCCGCTCTGTCAAGTGGAAATAGCATGGATTAGCTTCTGGTCATAGGGTGTGTGAAATAATGAGCACAACGTACCGACGACCCAGTGATAATTGCCACCTTTTGCACTGCCAAAGAACCCATGTTTGCTTATTTTTTGAATGAAAGTTGTCAGAATATGACAAGATGAGTTGCACCAATTAATGTCTTGGCCACTTCACGGCACCACTGTCTTCTTTTCTATCCTGTTGCCCTGCCCCACGAGGAGCACGAAATACCTACCCAGTTTAGTCTCCCAAGCCACAATAAACCCGGTCCTCGGGAGACCGCGTAACAGGTTCCGGCCATCTGGACAGTGGGAAGCAGTGAGGTTGCGGTAATGGCGGCCCAGAGCTACCCCATCGAGAAGCTGTTGGACTGTTGGTAAAAGACCTGCTGCCGTATCCTGGGCGAGAGCAAGGGAGCCCAGTTTGGTCGCCACTGTTGCGGTGGAGCGCATCCCTAGCTTCTAATGCTGCAGGGCAGGGCGTACGACGATCAATGTCCCGTTTTGATATGGAGTACGTATGCATACGAATAGAGGCGCTGCAGTTTACGGGTCGAAGGAATGGTTTTCCCACTCATCACTTATCATATTGACGATAACGGCTAACATTCTGCCTACAGTAAATGATATGCAAGTTTCTACATGGTCTGCCCTTGCAGATGAAAACCAGACCCACCCACAACTGAAAGGATGCACCGTTCAACAGCCCTACGGTACTGATCAGTCCTCTATGCTCCGTCTCACTTTGCTTCTGTAGGACGGTTTAGTCCGGATATGTCCAAATTCCGTTACTGTTGCCCCGGCCCATGAACCCGGTAACCTGGTTTCGGAACTCTTCCCAGCCAGGAAGTGTCGACATCTCCTGACAGGTACTACCTCGGACCACATTTTATTTCCCAAAATCCCCACAAGCGCTGTTGGGAATGAAAAGGATTAAGTAAAAAAAGTGATTCCTCAGAACGGAGAGAATCGGCGCTGATCTTGCCTGCTCCTACCGTCGTATACCGTTGTATCACTGCCGTTTACAAGCGTATTATTCGGATACAACTCTCCTTGCCAAGTTGTTCCTGACAAGCACCTGCATCCTTCCTAGAGACACATGATACGCCAATCAAGGGACTACTGTGTCCCATAAGTAATGCCTGAACCTCTTTAATCTACTCCATTCGCTTCCAATTGATGGCGTTGGCGCTGCTCGAAAAGCGCAGAAGAACTCACCAACAACTGACCGGCGCTCCACCACGCGCATAAGCCCGCAACCATGTCGACGACGGCTTTTGAGTCGTCAATTCCAATCGAGAACTCGAGGCAGGTGGCAGCCATGGTTGTCTCGGGGCTGTGTATCTTTGTCACTTGCCTCGTCGTCGGACTACGCCTGTTCGCCAAGTTCAAGAACTCCAAGCCCTTTGACTACAGCGACATGGCTATCATTGTAGCCTTGGTACGCCTAGTAATGTCTCTTCTGGTTGCCGGCTGCATCTACTGACCACGACACATGGATAGATCTTTAACACTGGGCTTCATGCAGACATGTTCATCATGGTTCTAAGGGGTGGCTTTAGCTTCCACGTGCAGGATGTCGCGATGCGGTTTGGGCCCGATGCCCTCACCCTATTCTTCAAGGTGTGCTATCTTTCTCATCATCATGGCTGCCCCAAAAAGCGTTGGTCCTCCTAACACTTAGCAAGTGCATCATGGTCTTCGCTCTGCTCTGGAACGCCACCACATGCTTCACCAAGCTCTCAATTCTCCTCATGTACGTCACCGTCTTCCCGATCCGCCGCATGATGCTGGCTTGCCGCGCCCTTGGCATCTTCATCATCCTGTGGAACATTGGAGGAGTCCTCGGCGGACTTTTGGTCTGTCGCCCCATCTCGATGAACTGGGACCAGACGACGCCCGGAGGAAAATGCGGCAACCAACCGATGTACTACATGGCGCTTGGAATCATCAACATCCTCGTCGAAGTAACCCTACTGGGACTTCCGTTCCCGGTCTTGTATAAGCTGCAGATGCCTCTGCGAAAGAAGTTGGTTGTGTTTGGCATGTTCAGCGTCGGGTTTGCGTGAGTCTTCCCCCTTTACCCACTCATCAACCGAGTCAGGAAGAGTGTAATTGCTGACGAGGTATATGTAGGACATGCGGTATCACGATCTATCGACAGGCTACTTTACCCGGGCTGAAATTCGCCGACATGACGCATAGCGGACTCATCGCAACCATATTCTCTGGACTCGAGCCATCGGTGGCACTCGCCTTGTCCTGCGTCCCCTATCTCCGCCCCTACTTTGGCGGCACGTTCCGAAGCCCCAAGAATACATATAACTCGGACGGTGTCATTCGATCCAACAAAGCCAGCAACAATAGTCGGCCCTTTGAGGAGCTCAATGACGACGCATCATCCGAGGTCCAATTAAGGCCCATCCAAGGAAGGCTTGACACGCACGTCTCAGCGAACCGCGACCGCGACAAGACACACACGAACAAAACCCCCTTTATCACGGTCAAGAGGGATTGGGAGATGCGCTCAGATGGAAGCGGGAAGATATGATACTTGACAGAGCTAGGCTCGGTTGTTAGGGCTGGGCACATCTATCCTTTAGTAGAAGAGTGTCCCAAAGCACGATACTGTGGACAAAAAGAAGGCCAGATTTTTGCGCGACACACTAAAATACAAATATAACGAGCAATCTACAATAAAAAAACAAAAGGATGTTTGGTATGGTGAGGCATGGTTAGATAAATGAACTATTAATCAAGAAAATCCAAAATGGCGCCGGCCGTGTCATGAGCCAAATCTCGTTCGTTCGTCAGCATTTTCGTGCGGTAGACATAACAAATCTCGCGAACCCATTCCTTAGCACTGGAATTGGATTTTCCACGCAGAGTCTTCTTACCTAGCACGGTGCGAAGATATCCTTCATATCTCGGTCCGAGTCAAATGTGCAGAAAAGCCGCCGAGAAGCTCAGAGCAAGTCGCTTGGACGTAGAGCTCAACAAGTTCCAATGGCTTTCGAACTAACAAGGAGGGAAAACAAGCTGCACAATCTGAGTATGCCTCTGCCTTGATTTATTAGTGGATATTTAACCTATGTCCGTCTGTCAATAATGCTGCCGCGGCAACACCGTCCACTGACTTCCTCCAACTTCATGTTTCCACTACTGAAGAAGGCCGCATAAAAAGAAGACGCTGATATTAGGATCGCGAGCGTCAGGTCCGTCGTCCCAGCCACCTTACTGCAGTGCGGCTTCTATGTTGAGATCGATTCAGCCTCTTGCCTCCGCGATCCGGTTCGCGTTTCACCCCTGGTAGTGGCGATATGCCGGAAAGTTCATCTTCATCTTAGACATGGTTTGCTATGTCGTATCGAAGCCGCCGTCGTCACATTTACCAGGGAGCTTCAACGCTAACTAAATCAGAGCGGCCGTTCTATCTTGACTGTTTGCGTGGATCTAGGTACGGTTGTAGCGGAAGGTGTATTGGCAATCAACAATGCAGTCTTCAATGCCCTTGCCCGCTTGACCGTAATAATAAGGTCGGGGAACTGAAATTTCGAGGGAGTAAGAGACACGGTTGAAACCAGGATTTTCGAGAATTGATCGGACCAGGTGATATGGGGACTAGTTGTTGGATTCATCGTCTATCTCATCAAGTTAGTACCAAGTATACCATATTTAGGCGTGACAGCTGAGCAAGGTCGGGATTGCCCATTCCCCCTGCTTTAGACACCTCGAGTGGAAGCTGGATGACAAACACTGGATAAAACGGTTTCTTAACTGTTTCCTCTAAGATGAGCTTGAATACTTTATCCATCTTAACATCACCATGCTCTAGCAAAACCTTTCTCATGGGAGCGGCACTGAGCCACCTTATCCACATGCAACTATTCAGCCCCTCCCTATTTGCTGGAGCGAGACCCCACTTGACAATCACGTGACTTACTGCTCTCTTCACCCAGGACATCTACAATGCCGCAAAGACAATAGTTTTACTATTTTGAATCGGAAGCACGTTAAAGTCGATTGTACAACCAAATGCATTGCAACGTGTCTCACGCTGTTGGTTGCACAAGGCCGCATAAATGTTTTGCCGAATCGCCAACGAATCAATTCATCAGCCTGCCTAATGCGACATGGGGCAGGTGCGGCTGAAGAGATTCAGGCTTCCTCGGCTCGTTCCTCAACACTCTACAATCTACCTCAACATGTCTTCCCCCGCAGCTTCTAGACCCGACTTGTGCTACTTGGAAAGAGCCTCCTACTCTTGGAGAAAAAGTGCGTATGGTCGATGTCCCAATAGCAGGCGCCGCTAACCTTGCTAGGTGACAAGGTCTGGCACCAAGGCGCCCAGCCCGCGAAATGTCCAGCCTTGCCAGAACCCTCGGACGCAGATGTTGTGATTATGTGAGTTGACAGACCCATTCTCACCGATCTGTCTAATAGAAGTCAAGTATGGCAAATGCTGATAAAGTACGCGAATGTCGCTCATGTCGCGACGCCTTCACCAAATCCTTTCGCATGCCGGAGCTGTGGTGGACTGCCTATTCCCGGAAGTCCAACGGCTACTTTGGCTGTGAGACAATCAGCGACGACCTCGGTGGTATCTCAGCAATCAGTAGGTGTTCTGTTACAACGAGGCGTCTCATTACTGACGCGGTATAGACTCATGGGCCCGCTTCTTCGTCAAGCTACTGGACGAAAAGAGACAAGATAAATATAAATGGTACAAGCTGAATGCCTTCATCCGATGGTTCGCTTCCACCCAACAGACCATTATTCTTATTTTCGATCCTCCACCCGCCATGAAGGCGAACATTCCCACCCCGATTCTCGCAAACCCACGCCTGGACCATCTTCTTGACCCATTCTGGGCCTATACTCACCTCGTCGAGGACATTGTCAGCATGCAAAATGCGGCCGTATGGACTATGCGCAACTATGTTCGAAATACCGAAAAGAACAGAATGGCCTCGATGCCGCCGACGCCCAACTATATCACACTTCATGATATTTCGAGGCACATCATCCATGTCTCAGAAACGCTCGATCTAGCCGTCAAAACTGTGGGAAACGTGTTGCAGCAGCACACACTTCTCATGGACGAACTGATTACCATCCTACCGAGAAAAGCGGCATATCGGAGCGTCCATGAGCGACTGCTATTTCTTGAGCACATGTTTGAAAGCTTGCGATGCAGGTCCTCGTCAAACAAGGAACGCTTGCAGAATGAGATACAACTCGCCTTCAACGTCGTCGCCGAGTACGACGCCGAGATATCGCAACAAATCGGCCGAGCCACGCAGTCGGACAGCGCTGCGATGAAGACGATTGCCTTCCTCACGCTGGCCTTCCTGCCAGCGACATTCATCTCGGCCATTTTCAGCACATCCTTTTTTTCCAACGACAACGGCGTCTGGGCTGTATCAGGCAAGATATGGGTGTATTGCGCATTTGCCGTACCAGTGACAATCTTGACTTGTGTGCTGTGGTACTATTGGCAGCGTAGGCTAGCCAAGGCATGGGCATCTAGGAATAGTGGAGGAGTGGGTGGACTGCAACTACGGGCCATGTCCAGCTAGGTGACGGACCTGCTATTTGCATCGGGATACCCGATTTCTCAATTTACCTTTGGCTATTCCGATAGTAATGTCACATGAGCCAAATTGAACGTGTCAGTCTCCAGACACTTATTGTAAAGTCGGGACTTTTTATGCGAGGTCTATAATGTCTGCAATTATCCAATTTGTCTTCGCTTCTTGAGAGAGTAAAGACTCTCAGACTCCTATTTATCGGCCTGATTGCATATAGGCAAGGAAAATGTAGAAGTCTTAAGGGACTCAACCCCTCAAGTTCTCCAGCGGTGAATTTCCTTCTAAGCAGGAAGAGCTGCCTGAATCTCAGGGGCAATATTCCCGCTTCCTCCACTTCTGTTTCCGCTTCCGCTTCCGCTTCCGCCCCCGCTTCTGTTTCCCCTTCTAGTTCCGTCTCATCCAATCATGCCCAGTTTCGGCCCCGTGCTGAAGAGACGCATTTCCATCGGGGCAGGCGGTAGAACATGTAGAGGGCCCCTGTGTATGCCAGAGCGATCCCATGCTCTATGGTCACGATTCATTTCGATTTCGTCGGTCCAGTTTTCCGCCCAGCGAGGAGTGGGCGTGCATCCCCTAACCTTCAAATGACAGGCACTTACAGTGTGCGATGAGGGATGATGGGGAAATCGTAGTGAGCTTCCATGTTCAATTTAGCCTTGACCTCGTTCCCTAAACCGATAACCCACCAGGTTCAAGACCGCCAGGTAGTCGCCCAACACTATCTTGCCCACGACTAGGCATCGCGTGTATAGGCGAGCGGCTATGGCGACAATGGCCAGAGCGGTGAAGACGAAGATGATATTCCGGACCTTGTCGCTCTGATCGCGACAGGTACATGGCATACATAGGATATGAGCTTCTGCGTGGCTTCGAGCAGAGATCAGCTGGGTTTGGCCTGGATGGATGATCGTTGGGAGGGGGAGGGTGTCTACCTAAGCCCTCTCTTGTGGAGTAACTTGCAGCGACGCATTGCTCAACAGACGCCAGGAATGGGGAGTCTGCGCAGAGGCATGCCATATCGGTAACAGCGTAGGAGGTGATGTTGTGTTGAGCGATGCAGCTCGTCTATTGAATACGATGAGACCCTCAACAGCGCCAGCTGGAGGACATGCCTGGGAGTCTAACCGTACAGGAAGACAAGCGTCCAGAGGCCATCTCTGTCGCAGTGGTCCAACGAGCAAGTATTGACACCAGAAGAGCCAACAAGAGGATGGCTATAGTATTTGGTAGTCCCACCAGAGCTGTTCCCGGCGAAAGTGGAATCTAGATCTAGAGGGCAGGGTCTGCAGGGCCCTAGGTCAGTCAAACTATAGAATGACATAGGACTACGTAGCAAACTGCAGGGCCAGTGGGGCAGTGGAGGCAGTGTGTTTATGTTTCCCATCTCGACTTGATCTACAAGCCGAATTTCTCTCGAAATTTCCTCTTTCGGCTTGCTTATTTCCTTTTTTGCGAATTCCTTTCGGTGCTCCACTCTATATAGTACTACATTGTTAAGCCGACCAAGCTACGTTGCAGTACCTCGGGCTGGTCTCCGGCATACCCAGCGAATCGGCATAGGACTTCACCCTACATGACGTGATGACCCCTGCCAAACGCTGGGTTCTCTTGGTAGCGCATCTCGAGAAATTTCCACATTTGGTGACCCCCCTTCACCTCGGCTCCCTCGCTATCACATCGCCATGGCATAGGGAAGCCACATGTCTGACCGCTAGGCGCAGCAAGTCCCTACCTTGTTTTCATTTTGAAAGCACAAACTAGATACAAAGACTCTACCTAAAATATTAGGTTAAGCATCGAGTAAATAATAAGGAGAATGTTGCGCCTCGCAGCCGTCGATATTGCACATGCTTCTAGTACAAAGCAGAGCCAACCCCTCCTTTTCTGGCTGATTGGATTATCGCCGCTACTGATACCGGAACTGTTCCTCGTCGGCGGGTGCTGGGAAGATATGATATGCGAATTGGCTGATAAACCCTCTCCCAATGGCCTATATAAGCTGGCGGCCCAGTAGCATTGGCGTTGTTTCACTCTTATTCTCCTCAACCTTCCAAATTCTAAACCCCATTCCAAAACTTCAAGACCCCAATAATCGACATGGACTCTCAGGGCTGGCAGAAACTTATCCAGGAGAAGCGAGCTGATCGCGAGGCACGGATCCCACCCCAGTGGTGCCTTGCACAAAACATCACTAGCCAAGTTCACGACAAGTCTGACGTCAGCGCCTTTGATCTTCTTAGTCAAACTAATCTTCTTACCCAGAGAGAGCATGAGATAACTGAGAAATACGGTGCCTCCACTCTCATACACATGATGACTCAGGGCATTCTGTCTTCCGTCGAGGTTACCACGGCTTTTTGCAAGCGTGCTGCAATAGCACAACAGTTGGTTGGTTACCTCACACCGCGCGGGGTTGCCGGGCAAATGGCATACTGACAAATACAAGACAAACTGCTTGACTGAAATATTTTTCCAGAAAGCACTTGAGAGAGCCGAGGAATGCGATGCGTTCCTAACAAGGGAGGGTAGACCCATGGGCCCTTTTCATGGACTTCCAATCAGCTTGAAGGTTTGTTAATTTGGCCTGCCAACTTTCCCAAAATCTCAGCAGAACAGTCAAGCCTTTTACTACAGCAGCTCGCTAACATTTGACCGATAGGACATGCTGATGGTAAAGGGTGAAGCGGCAACATTGGGGTTCGTGTCTTATCTTGCTAAACCCCTGGCGGATGAGAACTCTGTCATTGTCGACATGCTTCTAGAAGCTGGAGCAGTGCTCTATTGCAAGACAAACGTGCCTCAGACGCTCTTCGTATGTGTCTCGGCCCATTCCAATACTCACGAAGCTAATATCGAGCAGATCTGCGAAGGGATGAACAACGTGTTTGGCTACACGCTCAACCCTCACAAGCTTAGCTTGACCCCGTCAGGAAGTAGCTCCGGCGAGGGAGCCCTGGTGGGCTTCAGAGGCTCCCCGCTTGGAGTTGGAAGCGACATTGGAGGATCCGTCAGAGCACCATCTCTCTGTTGCGGCGCGTTTGGTTTCAAGCCAACAGCCAACCGTCTTCCATGGGGCGGCCAGCAACACCTGATTCCCAAAGGATGGCCTGGCGTTGTTCCTACCCTTGGCCCCCATGCCCAACGCGCCGAGGATCTTACACTTTTCTGCAAAACGATTATCCGGGGCGAGCCATGGAGGCGTGATTCGACTACTTCTTTTGCGCCATGGAGAGAAGTGCCGAGAAAGACGTCCTTGAAAATTGGACTCTGGGTCCAAGATGAGGCCTTACCGGTATTCCCACCTGTAGCTCGAACGTTGCGAGAGGCTGCTGCAGCCCTAAAAGCAGCTGGGCATGATATCATACCCGTCCACAACCCTGTACCCGTTATTAAAGCTGGCATAATCTTTGGAAAGGCAAACAAACTGGATCCAAAAAATTCTATCTTCCAAATCTTATCAGACGGACAAGAACCGCCTGTGCCCGCGTTGATTGGTCTCGAAAGAGAGCTCCCGCTCGAGGATCGGGAGTACAACCTGGTTGATTTGTGGGATTTCAACGGTGACAGAGATGATTATCGAGATGCCTGGCACAAGGTTTGGGTGGGAAAGCAGATTGATATCTTACTTTGTCCGGGTGCCCGAGGAACGGCAGTACCACATGGGAATTTTGGTGTTCCATGGTATACGATGATTTGGAATTTGCTGAATGTGAGCGAACATATCCTGGCTTCCGCTACCGAGGCTGCTCGTCAATTTCGGATTTACTAATCGTCTGCATTTTAGTGTCCCGCTTCTGTCATTCCCTACTTGACAGCAGATGCAGCCATCGATTCGAAGGAGATGGAGGGATGTAAGTCTTGTTCAGCTATCCATATTTGATTGGTTTCACAGCTGACTAGCTTCAAGATGACCCACAGGCTGCCCATGGAGCGCCATGCAGTGTGCAAGTTGTTGGATGGACTGGGCAAGATGAGGAGGTATTGATGGCAACTGAGATTCTTGCCGATACCCTTCGAGGCGAAGTAGAGTGAGTGTATAAAACAGAGACCGGAGGGATGTGATTGTTTGTCGAGCTGACTCTTGCCTGGTCTTTCTTTTGGTCCTGGTTATTGTTATTATCTTTCGTGATATACATAAGTAAACACAGCATCCTCGTAGGAAAGCCATTTTAGAGAAACCTTGATGTTTGTCTGCCACTCAAGGTCCACTGGGAGTTGATCTGCTTCCGGTCCAGGCTTAAGATAGAGGCCTGACTGGCGGTAAGCTATCGTTATGCTTTTCAGCTGGTTTAACATATAGTACGTAAGGATGATCTATCAGAGTCGAATCCATCATTAAGCCAAGTCTACACAACCTTCACTTCCTTCATAAAGAGTATGAGTACTTAGTGAATGCTCCCAGAGTTTTGTGTCAAGTATTGGTTGTTGATCCTAACTAGATAAGCAGAGTCGTCACACTGGATCTCCAATCAGTCATCAGAGATCAGAAGTGACCAATGGAGGGAGAAACCATTTTCACCGCCCTCTCCTTAACCATGATGGGCTTCAGTTTGGTAGCGCGGAAGCTAATTCCATGGCTAGACAAAGGAAAACCATGTGCCAGAGATCGGAGGCGACATGCTTCAATACATGGTGTCCAACTTGTAACCTTAAAAACGATGACTGAGTCGTTCAAACTTATGGCAAGGTCACCTACCGAACACATCTACCGAGGGGGGCCGCTTGTATTGCAATGGATTACGGATAGTCGGCCAAGAACTACATGGAACCCGAAGGAAATGACTGTCTCTGGTACCCCATCCTATGCTAGTCTCTGCGAAAGAGGGATGATCATTCAGCGAGCGATTGCCCATGCAAGGATGACCAGACCATGCTCTAGAGCTGTGCCGCACTTTTGAAGCGGCTAGCATCCCCTAATGCATCGTGAAAGGCGTTCCCCCACTTGCCGCCGCTGGCGTTCGGAAGCTCTAGCTTGTACTGTAAAGCGTGTTGATGTTCAAGGCTAGCTTTCCTACCCGCCCAATCACTAACTTTGGCTATCGCATTTTCGTTGCACATTAGAGGCTCATGCTGTATTTGCCGAAGCTCGATGCCGTAGATGTCGGGCCAGGGTCACAATCTAGCGAGATGGGGCCGTCGCGTTGGTAGTTGACTTCACACTTTCCCCAATGCTGAGTGCAAACGAAACCCACTTCAGCAAGAAAGTCTAATCTGGCCTTTCATGTTAATGTGCAAATTCAGACAATTCGTAGACTAATATGTACAGAACGGCACGGTGAAGCTTGAGTTGGTCATCATTCAGCCGTTTGAGGACGACGTGAGGACCTTGATGTCGGTGTTGGTATCATACTTGATGATGACAATGCGTTCCATCCGAAAATAGGGAGTCTTTCTGCAGCCAATTTCTTGTTAGCCTAAGAACAAGGCTGTTTTTTTTTCCATCTTTTTTCATTTCAACATTGGAGTAATGCCGTGGGCTTGGAAGTACTAAGCAGTGCCAGCGTCGTCTACTACCACTACAGATTCCACTAATTCTAAATTCCCACTTCCTTCTAAAGGCCAAGGTCTTCCTTCTCCTCATATTTACACCCCTCGGCGGCCAATGCTATGACGCTCTCCTGCTCTCTAATCCCTCTGGCTATATATTTTGTGCCACGGCGCTATAATTCGCGTCAATAAGGTTTGCTAGGTCACTCTCATATTCTCGGGGCATGTTCCGAAACGCTGACAAATGGGTATTTCGTGGCTGTGGCAGATTGCGTGTCTGCTGAAGGCTGAGCGCTGATTGAGCTTACAAATACCCGCGCGGGTTCTCCATCCACACAATTACCCCTGTCTGAGATTGGCGTGTTTGAAGTTAATTTTCGTATAATTCAGCCGAAGGCTGACTTTACATCAGTTCTTAAGTTTTCCGAATATGAGGGTCTAGTGCAAGATTGACCAAAAGTTTCTGATTGGTCTAAATTTTATATGGATGGCTATAAAACGTGTAATAACTGGATGATAGCCTTAAAAAAGTAGGCCATACTTTAGTAGCTAGCATTACCCCCGGTTTATTTACGTTAGATTTCGTATGCGCTTAGTTTATTTACTTTGGATTTTATATATAATACTATTTAATATCTTACTTTATTAAGTAATAAGTCCTAAGTCTACTCTTTAATAGCTATAAGATGATATAATTCCTATTATCTATGCTTGCTATAGTAAGGAGAAACTAGCTAGTGACTTTATTAGTAAAAGGAAATCTGTAAGTAATACTAAGAATTGCTTAAAGTGCTATAATTAGTATAATTCTTATATTAGCTATCTCTTCACTCTATAGGGCTTTTAATACTAACTAATGAAGAATTCTAAATCTAGAAGCGCGATTCTAATAATAAGGAGCCTTGCTGTCTGTCCTTCCTTAGTTAAAAGGCCAGCCCTAAAGAGAACCGATACAGATACTGGCCTTTCGCCTCCGAATGAGAGATCCAGAACATAGCCTACTTTACTAAAGAGACTATAATAACTTCATATAGTGAGGAGGTTATTTAAAAAGCCAATTAGCTAGTTGTAGGTAGTACTAGGGATACTAATCTTACTAACTTAATAAAGCTTATATAACTTCCGGACTCTTGCTCCCTTATAGCCCATGCAGCCAATAACCGATCAAATCGCCTCACACTCTGATCCATCTCCTGTCCTAAGTAGTATAACTAATACTAAGTATTCTTACTTAACTTCTAGGTTCTATAAGGGCGGGAAGGACTTATAAGATAATGCTTCTAAGGCCGAGGCGAAGGCAAAGCAGGTAGCTATATAGCGCGACCATTATTCATAGCGCTATGCAGGGAAGACTGTCTCTCTAACTCCCTCAATATCTTAACTAGGCGTCTTTACAGTTCCTTATGAGCCTAGAGAAGGTATCCCTGGCCGTGATTATTATCATTATATAAGCTAACTACTGGGTTAGCCAACGGTTATAGCACCTATCTAGAATGGGACGGAGTAAATATAGGTAATATAAGAGAATTCTCTGAATCTGATATTAATGCTAAAGACTACTTCAATTTGCTTCTCTCGCCTGCTCGGCCACGGAGGTATCTCGAGCAATTGGGGGTAGAGTGCGATTCCGAACTAGGGGATAAAGACAAGAATGATGAGAATGAGGATGAGTCAGTGGATAAGAGCCCTCTTCCCCGTTGCTCGAAGCAGCCTTCTGCATAGCCGTCTTATAGTCGTCGTGGTCATCGTGGTCGTCATGGCCCTATCCCTAGTACAGGAGGGCGGCCAAGAAAATCTCAGACGTAAGCTCAACCTTCACAGCCGCTATAATAGTATCAGAGTCTAGTAATAATTTTACTTAAATAATTAGTAGTATTCTATATACTAGATCTAGTATAGAATAGGGATCTTAATACTTACGCTTTAACTGACTATAATAAGGCCATCCTTCGTAAGTTCTAGATTATACTTAATAATAACTAGATATAATACTATAGTAAATACTAAGAGCGCTAGTTCTAGATAAGGATAGACTCAGAGGGCATTTATATACATTACTATTAAAAGGATGAGGAGCGCTATTCTAATAAGCTATACTTTTTCTTTATAGATAATCAGCTGAATTTTAGCCCTATATTAACTGAATTGCTCTAGCTTATGCTTATTAAAGAGTCCTTAATTGCCTATATCTATGTCTATATGAACATTATGCTTATATAAAGGCAGTAGTATAAATACTAGGGGTATGTGGTTTACTTTCTTTATAAGGTTAGTTTAGTATACTACTAACTCCCCCTTTTACTTTAGGAGGTGAATATTATACTACTCCGTCCTATGAATACATCATCCTATATAATACTTAGCTAATAGTTTACCCGCTAGTTCTGAGTGTACTACTAGCTAGTTACTATATAGCTTAACTACCTCTAGCGCTATTATCCTAAGTATTAATACGTAGTTATTAATGAAGAGCGGCTAAGCTAATTGCCTTAGGATAGTAATATACTGGATGCTATCCTTTAAAGTTAGGTAAAGGCTATAAACATTAGGCCTAAGGATGATCAGGAGGCAGAACCAGACTTAGAGGATAAGGTTATAGTGCTAGATCTTTTAGCTAAAGATATAAAGCTTAATGCCCTCCGGACTATTTTTACTAAAGGACTAGAAGATGGCCCTAGACTTCCTTTAAGCTCCTAGACTTAGGTATAACACGGGCTAGAGCTCTTAAACATACGTTGCATACTTATTAATAAGTTCAATCGCTCTTATGCATTACTCTCCTTAGCCTTTCCCTGCCTCTTTCCTAATAGTAAAGCAGACTTTATTAAGCCTTAATTGCACTCTATTAATTATAAGGATTATATTAAGCATATAATACACTAGTATGATAGGCGTTTTATATACTACTCTACCTTCTGCTTTATTGCCTTTAATACTTTAGTATAATTATAAGTATATATAAAGTTTAAATTCTTTATAAAGTAATATAATAGTATATATAAGCTACTTATATAAGAGCAGCTTATTATAGCGCTTGAATAGAGCGAGGACCCTAAGGCGTAGGCATTAATTAACTTAATTATAAGATATATAGTATCTATTCGCAGTATGCATCCCTTTTAGAATAAGAAGAGGCAGGAACTTAAGGCATATAGCTATAACCTTAACTATCTCAGAGCATTCATTATATTTAGCCTAGCAGATTTATACTAGCAGAGCCTTTACTAATACATGCCTTAATATAAAGACTAATTAGCCATAACTAAGCCGGAGAGGATGGCTCTATTGCACTACTTATTATAGTAGAACCCTTATATTACTACTTTCTACTTCTACTACTAATACACTCTATTTTAGGACATCGTTCTAAGTAAGAAGTTTAGTATTATGGATTACTAGGATTAGTACAAATAGTAAGGCTATAATAGCCTATATAACCACAGCCTATATTAAATAGATAATTCCCCTAAGGCTAATATAGAGGATAAAGCAGCTTATAATATATTTATATATATATAGGGATTCTATATTACTACTATTAACCCTAAGCTAAGTAAGAGTATGCCTTAGAGTAAGGGTAATCCCTTAAGTATAGATCCTCTAAGTATAGAGATAATATTCTTATAGCTCTTATAAATTATTAACTATTACTAATACTATAAGTATAATACTATATACTACTTATATATAAGGAAGAGAATTAGTAATCTAGCAAAGGATATAGAAGGTGCTACTACGGATATTAAGGCAGCTAATATTACTAATTTAGAGAGGGAGTGTCGTTTTAACTTCCCTTATGCCTTGTAGGAGCTGGCCGTAGTAATTAGGAAAGAAGGCCAGTTATACTATGTCTTTAAAGCAGCCTAGAATAATAGCCTTATAAATAACTTCAACCTTACGATTATCCTAGGCTAGCTAGCCAATATTGACATATCTCCTTACACTAGCTTATAAGCAGTCCTTATATATATTGCGAAGTATTATAGTAAAGCTAAGAAGAAGACTAAGTCTTTCTCCTAGCTTATAGACCAGGTCTTACCTTATATATCGCACGTTCAGCCCCTATTATCCTTCTCCTCTCGCCTTATGAATAAGCTGATCGCTAAAAGAGATTACTTAGCGCAGGAGATTTCCTATCTACTACTTAACATTCTACTATAAGAAGACACCCATATGGTTATCACTATAGACTACTGTCTGTTAGAGCGATAGGCGCGTTTATATTATGTAAATAGAGATATTAATAAGGCTATTAGTAGCTATAGGAAATATCTAGTAAGAAAGGACTAGTATGAGGATATAATGTATTTCGAATACCTATAGTTATATAATCTTAATATATAGAAGAGACTTACTGCTTATATAAAGAAGAGAGTCCTATCTTACTTCTTTTAATATAAATCTATAATAGCCTCTTCTTAGTTTAATGATTTTTACTATATTAAATTAATAATAGTTTATCTATATCGCTCTTTATAAGAGTTACTTATTATAAGCAGGCAGTAGTTTAATTCTTTTATAGCTATATATATATACTATAGATAGTACTATAATACTTATACAGACAATTATTATAAGGAGCTAGATATAGATAAATTAATAGTAAAGGAGGATGAGTTTAAGCTTAAGGCTTATAAAGAGCCTATTATAGAAGAGGATTAGTATAAACTTGCCTACATACTATCTAACCGCCTACTAGAAGAAGAGGACATTAATATTCTCAGCTACTAAGATATTAATATTAATTATAATTAGACCCCTTATATTAAGCAGTATATTAATAATAGCATTCTTAATAGTAATTACTAAAAGCAATATAAAGCGGAAAACACCCTTAACCTTAATATAGATAATTAGCTATTAGAGGCTTGCGATTCCCTAAATCTAAAGCAGCGCCTAATGTATAACATAGTAATAGGCCACTTCTTAACCCAGGATCCCTCCTAGTTATTACTCTATATAGATAGTGAAGGCAGTACTAGTAAGTCATACCTTATTAACCTGCTCTTAGCGCACTTCTAAGCTGCGATATAGGAGAGGGGGATACCTATTTAACGTACTATGCCTATAGGCATTATAGGAAATCAGATTTTAAGCACTACCTTATATTCCCTATTATACCTACTAATTAATAAGGACTTTAAGCCTCTCTTAGCTATTAATAAGGCCTAGCTCTAGAAGAAGCTTAAAGATATTAAGTATCTGATCATTAATAAGAAGAGCATACTAGGATTGCATTAATTATCTTAGATTAATAACTATTTCCGAAAGGCATTCCTAAATAAGAACGAAGAGTTCTTTAACGGTCTGAATATACTATTAGTTAGTGACTTCTTTTAGCTTCTCCCTATACTATAGAAGCCGCTTTATTATAATAAAGAGGTTCAGGGAGTAGAGATTAAGAGCAGAAATGCATATAAGCGATTCAATAAATCGGTCTTCTTAAAAGTTATCTAGTAGTAGCGTAGTGACGATTAGGAGGCATTCTGCTTAGCTCTCAGAGAATTACAGCTACTTTAACTATCTATAGAGTTCTAGAAGCTCCTTTCTAGCCGCGTATAGGCAAAACTAGACAATTAAGAGGTTATAAGGTTTATTAACGCTTTATAAGTATATACTACTAAAGATAGAGTAAATAAATATAATTACTATTACCTTAACTGCCTTAGCTAGCTAGTCATTTAAGTTATAGCTAAGAACGTCAGCCCTAGCGCGACTACTGCGCCTAATGATAAGGCAGGCAACCTTATAAAGCAAATCCCTATATGCATTAGCTCCCATCTAATACTAATATCTAACCTTTAGTAGCTAGTTAGCCTCTATAATAGCGCTTATAGCATAGTTTATAATATCAGCTAAGCACCTAGGGCCAACCCTATCTAAGACCCTCTTTATATTATTATAATAGAGTTTAATAAATATAGCGGACTAGTATTCTTAACTATTACTAATAGTAAGAAGATTATTCCGATTCTCCTAGTAGAGAGAGACTTCCTTATTAGAACTACTCTCTATACTTACACCCAGTTTCCTCTAATCATATACTATGCAATTACTATACATAAGTCATAAAGCATTACTAAAGATATAATAGTTATAGATCTATTCTACTAGGACTTTTAGACTGGTTTAAGCTATATAGCTATCTCTTACATAAAAACGCTTAATAGTCTAATATTAGATACACTATTTAATCATAATTACTTAGTCTACGAGTCTCCTTCGGATAGTATAAAGATAAAGATAAGGGATCAGGAGCTTCAGAAACGGCAGGTGCTCATACAGAATCCATATATATCATATAATACTAATAATGTCTATAGCAATAGATTAGTACGTAGATAATGCAGTAATAGTAATAGCATCCCGGTCCACAGACACACAGCCTTTAGCTAAGGCTACCCCATGCACCCCATCGCCGCTCCAATGTGCATGGGGTGATGTAGTATTTTAAGCTTCGTTCTTGGTGTTCTAGATTTCCAATAGACAAAGGGCACTGGCCATTTCCAAACCCTAACAACTCCCGGGAAGCAGTCGCCATGTCACTGTTATCAGGCCTTGGCGGGTTGACGAATAGCATTCTGTTCCGGAGACTAGGGGAGCTCGGAGAGAGGAGCCTGGCTTCCGAAGAGTATGTTGACTTTCGGAGAGCATGTTGGCTTCCACAGAGCGTCTTCCCGGATTGACCCTGGGGACCATATACCAGGAACTCATATTAATACTCAAGCCTGGACAGTCCTCCTCCTTGCTCTTCACGGCAGAAAAGCACTACACTATTCATCTCTTGGCCCAACCTAAACTCTCTGGCCCTCTCCCTTCCTTTGTGCTGGAAGTGTTCAATTCAACTCTCGCCACACACTATTTTGTCCAACATCTTCAACGCGGATTACGCGAGTGCAGACCGCGACTCAGTCTCGGATCAACTCGATTCAAGATGAGCGCTATAACGGATTCCCAGACGGCTAGCACCGTGCCACCAGCTAGTGGATCAACCGACTCTGCTGGAAATGCTGCACCCCCCCAGCCCGATCCTGCCCTATTGATGCAATTGTTTGCTGATCGGGCGAAGCGTGATCATGAAGCTATGACGTACTACGCTGCGGCACTAGCTAGTATCATGGGACTCTTCATAATCTCCCATTTTGTTCGGCTTCTGGTTCAGGGAACTCGGCTCCAATTACATCAATTTGCCTTGTCAGCCCCAATCCTCTATGTAGCCAGGTAAGAAGTCAGATTCCTCCAAATGGCAATTTATCAACAAAATCTAGGCTATTTAGAAGAGCTCTGCTTTCCAAGATGCGAGGGCTGCCCTCTGTGGGCCACGGAGTGCTTGCTACGGCATACTTAGCGCTTAATATCGCATTCATCTTTGTCAATCTGGACAGCAGTATCCTTCCATTACATCTCATCGTTGGCGCTCGAACCGGATGGTACAAAACCCTCATTCATCATCACAGAGTGGCCCATCGCTGACTTATGGCTAGGCTATCTATCGCAAATATCTGCTTTACGGTTTTCCTTGCTCTGAAGAATACCCCTCTGGCCTATTTAACCGCCTGGTCATATGAGAGACTCAACTCGCTTCACCAGATCGCTGGGTGGACGACGGTGGCGCTCATCGTCGTCCATGGCTCCACGTATTCTTCTTTTTTCCTTCAGCAGAACGATTTTGCTCGTTTACGAGCCACTGAGGAGATTTACGGCATCACAGCAGGTTTCACAATGCTCAGTGTTGCAGTGGTTGCCGTTAGCATTCGGCGTTGGTATTACGAGCTCTTCTATGTCCTCCACATATTCTTCTTTGTCGTCTCTTTGGTATTTACAGGTCTTCACCACCCTACAGTCGCGGAGCGGGTCGTAATCGCGGTTGGCGTGGCTGCTGGTATGTGGCTTCTTGATCGCCTCGTGCGTCTGATTCGTCTCTGCCTTTACAGCATCAACAACACTGCCACTGTCTTCCCTCTACCAAACGGAGGCACCAGAGTGGTGCTAAAGAAATCAATCAGCGCCAAGCCAGGAGAACATAGCTTCCTCTGGATTCCAAAAATCCGGACTTTCGAGACACATCCATTCACGATTACTAGTGCGGCGCCCTTCGAATTCGTCGTTGCCTCTTACGATGGGTTTACTCGTGATTTGCACGAACATGCCGTGCAGAACCCTGGCGCTGTCTTGAGAGCATCGATAGAGGGACCGTATGGCAAAATACCAGACCCTGAACAATATGACAATGTTGTGTTGATCGCAGGTGGTAGTGGAGCTAGTTTCGCATTCGGGGCTGCTCAGAGGTTATTGGAGAGACCCGACACGGGTCTCAAAAGACATGTTTCTTTGATTTGGATAATGAAGAACTCAGGTAAGGCTTTGATTTCCCGTCCCATGAATCGAAGGGAAGCTAACAGTTTCAGCCTACCTGGATTGGTTCCTAGTTCAATTGGGAGCCCTGCTTCGTGCAGCCGACTTCTCCGTCTCTCTCTACATCACCAATCAATCTGGATTTGTCAACCCATCAACAGATGACCAAAAGGCGTCAGCAAGCAGCGATACGATCGCTCCGCCCGGCTATGGTCCAGTGGCGGAAAAATCACGAAGAGGCTCATTGGATTCGAACTCGACGCCACTCGAAGAGCGCAGTGGGCACGTCGGCAACACTCAGGGCTTCCCCATAACACACGGCCGTCCTGATATTCACGCCCTGATTGTCGATGCTGTTGACAGAACGCCTGCAAACCAAAGTATTCTCATCATGGGGTGCGGGCCAGACCGGCTTATGAAGCAAGTCAGAAACTCAACTACGTCGTGTATACACTTGAATGGGCCATCTATCAGCCTTCACTGCGAACAATTTGGATGGTGAGCAAGGGCAGTCAGGGTAGCCCAGATTTCTTGAGACATTTCTTTTTTTAAAGTGGTGGAGAAATAGACCAAGGCCATATTATAACCAGAGGACCATTTAACACGTGTTAGTCATTTGATTGGCAAGGGTCTAAGGCCCTTTTCAGCTGTCTACACAATTCTGTTTCTCGCGATTAGCCGTAGGCACTAGTAATCAAGCCACTGAGTAGGTGTCAACCATTTCACATGCCTCATTCTCTTGCGCAATTGCCGACGACGCCGCCAATAGCGATTGGGCTTCTATTGGTCACCAGAAGGACATGGATACTACCCGGGTAGCGGCATGAGGGATATGTCGGAACTTTTGCCGGTTGGAAGCAACACCCGTTAGTTGCAGCTGCAAACCGCATATAATTCCGGGCTGATGTGTGTATCTGGCCAATAAGACTAGGGCCTAAAGAAAAGTAGCACCGTACAACCCCTGATAGTTTCCCGAGACACGTAGGATGGTGCGATGTAGGCCAGAAAGTGGAGTTGTTGACCCCGCTTGTTACGATATGACCGAGTAGAAAAGTCCCACCGTGTCCTCCGTTGCGTGTTCACTCTGCTGCTCTTTAGAACTAGACATAAATTCGCCATGTCTACTACTGAGCCCGCCCACGAACAGATAGAGGCAAGCTTGCCAGGTGAAAACAACGAGGAGGAAGATGATTTTGCGACATCGGATTATGATGCAAGCTCCGTGTCGTCCAGCTCCGCCAGCTTGACTTCGAGTGTCTATCAGCACGCCTATGAGAACGGCAGACGCGTAAGTGGAACAGGCCACCGATAGATTCATGCTGTCATGAGAGTCGGACTGATTGACTGTTGGAATAGTATCACCAGTACCGTCATGGAACGTTAGTGCTGTGAAACTACCTCAATAGGTCATTATCCTGATGTCTCCACAGCTATCCAATTCCAAACGATGACGCTGAGCAAAATCGCGATGATATGAAGCATGCTATGATGCTGGAGCTCACAGAGTGCGTTTTCATCGTCCTCAGCTACCATCGCTGGCTTGCTGACACGATACTGCAGAGGCAAATTGTTTTTCGCTCCTATTGGCGACCATCCCCACAAGATTATCGATCTTGCGACTGGTACTGGCATTTGGGCTGTGGACGGTAAATTTCTCACAATTTCGGATCCGCCGGAAGCATGGAGAGCTGACCGCCCAAAGTCGCCGACAAATATCCCGGTGCCTCGATTCTTGGTGTAGACCTCAGTCCCATTCAGCCATTATGGGTTCCGCCCAACTTGAGATTCCTCGTTGACGACATTGAGGATGAATGGACGCATGGTGGTGATTGGGACTTTGTGCACATGCGATGCATCAGCCCCTGGTTGAAAGATGAGGTCAAAGTCCTTCGACAAGCACACGAGTGAGTGAAATTTGTCTCTCCTTGCAGCTGGCAGCATACTTGACTTGAAGTCACCTCTTGGCTTCGTCGAGCCGATAAGTTGCTAAACATTCATCTAGACATTTAAAACCTGGCGGATGGATTGAGATCCAGGAGCTGGATGCTCGTGCCAATTGCGATGACGGATCTATGGCCCCGGACGCTCCCTTGGCCAAGTTCTTCGACACGGCCGAGACCGCCGTCAAAGAGTTCGGCATGAAGTTCCGCGCTGGCGAAAACCTCCGCGAGCCTCTCGAAAAGGCCGGTTTTGTCAACGTCAGCTGCAAAGTACTCAAGGTACCAATCGGAACATGGCCAAAGGCAAGCTCCGAATCCACGGGTACAAGAGCTTAACTAATTATTGTGAACAATAACAGGACAAGAAAAAGAGTCTAATTGGTCTGTATTGCAAGACGGCTGTGAGCGACATGTTTGGGGCGATGGCTGCGAAACCGTTGCGGAAGATTATGGACCCGGTGGAGATTGAGTTATTCCTTGCCTCCGCGAGGAAAGATCTTGCCAACCCCGCCATTCACTCCTACGAGAAGTATTACTTCTGGATGGGACAACGGCCCGCCGCTGAGAAGGGAAATCTTGAGGTTGCCGCATAACCTCGTAGGATTTTCTACCATCAGGGTTGCATTGGAAGTACAAATGTGAGGCTGGGAAAGGAATGAGGGCAAATTAATCTTCCTAGAAGCATGTTCTGCCTACGTGAAACTTAAGACAATAATGCCAATCTACACGGGATTCCCTTAAGCGGTATCTTAGTCTTTGACCTTAGTCAAGCTGTCCTCTTCTCTGTAAAAGCAAACACGGCTTAGAATGCTAGAAGCCGTGATCCACATCATATCTGACAAGAAATGCGGGTACAGCAGCGACTAAAATTTTCGATATCGACTCTGGGCCGAAAAAATGTCCACATATATGCAATTCAAAATTGCAAGGCATGGAATTGAAGTGGCAAAATCTCCTCTTTCTCTAGATCTAAGAATATAACTAGCTGGTTACTGTGAACTGTGAACTAGGTCAGACGGCAACTGGTCCTACACTTTACGAAACGGGTCTGGTATCGATTTTCTTCTGCATGGTATAACGGGTTTACATAGTTTAGTTTAGTGACCATTGCAGTCACTACACACCTCTCTTAGAAACTACGGAGGCATCTGTTGGAGCCGTAAAAGTGCTCTTAGTATAAACTTGCGTCAACTTCTACGACGATACGGATCGTCTTTGAGCAACTCAGAACTTGGGTGTGTTTATTGAGGTGGTATAGGGAATCTTTGCTATTGATGACGAAATCGGACTAGGTGGCCGCCAGATGCCAAGTTAGGGCCCCAACCGAGGTGTGAAGCAGATGAAAATCATTCAGTGGTGATGGCTCTGGGCTGTCCCATCCAAGGACTTTACATTAACACCATCCCAAAGCATAACCAAAAGAGTGATGAGGACTAGGATGAGAACAGGAAAAAAAGAAGGAAACAATATATCGAAAAAAGAAGTGATAGGGTACAAGGACCAGAATATTGAAAGAGGGAAAACAATAAAAGATATAAGGCGTCTCGAATGTCCCTGTAATACAGTAGGGGGTGCATACTGTAGGATGAGATTAAGAGAATAAATAAATACATGGTTAAGGGACACAGGGCAAAACATAAAACAGATTATCAAATATCAGAGATAATGTAGTATCATCTAGTGATATCATGTTCTCAAATATTTGATATGTCATAACGATGGTTTGCAGACATATAAGAATCAGTGCGTAGTCTATTCGAGGACATATAGTGATGTTAGAGCAATCTGCGAACACTCTTTGGAGGAGTTGGTCGACCTCCTCGCGGTGATTAACGGCGGTCTCAACCATGAGCTCTAGAGTAAATAAATTATCATGCTCGTCATCCGGGGTACCATGAGACTGGGCATGGGTTGACGGCTCAACGTTCGCTGCATCAATTCTAGAGCAGAAAGCTTCAATGTTCGGATCGTTGTCGCTTTGATGTTGTCTGGCTTCCAGGATAGTTGAAATGAGAGCGGCGACTGGCCCAAGGAGTAGGAACATAGGCAGAATTTGTCCAAAGGTCCAGTCATTTTCTTTGACGCTGGCAGAAGACTTATCCTTAACAAATCGGAATGTACCCCACACTGTTGAGACCAAAAGCCAGTAGACCTACTTAGCATTAGTAACAATTTTGTGGAATGATGGTAAGGGATAAAGAACACTCACATCTGAAATACTGGATAAAATGGCATCGAGATATAGTTCGCACACTAAAAATAGTGCCATATTCATTCTCAAATTCCATTGTAGCTTGAATTCTTGATTCTTAATCGATCGCCGCATTTTACTCTTCCAACAATCGCTGATTTCTTTCCGTTTCGTCTTCGCGGCTGTTGAAGTGCTGGCTACAAGCTTGATCGATCGGCTTACGAGGCTGAATAATACCAGTAGCATTGATACTAGGCCGCTAGAGAAGGTTGAAGCTGAAGCATCAATCTCTCTGATGTTGAAATAGCAAATTGCTTTCGATCCAGGAGGGGTTATAATCTCATCAGATGATTCAGATCCTTGTGGCCAGTTGAAAGACACAGTCGGAACCAGTGCAAAGAGGAGCATGATAGACAACACAACCATAAGACTGAGGCGGATCCGTTTTTCTGCCGGGCGACTGTGAAGGTAGTTTCACAGAACAGTTAGCCCAGCAAGGTGGGTTAAGTTCGAAAACCAAGCTACGCGCACGATCAACTGGAAGTGATATGCGGAGAGATCGTTACGGAGGGCTACAAAGCCGCTTAGAAGTATTCCGATCCCAGTAAGAATCTGTGTGTTGCACATGACGAGAATTGTCTAGACTACCAGTTAGTCTGGATGGACAGGTACCTAGTCTAGACTTGCTTGGGATGCAACGCGCCATACTAAATTCAGAAGACCCCAGCCAAAGGATCTGGCCATTGAAGCCACAGAAACGTTTGAACAGCCATCGAATGCCTTGCTTGGCTAATTTGTCGACAGGGTTCGCGGTCCATTCATACTGCCCTGGACCATGCGGCAACTGGGGACCCTGAGATCCAGTTGGCAGCTCTGTTCGAAACGGGTTCTCTTCCGGGTCGAAGGCAAGAATGTAGTGGAAAAAAACCAGACCAACAGAAATAAATGCTGGTCCGAGGAAGCTTGCTATTACCTATACTTAAGTTAGCTATGACCGACCCGACTTGGGCGAGATCTCAGAGAGAGCAACGCTCATTGTAGCTTGTTGAGACATGAGATATCCTACTGACCCCAGGACCAGATACATCCGCAAAAGCCTCAAGTGTAGCATTGAGGTCTGAGGCATTGCATGTGTAGAACATCGTGCGTTAATGCCGACACCGACACTGCCTGCAGACGCGGCGATCAGGTTCTTGGTTACCGAATGTGGTGATGTATGAGGGAAATTCCACAGCCTGGTTTCATGAGAAGCTGAAAGGTTGGCGCTTAAATGTTAATAATGGACTAATATTAACCCGGGAGTTGAGTGCAGTTGTACATCATAGGGCTGTGACAGAACGACACCATTGGTTGAAATGCCAACGGGGCAGAGGCTGGCGGATAGTTTTGCATGAGGTGTCAAGTAGTAAGCATATATAATCGACGTCGCACCGTTGTATTTTCTACGCAAAATTTTGTACATGATCAAGAGGAAAATTGAGGTGGCGGTCTTGATGCTTGAGTAACCGCCACACAGCAAAATTCCTTCACGGGCATCGAGACCTATGTTTGGGCTTCTGACAAAAAGGCCAAGTACTAGCTTGACTCATGGGACGCCATGTGGGCCAACCGAGTTATTTCCTCAGGAGATAACCATGCAATAGATTGCCCACTCGTCCAAATCAATGTGTTCTACTCTAAAACAAGCTGTATACGTTGAGCGGCCGTATGCAGATTGAAGAACGGTATTATCAGGGAAGGTAACCAATAGCCCAGAATATCCGAGAGCCAGACATATCGATTGCCATTAAATGAAGCAAGTCAGCTTTACTATCAAGTGAAAGCCATAACCGGTGAAATGCACAAACGCGATACACTGTAGTCACTTACTCAGGACGCCGGGACACAGAATTGCAGTAAAGGCTGTGAGCTGGAGGCACATTCCATGTGTGCCGATAGCGCCGCAAACTTCTGTCTTTGCTTTTAATTACCCAGAAAATATCGCAAACCTGTGTCTTGACGCTTGACAAATCAGCGCATTAGTCGCATAGTGGCACTCAGTGTATTTTTATTGCCTTGACTCGTCGTTTGCAACCATGACGCTCATCTTACAAACTCCGTCATCTGATCGAAGTTGCAATCACCATGCATAGACCCGGGGTGTTGAAGAGTAGGCAGCGGAGTCCGCAAACCCACCTCCAAGTTTCCTCATACCGGCAGGAAACAAATCTTAGTTCGGGTTGCCAGCAAAGTGATACGGGATTCGCCACTCCCTTTGCCCTATGAGCCCATCTTAGTACTGCCAGCAAATATGTGCTTCACTAAGAGTCCTTGACTAACTACTAACGTTGCACAGAAAGCCTTAATGATGTCCCACCATCAAGTAATCTTCAGAACCCTGTTTAAAAAAAATAAAAATAAAAATAAAAATAAAAAATAAAAAGAAAAAGAAAAAGGAGCGCCTCTAAGTTCGTTCCTCGAAAAGCCCATGCACTTCGTTGTCGTCCTACCCTGTAACCTGGAGCCTTGGACAAGCGTTTGTTGGGCTTTCAGCCCCAGTTCTACCCGCGCTTCCTCCCCGAGTGAGGGATCCATTCGCCGACCGGGTTAGTCCGACCCAGCCTATCGCTACGCGTCGTTCCGGGCGTCATGGCGGGTATCCGTCCCGCTACTGGTATCGCTGTCATGCCGTCAGCAAACAAAGGCTGGGGTCCAAGATGGCTGCAGAAGAGAGTCAAGGGAGGCAGCGGGCGGGGAAGCAGAATGAGAAGTGAGAGGACTGCCTGAATAACTGCCTCATCCGTGATTGGCAAGATGACAAGATCGGGAATCAGCTGCATCTCAGAGGCGTCCGCTAAGCCCGCTTTCTCGATTCTCGATACCTGCGGCGAAATCGGATCTCCTATGAATAGGATGGGCGGTGCACGGCTCCGCATGCACAGTCGGCTGAAACCGTGGCGGACATGTTTATCCTGGTTAAGCAATAAGCATCTTAGCCAAGGCTAATAAATCCTGCCAGCCCCCCATGTAACCTGCATCTGACGGCGTCCAGCCTTTAATCTTAAAGCCAACTCTTGCCTCTCTGCTGTTTTCGGGTCTGGGAAAGTTGTCGCCGGACACCGAGACTCGAGAGACATTCTGAGTTGCAATTAAAGCTGCCAATATATATATTTATTACGCTGATGCGAGGACTTGATGCCTTCGGGGACTGATTTCATCGGGGATTGATGACGACAAAAGGCTGAGTTCCACAAGCCCCAGCAGACCCTTGTCCTTGCCGTCAGCTGATGGTCTTGGAGCCGATCCTGGCGCAAGCCCGTCCGCCTTGTGTGCCCTCCAGCCTCCGAGCCTGTATTTTCCCGAGTCTTGGCTTTTTGAGCCCCTCCGAGCTTACAAATTCCAGCGGGTTCATTCTGATCAACGCTCGGTTGCTTCACGGGCCAGGCGGATGATGGTGTTGATATGTGAACGAAAGCACCGCTTTTTGACAAGTCCAATTATCTTGCCCTGTAATGATGCAGAAAAATGCCGCTTACTATAGTCCAAAGTATCCTAATCAAACTCCTCCCACTTCCCTAACCGAACTCCGGTTCTTATCGCCAATGTCCGACCTTGAGCTGCTCTCGTATCTGCCATCCTCCCGCTCGAACTGATAAACGCTTTCTCCGCCATGTCCATCCACACGAACATATCTAATCATGGTATCCTTGTCCACCTCCCTGAAGATCTTGGCTCCATTGGTAGACTCTGCAATCGACGAGAAACTCATCTCGCGCTGCTCCTGAAATCCTTCCTTGTGCATGGCCAGGAAACCAGAAACAACTCCGACCGTAGCAATGACGAGGGAGATGGTGTACACAGTCAGGAGGACCTGCCACTGGTAGAAGAAGAAATTGCCTGTCTGCTGGCGAAGGCACGGATGGTTTGTGTCCTCGCCGCCGACGGCGACACCGGAACGCTTGCTGGCATCAGAGGCCCACGAGACGGCGATCATCTGGGGGTCGGAGAAGAGCGAAATGATGATATCTTCGTACAGTCGTCGCACTTCTTCTTGAAGATTGGGCACGGGCAGCCACTCGTGACGATCGATGAGGCGCGAAGGAATGACCTTGGACTCGGTGATGGTGCCGGGGATCTTGATGTCTCCGTGAATCAGATCGCGCAGTTGCTTGCCCATGGAATGATAGGCGGCAGTTCGGCGATATTTAGCAATGTCCGCTGGGAAGACGTAGTTCTCTTCTGGTACCGCTTTAGTCTCGTCCAGAGTGCCGTCGTCCGCGTCTTCACCCCGCACAAACTTGGTGTCGACGATTTTGTGCAGATAATCCCGCTTCACGACTTCATAGCTCTGCAGACCACCCGTATAGTTGAGGTTGACTGTGTAGTTGAGCTCGTAGTGATCGCAGGCGAAGACGACGGGCTCGTAAGCCTTATTCCACTCGTCGCTGCCGTCGTTTAAATCCGGATGCTTCACAGTCAGGTTCTCCACGGATGCATATCCAAGCCAGATAACAGGCTCAGTTCGGAAGGCGCCTAGGTTCTTGGGGAAGGGAGGCTCCAGGTCGACGGGAATACCGGCCTCGCCCGAGTTGATTTGCTGCGGGTCATAATCGCCCTCATCAGCGACGGCGAAGTAAGTTAGATTTCCGCGCGGAGCGATATCAGTGAGGTTGAAGGGAGCCGAAGTGCCATTGAACTGCTTGATTTCGGTGTCGTCTCCGCTAGCGAGCTGTTCACACTTGTATCCAGGTCCCACGAAGTTGATGGTGGTAGAGCAGTTCCAGCCAGGGCCGCAGACTTCGAGGGCCACGTCCTCCCTGGCGATGGCGTCCTTTCCATACAGGACCTTGTAGGCGATGGACGCGAACTGATCACTGGTTTTGGTCCAATAATCGATGTGACCCTCGTCGTCGGGGCTTGGGGTGGTTGTGTTCCATAGAGAGAACGAAAGACTCCTTAGTTCCTGGCCTTCGGGGATGTTGATGTACCTAAAGTCGTTTGTCTCCTCGTGAGAAAAGTTGAGGGTCCGGACAGACGGGCACATGGTCTCTTCACGTTTAGTCTCCGCAACAACGTTGAGGGTGGCGGAGGAGAAGATAACTACCAGCGGGCTGGCCCAGACGTAGATGGCAAGGAACATGACGAGCCACGACTTCTTCCAAGCCTCTCTACTGAAGAGCTCGGTAGCATCATGGGCCGCACCGAAGAGAGAGTCGACAGCCTTGACGGAGTAGCTCCGCAGTCCAACCTCTCTCCAAGCGGCTTGCGAATGGGCCATCAAGAGCGCGAGGACAAACGCTGCTTTCGCGCAGAAAGAAATAAATTGACCTAGCCGCAGCCACCATTGCTGGTTGATGGCCTCGCGGCCATCGAGATGCCAGTAGAGGAAGTGATGTCCAAGAGCAGCCGCAACGCCAATGGCTAGACAGATGACCATGGACCACTTGCTATGGAGGAGTGTGTCCCAGAAAGACGGCGGGCGAGCCGCGTGAATGCTCGTCTTGCTGGGCTGGAGAACACGGCGGCCAGTCATCTTGGCTTGAGGCGGACGGTCGGATTGGATGAGAGGGTTAATCTGGCTGTCATGCCTGCTGCGGAAGACGGGCGAGGACGGTGTATATGGCGACGTGAGGCGCGAGCCAGCCTCGGGAGACTGGCCAGGGAACGCTTGCGACCCTCGCTCGTTGAAGCTAACGGACGAGGGTTCTGAGTAGTCCACGTACGAGAGACCAGGGGTTTCGTCGGACCGCTGTTGATTCATTTCGGACCCCATCTCGTCTGGTAGCTGGTGATATCTGAAGGGAGTAAGAAGGGAGCGTTTCGTCGACGGGCCGGCCGCTTTAAAGGTACTAGAGGGCAGCAAGGGTATACTGTCAGCGGCCATCATCTGCAACTATTCGGGAAAAGTTGATATGCTGTCAGATTTTGGAGGGTTCGCTTAATAAAGCTGATTTTTTAGAAAGTTATTTGCGATGAAGGATTCCTGCCAAGGGAAATAAGCCTGGCTATGCTGGGGCTGGATCCCTGCTAGCCGGGGCAGTGGTTGGTGGGTGAGATGCAGGGGGGAATGCCACAGTAAGCAGTGGCTGTCTCGAGACAGGGGGATCCCTCAACGGCTGTGGAGAAACTACTCCACTGGCTAGGGCTGGGCCGAAGCCTCTGAGGCAGTTTTCCTGGTAGGGCTTGGATGCCGAGGCAGCAAGGGAGAACCATGCAATGGCTGGGCAGGTCGCCGACACCAGCACGTATCAAGCATGCGAGCCTCGAGGGCCAGAGCAACATTCTTGATCAATGTTGTGGAGCTGATATATGCTACAGAGACCTGATATGTGTTTTGTGGTGGATGCTTAAAGCCTGTAGGAAAATGCGACGTATCATGTTCCTCGTATTCGAATCTGACCCTCTGGAAGTTACCTTCCGTGGGGGCCAAAGGAAGGGATATCTTGTGTTTTCCAAATGCCTATGGTGTCAAGAATGCACGAACGCGGAATGAGAAACCTGTTTCCGGTCGATTTTAGGCGGCACAGTACCGAAGCTCATGGAGAGGAGGTCATCGCTCTCAAAGTCGGGGTAACAAACCAACATCTGTCTGAAGACGGTCTCGGATCGGCGAATTAACGCGTGTTCTCAGGCTACTGGGTCAGTGGTGAAATCATTAGTCCACTGTCATATCCATAAGAACCCCACTCTTCCCTGAATGTGGGTTTATAGCAATCGACGCATACGGGCAGTTGCCGATCATCTTGGTGCTAGTGACGATTTCAATCTGGCTATTGCGAGACCAGCCTTCAACGTAGTCGAAGGCGGAAATCCAACAGTTGCTTTGATGTATCAGCCTCCATCGCCGCTAACGATTATATACTTCACACTGGGGCTGATGGTCGCTCACTGATAAAATCAAGGTCAGCTAGGAGCTTAGAAAAGAACGACCCCCGTGCGGGCTTACCAACGAAGCTTAGATGCTGCTCCAGAAACCCACTGTTTTCGTCGTTACGCCATTTTCACACGCCACCCATAGACTTACACCGCAAAGAAATGCATCCGGTGCGCGAGGGTTTCCGTAGACAGATTTCGCTCCACACATGCAAGCCCTGTTACTGTATTCTAAGGATTGAAGTTAGACTCTCCACTAGTCTTGCAGTATGTATAGGCCCTTCAACGCTGAAGCGTCCATGAATTCAAGACTCATCGAACTGGGGGATCTACCCTTGGTCTTGGGTATGACTACTTGATCGCCTGCATGGGAAAGCCAAGTGCGCGCCATGAAGTCATTACTGGAAGTATAGGAGAGAGTTCAACAACAAGAAATAACATGCTTGCCATGAATCAGTGCCTATCAAGCATTCCATTGTTAACCTCGCGTCTACAGTCTTACTGCCGCCGACGTCTCCAGAACCCATCGAAGTTCGGTATCCACAGCCTCCGGCTCCTCCAGGATAACAAATTCCCAGCCATTTTCAGCTACACGAAGCGTGAGACCGGAGATAACTTCAGCTGCTCTCGCTGCAGTTCCTGGTCCTTCTCTTCCATCCCTTCAATCATCTTCGAGATAATAGCTCGCCGCTCTTCAGCCCCGTTCCAGCTGCTATACGGGCGTTATACACTTGCTGGTGTTCTTAAGCTAAGTCTCCTTTGATGACGCTGAGGGGCTCACTCTCGAGGATCTGCCTCTCGAGCGGTTTCTTTCCACCCCGTGTCTCTTTGGTGGGTGGCTAGGCAAATGTTTCGATTGCTGGTTGTGGGCTGTTTTCTGCAACTTCTTGAAGCTGGCTCTGTTTCAAATGACGTTAGCCAGGCGTAACATCCATAATAACAATTTTGCTGACGTGCCTACTACTCCACTGCCGTCAGTCGATGCCTTTCCTTCAAGCCGACCACCTCGAAGAAGTCCAGTCCTCTCAAGAATGCCATTATATTGGGGGCATCAGTCTGCCAGAGCTGGCTTGTCTATTCCTATGCGTATTCAATCATGGCCATGCCCACGCCAGTGCGATCATGAGTGCAAACGCGACGAGCTGTGTCAGATAGCGAGTCACAAGCGTCCCAGAGGTCGAAGAGTCTCCCAGGCCTAATTTGAGAATTACCAAAGGCTGAAAAGGACCGAGGCTAAGGGTCACCTCACTTATGTCCTCGAACATGTGTGACTCATAATGAGCATGAACGAGTAAAGTAGATTGGCCATGGAAGTCACAATTCTGCATGCTGCAAATAATCAAGCTCCTATACTGTGCCTTTATATCTCAAAATTGGGGTAGGTAGGCAACCTGACCTGCGCCGGCAGCCTCTGAAAAGTGACAAGCGCACGTGTCATGCACAGGTACTTGGCGATGATCCTGTTCACGGGCCTGGTTTGATATGTTGAAAAAGTTCCATTGATGAGTTGGGAATGTATCTGATGGCATGGGCCAGCATGCTGGGTGACGGCGGTTACGCAATAGAGGATTCGTGTGATTGGCAGAAAGAAGGTTACTGAAGAAGGTGTTGGTCTGCAAACTCTGCATGCATCCCAATGATCCTCTATGGCGTGGTTTGCGACCAACGTCAAGAGAAACCGGCTAAAATAACAGGAGGATTCCTGTGAATGAAAGGAGGGGGTTGTGCCGGGAACCGAGTGGCTGACGCTCGCGTGGAGGACCAACAGTGAGTTGTAGGGCACATCAGTGTCAGGTGATCATACTATGATTGCGAGTGACAATAACCGAGACAGAATCAACAGAGAACCAACAGAGGACTTACAAAAGTGGCAGGAGGTTAATGCACAAGGTGGCACAATGTGGCTAGTTGAGGACCGGCTAGAGCCTAAAAGTAGCAGCGGTTGGTGACGACCTTGATAATAGAGTTCGGGTTGGGATCGAAGGCCCAGGGCCGGCTCGCTGGCTGAAGTTAATACTACATTTTACAACCTGGGCGTCCCGATGGAGAAAACCTATCCATAGCCGAGCTGAGAAACACCCGCCCTGAAGTGGATTTGGCAGATCCAAGGCACTAATTGCTCGGCGTGTTTGATACGCACGGTTAGATTGGATCAGATAAGGCGAGTGTGAACAATGGTTTCTCGATACTCAATCTGGTTCTGACTCTGAACGTGCAGTTCGCTCTAAATTACAAATTGCTTCTTGACCGGTCGTTTCCAGTAGCATCTCTACCTTCCCCACCATCATCCTCTCCATCTTCATCCTCTTGAACCTCTTCGTCTACGGCTTCGGCGGGCTCTGCGCTATCAGCTTCAAAGATGATTTCTATCACTTCCGGGTGCCCGTCCGTGCTGCTTGTTCTCGCATAGAATAGCAGAGCCTTTGAATACAAGTCCGGCTCGCTAGTCTTATATCCAATTGCATCCTCCTTGATACTGTCCAACACCGAAATGTCCGGATTTGGCGGAATATGAATGATGCCATTTTCCAAGCTTCCCTCCATGTGATAACGTGCCCACACCGCGTCACCAAACCTTTGCTCGCGAACAGAATCAACGTACATAGTTGCCCAGGGCTCTACCACCGGCCATCTTCTATGGATCATGTCATGCAACGAAAAATCGAGGAATAGTTGCTCGACAAGGGGTGTGAAGCTAGGAATATCCATGGCCGCTCCACTGCACTTGCTCAGTGTCAAAAACGAACAAATATTAATGGTATTAGGGGCAGGTAGAACATACTTATTTAGCTTAATAGACGCACAGATGGTAGATAGAGTTGCACGGGTTATGTAGATAGGGCTGAAGCAGGGAGAAGCTGGAAGCTGGAGAGATAGAAAAAAAGCGCAAGGAGGGGGAGCCGAAACCGTAGTTTTTATGCTGGCACAAAAGCGCGGGATTTGGATTTAGGCATCCAGCTTGGATTGGCGAACCAGTTTATAAAGTGTGTGTGTGGGGAGGTAGATAGTACTGGTACTGCCCTTGGTATACGACATTCTCCCAACAACAGTCAACGTCCAAGCGTGTAAGCATTCCCTCCCCCCCCTAAAGCGGCAAACTCGGCAACCGGCAAAGACCGATGGGGGGGGAAAAGTGAGAAAAGAGGAATTCTTGGAGCATCTGAAGACCAAAATAGCAAATTCCTCATAGACGACACCTCCAAGTGTACCATGTTCCATTTCCGTTTCTGGAGCTGAGCACCGCCGCCCTTAGCTGAGTTATGGCCTGGTAATGCAGGCATTGGATTGAAGTGGTCTGAGGTGTGCCGAATAGCCCTGTTACTGCTAGCTAATCACAAGCTCCCTGTGGCGACAACTCTAAGCATTGACATGTCGGATCTCTGTGTCGAAACCAGGGCAGAGCCAACACCAACACCATCACCCACAAAGAACCCGACCCTACCAAAACTAGATAAGGGGCATCTAGCAGTATCAGTTGCACTGTACCTATCATCTTCTCTGGATCTGCCCAAACATCTACCACTCTGTGTCGACGTCCCTGCCGGGCCTGTGAAAGTGTGGTGCCACGACGCAGCCTGTTTGGATTCGTGTCTGACGGGTACAGCAACCGGGATATTCTCGTCCCCAGCAGAGCGGCTGCCACAAGGCTTGGTACTCTCGGTTTAGGTGCGGGAGTGCACTCATCGCCACGAGGCCGCGGCAGACGGCCGTAGCAAGAGACATCGCCACGGATCAGCGTCTCCTGAAGCCAGCGGCTAAAGCAAACAGACTACACAAAAGTTATGGTAGCTGAGAGAAGCAGGTGGAAGAGGGAACTCACTGAGAGGGAATGAGGGGCTAAGAGGGGCAATGAGGGGGGAGTAGATTGGACAAAAGCCAGTGTGTACCTGGTACACAGTAGGCTGTCATCCCTTCCCCCAAGGGCCGGTGATGGTGCAAGATGAGCTTCAACCAGCAGACAAAGAAGACCACAACTTCCGAATCTGCTGATGAAGAGGGTAAAGCGCCCCAAGTATTATCTTCGATGCGAGTGAGCTGCCTGTACTCGGGAGGCTTTGCATTCTAGACAACTGATTAGCCTACCTCGCCTGTTGGTGGTGCTTGGTACCTAGTAGCATACATACACTTCAGGCACCCTCACTTCATGTACACGCTACATCTCCCATCTCTCTCCCAGGTCTAACCGCGAGGCCGGCGCCTACAGGTAGCTGGGATACATGATCAGTCAGCGGCTCGGCGCGATGTGGTTGGTGCGCGGGTTAAACTGGAGACTCACAGGGGGCCCGACACCTCGCATGCCAATTGGAAGCGGTTTCTTTGCTATTATTTACCTAAAAAAGCTTCAAGATTGGTTACCGTGGAAGCATCGGGGGTAAAGATGCGAAAAACAATTGTGTGAAAGAAAAGTGTTCTTTAACAACGCGATAGCAACTCGCCCTTGATGGAGTGGAGGATTATCGATATAATTTCCACTTCTTTGCTTGGAATTGAGCGCTCACCGCAGTTATATTACTTTAGAACTGCTCTCTGACTACTGTCCGAGCAACTAAATCCCGAAAGAGCAAATAGCGAATCACTTAGCTGGAAACTTACTCTCAGCTATCTACATTTATAGTTATAGGCAGTTCTGGTTTTATAAACTCGTTGATGGATGGGACTTCGCTATCTCCTCGAACATTTATTCAAGCCACTTTACATGCTCCAGCTGCATTTAATAATCCCCATTGCCTGAAGTGGGGCGAGTCATATGCAGCACTTCCTGCCACCCAAGCTGCCTCCAGGAACCGCGGGGTATCTACGCCTCGGCTGACCTAGCACTGGGATATGTATTTGATCGCTAAAAAATATGATGATAATCAACGAGGGAATTGAGGTGGCTCATTCTCCGAACCTCAAATGGCCACTAATTATACGGCAGAATTCCTTGACAGATATGAGGATCTAGTCCAAGCCAACACATGGTCATGCGCCGGCACTATGGAGACGGCGCATGCCGCGATTCGTGTCTCAGTTATCTTCCATCCAACTTCTAGTGCCTCAAGAATCACCGATATAGCCCGCCTATATGTTCAACAGCTGCATAAAACAGTCTCGAAACGGCAGTCACAGCATTATCAATGCATTTGGTTAAGAGAATCCGATAGGAGAAGCACAAATTCAAAGACTAAATACACATAAATACACAAAAATACACAGGCCATCATCAGCCAATTAAGAGGCGTCTGTTGGTCGAAAGAAGTAATCCAAAATAGTGCAATGAGACAGAAGGCCCACACATCCCTTACATGGCAGGATCTGCAAGCGGCATGTAGCCCGTCATCATTTGCCCCTGGGCATAATCGTAGAATGTTTGCTCCAGCTTCATAAAATTGATACCATGCGCCAGAGAATAGTTTTGTATGGATGGTTCCACCGAAGCAAAGTTCTCAATGTTGGTGAAATGCAGCGTCTTTGCACCGACCGCGTGTCCTTGAGCCTCGTAGAAGGGCTCCGTGACGGACAGTATCATGCCCATTGCAACGATGGGACTGCGATCTTCCGCAGTTGCAGACGCCTCATCGCGTATAAAGAGCAGGTGGAGGCTCTTCAACGAGTTGAAGGGTAAGTAAAGGACGGTATCGGCCAGCCAGATGATACCGCTGGGAAGGAATAAGAGGGAACCTAGGGAAAATGAGCGTGGCTGTGGTTGTAGTGAACGGCGCGGAATCGGTTTCTCACCCTCGGACTTTTCAGTCAAAAATGTGCCCATTATGGGCGAGAGGACGGCAGAACAGTTGAACAGAGGCGGCTTAGAGACCGTCTTAGCATGTTGGGTGTACACCAACACTCCCTTCCCGAGCGGGCCCAGCTCCTCGTCCAAGGCAGTTCTCAGGATGGAGAAGTGTGTTTCCTTTAGCAAGTCTCGCATATCTAGCATTGTGCCTCGGATAGACCCATCGATGCCTCTCCGGTTGTGCCATTTGAACTGGACAATCTGCGGGTATTGCTTCGTCACGGCCGAGACACCTGTGGCGCCCGTTGGGATAATGAAGACGCGTAGCATATCGTCTGCGCCATTGACGACCTTGCTGCTCGGATCTGGGACGATGACGACTTGCTCTGTGGGCGTGTAAGTATGCTCATCGCATAGAGGGGAGGGCAGGGCAAAGGAATAATGGCAACAAACCAACATGATCCCAGGGTAACAAGAACAAATCGTCCTCTCCTTGATCAGTGATACCTAAGACGTTTCCAGGTCCGCTGCAAAGGCGCATGCCGCCGGATCCACCCTTGAGCTCCAAGTGGCCCCAGCCCGCAAATGGAGCAATAAATTCCACTTGAGGCGATATCAACGTGTAAGCGTCGCTACCAAACTCGCCAAACTCGCTCGGGTCTTTCCCTAGAAAGTACTGCATGTTCCATTGCCGTCTGGCCTGGTCGTTAAGATTAGGGTCCATGATGTCCAAATAAGCTCCGCGCGCGTTTCGCGGTCAGAGAGAATAACTATTATGGTCCAAAGATCGGTATTCTGTTTGAGCTGAGAGGAGTCGCTACCTCTTGCACGATAATTCGCGTCTTTTCTTTGATGCCGTCCTGTTCTACTCGGTTGAGCGCAAGCGAAGGTGGTCTGAATAGCGACGCGAAACTTTTGTGGGGCGTCGGGATAACTATTGCCCCGGTGCCGCTCGTGGTACACACTAGTCTAGGGTAGGAAACACGGCGACACCAATTCATCAATGTGAAAAGTATGAATCCTTGGTATTGCAATTCCAATGAGGGGGTCTTTGGTTCCAGATATGTGGTACACGGTTGTCTGACAGAAGTCTCAGAGCCTCTGGGCCAGGGGATTGGTCGTACGACTTGGCTCATTTATTCCTGTATCGTGGCTATTTGTTGGTGATTGGCCCGTGTTGAAGATTCATTGACTGAGTGTGAGTTCTCAGCAAGGTTGTGCCGGGGTTCGGTTCGGCTGTACATTGAAACTGTAAAGATGACGCGAGTGGCTTCTTTTTAGCCTAAAATAATTGGGTTGACGCAAAATTATATGCAAGGGTCAGTGATACCCGGTTAGTGAAACCGACGAAAGGAAAGTTATTGCCATGGCTGCAGGATATGTTGATCCCTGTCATTCGCCATCTTCCTTCAAATAATGGCAACACGGCACGCGACACAACTCCTCAGATGCATGATACCTATCTCAATAGAGAAAGCGGTGAGACTAAAGGATCAAATCCTAGTAAATGGCCTTCAGCCACCATCGGCAGGGTGTCCCTTGGCGTGTGGAGGGGTGGATAAACTCTTCGACAGTTGCCTAGCAAAACTAATGCATGCCAAGGTGTAGGGTAGGGACCATGTCGGTGACGTGATCATGAATTTGTGTTTTGAGGCACCCCTTTGAGATAATTCTGCTGCCTTACAATATAAGGCCATGAACGCTCGTCTGATGTCAGAAATTTCGCTGAAAAATATTGTTGCCTTGGGTGATCAGCATTCATTTTTCTTAACTGCTTCAATTGTGAGACAACGAATTATCTTGAGAATTCTGTTGCCTGAATGTGAGAAAGGTCATTTAACGCAGAGCTTGTCTCCCCAAAGAACAACTCAAGCACCACAATCAACACAGCAGTTTGACAATTTCGCATCTACAAAATGGCTACTTCATACTCAATCCTTCCAGTCGAAGGCGCTGATGTGCCCACGATTGCAGAACACCTGCTGCATTGCAAGCTCAATCTCACCATCAACCGCCTTCTCTATGCCAACTGGCCAAACGAAGCCGTCCAGAGACGCCAATGCAACAAAGCAGTCGATGGTGGGTTCAATGACCCGAACACCGAAAACCTCAAGGTTGTCGATGATGCTTCTGGAGAACTCGTTGGCTATCTCGGCTTGACGCGGAAATACCCTCCAAATGCAGAAAAGCCGAGCGATGGTGCGGACAAAGAATCGGACGTGCCGGAAATATTTGTTCCCCATGTCTACAAGGCGGTCGTCAAAACTGTGGGTGAGGTCTTGGAAGAGACAAACAAAACAGACCATTTTGGTAAAGTGTTTTATGCTTGATGGACAGGACTGTGTTAACTGATCAATAGATGTAACCTATATCCTCGTCAAGCCTTCCTATCGGAGAAGGGGCATCGGGTCGCAGCTAATGCGAGAGGCCTTTGCCAGAGCTGAAGACGCTGGAATTCCCCTCAATGCCATGTCTGAACCGGCGGCATACGAATTCTTCGCCAGCCAGGGACTCAAGGATACGAAACATGCCGACATTGACCTCAGCCAGTGGGCTCCTTCATACAGCGGATTTGGACTCTTCAGATTCAGGGGATTGGTTTGGTCTAAATGATGGATATTCTTTTAGATGTAGCTGGCTGTAAATGACTGTATGCTAGTTCTATAGGTGGAAATGATTACTAGTTGACTAATATGCAAAGTGTACATTTTGTGGTATCTGAGGGGTTTGCGAACGAGGCCAAGTCGGCCGAGAAAAGTCAATTTAGAAGTGGGGGGCGTTGAGAGCGAGGGCCATGAGAAGACCACCGATGAGACCAGCGATGGGGATAGTCATGATCCAGGAAAAGACGAGGAGGCCAACTCGCTTCCAGTTGACAGCCTTGAGGGTGCCGTTGCACAGACCAACACCGACAGTAGCTCCAGTGATGCACATAGAGGTAGAGACGGGCAGCTTGTACTGGGAGAAGATGAGGATAGTGATAGCAGCGCCCATCTCCATGGAAGAGCCACGGCTGGGGGAGTGGTAGGTCAACTTGTTACCCATGACTATGAAATGTTAGTATGAGATTTTTGTAGGATGAGTTTGGACGACTTACCCTTCATGATGTTGTAACCATAGGTGATGAAACCGAAGCAGATAGTGAGAGCGATAACGGCGATTTGCCAGGTAGGGACATCGGCCTTGGCCTCAGCGGGCTGACCAGTGGACCAAGCAGCGTACATACCAGCCCAGACACCGACAGCGTTGCCGACATCGTTGGCACCGTGAGCGAAAGAGGCAGTGCAGGCAGTGATGACTTGGACGTAGGAGTAGAGATGCTCAACCTCGTTGGGGTACTTGGCGGCGTAGCTGTAGACACGATCCATGCGGCGACCCTCGGGAGTTCCGGCGATACCGACCTGGGCAGTGTGGATGTCGTAGTTGGCACCGTAGAGAGCAGCGACGACGATGATGGCGGGGATGCGGGCAAACCAGGTGATGAGGTTCTTGGTCTCGTGGATGGATCCGGCGCCCATGGGGTGCTCATGGAGGAAGCGCATGGCCCAGCCGAGAGGACCTTTCTTCTTGCGGAGCTGGGCGTGGTGACGCTCCTCAGCCTGCTTGACGAGAACCTGGTATTCCTGCTGGGTGGTGGGGGGGTTGAGGCCCTTCTCGTTGTCTGAGGGAGAGTTGACAGGGCCGACAGAGTCATCACCAACGCTGGGAGTCTTGCCCTCGACGCGGACAGCGTTCTCAACGGCAGAGTCGGAGTCGGAGTCATCAGTCTTCTGGACGACGGCATAGTTGGGGACCTTGGCCTCCTCGGCATCGGCGGGAGGCTCGCGCTTGAACAGAGCAGGGCCCTGGGCGACCATCCACCACTTGAGAGTGTAGTCCTTCTTGATGACCTTGCAGTGGACGAAGGGGACGAAGAAGATGGCAGACAGGGCGAAGAGACCGAAGCCGACGCCGAGGGTGACGGACGCGATGTACCAGGCGGGCTTGTCAGCGAGGCCGAGTCTGGGGGAGCCCTTGTAGACGATGGACAAGGTGCAGACGGTTCCGGCGATGAGGAAGAAGAAGGGAGAGGTCCAGACGGCCCAGGGCACGGGGTTCTTGCGAACGTGGACGACGAGCTTGATGAGCATGAAGATGACGGCACCGAAGCCTCCGGCAATAGCTGGGGCCATGGCGAGACCGGCGAAGATGGCACCGAGACCAGAGCCGCCGTTCCATCCCCACTGAACACCGCCAACACCAGCAGTAGCGACACCAACACCGGCGATGGAGGAGATCAGAGAGTAGGTAGACGAGACGTGGGCAGAGTTGCGGGTGCACCACATGACCCAGATAGAGGCACCGGCGGAGGCACAGGCGAAAGCGAGCAGTTGGACACCGGCGTTGCCTTCGAAGGACTCGATGGGGATAATTCCGTTCTTGATGGTCGAGGCGGTACGGGCACCGACAGTCAGGGCGCCGAGGAGTTCGAAGATCAGGCAGCAGATCATGGCCATGCGGTATGAGATGGAGCGGGACGAGACACTGGTGGCCCAGGCGTTGGCGACATCGTCTGGAGAGGCATTGTTAGTGATCAATTGAGCAAGGTTGATGCGCTGAAAATAGATGTGATGGTGGTAGCGATGCTTGAATGGGAAAAGACATACTGGCGCCATTGTTGTAAGCCTCAAGCAGGGCAAAGCATGTGCCAATGGCAAAGACGTAGGTGTAATCGGTGAGCACCATGTTGACTGACTTCTCGGACTTGTCTGTATCAATACTCGACTTGTCTCTAAGCGAAGAAAGAAGGGAAGGAGAAGAGGCTGTGGTGAGCTGAGTGAGTGAGTGAGAGCACAAGACAAGAAAGCAGGGCTCCTCCCATTAGTATTTAACCTTAGGATTAGCATAACCTTACCTGCCAAGCTTACGAGCCTGCCTAAAAGAAAAAGCTCTAGCCTTCCATATGGGGATACCGAACGAACGAGACATGCGTCCAATCTGTCCCTCGGTGACACCAAATGGGTGGTCGGTCTCAGTGAGGGGACGTGGTGGCGTGCAGGACGCCGAGAGGCTGCTTGGCAGGAGGCAAAAGCAAAGACACATCCTGGGCCATTTTTTCTATGGAGAACGGTCCTATCGAGATGCGAATCTGGAGCACGTGGGGTGAGTTGTTCGTCCACAGTTAGCAGGAGCGTGCATAGCATCTGGAGGGACCGGGGAGAGTAGCACAAGGACCAGGGTGGGGAGACGTCGAGATCTCCCAAGGCCGGGCGGAACATATGCAAAGGGCACGCGACAGTCCAAGACACGTTCTCGAGGACGCAACATGATTGGACGACTGAGCCTAGTGCACAGCAGAGCAGGCAGGATTTCTTCTCGTCTCTCCACCGTTTTGCCCTTGTCCTAAACCCGTTTGGACGACCGAGATCCTAGTCGCCCCGGGCCCCCACTGCTCGGTCACCAAGAAAGGCCAAGAGATTGCCAAGCTAGGCTGAGACTGGTCAAGACGCCGGCACTTTGCTTGGTATGCTTGAGTCCTGGATGTTGATACGCTGGAGGGGGTTTTGCGTGCCAGATAAGCTATCGGCTTCCGTCGCTTGGCCGTCTCTTGACCAGCTTGGCTGTGGTTCTCCATGACTTGGCATGTGAAGGGAAGTCTAACATCCCGTCTGTAGATGCTTGGGTTTGCATGAAGAAGACCTGGATGTGCGACGATCTAAGATATAACTCCCTTGCTCGATACATTTAATTATTATAGATGCTTTCTGTTTTTCTGGGCCGTCTGATGGGATGTCAGGGAATTCAGAACCATACATTCCAACTCCCCGACCGGCGAAAGACAGTTCTCCCCAAACCACACTGTGATACGTACATGCGCATCTTACCCTACACCTTTGCTCATCCTTCCCATCACCTCATGCGTATGTATACCATCCCCCCTCCATCGCCACGTACCCTACACGCGTGGCAATAAACGAAGCAATGCCTGTTCATGATCCCCCCCGGTATCCCCATCCGTCGTCTAGAACACTCCCAGTAGTTTGGCCAGCGGGTCTCTCTCTGCGTACCCGTCTGTGGATCGGCCCCGATGCTGTGGGATACCACGCCACTAGTTATATCAACCATCTCTCTCGCTCATCCACAGCCCGTCCAGCTTCTGTCCCACGTGCTCGACACTACACGTCTACAATAGCTCTGCTATGCGAAAAATCCCACCTCGGGCTTTCCGTTAGCCCAGAAAATTATTGCAAAACGTGGACGGGCCAGAACTCGACTCGAACGCCGCGTGCGACACAAAATCGAACCATGGTGTCAATTGAAGGACAAAACGTGCCTTTGGTCGGTCGCTTGGCATCGTCATCCATCAAATCTCACGCCTAAATCAAATACATGCACGTTCGCTGTCTCCGAGCAACCATTTCACCGCACCCAAAATCATCGACAGATTACTTCTGAGGCTCTGAGTGAGTGCGAGTGAGTGCGCACGCTTTGCGAATGCACTGACGGACATGGCAACATCGCGCTATGGTGTTGCTGATGCAGTCGAAGCTGGTGGCGACAATGGCTAACTTTGACGAGGCATCCGTGTTGATCTCTAACAATCCACCACATAGCCAAGAGCCACAGGTACATACCTGAGCCTAGGTAAAACAGGTCCCGAGTTCCCAACTGTGCCACATTCTCGCGTGCCACAACTGCGTCACTGCTGACCACCTCTAGCTTCTGGCCGTCGCTTACCTATTCCAATCTCCCGACAATCCCCGTGGATCTGAGATACATCTACATCTGTCGCACCATCCCATATTGCTCCTACCGGTCGATCTCTTCTCGACAACTTTCACATACTATATCTAAAAACAAAAAAACCATCCGGAGGTAGCTGTGGCATTATCCTTTAGATGAGATCTCGACCGCCTGGAGTTGATTCTCGTGTCCGATCCAGATCCGCGATGAAGGGACGAGAGTCTCCAAAATTTAGTATTGCTGGCCCATAATTATGCGCACTGAAATACGGATCCTCACCTTACTCTGCAGAGGGTAGATCCTTCGAGACCTGCTAGCTCAGACAGCGGCATTGCGAAGATGAAGCGTCCGCCTCACCTACCTACCATTTGTTGGCGAGTGAAAACCAAACACCGGGGAGGGGAGGGGAGGGGGGGCTAACAATCACCTTGAGTTCTCGCTGAAAAAGTAGTCTGTGTTTGAATGAAACCTGGCCGCGAAGAAGATACATCTTCAAAGCCAATATAGTGCTGTTTTAGTGAATGCAAGCAATACTCTCAGTCCCCGCTGCAGTGCTTCATCCGCGCCGAGAGGTCATAAATGCACAACACTGAGAATACGATCATTAGTTCATCTGCTGATCAGCCTTGCCAGCAAAATTTTCATCAATGGATTGCTTCGGCTCGGCGTGGAGAAAAGGAATATGGTGATGTCATTCTCATCGCTCTAGACATCGTTTAGTCTGTCCCAAGTTGAAGCACACTTGAGTGCAACTATGAAAATACTTCGAACAAGATTACTTGCAACGAAACTTCGCAAGATCCAGAAAACTATTTTAGAATATCGAGGGAGAGATTGAATCGAGTCCTTCAAGCGATAGGTTTGAGTTTATGCAAATCTGACGACCTGAGTCAACACGATATCGCTTGATGCTTTGTCTTCTGGTCACCAGACGCCTTGACCGTTACGTCCTAGACTCGAATCACCATCAGAGTAGAGTGGCATATACTAGATGAGGATTTTCGTCGGCTGTCCGATATATGGGAGATTAGATATGGTAGTGAGGGTCTAGGAGCGCGTGCGAGTGACTTGGCGCACAGGTTTTACGTGACTGACTAGAAAACGAACACCGTCTCACAACATTTGCAAAACCTATCAAAATTGGACAGCTGCTGAAGGACCTCGGTTAAAAAACATCATGGAAGCAAAGTAGACCTGAGAAGATATATGTCGAAGCGTCCCTAACCGCCCTCCAAGATGCCAAATTACTAAGACAAAATAGGGTTCAACTTCATCCTCAAGAATCGTCCCCTAACACCCAGAGCTCGCCTTGGTTCGCCCCATTCATGAAACGATCAATAGCCCCTTCAATGTCGAAAGTCTCTCCTTGCTGCGTGTATTTATGCCCAACATCTCGTAGTGACCTGACCACTATTTCAAGTGACAAGTTCAGTGCTCGTAACAGTTCATGTAGCCAGCCACATCTCCTAGCATATTGCTGTCGTTTCTCGTGCTTGTCTAATTGAGACGTGTAATACCCATAGTAGTATTTCTGAAAATAAAGCTCGTCTAAACGCTTGATGTAGTATGCGATATGCTTTGAAACTTCCAAAACAGGGTCATGGAAGAATGCTTCATCTAATGATGAAACATACCGATCCTGCTCATAGTCTGGAACAATCTTGTACTAGTAGAGCTCGTTAGCCATATGTGTACGGCAACCGGTCATGATGATTGTAGTTTGTGTGAAGATTAGAGATACTTACACGTCTGGGAATGAAAACTTTTTCTATCTGACTTGTATCAGCAAGATATGCTTCCAGGAGTTCACCGACCTGGAGAAACCACTGTTGCATTAACTGCCTGTAACCATAGTGTGCTAGTTGGTCCATTTCGCGATCTAAGATTTCGATGAAATCAGACTCTTCTTCCAGGATCTCATCGGTGTCCTCGTCATTAAGGGGCCAATCAAATAAAGGCCGACCCATATGATCAGTTTTCAGATTTGGATTTCGGCAGCAGCACACATGCGTCATGTCCATTTGGATATGCTTAACTCTGCGGATGAAGGAGACGAGCACATGCTTGGCGATCGTGACCCCCTTATGCTCTGTTAGAGTATGAAGGAACTCCAAAGCAACTAAAGGAGGGACAAATTCGGATGATGCATGCCCCAAAAGCCCAGTGACATTAATTCCTGCTGTCGGCAAACACCCCTGTGGGCCACAGGAGCATCTGCATCTGTCTCGGTGGGTTGCGTCCGCTCCAAGTTTGAGCAAAAGTGGAGCAAGCTCGAACAAATTCCCTTGCATCGAGGCGTATCGTCGAGAATTACGTTCATCGTGACGTACTTCGTCGCTTGCATGCTTTCGAAATAGACGAGTACCTTCTTCGTCACTCGTTGCTCGGAGGAAGGTGGAAGCATATATTTGATGCGAGTGTGTCGGCACTGAGAGTATGTAGCGGAGCGGAGTTTGAAAAAGCTTGTCTACATGGTTGACGTCCACTCCATATTCTATCAAGCCTTCTAGCAATTCTGGAGAAGAGGCGTAGTAGAGGCGCTGAACGAGAGAGAGAACATTGCGGCCTAGATGGTCCTTGTGAGTGGCAACGCCGAAACTGTGCTTCACTAACAGCTGTATATCTTCAGGCCTTCGCAGATGAGAGATCAAGTCGAGATAAGCATGGCGGTCCAAGAACTTATGGTCCAATGTGGCAAGGAGTCAGCTGAGAAGAGCGCGCCTTTCAGGAAATTGACCAGTAGTGGTGTTACTAGGCCCCCAATTCAGCAATCTTTCTATCCCCACGAGGCAAAGATTTTGAACAGCTTGCTCGCTTTCGAATTTTCCCAGCGCTTCAATCGCAAAGGTTAAGAGGTCCCAAAAGTCTGCGTACAGAGCGAAATCGAAGCAATTCAGAGCCGTCAGATCGCCATCGAAGGAAACAAAATAGTCTGCACCTGCTTCCAGCAAGGCAAGAGCCGAGTCCTTCTGATTGAACTTGCATGCATACGCCAGAGGAGGAAAGCCGTTGTCGTCTAAAGCGTTAATGTCGTAACCATGGTCAATTAGAGCCTTGAGCAGCTGGGGGTTTTGCACAGCGAGGTGCATCGGTGTCTGGCCCAAGGGATTCTCTACATCCTTGGTCGAACAGTCCATCATTCGCTTGGCAGATTCAATGGAACCTGAAAGAACAGCTTCATGGAGATTCGACATACCAGCAAACTCTATATTATGTAAGTATCGAGAGTAGTTGTTTTAATCTGCGGGTTCTTACCTTGATCATAAGAACATAGTTTTCGAAAGAACCCAACGTGCAAGTCATCGGAAAAATCGAAGGCAACTTCATCAGCATATTTGGCAAAGGTTGCGCTAACCTCAGTTGGCTCTAAGCCACTGGCTAAAAGGGCATCCAAAACCTTGTCCCGGGGATGAGGATTTAGTATCGAGGCACATGATCCCACAATGCTATTTCTCTGCCGCATTAATGATGGTTTCATAACGGCAGTTTCTGATTAATATTACTGACATTTCTGGGTTGCTATACGAAAGCAACTTAAGTTCATCTGAAAGGAACTCGATGAAATTGACTAATTCGTCAATGTCAATCCATCTGGAGAAATGACAGCTGGGTAAATTCTGCATGAAGTGCTGATCCTCTTATTAACGAAGATAAAAAAGAAATGTGCTAGAAGAAGCATACCTCGAGGTAACCTATTCCAGCCGGGTTCATATGACGTGTGAACGATGGATCATTTCGAGCAAGGATCGAAAGCTGCGCTTGGGCATCTTCAGCGGAAAGGCTTTCCCAGTTAACTTTCCATAGTAGCTCAAACCCCGGAGATGTGTATGGCACGACACGCTGGAATCCAAGAACTGGACGAAAAAAAAACTTTCCCTCCTCGTTGAGAAGATGAAATTCAAGGATGGTCGCCCATCGAATACCATAGCGGGAAAATGCCGCCCTTAGGCTTATGCCGTAGCATGTTCCTGTGCATGATTTGTTGTCGCAGGGTTCTCGGAAGGCACCTAAGGGAGTGTATTGAAGTGCCCAAAACCGCCCAGAGACTTTTGTTGTGCGGTGACACGAACAGGAACATTGCCTTTTTGAGCAATTTCGACGCTGACTTGGCTTCAGAATCGAGAAGTTGAGATTCCTTTGACATCGCTATTTTGCGAGACCATGGATGTCAACGGAACAGATGATTCCGACGATGTAGGAACATTGTCCAGGATCAGCCCGTCATCCTTAGGTTCAGCCGGTCTGGCATGAGACAAGTGTATCCTGTTGACTAATGCGAGCTCTTCAACCTGAGTGTTTGAGCGTAGGACGCAGATTCTAGGTCGTGTGAGCTAAAGTTGAGCTTAGAAGGTATCGCGAAACAAATACTGACAGGGTGAGATTTATCTTTGCTGCTTGTATACCACGATGCAACTCGTCAACTGCCTCTTTCCATTGACGAAACGCTAGAATCTTGATGAACCTTTTCGGACCATGTTCTTCCGATGTAGCTAGAAATTTCTTCTTGAGACTGTTTAGGAGAACGACTACCTCGTCACAGCTTGTCTGACAATGCTATAAAGCGGATGCATCACGGGAAGAGGTACTCTGGATAACCCTCTGCATGATATCAGCGAGAAACTGAAGCTCTTGCGTGAGGGTTTGTAGTTCTTTTGGGGCTCCATCTACTCGTTTGCGAATGTCGCGTAGCGTTTCGATGCCGCTGTTGACCTGTACGAGGAGTGAGACAAATCCCGCCACGCCAGCGGCGATGCCAAATGCCTCTGCCATGGTCGCAGCTGGCGCGAATGATGAAGGGTGGATGATGAGGGCTCAAGAGATGAGAGCGGATATGGATGAACGATATCAGGCTTTGGGAGCCTCACTGTGCGCCTCGGCTGACATGCCACGTAATCATGCATGAAAGGTGAGGCGGAGGCTGATAAGTGGACAGCATGCTTGGAGAGATTCTCCTGGTGTGGCATCTTGCATTTCTTGGTTGACCTCGGGTAAGGTTGCATCATGCTACTAAGATTGGGCTCCCTCGCCTTAGGCATGATTACAGTTGGTTCGCCTTCGCGTATTGAGACACTTCACGACGAAATTAGATTCCACGCCTAGAGCGATCGTGATTTTTAGCGAAGATCAACTCCATCTTAGCTAACATGATCTTTAATGCTACTACATTTAGGCTAAAAGTGCTTTTCTTTTGTCATTTATTAGCCATTAAGTGATAGTAACTTTTGTTAACTTTTGTGAGTGATTTTTAACAAAATTCAAAAGACCTTTACCTTTTTAGGCAAACGTCCGTTATATTTCTTTTGGAAAATGTACATCTGTCTCGGTGTGCTGCGTCCACTCCAAGTTTGAGTAAATGGGGAGCAAGCTTGATAGTGGACAGGTTAAGACCAATATAGCAAGTCACGAATAAATCTCATTCCCTCGACATGTGAAAGCCAAACCAGGACGTTAAATAATGTCGGTTACCTTTACCACGTCATCGCTATACCGCGGTAACAACTCGCCCTCGATGGAGCGGACACAAAATGGTATACTTATTGATAGACTCGAATGAATCGGATCTAGCAACTGCTGGTACGTAATACAGTCACTATTTGGCTAATCAATCAGGTGCCCTTTCGACCCACATAACGCGGAATTCGAACCGCCGTAGTACGGGCCTGCCTCGCAGTTTTCCACCAGTAAGCTATGTGAAAGGTATGAGTATGCGTTTGCGTGCTCGGTGCTGTTAGTTGAGTCACTCACATATCGCGGTATCGGCGAGGCATAGCTGGGTGTGACCGACAATAGAAGGACAGGCTATAAGAAGCGCTACTACACAGGCATCCAACGACAGCAGACGCAAGACTACAATGCTATGACTAAGATTGGGGTTGTTCCTCTGGGCCTTTTGAAATGTCGGAAATAGTATTTGAAAAGATGCACGCAAACGGAGATGATTTTGTCATCATCGACATGCGCGGCCGGGAAAGCACAATCGATCAGCATGTTGCGAGGCGGTTTGGAGACCGGAATCGCGGGGTGGGGTTCAACCAGCTCGCAGTCATGTCAGATTGCGAAGACGCAACGGCTTTCCTAACGTTCTGGAACCCAGATGGTTCAACATTGGATGCTTGCGGCAGTGCCACGCGCGGCGTGGCTCGGAAGTGCATGCTCGAAACTGACTCGGCGTCGGTGGTCCTCAGAACGAAGCGTGGACTCTTACGATGCTTGAGGGAACTGGATGGGCTGATATCGATTGATATGGGGTCCCCACTCACTGCCTGGCGCCATATCCCAACTTCCCACCACTTAGATACGCTCAGATTACCTTTGCCCGGAGATCCGGCGGCGTGCAACATGGGAAACCCGCATTGCACCTTCTTCGTCGACGACGTGGCAGCTGTATCAGTTGAGACAGACGGACCGCCCATTGAGACTCATCCCATTTTCCCGGACAAGACCAATGTTCACTTCGTCCAAGTCCTGAGCTCCTCCCACATTCGACTGAGAATATGGGAACGCGGAGGCGGAGTTCCATTAGGCTCAGGATCATGTTCATGCGGTGCGGCTGTCAATGGAATCCGGCGTGGTTTGTTAGGAAATACCGTTGAGGTCGAATGTGATGGGGGAAGCGTCACCGTCAGTTGGGATGGTGTCGGAGGTGTGCTGCTGAAAGGCCCTGTGACACATAGCTTCAGCGGTATATGGCTAGATCACCTGTCGAACTCTTAGACTTAATGGAACCGTCGGCTCCGATGCTGTAAGTCCAATTATGATTAAATTGTCGCTTAAATATGAGGAGAACAAGTCATGCGAGCTGGAGGAAGCCATGTTAAGCTGGGCATGTCGCGTTCTATGACATCTAGGAGAGTGTATATCCAGTTGAGACGCCGAGCTCTTAGTGGCAAAGAACGCATATTTTTGTCTATGTTTAGGTCATGGAGCAGATAATGTTGAATTACGCTTATCGGTTGATGGCCATTGGAATTACGTAAGTGAGGTTGAACTGACTTATCTAAAGCCTCATGCCGTCCCACTGAGTCACACATGCCCAGACTATTAACAAAGTGGCATGCCTTCTCACTGGATTCGACCTTCTTAACAAACCACGAACCTAAACCAATATCCAGTTTCTACTTTGTGCAAGTCGCCCCACTACATGACGGACAGGATGACCGAATCTAGAGGCAATGTCACATTAGAAAGCTTCACCATTCACCATGTGAGCTGCGCAGAAGAGTTGCATCAATGGATCCCCTCTCTAGTTCGACTACTACAATCCTGCGTCAATATCGATCCAGCATCGTCATCCATCGGCTTCCGCGCACCTCTTTCCGAAGCTAAAGCGACGGCATATTGGGAGTCACTACCCGCCAACCTCTTCGGCGCTCAGCCCTCCACCACGCTATTTGTTTTATCCCGGGGCTCGGATGCAGTCGGGACAATTCAACTAGTGACTCACCCTAAGGAGACACACGCGCACAAGGTCGAGGTCGGCAAACTGCTGGTCGCTGGAGAAGAGCGAGGCAACGGGCTGGGCAAGAGACTCATGGAGATGGCAGAGAGGTATGCGTTTGACAAGTTGGGCAAAACGATGGTGCTGCTGGATACCGCTACAGAGACTCCCGCACGAGGATTTTACTTGAAGCTTGGGTATACAGAATGGGGCATTTGCCCGCGATATGCGGAGAGTGCTACGGGAGATTTGCATGACTGCTCCTTTTTCTACAAGATCCTAGATATATGAGATTTGCTCCAGAACATTCATCTAAATGCTGGGTTGAGGTTTATACTCGCTACTTATGTGCAGCTGTTCCTAGCCGGCCCGACCTCTCTTTCTCTCTGAGAGCCTGTTGCCGCTAGCGGCAACAGACCGGATTCCCATCTCCTGGGTTTGTGTGTTCCCTTTGGGGCACGTCACCATCGAAAATCAGTAATTCATAATCCAGGTCATTCAACACTCTAGCCTCGTCTACTTCCCCCCGTCCAAAAACGTTGAAAAACGGTCCGTACCGAAATTGATTCCAACATCATCAAACTCCACTGCACTACAGAGGTTCGTTTACCCATTCACTGGTGTATGCCACCCCGCTGCGCTTGAAGAGTGCTGTAATCGGGCACCGCCGCTCAACCTCAGCAACAAAGTGTTTGAACTTGGGATCATCGTTACCACCTGTTGCATTGGTTTGCACTCGGACCTTCAAATTTACGCTCTCCCAGTTCGGGTTGCCTTCCTCACCCCCAACCAGTACCGCCGTCGGCAGCTGCCCCTCGACCGCAACATTCCACTCACCCAGAGTGAGGCCGTGATCCTTTGCAACCACGAAGCCAGTAACTTGGTTGCAAGAGCTCAGGCTAGCAAGGGCGTAGGCGACTGGTGAAGGGTGGGAATCTTTGCCGCCCAGTGTGGTGTAGGTGTCGGTAGAGAACTTATAAGGCTTATCTTTGACTGAGACGGTTTGTATCGTGCCAGCTCCTTGCCCGGAGATTTGGACGGGGATGGATTGAAGCCAGGCCGGGGAGGTGGAGAAATGACGAAGACCAGAATTGAGGTAAGATCCCTGGATATTGGCGGAGGCTCTCGCCAGTGGACCAAGTCGAGCTCGAAACATGGTGAGAGAAAGGGTCGATACTTAGGCACCAGGTACCTTAGCTAATGAGAATAGCTGTCTCAAGTACAGTGGGTAGTCTTATAGTTCAATAACTTACCTTGTTATTCATATAGCTCGTGCCAAGTTGCCGTTGGTAGAGGGGTTCCCGCGCCTTTTAATACTTCTGCTCAGATTTGACACTGCGTTAGTATTTTTGAAGCTGAATGAGATTGCGTCATTCCCTGGGCAAATAATGACTGACAGAGGTTCACACATGGGCGCAGTTTATTGGCCACTATTTGTGACGGGCCATACGGGTCCAGCAGTGCCGAGGTCCAGATTGGACGAAGTCGTCCCAGAACAGAACGGCGCGAACTTTAAAATCACGATGGCGGAATGGGAGCGGCTTATTACGTCTTTCACTGATCAAGGACAATCTTGGGCCGGAAGGGTGCCAGCGATGACTCGTTCAGTATTCTAACCTCGCGCAAGGTTTGGGCAATGTACCACTGCTAAAGGAGTAGTTGTTTAATCAAGCAAATTGAGTGAAACAACATACCTTGCATGACCTCGGGTGTGTCAGAAACCTAACTCTAATGGCGGCTTTCAAGATTTAGAGATGGCACTGTAATGACATCGGCGAGCAGCTTCCACATTTATTTAGTAGCCAAGTTAGCATATCTGACACCATGCAGAAGAATAGGTACCAAAGGGTAGAAACAACAAATTATTTACCCCTCACTTAACGACGTCCTACTACAGTAAAACGCAATACGGCATCAAGTTTGCGGGAACTGTAATGCACCTCCTTATATTCTTCATTTGATTTGGAAATGCACTTGGTCTTTAGATGTTCCCCTCGTTATGCGGAATCGTGACGTTGCATTTTTGCTCCGAGTCTCTGCAGTCACACAAAACACCGGATTACTTACCCCATAGTATACGGCAGGAACATGGTCCTTGTTTCCTTTGCCGTTAGCTATCGCAGTAGCATTTATCGTACTTTCTTAGTAGTTTTTAGTGTGTATATAAGACCTTCACCTGATTAAGCAGATGCCTATTCTACTTATTTCTTTTCGGCTCTCCTCGGCTACTGTGGCTTCATTATAGCTCTATCCGTTGCTGTCGTTATGACTTACACCGCATTTCTGTCACCCGATTTCATATTGGCCGGATCTACTTGCGTTTTTCGTTATTTCTTACATGTTTCGACTCGACTAGAGCTGAAACAAGCAAGGTCCAAGTGGGAGCTACGAGGTTGCGGGGTGGTGAAAGCAGACGCCGATTCAATAGCCGCTCCTCTTCTCCACAGCGCCAAGACAAAAAGAGGGAGTCAAATATTTGCAATTGCCGATTGCAATGCGACTTGTCGGCAATTGAGCATCTAGCTCGGAGTCTGGATGGCGCAGTGGTGAATGGAGGCGCATGTGTGAAATAGGCGCATGCGTGAAATAATAATTACTGAGCAAGGATCTTTACCTTGTCAACATCGCATTCTATTTCTTGTCTAAGGGTTCATTTGACCGGATCGACAATATCATTACTCGAACCGGAATTCCGACAACATCACATCAGCTTCATTAGGATGAGCAAGAGGGCTTGGGATGATGCGAATCTGGGAGACTCTGGGACAGTAGTGACTGACTTAGTGGCAATGCTACCAACACCTGCAGTAAGAGTTCCTTCACATATTGGAGGAGTAATGGTAAACTAAAACTCGTTGCAGTCACTCAGTTCTCCAAAACCCGAAGGCCAGGGCGAAATACCGACACATCATTCACAGAGTCCCAACGACCCAAGCAATTGTGAGTATGACGGTGTACCGGTTCCGCCCATATCGAAGAAGATCAAGGCATGTGTCTCATGTCGGAAACGAAAGGTAGGCTCTTCAATATTGCCGGGATCACCCATGCCTGACTTGTAACTAGATTAGATGTCTGATGGGCAAGAATGGTCCTCCATGTACTAGGTGTGCAACTCGCAACTCGGCCTGTGTTCTGAACAAGAACCTGCAAACCGTGATAGATGAAAAGTCACAGTATTTAATTTGCCACTCTTTTTTTTGTGGTCATTTGTGCAATTGCTCATACTCCGATAGGTTCCCTAAAGCCGTCGTGCAAGACCTGGAGCGCGTTCACGGAGCTCTCGAGAACATCCTAACCACGCTTGGCCTTCCGGCACTTCCTCCACTACGGTGTTTATCAGTCTACGATACAGAAGTTCTGGTACCTATGGGAACCCAAAAGAGAAAAAGCAACTACGAGCCGTCGTCTTCCCCAGAGGGACTCTATCGGCCCTCATTTGATAATCTACCAAGGAACGCCCCGGAAGGCGACGGCCTCCCACAGATCCCCATCCACTCGTTATACAGATTGACGGACCTTAGCGCCTTGCGGTCACCCGAAGATACGGAGACGGTGAATAGAGCCAGAAGAATAGACGACTTCATTTCTCGTGGATTAGTCACTTTAGCCGATGCAGAGTCTCTCTTCGCTCTGTATCGAGATCGTCTAGATCGCTACATGTACAACATTGGCTGTCGCTACGGCACGCTCGAGGAGCTGAGAAAGAGTTCCTCTATTTTATCTGCAGCGACTCTCGCAGTCGCAGCTCTTCATAGCGACAAATCAGACGGCATCTACAAAATATGCAAAGCCGAATTCCGTCGCCTCATGGAAGAGTCAATGTTTGAGCGATCGATTAATCGGGATTACCTTCGAGCTATGTGCTTGGCCTCATATTGGCTGAGCGATATCTCATGGATCGTCTCAGGATACGCCATCCGTCGAGCCGCCGAGCTACCAAAAAGCTACTGGAAGGGCAATCAAGGACACAACGAAGAAGCAGCCGACTACGCAAGACTCTGGTATGCCCTTTATATCTGCGATGAGCATCTCGCCACTCTATATAAGCGGCGATCAATCAGCCGAGATGACTCAGCAGATCAGGAATGGAGGAACTTTCTCGAGTTAGCTATGCCGACAAACCTAGACAAGGGACTTATGGGTATAGTAGCCCTAATCAGGATTTCAAGGAGCGTTCAGGAGCAGTTTGGTCATGAAAACGACGAGCCGGTTCGCCAAATACATGTCAATCATCTCTCAAGCTTTAGTCGACAGCTTGATCAATGGTATGAGGAATGGGCCAAGGAGATGCCAGGTGAGTCTCAAGTTGTTTGAACTTTTGTTTCGACTGCGGCTTCAATACTCACATTCGGAAGCGTCAAATCCCGAGCCAAGGTCATTTCCTCGGAAAGCAACAATGCTCTACTACAACTTCGCGCAAGTCCATCTATACGCTCGTGTCTTCCAGGGCTTATCTACCGAGGAACCCGTCCCTACCTATCTATTCGAATACGCATTGAAGGCTATCGCGGCAGCGACGACCATGATCGAAGTCGTTATCACCGACCAAGAATTTCGGACAGGCCTTATGGGAATGCCGTCATACATGTATTCCATGACGGCCTTTGCCTCTACGCTCCTTGTTAAAGTGGCCATCAAGTTTGGAGGCACGCTCGTTGAGATAGGGCGCGTCTATGGTCTGATCACGAGTCTTGTGCACCAGTTCCGTTCCCAGCAAATCAGTTCATGGCATTTGGCAGGTCCAACTGCTAGGGGTCTGGAACGAATGTTGGGGATATTGAACACTGCGGCTCTAGAACAGAGCTATCCCGTACTCAATGGGATTTTCACCGAGGCCGGTATTGATGAATTTGAGAATATTGATGCCCTGGGACAGACCCTAGATGCCGATGGCTCATTTCTTGGCCTCTATGGGGACCCTAGCTTCAACGGGTCAAGTCTTGGATCACCGTCGATCTTTCAAGGTGATTTGCTAGTACCAAACATTGAAGGATATAATCTGTCGAGTCAAGCGACTTAATCATGGATTGATGGAGCATGGCGGTAGGAAAAGTAATGATTAATGATTGTGTTTTGACACAGAGTGATTAATGGCTGCTGTCCGATTTCCCAATACCTATTTCGTGTTGGTACTTCATCAACCTAGGTCACCGCTTACACATTCGAATCCAGATCGGACACTGTAAATGGTGTCTGGGGGCCGAGTCTCTGGGGGCCGAGTCTTTGGGATCTCATTTGCCGACAGCTGAGACGAATCAAACGCCGACTAAACTTCATTGGCCGACGGCTAACTAATCACGTCAAGCATCTCGTATATTGGCAAAGGCCGAAAGTTTGGCTGATCATTATGTCAACGGCTGTCTGCTCCTTCAAGGTAAAGTTGCTGGCGCAATGGCAAGAACACCATTTCGGGCCGACCGCCTTGCTCAAAGCTGCATGTGAGCGTTGGATACTCTTGGAGCTGTTGAGAACCTTTGGCGCCATGTTGGTGGGCTTTCCGGTCCCCCATTTAGGACGTTTGTTAGCGGTGTTTCCTACCAAAACCTGTAGACTAGTAGCCATGTTTACTTTGAGGTAGTCACTGTGTGAGTTGAAGGCCATAAAAGGCAGCGACAAAAGCCGGAGCAGTGACACAGCACCTTGGATAAACTTCATTGACGTGCAATGAATTGATCAGAGAGGTTCACGATATTGTCGAATGTTCTCCAACAGAATCGGTCGCCCATGCTACACCTTAGGAGGCCCTTTGATACACGATTGCCCCGCTCTAGGTCCAAACCCGAGGCCACAATGCGGGTGGCTCATTTCACTGTGACCTTGGCGGCCTGTTCTAGCCGTTGAGGATTTTGTAGATTTTGCTCATCTGAATAACTGAGGAAGCATTGGGTTTGGAGGACGCAAATCTGTGAAGAGAAAACTGTATCCTTTCCCACAAATGCCAATAACTTGCCCTCGAGAGAGCGAACCGCCCAGACATAGTGTCGGTACCGGGAGAGGTAAAAGGTGGCGACTGAAAATGAAGCAATCGATTTCATGTCTCTGGCATGGCTGTGTTGCTCATGCGGGTACGCACCAGGTCCTTCCTGGGACTAAGTCTGTGACCTCAAAGCAGATGCATCATTGGCTTTGGCCTTGGCAACTCGTTTTGGCCGTCAAGGTTCTTGTAAGTGGAATTTGGACCTCGTCCCGTGCCGAGGAAAAGGTAGATCGTGGTGAAAGTTCATGAGTAGGCCTGCCTACAAGAGAGGCTGGACACTCAAAACCAAACAAGGTAGAACAGGATATTGGTATAATCAGGGTGAAAGTCTGCCCTGGGTTTGGCCATTTCTTCCTCCCTCAATAATTATCCATCATTTCATTGATCACAAGTACTATCAGCCACATCCATTACCACCACTTATATTAAGCAGGAATACGACCTAGTCACTCTTGCTTCATGACTATTTACCCAGCCCAATATCAATCTCAGTAACAAACACAGCAATGTCTTGGGATTGTCTTCCATATGATGTTCAAGTCATGGTCTGGGACGCCATGGCTGAAAAGAACATCGACACAACCCCGACGAGGACCCCGACGCACCCCCTGACCGACTACTCAGCCGTCTGCAATAAATGGCAAGACGCGTTCACGGGCAAACTCTGGCGGCGTTTATCGCTGACCCAATCGTCCCTACCAGAAATGGAGATGATCCTGGCCGCCTCGCCGCACCTAAGAAGTTTGATCCAGGACATCCACCTTCGGATCGAGCTCGAGACGTACAACTGCCAGACCTGCGCTACAGCGAGTTTCAAGTGGTCGCTCCAGCAAGCGACAGACAGCGAAACCGTCGAGCGCGCCATATCCCGGCTCTTCTCTTGCCTCAGCACCTGGGACACGCCGACCGTTGCAGGGCTGCACCTCGAGATCAGCGCCGTCTCGTCCAGCGATAGGGAGCACGTCTTTCAGGCCGACGTCTATCTCGACTCTGAAGACTATGCAGAGGACCAGGGCCTGGTCGAGACGGAGCTGCATGATCTGCGACACGGGTATGCCCACGGCGAGCGGACCGATGCTCCTAACTTAGCGGCGCTACAAAAGGTCTTTAATGTGGGCTTGTTCCCCAGCTTCAAGGAGAACTTGCTCGCTAAGGTCCCAGCGGTCAAAACGCTTCTTCTCCGGCGACAGACGCGACGCTTGCTGGGACTCGAAGCTCTGCAGGGCATCTTCGGGAGCCTGCCCCAGCTGGAGATGCTTATTTTTGAGCCTTGGCGAGCATTTGACCGTTCGGAATCGGAAGAGTACGGTGTGGATAAAGTGTACTGCGATGTCATCATGGGTTCTCTGCCCTCGACACTGAAGAACCTGACCCTGTTCCAGGACTTTAACGAGGACTTCAACTTGATTTATGCGAGCGAAGCGGCTCAAGCTCGTTGGCTCGTCACCCCAGAGCTTGTGCGCACGCCGTCGCCAAGCCTGGGCCTCGCCTTTGCCTCGAGTAGTCTTGGCATGACGAATCTATCCGCTTCATATCTGGTTGATGCACGGGACTTCTTCTCCGCGGCCATGGGCGAGCCGATGGTGGATCAGATCTGGGACAAGCTCGAATGCCTCACTCTGACGTCGCCTCTCCTGGGAGATGAGCTGAATGCCCACGATGTCGCGGCCATGCTGGTGGACGCTGGGAGAACGGCCCAGCGCATGCCCAAGCTCCGCTTGATGGAGATTTGGTACGGCATGAGGGAAACCGCCTGTGTCTTCCGCTACCGCATTGAAGACGGTGTCTCTACGATTTCTTGGGAGGGTACATGGTCGCTCACTCTCGCAACGTCTGCCATGGCTAAGGCGTGGCAAGGCGTGGCAGAGTCGCACACTGGCCGTGATCTGAAGGTCAGCACCGCTCAAGATGAGCCATTGGACACGGAACACGTCAAGTCCCACGCGCATGCCGTCGCCCAGCTCGGCCTCTGCAGTAATGTGGCCCATCCTGCTTCGTTAGAGGAGATCCGAAGAGAGGCGGACGTGTACTCATTTGTGCCGTCCATATGGTCGTTTGAGATGGTATCTCGGTTCCTAGCGGGAGTTGATATGCCGGAGTTTAATTGACGTTCTTTTTCCCCTGTGCGGGTTCTACGTGGACTATAAAAGTGGACACGTGAGAAGGATAATGGATGACGCACAAGAACTTACGGAGTGCAGGTTTCGGAGTGACGATAAGGTTGCGGAAAATCAATAGTGAGGAATTATGAATGCAATAACATTTGGTGTATGAATGTGTTGGTACCGTGCTATACTGGTCTCGTAGCATGATGCGATAAGTTCCAGTCTTGGCCTTGGAGTAGAGGTCGAAATGCCGCAGCCTCCACTTACCTTTTATATTTATTCTTCGTCCGGCCTCAGAAGGAATCATTGCCGCGCATAATGATCTGTGAAATGTAGCAGTGGGATAGCGCAGGGAGTACGCCCAGTTCTGTCAGTCGGGATGGCTGAGATTAATTGAGAACTACCTTCGGCAGGGAAAGATAAATTTGGGATCAAGGGCAGAGTGGTTTCTATTTTGCTGCGATTGCCCTAGAGCGGCCGCTTCGCTGCAATGTAGTAATAGTAAAATGATGGATGGAAGTCGGGAACCTTTTCCCACAGGAACAGCTAATGGGAAGTTCGCGGGATAGAACATGGTCTAGGCAATAGTTCCCAACAAGTGTTTGTTGGATGCTTGCAGCTAAATTGGGGGCGAAGAATGGGTCAGCGAGCCGACGCTCTTCTCAAAATGTATCGTCCCAATTCATCCTGGACTATAGTACTTGGTGAAGAGGGTGCTCGTGATTATCCCAAGTATGATCATCTTCCCTACCGTTTGACATTGACAAGTTGATGTAGTATTGTGAACAAACTTATGGCATTATCTTGACTTATTTTGTACGGCAGTCATTCATCGTAGTACTATGGTGTTTCTGCCATGCTGAATCCCGGAGGACACACGCATATGTAATGAAACAGACCATTCCGTCGGTGCTGGTTCAGGGCTCGTCACCCGAGACGACGACCACTGCCAATGAGCGAGCTCGTGGGCTCCATTGATGGCCCTAATAAGCGCTTAAATACGCCGGCGCTTTTTATGTGTCAATCGAAATCCACTCTTTCGGCTACGTTTCTTAGCACTGGGTATAGTTGTTGATGGCAATGCTATCAATCGTTCTCCCCCGAGTGCAGGATGGGCAAGGATGGATGACCAAAAAGTGATGTGTCGTTCCTATTCAGTTGATGGACAATGTCCAGGAAGACTGTCGAACAGTCGTTCAATCGGCAGCGGATATTTGCTCAGGCACCAGATGGAGAGCGGCATATTGTCGATGAATGTCCGGGGAAGCCGTGGTTGCAGGCCGAGCCAGAGAAACGGAAGGCGCTGCTCTTGTGGCGCAAAACCACCTTGGTTGGAGACTGAAGTGGTAGAATTCACAACGATACAGTTGCGAACATGTTGGCAGGAACTACCTTGAGCGTCTCCACTTGACCATGGTTCGATTTTTTGATGCCAACAAGCGTGTTGCCTTTCCCATCAGGCATCCTCAGCCAGCGAACCCGCTGCATCTTCTGATACATCTTGAAGGCATGACTGTCCAATTTGTCACGACACCAATACAGTCGTTTACAAAACATCCACCTCCACTCCACATTCACCGTTCCCAAACAAGCAAAACTGCAAGCTTGGAAGACCACAATTACCACGACTAACAACAACAAGCAGCAGCAACAACACGCAGCAGCAACAACACGCAGCAGCAACAACACGCAGCAGCAACAACAAGCAGCAGCAACAACAAGCAGCAGCAACAACAACAAGCAGCAGCAACAACAGCAACGGCAGCAACATGAGCGAAACTAGCAGAAGCAACAGGAGCAACAGCACCACCAACAGCACCACCAACAGCACCACCCCCACCATCACCACTACAGCCACAGCTCCAGCCCCAGCCATACCACTACCGACGCCACTATATTGACAGTCCTCCATCCCCCCCTCCATCCGGTTCACCAGAGATGGGCCCCAGCCCACCGGAGGCAGTGCTGCTCGCGACGATAAGGGCCGTGGACATTGCTCGTGCTCGGGTGACCGAGCTCGATGTTTATGGGGCCTTGGCGGTCGCAATGGTCGAGGTCGTCTAGGTTTTGAACGGTGCTGTTGGCCTCCACGCCCGCCTCGAGGAGGCGTACACTCGACGGTTCGTCGATAATTGTGAGTGCCTGGTAACACCCATTCCAGAGTTTTACACCGGCTAATTGGCTGAGTTGTATCAGTCGACCGATTCCCACGAAGATTTCATCGAAACCGAACAGCAAGATTCTGAGAACAATGACCGCCACCACCACTTCCATCGCCAGCGTGAGTCTGCCGAAACGCCTCGACCATCGTCTGTGTCACTGATAGAGTACTTACTTTGCTGAAATAGGTCGCTAATCCTGCGAATCCTTCACACCTCCCATCGCCGGCCGAGACACCACTCCAACACCGCATCTAACCCGGGAACGTTGCACCTCAAGAACTGTATGTCCTAATCTAGAATGTTGACGTTCACCAGTCGTAGATATACCTTCAAGATGGAGCGTCTTGTGCCACACTGAGTGAGGAATGACCCGGCTTTCCGCCACTGTGGAAATTTCACTATCGGCGATGACATTGTTTTGGTTTATCCCAATGCTGATTTGTCTGGTCACTCGACCGCAGTGTTGTTTCTGGAGATCGCATTGTCCGTCGTCGTGGCTAAACGTGGAGGAGTCTGGCGACGTGTTAATTGTTGATGGGTGTCATTGACTCGAAACTTCTTGCCCTGTCTTGTTCCTTGGGATGCTATGGGTCGTGTACGTCCTCGTCCAGTCATCGCAGACGGTCTCTCTTAGCCCTACGCAACTTGCTATTACTCTTCCCTGCTTTGCTGTACGTTCCCTAGACCCCTAAGATGAATGCGCAAAGTTTTTAGAGAACCACGGACCTCACTAAGCCCATGTCCTGCGTATCGCGCATCACACTGCTTGGTCTTCGCACCCTTGCTGTGACTTTGTCCTTTGACAATGATGCTTACACCAAAGTAAGGACTCGCTCCTCTTGACCAGCGACTTGACCAATCCACGAGTTGAAGTCCTTCTTGTTAGTAAACGATACCATGCCTACCCCAACGCGACGGAATCTGTCGTCGTTTTCTTTGGTGAGGAGAAGAAAAACTCGAGATGGCTCACGTCCATCTAGCCATCTTGGGTATCCATAGCCAGTCGGCTCAGGCCCCTTCTCAAACTCTAGCATCTCAAACACCTGACAGCTCTCAATTGTGCAGTCTTGGTAGTCAAGATACCAATTACCGTCAAGCGGTAACGCCTGGTTAGAAGCTACATCCACAAGGGCTTGAGCAGGATAGACACGGCCTCTCAAGGTCAGTGAACCGCTTGGTTGATACGTCGACGGGTCAATTCCAGCATCGCTCGATACCAGTGTCGCAAGTGGGACAATGCCCGGCGCTCTTCCCGTCCTGTCGAGGTAGTCGAAAGAAACGGCTCCTTCGACCGACACCCACGTCCACGATGGCAGAGAAGGTGTCTGTGGCGAAGGTGTTGGTTTGTTCCAGCAGAGGCTCTCCCAAAGCTTGTCGCCTAGCCAGATGCCTCCTACAAACCTGTTCTCGAGGACTATTTCCATAGATTTTGACACGGCCCAAAATGCAGCCAGCCGGTCCGACCGGTTGGAAAGTTGGCGTCTAGTGAAACCCTCTAGTTGCGATTGCCACACACTATAAGGTCTCAATTCTGGTTCTAGAAGTCCCGGTATGGATGGTAGGCCCGGCAAGCTTCGAGCAGCGAGTTTAGTCTGGATGCGTTCCCTGCTCTCGAGAGAATACCAAGGTAAACCCTTTGCTGGATCAGCTTCCGTGGCAAAGGTACAAGCGCACTCCCACTGCAAGATGCCACGGCCAAAATACAGCATTCGTTGACTCAACAGCTGCTCTTGCAAAGTCCATCCGCGCATGTTTACGGGACCCTCGACGTTGGGATTGTCTTCCAGCCAGTCGCGGTACAGTGCGTGGCCCTGGATCTTGCCAGCCTTCCATCCAGGACGCTTGCCCTTTCGCACCCACAGGTCGAGAGGTACTGGGTACGGTGAGTGGACGGTTCGATTTTGAAATAGGCTATCGCTGGAGCACTTGGCGACGAGACCCGTTAGAGTCAGCTCCGCGTTCAGGTATATAGAATGCATGCGGGCTATCTCGGTTGCCCAATCTTGCGCGTCGTCCTGAACAATGCACAGTGCATCGATCCAGATGTACTGAAGACCCAGAGCTTTTGTTGCCAGAACAGCGTCTCGCAGTGTGCTAGGCAAACTTGGCAGAGCAATTTTCTTCGTGTGCGCCTTCAAAGTAGCCTTGGTTGTCTGAAGCGTTTCGTGGGGTGGGCCCCAGCAATATGACAGAGCCGCGTATCGCGCAGAAGCATCCACCTTGTCTGTTAGAAATGGGTGTTCTTGTTCCACGTCTATGAGTCTTGATGGGTGCTGTCCGCTGTCTGTGACCTGGGACATTCTTTGGCATTCTCTGTGCGATGACTTGCACGTTTCGAGCCAGTCTTTTGCGGTCCACATTGCACGTGCTGAGCCGGTGCCGAGACGAGCATCGTCAACTACCGTTGAATTGGGAATGGAGCATTCGTCGATAGAGGTCAGCATAAACTTGCTCTGCACGCTTCCATAACGAAGGGTGAGGTGCTGAAAGTCAAAATCCGAGTTTGATGCAGCAAAAGCCTTTGACGGGACATGAAGTCGCACTGATGTATCTTGGACGGCGCTGTCGACCGATTCCGTGCCATGCGTGCCTTGAATAGTCCTTGGCGCTGCCTTGGCCAACAAATCAGCCAAGAGCCCGCAAAGTGAGCAGCCCCCGGATGCGGAAGTTTTAAGTTGTGCCCGATTTCTGTGTACGGGATACTCCAACTCGCGGGGTTCGCCGCTTCTGGAGTGGTGGTTGAAGAGAGACTGAAATCCTTGGCAGCGGCCACAGAGGTTCGTGGTGAAATTGCGCTTGTCAATCTCAGCAATCTCATACAATTGAGCGTGGAAAGCAGCGATGAACTGCTCAGGAGTTGTCACGTCTGTCGTACCGGCTCTCGGGAGATCTATCATGCGTAATGCGTGACAATACACCTTATGCATGTCTGCTGGTGGGATGAGGCGGCTGCTTGTTATCATTGCAAGTAGATCCCGGGCTCTTTGCTTAGTACAGGTCGAATCAGACGAAGGAATGGGTAGTTGAATCCCATGTGACATGAGCAAAGACGCGGTTGCATAATCCTGTGCCAGGATCGCCAGGTCCAACAAGGTCCATGGGCCCATTTCGGAGCAAATATCAGCTCCGCCATCCACCAAGAGTTGAATGACCGAAGCACCAGCGTACATAATAGCCAAGTGGATAGGCAGAAAGCCTCCGGCCGCCTCGACTTGGGTCTGCTCATCTTCCCACCACAAACTGATCTTGCGAGAAGCCACATTGAGATTGGCACCGGACTGAATCAGAAAAGCCACTGCATCATGGCGGTCCCAACGCACAGCTTCATGAAGGGGCGTTTGTCCAAAAGCATTAAAAATGTCGGGATCAGCGCCAACTTGGAGAAGTTCTTTTGCCACATCTAGTTCACCCAGCCACAAGGCTCGATGCAGAGGTGTGTTCCAGTGGAACCATGCTTCATCTTCGCTCGTTTCCGTTGGGACAACACAGCCTTCTTGAGGAGTTGGTTTCACCATTCGCTTCTCCGTCCATTTAACATTTGGATCTAGTCCAGCTGATATAAAGTTCCGTATTATTTGTGGAAATTGATTGGTGGTTGATTGCCAATACCTCGGAGGCTTGAAATCAGGCTTTGGCTGTGTCTCATTTGCCTGTCGGCCTGGCATCTTCCTTAGCGCTATCTGATCGGTCGAGTGGGACATAGTGTCGCTGTTTGAGCATACCGGCGTCGGGGTTGGTGGGTTCTGTTTCTCGGCCATTTTTGGATGCCGAAATGGAAGAACATGGCATCACGGACATTGAAGAAAATGAAGGTCATGAGCGTTAGAGGTGAGATTCACTGTGCTATGCTTCATCCGGAATTAAGGGCGATTTTTGAAACACCTGTTGTGGCTATGCTTGCACTGCCACCTTCGCTGCATGATGAGGCAGATTCCTAGCACACAAGGCCGCAAGGAGACCAGCCGTACATGTAACAGCACAAGAAACGGGGGGCAATGAGAATTTCTGAAGATAGAAAGGGGAATTAAGAAAAACCCCAAAAATTACAAGAACGGAAATCCTGGGCTTCGCGCGACAGGTATGGTTAGAGACAGAAATGTGGCAACGAATGGTGAATGACCTCAAACCCAGTTGCTCCAAAAGTAGGCCCTGGGCAGGCAACACTAGCACTCCACGCTCCATAAACATGGTTTCATCTTTAATTATACAGAAAACAATCCATGGCTCCGTTCAATAACTCATACCATCATCTAGAAAAGCGTTACAGTCCTTGGTTCATATCCATAGCTGAGGGCTTCTCCATACATGATTCCTTGCACATAACATCGCCCCCCAAACCTGTAATCACTGTAATTGCCCTCTTCGCGAGGCCTTACCGAAAAGGAAAAATGACCACCATCAAAGACCCATACTTCTTCTCCTGGCTCTGTATCCATGTGCCCAAGGCCCATTAGCCCCATTTTCGTTATAAAAAATCGCTGGTTCAACGTCATGCCCTTGATCGTCCGACAAGTCTCATTCTGTTTCCCCGAGTCAAGATAATCGTAGAAACCCGCGAAATAATCTCCATCAACTTTCCTTTTGACTGTTTGGTAGTTATCATGAATAAGATCCCCGAGGATGAGTCTGCCGAATGCCTCGTGAAGTGTTTGGCCACCCGGGTAAGGCTCAGCAGACCCGCACGCTCCCTACTTGACATGAAGTCGAGCTAAATGTTGCCAGGTTCGAATTCTTGCGATGAGTTCGTCGTGTTGATTAAGAAGTCCGTCTGGATTGAGCCACTGATCTCCAACATGCTCAATCTCATTGACAAAGACTCCTCTCAGCTCCAACATGTCTTGCGTCTTCTTCCATCTCGTAGCCAACCTGTCAAGGTCTAGATATCTGCCTCCGTGTGCCCTGTACTCTGGCCAGCTAAATACATGGAGCCAATCTGTAGGCAAATCGGACCTGTGAGCCACATCGACTGCCCATCGAGGCATCCCGGGCTGGCTTTATCCTTTTCCAAACGAGGGTCCATAATCAAGGGAAAGAGCGTTCCTTCGCTGAGAATAAGGTCGTAGGTTAGGTCGTAAAAGATTTCTTTGGCCGGTTTATCGTAATCACAATGTTCCATGCTAGCCAAAGAGCCCTTGGAGGCCAATACTAGCAGAGCGTATATCTTGTCCCGGTTATCTGTCGCTTGGCGAAATCGCCAACGTTGGACGAAAGTGATGGGAGTGTCATCGCCTATTTTCGCCATCCCCAACCAGGCAATATCGCCGTAAAGACGGTTGAAGACATGCCCTACATGGGCATCGTTGCGTAGCCGCTCCATCAGTAGGGTGCTGTTGGCACCATGCCAGCATTCTCGAATCATTTCCAGCTTCTGCCAAGGGATCGAGTACGGTCCCCAGACGATGGTTAAGCTTGGTGGAAGCACCGCTTCCTGCACAGTCCATACTCTCCGCCACCATGGGTGTTCTTTCACAGGCTGGAGCGCCTTCAAGAATCTGTCGAGCCCTGATTTGGAGACTATGGCAGGTACAGGGCTGCTTGGGTCATCTTTTCGACCCATTGTAGCTGCCATATCATCCAGTATTCCAATTCCTGTTTCAATATTGAACCTGGAAGTACCTCCGTCAATCTCGCCCAGCCAAATTAGGCATTCTTGACATTGAGAGTAAATATGGCACATCAGTCGGGCTTGTGCTTTCTCTTTGTTGTCCCGTTAGTTGATACAGCGCTGGTCAATCCAGAGAAAACGTGGCGTATCCGATAGTCGTAGGTGTCGCAGCGCGGCGTGCAAGCCAGGGGTAATGCCAACCGTACGGCCTGATATTTTGGCATCAAGCAGAGAGCTAAGTTGTCCCCAGACGTATGACAAAGCCTCGTACTTGGGGCCATCTCCCAAGGCAACAGGTTGGAGCTCGCAACGGATCGGGGCGTCAATATCCCCATAGCATGGATGAAGAGTTAAAATGTGAATGTAATTTCGCAAAGGCATATTGATTGACCATGGGACTTGCTTTGGTTGGCGAATAGTTTCTTTGAAGTTTGAGACGAAGTTGGTCGTTAATATATGTCCATAGGGACATAACATCATGGCTGAGGTCGACAAGACTACTTGTTAATACCTGACTCTACACATTCATCTCACAGTCGGGGAGACGAAACGAACAAAAAACTAGTGGATTGTCGGCGGAGAAGCCCAATGACATCATGCCCTCACATAGTGCTCTTGTCAGACCGGTAGCTTGAAAGGATTCGAGACAGCTCACTCACTTGATCACACTTACCATCACTGCTCATTTCGGATTATATGCTTCTTAGTCTTGTTTAGTCTCGTAAACTACTGCAATGTGCATAGAGTAAAAAATTTGTTAGCATTGTAAATGCATCATAGATATGGGTGTAATCTTATGCAGCATTTTAGAGCCTGCATGACACTTGCGAGTTCATTCAGTTACGAACTATCCAAGTGAGGACTTGAAAATATCCAACCCAAGGCTATATCATATAGGTCCACGAATCTTTTTAATGCAAAGTGATGTCTGATGCCATTATATCAAGCACTGCAAGGATCTAGAGCCTTGCATTTTCAACCCATTAGACACAAGGGCAGTAATGCAAAAACGAAACTCAATACAGCTCTCCAGATACGCTTCAAGTCTATGACATCAAAGTTAGATGGCGTGAGTTAGAGACCGTCCCTGAGGGTCCTTTGTAATGCACTTGCTCCAATTGCCATCCGAAAATCATCCAAGGTACTCTCACATACATTCCCTCCTAAAGCACTGTACATTAGCTTCAACCATCACTCAACCATCACTCCTTGCCGACGAAGTCCAAAAGCCAATCGTGACAACGATGCAAAGAATTAAAAACCATGTAATGAACAGACAACCCTCATTCATGTCGTTTACGGCACGTCGCTCATATTGTACGGGCGAAGGCAAATGACCTCTCCCCCTCCTGGTGTCTGGTCGTGTATTCATGGTCGTATTAGATGGTATTATTGTGCCATAACTTATAGTGCGAGCTGCGGTGACGGCTCTAATTTGGCGCTCAAGTTCGACATTGCTATTTGAGTTCGGTTGGAACGCGCTGGGCGAGCTGCGAGCTGAAAGGCGTGGGGGATGAAGCTCAATACGCGCGTACTGTGATGGTAGCATTTCCGCAATGTCGGCATACGTGGAAGCAACCGGAAGTGGATTGACACAATGTGCGTGTTGGGCTTGGTAACTTTGCCCCGGTGGAGTGAATAGAGGACGATTGGTGTAATGGAGTGTAGGAAAGCCTGTAGTATCGGGACCCGAACTGTTTGGCCAGATAAGTTCAGGACTAGCTCGATGGTTAGTCCTTGTATGACTTGGAGATCCTATAGGCGGTTGAAACTGCGCACTCTCCAGCAGCTCCTTGTATGAAGCAGCCGTAAAGATGCAATAGAGTCCGTGACGTCCATGATAGTCTCGCAAACAGTGGAGTGGGATCTTGAGCTTCTTCATCGTCTTGACGTACGACTTCTTCGTAAGCTCCCTGTTGGATTTCAAGCGAAGAACTTTCCCACTGTCTGGATGAGGATCGCAGGGATGAACTGGCAGATGGCCAGCTCTGACATCTTGGGTCCACCGGCAGTCTTTAATCGCCCTGCCTTTCAACGAAGTTATCTCGACACAGGTCAGCGGCGCAAATTCAGTGTTTAGTTGGCACCTAAACTCACTAGTAAGACAATGACTTTTTCGCTCTCTGGAAAGGGCGAGAGAACTACGACGGGATGATTGTAGCAGCCGTCATCGATACCGAGGTCGCACTGCAGTTCGCTTTGCTTGGGCAGCCACATAATCTTGCCCGCGAGGAGGCATGATTGCTGGGGTCGCACGGTTGGATGAACCCGATAGTCCGGATATTTTCGATGGGCCTTTGGCATGATGGCACTTGAGAGCTTGCCTTCAGACAAGGAACGGTCTCATTGCTGAATGTGCGATGAGTTGATGGCGACGCGCGAGATTAGGCTGCGAGCGGGGTAAAATGGCATCAGATACCAACAGCGCGCCTAATGAACACATTTGAATGGTTACAAACGACTGCCAATGAGGTTTGCAGGTTGGTGCAGTAGGTGACGCCTCCGAAACGTCCTGGATGGTGTGTTGGCCCATGTTTTGTTGGCCCGACCTGTGGTAGACCGACCACTTCTAAGACCACGTCCTAGAGAGAGCGACCGGCACACCTGGGCGGCAAATCTGAATTGCTTTGTATCGTTAGCTTTGGCTTATCTTACAGTGCCGTCCTGATCTGTCCCGTCGCCATAATTGTATCTAATTACCGTCAGTTTCCCAATCCTCATTTTGTGTCCAACGCCGTAGCAAGAACTAAGATCGAGCCGATATACGTCTACGGACCTAGATGATAGATAAAGAAATTGGGTTTGTGTTCAATGGGGTGCACAAGATGAGATAGCTGATATTGGCTTAAAATGAATACCTGTCCTAACAATTCACTCGCCCTATCCTCTCATTAAGATCCGTGATTCTGAGCGAGTAAAGAATAGCAATTGGAAATAAACCAAGAAAAACTAGACAAAACTCCGAGGCTTCATTGTCAATCATACGAACGGACCGTGCCCACCTTCATCATGGGTATAACAATTGCAGTCATGTCCACTTCCCCTACACCGTGAGGAGCTAGCAGTAAAGCGCCGTCTGGCACGAGTAACAGGCATATTGTGCCGAGTACGCAAATTGAGAAGAATTAACCGCCGAGATGAATTAGCTACTGCTTGAGTTCGGCATTTTCGCGGCGTGTTATCCGCATCTTCAGATCGGACTGGATCAGTACGCCGAAAAAGGCATTCCGAATGGGCTTCTCCATGTCGAGAACGGAGAAGTCAAAACGGCGGAGCAACTGTTAGAGGTTAGAAATGGAACCGACAACATGAGAAAAATTAGAAATACCTCGACGACCATCTTATTTAGCTCAACAGTTGCGATCGGCCGACCAAGGCAACCCCAACGACCCTGTCCAAAGCATAGATCAATGGTATTCTCCATTGCTTGTCGCTGACCTTCATCAGCTCGGAGCCAACGGTCAGGATGAAAGATGTCGGCATCAACTCCAAAGACGCCTTCATGACGCATGACCGCACGGGCACTCCAGGCGACATTCGTTCCAGCAGGGATGCGCACACCACACACGACACCATCAGTCTCAGATACGCGAGGCATGATGCCAGATATAGGCGGCCACATCCGGAAACCCTCTTTGATGCAAGCTTGGAGCAGGGGCAGCTCTCTAGCCTCCGCATCTGTGATGGGAGACGAGATGCGGCCGTTGGCTACGCCGGAGTCGATCTCGGCTTGTAGACGCCTGTAGATGTTGGGGTTCGTGGTGATGTGTACCATGACTGTCCTAAGAACTGTTGCTGTAGTGTCGGAGCCGGCGATGCTAGTGAGTGGCAATGAGGTCAAATTCTGAACATGTTCACGTAGACCGATGAGGGTACAGGAACTTACATTTGCACCAGAGACTCGGCTTCGGCCTCTTTCTGCTCCAGCCCATGTCTCACAAACGAACCAAGCATGTCTCTCCTATCTTTGGCATCAGGCGCATACCGCTCGCCGACAGCGCGCTTCGCAATAGCCATGATGGGACCTAGTCCGACGGCATCCCGCTCCGACGGCATCATGGCCTTGCAGAGCGGCGACTGCAGCAAATTGATGAGCCACGGGATCAAGGCAAACATCTGCATCATGGGCACCGACGCCTCAACGGTGTTGATGTAGTCGTAAAAGTCCTCGTCGCGGTCCATGAAGCCAAACGACGCGCCAAAGGCAATCTTGGAGATGATGTCGAGCGTCATGTACTGCGTTTTGCGCGCAAAGTCGACGGGGCGATAGTCAGTCGCCGAGGAGAGATACTTGTCCTCGATGAGACGCACGAAGCGCGCGATACCCTCGTCGATGGACTCGTGCAGCCCGTCGACGTCCTTGCCGCTGTATCCTGGAGCCAGCTTGGAGCGCAGCGCTGCGTGGACGTCGCCGCCGCACATGGACAGCGTGCAGTCTCGAGGAGGGTCGAGCTTGAAGCCTTTGTACCAGATGGCTCGGTCAAACTGCGAACGAACTCCCCACATGCGGCGGACCTCTTCGGGGTCACCGCAGACGACGTAGTTGGGTGCAATACGGGCTACGGGGCCTGTGTTCCGGAAGTTAGATAAGTGAACAAAGGCCAAGTGATTGGAAGAGTAGTCTATTATGCCGTGATCGAATTGAGGGGTTTGGGAATAGGGAACTCTACCATACTGCTTGCACACGTCGCCGAGCTCCTCAAATAGCTTCCCCTGTCGTGTCTTGTTGATGAGCCACCAGTCGGTCCAGGCGGCAGATGCGGGACCTTTGATATGTCGCAGACGATACCAACTCGTTACGCGAGAGATTACCGTGTGGGCGATGAAAAGCCCTACGAGCAAGCCCCAGAACGCGGGGCGGCCGAGGGCCACGGCCAAGGCAGAAAGAGAAGCCATCTCCACGTCTAATCCTACGGTGCTTTCGGCCTTGTCCGGTTGGTTCGTGCTCCGTTAGAATGAGCCAAGCGAACAGCCCACGAGCGGAAAAAGCAATGCAATGAGCAGCGAAGAGCGAGGTGCGTGCGACGTAATTATGCGGTCAACGCCAGAGTCGCGGGGGCTATTGGATTGATGCTGCAGGGTATACATATGCAATAAGTAGGTAGTCTGCCAATTGCTACAGCCACATTAATAATGAATACACTTGGCAACTTACTCAACGAGGTGCTAGACTGGTAAAAGTGGTGATGATTTGGTGCTAAATCCTGTATGCCAGTAACCTGACAGAGCGTTGCTAACCCTAACGTGGTAATGCCGAACCCCGCAAAGTGCAAGCTCGCGAGAAGACGAACACAGCATTTCTAACCACAACACCTGGTCAATATTTGTCCTCATTGAGACGGTGACCCGTTCTGCTGGGACTGCGGCTCGCTTATTTCACCACGTCAGCACGAGCTACAGTTCCAGTGCATATGCGAGCGCTGCCACTAAAATGCCTAGCAACTAAACTAGCTACCACACCATTGGTGCTGACATGCTCACAATCCATGAGGGCCAGCATCACCTTTAACAGTTGACAAGGATGATGGCAATGAATCGGGCATTGCCACCTTCTATCAAGTCGTCGTAGTCTACTAGCCAGGCCTGATAATGGCCAGTGTATACTCTGTAAACGCGGCCGCATTCCCGACTGACTACAAAGTACAGTGGCAGCATTTTAACTTCTTCCATCAACCAGCATACCATGTCTCAGTACTTTGCGTGACACATAAACTCCGCCAAGAAGACATGTCACTTCTGTCTTATGACAGCTGAATGCCTCGCTGCATCCGGCTAGCCGGCGTGTCCCCAAATATCGGACCAGATACCCAATAAGGGAGGCCACCGTCTGTCTGCCTTTTCATTTGCCTTGCCGCCATTACTTAGCGAGCATCCTTTCCCCGCTCACCGCAAGACCGAACGTAGCATTCCATCTTCTGCCAAGGTCAACGCCGCCCACGATGCCGCTCAAGTCGCCCAAGTTGCCCAAGTCACCCGTGGTCGACGCTGCAGCCGCCGGAGATGATGTCGAGGAACGGCGATCGCAATCGCACGAGTCTGGCGACAGTCAGGACGATCCCTTGGTGAGGAAGGCGTTTCTCTCACCCCTGTCCTCCCCCTGTTGTGGCTACCGAGCTAACGCCACCAACTTCAGGTAGCTGAGGACGATGGCGCTTCAGACGCAGATTCGGCCCTCGGGATTGTGAGTGAAATATTCCATAGCATTACATATTGGATATATTCTACTCTCATTGAACCCTTCAACTAACCTCTCTTGCCGCTACCTAGTCGGATGATCAACTCTCTTCTGAATCGCTCCGCTCGAGCATCTACCACTACCAACTAGAGAACGGGCGCAAATATCACTGTTTGAGTGAAGGAAGTTTGTATACGCTTAATTCCTCTCTCCAAAGGGACTACTGACCGTGTACGAACCAGAGTATATCTTACCAAATGATGACGTGCGTTCTGGCCTTCCTACCAGGGGTGGCAGGATAGACTGACACCTATTTCGATGTAGGACGAAAACGACAGACTCGGTATAGAACCCCTCTGCGCTGCCACCAATCCTCGCATGAAATATTACTAACTCTGGTCCAGATATCCAAAATCACCATTTCCTTTTGACTTTCGACGGACAGCATTTCTTCTGCCCAGGAGCAGACGATGCCAAGCGCGTGCTCGATGTCGGCACGGGAACGGGTATCTGGGCAATCGAATTTGGTAAGACCGCTCCGTTTGAGCTTGCTCACTTCATAGATATGCGTAAGCTAATTAATCATTTCCTAGCTGACGACCACCCACTTGCTGAAGTTTGTGACAGTCCTCCCTCCACCCTAAGTGGCTTTATTGACATTTTTCGTAGGTCATTGGCGTGGATCTTAGCCCTATCCAGCCAACCATGTATGTCCAACAGCCTCCAAGAGGTATTGCCCGCAATCGAGCTAACTGGGTCTTTCTTCAGGGTCCCTATCAACTGCAAATTCGAGATGGATGATGTGGAAAAGGAATGGACCTGGACCAAGCCATTCGACTACATTTTCAGCCGCATGATGGTTGGGAGCTTTGCCGACTGGGACTCATATATCAAGCAAGCGTCTGAGTATGTTTAAAATCCCCGTGAATCCATGCGAAGAGTTCAAGCTAACTTTAAATTTGAAGCCATTTAACACCTGGTGGCTGGATTGAGGCTGTGGACTGCCTTTTCCCCATCGAGTCCGACGACGGCACTCTGAATGACGACCAGGCCATCATGAAGTGGATCAACCTGCTTATCGAAGCGAGCACCAATCTAGGCCGTCCTCTAACGGAGGCAAAGCACCACAAAGAGCGCCTAATCAAGGCCGGATTCGAGAATGTTGAGCAAAAGGTCTTCAAATGGCCCACCAACCCGTGGCCTCGGGACAAGAAGCACAAGGAGGTTGGACTGTGGACGCTGGCTAACATTGGTGGCGGACTGGAGGGACTCAGTTTGGCACTCATGACGCGAGGCCTTGGATGGTCTCAAGAAGAGGTCTTGGCCTTTTTGGTCCAGGTGCGGAAAGACCTGAGGGATCCGCGCATTCACGCCTACTGGCCTATGTAAGTTGTGATCCTCTCGGGTGTTTAATAAGCTAACACGGGATCTAGTGTCGTGGTCTATGGGCAGAAGCCCCTTGAATGAGGTGCTAGAATGATTTCGGCTCTAACTTAGACTACATCGACTACACTTATACCAATATTCCACGCGAGATATGCAGGGCCAAATTTGGGTATGGTACGTTCTGACATTTCGATCACGATGGTACTCAACATGTCCAACACGGCGGAAAAGGCCTGAAGCTGTGTCACGCAGATGATTGATCAAGAGTGTCAGCGTATCTGTCGTTACAGCGGCAAGCATGTAGAACAACAGAAGATTTAGGCTCCAATATAGGGATAAACCACGCAATTTGTATGATAGTACCATATGGGAGCAGATAGAGAGTGTCATGAGATGTAATGATCTATGAACTAAAAGTATGCCAGTCTGCGTGAACATCTGTGGTTAGATGAGAATAAGTATCGCCTATCGATGGCCCGCAGAGCGCGGACGCCCACAAACATGGCCCTTTCAGCCTGAGTGCTTCCGAGACTTGAGAATCGTCTCAAAAGCCTTCTGGCTGATCATAAATGTCGGCGCAGCCGGAAATCCGCCAGGCGTACGAGGAAAGATGGACGCATCAACAACCCTCAGGCCATCGATACCGTTGACCTTGAACTCCGAGTCAACACAATAGTTCTTGTCTCCAGCAGGACCCATGCGGCAGGTGGAAGTGGCATGGTGACTAAAGGCCTCGTCCATGATGGCTTGCTTCATGTCGACGCCCGGGTGAGGCTCGACAATCATTAACGGAGAGTACGGCGCCCTGGTTGCGTTGAAGATGCGAAGAGTGTGCTCGACGGCCTCTTGGATGGCTTGGAGATCCCGATCTCCTCCTTCGGCAAAGAAATTGAAGTTGATCTCTGGTGCCTCTCTAGGATCCGCCGAGCGCAGCGTCACGGTGCCCGCTTGGTTCCCCGTCTGCATCTTCACAACGGACCAGAACCATGATGTCGGAGGGAACGTGTCAGTCGAGTATCCGGGGTAGTACCCTCGGAAGACAACGCCGGCGGCGCCGAAGAGAAAGGCGTCTGAGTGCTCAGTTTCGCTGACACTTGAACGGTACAGAAGACCGAGAGGTGCCGCACCTTCACCGTAGGGCCCCGTGTGCGACGTCTCCCACTCTTGCAGACAGGGATCGTCGGGTTGGAGGGTGAAGGTGCAATTGGCGAAGGGGTTGTTCTCCCAAGGCACCGAGGCTTCAACCGTGACACCGCCTTCATAGTTGTCCTGGAGATAGTTGCCCTAGAATCATTAGACTTTGCCTTCTCTCGTGTTTAGGAGTAACTCACAACAGCCGGGAGGTCAACGACAACAGGAATGCCATGGCTCTCCAACTCCTCGCGGGGTCCCACACCACTGAGTTTTAGGATCTGGGGCGTGTTGAACGCACCTCCCGCAACAATGACCTCCTTGGAAGCGGTAACGTTGATCAGATGGCCTGATTCGCTAGCATCGTACCGTTTATCAGCCGAGTACAAACCCTCGCCTTTCAGATATTCAACGCCGGAAGCCCTAGGCTTTCCATCATGGCCTTTCTTGAACAAGACACGAGTAGCCAAGGAATGGGTGCTGAGTGTCAAGGGATACCGTGGCTTGCCATTTGCGCATTTAGCAGTGAGGGTCTCATGGAGATATACCCAGCTGCCGCTACGCCTCTTCTCGCTGTCGATGTGAAGCGGGAGTTGGAACAAGCCTGGAGCATATCGATCGGGGTCGTCGCGGTTGAGGTCTCTCTGCAACAGCTCGCCGACCTCTTCGGCACTTTCGACGTCAATGCCTTCAGTTGCGTTGAATGCATGCTGCAAGACCTCAACAACGCCAGGGCGGTCAGTGACGTAAGTGATGTTATTTCGGTTGCTCTGCATAAAATCAGTTCTGCTTTAGGGTAATGGTCCTACCTACTTACCGCGACGTAACCATTAAACCCATGGCCGGCAGTGCCCTCGGGGACATAAGTGCAGTTCTCCACCTCGATGTAATATCGACGCATGTTCTCCGAGTTCCAAGTCTCGTCACCAGTAAGCTCAGCAATGTCGTCCCAATCACTATCGGGGGGTAGGGCAAAGTTCATAGCATTCAGCTGCGCTGAACCACCGACCGTGGCGCCTCTGGGGTAAAGGATGCCAAGGCTGCTCAAGTAAGCTTAGTTCTGTATAATAGAGAGGGGTTTCTTACGGCGTCGCGTCTTCCGGAGGATCCAACCCGTACCAGAGCGTTCCGTTGGGGAGGCGATAGGTGTACTTGGAGTCTCGGCGGGCCTGGGTCTCGTTCTGGTAATGGTTCACGAAGAACGACCACGACATGGCCGGGTCTTCAGATACTATATCAGCCCTTGGATGTGATATTAGTTGACAGTAAAAGCAGTGCCTATTTAGGAAGCCTCACATCGCCGGGATTTGTTGCAGATGCGAAGCGCCGTCGTCACCACCTGCTTCGAGAAGAAGGACCGAGTGGCCGGCACGAGCCAAGTTTGCACTAATTCTTCGCATCAGTGCCCGCCATGACTTTTTGAGGTCGGCAGTTGTACTCACGCGAGAGAACCGCCACCTGGTCCAGAGCCAATGATGACATATTCATACTCGGAGTGGCCGTGGGCGGCTGGCGAGGCGGCTGCAAAACTGCCAAGGAGAGATATGAGGCCCAGTTTCATGATGATTTGTTTCCTGGTTGAATGCTTGTGAGTTGTGAGGGTGCTTGACCTGATTGCCCGAATTTTCAACGCGTGGGAAACAGATGCTTTTATATCTAATTGCTTTGCTGATCCTCCATACTGCCCTGCGCCTTGGTCATCCATCACGCTCAACCAAATCATCCTCCATCGCTATACTTCGCAGAGATCCAAACTCGTTGGTATTGACATGGATGTGGTCACCAAGTCGATGAATAAAGTGAAGACGCACTGCACTGCCTCCGCGTGCGTCCTATGACAGAACGGCAGTTGCTTACATCCCCCACACCATCGAGCCAAACATGGCGATCTTGAGTAAGCATATCAGCATCCCTGACGCGTCGTCGGATTTATCTGCAACTATAAATCCGATGCGGGCATTTTCATAGTCGGATCGGCTTTGCGACGTCCGTGTGAACACCGCCAAATAATTCCGTGCCAAACATTGTCTGCTATTCCACCGAGTGCCCCCAACAACGTGCTGCGCACTTCTCGTTTAAGCGGCTGGATGCCTCGTACATAGCCAACACCTTAGCGCACGTAATTTTTATGAATCACTCTTACTGCCTTTGAAGTCTACGAGTCTCAGTTGCAGAGCATTCCTGTGGTTTGTGGCTCATCTCTGGTTCGCTCCAAGGCAATTGGTGTCCGTAGATGTCGCTTTCCATTCGCGCCTTGCTCTACGAAGGTAATAGATATGTCGGCATTCAAGGTTCCTAGTCTAGCCGGCCTTCCCTACCAGTCCGCGTGGTCTCGCTCTACATCCAGTTTTGAGAACATTTGAGTCTCCTCTAGGGTAGCCAAGGCAGCAATCTTGAGAGTTAGCTGTACGCATTGAGCATGGCTGGACAACCTTGGATCCTGGAATTACCTCGGGCTCACACTGATGCACCTTCAAGAACCTAAAAGTGGCAAGGAAGAGTGGCATCAAAAGTTCAGGCTAGGGAACACACAAATCGCCTTTTAACCATAAATTTGGAAGACAAGCGCGTTATGATTTAATGATCTTTCAGTGTCCAGTCTCGACTCAACCCAGACTGGAAAACCATAGCCTTGAGTTCACATCGCACTCCATGTGGGTTTGGTGGTAGAGCCCTTTCAGGAAAACTTAGGTCCAACTAAAGCATTGATATGCAGGAGATTGTTTAATGTCATTTCCGATGGTGGAATGCGAATACGGCACCATTGTTCCCGTTCTTCTAGCGTGGGTTGCACATCGCATCGCGGGGCCCCACGATACCCACAATGTCATCATCACGGATCTATGCACATTGCACTACTTATGCATTTTATACAGAATGTCCGATGGAATGAACGGAGAGAATGCTGATTCTTGTCACTGTGCTCCTGGGGGATTTAGCCGGTATTCGCTGACACCAACGAAAAATGGATCCGAAACTAGCAAAGGCCGAGGCCAATGGTGGAAAGCTAAAGTCGCTTATCCGGCGTCATCAAACCGAGCTGTCCAAACACAGCACAGTGAATAATCCAACATAAGCGCCAAGAATCGTTGGCAACCTGCTCGTATTCGGGATCTCTAACATCCTAGAGGTGGGACTCGCTTAGGCTATCTTATCGGGGAATCGTTCTCCTTGGATAAATATGTGAATGAAGAGTCCAAAGTTCCCCGCAACTCCATTCGAGGGGGAAAATTGCCATTGATCATGCTCCGTGAGATTGCGTACAGTTTCGCTGGGCTCGTTTTGCTTGCGTATGCGGCAGAATGGGCCCTGACGCTGTTTGATGATCCTCGGGAGCCTCAGCGTATCCAGCCTCATATACCATTGATCGGCCATTTGCTGGGCATGATCCAGAAGGGGATGGCGTACTACGGCGACACAAGGTAAGCGAAAATGACAGGTAGCGAAAATGACTGCTAACAATGGCCAAAAGCAAAAAGACAAAAGCCGAGATCTATACCCTCAGTATCCTGAGGACAAAGCTCTATGTCGTCAAAACGCGGCGTCTCACACCCATGATCCAAAAGTCATCCAAGACACTCTCATTTCGGCCGTTCATGCAGACGGCAGCCAAAATAATGGGAGATGTCACGAATGAAACATATGAGATTTTCGGTACCGACGTGGTGGATGACCTGAGCCATGGCGTCAAGATCGCGTTAGGTCCTGGGCAATTCCTCGATAAACAGAACTTGAGAATGGGGAAGCGCGTCATGCATGATATTGACGAGTTGGTGCGTTCTGGCACAAACAAGGTTTTTCTTCTGGAATGGACAAGACACGCTGTCGTGCAGGCGAGCAGCTGTGGTGTTTGGGGCGAGGTACATCCTTTTCGCGACCCCAAAGTAGAGGCTGCATTTTGGTAAGTCAAATTTCCCATTCGCCAGAACCATGCCGACTCATATGCCGAATAGGGAATGGCAAGTCTACCTCCCCTCTCACATGGTCGGTCTGGATCTTACTCGCAAAGGCTATGCCGCCAGGGAAATCGTCTTCCAAGCTTTCCGTGAGTACTGCAACAACGTCCCCGATGACTCGTCCGAGATCTTCCTCTCGAGAACCCGCATTATGCGCGAAGCTGGCGTCTGCGAGGAAGATATTTGCAAGCAGCAGGCGACTTTTGGGACTGCTGCGTTTGCCAACACGGCACCGGCTTTGTACTGGGCCACATATGAGTTGTTCTCGCGCCTAGAGGTGCTGGAAGAAGTACGTACACAGCTTGTTGAACATGCAGTCAGCGGGAGCAAAGAGTCCGGCTTCAGACTGAATGTGTCGGCATTGAAGACCAAGTGCCCATTGCTGCTGTCGGTCTTCCAAGAGACGCAGAGAACAAGACACATCCACGCCAACATCCGCAAAGTCACCGCCGATACGCTGCTAGATGGAAAGTACCTTTTGAAGGCTGGAAACTTTGTGCAAATGCCGGGAAACCCCATCCATACCAACCCGGAGATTTGGGGCGATACGGTCGACGTCTTCGACCCGTACCGCTTCGTGCCGAGAGACGACCGAAAGCCTATCTCACCGAGCAGCTTCTTTGCGTGGGGTGCGCCGCCTCACTTGTGTCCTGCACGGCAGTTTGCTGCGACGGAGATTCTCATCGTTGTGGCTTCTCTTGCCATGAGAGTTGACATGGTTCCCGCGGGTACGGGTCGATGGGAAAGGAATCCCGCTGTCAATGTCGGAGATATGGTGACGATGTATAACCCCAAGAAGGATGTGCAGGTTGAAGTCAAAGAGCGAGAGGCATGGGCGGGAGATTGGGCTTTGGAGATGGGCGACAGCAAGACTCGGGTGTCTCTTGCCTCAGGATAGCGAAGACATAGAGAGATTGGATAACATGGAGAGTAGTATAATCCTGGTCCGAGTTCCGAGTTGCATTCAGGGATCGCGCAGATGCGGTAACCAAAGCCCATTCATATTTGAAGTTCCATTCAAGACTGTCGATGTCCGAGCGGCAGTACGGGGTGCACAGTGGAACCCAAGCCAGACACCGGGAGCTGTTCAAAGGGCGCACAGCTTTGATACTTGCCGCAGCAGCCGCGCCGTCGTCGCTGGCGGGTAGTAGTTTGCAATCTGCAGCTGGAGCGACTCGGCGTTGGCGTCGGGTCCGTTCGTCACGGCGTACAGCGTGTTCTCGTCTTGCACTTCGCCAATGTACAGCTGCAGTCCGCGTTTCTTGGACTCGGCGGCGAAGGAGGCGTATATTTTTATCGGCTGTGGAAAAGGTGCAATGTTTGGTAAAGGCATTCTAAGGAATATTGCCACGGTCTATGTAAGCAATTTGGGTACATTACTACTATTCCAGACCGCCGCCTGGCCTGAGCTGGGCCGTGAGATCACTAACTTCGAATTACTCGGCGCTTAGCACTACCGCTGATAGGAGACTACCCTGCTACTGTTAACTCTAAACGAAAGATTTCCGGGGAACAGACTAGGTTTTAGTACGGAGTACTGAACGCCCTGCAATCGGTTCCTTAGAACTTTTAAATCCCTTGAGCAGCATCTCAATAGCAAGCACTCACGTTCGTCCTGTTCAGGTTGCCAGAAACACGTTTCACGCGCGATGGTGCTAAGCAGCAACACATCGCTGCTTCTCGCCAGCACCATGCTTGCCACAATCGTCCCCACAAACTCGACTATGATGGGGAGGGTGAGCTGGACGAGAATCTGGAGATGGAGCACAACATTTGCGTTCGCAGTTGCTGCCTCGCGAGTGACCAAACCGTCCACTTCTAGACCCCAAAATGTGGCTCAGAAAAGACTTGATTTTCGTCCAACCACGGCTCTGTTCAAGCAACCTGAGAACTTCTGATTTATAGTAATTATCCTCCCTCTTGTTTCGGATTAGGTTCCTGAGCGGTGCCCGAATCCCGTTTCTCCCATGTGCCATAGAGGACGACATGCCTTGATCCAAAAGAAAGCTAACCATTTCCAGTCTTTGAGCCACTGGAATTTGCGGGAGTCGGCGAGAAGCAGGCATAATATCTTCAGGCATAAAATGCAAGAACCCGAGGGTGGCGCTCTCTACCAGTCCAAGAGAATCTTTTGAGCCTCGTTCTTGAAATACAGCGTTCCAAGACTTCGTTTTGACCCGGACATAAGGGAGTATGGAAAACTGCGCAACCAGGCAGAGGAAGCTGCTCTCGAATTTGACTCCGAACGGCTGAGAGCTCGTACGTAGGATGCATTGGGTTGAAGACCAGTGAGGTTGTTGCCTGGGGACCGGGTCGTTCTGATGCAACAAACACCAGGTCCATGACGACGAAAATATTCTTGCCATCTCTAAATCCAGCTTGTCAAGGATTTGGACCACAGAATCGTCATTGGCAGCGCTGGTCTTGACTTGCGACGCGTACCACAGGGTACGACAAGCCGTTATCCATGCATCATCAAAGCGACCGACTGAGATCCAGTCGGGATACGAAAGAGAGGCCGATTCGCCGTGCAGAAGACATAGGGCAGCATCGAAGGTGTCTGGTGTGGACGAGCAAATTCGTTGCCATACGTCTCCCCGCCGAGCCCAGTCATTGGCCGTCCGATGTGTGAAATTAACAGTGGCGCGGTCAACCCTGGGGGAACTCAGCTCCAATATTCCCCTTGTTCTGGTATCGATTCTCCGCTTCAGCAGCTTCAAAGCAGAGGATCTCGCCTCCCGTGCGAGCAGCTCTCCAGAGAGGGAGCTCGAATGCCACTCGTCTGCCAGCCATAGGATAAACCAGGACAATGGCCCATGACACATGTCAACCATCTGCAGCATTGCCGAACCGTCTGCCTTATTTCTTGGGCTGATCCGTTCCCAGATGGCATCGTACAGGGAGTGAATGTCTGTAGGTAGTTTGTCTAGAACCGTCTGGAGGGTCGACAAACTCTCGCCTTCCGACAGACCAATCACTAGGGATTGGACAACTAGGGAAACCCACAGAAAGACCCCGTTGGCCTTAGTAGTGAGCGTTTCGGCAATACTTGAGGCTTGTGCGGGGTATACCTCCCTCAGCTCCTTGAAGCCTTGGTTTCGGTGTAGTTGGCTATTAACGAATGTGGCAATGTCGTGGTTGGTCAGCAGATGAATTTCCATGCCGGGACTCTGGCGAAACGCATCGTTGAACTCGGTCCAAGGACGGCTCGCTACGCAGACTTTGACGTTTCCGCGTGAGTTGATGTCATTGATAAGCTCCACGATCGCGACAGGCGGGATGTTAAACTCATCGAGGCCGTCGACGAAGAGGGCAAGTCGGAATTGATTATGGTGGATGGCGAAAAGACGGTAGAATGATTCTTCAAGCTCCCACATTGTCCAAGGCGGAGAATGAGTGATGGAGCGCAAGGCGTTGAACCAGGCCCATCGCCTCGGTGCCACGAGAGGGATCCAGTCCAGGTTATCGGCTAGAACCTGATGGAGTATCGTCCTCATAAGCCCTTCTCGTGATTTCTGCAGGTCAGACCCGGAGTTCCAAGCATAGAAGCTTCCAATAACCAATGGTATACCTTTCGTCCAGTAATTTAGGTGCGTCTTCAGCTCTTCGCTTTGGAGGATATACTTCATTGTTGTCGATTTGCCAGACCCGGGTTTGCCAGTGATCCAGTACGGCTTGTCGCAATGGCCTTCAAGCCATGCGGGGAAGCTGCTCCAGAGGGAACGGCCGTCCTGTTGGATGGGCGTGTCCTTGAAAACCCATTCGCAAGTCTTCTCAAATCTTTCTGGGATCCCTTCGGATCGAACCTCCATTGTGTCGAAATTGAGACTCTTGAGAAGGGCCTTGCGGATTGAGACTGGGTTCATCAGGGGCTGGTCTACAGAGGAGCCACCACCAGCTTCCGTAGCATTTGTGGGCAGCGTCTTAGGATCCCACAACATCTCGCTCATCTCGTCTCGAATCTTTAAGGCGACCGGAGACGAACTGTTGAGAGCACCTATGACCAGTCCATCCGCGCGAGAATATATGACATCGTCCGATAAAGCGGTCTCTGTGGCATCCGCGGAGGGGTCGGCTAGTTGCGCCGTAACAGCTTCAACTCGGCGGAGAGTTGCAATCAAAGTGTCCAATTTCTCGCCAAACTTCACGTCCACCATCTTTCTGTGCTTTGAATCCAGCCTGTTTAGGTAACTTAGGTCAAAGCCTATGCGTTGGTAGGGTAGAGCAGAGAAACCTTACCAAAGACTGAACACAGCAGCATTCGCTGCCTCTTCTCGCGTATTTTTGAGCCTTGCTTGTAAATCTTTAGTTGGCGCCTCTTTCCAAACAGCGTTGAAGGCAGCCCGGATCGGACTTTCTTGGACCGAGTCTTCGAAAACAAATTCGTCCTGACCGGCTTTTCGAATACGGTCAAACCCGCCACTGAATTTAGATGCGATACTCTCACATTCTTGGCAAATCCGCATGAAGTAGTCGTCAGCCATATTAGGGTGAGATACAAGAGACAGCCTAGCTTCTGCGTCCTGAAACTCGCGGACCAAAGAGTGAAAATCCTCAGCGACTTGTGATACTTTGACTGCCTGCGCAGCCATGCCTGAAGGGGCCCGATAGTTCCGCCAAGTCCTAGTTAGGAGACGGCTGCCGAAGTCTAGAAACTGAATCACCGCAGCAGCTATGCCCACTGCACTGATGGGATCCATCGCCACTTGGGATCTGACGAGTGAGGAGGCCCTAGCGATTGATCAAGTTATTGTTATGGCCGTACTGCCTGTAGAGGGATCATAAACTCCTCTCTAGCGCTGATAAACCAAGGAAGAGTATGAAACACGAAGGGAAAGCGTCCAAGATCACGCCCAGCTTGGAAGGATAATGGGAAATGCCGCATTTCCAACATGCACTTCAGCTCGCACAAGGCTGTGGCTTTCGGAACGAAAGGTGCTGGATTGACCCCTCTCGACTACCTTCGCTTCGCCACGATTGAAAGCCACTGTCTCAGCCACAACTACGAGCTACAGCATTAGCTGCCAGGCTAACCGCGAGGCTAACTGCAAGGTTAACTACGAGGTTAAGTGTGAAGCTTGTAATGCAGGTGATCAAGAAGTCTTCAGCTTCGGCCTCGTTGGAATAGGAAGGCGTTGAGACTCCTGTCATAACGGGCCATACGGGGGTTACGAGGTATATGTGCAGATACAGGCTTCATATGGTCACACATGCACGTAGACATCCATGTATAAACGCTAGCACAGCACTATCTCCATCGCACTCGCCCCCATCTCGTCCAACATGTCCCCGTCCATGGCCCCGTGCAAATACGTTTCCCCCACTAATGAAAACTTATCCCCAGCCGTGCTGTTCTCTCGCCGTCGCAAGACGAACGGAACTCTCCCTCCCCGGATAACCCAGACCTCGTCGCCAGGCCTCATTCCACGCGGACCTACCCCGAGGCCCCCCTCGCCGGTTGTATACATCGCCTTGTTCATCAACGACATCCCGGCCGCGAGCATCTCCAAACACATCATCTCAGCCTCAGAGGTCCCTATGCTGGCCGCCGCGGCTGCCGCGTGTGCCGCGTCCAGGTTGTCCATAGCGCCGCCCTCGGCTCCGGAGACGCCCTGGATTGCGCCAAGGACCTTACCCATGTACGTGTTGATTTGGAGGGCCAACTCGACCGCGTTGGGAACGAAGGTTATCCCCGCACCGTCATCGGCCAGCGTCCCGAGGAGCGCGGAGGTGCGGATGAGCTCGGCAAAGTAGCCCCCCCAGTCTCCTCCGCCTTCACCAAGCTTGTTGATGGTCGTGGCGGCGAGGTTTTCGAGGACATGTTGGCGGAACCAAGCGGCGCCGGTGAAGAACGAGGCGGGATACTCCTTCTCCCAGTCGCCGTAGTTCCCGAACATGGTCCGCCAGAGGGCCTCTGAGCGTGGTTGTCCTGTCGGGCTGTAGAATCTGGGCAGGGTAGTGACTGCGAATTCTAGGTATGGCAGATAGCTGAACTGGGCCGCCGTCGTGAAGGTCGCCGGGTTAATAACCTCAACCAAGCCAAGCCGGGTGCCCAAGACGCAGAGATTGCTCCCGTCTACGACGACGAGTGGTTTCTCGCCCTCGATGGGCCACTCTATTCGGGAAGCGTTATAGATAGGCTCGTATTTGCTCTTGCCGTAGTCATCGTAAATTCCGTCGTCCGAGGAATCTTTCCCCGACGGGACGATGACGCCTCTCAAAATCAGTGGCCGGTTTGTGAACGAAGCACTGAAATCGGGTACCCAGGAAGGGAGTCCAAGAACCGTCCTCTTTTCTTCAGTGACATAGGATAAGAGCGACAGCAAGGGCAATGAGTTGAGTAGCTTCACCGTCACTTGGGTGAAGACCTCTTGAACGGTCATCTTGTAGCTGGGCGTGATGGGCGGCTCCATCCCGGCCTTGGTGAAGAATGGGCGGCAAAATGCTAAGGCGGCAAAGACGTGATCCCTCTTGTCCGTGGTTTGGTAATCGGAGAACTGGCGCAACACCAGAGCGAAGTAGGCGTACTCCTTGTGGTGCTTGTCCCCCAAGGCGCCGAGGGACTTGAGCAACGCCTCGGTGGCCACGTCGTCAGTCTCGCGATCCTGTCTTCCTCGCATGAAGTTGGCCTTGGTCTGGTGCAAGTGCATCGGCAGCCCCCCGTTGAGTCGGTGATCGGTACGGAACGTGTGCAGCTGTCGTATCTCGTTGCCGGGACTCCAACCGGGCTTCTGGGTAAACATGTCGCTGTGGCTGCCGAGAAGACTCCATTGAGCCGCCAACTTGGAGACATGCAACAGGTTGCCGATGACGACCATCCGGGTCCAGTCCAGCGTGTGGCTGCCACACAGGACGGTGATTTCGCGGGCAAGGGCAGTCTCCTGGATGATCCACGCTCGACGGAAGTAGCGTTGACGGCGGTAGAATGAAACATATTCGAACCACATCTCCTGCCAATCTTGGAGCGATTCCAGGCCCATCTTATCTAAAGTATCGGTGGTGGGGATGGCATCTCGCTTTTCCATTGCGACGTCGGTCAAGAACTGATCCAGCTCTCGATTCGAATGCATCGTGAGAAATCGTGGGGCTGGGTCGTCTTTGCCCAGCCAGACGACGACTTGCGATGCCAAGGAGTAGATGTCGCTCATCATGTTGACCTGGGACGACTTCTCGACCTCGTCGCACTGATTGATGCAAAGGGCGTCAACCCAGATGGGCATGATGGATTCCTCCTTGGCGTTGATGACCAGCTGCTTCAGGACGTAGAAGGCATTTTCGGTGACGGTGACTTCCTGGCCGTCGTTGCCGTCAACCTGGATGGCGAAAATCTCACCGCTGTTAGGATTCGGCTTCTCCAGGTCGGCAAGGTCGACCTGGTATGGGAGACCCCATGTGTAGGACAGAGCATGGAAGACGGTGCCCCCGCGAAGATTAGTCTCGCTCAATCGGACCTTGAATCCGTGCGGAGCCTCGTTGTGTTTGCTGAGATGAACCAGGCGGATGCAGTCGCTGGCGCTGAGTGGTTCGTACTTGAAGGGAGGAGGACTCATTGTGTAGGTACTTGGGTGGGATTTTGGTGTCGCCGTCGATAGAAAGGCATCCGAGGTGCACGGAATGCTCCATGGACGAGAGAACTGCTGGTGGAATCAAGCCGTCCGCAGAATTGGCTAGCTGAAAATTGGGAACCTGAAGGACCAATTTGGGAGAGGGGAGAGGTTCTAGAGGGGTGACAGGGAAGCCTTGGAGTCAGCCTGCAAAGGTCTCGCCCACACTCGAATACGCCACAATCCGGATAATAAGACAAAGTGTAAATAAGTTAGTCTAACTTACATATTACTATAATTAGTAACGGGGAAACAACGCACGAGCAATTATTTCCTCCGGGGGACCTGCACATCGTATCCAGGAAATTCAAAAGAATACCCAAAGAACTTAAATGCTAGAACACAACCGTTATGTTAAGTTACTAATTCTTTTTGTCTTTCTTTCATGTTTTATTTTCACAGACACCTACCCACTGCATCTACATAGGACGCAAATCCCAGATGTCTATATACTTACTAGAACCGCTATAGGAAATTATTTGCTGCTTTTTTTAAACCCTCCGCCTTATTATCTTGCAACGGTGGAGGTAAATTTGTAGTTAACCATTGTTTTGAATGTAAGAAGTAGGCAGCTAATAAGACAGGATGACATCATAATCCAAGTTGAGGCGGGGCACAGAAGCACAGCATCATCTCCCCTCCACTTCAAATTCTTGTTCCATTGCGTACGAGCAGATAATTCAAGCAGCATCTTGCGTGGAAACACTCACCCCTCAATCACACAAACATGTCCTCTTTCCAAACTCAACTATCAGTCCTTCAGGCGACCGCAGCCAGGCACTCGTCCACTCCAGCCCTGAAGGTCCCACGGCTTGGATCCACAGGCTGGGAGGACGTCACCTACTCCCGTCTCCAACAGGATATCGAAGCGTGTGCTAGATTCTGGACGCATCAATTCTCAACCGCGCGGTTCAAGCGGCGATCTGTTATTGGGCTCTGGTGGGTATAGCATATCACGGAGAACAAACCACTCGCACTGGAAACTTGACCAAACGCCTAGGCTTACAGGCAAGGACTATCTAGATCTTGTGCATATTTGGGGCGTGGCTAGAGCCGGCTTTGTCCCTCAGTTGGTGTCCCTTCGGATGACCGATCCGTCTGTCACATACGAGTTACTCCACCGAGCCAACGCTGTGGCACTCATACATGACCCGGGTTTTGGGTCTTTTTATTGTCAACAGCCCATTACCAGTTTGGCCTGCGGAGGATGTGCTTTCCATAGATCACGCCGATTTACCACTCCCTGATCTGTGGACGTCATCACATGCCGAAGAGGTCGCTGCTATATATCACACTTCGGGATGTACCTCGGGAATCCCAAAGTTGGTGCCCATTACAGCGAAATGGCTTGACCACTCAATTGGCAAGATGCCTCATTTCCTACGTGAAGGCCCGGCTGCGCAGAAGCAGGATATAATTGTATCAGCGTAAGTAAAAAGCATTGCTGTTTGTTTCTCTTGCAAATGTAATCTAACTTATGACTCACAAAGTGGGAGTTTCTGCCCCATTGCGTCCAATTTGCTTTTCACAGAGCTCGTCAGACGGGGTGGTTGTCTCATCATTCCCACTGAGATACCCTATGGCGCCGCGGAGCTTCACCAGCTAGTTGACCAGTATGGACTAACGTGCTTGAACACGTTTTCGTCTTTCCTCTCTCGGTTCATACAGCAAGCTCGTAGAGACCCGGAACTACTCGACTCACTTCAACGTCTTGACCACGTTGTTCACAGCGGGCTACCTTTGGATGCGTCCGATGAGGCGTTGGCGAGCGAGCGGGATGTCAACCTCATCAACGTCTTTGCCTGCACCGAGGCCGGCGTCATGCTGCAATCTCACGGGGGTAACGGTGAAGATGCAAAAGCACTACAGCCCTTTCCTGGATGTTCTTATGAGTTCGCACCCTTGTCAGATAGCTCAGAACCAAGCGAGGCGCTACTCGAACTCGTCGTCACTCCTGAGTCGGGTGATTGCCCAGTACCGGAACTACGCAGTCCAACCGACGGGAAATTCCATACCGGGGATCTATTCATCCAGGTGACACCTGGAATGTATGTGGCCAGGGGCCGCAATGGCGACTGGATCAAGATGGAATCAGCCATGCGCTGCGATACTGGGTCCATTGAGAGAAACGCCATGGAAAGTTGCGGGAACGACCTCATCAGCGCAACCGTTGTCGCGGGCGCTGGGCGGCCATCGCCCACTCTGATCGTGGAGCCTCGAGATGATGCAGCCATCGGCTCTGAGGTGGAGATCTTGTCGCTGAAAGACGAAATTCTTCAAAGAATATTGTCATTCCATAAACGTAGATATGTCCATGAGCGGATCGACGGCACGCGGTTTATCTTGGTTGTGCCGAGGGGATCAATGTCACGAACAGCTGCAAAGGGCAACATTCAGAGAAGCAAGGTTGAAGAACGCTTCAAGGACGAGCTGGACGGCATATTCGCTTGAAAGACGCCAAACTACTAGATAGGTAATCACCTAGCAACCGACGACCTCTTTAGCTACATTACGAACATGGCAGATTCTTGTCAATCGCGTAACCCAGTTATGTAACGGCGCTTTCTGGAGATTCACGGGTAGCACGTTCCCATCGAGCTTGTTGGTCAGTAGCTTCTCTGCCGGCCCTACTGGCACCTTCACTCCGTCCAACGTCGTGGTCCGCAACGGCTACCTCGAGCTCAATGTCGCGGGAGGACAGACGGCTAGGACCTACTTGCGTAACAAGATTGAGACCAAGGTCAAGAGTATCAAGCCTGTACGGGTTCGAACAGTTGTAATATTGAGTGAACCTGCTGGTGTTGTCAATGTTGAGACGCTCTCCATCATCTCACAATGTCAAGAAGGTCTAGCAACAAAATATATCGCCATAGTCTTTTTCTCGAAAGGTCGCGTCTGGAAATTGTTAATAGAAATAAGCCTCGAATATGGATTCATGTGTCTTCAGCAGAGAAATGTCTTCCTGGGCAGGCTTGTCTCAAAACATGCCATGGCGTTTTCGAGTAGGGAATCGCTTTCTTAAACTACCGAAACGGATGATGTGTGTTTTAGCTGAGGAGACCAAACCTAGACCTATTTCTCAATTTTCTAATGGGTACGGAGTAGGTATTGAGCAATATATTTTCCCGTACCTTGTAATCATTGCCTCGTTGACATCATCGAGACCAGCGTAGGGGTGGAAACATTTTACAGTAATGGGGCTCTGGAAAGAAAGTAATCGTGGCTGACCAGGAGCCGGCTGATCGGCGTCTTTGCCACCAACTAAATGGTGACAGACTGGGTTTCCGGTCGCTGGTGATTTGTACGTTGGTGCCACGCTGTTGGAGTGTGGATCTTCTAAAACCTCATTATGACGAAACGACACGGCAATTTCTCCGAACAACAATTTAACGCGATCAGCAGTTCCCCGTTGTTTGTAAATGCTGGAGCTGATGAGTCCCACATACGAAGGCCGATGAAATCATCGACTGGTAAAGTGAAGTCATGAGTAGATAGCGGGAACACGTACTTAAAAGCTGTCGACATGCCAAATCGCCTTTCGTACAATCGAACCTTACAAGTCACCTCGATAAAATCCAACCCAACCACATCATCCTTCCCAATCCACACTCAGTCAATCCACTGCCGATCACAACATGACCGATTACGATCAGATTGCCCATCAGGCGGAGACGGACCTCAACACGTACCAAGCCAAAACCGGCAGCGCCCGTCCACAGGGTCTTGACGATGCGGGCGTGAACGCGACCGCAGAGCGCAAGTTCGATGGTGCGCAAGTCGAATATGGAGATGAGTTGAGCACGAACCGTGGTTACAACAAGCGAATCCCACCTAGCGAGGGCGGCGTTCTCGATGATCGTGGCCGGTAAGTCGACGCCTGGCAAACTGTGACCGGTCGACACTAACACGGGGCTAGCCAAACCCGCGGCGAGCACTTTGAAGGCGAAGGAGGTCCTGGGGACAAGGTCTCGCAATCGTACCGAGACCAAGGCGGCCAGAACGACCAGGACGTTGTCAGCGAACGCGTGTCTCAGAACGATGGCCTCGACAGCGGGAACAATGTTGCGACGCAGGGACAGCAAGCATCGCGGGCTAACCCGTTCAAAGGCGAGAACTATTACGCACCTGAGAGTGTCCCTGATAGCACATCAGCGCAAGGTTGGATTGCGCCCGAGAGCGCGACGCAAGCGAGTAGGGAGGCGCAGTAAACGTTGAAGAGATGCGAAGCAGATGGCAAAAATCCTTTGTATTATATTGAAAATTCAGAAATGACATGAGTGTCAATTTTACGACTTGACGCACTTTTGTGTTGTGACAATGCTAAGGCAATCCATCCTTCATGCCCTTTCCCTGCGGCCGAGTTCCACTCAACTACTGTTGCCTGCACCCGCTGGTGCTTAGCCTGGACATGTAACTAGAACCACCTTCATCGCCCTCCCTGCTAGATCCCTCCAACTTCTGCTTTAGCCAGGGGATCTCCTCCGCCGAGTACCGATATGCACGAAACAAAGCATTCGACTCTCCTGGGAATATTTTCGACGTCACCTCGTCCGGATAAGGAGCAAAATGAGGGTTAACATACTCCCAACAAACGTAGCCGTCCTTGGTGACCTCAAAAAGCCGGCCAAATCCACTTTCACAGAGCAGGGTATTCCCGTTTGCAAGCCTTTGAGCACTGCCCATGAAGGGAGTGAAAAAGTAGAGCATCTGCGACCGGTCCCGATATTCCCAGACAATCTCCTTGGTTGCTCTGTCTACCTCAATGGCACGGGTGTACGTGATGGACTCGCCGTTGCGAAACGCGCCGTTGTCGAATATGAGGATGTTCCCGTTTTCGAGTTCGGTCGCGTTGTGTTGCTGCGCCAGAACTTCAGGCCCGATCTTCCAGACAATCTTGCCGGTAGATCTCTCAATGATGACAACTGCCGAAACCGAGCGCATTGAGGCAAGAATATGCTTTCCATCGCGCATTGGGAGGACCGAGTTGATGAGGGGATAGTGCTCGCGTGTGTAATGTGGCTGAAGGGGAAACTCGTCCCGGGGCAAGCCGTGGGAGACTTTCCACCGCCACGTCAGGTTGCCCTTCTCGTCGACTTCATTGATTGTGTCTGCGTAGGTGATGCCATCAATCTCACTTCCAGGAACTCCTCCCACGACTTTAGCCGAATCTTCAAGAGAGAGTGCCTCGAGGCTGGTGTAGAGGATGCGGCCGTCACCGTAGTGGTACTGATCATGGTGACCCAATGGATCTGTGAACTGCCGAACGACATTTCCATCTGGGTCTAGTTCGCTCATGACTCCGCCGCCGTACTTGTTGAAGAAGGGGAAAGGAAAAGGGCCACCATCGCTGGTTGTCTGCTTAGGAGCTGGGCGGAGTGTGTTGACGGCGAGATTGCCGTTGGGGAGAATTCTTGCATGTCGACCAATTCTACCGGGAAGTTTCCATGAGTGGACTTCCTTTCCGTCGATGTCAATCAGGTGGGCTGTGTTGCTGGTCAGGGGGCAGAAAAGCGTGTAACCACCAAACGAGCGTTGTTTGTCGACACCAGTTAGGCCGACGCCACGACGCTTCAGGGTATTTTGCTCCATTGTATAAGAAACAGAAACTGGATGGCAGTCTTCCAAGAATGATGTCGTGATGCGAGAGTAAAGTGAGGTGGAATCAAGTTAGTCTGGGCATCTTGGGCTCCTGCTGTTTTTGTATTCATGATATTCACCAAAGGACCGACCGAAGGCGTCTTTCTCGCGAGCATACGAGTTCATCTGTGAGGGCCGGCGGCATCCCGTAGGCATCCCGTAGGCATCCCGACGGCAAGCCGACGGCTTGATAAGGTTCCGTCGGGAATGGCTTATCGCCGCCGGCGCCATCATTTAGTTCAGTCCTCTAATAGGCGAGCGATAACCAGCACGCCATTATCGTCGCCATGGTATCTTCAACTTCTCATGGCATCACTTTATTGATTGATCAGAAGCATCACAATTACCCTGACACCAAGTAGCTATAAATCTAACTGGATCCTGAACCAGAATGAAAATGGCACCAGACACTCAACGAAGATCGTTGTCTATTCCACAGACGTGATCAATCATTTTTCTCATCGATTCTGCCAAGATGGCTTCTCTCTCTGAAAAGAGCCAACGAATTCAGCTTCGCACCTCTGAGCGGGACGGCAACATCATCCCAGATGAAGCCATCGACGTTCCTGGGTATGATCCTACCATCGAAGCCCAATCCGGGGAGACCAGAAAGGCATTGTTGAAGGTTGACCTCTGCATTCTCCCTTTCATTGTTCTTTGTTTCTGCTTCCTCCAATTCGACCGCACCAATATCGGAAATGCTTTGACCGACACCCTTCGAGAAGACATCAAAGTCGACAACTCTGATATCAACCTGGCCCAGACCCTCTTCACTGTGGGCTTCATTATTACCGAATTGCCCTTCAATATAATCAGCAAGTACATGGGTCCTGAGAGGTTTCTCCCAATTACTATGTTCCTCTGGGGTATCGCAACCTGGGCTCAGATCTTCCTCAAGAACGCCACCGGGCTTTGTGTTGCACGATTCTTCGTTGGTGCCCTCGAAGGTGGTTACATCCCGGGTTTTGCTCTCTACATCTCGAAGTATTATTCGAACAACGAACTGGCCCTCAGATATGCTATCTTCTGGGCTTCCAACAGCTTTGCGGGTGCTCTGGGTGGCCCCCTTTCTATCGGGCTGCTCTCTCTTCGAGGAAGAGGTGGTCTTCATGGGTGGCAATGGCTCTTCCTCATCGGTGAGTTTCCAGCCTGTCAGTTTCCCTATTTCCGATGCTAACCATTCACAGAGGGTATTCTCACTTGTTTTCTCGGAGTCATCGCTTATCTGTACCTACCTCATAACGCTGCGAAACCGAAATCTTTCTTTGGATACTCATACAACATCTTCACCGACCGCGAAGCATCCATCCTCGTCACTCGTGTCATCCGAAACGATCCTACGAAAGGGCTCCGTTACGGGCAACCCGTCTTGCCCTCTCATATTCTAGAAACATTCACGGATTGGAGATTGTACGGTCATCTTGTGGCCGGCCTTCTCTCCATGGTCATGATCGCACCCATGAATACTTATGCTCCATCCATCATCAAGTCCCTTGGGTTCACTGCCCTCCAGGCAAATGGACTCAACTCTGTCGGCAGTGTCTGCGCCTTGGTATGGTCCGTGTCTTTGGCTTTCAGCAGCGACAAGTTCCGAGAGCGTGGGTTTCATATTGCTGTTGGATATCTGTGGGGAGCGGCTGGTCTCCTCTGGCTAGCATTGGCACCTGACAATGTCAGCAAATGGACACTCTACGGTATGGATATTGTATCCTATTCAGCCTCCATACAGTATACTGACATGATGACTTAGGTGGAGTCGTCTGGACTCAAATGGGCATGGGTTGCGCGCAAGCAATTAACGCAGCCTGGCTCACAACCAAGATGCAAGACTCCAAACGCCCCATTGCCCTTGCCGCATATGTGATGAGCATCCAGCTTGCGAATTTTCCTGGAAACCAGCTGTTCCGTGCACAAGGTACGATTCTACGGGCATAAAATACCTGTTCAGCACAACTAACTTTCTGTCATACAGATGCGCCCCGATACACACGTGGACTGACCATTGCCGCCTCATGCACCATTGCTGCAGCAGCTGTGATTCTTGTCTGGAAGCTGCTGTACCGACTCTTCGACCAGGGTGATGCGGGCGTCGAGTCCGATTTCCAAGTCGCACCCGCTGAGGAACATGCTGGCAAATGAGATCTTTCTCAATCTGGCTGTATGAGTCTGCGGCAAGGAGGTTCTGATGATGGCTGCTCCGTGTGCTCTTGGCAAATTACGTAGGGGCATAAAATTTCATCCAGAAGGGACAATGCCTTCACAGATAATTGATATAGAAGCTCTCTTTTAATAGTATGGAATTAACTTGAAATTTGTACAATTTCCCACAGGGGGCGCTGAAAAGATAGACTAAGTAGTTGGGCTGCCTTATCAAGATTGCAACGCCCAGCCGTTATCTGCGTATCTTCACTAGCACGTGACCTTGAGCACGACACCTCGCTCGAAAGCTCGCAATCGATCAATGGCCAATTGCCATGTTGACTTGCCGCAGCTGGTGGTTCAACCTGGATATACATCATGCCTCCTTGGCGATCTGGAAGAGCCTCAAAAGCCTGCGATCTTTGCCGCAGGCATAAGACTCGGTGCTATGCCTCCGAAGATCCCCGGGGAACTTGCCTACGGTGCAGGACACTGTCACAACCTTGCTCCTTGGAATGTCCCGCCGCGTATAGGCGGTCGAGATCGCCAGTTGAAAGTCATCCAACACAAGACTCAATCAAAACGCCGGAGAACTCGGGTCAAAAAAACTCCGTGAATGAGAGGTAAATTCGAATGCGTTAGGTTTCTTATCGTTGTCTTGGCTGATGGACGTAGACTTGAACGCCTGGAGAGAACAGTTGGGGCTCTAGTAGATAGGCTTGATTCACGACTCGACGAACTCGGCGGCATCCCGAGTAATCCGCCAGGGCAACCCAGAGCGAGCCAGTCCGTTACCGCATCCGAGCTTGACCCAGCACCGGTGTTCTTGATCCGAGATGCTGCCACAGATGCAGGGGTACACTCGCCAGAACAGGTTATCCATCCGGTCTCTCATTCCGACGTGATCTCGTCAGGGTTAATTACTTTGTCAACGGCATACTCCCTCCTCGAACTGTAAGCTTGAGACCTCTGCCACTCTTGAAGCCGTCGTTGACGAGGACTAGATTCCATGTTCACTATGGCCGATGGGTCAGATTTCCGGAAGACACATCAACAGAAGCACTCCTCTTACGAGTTAAAAAGTCGCCACTTCTTCTCTGCAGCATCTTCTTAATAGCAGTACGGCACACGACTCAAGAACTCGCAGACAGGCTAGCACCAAGGCTCTTCGATGAAGCAAAGCGGCTTATCACAGCCTCTTTATTGGAAGTTCCACAGACCATCGAGTTCTTCCAAGCTGCGCTCATCTTAAGCCTGTGGTCCACGACAATTGGCCAAGTGCCATTGAGCATCGATAGCTGGCTGTTGACAGGGTATGCTCTTCAGCAAGCACTCGCTAGTCCCCATTTTTCCGAGGTTCTGAGATTTGGCTCAGTGTCTGCCACAAGTCAAGTTCGTCTAGACTCATGGTGCCTGTGGAATCATCTCTGTGTGGCCCATCTCCAGTAGGCAAGCCGATACAATCGAAAGGGCACTAAGTAACCAAAGCCATAGATATTGCGTCGGCACCCGCCGCCAATCACTACTCAACCAATCCCAAATAGATCGCTGCCTTCAATTTGCAAAATTTGACGGAATCAACAACTATGAGGCTAGGATGGGAGCTGAAGTTGGGCTCTACTGGATCATCTACAACGAATGTGGCGGTCCTCAGATCAACCTAGGACACACCAAACTCACTCTTCAGCAGTGGCATCATGAATGGGCAAAGCTATTTGGCATGTGCCACCGTATCCTCGGAAGTCCTGCCCGCATCACTAACATATTCGTAGATGAGCCTCGTTCTCAGTTTCTTCAGATGGGGTTCCATTTCGCGCACCTTCTCGCCTACTGCCAGTCACTCAAGTCACCAAAATCAGTCATGCACATTTCCATCCTAGAAGAAATGATACGGCTCTCAAAATCCATCATCAACCTTGCTATTGATACAGCGGATGAACGAACTCGGCATCTCACAGATCACATCTATCACATCATCACATTCTCTGCACTAACGCTGTGTCGAATCGTTCGCACTTACGAGCCCAAACTCCGTGCCTCAAGTTACGATGTCGGCAGCCTCGATCACCTCGTATATAAACTAGTCAACTGGTTGAAGTCAATTGGCCTTCCATGTCATGCCGCGCACATCTTAGGCGACATCGTTTCCGCGCAGTTCACGAAGCTACGGCCGGAGTTTCGCCCTCCGCCACTCGCCGCAAATGGATCTCCTTTCGAAGACAATGGTGTCTTGTTCACTGCAGAGGACCTATCTCTGCCGGTTGATATCTCATTCTTGTATCCTAACTTCATAGGCTCGGAATTGTTTAACATGGACGGCGGCTTGGAGTCGTGGCCGGAATGGGCGCAGATTCAATCAGATACTGACGCCTCTGTGTAACAGACAAAATAAATCGAATACTTCTTCTGTTATCCCGTCTGAGTTGTGAATCACTTATTTTCTCGTGATCATTAACTCTCCAGCTTGTGCTGTCGCAGTAACCATTTCCCTTCAATCGTAACATGCTGAAAAGCATGATTACAGCAGATCGAAAGCTTTTACAGCAGCCTCAGTCGTAACAGAAACTTCAGCAAGGTTAGCGCCAGATATGATATGGCCGTCGGTATGAGAGAAGGCGACCTAAGGTCCTGCGCCACTTACTGTCAATTGAACTCTTTTTAAATACGATTCTCTACAAAATCTTATCGACATGTGAAACTGCAGGACCATTGGATTATAACAAGTATATAGATCATTTTAGTTGCGAACACCACGGGATCCGTAATTTACAATCGTCTTATGATATATTGCCTGGAGCGTGGCTGTTCGCCTAGTGATCTTCCGCAATGTATCGCCTACCCTATATGTACATGTCAAGCTTGTCAGCTAAACTCACCACTCGCAGACCCGTGCAGTCTTACCACGTCTTATATGTACCTAACGCATTTTGCTTCTAGCCACGTAGTTTCTTACTCGCAATACTTTACTGTACTAAACGCAGGCTTCACCACTTATGTCTAAATGTGAAAATCCCAGGGAAATTAATCAGGCTTGTAGTTTCTCCGAGATTCTGAATAAGTCAACCTTTGTCTTCGTGTCTGAATATTGTTGAGCACAAAGATTTGATGAAACAGTGACGTGACACGGTTACCCCTGCTAGAAGTTGATCCTGAAAATGTAATGGATGTGCCAAGAATAAGAGACTAGAAGGGATAGTTCGTATTTGCCAAACGATTCTCACTGGGTGCACACGGTTTCTCGAAACCTCAGCCAAAGGGGCGAGTGGGATTTACAGTTGATGCTGATGTTCCAAGGGGTTACTCATGGGAATGGCAGGAGATAGCCAAGTACTCGTCTATTGGTCACACGTCGGCCCTGTACAGACAAGCTAGGCTGAACGACAGGCGTACCCACTAACTTGCATCATTCACGATGGGACCCAAAGATCACCAACCCCGACCCATCAACCTTTCTTCGCATATCGACCCCACTGCAGTCTATGCTCATTCAGGGAGAGACGAAGCTCATCGTGACTTGCAAGGGATCCCGGAATTTGGAGGATAGCAGCTGCTCCAGTACCGAGACTCAAGCAACCCGGCGATAATGGAGGTTCTGAGAGTGTTTCTTGCGGTTTCCGACGTCAACTCCACCAAAATGGCCATTGCAGTAGCCGCCTACATCGTCACCAAAGACTCATCGTAACCATGGTGATTGACTATGACAGAACCATCATCAGCAATCCATTGCGCGATGCGCCAGAGCAAGAAGGCAAAGAAGTATCCAAAGATCTAGACTATGAGCATGGGTCATCATCACTGGTGTTTCAAATATTTTCACAGGCCGATGTTGCCTCCGAGTGGAGACTTCGCTGGTGTGATTGTCTACCGGATGGCGTCTTCACGTATCCACCAGCTAAAGTGTTCCCAGCGTTACAATATGACTAACGAGAGCGACGGAATTTGCTCCTGAAGAGGAAGGTGTTTTTTGATTTAGTGTCCCGCGTAGGGTACTACGCTGTACTTTTGGTCCAAGATTGACATCAATTCGGCGAAACCTCGAAACTACCACGGGAGATCGGCGCTCAGCATACAAAGAGGCCACTGCGGCGAATAGCATACCGTTGGAAATTTTAACATCCATGTTAGAATGGGTCTATAGTAGTTGAATGAGATGTCCTCAGCGATTGTGAAAAGGCGGAGCTGGGACATATAAAGCGGCTGCTACCTCGGTGTCCTAGCCACATCATTTGCCCTGTCGTCGATAATCCAACTATGGCCGAGACAACTCCAGCGGTCCCTAAAGAGGGAACCGTCCTTGATGTGTCTACACCCAAAGACACAGCTGATGCCTTTCCCAAAAAAAGAACGTGGTATCACACCACCCTCTTCAACGCCTTCGTCATCGGCAGCGTTGGCTTCCTGGCACCCGGACTATGGAACGCCATGAACTCGCTCGGCGCAGGTGGAGCTCAGAAGCCGTACCTCGTCAACGCCGCCAACGCGCTCGTCTTTGCGCTGATGGGATTCTTCTGCCTGTTCGGCGGTCCCATCGCCAACCGCATCGGCCTCTCGTGGACGCTGTGCCTGGGCGCCGTGGGATACCCAGTGTACTCGGCCGGTCTGTACTGCAACAATCGCTTCGGCAATGTGTGGCTTGTGCTCGTCGGTGCCGTGTGCTGCGGTATCTCGGCCGGGCTGTTTTGGGTCTCTGAGGGGGCCGTCGCTCTCGGATATCCTGAGGCGGGCAAGCGAGGCAAGTACATGAATATCTGGCTCTGGTTTCGTACGGGCGGTCCCCTCGTCGGCGGGGCTATTGTGCTCGGTCTGAACCACAGCGCCGCGGCCAAGAAGAAGGGCAAAATCGACCCCCAGACATACCTAATCTTCGTGGCTCTTCAGTGCGTGGCCGCTCCCATGGCTCTCGCGCTATCCCGTCCGGAAAAGGTGCAGCGGTCCGACGGCACCCGCGTCGTCGTCAAAGCCGAGTCCAGTCTCAAGGCCGAGTTCAAGGCACTCTGGAAGGTCAGCACGCGCAAGGAGGTCCTCCTCCTCCTACCGGTGTTCTGGGCCGCCTACTTCAACCAGTACAGCGGCAACTTCCAGACCTACTACTTTGGTGTGCGCGCTCGCGCCTTGGTTGGCTTCGTCATGAACTTTGGCACGCTGCTGTCGTCGCAGATCATGAGCACGCTGCTAGACTACAAGGGCCTGGCCGTCAAGCGCCGCATCGAAATTGGCTTCTACTATTTCGTGGTTCTGCACATCACCGCGTGGGTGTACGGCTGGGTCATCCAGGAAAAGTACACGGCCAACCCGCCTGTCTTGGACTGGGAGGACGCGGGCTTCGTCGAGGGATTCTTTGTGCTCCTGCTCTGGGATTTCTCTCGCCAGGCCCTACAGAACTGGCTGTACTATTTCTTGGCCACCATGACCGACAACATCTCTGAGATGAGCCGTTTCTCGGGCATCCTGCGAGGCCAGGAGAGTTTTGCGCAGGCTGTCAGTTTTGGCTTGAACTCGAAAGGGTGGCATGGCGGAAGAGTGCCACTGGCTGTGAACACGATCCTGCTGGGTGAGTCTTGCCTCGGAATCCTCAATTTCAAGAGGAAAACGCTAATTAGTTAACTTATACAGGACTCGCTGTATTCCCTACGTGGCTAGCCATGAAGAACCATGTCCCTGTAGAGACGAAGAAGACCATTGCTCTGGATCATGCGAGCGACGAAGAGAACGCGGTCAGAGCTTAATGGCAGCGATATGCGGTTGATACTACTCACATAAGCTTATAGAAACCAATACCAAAGCAATTTCACTTGCACTATTGCAGACTTTAGGCAGTGATAGAACCGATAACACATACCGCTGATGAATGATTGAGTGTAGAGCAGAGCCTTAGTCACCAATTAACTAGACAACATATCAACCGTTATCTATTCTCGAACCGTAAAGGCTGATTAACAAATTACACGTTGTTTATACCCGGGCCACCAGCTGTAACAAACCTAAGCGAAGCAACCACAAGTCCCTTCCACACGGCCAACTCCCCATCGTCCCTTGGTGCATAGATCAGGACATACGTCCACGGAATGGCTCGCACCCCGCCCAGAGGAAACCGCTGCGCCCATCCCTTGCTGACGGCTTCCCGCGCATCTGTCAAGCTAAGAACCATGTGCGAACTTCCCTCGAGGTGATGATGTACCGCCTCACCCTTCAGATCAGCCATGAACGCAGGCGTCTGGACCTTGTCCGCCAGGAACACGCCCGGCCCGTTGCCGCCCTCGAGCTTGGACGGGCCATACACGATGGCGTTGGAGTTGGCAGCTGCGACTTGATGCAGGAAATTCGACATCTTCTCCTTCATAGCGGAAGTGGCCTCCTCCGTCATCTGCCGCTGCGGGGCCGCGAACCCCGGCACCGTGGGCCGACTACCGCTCCGCACGGGAAGCGGCTGAGCCAGAAAGGTCTCCTCACCATGAGGCTTGTATCGAGCGACGACAACCGGGTCTGAGAAGGGCGACTCGTCAATTGTGTCCCGTTTGGCGACGAGCTGCAGCGCGCTCTGGATTGCGAAGCCTAAGATGTTATTCGGTAAGCCACCGCGGGGAATGGCGCGCCACTTCAGATAATATTTGACCGTGTATGTGAGGATCGGCACGAGGGCGATGCCCGCGACGGTTGCAGGTGTCGCGAGCTGGTTGAATAGGGGGGTTTGCTGGGAGAGCGCCATGATTGTGAATCGTGAGTAGACCTTGGAATGGAAGTTGTTGAAGCTATGTGGCCTGGCTTTGACCTCACTGCCATCTTATTCGAGTCTCAGCTGATGACGTAATACGCATCCTTCAGCCTACCCTATTCGTTGCCGCCATTCGGATACTTCCGGCAATCTGATTCAATTTTTGTGTTGAGGGTATACCAGTGTAATGAACCCGAGGCACATTTGAGTACATGTTCGAGTATCCTTCCTTTCGAGGCGAACCTTGCACTGTTTCTCCATCTACGCGAGCTGATGATTGGAGACTTAAAAGTAAACACCATTAGCTCAACGAAAAAGTCGATTTCCTTCGGACTCTTTCAATTCCAGCTTTTATCACAGAACCTATTGGTCTATTCTGCGCTCTTCACAGACACAAGCTTCATCACCTAAACTGATAGTGGGGTTCTTTATCTTTCACACAAGACGGCCTACAAAAGGATCATTTTCTTGGGAAAAAGCTTCCATCCTGACTACGTCTCTCCCAATCACCCTCACTCATTATCTTCTACGTTTCCCCTCACTATATGGCCTCGCACCAACCCTCCGAACACAAACACCCTCAATTCAAGCCTGAAAGCATGAAAGTCAGATGGCGCAAGCTTATCCTGCAACTCTTAGACAAAGTCAGACAGTTCCAGGCCATTGACCCTAGTCTGGAGATTGGTAATCTCAGAACTGACTAGCGTTTGCAATTGGCACTCGTGCCTGCCTGCATAACGACCCAGTGTAGACGGCCTCTCCTTTCTCGTAGATTGCATGTAGATTTCAATGTCTCCGCAATCATCCATTGGGTTCTGGGTCGTAGAATAGATATACTTTGTGCGGCAAACGAACCAGGTGTTGGTCGGTACGCCGTCTCGCCCGTCTCTTGAGACGTAGAGTCCCGGCAATTCAAAGTCCCGGATCATGCCCGTGACAGCTGATAATTGTAGGGCTACAAACGGTCGGCATGGACGTGGTGAAAAGACTTTTGTGGACATCATTTCATGAATGAGAATGCCGACTACATTAGACCTGCACTCGACATCGCAAGTCACGCCGTCGGAGATGCGCTGGATGAGAGAGTGAAGTTGTGCAATCGAGACTTCCAGTAATCCTTCTCTCTCGGCGTCGATCATTTCTACTCATGAGATTAGTGCTGCTCTATTTTCTGCAGACTTGCCATACCGATCATTTTCGGGCGGATCGGAAGTCCGTCAGGAGAAAATGGACCTTTGCTCTCCAAAATCGCTACCCGCGTGGCTGATTTGAAGAGCCCCGGTTTCTCAAACACAAAGGAAATTAAAATCCATCTACAAAGATCACTGCAGATTTTATCAGGAACTGATGCTCCTAGGTGATCAATCCAAATATCGGCAAAGAACCACAACGCATGGCGGCAATCTAAATCGTCTACTACCACAGCAATCAAGGCCAATGACTGGAGTGACACGACATTGGGCAACTTTTGAGTCTGCCCATGGATGGCGTTCATAACGTATTCGAAGGCGCGTGGATGGAAAATTGGCTCGAATTTCCAATGGCAGAGGCCGTCTGCCTGCGGTTGAGTCTCGATGTAATTTCCTGCGAACATGGCCTTTGCGCGACGCGAAGCCATCGTGAGATGTTTTATAGAAACCTTGAAGTGAGTTTCGATAGTCGAAGGCTCTTCAGTCGCTTCGGACGCCAGGGATTGTCTGTCGTCGTCGGCTTCTTTGGGCTCTTCGTCGTCGTCGGGAGGTGGAATGTCCTCGTCCCACCAGGCAAGGTCGATGAAATGAGGAAGGATCATCAAAGTGTCCCCATCCGGGTCGATTTCCACATATATCACAGCCATATTGGGTGTAAATATCGCGTCTCTATAAAGAAGTCCGGCTTTTGAGATGAGGGGTGCGAAGACGAGATATTGAGAGTGAGGCTTAAATAGAGAGGTGTTAGGCAAGAGAGGTGTTAGGCACTGATGTGGAAGGCCGACCATATGCAACCTCTGATGTCACATGGCCATCCCTGCCCAATGAAATGACGCGACTCTATTATCGTGCATGGTCAAAATGTTATCACTTCGCATCAATACTCACGGCCTATTCGGTTATTGTGTATGTGCGGTATGCACTTAGCGACCTATTGCGAAGAAATAACAATTATATGAGGAACTTAAGTAGACCCGCAACAGTATTTTTTAGACGTATATTAGCGGCCAAAACTATTGAAATATCCGTCTACCTTGGCACTTATTTTTGAGTTTACCATGTGGATGCTCAAAGTAGGTCCGTCGCCAACTGTGGAAGCATTGGATTTCCAAAATACTTGAATTGTGAAGAAGACACTGGTTTTTTTTTTGCTAGTAGCAGCTCGCCTTAATGGAGCGGACAGCCTCTTATACGAGTAATTATCCGGACTGTACCCTGTGCAAATCTCTTAGCACAGCCCGGCTAGTCAAAGATCTCATCTCTGCTAGCGAGTTCAATAATACGACGGAAGCATACGTCAACGCATTCGTCAAAATTTCTTTCCTTGACAAGTAGTGAAAGTATAGCAAAGGGTTGGCAATAGGTCAGGTAATGCCACTGGCCTTAGTCTTTATGCGTAATCTCGGAATGAGATATAAATTAGCAAGGGTCTTCTTGGTCAATATATTGCATTTTGGGCAGCCGAGGGTGCCTTGAAAGCGGATGTAAATACAACATCTAATTGATTTGTTGGTTCTCAGTCTTCCATCTGGCGGTTGGTAACATAAGGGTGGCTGTGCAACCTAGCCAAGTGGCCATTTCAATGGCCGGCGGCCATGGAAACTTGCAGTCCCGCGTGTGCTGCCTCTCGGCTCTGTATAGTATCAGAGTGGATTATAACCTTGTCTACTTCACTTACAATCTAAATCCACGAGTATCAGCACTTGCGGAGCATCTGGTTGCGATTTGTGTGTATTTCGCAGCTATTGTCATATGTTAGGAAGCATAAGAGCTGCTCTTGCTGGCGTGAGTTTGCAAACCGACTGAAAAGGAATCTTCCATAAGTTGAGGGCCTAGAAATGAAGCTAAAATTAAACAGAGGTATGCTTTAGAAGAGGTCGAGCAGAACGCTGATGAGGGCTGCGTCGAGCTGCGGCTGCCTGATGTACCGCTGAAGCAAAATTGAGGCAGAGGCAAAGGAGGCCACATAAGTGGTTGAAGAGGCTATGGAAGTAGCTAAGCAGGCAATACAAGCGGCCACCTGCGCCTTATCGGGTATCGCTTGGGTTTTGTCTTAGGATACCCGGCCAATCAATCCAACCTTGCTTGTGTGGCGATGAAGTGGTAGCGGGTACTTGCCCTCCTCCCAAATGGAGACGCCACAATGGTTCAGCAGCAGCTCCAACTAACACCCGAGCGTATCATTACAGCACTTGAAGGAATGGCGATTAGCCGGGGCACTTTGGGCGATCTCGACGTCCTCAGCCTTGGCCTCGCTGCCATGCCCATGGACCCCCAGTAGGACTATCGCTTTCCTCATCGCACCTGGTACCTAGAATAGTATCACGTTGCCACTACTGGGCGCTTATTATAACAAAGATTCTGAGTATTATAACTTCCCTTATTATTAGGTATAATATAATTCCTACAACTATAGGTTGTTAGAGGTAGAATTCGGCTATTAATATTAAAGGTATAGTTATTAGATATAACGTTAAGAAAGGCATATAAGTCAAGGCTAGTAGTAAGTTGGACGTATAGGTAGGAGATTGGGCTTTAGAGAAAGGCAATAGTAAGACTTAGGTATCACTTACATCAGGATAGCATTGCCTCGCCACCATGCATGACGGACCGTGTCACATCTATCAACTGTTGAGACTGAAGATAAAGTCTCAAAGGCTCGGATCTCTAGTAAACCGGTCTCAAAGACCCGGCTTCCTAACAAGCCGGTCTCGAAGACCCGGATCCCTTGGGATCCGGTCTACCGAGAACCTTATCATAGGTATGAGGGCAACCTACAAATAGGTCTGCCACGAGCCCTCAGTTAGATAGAAATCAAGAGCTTCTATTCACATCACAATGCACCCTTCCTATCTGATGCAACAGACCGTCTGTTGTCACGACCTGAAAATAAATTTGCATTCATTGACGCTGTTTAATAACGGTCAATCAATTGAGCACTATGTAAGTAATCTATTATCATAGTGAAAGTACGTCTAGAATCACTGGGCATAAGAACCATCCCTCCTGAACAGAAAAGAGTAACATTCTTCCATAGTTACTGGACCGTTCCCTAGAATTCATCCCATTTGATAGAATTCTCAAACACATCCCTACTATCCTGTCCAAAGATAAGATCTGGATGAACATTTCTGAAGACCAAACAATGCATTCTGTATTCGATCGAATACTTCCCAACACAAACCCCCATCATTTTGCGTTTGGCCTGTTTCCAGGTAATGAATGCTTCTCCAAGGCATTTTGTAAGTCGCCCATCTCCCAGGTCGATCCAGATATTTGGTACCTGGTGATAGGTTGATGAAATACCGACACTATCTACAAGCCTTTCCGAAATAATGTTGTACGGCGAGTCGAACGCAAAACCCACACGTTGCTGAGATGTTTTGCCGCGAGATACGATAATCAACCCGGAAGCATATTGACTGGGTGTAATGGAGGAAGGGTAAAGAGTTTGGGCCCAATTTGAGGGAGGGTCAACAGTATCGACATTGATCGATTCGAAAGGATCAGAGCGAGATGTTGATGACAATATATCTCCGCTTGGACCTGAGGATGGTCGTGCACGGTGGCCAACATTTGGCACAGTTCCATTTTCCACCATACTCTCTCCAAGTTCAACAAGAGCCCTCTGAGCATCGGTGGGGAAACTAATGCCGGCATAGCTTCCAACCGTGTTGCTCAATTCAATTCTCAGCCGTTCTTGACTTTGCTGCAGGACATGGATAGTCTCGAGTTGCACTTGAAGCTGTCGTCTGAGTGATTTACTGCAAGTAATTTAACATTAAGACCATTCAAAATAGGTCATCATCTTACATTTCTTCTTGTGCATCCTCCGAGCCATTTTTCTGCAAAGCTTCCATGGTTATGGCAGCCATCACAAGATGAAGGCTCGACTTCAGACTCTCCATGTCAGGTTTCAACCCTCGGACCTCACTTTTCTTCGCTATCCACTTAACTTTTGTGAGTAAATTATCGCTTTGAAGCGATCGAGTCTGCTGCCAAACCCGCTCTATGTTTGTCGTGGTGCGCTTGGACTGGGATGCGAGTTGATTCAGGACATCGAAAGATTCAATGTACCGAATGACTTCTGACAATGGTGATTTATTCCGATGGCGTTCAAGGGAGTCTTGGCCTAATTGAACCACAGACGCAAACGCACGGAGATCCAAGGCAAAATCTTCAATTTCTCCAGCGGCTGACTTGTATGTCTTAGCCAGATCGCAAAAAGAGATCGATATCTGAAGCGCTGTTGTCGCGGCCGTGCCGATTGCGATGAGGCTGGCGGTCAAACTCAAAGGGTCCATCCTGGCTTGGTAAGTCTCCCCGAATGTGGGAAACTTGAATGATTGACTGGAGTGCGCATAGCCCACCGAGCCGTGTAAATATTAGTTCCTGGCCCGAACGTCATAATATTTTGGAGGCTTTGGTTTGATATAGAAAGGAAGTCTGCCAGGCTCTCCATAAGGCAGAGCGGTCCTCAAAATGTATAAAAACGCGGCGCAACCACCACGAGAACATAGCCACCGCTAAGGGAGTACAGCCACAACCACGGAATTTTAGCCCCGCCGTTCATACCCTCCAAGTCTTTATTATCATGTCCCATCTCGCCCTCCGTCCCCTTGTCTTCACTTATTAGTGCAGGAAAAATCGCAATCACTTTTAACTGAGAGCCTTTTCTACAAGTTCGACACCAAATACGACTGCAACATACGTATAGGTTCTAGGGACCCACCCACATTGCCAGAGGAGAGTAGCTGTTAGTGGCTATAACGCATGATAATCCCAGCAATCTGCATGGGGCTCCTATTTTGCAGATTTCAACAGTAGCCGCCCACATGTGCCGAGAGATTGGTTTTCCCAACGCTTGTGTGAGAGAATTTTCTTTCTTCCGACATTCAGCGTCTACACTAACCCTTGTAAGTGAGGCTGGAACGATCTCTGTTCCACGTACTCCGATGGTCACGGTTCCCGAGGAGTCCGACGGTCGCGCTGTTCCGGCCAACGACTTCAAGACCCACAAGTGTTGTTGTCGGTCTTTAGGGACACACCGAAAAGTCCGACGGCGATTAGATTTTCCGCATCCTACCGGTTTCTCATAGGATGTAATAGCTCATACGGATCTCTGCACGCATTTATTGAACCGGAATCTAGCTAGAAAGCCAATAAGTAAAAAGGGGGATTTGTCCATTTGGCCTTCTCCAAAATACCTCTCACGATAATCTCAATGCAATATGGCACTGAGTTCTAAGAAAACGGTCCTGATAACAGGGTACGAAGAAAATCAATGCGTTTGGTCTCGACTTTCTCGCAAACATATAAAGGCTAACTCTTTTTCAGATGCACCCCTGGTGGCATTGGGCATGAACTGGCTCTGGAATTCCATAAGCAAGGTAAAAGGACCAATCTGCAGCAGTTTCACACTATGGCTGAAGCGATTTAGGTCTGCATGTTATCGCAACCGCCCGTCGTCTGGAGGTGTTGAGCGACCTCAGAAGGTTAGGAATAGACACTTTGCCACTAGATGTTACAAAGTCAGAGAGTATCAACACATGTCGAAAGCAAGTCACAGAAATAACTGGAGGAACTCTGGATATTTTGGTCAATAATGCGTGAGTTTGGCCAATTCTCATTCAATCCTGAAACACGGCGAAACCAGCCCTTTGTCAATCGGGGCTAAGCAACGTATATCATAGAGGCGTGTCACACACAATTCCGGCCATCGATATCGATATGGACGATGTCCGAAACACCTTTGAGACTAACGTCTTCGGCGTCATGGCCATGGTCAAAACATTTGCGCCCCTCTTGATCGCAGCCCGTGGTCTCATTGTCAACATTAGCAGCTTGGCATCAGTGGCCCCATACGTCTTCGGGTCGGTGTTTTGTGCGACTAAAGGTGCCATCAACTCGTATTCTCGCACACTACGACAAGAACTGCGCCCCTTCGGTGTACGAGTTACGGTGGTGATGGCTGGTGTTGTGAAAACCACGACGACCAAGTTGTACCGCGAACTACCTTCGGGGTCGATTTACTACCTGCTTGAAGAACTATTCACAAGAAAGCTCACCTACTCAGAGAATACGGCAAAAATGGAGGCGAGAGATTTCGCTGAGAAGGTAGTCACTAAACTTCTATACGGTCGGGGATGGCTATGGAGCCTTATTGGAGGGAGGCCGGACTGGCTCTGGCTAGGTGGCAGTGCAACCATCATCAGATTGGCACAATGGATTGGTGAATGGTTCCTTGATGCGAAAGCCTACGAGAAGTTCGGCCTTCATAAACTCGAGGAGCTCGTAAGGAAACAAGAGACAAAACTTGATTAGCGTGAGTGCCTTGTTTTTATCGCAAACCCGCAATACATATATATCTCAGATCCACCTAGCCAGAAGCGAATTTTCCCTACAAAGCCGATGATGAGAAGGGAGCGGCCGTGGAGGTAGTAGTAGACTCTACTTGTGTCTCTGAGTGAACTAGTATGGAAACGACATTTTCGAGTTTTCCAGTATTTCAAGCTTGCCCAATGGCTTGCTCAACAGTGACGCAATCTAACATATCGGATGATGCAAGTCCAGTTGCGTTAGATACGAAATAGCATGGCATTTCTGCAGTGGGCACAGCGAAGGCTACTATGAGCCCTAGCATAATATGATACTTGTATGTCGTCTTTTAATTGCTTCCACACTCTCTCTCCATGAAGTTAAAGGTGGGCTTGGCAGAAAACCATCCTACAACCTTAGTAAAAACTGTTGCATAAGTGAAGGCTGCTTTTTTATCGGCAATCTTGATCACTTCTTCACCTCGACCAGCCGTAGCGGCGTCGGCGATGAGTTGCACGCGACAGCAGGTGTCGAGGCTCATGAACCAAAGATGGCACTCTCGAGACTTGCCAGTGGTGAGCAGCCAATGGTTTGCAAGGATACGGAGTGAGAATGCGCAACGCAGTTCAAATCTGGGCGAGTCTCATGAACGGCTGCTGTAATTGATCGGGCTATACGGCTAACCTCCGTTCCCGTGCAGGATAGGAGAAGGAATCATGGATCTCGTCGGTCTACCCCAGGTATAATGTTTGAGGATCCACTTCCCCGCAAATAGGCCTCGTCCATCGGCCGTGGGCTCCATGTCCGCCGCCGTTAGTCTAAACACCCGCTAGAGCGGAGTTTCGGTAGGACTTAGATTGCCGCTTGCAGTTTTAGGTATCAGCGCACCGTGCTTGTAGTCTGTACGTTCTGCGGCGTTTATTATTACCCGACGGTCCTCAGACCGGATTCTTCGCATTCTCGTTCCCGTCTGGCTTTGATACGATCAGAATTCTGTAGGAAGAGACAGACAGACACCAATAGCCGATGATGGCTACTGCCGCCACTAACCATCGCAAGTGGCATACCAAGTCGCGCAATGGTTGCCAGTCTTGTAAGACAAGGAAAGTCAAGGTACGCGAAACTGAGCCTAAATCTGATCCCGGTCATGTCTGCTTGCCCTGCTCGATAATCCCAACCCATCATGTATTTGCAAATGTCGAAGCAAACACAATGCCTATTCAGAAACGTAACAGCTGCTGACAAATTTTGGTGCAAAGTGTGACGAAAAACGTCCCTCGTGCCGGAACTGCCTCAAGCGAGGGATCAAATGCAGCTTTCTCCAGGCCGACGACACAGGCACTTCAACTCCGGCTCCAGTTCCATCATATCTCGAACTGGAACTCCTCCATCATTTCACGATATCAACTGCTTCAACCTTGTCTACAGAGACTCAGGTACGGGACCTTTGGCGGGTCATCGTGCCGCAGATTGGCTTCTCCACCCCGTACATCCTCAACGGTATCCTCGCCCTTTCGGCCCTCCACATGGCTCGCTACAACCCGGCGAGGAGAGAATTTCTTCTTTCTCAAGCAAGCCTGCACCATGCTGCCTCATTGACAGAAGCGTTGCCTCTCATTCCTAGCATAACGTCCGAGAACTGCACCCATCTCTTTCTATTCGGTGTCTTGACTCTTTTTTTCAACATGGCCAGTCCAATGAAAACAGACGACATACTTCTTGTTGAGAACCGAGCCGTGCCTGAATGGCTTTATCTTTTAAGAGGCATTGGTACCTTGGTAGATGCGGATAGTGCCATCCTTTCATCGTCGGCGTCTCTCATTTTCAAGGCAATATCACCAGCTGGATGCTGGGGTGTATACCCCCCGAAGAAGCATGAATCCCTCGATGAGCTAGAGAAAAGAATTCGCATCAAGACGTTGGGCTCCCTAGAAAAGCAAACTATGTTGCTCGGAGCAGTGGAAAGGCTACGACAGACTTATGACTTTCTCTCCATAAAAGGGCCCAATGACCACGATCGACTTAGGGCGGTCTATGCTTGGCTGTTCAATATTGACGATGGCTATTTAAAGCTACTGAAAAATGCAGATAGTGAGGCGCTGTGCGTCCTTGCATTCTTCGCTATCTTACTAAAAGAATTTGAGAAGATTTGGTGGATTGAAGGACGGGCTATCCATATTATTCGGCAGATTTATATCTTGTCGGACGACGAATATAGACTTTGGATAAGATGGCCTATTGAGGAGATGGGCTGGATGCCTGAAACTTCATTTAGGTAGTTCGGCCTTAACAGAGTTGAGAAGCATGGAGCATGTCGGCTTGGCTTTCTGATTTGATGTGGTGACATGGAAGTGCGACTGCAGGCCACACCATATCTCGGATACTGTGTTTTTGAGTCCAAATGACAGAACTAGGTCCCCTTAAGATATATGCAATCCTGTGGCCAGAGCAATAATCCCCAGACTTGAGCTGTAGTGAAATGTCGAGACCCCCTTAGTAGTAGTAGTAGTAGTAGTAGTAGGTCAACAACGCAGCCGCTTTAGGCGTCCTGTCCATCTATCATACTCCGCCGCAACACAATCTTGTCGTGGCGTCCGAACAGCCCCAGGCATAATGGCAGAGGGACAACGATAAGAGCCAGCACGGCTTGAAATATGAGGGCGCGCTTCATGTTGTTTGGGGGGTTGGTGTCGTGGCTAGCACGCAGAGCGTCACTAATGATAATAAAAACGGCGCCAAGGAGCTGGCTGCCGGACCATGCAATGGTGGACGTAACTTCTGGGCTGACAGGGTGGCTCAGTTCGATAAGGAGTTCGAGAGCAATTGGGAGGAGGGAGAAGGAGGCGGCGCCGAGAATAGAGAGGACGACGTAGGGGCCCACGATAGACCCTGTCTGGGGCATCCATATAAACAAAAGGTAGCATATTCCAGCAATAGGGAAAATCAACTTAATGGATAAAAGAAACGCCTTGGTGCGGCCAAGGATAGGTGACGAGATGGCCGAGGCTACGAGGCCAACGATGATCAGAAGCGCACCGCCGATACCTGCTTCGTCATCGCTAAAACCGTAGGGCTCCATTATCTGGTCGAGAAGCGACGAGGTTGAATTGAAGCACCCAACGTAGATTGTGAAGGGAATAAGGACCAGCCACAGTTCGAGCGACTTCGTGATGACACCCATCCCTTCCCATAGACGGAGCTTCGGGGTCTCAGCGGACGGACCCGGAGGCGTCGGCGGACAATTTGGGACGAAGAAGGCCAGGAGGGCGCAAACTGTGGACTTTACCCAGTTAGCGTTGTGGTGATCATATACAGAGGATTGGGAAACTAGGGACATACAATGATAGAGATATAGAGGACCATCTGGGAGATGTCTCCAGGGCCTTCGACCCAGAACGGATTAACCAACTGCCCCAACGCACCGCCCAGCGGGTTGGCTAGGCTTGGCAGCGCCGTCGCCGTGATGCGACCGCGGTCGGTGAACCACATGTCCGAATAGCGTGTCGGGGCCGATAACGTAAAGGCCTGGGCGAATCCGATGAGTATCTCGCCGATGATCGGGCCGACAATATGGCCTCCCGACCGTTGCGTCGACCCGGCATAGCGCACCCAGTTGCCCACTAAAAGGAGGATGGCAGCAGCTATCATGGCTTGCTTAGGACCTCGGTGCAAAACGGCGATGGTGATTGGGGCCATGGGGGCGAAGGCGAACAAGAAGGCCGTGCTGATCCAGTTGATGGTTGACTCAGGCACATCGTAATAGGTTGCGGCGTTTGAAGAGACGGGAGCGTATGTCAGCCACTATACTCGCACTCGGTAGTCAGACCCTGTTCTGAGATCATTCTGTAGGCTTACTTGTCGCGTCTCTCTAGGCATGTACTCGTGCCTATATGTGTGTATGTACGTGAGAAGAGAGTGAAAGCATAGACTTACACACCACGAAGTCATGATATTCATTAGTGTCAGCTGGATGAGCCCGAACCAGCGACGTTTATATGTGCGGTAAGTCACAGACGTGCCCTCAACGAAGCTGCTATTTGTCTCAACGGGGTAGTCCTGGAGGGCATAACCTTGCAGGGGTTCAGTCTTGGAATCGGCGCTCATGATGAATGTCGAATCACGGGCTCGCGGACTTTTCCTTTTTCTCTATTTTCTCTTAGTGTAGTTGAGAGACGTGAGACTGTGACGCTTGGTAAGTGGCTAAACTTGCCAGACACTATATTTCGAAGCGCGGTGAGGAGAGTTGAAGGGAATTAGACTGAAGCAAAAGCATCCTTCCTCCCTTAAAAGTCCTAATTGTGCTGAATGGTTGCTTGGTGTCCCGCAATCATACGGGTCTTAAGGTTGTTAAAATCTGTGGGTACATATGCTACTGACTGGGAAGATTTTGGTATTGGCTATTTAAATATATTGTCTGCGCCCTGATTAAGTTCCGAGGAGAGCAAAAGCGGGCGTGGCAAAGGAATATCCTGATAGTGCCTATGGGTATGGGGGGCCGGCAGAAGCGGGAACCCCGCGCACTAACAGGAACCCCTCCCCGCCAGCTAGATCCTGCTTGTCACACAGCATCCGTGTCAGCTTAAGCCTCGGTTCCCAGGACAAGGGCTATTTCTTGCTAGTTTCCTTACATGTGAATTCCGGCTAGCTGTATAATAAATGGAGAAGACCAACCCAGAAGCTATTACTGTGAGTTTTGTGGCTTATCTACTAACAGATTCACTGCAGAGGTCGCGGCACCAAATCGAGGATACAGGGCTTTTAGGGCTCGGATCTAATAAAACAAAGAAACCACCAGCAGCTACGATAGTTGCAAGAACAGGCGAGAAACCAATCTCGATTCAAACTTAGCACAGATCTCGCTGCATCCGCTGGGTCGCCTGGCCCTTATCAACAATAATTGCATAACCAATCATGTCAATCCCCAGCGATCAGCAATCTGAGCGTCGCCCTCCATATCACGAGTACATGTTCGACATCTATAGGAACAAACTCCTGCATGGCAATGGCCCCGTCACGACTACAGACCCGAATCTACTTGAACAAGAGGCAAAGAAGGCCATGTCCCCAGAAGGCTTCAACTATGTCTACGGGGGAGCCGGCGAAGGCTCGACCATGGATGCCAACAGGCTTGCCTTTCGACAGTGGAAACTCATTCCTCGGATGATGAAACCTACCCTCCCGAGAGATCTCCGAGTCAATCTCTTTGGGGAGACTTATGGTAAGAAGACGGTCCCCCAACGTCCTCCATGTTTCCCACCCCATGCCTGACTAGGCTTGCAGAGAGCCCCCTGCTCATGGCGCCCGTCGGTGTGCAGAGCGCCTACCACCAAGACAAGGAGATGGGCCTCGCTGCCGCATGTGCAGAGCTGAGCGTCCCCTTAATCATCAGCACTGCTAGTACTAGCTCGATCGAAGAGATCGCCACCGCTGGAGGCCCCCAGGCGCCCCGCTGGTTCCAGCTGTATTGGCCAGCTGACAACGATATCACGATATCGCTGCTGCGACGCGCGCGGGAAGCCAACTGTAGCGCCCTAGTTGTGACGCTCGACACCTTTACAATGGCATGGCGCCCGCGCGACCTGGACCTGGGCTTCCTACCCTTCCCCCTCGGACAGGGTAATGCCATCGGCTTCTCGGACCCAGTGTTCAGGCGAAAGTTCGCCGAGCGCACCGGAGGCGGCACACCTGAGGATGACGTACTGGAAGCGTCGCGGCAGTGGATTTCCGATGTCTTCTCGGGTCATGCACATCCGTGGGAGGACCTGGCTCTTCTACGAGAGCACTGGGATGGTCCCATCGTACTCAAGGGCATCATGAGCGCCGATGACGCTAGGCTAGCGCTCAAGTTTGGCATGGACGGCATCGTGGTGAGCAACCATGGAGGCAGACAGCTGGATGGGGCTATGGCGTCGCTCGACATGCTGCCAGAAATTGTTGACGCGGTTGGCGACAAGATGACTGTGATATTCGACTCAGGCGTCAGGACGGGAGCGGATGCCATGAAAGCGCTGTGTCTAGGGGCCAAAGCTGTGCTGGTGGGTCGCCCGGTGATATATGGCTTAGGTATCGCCGGTAGGGAGGGGGCCAAGCATGTGTTGGGCGGCTTGTTGGCTGACTTTGATCAGTCAATGGGATTAGCTGGGGTGAAAACGGTCGCGGGGCTAGATAGGACGATGGTGAGGAGGGTTGCTTATGGTGGAGATCTGAAGCCCTTGCTGTAACATGTAGTATGCAATGAATTATGCTGTTGTGCTTTGCTCTTAGTAACAGTTAAACTCTAGCATTCCTCTTCCAGCTAGGTGATCAATCGTCTTATACTGCTCTTTAGCTTTTGCTGGTTTTAAAAGACGTTTTCACCCAGATACTCAAGGCTGCTACATGCTACTTGAATGGCATATGCTAGGTAGACATCTGCCAAACTTTGGGATGCAAAGTTGAGGTCATAGGAACTCTTGATCCCTTCAATCTAATGGTAGGTTTGGAGCCTTATTTGCATCTGTTCGGTCGCGTATGTTGTGGCATCGAGAGTATTTAGACTCCGAGATCATCTGCCGTAGATGTTTGAAGGAGGAGCCCCGACGCTAGTGAACCTAACTAGTTGGATTCCCCCGCTGTTCTATTGTATGAATCGGCGAAATAGGATGACCGACGGATGCCTGGTTTGTTTTTGACTTCCGCTTACTTAATATCCTAGCGCTCCACTCTTCTCCCGCGGACACCGAGCGTTTGGCAGCCCCATATATCTGCTGACGTGTCTTGATCCTCTCTGACACTAATTAAAGACATATAACAAGTGGCTCTGTGACAATTTACGACACTTATACTTGAGAATAATGACTTCACAGACACACTTGATCACCGGCGGCAGCGGCTTCATCGCCATCCATCTCGTCCATCAACTCCTAGAAGCGGGATATACGGTGCGTACTACTGTACGCAGCTTGAACAATGTCCCAAAAGTCCAACCACTGCGGGGGTTGCAGGAGAAATACCCCGGAAAACTGGAACTCTTCGAAGCAGACCTGCTAAAGCCAGGCTCGTTTGAGACTGCCATGCAAGGTTGCTCGTTGGTTCATCATGTTGCTTCTCCATTTCTGATGGCCGAGAAGATCAAGGATGGACAGAAGGAGATGGTCGAGCCTGCATTACAGGGAACCAAAAATGTGTTGAACAGCGTGAACAACACGGAAAGTGTCAAAAGGGTCATCTTAACATCGACTAGTAAGAAGCCGAGTTTCGCAAGCCTAGAGTCATTTCAGTTTACTAACAGACATCAGTTGGCGCAATCTTTGGAGACTATATTGATGTGAGAAGCATGAAAGATAACATATTACATGAGAGCTATTTCAATGAATCAAGCTCGGCTACTCACAACCCATACCACTATTCTAAAGTCCTTGCCGAAAAGGAAGCGTGGAAAATCCAGAAGGCTCAATCACGCTGGGATATGGTTGTCATCTGCCCGGGACTAGTTCTGGGACCGTCACTGACAACTGGGTCCGATTCTGGGAGCCTCTTCTTACTGGATGAACTGTTCAGCGGACAGCTTTGGTTTGGCGTGCCCGATTTAAACTTCTGCACTGTTGACGTGAGGGAGGTCGTCACAGCGCATATCAGAGCGGCAGAGAACGCATCTGCGAGCGGGAGATATATTATCAGTGACAAGGAGATGGCGAGATTTATCGACATCTCCAAGAACATCCGATCGCATGCCGAGCATCCATGGGTCCTTCCACGTCACTTGCTGCCGACTCCCTTGGTGCGAATCGTAGGACCTCTATTCGGTTTGACATCAACATGGATGCGGGCCAATCTTGGAATACGGTTCTCTGTTGACAATGAAAGGAGTATCAAAGAGCTTGGGCTCTCATACCGCCCACTGACCGAGACATTGGACGATCATTATGAGTCCTGGGTTGCTCAGAGAGCAAAGCAAGTGGCTAAGTCGAAGGAGAGCGGGAAATAAATGTATATACTATTCAATAGTTTGGTCCTCTATACCCTTACCCGTGTCCAAATCTTTTGTATCTTAAATATTCAAGCAGCTTAGCCTAGCCTATCTCTATTGCGCTGATAATTGTGAATCAAAATATACATGTTTTGGTCATGGTGTACCATGGCAGGCCTGTTCTGGTGACCCCGACTTTTAATTCACTCGACATGCCCGCAACAACCCCTGAAGGAAGAAGTGCTGGTTTGTGCCAGTTCACACACCGTTCGAAACGCCTGTTGTGGAACCCCTATTCCGTATGTATCTCCAACACTCCAGCTCTACGAAGCTCTAGCCTCGTCATCCTGTCAAACCTACCAGCATGCCCCTGCAAATCACCTTCATCTATGTGAGGGGAAGCAAATGAAAAATGACGGATCACATGGAAAGAACCATGCAGCCCGCCACGGATGTCAAGGATTGATAGCCTAACCAGATACTAGCGAGAATCAGGGTGAGATAATTCCGAGCTAAACGAAATCCCGTCTTAAGCGAGCTCCAATGTAAACGAGAATGCGAGATATGCGAACATGGGAATAACCAAATTAGGTTAAGTACGAATTTGGGTATGTGGATGGGGGAGTGGAAGGGGGGGGGGGGGGGTGAAACTAACGAGTTGAGAACTTACACAATAACTTTTGAGAGGAAGAAAAGCCAGACAGAGTGCCTGAATCCCAATTCACATGCAGCGGTGTAAAGCGGTACAGGTACATCCGTACTCCGAAGCTACTTCCCCGTACCCCGCCACCACGACAGTAGCTGAGAGTTAGACTTGATCTAACCCGGTGATTCTTCCACTAACCGAACCTCCGATGTCTTCGGCTACGTTGCTCAGCCGTCTTAGATTTTCCTCCTTGATATACCAGGACAGCTTTTCTAGGTGTCAAATGTTGCTTTATTAGTCATACATCACCAGGTATTATCTCTATGCCTCTTTCCTGGTTCCATCCCGTGTTGGAGACGTGGACGTAACCTCTGTTCGGCGTGGACTAACTTCAGACTTTCAATCACGAGGCTCCTACTTCCAGGCTTCCAGGCCTCATTGTGGAACTTGCTCTTCCAGTTTTCCTCATCATGATCTCTTCGACAGATGATGCATAAAAGTTTCCCGATGATAACGGAAGTAAGAGCTAACAAAACCACAGAAGAAGTAGGCGGCATGCGCCTAGAGCTTGAAGGCAAGAAGATGCTTACAATCAGCGCCGAGCACCTAGAGCTATACGGTGCGTACGGATCCATCGAACACTCCCCTACAACTGCCTAGGGCATAGTTACCGATCTTCACCAGACCCCATTGCAACCAAAGCTGCTGGAATGTCGTGCAACCATTTGCGTTTTGGCAAGATAGATTTCTCAGTGTTGGTGGTCTTATCAAATTGACTTGTGCTTAACCCCCGCTAGCATCTTTTAAGACGCAGTTGTGTCATACGTAAAACAACCAATGGATTCATTCTTAGGTACGGACCCGCCTATCACCGCCAGCTACTTGACTCTAGGCGTACTGAATGGGAGAAGAAACTGAAGCGTTATACTAACTTTCTTTTACATCTGTTAATAATGGGGCATTAGAGCTGTGTAGAAACTCTTTGATTTCTATCTATTAATAGGTCCAAGACCTATCTTTCACATGAATCTAGGTACAGTTGGTGATATCCGAAAGCTAGGATATACTGAGTTAAAAAAAAAAAAAAAAAGGTCAATGAGGGAGCAACAGCCTGAAGGATTGACAGAAGCGATGGAGTTTGGGAGAAAAGGCTCTCGGCAGAAATAATAGATAGCTGTAGATGTGATAACATGCCGCGCTATCAACCTCCCATTGCCCGTGGAGTGTTGCCCCTCCTTGAAAGCCGTAGGTTTCTAATATTCGACATGACCAAGCGTAGAGTCCTAAGCGGCCTGGATTTGGTGCCGAAGAGGATGCATCCAATGAACATGAGAAAAAGAAGCTTCCTAGCACACCGTTTGCGCCAGCGACGCGTTTCACCCTGTTGCGTGAATTTGACATTCCAATGTGCCCATTTCGGAAAGCGGAATTGCAAAGTATGCCATATCATCGAATAGCTTTAAATTTTGCGCATTAGCTATGTTTCCATGGCTGCGTCAGAGGGGGGGAGTCTCACGGATATGAAACGAAGTTGTGCCCGTCTCTGGTCTTGTACCAGCTGGAGCAATGGCTGCTGTTCCAAACCATGCTTTTCAAGTCTTTCTGAATTTGGTTTGTATAAGCCAAAGTCGCATTCCGCTTCACTTCAATTGTCGTAGCATCGCCTAGTAAGACAGGACGCATCAATTTAATGGCGTGGTTGATCTGGTTCTCTAGCCCAAGAATCACACTAGAGTGACCCGTGAAGCTATTCGGTCCGAATAAGATGAATAAGTTGGGGAAGCCATCAAGCGCTGTTGCTCGATACAGCTGAGGCCCACCACGAGCATCAAAAACCTCCTGGAGTGTGGTCTTGTCGCGCCCAATGACGGTAAGAGGGTGGAACCAATTGTGAACAGCAAACCCGTTAGCGAGCACAATCACATCAGCAGGAACATCAAATGTCCCAGCCTCCCGCTCTGAGACATGTGTCTTGGGACCCGGAGAGAGCGTGATGCTGTTTTCCTTTACCTCTGTAAGTGCTAGTGTTGTCAACGTAACACGTGGGTCACTGAGGCTTGGGAACCAGGCCTTGTCGTAAATTCGCCGCTTGCACCCGACTGAATAGTTTGGGGTTAGTATTTCGTGGTACTGTCGTTGATGTGAGCATTCGAACAAACAGGCACCTATGGAGGTCGTCCATGCCACTGTGGAAGGTATGCCTTACCTTGCTTGGGGTATTCTTCTTCATATGAGCAATAAGACCTTTCTGCAACCTCCTTCTTTCAATATCGGAAAACCATCCTCCACCAAACAGACGAAAGTCAAACTCTGTCGCTGCCGAAGCTAGAAGGCGCATACCAGACATGAAGCCCGGTACATAATGGCATAATGTCGTTGACCACATTTCCCAAAGCTTGTCTCCCACGGGCGGGGCAATTCTGGGAACGACCCACGGCGGCTCTCTCATGAGCTGGGTCACTGATCGAGCGCCAATGTCTTGTTCCAGTAATTTTGGGACAATCTGCGCGGCGCTGCACCCAGTACCAACTACGACAACATTCTTGTCTCGCAAATCTGTGTCGCTGTTCCATTGTGCAGAGTGCATAATGGAGCCGCGAAACTCGTCCCGACCTGGAACGTTCGACGGCCAAGGAGCTGGCTCTACCAGACCACCAACAGCACTGACCAGGATTTTGCAAGAGATAGTGAATTCCTCAAGACACAGAGTTCCATACTCTTTGATTTCAGCTTCACGCTCTGAAATACTCAGGTCACCGGCTCCTGGGACAAGACGTCTCGCACGCAGAGTCCAGAGCTGGTTATGGGCATCCCATTCACACGCACAAATCTCCGTGTTCAGTGAAAGCTTAGGGCGCAAGCCATATTCGTCAACAACAGAGTTAAGGTATGCGCGTATTTCAGGACCTGACGGGTAGAAGGTTGTCCAGTCTGGGTTTTGTCGGAAAGAAAAGGAGTAGAACACGGCTGGGCTGTACCAAGTCAGTGTTATCCGCAATACGGCTTGGTAGGGTACTTACATGTCGCAAGCTACTCCCGGATACCGATTGCTCCACCACGTGCCTCCAACGCCAGATCGTCGCTCAAAAATATGCACGTCTTCAAAGCCAAGCTTGTTCTTCAGTTCACAAGCCATGCCGACCCCCCCACAACCAGCGCCGATGATGACAACTGGATGAAACACAGGCACATCTTTAGTTTTCTGCGCGACCTTTGGTGGCTGAGACATGATGCTTGTTCTTCCTTGGGAGCTGTGATTTAGTAGTGGTGAAGTTCTGGTACGCCATCAAGGAAGTGATCTGAATGCACATCTCCGTTCGAAAGAGCAACTTAAAACATAAAGGTGGCGCCCTCTATTAGCTAAAGTATTTTAAAGAAGACAGGGCGACTTGTGAAACTTCACGATTCATTCAAGCTGAGGCTCGCAATGAGATGTGTATGACGTACCTAAACCCATTAATTTCGGTCCCCGCGGGCTTATGACCAGCAACTCCGGTCCTTGGTCCGGCGGAGATTAAAAGGTCGTACATCACTCGCTAGGAAGTTTCCACATCAGCATTAGTGAATATTTAGTTTTTAGTTGGGTCGAAGTTTACTCCTGGCTTAACGAAAAACCGACTTAAGCGACATCCGAGCTATACGAGAATGCGAGATATGCTAAGATGGGGAATAACCAGAACAGGTTAAGTGGGAGTTCAGATGTGCGGGTGGAGGTGGAGTGAAACTAGTTGAACAACTGACGAATACTCGATGCTTTCGAGAAAAGCGAGGATCCAATCTCGGAGCTCAGTCCCGTGGACCCCCTATCCCTACTCTATCCCCGCGTCAGGGCCTTCTCTGGCTAGCTTCCCGTACCCCTCATTGTATAGCTCGACAGAGCTAGAGGTGCGTCTTACCCGAAAGTGCGATTGACCCGAGGACGCGACTGTTGCATTGGCGCAGTTTACGGTGAGCGAATACCACACCATCGACATAATTAATACTGTTGTTCAAAACGAGCTTTGCTAAATAGCGATTAATTTACATACTGACGGTTAATGAGTTGCCGCCAGCTACGTTTTGCCTCAAAATAACGTTATCAAGACCGTCCTGCTCCTGCCAGCGCCATGTAATTGTTGTGGTAAGACTAAAGTGCAGTCCCTTTTGAATGAGACACTGAATCCTTCTCTTAGCTTCCAATCATCTACGAGATAAGAATCACGCATTCCGGTAAATACGCTGCAATACCCAAAACTTTGGACGCTCTCATAGGTCCAGCCCCGCCATCGATAGGCATTTAACTCTAGCGAGGAAGTATCGGGCAAGTTATCGGTGATGGTGTTTACAATGCACTCGCATTCCGGGCAATTCTGCCCGGGTCATGCAAAGGATCAGCTTGAGGACATTCTCAAGCATGCCATTTCCATTGGCTACACAACTATTGGATTTACGGAGCACATGCCCCGGTACGAGAAGCGGGACCTGTATCCAGAAGAGGTGAGTTGGATGTGTTACGCAACTCACTCATTTTATCTTCCTCGTATCACATACCATTCATCTCAGAACTATCCCTTTCTTTCTGGACGGCTAACTCACACACCCTCAAGCTCGATGATCCCAAAGCTACTCTCACCGACCTTCAATCCCGACACGAAGCCTATCTTGTCGAGGCCCAACGTCTCCAGCGCGCCTACGCCTCACAGATTCATATTCTTATCGGCTTCGAAGCTGAGTTCATCCGACCCTCCTTTGCACCCCTAGTCCGAAAACTCGCTGAGAACCGGATCGTCGACTACTTTATCGGCTCCGTTCACCACGTCCACGGGATCCCTATTGACTACGACAGGGCCACTTATGTGCGCGCCCGCGACGCCAGCGGCGTTGGTTCCGACCAGGCTGGGACTGAGGAGCGTCTGTATGAGGATTACTACGACTTACAGTTCCGGATGCTCCAGGAGCTGAAGCCCCGGGTTGTTGGCCACTTTGATCTCATTCGTTTGTTGAGTGAGGATCCTGAGAGGGATGTTCGCCCGTGGAAGGGTGTTTGGGAACGGATCATGAGGAACCTGAAGCTTGTTGCGGAGCAAGGTGGGTGGTTGGAGTGCAACAGCGCAGCATTGAGAAAGGGCTTGGCTGAGCCCTATCCGGGGAGATTGATTTCCGAGGTGAGTTATCCATCGTCACCTACTTATTATCCCGAGGGATGCTGATAATACTGCAAGGAATGGCTCAAAATGGATGGTAGATTCACCTTTTCTGACGACAGTCATGGTATTAGCCAGGTAGCCACCAACTATGCGAGTACTGTGGCTTACCTCGAGAGCCTGGGCGTCAAAGAAGTGTGGACTTTCAAGCGCAAGCCTGGCAATGATATCATGGCGATCGAAGAAGTAAGCGTTCCACTTACCGCATTTCGTGAAACGCCTAAGCCATAGACGAGGAACAGAGAAGACGCGCTGCGAGGAGAAACTAGGAGGAAGACCCGAAAATGAGCATCTCAATACCACAAATATACCTATGACTAGCCGTGGAAAAAAACAGTTGGTGTCTGCAACGAAAGAGGGAAAGGGGCCATGCGACAGAGTTTACATAGCATCCATAAATGAGATGATGAGATATTCTTGAAAGCAAAGAGGCGAGAGTAAACAAAGTCCGAGGAGTAATTGCAAGAGAGTTATGGCTCCAGGTGATGAGAAGGCCTTGGTCCCAAGCTTCAGGGGAAGTATTAGACATCTGGGTACGATCTCCAAGGCAGCCGCTGTAGTCAGTTTCGGAACTGCTTGAAAATTTCCGAGGGGCAGGCTGTGGCAATCAAAGGGAATCTACCTTCTCTTTAAAGAGATAAGAGCTTATTACTTAATGTACCAACTCCATGTAAATTACCCTTCGATTTCCACTGACGGAAAATGGGGGGTGGGGGCGGGGCCGTCACGGTGGGGTAGTTACCGCCGAGGCCATGCTCTGGGCTTGATTTCAGTATGTCTCCTCAATATCCCCCGCCCCTCGGCCCGAGCTGCTATAGCAAGATTTACGTAGGTTTATTCTTCAGCCAGTCCTATTCGCACCAGCTTCTAGAGCACGAAATATGGTACAAACGGAGAATGGAGTTGAAGAATAAACCGGAAAATGGGGCCGGACAAAAAGTAATGGTCGAGGGAACGGGACCACTCCGTATACCCCACCACTTGAATAATATAAATAATACCAGAGCGCCTAATCAGCTTCATGGCATGCTCAACCGTTATCTACGAAATAAGACATACCCTAATCTGATACATAAGCTATAGACATGGCCGCCAATATTACCTTTGAAGGTGTGTATCCAGATGAGAAAAATTCAAGAGTCATTCACTAATATCTTAAGTTTTATAGAGTTTCAAGGTGTTCAGACTGCTCTTTTCGAGTGGGCAGAGAGTTATGATACCAAGGACTGGGCAAGACTCCACAAGATCCTGGCTCCAGAGTTGCGAGTACGCATCACCACTGTCTGAAATTGTCATTCCCCATCTAACGCATCTGAAGGTTGACTATCGCGCAATCCTCGGCAAGATCTGGGAATCGATGCCATCTGAAGAATTCGTTACAATGATGTCTCATGAAAATGTTCTGGGTAGCCCGACACTCAAGACACAACATTTTGTTGGTGCTAGCGTGTACGAGCGCGTAACGGACACGGAGATCATCGGTTATCATCAGATGCGGGTGCCGCATCAGAAATATAAGGATGCTGAACTAAGTGAAATCGAGGAAAAGGGGCATGCGCATGGTTATAATCAACACTGGTATAAAAAAATTGATAATACCTGGAAGTTCGCCGGTCTTTCCCCCAAAGTCCGATGGACCGAGCACGGCTTTGAGAAGATGGCTTTACAAGGCCGTAATCACGTTTCTGAAAATTGATTCACTTGTTATGTAAGGGCTTGAGAAGAAATACACGTTTCATATGAGGCCATTTGAGTTAACGGCGCAAATAAGCTGTTCTGTATCCTAGTGGCAGTTAAGCAAAGATGCATCGATGATATTGAAATAGGAGGGATCTCGTCATGTGCTTTGGATGCCGTGGCCCCGCCAGCGCGGTTGCTGCACCGTAACACTCCCCTTTGGCCTCCCTTTTGGCGGACAGCTAGAGGTCTGAGGGAGTAACTATCGGGCTATCATCTTTAGAGATCTGGCCCCTCTCCCACCACCAGTGAGGACCAATATGATGTATCTTGAGCGGCTCTCCAAGTGTGCGCATGAAGGCGTGCCGTTGTACAGGCACAAGGTCGAGGAAGAGGCTTACCTCGACTCTGCTACACTGGACCATGCGGGAGGCCACATGCCCGGGTACGCCGGCGACTTCGTTTGCATCGCCAACTGGTTAGCCGCTGTAGAGGAACTTCGGGTTTGAAGACAGAGGGATGGTGAAGATCTACTCGATCATATACTACGTAGGTCCTGGACCTACCCTACAGCCATAGGACTGGACCTCGCCGTCACCTTGAGGATTAGCACTAGAAAAGCACTAACTGTAGCGACTAAGAAACCATCCTATTTTCCTCTGTACTGCGCATCTATGGCCACCAAGTGGTTCTTAATTCTGTATGTGAGGAATCGCCGTATTGTCTTGGTCAGCCAGGTCAACCATTCCGCTTTACGACCAGGATGCAGCAATGCTCGACTAAAATCCATTGAGGTAACCCACCACATTTCAGCACCCCCTACCTGATCACGTCTGAGACCCTAGATGCCCAACAAAACTATGCAGTTAGATGCAGCCACCTTCCTATCAGAACTAAAATCCACCTTGCGCGCCTTTCTAGCCTTAGTGTTCAAACGCACCGGCTCCGTAACCAGGAACTAGCGAGGTTGTCAAAGGGAGTCCCACAAACAGGGCATGAGGATAACTCGGTCCATTGATTTAACTAATGCACCACCTAAGCCACCGGCTTCGTTCCATAAATCGACACTCTGCACCCCATTAGCAACAACTCCATTGAACCAGGGCTAGCACTTACATAGGCCAATACGCATGAATGGACAGGTTATTCAAGTCGGCGCGCGCACCCGCCACGAAGATGCCAACCTCCTCTCGCGTCCACCCTTGCACTCTCGTAAGCGGCGCCAGTGCGGCGCCTTCGAGTGCGAAGCTCGTGTTGACGTTGCTCCAGTGGCCGAGGGTTTTCATTTTGGGATCCTTCGGCCACCTGTTGCTTGGCCATTTGAAGTGCGTGTCGACAACGTTCTCGAAGCCCACTTCGATCATGAGGTCTTTGATGTGCTGGGGAGACACCATCGGACGGCCCATCTTGGCGACGCCTTCGTTGAGGAGCACGCACCATTTGTGCAGTTGTGTCTCTGAGGTGAGGGTGCCGTCGTTCGAGGCCATGGAGCTCGCGACTTCTTGCATCTCGGCGAAGCCGCCGGGTTCGAGGTTGCTAGAGTTGTTAGCCTGGAGAGGCTCTGGACGATGGTAGGCTTACTCGTAGATCTTTTGTATGTAGTCTTTCCAGTCTTTGATGCTCATGTTCATCATTCTGCTATGGATGTAGTCAAAAGGCGTCGAGTAGTTCCACTCCTCGTCAAGATCATCGACGATAAATCGCACATTAGGGGGAACACTTCAAAAGGTCAGCTAGCTTCGAGGCAAAAATTAGAACATGACGAACAATGCAGGTTGTGAAGGCGAGAGATCAATGCCAATGATGGTAGCTTCAGGGTGCTCGTCAGCGTAGTCGATGGCCCAGATGCCCGTGCCGGTACCGAGGTCCAGAACTCGCTTGACTTTGGCGTCAGGCTTGTTCGGCGGGGAGAGGCCGAGTGCGTTGTCAAAGGTGAGGAGAAATAGATGATGTTGCAGATCTAAGCTATTAGTACGAGCTGAGGAGTGTTTAGTGATGGGATGGCATTGTACCTAATCTCTCGTTTTCCACTTCATCATTTGGCATGCAATATTCTACGTGTTTTTTTGGTTAGTCGCTCTAGGTCGACATATGACTGTAAATTGTCACGTACTTCCATCTTTGTATCGGTGATACGTTCTGCCATTTTCTTTCCGATAGTCGAGTATGGAACTCGAGATGCTCTGCGTCGACGATGCAGTGTCCTAGAATTCACGTGTTGCCGTTAGCCATTTCGGCCTCGCTACGAACCAATAGCAAAAAATACCGATTCGAGCTCGGAGTCATTCCCCCTTTCCTGTTCAGGTCAGTTCAGAACTAATCTTGAACAGCAGCACGGGTGTCAAACCTCGTCGTCGGGAACCAATTGGGGCGTCGTGTCGTCGCACATCGTTGCTCTCAGTAACTAGGGTCCAAAACGATGGCGAAAAGAAAGTGCAAGCTCAAGAAGAGGTATTTAGCAACATTAAGTATCTGGCTACCTGCTGGTCCTTGCCTTGCAACTGCAGGCGAGCCAATCAGAGCTGCATTGCGAACCCTGAAGATGCCGACCAACACGCATAACAAAACGGCATGATATGTAGCGGGGACCAATCAGCATGCAGGCTGGCTCGGCTTGTTGTCTCTTCACTGTTTTCTCTCGGTAGAGTTCAGGGGATTGGCAGGGATTGGGCGGAGAAGGTCGTATTGTTTGTGCAGATTTGTCGATGGTGGAAGGAAGATCAGGCGTCAAATTCTTGCTAATGGAAGATTTGCGCAGAAGCTCAGAGTGTTTCTGTCTGTAGGAAGAATTCTATAAGAAATGAAACCCGCCGCTCTATGTAAATACTTCCCAACAGAAGGAAACTATTCTATGACACATTACACAATGTCCGTATACGCCTCGTTTGCCAGGGGAGAAGGTCGGTCCACTTCAGATGCTACGTGCCGATTCATGAAAACGACGAAGCTTTACATCTAAAAGCCCAGTGTCACAAAGCAACAGAATGAGTCTTCCTAGTGGCTAACCATTGTTCTTTAGACGCTGACGTGAATAAATAGTGTCTAGATAGTTGAGCGCAGGGGATAATGATCCTCCGCGACTCAGCACCTCTACTCGTCAGTAATGTCTCAATGGAGGATACAAATTGACCGACTACGCGCGACCTTTCGCTAGCAAGGAATAGGCCTTTTGCTCGCCATTATGCATGTTTTTTGCCATGCCTGTGGCTCTTGATATACCCTGTACTCAAGCGCCGACTTGAGATAATTGGGGCGTTAGCTTTACATCGTAGTGTCGCGGACTTCGAGGTCTTCGATTTCTCGGGGTTTGAGTTCGTCAAAGTATGGATTCTGAATTGTTCAGTCGATTTTAGATATGGTACAGAACTTTCACGTCGTTTGCTTTGACAGCGTCGCACTATAGGCCTGAAGGGCAAAGTAAATCGCCGCATTTACAAGCGCCAGAACTCCTGTAACAAATTGCCCTATCCCGGTGGCTTTATCGAGACCGGCGGATGCCCAGGCAATGCCAAAAATAATTGTGCATATTATCGCACTTGCAATTCCCACCATACTCTGCGCCAGAGCGCTGGGCCGCTCAATGATATGCACGCCCCAGCCATATAAGATGGTCGAGTCAACCCCTCTTTCAGTGGTGAAGATGCTAGATCCTAATTTCTTCGGCAGTCGGTTGAGAAATATGTTCTCCGCGTGAACCTGTGGGTTATTCTCAGATCTAGCGGTTTGTTTGGCTCGATCTAAATAGTGCAAGAAGATATGGTCCGGCATAGGCGGGAGCGGCTGCATCGGACACTCAAAATAATGATACCGGCCTTCGTCAATCTCTTCTGGTGGCGGGATCTCCATCGGCTTGCCGTAAATACCGACGTGGTGTCGATTTATCACCCCGAACTACACTCAATGGTTAGTCGGGATTACCTAGAGGCAGCAAAAGGGGGCAATTTGAAACACTGACGTGAACGAAGAAGACGTCGTCGGGCTTGAAGAACCAACCCCGTAAAGCGGCCCCAAAACTAGATTTTTGCATGCCATGATAGCTTTCCCAGATTTTGCTAAACAGCTGATCGTCTGTTGCGACTGATGATATGTTGATTTCTCCTAGCCTCACCGAGTGTTGTCCGGTGCTTACACAAAGCTCGAAATACCTAGGTATGCCAGCTCTCTGAGAAATGTTAGAAAATGGGACATTCCGACGCGATAAACCTGTGATGTTGGTGCTGGAGTCCTTGCCAGTACTCGTGGAGGATTGTCCTGCAGAGTTTTTGCCGGCGCCAGTGCTTCCCGAACTTGAGCTCGAGGTTGCAGGAAATGCAGGCGACTGTTGAGATTGGCCAGCGTCTCCTGGGTTATCTAGGCTGTGAAGTCTTCGCTCTAGGGCTTTTAGAGCGTCAGGGTTGGAGTTATCAAAGTTAGCAGCCAAATGTTTGCCACAAGACTAGATGCCAGTCAGTATAGAATTTATAACGGATGCATAGTAAGGACGCACGCATTTCCAGTTCACTTGCCGGTAGCCAGGAGGAGCTTTACTTGCTCCTCTAAACCAAATATGGCTTGGGATCACTCCCAACGACGTCGCTGCGTAGTTGATGCTTGCGGCATCACTCCGTAGCGCGTAATGAAGAAAGTTGCGAAGGTACGTAATCCTTCGTGCCAGAGGAGTTGTCTGCCTCACTTAAAGATCATTGTCAGTTTACTATTGCCAACCATGGAGAAGGATGAAGGAGTAGCAGCCATAGTTTGCTTGAAGTCTTACCTGAAACATGGTTCCCGTGGTGCCATTGTAATAGAAGCATGATGGCGAAACAAACACCGACGCCCCCCACCAGGATCACCACAACCTGGAACTTCCTCACAAAGAATATCGCTGGAAAAATAGGAAAGTACCAAGGAAGGTCATATTCTCTCGCTTGCATGTCGTTTCCAACTTCGTTCTCTGCATGTTGTTCATCCTGAGGAGCATTCATAAATGCCTCTGAAAACTATTAGAAGCTGGAAGTAGATGTAGTGGCTTAAAGAAGCAAAATAGGTGCGAAAACATACCATAAAGGGAGAGAAACGGCGAAAAAAGGAGCAGTAGAGGTACCACCTGGCCAAATGTCCACGTCTCTCCATCATCGAGATATGGTTCGTACTTTTTGTGCAGATCTATGATAGCAACGAAGTTGACGAGAATATGGAGAATGCCAATAGTCAAGCAACCTAGCTCACCGATCCAGTTTCTGCCACCCTTGAGGCGAGAAAAAATATAATAGCCAAAAGATACGGTAAATAAGCATTCCGGTATGATATGAGTAAGAACCCCAAGAGGATGCATATCATTATATACTTTCTCCATGGGAATAGGCCGACCGAAGTCTCCGCTTTCGAGCCAGGCCACTTCAGCAGAGAGAGACTTATTGGCGAAGGCATTGCAGAGCAAAATAGTAAAAAATGCGAACGATGTGATAGCGACGGTTATAGCCTGTCTGGGACCAGTAGGTATTGTCGAAATAAGGAGGATACCAGCGGATGTACTGCTGATAGATATGCAGAGTTGTATGAGATTTCTAGAAAATGCGGATAACGATGGCCCAGAAACGACGAATGCTATGGCCATACTAGTAGAAGTTACTGCGATATGGTCCATGAGAGATATGCCAACCTGTCGGAAAGAAGCTTGGCGGCCAAAGAGGCGAGAGACCGAGCTTCCACGGTAGCCGCTAAGGAAGGAGATCACTAGCAGGATGAGCGATAGAATCGCCGTGACAGTGAAGGCCAGAACGACCTAAGGTATACCAAATGAACCAGTTAATGGCCGATAAGCTACTAGACGCAATCACAGTCAGGACTTACCCCCATGCCTGCAATATCTGGATCGGCCACCAAAAAATTTGGAGACAGCTCAGAAGAGCAGGTCGCCAAATTCTCTGAGCTTTTCAACGACATCTTCAGCTGTTGGCTGGTATTCAGCAAAGGTTAAACTAGCCAGACGAATATACCCATCTGCTTGGGCTCTTGACAAAAAGGAGAAAAGGAACTGAAGAAGGTGACGACAAGACTTGGGGCCGTTCTAGATAAACATGCTTGCGAGGCTCACAGGACAAGCCTAACTGAGGAGATGAAGGTGTGCGGGGTTCTCTGTCATCATTGTGAGCCATCAATAGTTAAGTAGTAAGGCGCACTCAAGGCACACTTTTAGAGCGCGCGCTGGAAGTTGCCTTGGGCCAAAACACGTGACGCCGTCAGACTTGGTGGGCATCACGTGCTCCAAAGGCGACACCAGCTAAAGCTGCGCGAGCCACTGGTGAGGCACTTGAGAGAGAATTTATAGCATGCTTAAGTTAGGCCTGAGCATTAGGAGGCTGGAGATGAATTTTATAGATCACCTACGCAACCCCTACTGGTGATTGTCCAGCTGTTGACCAGCGTCCCCCACTCTTGTCAATGGCTATCTCAAATCCTAGCAGCACGTTGCCCTTACTAATGGTGCTAATAGCCAATTTAGTAGGGGCACTAAGGATCCGACATTCGCTCTCCCTGTCTGTGCTGTACCAGACAAATACCATCATCAAACCCAAATCATATTATATGACATAATTGCCGCGCGGTGGCCATTCTAGGGAAACAATTCCGAGACCGAATCCGAGACCGAGCGCTCCAGCGCTCACGCTGCCTACTTTGCGCCGATGCGCCTTAGTCGCTGCCAATCGTATTGCTGTTGCTATTCATTAATTCCCTAGGGAGCTATTGTTGATTAGAAATTCTCTTCGGGGACATGCTGTTAGTAATCCTCCAAGGTCTAGGTTGGCCTAGAGAACGGCTACCACTAAGTAGAAACAATCGCTTCGCGTGAATGTGATCGAGTGTCTTGGTTTGATGTTGAGTTAGCAATTCTGGTAGCGCCTCGAGTGAAAGGTGTGACCATCAGAAAATGAATTAAACACGGATGACCAGAACGCCGTCAAGACTGCGGCCTTCATATCCAGCATACGCAGAACCCCGCGCGTTACATGTTTTGTCCTTTGCATTTCTGCAGATTAAGATGATAACTATGTGCACTTTCTCTTTATGTCCAAACAAAGTGTGAATAAATCGAGCTGATAGGGAGAGAATTCGGCGCTGAAAGTGTCAATCTACTCTCTGATGCAAAATGAGGAATGAGAACAGTGGGTTTTCGCATCGTGAATCACAAGTGGCGGAGACCGACTCTCCGTTGACAGCCGGTGGGGCTTTTCGGCCAGGGAGCATGTAAATCCAGCAGAGTCAAGCGTCTACTCAAGGATCCAATTTCGAGACTAATGATCAAGTGACCACAAGTAACGACAACGCTTAGAAATCACCACGACTGAAATCCACATCATATACAGGGAGTAGTGCGTGTATCAGTATAATAAGATGCCAAAGATGCCAGTTGGACGGAAATTTCCAGCCCATCACTCTTCAACACCAAGCCGCACCATTTCACTGGAATCCATTCTTAACAATATGAATCTTTTCACCTTCCTTCTTCCACTCCTGGCGTCCACGGCCAGGGCCCACCCTTCCAGCGAGCGTCAATCATTCAAGACGACCCAATTTATTTCAAGGCTCGACGAGCTTTTCCCTGAGGATTCCACCATCTATTCCAATGAGACGGCCTTGATGGAGACATGGGTATCTCTCAAGGAGGAGTTCAACATCAACCCCCAGGAAGACGCACTCAGCCAGAGGAAGTGCGCAGACATCACTGTTGTTTTCGCGAAAGGAACTACTGAGATTGGCAACGTCGGTGTACTCACTGGTCCAGCCTTTCTAGATGCGTTGAAAACCAAGGCTGGTCGACGTACTGTTACGATGCAGGGCGTCGCTTATGCCGCCAACATGACGGGTTATTTGCTGGGAGGTGACCCACACGGCAGCCTCCAAATGTAAGGCCAAGATTCCTAACAAATTCCCTTGACGATCTAACAGTAATCAGGGCTTTTGACATCGCTGCTTCTGCCGTGAAGTGCCCGAAGACCAAGATCGTTGTCTCGGGCTATTCACAAGGTGCACAACTAGTGCACAACGCTGCCAAGCTACTACCCCCCCTCATACTACGCAAAGTCTCTTCGGCAGTGACTTTTGGCGATCCGTTGAACCCTGCCCAAGTCTATGGGTTGAAGGGCAAGTCTCTAATTCTTTGCACCGACGGCGATGATGTATGCTTTCAGGGAACCGGGATGACGCTGGCGCATTTGAGCTACTCTACGAAAGCTGATGAGGCCGCAGACTTTGTCCTGGCAAAGGCAAAGATCCATTAGACATGTATGAATGCTACCCTACAGCACTAGATTCGATGAGGTGTTGTAGGAAGAAAGGCGCTTGCAGGTGTTTTGCAAGGCTAGAGAAGGAATGGGGGGTTTTTTTTTTCGTCGCCGCGCGATTTTGGCTTGCTTCTGAGCCGGATCTTTAAAACCACTGCTAAAGTAGTTTAAAATATTTGCACATAAAACTGTGGATTCAAACGAGGCATCGAGCCACAGACTAAGAAGCGACCTGGGGAGCCAAGGTACATGCCCCCACAAGTACTTGAGCTTAAAGACATGCCGCTCTTTCTATCTCCTTTCTGAACTTCTTTCTGTGCCTCACCACTTGTTTACTAAGACGCTTCACGCATCTCTTTAGTGATTCGGGCTTGAAGCCTCTTACGTTTTACGCTGCACCAAGCTCTATACGCCGGACTCTTCCTCCTTCATTCATTCTCTCGCTAGACTCAATCCACTGCTTCAAATTCCAGATGATGAAACTTGCTGTTCTTTGGGCCCACTTTCATTTAGCGTCAGGCGCGCCCTGCGGATGACCGATGACTTAGCTTAGTCATTCTACTTGTTTTGCAGTATTTATCATGATGGAGTATTCGCATTCCTGGCACGGCCTTGGTGAACTTTTTACTCAATACGTCAATCTCAGCTTTCTGAAAAATCTGCTACAATGGCCGACCCCGTCAGCGATGGAGGTGAAAAATCCTTGACCACTCTTCTCTCTACTCTATCAACAGCCTTACATCCATCCACCTTTGTGTTCGTCACACTGTCCGAAGCATCGGCATTACCAGCCCTATCGGAGATCCAGCTCATGTTTCGCGAATCGGAAGGTATTACGGTTATCACAACACAGGAGTATGCTGTCCGTCAAAACATGGAATATTCGTTTCCATCAAGGATGATCACTCTCAACGTCCATTCAAGTCTGGAGGCCGTTGGTTTCATGGCAGTCATCGCGACCAAGTTGGCTAAGAAGGGCATGGGTGTAAACCCCGTCAGTGGATTTTATCACGATCATCTGTTCGTGCCAGTCGGAAGAGAGGAGGAAGCCCTCCGTACTTTGCAGGAGCTGAGCGAAGAGAACAAATAAAATACCCAGAGACGAATGCTCAAAGAAAACCAAGCAAGGTCAACGAGAGGCTGTCGAGTTCTCTCTGCGACGGTTAAAGATGAGCCCAAATAGATTGACTATTTGGCATGTATCAGGTGGACACCAGAGAGGGAGCTGGCTGCGGAGGGCATAGGGTACGCACACAAAACTTTTCCTCTTGGTGGGAACAATGCATTCCAGTTGTTACAATATATTACGCTGGTAATACCTCCAGCCTAGTTGCTGCAGTTTACCCACACTGAGCAATACAATCTTTCCCGCCTAAACTTTCTTGTTGACATGTGCAACTCTTTTTGATTACATGGGGCTCTACTTGCGAGCCGGTTTGATCTCATTAGTTTCATGTCCTGCTGTGTTCGTTTTCTTCTTGCTGTGCCACCCTGAGCCTCTTCATCATCCAAAACCTTCGGGAAGCAGTGGGCTTAATTACCCACTCCTCGCTATATGCGGTTAACTATTCGCTGTTTGCTGTCTGGGGCGTAGCTCGCTTCTATTTCCCTCTATATTCGCAGCTCAAGGTGCGAAGGGCATGTTGGTGCAACACCGTTTACAACGGGCCGACAGCAAAATGTTGTGCTTCCATCTCGGTTACATCTGTACTGCCAGCGCGCCCTCCATATCACTCCTTAAGTGTAGATACTACTTTATAAGAAGTAGTGTTTCATGGCGCTTCCATTCCTCCCAGTACCTCATGTCAAGCTCATATCCTCAACTCAAGATCAACTCCCTGCTACATCTTTGAAATCAAGTAACCACGATGTCGAAAAAAACCTGGTTTCTTCCCCCTGACTTTACCCTTCTCCCCGATGGCGAGATCCGACTCGGCATGGTGCTCAAGTACCCTGATCGTCCGACGCTCGCGCTTGCCTCTCTAGACCCCACGGAGACCCCAATGATAGATCTTCCGGCGGTGACGAGCATTGTCGAGACAAATCGCTCGTATTCTACAAGATCGAGAGGTTCCACCAGCCTTAATCTGCTCACAAAGCTCATGGATCTTGCCTCAGCTTCTGGCAGTGCCGATATCTCGCGATATCGGGACCTCTCTTTCGGCAATGTTGACCACGAGATACGGTCCTTTTCTCATGAGCTGAAGCCAGAGGCATTGGTTGCTGTCCTCCAACTAGATTCAGTCAATGAATTCATCAACGGTGGACCATACGGCCGGTGGCGGAAACGCCCCGTCTATGTCATCTCTGGACTCCGAGTGGCCAAGAAATCCTTCTCCGTTACAAAGACTGCAGATTCGACGACCTCCACTGCAGGGAACATGTCTGTATCGGGCAATATGTCAGGAACCCCAATAATGCTTGGGGGTGGGGGCGGAGTCACTATTGCCAATGAAGAATACCTGGCAGACGGGTATAACACGGCACCAGGTATCGTGTTCGCCTACCGGCTACATGTGATATGTCCCAAGTCCAATGGCACTGCCGAGTCTGAGATATTTTCAGACACGGCGGCTTTCATGACTGGGGAGGGCGGTTATGAAGACGACAAGGAAATGGAGCTTACTGAGGTCACTGGCGAGATGGTCAAGGTGGGGAGGGAGGTGACGTCAATGACTATGGAGCACACTATTGATGATATGGTTGTCGTTGCTTTCACGAGTTCTTCGGAAATGTGTTGATGCATCTGAGTTATTTGCCTAAACTAGTTCCAGCACCTCTGCTGCCGTAGAAACTACAGTCTTTGTTGGCCAAGTTTTCTTGCCATTCTGCGAAATTCTTGCTCAGCTCAATTTGCCCAATCGATCCGATCAGATGTATGGTGTGTTGTTGTAGCGTTCTTCTGCTCGCTGTGTCACCCTGGCTCGTTTTGGTGCACTACGCCGCGTCATTCTGAAACCTGTGAGTAACGTTCCAGCTAAGTATCAAGGCTTTGTTGTTTGTTGTGGCCGTGACTGCGGCGGGTGTGATGATGTTTTCGGAAGGGGCAGTTGTCTGTCTGCCTCGCAAAGCCGGGCAGATATCTCATGGTATCTCGCTTCGTCGCCCTTTCTGTTTCCCCAAAATTGAGAAGGGTTCACAAAAAATCGGCCGTGATGTTTCTCCTGAGCCATGGCGCGAAATATTGCTGCCATACCCTGTGAGCTCTGCATCCGCCTCAAGACACGCCTTGCCTCGCTGTGGGGAGGCCCCCCAAATCTTTGCGACAGGATGGAGGCGTAGGTTAGCATCGTCGCACCAATTCCAGCTGCTACCGCAGTTGCAATAGATGATCCAGGGCGGCAGACATTAGGAAATTCCCCGTCAAAGTCGTTCTGGATTTTCGGATCAATTGCATCGCCAAAGGTGCTAAATATGGCGCTGCCGTCGGTTGGACGCCGTGAATTGGACTTGGCGAAGGTACCATCGGTATTAGTTGCGTAAATGGAAATAACCGATGGGTCACGAGCAGGGAAGTATTCAGGCTCGTCTGGTGAGTTTCCCGCACTGGCGAAGAAGATCACGCCCTTGTCTTTATTCGAAGCTCCGTGCATTGCTTTCGCAATGTCATGATCGGCCCGTGATAGCCCAAACGACATGGATATGATGTTTGCTCCTTGCTCTCCCGCCCACTTGATGCCCTGAGTTCATTTCGTTAGTGTAAGTTACGGGAATCGCCCAAAGTGAATATTTACCTTGGCAATTCGTTCTTGGCTGTTTGAAAGGTCGTTCGTGGTCTTAGCGACACGGACAACTATGATATCTGCGAACGGACACACCTCCATGATAAGTCGTGCCATGAGTGTGCCATGGCCAAAGAGATCGGGTGGAGGTGACTCATTCCTTGGAGATACATAGTCCTCCCAGTTGATAATCTTCTTCCGTCGCATTTTTCCGTCAACAATTTCTTCACAGAAAGACTTGCTCAGCCCAACCCCGGTGTCTAGGATAGCAACTCGAACCCGGGTTTCAATGTTGTGGGCTTCTATCAAGCCATCTAGATCTTTGGATATACTTTTTAAACCCGAAAGCCATTCTTTGCGGGACGTCGATTCACCACTTAGTAAAGCTCCGTACCGAAGCCCTGACACAATAGCGGGACCTGGATCTCTGTGGGTGACATTAGACTCCCGCTTCTTCGTGACATATGTCATTTCCGTGGAAATTCCTTGGAAGCAACGTTCGGCCAGATATGCGAGTGGTAGGACAACCCTGTTGTGGATATATACCTTCGTCGAGGCGATATCCTGTCGCGGTTGGAAGCTCCCGGGTCGGGCATGGTCAAGCTGTGGAATGGTAAAGTTGGACAAGCGTTCATCTTTGAGGCAGTATTCAATAGCGTCGATGAAGTAGTTTTTTTGAGGCACGTCAACCCATCTTGCCTTTCGAAGATCGTTGAGAAGGCTGATTGCTTTTTTGTAATCGTGATTCGCCTGGGAAATTGGGTGGATGAAGGTCTTCGTCGGAAATGGATTAGCAAGCCCAATTTCGAGAAGAATGATGCCCAGAGCAAAGATCCGTGGAAAACGGTGAGTGAGAGGGAGGCAGCCGTCATGCACTTCATTTTCGAGAGGCTCAGTGTGAATGCCGAACGGCAAAGTCACAAAGACCCGCAGTGGTAACTGATTCAGTTCATCGCTATTTGGAGTAGGCATGAACCAGATCGAGTTGCTACTCCACTTGACCCGCATCAAATCCGAATCATAAAACTGCCAATAGGCCTTTGCCACTGTGTACGCCAACAAAATTCTGTCTTGGTGTGTGAGTCGATAATCGCGAAGAATGCTCGAAAGGGGCTCGCCGTCTCCAACCGCCGGAATGAGCTTTTGGACGCCAGGGTGGGTTGACTGAACAAGACCACCATCAAGGTCGAATGAAAACGTGGCACATGAAAGCATTTCTTTGTCCATGAATGAACAGAATAAACCTTGTTGGGGCGTAGTTGTTCCAGTGATGGTATTCAGCTCCGTCGTTGGTGGTCTTGGTTTGATTCAGAGTTAGTACAAGATGAAGAAACAATCAGTCCATGTGCAATTAAACTTACATGATCAACTGGAACTCTTTCTAAGATTTCTTATCCGTAGATGCAACCAAAATGTCAAATTTCGTGCAACTGCGGCCTCGCTCCAAGCCTAGCCTCGCTCCGTGCCATTTGGCATTGCAATGCTCGGGCTCGTTGTGCAGAAGGGGATTACACCGGCAATGTTGCTCAAGAAACTTGAAAAGCGCTTGACTATGCTTGACCGGGGCAGTATGAGAAAGCCCCTTTAGATCAAGTGCCAGGCCATTGTTTTGTCCATCTTCGATCGGTTTGAGCGCTTCGAGAAGCTGGAGGCATTCTCGACTGAAATTCACAAGTTCTGGCTTATTGCTAGTGTCAGAGATGTATTTGTGGATGGAGTGCTTCGGAGTATCCTTTCGAGAGTTTGCCCAGTGAGTAACGAGTGCACTTGTACAGCATCTGACAAGAAGCCCTGGCGAAACTTGGAGTTTCTGCGGCCACTGAACTCAGATATTAACATCTAGTCGCTACGTAAAACAAGAACATAGCATCAAGGGGAACCATACCAGACAAATTTGCGCCAACTTTTCAAACAGGTGCCTGGATCGAATCTCGACCTCGTGACTAATCCAATAGCGGGGTAGAGAATCCACGCATCGGCAGATTCTGTTCAAGCTTTTGATAATCTCTTCTACGAGATCGCTAAGGTCCTGGGTAAGCGACGAGCGAGGTTCAGACACTACTTCTTGTGCTAAACGACTAAAATGTTTAGCCCAGGATGCCAGCATGTAGCAAGCATCATCGTCAGCCATTTTTGGTCTCAGTTCGTTGCCATAAGACGTTGAGCTTCGAACAAGTCGAGTTTGGAAAGGCAGTGGAAACCAATCAAAGCATGCGCAATGAGAAGAAACGTGAGATGGAAAAGTTTGAAGAAATACTAGACGAGAAGTGGAAATTTTGCTTTCTGTAAACCAATTACGACCTAGATATATATCTGCCAAAGCGTCTATGCAACTGGGTTAATGAATGCTTGCCGGATCTCATGGTGAAGAGAGTCAAGCTCCGGTGGCGGGAATCTGTGGAATATGACAACCATGCTTGCCTCTGCTATGTTTGCTTTTACTTGTATAAAATAATTGCTAGGTGCCAACAACGAGTGTGTATTCAAAACGCGGTTTGGCGCAATTAGTGAAGCAGTACAACGATCTTCACTTTACTCTGTTATTAGCTCTTATCCAAAATCCCATCAATGCTAGGTCTTAACGATGGGAGACTGTTCAAACATGGGCGGATGCAGTCAATAGATTGCCACAATAATTCCAGTGCAACCCATTCAATTCCGCTTCACATCTAGGATAATTACCAGATCCCAACATAGCAGCATATCACTTAAACTTGGATGGAGGCAATCATGAATCACCGCAAACATTCCTGACACACTTTTTATGCTCAACTCTGACTTCAATAGATATCTGATTGCTAGATTTGATCAGTAGGTGAGTAATACTGAAGTTCGGCAGTCAATCACCACAATCTCTCCTGCCCCACACTGTGCCATCAACTCCTACCTCCATTAAATTAAATGCTAGACTCAAACAATAGGAAAGGTAATTAGCTCGACAGTGAATAACCGCAATCATGATTGCTCCGCCCTGTACTATTCAACTCTGGCCTCCGATAGGACGTTTTAAGCGACGAGCTCCGTAGGCAAGCTTCTGCTGCATATTTAGCAACCTTTCTTGCGGATGCGCAATTCCTCATCCGTCAACTTCAAACACTTACCAGTCACCGTAACTTGTTACTCACTAACACACTCACAACATGGGGACCAATCAATCAAAAAACAGCGATGAAGTCAAGTATTCAGTCTCGCACCTTGCTGACGCCTGTCTATCCAAGTTTGACAAACGCTCTCCCGCACAAAGCGATGCAGACAAGGCAGTGTTCGAAACGTGGCAACTTGATCTGAGACTCTGGGCTGACATCGCCCGAGAGTCGACCGAGGGTTCCTCCTTCGACTCGAGTTCTAAAAACAATGACGACGATGAGCCAGGCAGACTCAACCTGTTCTTGCTGGACCGCAATTTGGAGGACTACTGGGCCAAGCTCGAGGCAAATCAACCCACTGGCAGGGTCGTTGGATACATTCGAAAGTGCATGGAAACCCTAACCTGCGCTCAAGATTCAATGAAGCACTCTTGCAGGGTGTCCCGTCGCTGCAACCTCGATTTACCATTCAACCCCGATGACTACGCAGATCTCAGACGACATCTTGAGTTCCTGCTTCTCATTCGACCAAGCAAAAGGGGACCGCCAGAACTGTTAGATCCATCAACACTAACACAGATTCAAAAGCGACTCATCGATGCGAATCTTCTGCGCCGCCACCATACAGCGGTTGCTCGAATCCATTCCCAGGAAGCACCGCAAGTCCATGGCTCCGAACTGAGCCCCTGCTATTTGAAGGTTCAATCGTCAGGAACAGTCATAGACACTGATGCAGAGCTTCCGATACCGCCACCGATCCCTCCGGGTTGGTCCCCTGGCAAATGCCCCTGTTGCTCCCAGTTCGTGGGCATGGAAGAGAGATTCGACTCTAAACTGTGGAGGTTTGTGAACAACTCCATTATTTTCAAATAACATGGGATTTTCTGACGCGGATAACCAGCCAACACATCGACTCACACATGCTTCCTTACACCTGTATCATTGAGGAGTGTCCGAGCCCCACCGTTTTCTTCGCCACGAAAGAAGAATGGGATGCCCACGTCACAGCCGACCATGCGCCTCGATGGGTCTGTACAGATTGCAGCTACAGCAAACCAATATTCCGGACTGAGAATAAGTGCAAAGACCATCTCTATACCACACATCGCATCGTGTACACTCAAGTGGAAGACCGGCTGGATCGTCTGAAAACAATTCCCAGGGGCATTTCCAAATGCCCACTATGCTCTTTCTCTGGCCAGCCATATTCCTACAACACTGTAGGCCACGTCATGAAGCATGTGCGCGAGTTCTCACTGCGATCTCTGCCTTGGCCGAAGCCCATTACACATGATCTGACAAGGCCAGTTGGGACATTCAACCTCCCGGCCGATAAAGGTCATGCCAAGAGACTGCTCCATTGGATTGCGAGAGTGTCAAGCGAGCTATTTGGTGACCTCAACCTCATTCCAACAGATCTTCAGCTTTCCAGTTTCGACACCGCCAACCACGATGGCGTCGACTTTACCGATAGACTCGACAAAGCACACTATGTCCCTGGCAAAGTGTACTTTGACACAAATACCATGGATGATTCCTGTATACGGCAAAATACGATGACAGAGTCCTCGATTACTCGGAGTAAATCAAGTAAGACCCCTAGCTGGGAGCCCTCCGTTAATTCCTCCGCATTCGCCGTTGGTTGGATTTGTGCACTGCCGGTGGATGCGGGGTTGGTAGTACAGATGCTGGACGACGATTGCGAACTTTGGTCTTCACTTGTCAGTGAAGAAGTCGACTATAGGCTCGGTTGGATTGGTTGCCACATGATCGTTATCGCATCTTCCCCTGCCGATGGATCTCGCAACATGCTTCCAGACTCCTTAGCTCAGCACATGGTAACCCGTATGCCGTCTATCAAAGTGCTATTCATGGTGGGTATCGACAGTGGCAATCCTCCGAGCGATGCTCGGCCCGGCGATGTTAAAGTCACTTGGCACACCTGCAAGTTTCCCGGAGTTGTTCATCCCGATTCAGGCCCCCGATACGTGGACCAGGTGGTGTATGACCGACCCAAAGTGGTACTGAACGCGCTGGCAAGCCTTAGAGCCGACCAAGGGAACACCTGGTACAGTATGCCTCGGATTGTCGGCGATCATGATGAACCAGGGCTTGACCAGAAGGACACGAACTCTCGCTGTCAGGATGACCCTCAGTCGAACCACGACGCGCTCAATAAGGCACATGATGGAAAGTTTCTCGAAGCCAACCAAAAGGCAGCCGGGCTGGTGGGAATGGTTCCATGTGTGGCAATCATCGGCATCAGTAACGACGACGACGCAGATACGGCGGAGGCTCAGCGGAAACACGCAACGACGGTGGCTGCAGGGCTCGCAAAAGAGATCTTGTTGAAAATTGGTGCACACGATTTCAAGCAGACGCAAACTATCGATGGTAAGTCCGCCCCCCGATACTGTTTCCCGTGCTGATGCTAACAATTCGACAGACATGTGCCAAGGAAAGACGACGGCCATCTGAATGGCAAGGTGGCAGGAAGCTCACTTGAATTTCCGCCCAGAACACTCCCTGTTTTGCCAAAGCACGATGAAGAGCACCGGTATCTCCTTTACTCCTATAGCGTGATCCATACAGACGTAATTAGAAGTTACCAGTGCGTCCAAACGTCCCACTCGAATTTGCATTGCCACTTCTCAGAACTTTGTTTCATGCCACCGTTGCTTTACAGAAGCCTTCAGTAGGAACACTCAGAAATTGAGTCTATTCGTAACTCAGCTTGACGAATCCCAGAATTATTCATTCTCTACACGGCATATAACTTTCCATGCCCCACACAGGGGTGTTAAGACGGTCTTTCTCTAAGCTGTCCTTAGACATTGATATACCTCGTTGATGGACGCCGTTTAGATCACCTGACAATGCGACCAGCAGGGACACGAAAATTACGAGGTGGAAAACATGCACTTGAAAGACGGGATACCCAGGCGAAAACTGAGAACGTAACATTTAAGTTGCCCACCACGTAATTGTTTGTCCACACCACCTCCAAGACCGAGTTAAATGAGTTACACATTTGCCTCCACCTTAGACTTCCAGGGAATCTTGAGAATACAATTGTTAGGTGAATTGTAAAAACGACATTGAGAGCTCTTGAACTCACATAATCTAGATCACCATAGGTCGTGAGAATTCTCTGAACCTCGCGAAGCTCATCAATGAGACCACTTTCGATTGTCCCAATAGCATCGGCTGCAGTTTCCCCCTCATTGTTAGTGATCAGCCGATCTGAGCCTGCAGCCAGCAACGTCTCGACAGCTTCCGGCTCTGCGCTGCGAGCTGCAAGGTGTAACGGAGTTTCGCCCTGGCACGACTGAATATCAAGAGCGGCACCCGCGGCAATCAAAACCTCCATCGTCGCCACCCTGCCCTTTTGTACAGCCAGGTGAAGAGCTGTCTTCTTCTTGACAGTGATAGAGTCGATCGGCACCCCCAATTCCAGGAGCTGAGACACGAGGAGTGTTTGTCCCTGCAATGCTGCGAGGTGCATCGGGTTCCGGCCCTCATTCGTGGCATCTAATGGATTTGCTCCATGATTGATGAGAAGCCTTGCGCAGTCTTCGTGGCAAGCCCAAGCCGCGGTGTGTAGTGGTGTCCAACCTGTAGTTGTTACCTTGTGGACATTTGCACCTCGGCTCAAGAGCAGTTCAGTAGACAAGTGGCCGAAAAAGCATGCACAGTGCAGGGGTGTCTCCCCTTCGCCTATATTCCCAGCGTAGAGACGCCAGGGGGCTTCCTTCTTCCAATCCTTAGCCTCGCTGAACAAACCGTGAATGCTAGAGTCGAATTTCAGTAAGGGTGTTCTTTCGCTCATCATTCTGCTAATATCTTCAACTTACAACCGAGTAGCCCCGCCCGCTAAATCATCCAGTCAGCAGCTTCTTCTGCATGATTGGCATCGTGTCCTTTGTCTAGGAGATATTTTGCAATTTGAACTTTCCCCTTACGGCAGACAACGGTCAACAAGTTCTCTCCACCGTAGAAAGGCTGAGAAGCATCCCGCTCAATTAGGAAGACAAACATGTCCATGTTTCCCATGACGGCTGCGAGCCCAAGGAATGTGTTTCCTTGGCTATCTTGGGCGTTTAATCGCGCTTTGAGCCCACCTTGCTGTTCAAGTTCGCGAGCAACTGAACCAGTGTTGAGATACGCAGCGATATGGAGCAGGTTGAAGTCTCGTGGCGCCTTCAAGGCAGCTTTTCCTGTTGTCTCAGGGTAATACGACAGCCACCAATTCTTTCTAATAGCTGACCCTTTTTGGAAGAAGGGCGAGGAAAGATTGAGGGTACAACCGGTTGTGGACCTGAGGTGCTCTGGCCAGAATTTGACGGCATAAGCCAAGAGTGGAAATTGGAGTAGGCGTGCGTTGAACTTTTGCTCGTCATCCAGCTTCGATACAGGACCTTTTTTTAAGCACCCTTGCTCGAGGTAGTTCAAGCAGCACGCGGCGAGTTGCCCGTTGACGTTGTCGAAACCGATATGGAATTGAAACAGAGCAGCATAACTCCATAGTGGTCCCGATGTTGCTGTCAAAAGGTCCTTCACAGAGGCTTGGATAATTTGGACGACCAGTCCTTGGTTGACGGAAAGCAGCGGGCCACAGGCCGCAATTATCTGACTCGTCACAGCATCTGACTGGCAGTCTATGAAGCCCATCTGCGTCAAGGCGGCTGACAGCTCAGAGACTACCAAGGGTCAGCATGCCATGACCACCCATTGTAAGACTGCCACGGCCCGCTGGATCATGTTCTCAGGGATCTGTTGGAGAAAGCGGCAGTATATGTGTTCCACGGTTGACGGGAGGCGACGCGCAATTTCCGCGGTTTTGTCAGGTGCATGGCTCTCGATGGGCAATGGCTAGATCGACCCAAAGAAAGCTACCATCTCCGCGACAACAGAGAGTATTCCTCACGTACGACACAACCCCTTGATCGAGGCATAGTCTCTGAGCCAAGTCGGTAACTTTGGTCTGGATGTAGATCTCCAGTGGCTGCAACGCTTGGGTCTTGCCATTGCCATTGCCATTTGGTTCCTCACCCGGGTTCAGCTTGAGCCGCGCACCAGTTATAGGATTTGGATTCGGCCTGGAAAATAGATTTTCGGCGCACGATCCAATCTTCTGCCGAGCGCCTAGCTTGATGCGGAGGAATTGAGACAAGTATTCCGACAGAAAGCCAGCCTTTTCCTGACTAACAAGCACCATCTTCAGTGAGGCGGTTGGGTTGACAGGCACTGCATTTGTACCCCCAGCCTTGGAATGCTTTCTTGCTGCTGCCGGGTGCAAAAAAAGTCGCTTATCTTCCGCACAAAGGGCTGAAGCGAATCTTCTCTGCACTCGTCAAGGCCGTCGATAAGGCAAAACACCTTCCCGGTAATCTTGTCTTTGAGCATGTTCTCGAATACTCTCCACAGTGCCTCCAACGAGTCTTGGCTGAACAACGCCTCCCTTTGGTATTCATAGTCTGGCAAGATGTGGCTGATGAGGGGTGGCCGAGACAGGAGTAGTAGGAAGATGAGCCCGCGCAGGATTGACACACTCGTATTTCGCTTCATGTTTTGGCTTTCCACAAAGTAGTACAAGATTGTCATTTCCTGCTAGCGCATAGCGTTCTTCTCTAGTCTGCTATTCTATTCGCATACAACCATAAAGGTATTCACGACAACCACATGGGCATGACTAAGTTCTCCACACCGACAGATCAAGGCTACCTTAACATTTCATCCGAGATTCGGCGTTGGGTTGGTGAGATCAGCGAAGACCTGGCTCACAATCGGTTTATAGCACCCACAACCTCATCTCCTCCAGCAGGGGTTTTCAATCCTTATGCTTCATCCCGTTCTCAAGCCTCTATATCCTCAGGGGGGTTGCTTCAGGCACAGATGACTCCAGTCTCCGTGCCATCGCCTTCGCCGACTCAGCTTGCAGGCAACGTGGCAATTGAAAAACTTCAATAATCACGGCGGAGGGAAGGTTGTTTCGGGAAATGTCTTTCGGGACAACACGAGCTTTTAGTTAGTCGCGGGGAGTGACTCGTTCGGGCAATTTGAAAACATTTCTTTTCCGTGACGGCAACTTTGAAATGGTGCTGAATTGTTGACCCATACTCGTCCAACATAGATATAGACCACTGCGTGCCCTCCAATACTTTCCCTTCTTGATATTAAAGCAAAATGATCAACCGTCCTGTCGAAGTCAGAGCGCTTTTGCAAGTTGATTTTTCACAAAACAGCTCGATTGTTTTTTTGGTTTTTTTTTTTTGGATTAACAGCCGGCTATACTCACATGGCAGCACGTCTCAACTCTAGGGTAGACCATTTTGGCGGTGCATTTGAGTTCAGCTAAACCCCTCACCAGAAAGCGCCCTGAAGCCGGCGTCTGCTCATGACCATCTGTCAATGCGTGGTAGTCTAGCCAAGCTGAATTATAAGTAAGCTTGCAATTGATAGGCTGGTTTTTTATCCGGCAGCACACATAGTACGGAGACTTTCTAAGGTAATGCTGTTCTGATTATTGCTTTTAATAGACAGCAGGTGCTCACAAACGACTGTTAGTCAGCCTCTTAGCCGGGTGTTCAAGTTGTTCAATCACCAATCAAGGCTCCTACAGGTCGCATCACTCGTAAGGGTCCTATTCCGAGCCGCTCATTATGCGCAGAAAGGTCCTCTATCTTTCTAGAGCTTAATATCTAGCCTCGGTCATGTGTTATATATTGATCCATTATGATGGTACTGTGATTCGATGGACAACTGTGTGTATTTCGGTTCATCAACATAGCCATCAATGCTGAATGCTTTACGTCATAACAGTGAGAGGAGTCTATCACAATTGCCCGCTGGTTGGGAGGCTCAGAAGCAGTCCCAAAATTCGCTACTTCAGTGTGATAGATGTGAAATTTAAGTACCTTTGCTCTTGTCTCCTGTTTTGCCGACGCAGCAGCCCTCAACTTAGAACCTAGTGCCGATCATTAATCAACTGCCGTTCAGGTCTTTACCTCGGGGTTTCCAGGAAGACAGGGGATGCCGAGACTCGTCCAATCAATCACTTAAGATTACGAGCTTAAGAGAGCTAGGAAAGCTTAATCTTCAGCAACCGTGGAAGCATTAAGTCTAGAAATGGTTAAATTGTAAAAAAATCCAGGTTTTTTCTTTTTTTGACTTTTCGGCAGCGTCGACTCCCCCTCGAAAGAGCGGACAGCCGTATTCTGGTCCAATCAATCACCAATGTCGGCGACAATCTTGGCTATGTTAGATCCGATTGGATCAATGCACCGGGAGATATTACACCAACGGGCGTAACCTCTCCGGATACCTTTTCGGATGTGTCGGAGAAAGCGACAATGGATAACAGGAAATGGAAGGATGCATTGCGGAGTTGTGTAGTGATAAGTATGGTGCGTGATGTCGGCTTCTGCTGATAAAGAATGTCTTCCGTAAATTGGAGCCGCCATGACTTCTTTACTCGCCACGCTCTTCGATTCTAATACAGTCCCATATGGAACAACCTTGGTTTCCCTCCTTGTGGGAGGTATGGCATTTTATGTCATTTATCAGCGCTACTTCCATCCATTGGCTTCATATCCGGGACCGTTCTGGGCATCATTGACTGATGTCTGGCAAGTTCTCCAATTTCTTTCGTTACAGCAGCCATATTATCTAACAGAGCTGCATGAAAGATATGGCCCTTTCGTGCGATATGGACCAGACAAGTTGAGCATCACCGCCGAGGACGCAGTTTCCATCATCTACCAACGAGGAGGAAAAAACATGCCGAAGACGGAATTCTACAATGCTTACAATGCTTACGGCACCAAAAATTCCAATGTATTCGGGATGCGAGATGAAAATGTGAGGCTTTTTAAGTCCCTATTCACCTGAGAAAAGGCTGACTCGGCCTGGTTGAAAGATGCATTCTATCCGCAGACGACACATGTCCCACAGTTTCTCTATGTCCTACATCAAGGGCATAGAGCAGTATTTAGACGAAAACGTCAAAATATTGTGTGATAAGATAAGTGGCTTTGCAGAGAGAAAAGAAGTGTTTGACCTAAAGAAGGTCCTCCATTACTACGTCATCGACGTTCTTGGCGAGCTTGCATTCAGCCAATCCTTTGGGATCCAAATTTCAGATGACGAGTCTCGAATTCCCCCAGTGGTTCAACACAGTCTCCTTGGCGCAGTGACTGGCGCTTGGCCGGCCATGACCAACACTCTCCGAGCATGGCTTCCCGTGGTTCCGCATGCTGGTTTGCAAGCTTTATTCAAGGCTCGCGCTGCCTGTGCGAAACTCGCGGCCGAGTGCGTTCAACGACGGGTCAAAGACCTCGAGGGGGTGGAAGATGCTAAAGGCCAGAGGAAGGACATTCTTACCAACTTGATCTTGGCAACTGATCCAGACACGGGTGAACGCTTTACGCCGACCGACCTGCAAGCAGAGGCGTTTGGCTTCATGTGAGCTAATATCTTTGAATTCCAACCATTTGCAGACTAACAGGGAAAGAATCGCGGGAACTCACACTACGAGCGCTACTACTACGCTTCTCCTATATCATCTCCTGCATGCTCCAGAAATTCTGGCCAAGTGTGTGTCAGAGATTGACAGTAATTTGAAGCCACTCGATGCCGACCAGCCGGCGTACTCGGTCACAGAAGCAGAGACATCCTTGCCATATCTTCGCCAGTGTGTTAGAGAAAACTTCCGTCTCACTCCAGTATTTACCATGCCTTTGGCAAGGCGAGTCGTTGCTCCTGAAGGGGTTGTCATCGCTGGGAGACACATTAAACAGGGAGTAAGCGATAGTGCCCAATCCATGCCCATGCTGAATACTCGCTGATGTTGATCCTGGTGACAATTAGACTTCAGTGGCGATTTGCAATCACGCCTTTCACCATAACCCAGAAGTTTGGGGTGAGGATCACAACGTATTCCGCCCTGGAAGGTGGGAAGCGCCGGAAATGGCGCAGCGAGCTCGGCTTTTGATGCACTTTGGCTTGGGAGGTCGCCAATGCCTTGGGAAGGCCGTGGCACAAACCAACATCTACAAGTTGGCCAGCACCTTGCTACGACATTTTGAGTTCCAGCTCGCTGATGCGGAGGAGAGGGAAGATGTGTCCAGCGGCAAGTTCCATGGACTTGTCCCGGAAATGATTAGCGTAGGCATCAGCGATCTCAAGCACCCACTGCTGGTCACTGCGAAAGTGAGGGAGTAAATATAGATATGCGAATGCTGAACTCGTGATTGGAGTTACTTCTGGTGGAAGGTTCAAAATTGCTTTCATCGTTAACACTCAGCTTTTCAATGGGGCATTCTAACCCTGAACTCTACGGCTGCAAAGCTTGTCACCCTGGGTTTCAGTGAAGAACAATGCAATGGCTTTGATCTCGTTGCCAGCAATATTAACATCCTTCAACGGTAAGAAAGCCAAGGATGCCGGTCCAAGTGCATCTATGTACTTCGTACCCATTTATTTGTAGCTTGGTGGGATTAAAAAGCTGGATAAGCAACATTCATAATAATTATTGGTCTAATCTAAACGATTGGAGGTCCGATTACTAAGTCGCATCCCGAGGCCAGCCGTTTCTTCGAGTTAGGTTTTGAGTAACATGCGCCACAGTTTTGATGATCGCCCAAGAACCAGTAGGCTACGCGTAACTTGTAGTGCATCTGCTTACTCAATCCAAACCTCAGCCACTTTCCCCATTCATCCAACGGCGACGGTCCAGATCTCAACTTTGTAAGCTGACGTGAGATGACAACGAATCCTTTGAAGCCAGTATAAGAAGTTAGAAACCCTCTGCAACGGGCTGATTCACTTTTCACAATTACGTTACTCAACACATCCGGCAATCATGACGACCAGCCAAACCTCCGCAGATCTCAAGAAGGTCATTGAAGAAACACTGACAGCCTTCATATTGTCATACAAGGACGGCGCTGAACAAAACGACCCTTCCGTCATCAATCGCAACACCACCCCAGATTGCACCCGCCATTTGCTCCCAGTCTCCTTGGCCGTTAGTCTTGGCGCTCCAGCCGACTTCGTCATCGACAATGCCGAGTACCAGAGGCTGTTTGCCTCCGACCTCAAAGTCGGCGGAGTGCAGAAGAGTGTCATTTCGAATCTGATCATCGACGTCGAGGCTAGGAAAGCTGCAGCCAGCACCGTCTCGGATATGGTGTTCAAGGATGGCGAGGTCCTTGTGATGGAGCATTCGTGGTTCCTAGATTTCACTGAGGATGGCTCAAAGGTCAAGAAAGTCGTCGAGTTTTGCGACTCGGACTCTGTTCATAAATTGATGGCCAAAGTCGGTCAGGCGAGGCAAGCGGAGGGACCTCAGAATGAGTAGTGAGACTGGTTTGCGATAGTTGCTAACCCATGGGTGCTTGCACGAATGAGCACAATTTTGGCGTGAGCTTTCGCTTAATGGGTGTCGGGTAGCTGGTTTGACTTTGGCATCTCACTAGCACGTTGGGGGAGGTCAACGACTAGCTACTAATTTGTGCATGTGGTGAAACTTGTAGTTATTTGATGAGATATTTCTTTGTGGTAGATATTGAATCAAAAGTTTCATCTTCAATGTGTTGTCTCTGCGTCAATTGTATCAAGATTTTGGCCTTTTCGGCGCTCACATCTTTACTTACTGATTGACAATTCGACTAAGGAAATGGAGGATGGACTTTAAATGAACAGCAAGAACACTGGATTCGCCCTTGGCTTCAAAGTTCGCATCAGGAGCCACTTCAATCACGTCAAACCCATGTTCCTTTCCAGGAACTACCTTAAGGCAGGTTTTGACTCCCGCTTCCCGGAGCCTCTCTGCTGCCAGGATACTCTGCGCCACATCGACACATGAATCCTTGTCTCCGTGCAAGAAGGCCGTCGGTGGAAAGCCCAAGTCAAGCCCGAAATCTAGCGGAAAGAATTGGCGAACTTCATATGGTAGGCTCTGTAAACCATCATTTCGTATGGGGCTTGACAAACCAGGCGTTCCACAAAGAATATCTGGGTACATAGCGGCCTCGTGCAAGGCAGTGATCCAACCCATTCGCTTGTCGTGTTCATCCTCTGGAATTGCATAGCCAACTATCGGTTGACCAGTCTTAGCGGCAGCCTTCAAATCATGGAGGACTTCGTCTAAGTTTTCTATTGGAGGCACCCCCATCAATGTGGACCCGGGTGTAATGTAGTCTTCGGTTGCAAGATTGCTCATGCCATAAATAGAGAGAACTGCCATAGGTTTTATCGACCGGAGTTGAGCAGCGGCTAGTATAGCAAGGCAGCCACCAGCACTTGACCCCGCGATGACGATGCGTCTAGAAACGTTTTGGTGAACCCATCGAGCGGCGTTCTCGGCGTCGTCGGCGACTTCTTGGCCTTCGGCTTCAGGTAATAAACGGTATGATGGATTAACGTAGTGCCATCCGCGTCGTTTGCAGGCAGAAATTAACCAATGGGGTGGGAAGGTTTGTTTCTCGCCAAATACCTGTATGCCAATTAGCAGATGCCTTGTCGGTCCCCACGCTGAGATGTTACCAGAAAGCCCCCGTGGAAATGCACGACTACCACATCCTGCTCGATACCTTTTGCATACTCTGGGGAGATTATGTCGAGAGTAATTTGCTTTATTTCCACTGTTTTGAAGGCCATGGTGCCCATACAGGTTACAGAGAAGAGGTTTGGACTAGATGTGTTCATACCCATCTTTATGCAGGCAACTTTGGTCACCTTTGGGGTCAGACAAAACTCTATCAAAATTCATTTGTTGGGACGTCGCTGAAGTTTGCGGGTCTGAACAATGCCAATCTTGACGGCTTCTACGCTTGGAATTTTGGGCAAATCATGGCACGCAAACAAGGCTATGGTGACGAACAACGCGAGGATATATGTTGACACACTTCCTGAAGATGAAACCTATGGCTGGCAACAAGGAACTGGATGTCATGGAGGTCTTCGTCGAGGCTGCGAACGTCATGTAAGTCGTGGTCAGTTCGAGCCGCTGACCATCATGCTAATGGTACCATAGTGGTGCTGGGGCCGACACGACTACTATTGGCATGAGAAACTGCCTCTACTACGTCTGCACGCATCCTCATGTCTACAGACGCCTGCAAAAAGACATAGACGACTACTACATCCAGAATCAACTCAGCGGACCCATCAGCTATACCCAAGCACAAAAGATCCCCTACCTTCGCGCTGTTGTCGCCGAGGCCACACGTCTTTTGCCTTCGATCATTTACCAACTGCTTCGAGATACCCCAGAAGATGGTTTAACGGTTAATGGTCATTTTCTTCCATACGGAACTGCCGTTGGTATCAGCCGGCTTGCTCAAAACCGAGACAAGAGCATCTGGGGAGAGGATGCAAACGACTTTCGGCCCGACAGATGGATTAAAGACGCAAGCAAGGCTGCTTTTTATGAGTCTTACAATATGACATTTGGTGGCAGTGGCCCAAGAGCCTGCGTGGGCAAGAACCTAGCCCTAGTTTGTCACCCTATCTTTCACCCACGTACATGATATACTGACACATTATCTTCTTTGGTGGAGATATACAAGTTTATCTCTCAGCTGTTGCAAATTTCGATGTCGAGATTGTCAATAAGGACAAGCCTTGGAACATTAAAACATACTGGTTTATGGCCCAAACAGAATTCTTCGTCCGATTGAATACTCGGAACCTGGTCTGAATGCGAGGTACAAGAAGGTCGAGCTCCGAATAAGCTAAGATGGCGGATGTGTCTATCGGATGAGGCTTTCAAGACTTGTGTGCTAATTTGATGAATTACTCCTTGAATTGAAGGCTAAAATCATGTCGAAAAGCATTCACAAATCTAGCGATCGGATAGCCTCCATCACCTGTATCCTCAAGTCCATACATGTCTGATACATCCTCTTTGCCTCTTCAGATTGTGAACACCTTCTCTTATAACTAACTAAGATCTCCAGTAACTTCATGAATGGCTCCAGCATATCAATATCAGACGTCGCATGTGGTGATGCCGGATAACGCAGCAAATTGTATAGGAGAGTTGTTGCCGTAGAGAAGAAGGCGTGTAGTAGAAGCCTACTGGTATTAGACAACTATTCATTCATAGGCAACGTGAATAACCTACCAGACACAGGCATAGTCCCCGTGGGGGGTAAATTGAATCAAACGGATGGTCTTCCGTGATTCAATAACGCAGATGCTCTCCGAGTCGATAAATTCGCATTGTGCGTTGGGGTTCACGCCCCCCAGAAACTGTTCCCGCGGTGATACGTGGCGGTCAATTAGGGCAAGGCAATTGACGTAGGTGAAACGCAGAACAAGGATGTGTATAAACTCAGCTGTCAGAGGTGGAGTCACTGGGTCGTCATCAAAGTCGATTGGAATACCGCTCTTCCAGCATGCTAACATCAAATTAAGCTCCTGTGTCGCTGCCGCTCTCTGCGCATTGGACTGTCTTGTCGCTTGGACCGAATATAAATGCTTGTAGATCTGTCCTTGTATAATGGCAAGGCCGACTCTGGATCTGAGGAAGTCCACGGCGCAGAGTCTTCCGTCGTAAAAAGATATCCGAGTCAAGTTTTCTGTTGGCAGCTCAACCTCCATGTCGTCATCGCCCTGCACAAAAGGTTGTCCCAAACGTAGGCTGATATCTTTGTCAAGAAAATATGCAATCCAGAACACACGCCTCCCTTGCTCAATATCTTTTTCAGAGAGGTTTGGATTTGGGGACTTTGTATGCAGTCCCATGCCTTGAGCCAACCTCACCGCCGTAGCTGTTATCACCGAAGATATATGTGGATTGACTGTTCCTTGAAGGATTGTTGCCATTCCTACTAAGGCTTGAAGGGCTGGCAAGTTATCATGGAGCGTACACAATTCGGAAACAACTGCAAGTGCGTTTTGAAGATAGTTGTATGCTCGAATATTTTCGCAGGCTATTTCGAGAGTACGCATCGCCCTGTATCGATGTGCCAGGGAGAGGACAACGTTGACGCAGGCCCACCAGCTAGGGTTGCTAGGGCTCGTATTGGAGTATTCGTCGTGTAAATTCTTCAAAAAATCTTCCTTATCGAAGATTGGGTAAAACGAATTGAAGCTATTGAAGCTTTCCTCAACCAGCTCCAAGGCGGCTGACTTTGAAGGAAGCTCGTGAAACGAGAAAGAGTACGATTCGATGACAGATTTTGCCTTCGGATGAGGAGATGTTGGAAGTTGTGGGTGTGAAGTTTCGTGAAGTACTAGAGTATTTTCCGTCATCTCGTTGTCTTCTCGCTGCCAGGTTGATGACGAAAGAGTCATCTCCAGGTTGTTGCCAATGAGATTCAACTCTTGTCTCGCCCTAGCCGGAATCAAAGCCACCGCTTCTGAATTCCCTGTGTTAGGTCCAAATTGGGCATTGTAGCCTTCTCTCAAAACAAAACCGCCAACTTGTTGAAGACTTTCGTTCGAAGAATTGTTTGACATGGCGGCTGTACCTTGAAGCGCTCGTTCTAAGAGAGCTTCCATTTTCTCCAGTCTCTCTTCGAGCTGAGCGATGTATTTGTATCTTACAGTGTCAGTAGAATAATTAAGTCGAAGAATTTCGGCACACCAACCCAGCTGGCCTCCTTGGCTTTCTTCTCGTTGATATTGGCGTAAAGTGGCAATATGTGCCGAACTTTGTACACTGCAGACAGCCTTGTTTGGTTGGATCACAACGTATCTTTTTCTTGCGACACACATCGCAAGCCTATCATAGAAATATTAGTGATGCCATGCCGCTCTGGCTGTGAAAGCTTCAAGACTTACTCTAATGATAGCTTGTTGGCCAATTGGAGTGGTCGAGACCTGGAACCGTTCCGGCTGCTCCGACTGCACCAGCGAGGTGGTTTGCTCCTCCATGATACGTCACCTCATCTGCGTTGAAAAGTGTGGCAAATGAGAGGATTGGAGTCTGAAATAGCACCTAATGATGCAAAACAGTGGTGAGGAGGGATCTTTGTAAGCGAACCTGTTCTTGAATAGGGAGCAAGGAGACTATCGAACTCGTGACCACGGAAGACAGGTCCAACCGCCCAATTGAGAGATGTCGCGGCACGAGACAATATGCAGAAATGAGAACAAAATAGGCTGTTGCAATTCAAGCTTGACAGAGCATTAATTCGCTACCGTATCTCTCGTGTCATGATATCGTCACTAGACTTCCAGTGAGGTATTTCCTCCTTATCCTTATCCGGCGTCCCCCAGCCCCCTCATTCCTTAGTCATCCGGTCCAGCTAACCTCTTTGAACCTAACAAATAGTCACGCGATTCGTACGTCAGAAGTCTCTTGCTAGTTGGCCATTTACTCTATTCCTACTTCTTCCGCTTCGAACTCTTCTACAAAGTAGGCTTGACAAGACTTATTTACACCACGAGGATAGGAATTTGCAAGTTTTATGAAGACTTTGCACTAGTCACAAACCCTATTTAGGAGGAATGGGTAGTACCTAAAATCAGGAATCATTCTAAAATGTCTACACTTATACATCTCTACTGATGTTGGACAAGCTCCTTCGACTTGATGTACCCGATTCCCTTTGCAAAAGTCTGCTGCCATGGGCCCTGCGAAGTGGTTTCGGCAAGAGCAGTATAGTACTCGCCGTGCGCTTCTGGACTGATACCATCATAAGGGGGTGTGCCGTCTGGGCCTCGCTCGTCGGCGTAGTAGAACCTATAGAAGGTGAGTATTGAGAATGAAAAACAAGTCATATATAGTAGTTGTGCAGCATACTTGTAGCCCTTGTCTTTGTAAGCTTCGGAGACAGCCAGGATGAGATTGGCAATAGCGGACTTGCCGATGCCGAGGCTCAACATCGGCAGATACGGCAAGACGTTGCAGCAATTCCCGGTATAAATGAACGTCCTCGATGCAGACTCGGGAAGCCCACCAAAGCCAAGGACAGCCTGTTGAGCGGCGACGAAGGCACTAGTGGCGTTGACATTAAAGTCACGAGTGAAGTCCTCTAGAAGAAGGCCAAGAGGATCCTTGCCATCGTTGACAGTCGCAGAGTAGGCTATTGAAGGGGCCGGTTAGAAACTTTCTTGCCTGCCAACAGGAGTAGGGAATAGTACCGTTGTAAACAACGACAGCAGGTGTGCCAAGCTTCGATTTGACCTGATCAAATATGTCGATAATGGAACTAGGGTCGGTGAAATCGCTGCGGATGTGCAGCAGATCAGGGGTGCTGTCTTCTTCTTTGAGACTTCGGGCTGAGAGTGCCACTTTGTAGCCCTTCGCTGCAAACGCGCGGCCGACAGTCTGCCCGACAGCAGGACCGGCTCCAAGGATAAGGGCCACTGGGGAACTTGAAGACATCTTGGTTGTAAGGAGGGTATCAACGAGGAAATAAATATCAATGCGTCTGGTGGCAAGGCTTGAGGAGTGAAGAATCAGTCTGCCGAGTATATTGATGAGATCGAAGGTCGATAGAGTGGTTTGAGACGAAGAGGTGCAGATTATATACGTGATCGAAGCTCGCGCAAGAAATCAAAATAGTCAAGGGTCAGCTCGCAAATCATTTGCTACATATTACGCCCTCTATTCATCCTCAACTAATGACCTCTTTTTTAACAGTGTTGCCCGGAGCGGACCTTTCGGGTACTCCGTGAGCTCACTTTCCCTACCAACCCGGTCTTTCTGAAGCAGCTAGTGCGGCGTTGAGAAATGTGGAGCTTATGCCAGTTCACATACCAATGAGAGCTCGTCATTGAGTTCTCACAGTCTCCGGAGCGGACCTTCTGAGTGCTCCGTGAGCTAAAACCGCCCCACGAGGCATTCCAGTCCGCTAATTTACGTCATTCTGTAGGTGTGAAAGAGTGAGTTGAGTTTGGGGTTACGCAACACCCCAGTTTACTCCTCAGATGTAACGCAGTCCGTCCCTTTAGGAAGCAAGTATATGTGCTACTTGGACAACTGGGGGTCTTCCAAGGTGTTGGGGTGACACGGTTACCCGGTCATTGACTCGCCGCTACCTCTGAGTTTAATGCCTGACCAGAATTCTGTGGGAGGGCCTTTGTAGAGGTTTTTGAGATGGGAAGCGCAAGGTTATGTTGTGCGTAGTTGACCTCATGCCCTATGCGTATTGGCGAATTGGCGATCCTATACCAGCGCTACGAGAAACTACAACAAAGAACCGTGTGTATAATCTTTTAGGCCATGATCCATCTAGATTCAATGCAGAATCTCTATGCGCTAGACGTATTTTCGACTCGGAGACACAAAAGTATAGTTTGAAGCAGGGCCAGCAAAGCATACTTGACCAAGAGTACAGACTACTGGGGTATCTCTCATGGAAGGGGGGCATTAACACAGTGCCGGATTTATCATAACGGGCATTGAGTAGTTCTTATAGAGGACAAACGCCCACCGTTAGAAGAAAGGTGGACCTTAGAGTCACAGCCAAATTTTGGAGCTTAGAGCATAAAACACTCTGATTAGAATTATGGCCATCTCCGGAGGGAACATCAACTAAGAATTCGGTGCTCGATAGTGGAAATTTGGACTCAGTTTGTCTACCTTGAGACTATCTAGTGGCCTCAGATGAATCTAACGAGTGGAAATGTCACATCCGATTCCAGCGCTGATGCATTAGTATCTGTCATTCACCATCAAGAATCTTTTTGGTGGGGCACTTGGTATGTTAGAATGGGAGCGCAGGCAGATCTGGTCACCATGGTTGTACAAAAGCTTCGCCGGAATCCCTCCCTGATCCCGACAATTACTGATCTTCACCACGGAGCATACAAGCCTGTCGATTGTTCTGAGGTTTATGGCATGCCAGTGGTTGATACGTAAGTTAATCTTTTCTTTTTTTCATCATGTGTCTGACCCTTTTTCAGGTTCCTCATCCAAAGCATCTTGTCCCTGAACTGCTTCGGGCGCCCAACTTCTTCTCTAGACATTTGGCAACACGCTGCGGCCCAGCAAGTCGACGAGTTTCACTATTCGTGTGGTATCTGGCCGATGGCATCATACATCAATCATTCTTACATCAGCAATACTCGTCACTCATTCATTAGTGACATAATGATCGTTCGCGCAGCTTAAGACCTTTCAGCTGACACTGACATCACCTTCTAGTATCAAATGCCAGCTCCCAACAGCCTCGACAAACTTCAAAAGACACTCCGAAACTGGGGCTTCAATTGTGACTGTGCGACATGCCAAGACAAGAAATCTATGCGTGCTGGCGTCTTCCAAGTACGAGAGGATTTGCAAACTGGTCTCATGAGTCTCATCCAGAGTAATAAGCCAGTGGGTGAATCTTGGATTTACCCAGCCATGGACGCCATCGAACGCACCTACGCACTACCAGCCGTCGAGGCCCCTCGTTTAAACCTCTAGAGTTTCCAGAGTAGACTTGCCCTTGAATACTTGTAGGATGAGCAGTGGGCTCGAGTTGTGGAGTTAGCGTTGTAAGCCTTGAAATCTCTTAGCTGTGTCATTGAAGGAGACGTGCCATGCACTGTACGGGCATATGTATCTGTTCAAATCTGCAAAATAGGAACCCCATGCAGATTGCTAGGATTATGATGTGCTATTGCCACCAACAGTATCAATCAAGAAGTGGGGTTTGATGGTGGATAGGGTTTTCGATTGCTAGATACTCTTAGCCAGAGCCTATCACATGGTGAAGCCCAATCTCGAAGATCAGGCAAAGGAGTATGCTAGAATCGCGTATAAGGATTGTATAGGCGAGGATGATTCCTTCGAGGAGGAATTTGCGAATTTCAGGTGTGCATCTCTGGCTTAGACAAAGCTTTTCTTTAGGTCAGTTCTATTCACACCGGCTATCATGTCTCCCCACCCACTAACATTTATCCAGATGCACCAGGGCAATACTACGAGAGCCTACTCACTCCTCCATTTCTTGAACGCTCGAGCAGGTAGCTTAAGCGTAAACATGTGATCAATATCCGTAACACTCCTCCCTTTCATCTCAGGCAAGCAGAAAAAGCAAAGACCTATGGCTATCGAGCACAAGCCCACGAAAATGAAACCAGTCTTGCCACCCAGGTTTCCAGCATCAGTGTTGAAAGTGTAAGGGAGGACAAAACTCATTAGCACGGATGATCCTTGCTGTGCAACGCCTCCGAGAGCTTGCGTCTTTGCTCGCAGCCTCAAAGAGCTGGTCTCGCCCATGATGGCATAACCTGCGGGCCAGCATCCCATGCCGCAGACCATGATAATGGCAATCATAGTACCGGCCGTAAAGTACTGAGGCACAGCGCCCCTCCAGAATCCCGAAACGCCGATGGCTGCCCAGAGAACCGCTGCACCAATCATTGAAGTAATGGTTGTTATGCGTCGACCGGCTCGTGACATGATCCAGATACCGATGCCGTTCGCCACAATGCCAGCGACGATGCCTCCAATTAGAATCATGAGACTCAGACTGGACTTCATACCGAGAGTCTGCAGAAAGTAGCTGGATTTGGCCAGGAGATCCAAACCAAACATTGCTGGGAATAGATTCGCCATGAGGACGATCCAGGTGCGTCGAGCATGGGTACCCTTGAAGCAAGATGCAAAGCTCGCATTCGCTACAAGGGCCTTTTCTTCGGCAATGTTCTCTCTGATCTTCTCCAATGCTGCGAGGTGATCAACTCGCGGAGCGTAGAGCCTCTCTGCAGCTTTGATCGCTTTGTCAGGGCTTCCCTTTTCTTCTAGATACGCCGGGCTCTCGGGCATAAAGATGGATAGAACAAATGGTGCCACTACGAATATGAACTGAGATCCGAATGCGGACAAGTATCCAGTGTTTCCTTCGACGTCGTTGACCAGATACACGACAATCGATCCGATAAGCTGGCCAGTAAGATTTCCGGTCGGGATCAAAGCCATAACAGAGCCACGCAGTGCAGTCGGTGCCGTCTCTGAGATGTATGTCATGGCTGTGACCTTAAGGATGCCGACAGAAAATCCTTGTATCACCTTACCAACGGTGAACAAAATACGCCTCATTCCGATATCAGGCGGGAGGTATGAGCAGAAAATAATGACTGCGCCGACTGCCGATATGATGCTTCCCACCATGAGGCTCAACTTGCGACCAAGAGTATCCTGAAACCAGCCCGCAAAAAGAGATCCAATCGCCATGCCCATCGGAGTAGCAGCGAGCCAGAGCGATAACCAAAGCGAAGGGATGATCAGCTCGCCTTTATAACGGGCACCGTAGTCCTCCTGGAATGATTCGACGGCGGTGATGGAGCCCACCACAACAAGGTCATAGCCCCATCCGACGACGACGACGGTGAGGCCCAGACAATATCCAATGACCTTGGGATATTTTTGAATAGCCTTGCCAAGAGGCAACTTCTCTTCATCATTAGCGACCATCGGTGTTGTGGTGCTTTGTGGGCGGAGAGACTCGGCAGCGTCTTCGGTCCCTTCTGCTGGGTATGATGAGTAGCTTGTCGGTTCTAATTCGACGTAGTCAAAGTTGGTTCGGCTCCGACCTGCCTTTTTGCTATTCTTGAAAAAATCCATAAGTGGATTTGGAATGAAGGTAGTAGTGGATGGCTGGGTGGAGGGTATAAAGACGGCGCAAGGCAAAGAGTCTAATGACAGTTGGGTGTTAGGCTGTGAAGTGAGCCCAATGAGATGCGAATAGTGACGTTCGTTTATATTCTTCGAAAATGAAAGAACGTCTTTATAGAAGCATCTACCTACTATTAGTATCACTTGCATTTCAGTCACTGAAGATGCCGTTGGGGCTTAACACGACGAAGACCAAGCAAGAATAGATTGAATCCAGGGTGTGAGCCAATCATAGTGCAAAGCGATGTCCGGCCTTGTGGGCGCCAGTCGCCCATACCACCATCCATACGTCCTGCCTGTGGCTGGTTGGCCAAAGATGCATGCAGATCTGCATGAAGCCATCACAATTCTGAAACAGTCAACAATGGGCAATTAAGCATATGCAGCCTCAGCCCCAAAAATGCATGAGAAAACAACCGTCTTCACAAGAATGTCCCACTGGGGCACAAAGTAGAGGAGTCGGTAAGCAGCTAGACCAATCAAGGTGTGAAGCGGATTTCGGCTCAAAAGGCGAAGCTCGCCTCTGTTAGTCTTGACGGATGACGGGATGGCGAAGCCTCAAGGCAGATTACGTAGTGAGATCAAGTCTCACGCATGGCTCCACTAGTTCTTTGGCTTTATCCAATTATGTTGTAAAGCGGCTTTCGGACCGATCAGCGAACTTCGTCATCCGCCATTTCAACCAGTAAAGGCCGTCTCTAAGCCCCAGAGACTACGGCAGATGGAAAGCCAGAAACCAGTTCACACATCCACCAACATCAATAGGAAGGTCCTTCGTATTGCCCAATTTTGAAGTGTCAGTGCTTCCACAAACGGTTGCTCAGCCCTGTGGACAGAGAATAATCAGCCCAAGTAACTGAGCCCTTATCGGTTGATCTTCCGACACATCAAGGTTCTTCTCGGTCACTCAGAGTAAGCATACTACCCTGGAGTCTACTAAAGTTTATCATAGCCGGCAGTTAATCCTTCTGGATGTTTTGGTCGGACTCTCCCTTAAAGTCCGTCCCATGTTGGCCAAGGCCCGCGTTTCGGCTCTTGATGCGAAGTTCGGCCCTCAGATGATATTGGCGACGGCCACCCTGGGAGAAGATGCCATCCTCTTCATTCATCACTTGGCTCGCGAGTACTACGCTGCGGCATTCGGACGCTGTTTTTTAAAAATCTCCGTCGGCCTTCAGGTATGTAAATGCCGTGATGAGGATGGTTATAAGCTGAGAGCAGAATGTCCTCAGAGAACGAGCATCGTCAGTTCAACCGCAATTATTTACTTCCGTAATTATTTCATCTTCCATTATCTCTCTCGGCCACTTGATACCCCAATCTACATTACGATGGCCAACACTACCACGCAACGAAGCAAGATGGCCTCCGGGCCCATCTGCCACATCGTGGCGCCCGTTGGCATGCTCGGCTACGGGTTCGACGATGTTCTCACTGCCCACGAGCTGGCCAGACTCGTACCTAGCGGTATCCCAACTGCCATTATCCTGGACTCAGGTTCTACTGATAGCGGCCCTGAGAAGCTAGCTCTTGGAACCACCACTTGCCCCAGGGCCGCATACATGAAGGATCTCACAAAGATGATGAAGCTCGTCCATGCCTTTCGAGTCCCCCTAATATTTGGCTCTGCCGGTGGAGATGGGACTGATGAGCATGTTAAGCTTATGGGCGAAATCATTACAGAGATTGCAGCCGAGGAAGAGAACAAGTAGGACGTCAAACACATCCGCATCCATCTCCAGCTAACCGTAGCATCAGAGACTACTGCATCAAAGCAATTTCCATATTTTCCGACATCAAGAAAGAAACCATTCTAAAACGACTTCGATCTGGTCGAGTCCAGGGCTGCGGACCCAACGTTCCTCCAATAACTCCCAGCGATGTGGAGGATTCCCCTCGAGTCGTTGCTCAGATCGGCCCTGAACCCTTTATCGACGCAATGGAAACGCATCCTGACTTCAACGTCATCATTGGAGGTCGAGCATACGACCCTGCTCCCTTTGCAGCATTTGCGTCCTTTCAGCTAAAGCGCCAGTACGCAAACATCAGCTCCACAGACATACAAGCTCGATATGGAGGGTTCTTACACATGGGGAAGGTTATGGAATGCGGCGGGCAGTGCTCAACTCCAAAGTCTCCCGGCGCAGTTGCTACTATATATCCATCCGGGGTTTTCGATATCAGACCGATGGCGCCTGGGTCTCGCTGCACGCCTTTCTCGGTAGCTGCTCACGCGCTGTATGAGAATGCGAGACCAGACGTACTGAAAGGGCCTGGTGGGGCACTTCACCTCGAAGATACCAAATACGAGCAGCTAAAAGACGGACGTACTGTCCGAGTCAGTGGATCGCAATATCGGTCTTCAAAGTCCCAGGGGCTACCCCATCAGTTCAAACTTGAGGCAGCTCGTGTCACGGGATATCGTTCCATGTTCATGGGTAGTATCAGAGACCGTAGGCCTATCATTCCCTAACAGATTCGCTGAGGTAAAGCATATTTTCTGACACCGAAGTACAGACATCCTTATTGGCGAGATTGACGATTTGCTCCCGCGAGTCAAGGCATACGTGAAGGAGCAGTACCCAGACGCCGCTGGTACATGGGACCTCGATTTCCACGTTTACGGGAAGGGGCAAAGTACCGACGCGGGGCCTGGGGAGCTCTTTATAATATGCGAGGTGATTGCGCAGACGCAGATCCTAGCGACAAGCCTGGCTGCCAAGGCGAGAGTTGCCATGACTGTAAGTACCAGCCAAAGTATTCCTCCGTTCACCATTGAGCTGACCATCTCTACAGCATGGGCCGTATCCAGGAATGAAAGCAACAGCAGGAAACTTCGGCTTCGGAATCGGAGGCTTTATGGAAATCGGCTTGGGGCCAGCTGCCAAATTCTCCATCTACCATCTAATGGATCTCGAGCCCGGAGAGGAGCGTCTCATCCTAGGGTCTCATAATACCGACGGCCAACTTCTTCATGCCAGTGTTTCCGTCATCGGGAATGGCCAGCCCCGAGCTTACACCAAGGAATTCGGTGCACAAATCACTCGCCTACAGAAAACACTGCAGAAGCCCAGCAACAGTGAAGCTATCGACGTGGTGGAAACCGCAGTCAAAGCTAGAACTGGGTCCCCACGTACACTTTCTGATCTCGCACGAGTCCTCCGGTCCAAGAACGCAGGTCCATTCGACATCACCATCGACATCATCTTCACCTCCGAGACAATCTTTGCTTCTGTAAAGAATTCCAACCTGCTTTCTCCCGATAATGTGACCAGAGCCTTGGGCATACCCAAAGAGGATATCGTGTGGATGGGCTTCTTCGAGCCTGCCCTTGCCTTCAAGGTGACGATTCCGCGGGTCCGGGCTGGTAAGCGAACCTCGGCGGGAGGATTCATGGAGAATGATGTCCATGGGTCGCAGCAGCATATTGGACTCGCCACACTGAAGCTGCCGGAGGCCATCGTTCCGTCGGTTGGAAGGGTCGCGCTCAAGCAGACATGGCAGAAGCTCCTCTATGCAGCAGCGATATGTGGTATCAGTTTAATGGCAATCGCCAAGTACATGTTGTTCGGTCACAAGTCTTTTTAGGTATGGAGTCTCTGGAATCTTGACCGGATGTGTTATTTGTGAGTACAAAATCAAAGCCTTTATTGGCTTAGAAGGCCTACAACATTAATAAGGTACATGAGTATCCCAGTCTGTTTCTATGTGACCGAAAACATCGTTTTGCGCCTCTATTCGGAAAGGACATTGGTATCATCAGAGCCCACCACACGAGCAACCGCACTCCACATGTAATCCCTATTGTTCTGGAACATACATCGCATCAAGGTTGAAAATGCTCATAAACGACTCATCCCAGAACCCCTTAAGGAACTCTGCATCAGAGTTGGTTTGATCCATGCTGTAAAGCATGTCTTGCGGTAGCTCTTGGTCTTGCGGCTGGCTTTGATACGTCGCTACCGGTTCGTTTACGCTACCGGCTTCCAGCGTCTCTGCAGGCCGACCTCGAGCTTCATCGGCGATTCTCGTTGCGTGCAAGAGCACAGAAAGACCCATGCGATGTGTGAATCGTAGCTTCGTCGGGTCGGAGCTGCCTGGCGGGAGGCGTGCTAGAATCTCAAACAATTTCGCTGTTCTAGAATATTCATCGAGCGGATCAATCGAACATTTTTTAAATATGCCCTGAGCCAATGAGATGTGAGATCCTGCTGACTCCTGTTCCTCGCGAGTTGCCGAGGCGTTGAGGTAGAAGAATATGAGCAGGAAGATTGTTGCAAACGCAAGGCCACGGTAGTACGTCTTAGTCATTGATCTGTCTCGCTGTACCAAGGGTAGTTCACGGTCTCCAAGTCTCGGGGCGGTTCTAGACGGCGTAGTTGAGATACGGATGATCCTCAACGCCGCCACGAGTCCCGTTTGCAGCAAAACATCGCGGGACGAGCTAGCCGGTGGTGATTTGGCAATTAGCAGAGAGTAAAAGTAGAGCTTCGTCACTAATATGCTGAATTCGATCTTGAGACCTCCAGTCTCCCTTTCCGGGAATGCCGACTTGAGAGCGTCGAGTTCGCTGTTGATGAGTCGAATCATCGACGAGCCCACAGTGTCGTTGTTTTGAAGTAGGAGATTGGTAAACCTCGCCACGACTAGTTGGATTCTGACATGTGTAGCAATCTCAAACGGAAGCGTCTTTTGTGTTAGAAAGTTGTGGATGGCCGTGAAGTCTATGTCAGAGTCTATCGGTGGTTGGAGGCCCAAGTGAAGGCTCAGCCTAGGATCAGTCAGTACAACAAGCCGACGGAATCTGCCATTCTTAAGACACGTACGAAGTCCCCACGTAGAAACACCCAAGCCACGTGTTTATCCTAGCCCGGCTAGTCCCCGGTAATACACCCATGCTGCGAATAGAGGGAAGAGGTTGCTCCCTGTCAAGCCCCATGTATCTCGCGGCCTGTATCGCAATCCCGCAATACAGCCAACTCGGGTCCGAAACTTGAGATGCGATGGGAAGCGGCCAAGCACAGAGGAACAAGAGAGCTTGAATCTTGTGCAGAGGCAGCGGTGCTGTTAAGATCTCTTCCCTGAGTAACGTCATGTAGGGTTCACGGAGGCGATGGTGTAAGTCCACATGTGGGCCCTTGGTTAGATGTGAGGAGACCACGATGACAATAGTCCAGAATAGGAACGGCTGCGAGAGATATATCTCGCGTAGCAAAATAGGTTCAAGGATCGGAAGCTGCGGACGGAACAATTCGGCAAAGCTGATGAAGGTGAGCGTGGGTTTGTTTCGCTTGCTGGGCAAACATACATCTTGAACGCATCTACAGCTAGGTGGGACTCCACCAGTACCTCCTTCAACATGACGGTCGCTTCATTCAGTTCAAAGTCGTCGTCGGTTGTTGAACCCGGGGTTGGTTCGGACAAGTAGCCGGTGCTACCGCCAACCTCTGGGCTTGTCGAGGTTGCATTCTCACCTTCTCTCTGGCTACGCAGCTCTTGGATCTCTCTGCTCATAGCCTCGAAGCGTCTGCAGCCGCCAGTCAGGGTGGTCAAGAAAATCTGAGCAAGGCCCGTCTTACCTCCTGGCCGGCGTCCTCTGGAATGCCGCGTCCACGGTGCAAAATAACTGTCGCGTTGAACATCTTGAGCAAGGGTTTGGAAAGTTGACTTTGGAATCACAGCGGAGCTAGGTGAAACGACAATTAGCACGTTGCTGCTACGACGCGGGCCGTTGAGGTTGTACCTTTGCCTGCTTACATTCGGTGCATGTCCGTACAGACCGCGAATTCGAGCTCAACGAAGTCCTGGCCTCTTTGGACGCCATCTTCGGCACCTACTGCGACTATATTGAGACTCAGTGACACGTTTGGAGACGCTGATTGGTGCTCTACTGGCGATGGGAGTGTCCTCGGTCGCTGGACATTTTGTCTTTGCGGGTCACTTTTCCTCATTCCTTGGCTTGATTGACCGGCTCGATAAACAACGCGGGTTCGGGTCTACTTTGATACGGTATTGGACTAGAAAGCGTGGCTGAGCTGACGGCGGCGTGTCGACGCGTCGCTCACCTACCCTATACGAGTTAAAGTGGGAACACGAGATGTCAGATTGACAATGACGTCAACTGATCTAGGAAGGCCATTATCCAGTGCATGTTTCCGAATTTACTTGATTGAAGAGAAACAATAATCTGAAAAGGAGCGTGTCAACTTATATACATAGTTTTGGATGTGAGTTCTCTGTAGTAAAACGACTAAAGTTAGACGCGTTAATTGGCGTTTAAATTCTGAGGTCACTTGACCTCCACCATGCTTCGAGGGTAAGCTAGATGATTATCTGAGTACGCTGTGTACATCCTAGATTTCTCTTCCCCCCCCCCTTTGGTATGTGTATTTTCATGATTGAAGAGAGGCAATAGTAAAAAAAGCAATCGGCACATATGCTCGCTCAAGTAGGCTTTTAGATATAGCAGCCAACGCGCCAAATCGCTTACCAGACACGAGTTCATGGGATCATCCCAATACCCCAAAACAAAAGATATTAAATAACATTAAAAAATCCCAGGTGAATGAAGAAATTTAACATGGCTCAGATGGCTTGATCTTAGAAATTACTATTTACTTGCGTGTTTGTTTATTTACAAGAAGTGCTGACAGATCCAACCTGGATGCCGGTCTTCACTCATCCAACGTGGTCTTTACTTGACCTGAATACTTCCAGTTCATTGGTGTTTTCGTCTTGAACGACCACTCGTGGATTTCTGAATCGACAATGCCATACATCTTGTTGTCGGCATGCCCTGAAATTCCCGTAAATGTGCCTGAAATGTTCATCCCGCTTGGCAAATCGTGGAAAGTTGGCTGAGTCGGAGTAGACCACTCCGTTTTATTCCACCAACGAGCTACTACATTGCCCTCGTCATGGATATCGGCAACTATCATTAACACCAGGTCGAAGCACACAGCGGCGAAGTTGGTCAAGGATGACGAAGGCATTTTGCCAAGCCCGGTATCTGCGATCGAAAGTTAGCAAGAGCATTCACAGGAGGTTTAAGGTTACGTACGAGTTAGCCAACCCGACAAGTCCTCATATAGCATGCCTTCCGATATGATCCCGGAGTTGTCATAGTAGAATCTCCACCGAACTTCTGAGGTATATCCACCACTTGCGATGCTGCTGATTGCAATGCCACTGGAGTTTGTAGCAGTGATCATGGCCGTTTTTGACGTCCAGTCGTCGCTGCTCGAATAGACAATCTTCTGGTCTTCGTCCTGCCACATGAGCACAGTTGGAGGCCATGAGCTGTTGCCATCATTCGGATGCCAGGCGGCAATGTTGGATCCATAGGCCGTGTTGATGGTTGTTTGTGACCCGAGACTGTTCTGATACCATTGTCCATCTTTCGTGGGGTCGGATGTATACAATTCGGCGATCGAGTTGCTCGTCAGTAGGACATAGAGTCGGATGTTCCAATCGTTGTCGCTATCCGTCCATGCGACTGCGGTAATGGGCGTTCCTTCGATGATGTCCAAGGTGACGCCAGACTTCCTTAGGCTCGCTGAAATGCTGCCCGTCTCCCATGTCTTGTTTTGAGAGTCCCAGAAAGAGGCGATAATGTCGTTGGTTCGATTTTGGTGGAAGACGTAGTAATGGCTATAGTTGTCGGAGTCGGTCCAATTGACGCTTGCGATCCCGGAATTTGACAGTATTGAGCTGGCTTGAGAAGTTGCTGATGCTTCACTCCCGGTCGCGGTGGCTGTCGAGGAAGCCGTTGATGATGTCGGATCTGAGGTGGAAGGAGAGGAATCCTTGTTGACGGTAGCTCCGACAGCACCACCGACAACGGCACCAATGACGATGATTGCAGCGATGGCCACCAGGATGAAAAAGAGTTTTCGCTTCAAGCCGCATACCCTCCGCTCGGATTTCTCGCCCGATCCGTCGGCATTTGGTGCGTGTCGAACCTCTGGATATGTTGAAGTGTCGGGGGTGACGGCGTGCTTGTAGGACCCGTCCACGGGCACCACTTCGGGTAGATTCGCCGTCCTATCGTGGTAGACCTCGGGCAAGTCAGAGTATGTGTGACCAGGGATGGAGGAATTCGCCATTTTGATCCTCGGGGACGGCGCTCGAAAGACGAGCGAGTTGTGGAGGATTCACCAACGCTTAGCCATGAAACCCAGAATAGACAGAAGCTTGAAACTGGAGACGCAAGAACGGCAGAACAAGGCAGATGGAGAATGGTAGGGTATGTAGGAGATGAAAATACGATCTACGTCGGACTGGAGACGTTGAGCCAAATGGAGGGGCGGACGGTGCATGGATGATGGGTGAAACGATACGAGGGCAGCATCCTTTCACAGGGATTATTCTGGAAGGATTTCCAGTGCGTCTGTTATGTCCAGCTGAAGATGCAGGGGCCTCATGGTTGGGCGTGTAATGAGGCGGATTGTTTTGGGTTGATCCTAGAACCAACAGTTGACCCACTTCAAGGTGTAGCTGCACCTTGTGTTGGTTGACGCTCTGGAGCCGGAAATGAGAGGGAACAAGCAGAAGGATCCATCCGAGGAAACAGTCTGATGATTCACTCGGCGAAGCTGAAATGGGCGAACAGTTCGAAATTGCAATGTCAGCCGTGGGCACATCTGGTTGAAACGAAGACGCTTGCATCCTGCAAGGTTTAAGAGAGACAAAATCCAGCGACAAACCCACACCATGGCAATTGATCAAAAGCCTTACTGACCCACTACTGAATCCTGGGCATCAATCATCTGCCCTGCTATTGGGTGAGTACCCACAACCTGATCCTGGACAGGGCGTTCCATCAGTCCATTCAGCCCGCGGCCAAGCAAAGACAAGACATGCTTCGCCCCCGCGGTAGGCAACAAGCGATGCAGCCTTTTAGTTATTGCAACACCTTCGACCAATCTTGACCGTCGATTTCCACTGGTAGAGTCGCATCCAGGCGCGTTGATCGTCAGACCACAACGGAAGCGAGAGGAGACACGACTCAATTGCCAATTGCCATGGGAAGAAGGACGATTGTGGGGAAAGTAGAAAACGGGCGCAAGGGCTGACTCTGAGCAAGGATGTCACTTTAAGATTTTGTGACGCCATGTTTCATGAGGGTCCATGAGATGGATGTTCAAGATCACAACGGTCCAATCCCATCTCTATTTATACATTGAGCAAAAGGTCATCTGCATTCACAAAAAGCAACATAGGTGGACTGTATTCAGACTGGACAGAAGAATAAGGAGAGTCCGTTCGCAAATTATGATGCCTAAAATAAGGGAGAGAATTGTCGATGAAAGATCATTTCTAAATATTTACAAGCGAAGAATAATTGTGTTCAAAAAGAGAGACGTCCAGCAACATTGAAACCTTCCAGCACAACAACTGCATAGTGTCCATCTACCAAAGTTCACACACAGGTTCCTTGACAGGGCAGTTATATGCCTTCTTAAACTCGGCCGAGTTGCTCAGCGTCAGCTTGATCCTCGCCGCATTGGGACTGTGGTTGTCGGCGCCCGTAACTTGATTGACAGCATCTTCAGGCGTGGTGCTCTCGCACCATGACTGGCCCCATTTGAGGAAGAACAGCTGCTCGTGGGTAAACATGTGCAGGCCAGGCAAGCTCTTGGACTCGCCGCGCTGGGCCTCGAACTTCTTCCACGCGGCGAAGCTCGACACGACGCCGCCGGCATCGGCAATGTTCTCGCCCAGCGTCTTCTCGCCGTCGACGGGCACCTCAGATCCGTCGGGCCCCGTGACTGTGAAGGCGCTGTACTGCTCGACGAAACACGTAGCCTTTTCCTGGAACGCCGCGATGCTGCTCTCGTCCCACCAGGTCGTCAGGTTGCCATCGAGGTCAAAGAGGCGGCCCGTATTGTCGAAGCCGTGGGTGATTTCGTGGCCTACGACGCTGCCCATGCCCCCGAAAAGGATGTAGGACGGGAAATCGACGTCATACAAGGGGAACTGCTGAATCGCGGCTTCCAGCTCAATCGAGTTGGACTGGGGTGAATAGAAGGCATTGGTCGTCAAAGTGGAAGACCCAAACACGCCGTGGTCAACGGGTCGTCCAAGAGACTCCCATCCCTTGTTCACGTTGTTATGGGCGAGGGACAGGACGTTTGCGGCATGAGACTTGGTGATTTGGGCAAGAGAGTAGTACTCGTTGAGCACAAAAGGGTCGATGATGTTTGGGTTGGTAGGCAGTGCGATCTTGCTCAGAATAGCCCGAACCTTTTCAGCAGAGGCTTCTTGAACCGCTTCAGTTGCCCACTCTCTTGTCTCAAGACGCTCAAGGAATGCAGCCTCGAGGGTATCAACAATCGCCGACGTCAGTTCCTTGGCTTCCGGAGTGTAGTGCTTGTCCACAAAGAAGCGTGACAAGATCCAAGTCAGGCCACTCGCGTCATTGGTGATCAGCTCTACACACTGTCTCCAGCGCGGTCGAGGGCTCTCAACATCGCCACCGTTGAGTTTTGTGATGAAGTCGTTGAGCGCATTGGTGGCCTCGGACTCGACGTACGGGGAGAGATACGAGACGGCCTTGAGTATGAAGAAGGCTTGGAGGGTCTCGGGCGACGTCTCGGCGATCAGCTGAGAGAGGCCTTTGTAGTAGCTACTGCCCGAAAAGATGACCTGTTCGGCCTCGTAGCCCTCAGGAGCTAGCTTCTCAACCACATACTCGTAGTTGAGCTGCGGAGCGAGGGCCTGGATCTCCGACAGAGGGACTTTTGGCGGTGGTGCGTTGGGATCAGAGTCTGGCTCTTCCTCGCTGGCGACCGCCAAGAGCCCTGAAAGGGTGCCCTGCCACTCCAGTACCGCCTTCACGAGCTTGTTGGCCTTGTTGATGGTGATGTCGGCCGGGTGCACAGCAGCGAGGAGGGTGGAGGCGAGATCAACGAACTCTTCCGTCTCCTCTTCGCTGCTGGGGATATAAATTCCCTCGGGTGCAGCAATAGAGAGGATCATTTCGTCGGGGTTGAGAAAATCCGGCGTCTGGCTAATCTTTTGCGTCGTCTCAATGCCGAGGCCCTCAAATAGAGCCAGCGTCTTGCCAAAGGCAGACGAGTAGTCGTGGGCCCCGTATACCGTCCCGTTAGAATGAGCCGCGGCAGGAAAAGCGTCGGCGACAGTCTCGACAAACTTGACCAGATACTTGAGGCCCTGTTCCTCTTGAGCTTCGTAATCCATGCAGACGTCGTACGTGTTTTTGATCTTGGCAAAGTTTTCCTTGTCGGCCTTAAGACGATCTTCAGTCAGCGTAACGGTGATCCATCCTGCTTCAGAACCGGTAGGATACGGCGCCTCGAGGATCTGCTTCAGGGTGTTGTAGACGCGCTCTTGCACATCGACGAGGACTTCGTACGACGTTTCGCCGGCAGGGATCGCGTAGCGAGAAGCCCAATTGCCACATGCGACTATATCGAGCGGTTAGAGTGTCTAGTATGATGTAAGTTATAGTAGAAGGTACTTACGCTGATCGAAATCGGTGCAAGGATCGATTTCCGTATAGTTTGTGGCCAGATTGGAGAGAATTTCCGACGCGAGGTGGATGCATGCCGGCGTCAAGCAAAGATCCGACGATCCGGAGTGATAATTGTTGAATGGCGCCATAGCGACTGAACCTTTTCAGGAATCTCTAAATGGCACCCTAGTAGCGAATGCGGAGAGCGAGTGTAGAATGAGGCTGTTGAATGTTAGGCTTGATGATTGCTGATTCTGAGCTTGCTTCAGCACCACCATCATCGAGTGGGCGATTGTTCTTATATCCTCCCGCAATTCACCGGGGCACTAAAAATAGGACGCTGAATATACTGTGGTCATCAAATACAGCAATAGTTTCTCAAGTTCTTTTGTGTGCCTACCAAGCACCACTCTATCTGAGGCTGACAGCTTCGCCATACTGTCAAAATGCAAGTGGCGGAGCACTCCAAAGTCCCCGACCACCCATAGCCGTTTGCGCAACGGCACTAGAACATGATACGGCAAATTACAATGCCGACAGAGTGCCACTCCGGCTGCCGGAGGCATCCTGTGGAGGCTCAGCCGCTTACGTTTGAGGGTGATCTCTCCGCATCGAAACATGCATCTGGCCTGAGCCTAGGGAGGGTGATATCAGGCTTACCGCATCTGGACCTATTAACGCACGGCATGCTGATGGGGACTTGAGTGTACAGGACTTTGGTTGCTATTTTTTTTAAGCCATAAGCTTAAATAAAGGCAGTGCATAGCCTCGCCTCCCGAAAGTGCAATTTTATGCGCTGCAGCTTTCAGTGACTGACGAGGCCTACCGTGCGGAGGAAACCCATTAGTCAATGTGAAATCGTTCTGGCTACTGAAGGCGAATGTTCCAAACTAAGTCCATAGATACAATACCACCTGCAGGGACACGTCGACGACGCCACAGGCTCGTACGTGTTTTTGATCTTGGCAAAGTTTTTCTTATCGGCCTTCATTCGATCTTCAGTCAGCGTAACGATACAGAATGCTTTGATACTAGCTAATTGGCGGCCCGCTCCTTCAAGGGTGAGTTGCTAGTACAATGACGCAAAAATAGAATACTTTCATGCATTCGGAGCGAGTACGAACAGGCGAAGCGGAACGGGAGCTCTCGCAGGCAGCAAACTCGGGAGCTGACATTGGCTTCACTCAGCTATGTCGCCGGGGAGGCGGAGGATACTGCGGAGGACTGTGCCCTTCCTGCGGGGCCGAGCCGGCAGCCGGAGCGGGGACGGAAGGGACCGGGTCCTAGCAGCATTGATCAGCCAGCCCCAAAGCGCAGGAGGATCGTGGCCCACCGAGAAGGACGAGGAAGAACAGGCACAGGATCTTGCCAGAGTTTTGAGGGGCCTCGACAAACAGTTTGCCGAGAAGGAGCGTCACGAGAGGAAGGTGAAGACGGTCCAGGACTTCACGCAGCTCGAGGAGAAGCTCATCGCGCTGAACCCGTGCTACAGCTTCAGCTTGATCAGACAGAATATTTGCTGGATACGGGCTATTTCATCCTAAGGAAGAGAAAATTTCTCCTTTATCTGATGAGCTGCGTAGATATGACCAGAAAAAAGCCAGGCCATTGTAATTTTCTAATAATCGCCTCCTTATCCATTTTGCCTTCAACTTCTCTTCCATCTAGAACCACTGATGCCGAATCGCAATCACCCACTCCTTCGTGAATTTATGTAAGAATAGGGCGATCAACCACGATGCCAATACTGACACGATGCCCATCACGATGGTGCCGACCCAGCGACAAGCATCCCAAAACCCGTTGTCTTTCCAAATTGGGTCGACTACCTCCACGGCCATCGTCAACTGCATCGCACTCGTAAGGACCGAAAGGGTACCAAACAGAAACAACAGTGGGGCAAAGTATATACCAAAGTAATCGCTGTACTGTCCGTGAACTCGGTGAAAATTCTGCTTTCTGAGGAAGATCATCGCATAGAAATTGAGTCTTGACAGACGAATCTCTCCAAATGCGTAGCGTCCAGCAACTTCACTGTCCGGCAAATACTCGAATGCGATTATAAAATCACAAAACTCCTTGAATGAAACACCCTCGGGGATCAATTTCAGATCCTCGCGAATGGCTATTCGGAAATCCGACTCGTACCTGACGAGATGGGCGTATGTTCTCAGGTACCCTAAGATGGCCTTTCGGAGGCTTTCACCTCCGTCCAGTGTGGCATCATCCGCGGAGAGATATGCTTGCCAGAAGTTGTATGACAGAAGGTACTTGGGGAGAGGCTTGATGAAGATGTGATCGTGATACCAGATGAGGTGAAGCCGTGGGTCCTCTGTCAAGACAATAGTGCGGCGCTTCACTCCTTGTCGATGCAAAGGCGAGATACTCCTACTATCCTGCTTGGACATCATCCAAAGGTAACCTGAAAGCCGTTCAAGGTCTTTGAGGAGATGTTCTTGCTTGAGGTGGCTCCGGATCGTATCCGCGTGGGTCATGAAGATGCGAGGATGACCTGGTAGACGCAGGTCCTCATCTTGGGGATGATTTCCTAACCCATCTAGGCTATCCTCTAGTTGGCAATTTTTCTCGAACGGTAGACGTATCATGAAGACGATATTTAGACGCAATGATTGAGAAACTGGGCTCCGTCCAACATGTCGTCAGGGGCACCGGGAGCAAGTGGTATCTTAAAGAGAAATGGCTACTCACTGGGCCTATACAGTGGGGGTAAGAAGTCCGAGCCCTTGCTCCGTACTAGCCAGATTGGCCGGTTGTTACGATTGCCCCCCACTGTAGCCAATGTGCATTTCTGATGCGCTGGCTAAGCGCTTAGCATTTTCAGCTGAACACTGTCTGTCTGCAGCTGGCTATTAAAAGATATCCCGTGACAAATGTCTTGGTTTCCCTGTCAATTCTTGACAGTGATACCGAAACTGTGGCTTAAGCCATGGCCCACAAGAGCACCTCTCAGCGTCAAAGCCAGCCTGATTGATACGGCCCTGAACCGAATCTTTACACGACGCGACGGCTTTTTTGACTCATCAATGATCGTTTGCCGGCGGCTACCTTGACTATCTGTTGATTCTATTTGGGGCTTGTCTCAGTCCAGCTCTCGCTTTAATCTAAAAAAAAAGGTCGTGCGGATGGGCTTGTTGAGGGTGTTTGAGGGAGGGTCGTCATCTGAAATCGGCTGCCAATTTGCCCTTCCTCGGCGCTTCGCAGACGCAACATGGTCGCCAAGTTCAAGCCAGGCGGTTAAGACAGCAGTGAGATTTAGTCGCCGGCGGTCTCGTCGGTTGAGAATCCTCTATATAAGGGCCTGATGCCCTCATTCCTTCCTGCTCCTACATTCCAACAACATCCATCTCCACCTCGACAACTCATCACCTAACAGCGACAAACGTAAGTCGGCCATTCTGCTTCTTTTCCCCTTCATTATCCCCCTTTCTCTTCTGGCATACATGAAACCCACCTACTAACTTGTGGCTTGCGCAGAACTCCGCCAAAATGCCCAACAACACTCTCTCGCCAATTAACGAAAACGCCAGGGCCAACAACGTCGGCAACAACTCAGGCAGAGCCCAGCCGGTTGGCCGCCGTAGAGGAGGTGCATTTGGAGGCCGCCAACAGAACAACGGGTCCAAGGCCGCTCCCGCTGGTACTCGCACGGCTAGCGACGGTGGTGGCTCTAAGATGACCGAGAGTCAATATCAGTCTTGAGCTGGCAAGCCCGAGAATCCATGCCAGCACTCTCCGGCACGCTACTTCTTCACAGCCGTCAACGGGTCGGGGCACCAAGAGTCATTTGCTTAGAAGGAAGATTTGAGAGACTGTCTTTACCGATGTGCTATTCCCGTGCTTGTTTTCAGAATGAATCATTTCACATTTGTGTCCAACACAAAGCTCAATCACCTGCCGTGAAGCCGTCCACACTTGCGCTGTAACTCTGGCTTGGTCCTTCAAGCTTAGCACTTTATACGCACTGAAATGAGTCTTCCAGAGCTTTCCTTCTGGCTCACCTTGTGCCCTACTGCCTTGAAATTGTCTGCAGATGTGGTGTGACTCTGGCCAGGTTATTCGCTCTTAATTTAGTACATCTACTCGAATAATCCTCTTAGAACAGCTATTCTCACTCTCCCTTTGCTCGCCTTTCCATAGACTCTGCCTCCTCAAGCTTACCTTGCTCTTTGAGTACCCTGGCTAAGTTTAAAAACGTAATCTTCACCTCGGGATGCTCCTCTCCAAGTGTGTCCACTTCCCCCTGAAGTACCTGTCGGAATATCGCCTCTGCTTCACCATACTTGGATTGGCGACGCAGCACCATTGCCAGGTTATGGGCACTCGTTAGAGTAACTGGATGCTTTTCACCGAGGACCGTTTTTCTTCCAGCCAGCGCTTTTCGGTGTGCTGCCTCTGCCTCCTCGTAATGGTGCTGGCTTTGTTGTATCAATCCAACGTTGTCCACAGTTGTCAGGGTATCCGGATGGTCCTCACCGAGAACCATCGTTCTCCCATCCAAGGCTCTCTGAAGGAGCGATTCTGCGTCTTCGTGCTTTCCCTGGCGCCATAAAGCCAATGATAAGTTGTTGAGACTTGAAAGCGTGTCTTTATGGTCCTTCCCAAGCGTCTTTTGCCTTCCTGCCAGCGCTTTTCGGTGCATTTCTTCTGCCTTTTCCGTCTTCTTCTGGAGGCGTAGTGTCAACCCCAGATAGTCCATGCTCTCCAGTGTATCCACATGCTCCTCTCCCAAGAATTCCTGTCTACCCTCTAAGGCTCTTTGGTACATGTCTTCAGCCTCGGCGTATTTTCCTTTATCCTGAAGCAAAGTCGCCATGATGTTAATGCTCGACCAAATCACCGCATTCTCTTGCCCAGGCATCTTTTGCGTCATCTCCAGTATGTGCCGGAGTGAACCCATAGCCTTATCGTAGAGGGCCAAACCCCGCTGAGCTAGCGCTAGATTGTTGGTACTTTCCAGTGTTTCTCGATCTTCCTCGCCTAGTACTTCCTCTCTTGCATCTCGTGCGACTTGACTCATACTCTCTGCTGCTGAGAACTGACCTCTGAGGCACAAGTAGCGACCAGCGTTGTTGGCCACCTTTGCCCGCTGTAACAGTTCGTCTCGATCCTGCTGATCTGGTGCGTAGTTCACTACGGCCTTCGCGTGGGGAAGCAAGTCTTCACAGTCTTTCCACGTAGTGTAGTGCCCGCTTGGAAAAGCCTTTGCCATGACACTCAATGACTCTTTTCTCCACCGGCCTAGCTCATGATGCTGCTGGAGCCAATTCCTTGTCGACAGTTGCACTAATCCGTGCATGTCATACGAAACCTTCTTTTGACGGTCCTGTCTTTGATGCTCCTTGATAAGAGAAAAGTGCATTAAAGTTGCCAAAGCATTAATGGAAGCCACTTTACCCATGTGGTGGGTAACCAAGTCCCTTGGAATCTCTTGCCCATGAAACATGCTCATAAGGGCAAGTAGATTGGTGGCTTCTGGCTTGGTATCCTGAATCTTCTTGAAGGAGATCTGCCAAGTTGTAATGACTGTGTGCTGTGAACTGGGATCTCGTCGACTATTCTTTATGTCCTCGTTACTTAGAAGTAGGACTTGATTATCCTCCGTCTCTCGGAACAGCTCAAGATAGTCTGCCAGAGTAATTCGTTGAGCGTCGATGTAGGCAGAAGCATGAGAAATTGCTAAAGGGATACCCTCCAAGGCCTCGACAAGTTCTTTGCGTTCTTTTGCATCGGTTTCCAAGAATAAGTCTGTTGCGACCATGGCCTCAAACAATCTTAGTGCATCCGGCTTGGTCATCGGCTCAACTTCGATAATTCGGGTTTTATTTTCAACCAGATTCCTTGCTACTGTCTCATTTCGTGACGTGAGGAGGATCGACCCATTTGGAGACCTGGGAATGAATTTTTCTAGAGGTGTTGCAGTAGGGTCGTCGGGGGTTGTCGCGTAGAATGTTTGAATGTCATCAGCATTGTCGAGAACCATAAGCCAACGGCCATTGTTCTCATCGCAGAGCCATCGACGGACCAGATCCAGGATGTCAAGCTTTGGATCATCCCTCCCCGGAATACGCATGAGTTCAGCGATTTCTCTGTAGCCCTTCACAAATCTGATCACATCGTCGGCGTCGACCCAAAAAATCGAAGTTTGTGGCTCATTTATTCGAGTCCTGTGTGCGTACTCAATGGCGATCTGAGATTTGCTACAACAGTTTAGCTTCATGCTGATGCAGCACAGGAGAGTGATTGGAATGCTTACCCAACACCTCCTAAGCCTGTGAGGGCCAAACGCTGGTCCGTTTCCCCCAGGCGATCATCGAGTTCTTTCAGGATATTGTCTCTGCCGACAAACTTTTCATCTCTTGGAAAGGGCACGGTGAACGCCATCACTGGTGCTGCTGACAAATAGCACAGATATTAGAATGTGTCTTCGTGAGTTCTACGTTTGAGAAACTACATACATGTGTCCGCGTACTCTTTTGCCTCCGAAACCAGAGAGAGGAGGTTTGCCCGCACGATGCAGTATTCCACCTGATTTCTGCTGCCGTACTTCACAAGCCCCGCGTGGTCTGTGGAGAGAGAGATATTGTTTTCGTCGGCCATTGCTGTCAGGCCTGTACTCGTTGCCGACCTTTCCGTGACAAGAAGCACCTTCTGGCCGGTTGCAGCCAAGGACCCATCTGGACGTCTCTGAAATATGATTATTTGTTATTAATGCCCTTGGATGTCTATTTTTCGGTAGTATTTTACCTCGACAGTCGGGCTCTTTTCGCGCTCGTAAAAAGAGAGGACTTTGTATTTGCCCTTGCAGCACTCGGAGAAATTGGCGGAAATTCTCCTTAGAAAAGGAGACGGTTCGGAATCATTGTCGACCACCAGATCCGATATGAGGCTTTCATTCGGTCGACCCTTGACGATGCTACGCAGCTGTTCTTGTCGCAGCCCAAGATTGGGAACACCAAAGAGAAGCAGTGCGGAGCAAGATTCACGCACAGCCTTGTTCTGAGGGTTATCAAGTTTCTTCCATGCCTCAACGAGCGCCTGTGGTTTGGAAGTGTCAGTCAAACAAAATAAGGGCTTAGTCCTTGAGGTGCCTTACTTCTTTGATCAGCAAGCCTCCCAAGCTGTGACCGATGAAAATGATTGGGCGTGGGTTTTCCTGCGGTCATGTGAGCTATGAACTGGAGCCCTTAGAGACTTTTTCTCGACGCACGGTGTTCCTGCGAAAATCTTTGAGGACTTCGAGGAAGCGTGTTCCCAAGTCTTCAATAGAATCCTTGGACTCGCTGTTCAAAAGAGAGGTATCGTATCCGTAGAGCGATACACGGATGCCACGAACTTCGTCGGGGAGGAAGTCGCGAAGCCAAACCGTGTTACTACCGGGGTCCTTCCAGGTGCCAACAGCATGGCTGCCAAGGCCGGGAACGGCAATTATGCTATATCATATGCGTTCGCAATCAGAGCCATGAATTAGTTGGTCTAAGAGGAGGAGAACACGTACTCAACATCTACGTTTCCAGTGTCCTGATAAACTGGAGTGATGCCGTGGAACTTGTGATCAAACTTGAACTTGTAGGAATAAGACTCAGCCGCCTGATCCAGCTTCAAAATCAAGGCTTTGGGAGACATGAAGGTGTAGAAAGTAGCCGTAGCACAGGATCGCTTATTGCTTCTGGGGATAAGGAAGTGGAACTCCATTTTGATGTCCGTTAGAGCTGCATCATTTTCGAGCATCGAGCGGATAATGTCTTCAAATTCTTTCGATTCTGTACCAGGAGGAATGTCTTCGATTCGTAGGGTAATGTGCCGCCGCTTGGGTACAGGTGCAGCAGGCTTGTCCTTCGATTGACGCCAATAGAAATAGCCGATGATGATGCATACACCGATGACTTGGGGCCAGCCCAGATCAAAAGTATATACGGACATATCTTCCTTGGGAGAGAAAAAAATTGGGAGAAACGAGGCAAGTAGCTAACGGAGTCTGAGATGGTACTGATACCCAGAGGCAAATAGTATCGGTGGATGTCGGAAAGTCTCTCGAGGACGGCTCGCCTCGCGAAGTCAGATGGTCAAAAAGTACAAGACAGAAAATTAAAGGCCGGGACATAAAAGAAATGGATCCATGCAGCTTTGGCTTGGGGGCAAGTAGGTGGTGGTTCAAGCGCTGTCTCTTTTCCGGAGCAACATTCTAAGCGAGGGGCCGCCAATATCTATAAATACCGAACTAGTTGGCATTGTGGAGCAAGCCACCTACCAATTGATCCTAAGATTGGTCCGCAAAGCGTCAGCTACGGCTGGTGATTAGGGGGACTGTGACAAAACTCCCTATTTATCTCTTTTAAGTCTAGACACCCCAGCTATTGGTCATCTAAGCGCTTCAGGTCGCCATGGAAAATGTACTGGGGAAAGTAGCGAGCCCCCACGTTAATACTCTACAAAATGTGCAGGCCGGAACGCCAAACAACGCTGGCGCGGAACAGATGGCGGTGACAACGATCGTGGCAATGCGGTCGAGGGATGGCAGGCCATAGAGAGCGCGGTAAGCGGCAACAAGTCACTAATCTAGATGTTGCTCCGGACAATGATCCAAGAAACGTCGACCTATAAAATGACCGAACAAAAGAAGATGCTGTGAGGTTCAGTGATGCGTTGCTGGAAGTGGTAGACGAAAATGCAAGCGACGCGTTCAAAACATCCCTTCAAATTACGCAACCACCATGACGTGACGGAGAAGCCAATCAAGAACAGCAATACGCCACATGATAAAATTGATTACGTCTTCAGCCCTGGGCCAAGACCTGCGAGGATGCCTGGCTCAACCTGAAGGAGGTCGCGCCATTGGCTGTGGCAAAAGAGCAAACTACGAAGTACGCCTTTTCGCCGTAATCCCCGGAATGTACTGTTGTGGCGTTGTCAGCACAAATCCCGCGTCTTCTTCCTAGAGCCTTGTGGATCGACGGCACTGTGTAAATAAACTGTCTTTAAAAAAAAAAACTCGGGGATTGGATATTCAACTATTCATTATCGCGGCTCTGCTTGTCACTCGTCACGGCGCTGCTCAAGTCGACGGCGTTGGTTGAGCACCGCGTGTCCACACACACAGCGACAGCCACGAGACGGCTGAAGCTCGGAGGTTTCTTGTATTTATGACCACGTCTACACTTAGAATTCCTCTCCAACGGACCACGTTTTGCTCCTTTGATGCCTCGATATCGGCCCGTATGGATGGATACGTGGATTTTATTTCACCTGGGATCATCCCTAGAATGGCAGAATTTATTTTCTATGAATTGAACCTATACACACTTGACGCTCTAATTGACCAACTTGCAGAGCTGGCTGGCTGAGGTTGGTAGCCAGGAATGCTGGTGGGCTGCACTGTCTTCCAGGTAGGTGGCGACGAAGCCCTAGGTAGAACAACAGGAATACCTCCAAACGGCTTGTCAGAACAGTCACGGAGGGCCTAGGGGCGGAAATTGGATTGAATAGAGTGGTTCCCCCGAGTATGCTTAGTTCGTCAATCACGAGAGCTAACTTCTGCTTCTACTTCCATTTTTCGCTTCTGAGAACATTGGGGTGGAGTGTCGTTCCACCGATCTGAGCAGCCGCACTACCTGATGTGCCGGTAGCCTAGATATAATATAGCTGACCTATACTAGTGAATACATCTCGCAAGGCATTGACAATCCTAGACTTTCTAGTACCGCCTGGGCTTCCGACGTACTGAAGATGTAACCCGGCGGAGTCAGGATTGGCAATATACTTCTCCAAGAACCGGCACGTAAGTTGAAGTGCCTTGCTCTGCGGATTGTTGAGCGTATAACTGGAGGCGTCAAGAAGTCCTAGCTCCGCGAATCCTCTTATGGGGCCTGCTTAACAAACATTCGAGGACGTTGAATGAAAGGCCGGACCTCTTCTGCCGGATTCTCCTGGCAAAGGTCTCGGATCAGACTTTGCAAGACTGGGGAGTCCCTGGTTATGTCGGAGTCTCGTACGGCCTTTCGAAGAGTCTGGAGCAGAGCCATATAGTCTTGGTGATGCGCTGCTATAGTTAGCTGGTCGCTATAATCACCGTTATCTAGAGGGAAGTTAACATCCACTATATCGTCACCTTCTAACCGGCTGGCCTAGAGCTTCGCATCTTTATAAGCATCCTCAGCTAATTTCCTCAGGAGGGAGATATTTACAATACAAAATCTTAGGTAAGGACAGAGAGTAGCTGTATAGTTCTTCCATATGCTCGTAACATAGGGTGCGTCTTGGAGAGGAAGTTTTCCAATAGTATAAATAAGGCTAGATAGAGAACTGAGTTTCTACGCAAAATGTCAGAGCTAGCTTGCGGGCAAATGGGGCAGCGAAAGAGCATACCATTTAAAACACACTTAGCAATCGTCTATATAGTCATCGCTAATAAATCCCTAAAAGCTCGGCACTGCATACTTAGGGGGTTACTAAAGGTTTTAGATCTATTTGTAGCACTCTTAGGGACCTCCCGGGGCAATACGAGCTTTATCCTCATCTTAGTCATAGCGACGCTCTAGGGTAATTATAGACATATAGTCAGAGGCATACGTCCCTCAGAACTGGGTCTCAATAGGCGTAGGCATCCAGGTATAATAAAATCTAGCCACTTCCCGAAATTGTACCGTCTCTGACGGCTCTTCGTTGTCGTAGTTCGTAATGTAAAATACCATAGCGAGTCCCTTAGTTTTAGTCAAGACCATCGAGATGCCGTGGTTATGACGGAGGCCGACTGCCATTGCTTTGTTATACCGGTTGACTAGCTGGTGATTCCACCGGATCTTAAGCAGGCCGTCCTCCGTGAATCCGGTTTCTCGACGATCTTCTAAGGCGCTTTAAAACGACAGGCCGTCCCCGTATGCTTATCTGCACTCTTTCTGATAAGTCCTATTAAGGAATACCTAATATAGGTATAGGGATGTAAGTAGATCTAGTAACAGTACGCAATGTAATTAGACTTCTTATCAAAGGCTGCTGCGAGAGCCTTAGTGTCGTACATAATTCCCTCGACTAGGTCAATTAGCTTTCTCTGCTTTCGAACGGCTTTCCAAGCCTCCTGATCTAAATATTCGTAAAATACCGAGTCTAGATACCGAACCACCTAGTCACGGTATTCTTTCTCTTCGGATTCCGCCATATTATCGACCAGGGAAGGCAACTGCATATTGCCTTACAACCAGAGCAGTCCATGCAAGTGCCCGGACGTGTCATGTTTAGCGAACATCTGCGCAGCCCCCCACTCGCCGACAAGGAATTTGTCCAAACGAGGTCAATAAAACCTTCTACGTATACGAATAAAGCGTGAAAAATGGTATTCTTCCTTCCTAGTCGATTAATATGAGTATATATAGAAGGTGGGCTTGCGCTTCTTTCCATCTTTGGCATCCTCTGGTTCAGCTCGCTCGTGGATTCGACAATTCAAAGAGCACTTCGATCCTGAGTCTGGAGTCAGTTGTCAGCCAAAATAAGCCGATCAGATATCTCTTATCAACCTCTTAAGGGCGAGACTTCGGGTCAACCGCATGGCCCATTCAAGAGCTTTTGCATCCCCCGACCCATCGGTTGGATTAGTACCACCAGCCGAGATGGCAAGAATAACTTCGCTCCCTTCAACCAGTTCCAGAATGTCTCCTTTGACCTACCGAAGATCCTGTCTGCCACCTGCAGGGGCACGTCGACGGCGCCACAGGCAATTCGACTGCTAAACTGGTGCAATGAGACTTCTCAGACTCTGATAGGTTGAATCACTGTACATTAACGAATCACTGAGTACACAACCTAGTTACCCAACGAGCCATTTCATCCCAAGTCCGTACGTGCCACCCAACAAGTTGTTGAAGGTTTTCCGAATAATATAAAATCGGATCGTAAAACATTTATAGCTTCTGGTAGGATCCAACGCCTGAAAACGTATTCTTCTTGCCTTTGAAGCATTTATTCTTAATAGAGGGGTATATGACCGAACATACTGTTAACGAATTCCTTTGAAGCTCAGCAATGATGACAATGAAAAGAAAAAAGACACAGTTTGCGTCGATAAAGCTACCGATGAGGTGAAAAAAAGAACCCATCCAGGCACAGCTCGTTATCAACGAGAATATTGTCATCCTCCATGACTTAGGCAAGAACGAGCTGCGAGTGGATCTATCGGCGATTGATGTCTGGCTGTATCTTACTACATATAGAGTAGGGATCATGTCTAAGCCAGACGAGGGGATCTAGAATGCGACATCTGGCTGCTCGAGGCCACGCGTGACAATAATGTAACAAGGCTGCGGAACGTACGGAGCCTAGAACCGCCATGAGCGCACTGACATGAGATCAGAGCCTTGCCAATAGAGTCGATTCAGCCCCACGTTCACCCGATCATGCAGTGGACCTCATTGTGATAATTGCCGGGATCATCCCGTGGTTGTGGGCCGAGACATGGTTGAGATCAACCAGGATGCCGAGAAACTGAGTGAGACATGATCTCCCAAAGGGGCAAATCTGTGTTTGAGGGAATGAGAATGGAGAACGTAAGGCCTCAAAAGTGTGGTTATACTTTGCCGGGCTTATGTGCCAAAGACGATGAGAAGCCTAGCCTCTGTTCTGTATGCTCGGATGAAGGTATAGGGTAGTTGAGCTTTCCAGGCTCTCACTAGCCATCTCATCTGGTGAAGCACTGCCCCGATAGGTGGCCCCGAAAGTAAAAACCCAAAGAGGTAAGCTTAGGATCTACTATCGTAATGATACCAAGGCAACGAGACATGAAACCCCATTGATGACTAGGGTTACGAGGCCTCCGTTGCTAAGACTCGTCGGCCCGTAAAAAGAGTTAATCCGGGGTGTCTGATCCCGGAAACGTCTTATCTGCATCATTCCCGAAACACGCTTATCAGTACCGGCCATCAGCAGCCAAAACCATAAAACCATGACGCAGATTTTGTGATGCAGATTCTGTCCTATGCCCCTGGCCATCGTCCATATCCAGATCCATCTTCCATCCCACTGTAGTGGAGAAATTCCAACGGGCTCCCGGGCGCAAGAAAAGCCTTCGATCCACTCGGTCTGGATGCATTCGCCGAGCTTCCCGTGCTGATTAAGCGCCATTCCGTCAGCCCTGCGAGAAATTTGGGCCGCTGTCGCTACTGCACAACTTATTTCTCTCCGACTAGACACCCCAGGATAGCTGCCGGATTGAGCTTTGGGGTTGGGTTCGTTTGGGATCATGGCTGGAGATTGGTCTGCTCAGGCGTTTCTCATGCTGAGGCTCGCCGTCTTGCTCGGCTTCTTTGCCTTGTGCGTCCGGGCGGATGAGACAGATCTCACCGTTCCTGATTATGTGGCGAGACATGGTATGTCGCTGTGCTGACGACATGATGGCCTGACAGGGCTATGATATAAGTCGTGACAACTGCATCGAAACCCCCAAGACTAACAAGCTCTCACAGCCCCTCTAGTCTGGCTGCATTCCGACGACCCGTACATGCCCAGCGACCTCCTCACTCACATCAAGCATACAACGCCCATGCTGAAAGGAAAGCCAATACCAAACCTCCCGGAACTCACCCTCGACAACTTGGAAATCCTCAATGACTTTGGCCCTCATGTGCCTCTCACCGCCAATGATGATCCAACCACGTACCCGGCCTGGCTCTTCGGCGAGGCCCCGGATGCGGCGGGCATGATTCACAACGCCACGCCGTCTTGTGTAATTTTGGTAGAGAGGAGCCCGATTGATCTCGATGCGTTCTTCTTTTACTTTTACTCTTACAACGAAGGGCCGAATGTCACTCAGGTTTTGGAGCCGCTCAATCATTTCGTGAACAACGAAAAGGTTGAGTCGGGGATGCACTTTGGCGATCACATTGGAGACTGGTTCGTGTTTGTCACTGACACTCATAATGAATGTTGCTAACTCTTTTTTATCAAGGGAGCATAACATGATTCGCTTCCGTGATGGTAAGCCTACTGGCATCTTCTACAGTCAGCATGTGGATGGAATGGCCTACGATTGGGACGATGAGACAATTTCAAAGACTGACGGGCGGGTAAGTTAAATCAAGCATCCCATTGATCGTAGACACGCCGAAATTCTGACAGCTGTATAGCCCATTGTCTACAGCGCCCGCGGCTCTCATGCGAATTATCCACAATCTGGGTGAGTCTAGTCATTCGAACAAGTTGTTTCCGAGAAACGCCAACTGACTCATATCATTCAGTGACCAACTCCACAACATTGCCCTTATCGACTACTGCGACGAAGGGCAAAAATGGGATCCCTTGCTTTCAGCCTACTTTTACCGCTTCGACCCAGCCACTTCCAAGATAACTCCTCTAATCCCCCCAATCAGTCGTCCCCCTCACCGCCCTCAGCCAACCTAACCTCATTCTTCTACTTTACCGGTCTCTGGGGCGACAAACGCTGGCCAGACTCTGACCCGCGCCAGGAAGTCATCCCCTTCTTTGGGCTTAGGCGCTTCCAGACAGGGCCGACGGGACCACGGGCTAAGCACCTCGTCCGAAAGGGTCTGATGCCAGACCAGAGGCGCAAGATAGGCTGGAAGGAATGGGGCGTGACGATATACATGAACTTTTACCCGTGTTGCTTCAAGGGGTGGAGAGCCTGGATTTCGCTTGGTGTTGTTATCACCGTTTTCTCGGTCATAGTGCTGGGCATCATGGTTGCCGTCAAGAAGTACAGGTCACGGGGCTATAGAAAGGTGCAGGATTATGAGAATATCCCGCTGGACGAGTGGCACACGGAGGAAAACGAGTTGTTTTCATCCTCAGACGACGATGATAGCGATTAGATACCCTTTGAAAAGATATTTAGAGAATCGCTCAGACTGTAGATTCGGGAAATTGGCCCTCGACTCTACTCGTAATCATGCTTTCAGTTAACGCTTGTTGTACTCGACGGCGCAATATCTCATGCTGCAAGCAGGCTCGTAATAACTAACCCCCCAAGTAGAAATAAAATCATGACTTAATAGGTCGCTGAATACTGAACTAGCGAGCTTGCCTGGCAGTTCTCATTCCTCCGTCTCCGGCTGCGGCTCCGTCTCCGGCACTCGTTCCGGCTTCTGGCCATACACCGAAAACCTATGACACTCCGATTAGCACATCAATCGCAAAGACAAAGTCAGAAAAAACGTACACGCGCCCAGTACCCCGGGTTTTGTTGTTCATGAGAACACTCCTCATCTCGGCAGCAAAGACCTGCATCTTGGCCTCATCCCAGCCGAGGATGTCGCACAGGGGCAGCTTGACGAAGCCGTCGAGGGCCTGGCTGAAGGAGAGGCTGACAAAGGTGCCCAGCTCCTTGAGCTTGCGGTCGCGCGGCCAGCGGCCGACGGGAATCTTGTGGTTCTCGTGCACGACCGACGTAAAGCCCGCGCCCTTGGCCAGCGTTGCGAGCTTCTCGTTGGTGAAGTCGAAGGTGCGGTTGGTCACCTGGCCGACTTTGAGGAAGGTTTCTGCCCATCGAGTGAAGATGCTAGGTCGAGTGTTAACTGGATCGTATCATTTCACATCCTGGACAGAAGGTGACGTACTGGTCCTTGTCCACTTTGATGTCAGGGTTGTCAGACAGTATTTGTAGATCCGGCTCGATGTGCTGGATCCAACCTCCCGGCTTCAGGGCCCTGAATGCTTCCTTGTACAGTCGTTCCCAGTCCTCGATGGTGCCCTGGAGATAGCGGATGTGGATAAAGTCAAACGTCTCGGGCGCAAAGGTCCACTCCTGCGAGGCATCGTCGATCTGGAATTCCAGGTTCGGCGGCACCCACGATGGCTGCGTGGGCGCGAGGTCGGTGCCAATGACTTTGGCAGAGGGGAAGTCGTCTGCCATGTTGCTGGTCGGGAGTTAGACGAATCCTTCGCGAGATGGGTGAAGATGTGGCTGCTCACATTGCCCAGATACCAGTTCCAGTTCCGACGTCGAGGATCATCTGCTTGGGTTTAGCATTTGTTCATTGCGATGGGAAGGTGTTGAACTGACCTGAGGATTCTGCCCAATGGGTGGAAGATATAGCTTGTTGTCTAGCATCAATGTCAACCAATGGTGACTGATTGAAAGTGGTGGGTTAGCATTCGCAGCTCGGCGGTCCTTGTGAGCTTATTCCTACATGATGTCAAGAGCCTCAAGCTGGGTTTCGTCATTAGGAGCCCTATAATAAATTAGCAAGAGTTGGTCAGATTTGTGAAGCCACGTTCGTACCAGTGTTTGCCATATTTCGGGTTGGCATATGCCCTGCCCTTGAAGTAGTGTTGTTCAAAGATGCTGGATGAGATGGACGCGGTCGAATCGGTGATGCTTCGCGTAGTGTCAGCATACATAAAATAGGTCATCGATACATGATTCATATGAGAATAATTACCTCTCGGCGTCAAACGAGTCGTCGCCACCTGTCGCGTCCTGGGTCAATGTTAGCGATGGGTTCATCACCAGCGAACCCATGCTTCCTGAGGCATCCCCCAGTGCCATTCCAACCCGACACGGGTCAAGATCGGCGAACCAATACGACTTACAGCTTCAATACGGGCCGCCATTGTTACAAACACGTCCTGTCAGAGCAGTCAAGAGTCGGTACGGCGCAGCTAAAGAAGGTGAGAGGTTCGAGCACGCCTTTCTTCCAAACCAGTGAGGGGTTAAAGGTATCACGGACCATCAACGTGCGGCACACCAAAGCAAAACCGCTTTTGGGCCTTGGGTGTCATGTGAGAAATGGGTGTGCGAAAGAGTCAAATGACGTGGCATGTTAGAGGGAACCCTTGGTTAATGCGGGAGAAAAGAAGACTAAGGCTGAAGTACTAACAAACGATAGGCTGGTGTTGCTTCAATAGTGGATGGGCTGGGTGTTCTAGATCTCGCTTAGAGGGGTCGGTTCGCCAATCAACCCCCGTAATGGACCCCTGGAATGTGCTGAACAGAGTAGCGTTGCAGGGACTAGCACTCTAAAAGTTGACGTGAACTTGATGCTTGCAGGCTGTGCTGACCAGGTCCAGATGGAAGTGTACTGTCATGTAACTATTACGGATGTAGTGAGCAGGAGTTTACAGTAATTTAATTGCCTCGATCAAACTATCCGGAGAATGAGCAATCAACTTTTCTCAACCCGAGAGTTTTGAGGTTAGTTCCACATTCTCATGCCAAGGAGAGACGATCCTGTTGAGGCCGCCAAACAATTGAGGGCCAAGAAATACATCTTGTAATGTGTTCTCTCTTCCCCCGTAAGCGCTAAGAGTTTAGCGATTGTAGCACCCATCAATCGCATCCATCCATCTCCAGGACCTAACGGAGCTGGAGCTACAGTGGGTGTAGTGGATGCAACCCCGCCACTGTGTACCTGAAAGCTGGTACTTCGGGTACCTCGCAGGCAGCTCAAGACCATTCTGTGACCTGTCCCTCAGGGAAACGAAGTTGCACCGGCCCTAGTCATTGTTCTGGATGTGAACTTGCAGCCACGCTCTTCGCATGTATCGACGTACCCCTACAATTATCGGTACAGACTCATCGAGCTCAAGTCTTTTTAGACTACAAAGTATATACGTGGGCCACTGGGCTGTACTACCACCGGGAGCACTTATGCGGCATTGCCGTGATGCAGCTTGCGGGCACTTGCGGTCTTAGCGCTCGCCCCGACAGCCGCTACTTGTGAGAACGGTGCGGAGTTCCCGTGTGAGACAGCATCTTGCAACTGAGACAGGAACAATTCCCGCCAGCGGATGGACGCTATGCCATGTGCGTGATGATACGGGTATTGGCTCAGATCTAACCCGAGCTGTTTGTGTTCCTGAATGCAGAATGCAGCACTTGCAGAAGAACATACACATGTTCGGACATGGGATTGTTGGCCAAGCGTCATGCAATGTGCCGACTTAATTATGGTGACATCCGTCCCGCTCGCCGCTAGACCTAGTGGGACACCCTGCGAATGGCGGGTAAGGATTGGGCGACAGATATGACACCAAAGCTGCCGGTGAATGTTGTGTTCCCGAGATCGTTTCTGGTGTTGACAACGCCTTTCTGGCGTTTATTATCGGAACAGACACATTTACAGGGGACTAATTGGCTAGATTGGTGATACGTGTCTCTGTAATACCGAACACTGCCTGCTCGTTGAACACGGAAAGCGGTGGTAGGTGATTCGGAAGGTGCCGTCCGTCAAACGACGAGATGCATCGGCAACTGGCAAGTGTTTACCTGCCAACAGCGATGCAAAGATAGGTAACTACCTGCTTTCTAAACTCGCTCTCTTGATAGTTGCTCCTTTTCATATTCCAGTCTGCACCGGTTTCGTTCCTGTCATTGAAATCTTCCCATCTTGTCATCTTCCACATGCCATCATTTGCATTGACAATCCCATCAGCATCTCTTGACCATCCATTCATCCCATCAACACGCTGAACACAATGCGCGCAATCATCGCTGGTTCCGGCGACTTCTCTCGCTACATCTGCGAGGAATTCACCAAAGCCGGCCACGAAGTGGTCATATTGACCCGCAAGCTCAAGCCACAGTTCGAGCTTCCAGGCGTCGAGCAGTTCGTGACCGACTACACCGAGGCGTCTCTGCGCACCCCGATCGACAATGGCGACGTCTTGATCTCCACCATTTCGGACAACACCAAGGGCTACATCGACGTCCACCGCACTCTCATCGAGGTCTGCAAGCAGAGCGCCAGGTGCAGGCGCTTCATCCCCTCCGAGTTTGGCGGCAACATCTTCCTCTACCCAGACCAGCCAGGCTTCTACTATCGCACCCGCCAGCCCATCCGCAAGATGCTGGAGGAGCAGAAGGGTCTCGAGTGGACGCTAGTCTGCGTCGGCTGGCTGATCGACTACATTGTCCCTGCCAAGAACCGCTACCTCAAAGACCTTGGCGATTCCTTCCCCATCAACATGGCCAACAGCAGCATGGTGATTCCTGGAACTGGTGACGAGCCCATCAACGCCACATGGGCACGAGACGCTGCCAAAGGGCTGGCCAGCCTCATCGACAAGCCGTCTTGGGTCCGCTTCACCTTCATGTCTGGCGAGCAAACGACCTGGAACGACGTGGCCAAGGTTGTTCGCAAGCAGTACGACCAAGAGTTCACCACCGAGTACCGGTCCCTTTACGAGCTCTTTCAGGCGTACCACACGCACAAAGACGAGGAGAGCAAGCTCATACTGGACCATCAGATATATTCCGTCAGCCATGCGAGCTCTCTTCCCCCCGGCAAGGTGCAGGATCAGCGTGAGCTGTACTTTTCGGGCGTTCACTTTCGAACGGTCCAGGAGGGGTTGACCGAGCTTGGTCGCAATGCGGACCTTATTCTGTGATGCGAATTCGAGACTCTCAAGGTGCGAGGGACAGGTTCTATGCTGTAACTATCCAATATTGTAGTCTTTCGTAGTTCTCCACACGCCCGCTACATTATAGATAGCTTCAACCATCGGCTTTATGAACGATGCTTCATCCTCTATTCATAACTCTCAACAATAACAACAAATGCGACATAAATCGAGAGTGCGCTGCCTTTAAACTCCAGAAAGTGATTTGCATCACATGCCACGGGATATTGATCTGTACTAACCACAGCGCCTGGACTGCAGGTGTACTTCGTCGGGTAGAAAGGTAACGAGCCGGACACAATCCAGCGTCCGAAACATGCATGTGACGCCAGTGATATCTCCACTCTGTGTCTCTTGATTACTATTCTACAACAATTTGGAACTTTCTTGACATGCTACTGAGGAAGCTAGCTGAGGTTATGTGAATGGCGTAATGAGGTACAGATGTAGTATGAGGCACTCTTCGGGGATGCACAAATTCTCTGCGAGCATGGGGATGTGCATCTAGACCGAATCCCCTTAATCAACAGTGCCAGCAAAGCGACGCATCGCGACAATACAAGTGCGCCTGCATAGGCATGTCTCAGGTACCGAACTCAGTCCACCGCACCAAGTAGAACGGCGGTTCCGATCGCTCCGATCTGCCGAGAGATGGCTGTCTCACAACATATAAAGGATCTGCCGTGTCTCAGATGCAACAAGTTGAGGACAGGAACGTTAGGAACTGAGTGCAGAGCACGCAATGCCTCAATGGCTTTGCGCACAGAGAGATTGAACACTACATTTTTGTTCTAGGGTACTACCTACCAGCATCTGCTAGCAACCCTGGCCGATTATTGCAGCGGTAAAGTCAGGGCCCGACACAAGCTTGCATAGGGATCTATATATAGACGTCTGATCTTGTGCCTAGTGTTGGAGTATTGAGTTGCGCTGGGAGAAAAGACTGTGAACGCTCACACTAAGGCAAGGCCCCGGATTGTAGTGCGTCTTGTGACGACACGCATTACTGGGCATTCGTCACAGTGGGAAGCCCTTATAATGACCCATGACATTGACCCTCTCCATACTAAAATTTCTTATGTGATGGAAAGATAGGGGCAGATCGGAGAGTGTGCATGGAGATGCGATAGAAGAGGTTCTTGTTGCGAGACATATCATCGCCACCGCACAGTCGCACGAAATCCACAGCGGCTGGATTGGCGAATGATGAATCGGATGGACGCCTTTGAGTTGCGTTGTACGCCTGCAGACAACATGATGCATACTTGAAGCGCTTGGTTCAATCGAAAAGAAACTCAAGATGCCGAAAGTCGGAGGTTTGAGGAACGAATGTGTTGGCATGGGATATAAAGGTGGCTGTAGATCTGATGCACAGAGGTTGCTGCCAAACTACCGTTCATCTGCTGTATATACGTCCTGAAGTAAGCAAGAGCTCAACTACAAAGTATCAGACACTGGAAATATGGACGCCATCTCGGCTGAGGATCGCCAGGTCCTGGTGGAGGATTTCAACAACACGGACGATGCCTCTATGCTGGGACACTGTGTGCATCACTTGCTCGAGCGCTCTGCGGAGACACATGCAAGCCGGACTGCACTGATTTGCGGCGACACGCAAGTCAGCTATGAAGACCTCAATGCCCTGTCGAACCGTCTCGCCCGTGTCTTAGTGACCCGAGGCGTGAGACCTGGCAACTTGGTCGGCGTTGCTCTCGAACGCTCTGTCTACCTCGTTGCGGCGCTCATGGCGGTGCTCAAGACGGGCGCTGCGTATGTTCCCATCGATCCAACGTTTCCAGAGATGCGCATCAGTCAGATGGTGGACGATGCTGGGCCGAGTGTCATTGTTGCTAGCGCTAGAACGGCCGAGGCCTTGACGCCGTGGAAGGAGACGTGTGTCGATATAGACGAGGCGCTGGGTGTTAAGAACGACAATGACAAGATACACTCGGACGACAATAGCACCAACCTTGGGATTCACGTACACCCAGAAGACCTCGCCTACGTCATGTACACGTCCGGCTCGACAGGAAAACCCAAGGGTGTTGAGATGAGCCACGGCTCGCTGGCCAACCTGCTGCTCTCGTCGCAGCGCGACCTAGGCTGCGTCGCTTCTGATCGGCTTCTCGCTGTGACAACTATATCGTTCGACATGGCATTCATGGAGCTCTTCCTACCCTTGGTCTGCGGCGCCGCGGCCGTCGTCGCGCAGGCTGAGCAGGTGCGAGATCCACGGGCTCTGGTCGGGCTGATGCGACAACACGGGATCACCATGATGCAGGGCACGCCGGTGGCCTGGCAGATGCTGCTCGAGTCCGGCTGGAAGGGAGAGCCGCGGCTGCAGAAGATGCTATCGTCAGGCGAGGCGCTGTCGCGGCGGTTGGCAGACCGGCTGATGGACTGCGGCGATGCGCTGTGGAACTTGTACGGGCCTACCGAGACGACGTATTCCACCAACTGGCGAGTTCAACGCGGTCAAGATATCATCATCGGAGTCCCGAATGCCAACGGCCGGCTGTACATACTTGGCGACGACATGGCTCCCGTGCCGCCGGGCCGTCCGGGGGAGCTGTACATTGGCGGCGCGAGTGTGGCCCGGGGATATCGGAACAATGCCGAGCTGACCAGGACCCGATTCCTCAACAACCCGTTTCACGGAGGCCGGTTCTATAAGACGGGTGATCTGGCGTGCTTCGACCGGGCCGGCAAGCTGAGTGTGCTGGGCCGTATCGACAGCCAAGTCAAGGTCCGGGGCTATCGGATCGAGGCTGGTGATGTGGAAGCTGCTATTACGTACCACCGTGGCGTGTCGCAAGCTGTGGTGGTGAGTCGGGATGATCGCCTTATTGCGTATTGCATACGGGATACTGCATCAGGCATCGATACTACACCCTTGGACACTCTGCTGCGTCCATGGCTGGCGGAGCGTCTGCCAACGTATATGGTGCCAGCCCTCGTCGTCGAGCTAGACGCCTTTCCCACGACGCTCAACGGCAAGATCGACTCCAAAGCGCTCCCAGATCCAGTTGCTAGCCAAAAGGGCACGACGCAGTCCGCCACGGAGCTAGAGAAGCACATCCTGGCCGTGTGGACGCGGGTGCTTGGCCATGATAGCTTCGGCGTCGACGACAACTTCTTCGAGGTGGGCGGCGACTCGATGCGTGTCGTGCGTGTCGTGGGGGAGCTCGAGAAGTTGCTGGGGCGGACTGTGTCGCCGGCGAAGTTGTTTGAGCATTACACTGCCAAGATGCTGGCGGCGTATCTTGCGAGCAGCGATACCGCACCTGTAGAGCCGGTGCAGGCACATGATCGTTCTGCTAGCAACGAGGATATCGCCATCATATCCATGGCATGCCGTCTTCCCGGGGACATCTCCACCCCTGACGAGTACTGGAATCTCCTCCAGCGAGGCGGCGACGCCATCGCCGACGTGCCAAAGGATCGCTGGGACGCCGACGCGTTGTACTCGGCCGATCCAGACGCACCCGACAAGTCGTACTGTCGGCGAGGCGGCTTCATCAGCTCGGTCGACACCTTTGACGCACCTTTTTTTGGCATATCGCCAAGAGAGGCGCGCACAATGGATCCGCTGCAGAATCTAGTGCTCGAGACGTGCTGGGAGGTGTTTGAGCGTGGCGGATACACCATGGAGCAGCTGCGTGGGAGCGAGACGGGTGTCTTTGTTGGGACGAGCAGTATTGCCGCACACAGCAGTCTTAATGCTACGGCGATTCGAAACTTGGCCGATCTGGATGGATACACGGTGACAGGTTCTGCCGCTGGTACGCTCTCTGGTCGAGTGTCGTACGTCCTTGGTCTGCAAGGCCCAGCCATGACGATTGACACAGCCTGTTCGTCGTCATTGGTTACAACCCACCTGGCGTGCAACGCTCTGCGGCTGGGCGAGTGTAACATGGCCGTCTCGTGCGGTGCAAGCCTGCTGCTCAACCCAGGCCTACATGTCGAGTTCAGCGGGCTACGCGGCATGTCCGCCGACGGCCGCTGCCGGGCCTTTGCGGCCGATACAGACGGTACGGGATGGGCCGAGGGAGCTACAGTGGTCTTGCTTAAGAGACTATCGGATGCGCAGAGAGACGGTGATACGATTCATGCCGTGCTCCGCGGGACGGCGGTCAACCATGACGGCCGCAGCGCGAGTCTAACAGCGCCGAGCGGCCCGGCCCAGCAGCGGCTTGTCCGGTCGGCCCTTGCCGCGGCGGGACTGCAGCCGGACGACGTCGACTACATCGAGGCGCACGGCACGGGAACCAAGCTGGGCGACCCGATTGAAGGCACGGCGCTGGCCGAAGTCTTCGGTACCCGGCGCCGGTGCGGCCCGGAGCCGTTGTGGGTCGGCTCGGCCAAGTCGAACCTCGGGCACACGCAGGCGGCGGCGGGACTGGCGGGCGTCATCAAGGTTGTGCTAGCTTTAAAGCATGGCATAATACCGCCGACTCTGCATGCCAAGGAGCCGACGAAGGCGGTGGACTGGGGTAAAGCTGGCATGGCGCTTGTTCAGGAGGAGCAGTCGTGGGCGGCGAGGAATGGAAGACTGCGACGCGCTGGTGTGAGTGCCTTTGGCATCGGCGGGACAAACGCCCATGTCGTTGTTGAAGAGCCTCCCGTTCAATGTATTGAATGCGATGATACACAGGCTTCAGTGTTGCCGCCGACTATGCCGTTCGTCTTGTCTGGCCAAACTGACGCCGCCTTGCGTCAGCAAGCAGAGAAGCTTTCCTGGCACATTAATGGCCGCCAGCGTCTCAGTGATGTGGCCTACTCACTCGCAACGAGCCGTACGCATTTCAGACGACGTGCGGTGTTGATGGCCGACACCAAGGCCGAGTTGCTCGAGAGGCTGGCCGAGTTCGCTCAGCTCAGCCCCTCGATGTTACCTACCAGCGACAGCACTGACGACGCACGTTTCGCGATGCTCTTTACAGGACAAGGAAGTCAGAGGCTTGGCATGGGAAAGACGCTGTACTCGACGTTTCCCGTGTTCCGAAAAGCTATCGATGTCATCATGGCCGAGTTTTCTGAGTTGGAAACGCCCCTCCTAGATGTCATCTGGGCAGATCCAGACAGCCAGAATGCCGCTCTCCTTCACCGCACCGACTACGCCCAGCCTGCACTGTTCGCCATCGAAGTGGCACTATGGAAGACGTGGCAGAGCTGGGGCGTGCAGCCAGAGTACGTGCTCGGCCACAGCGTCGGCGAGATAGCAGCCGCTCACGTCGCCGGCATCTTCGATCTTCGCGACGCTTGCAAGTTGGTGGCGGCGCGGGGCAAGCTGATGCAGGCCTTGCCCAGTGTTGGAAAGATGGCTTCACTTGAAGTTAGTGCGGCAGATGTCTTGGATACGATTCATGAGCTAGGGTTTACCGGGAGAGTCGACGTGGCTGGCTACAACACGCCGTCGCAGACTGTTGTGTCTGGCGATGCCGATGCTATTGAGAACATGGTATCTGTCATCGCAGGACAAGGCCGCAAGGTAAAGATGCTCGACGTCAGCCATGCCTTCCACTCGCACCACATGGACGACATGCTAGAGGCCTTCCGAGCTGTAGCTGAGACTATGAGCTACAAGCCTCCCCAGATAAACATCGTCAGCAGCTTGACGGGCAAACTAGCTAGACCAGGCGAACTCGAACAAGCCGACTATTGGGTCCAGCAAGCCCGCAAACCGGTGCGCTTCAGCGACGGCATTCAGACACTCGCCAGTTCGGGTATCAACGTCTTTGTCGAGCTAGGCCCGCAGCCTGTTCTCTGCGGCATGGGAGCGGCCTGCCTCGCCGACGTGCAAGGCCTCACCTGGATGCCCTCGTTGATCCCCGACCGAGACGACGTGTCTGTCATGCGGCACAAGATTTCCGAGTTGCATGTACGCAACGCCCCCGTCGACTGGAACAGCTACTTTGAGCCCTTTGGACAGAGACGGGTTGAATTGCCGACGTATGCGTTTCAGCGGGAGCAGTTCCAGCCTGTAAGAACTATGGCAGTGGATGGTTGCTATAATCCAGTCAGTGACACGGCACTTGCATCTGGAGAGGAGCCCCGGGTGGAGCGTTTGCAGTTCAAGGTCAATTGGCGTCAGGCTGATACTAATAATCTAACTGTTGGTGGTTCATGGGGTCTCTTATGCCCAACTGGTGACGTCCCTTGGGCATCAGACGTTAAGACAGCCCTCTCGCAGCAAAACATCACGCTGCTCCCCGTCACCCACCCCAACGACGCCCAATCTCTCGACGGCATACTATGCCTCTGGGACTCTGAAGACGACGTCATCAACCAAGCGCGTGTCTTCACGGCCGCGGCACTTCTCCAGTTACAAGCCGGCTTAGATACGTCGGTAGTGTGGGCTACGCGCCGCGCCGTGGGAGCATGCCCGGAGGACGCGGTGACGGGGCTCGGAGCCGGGCCGCTTTGGGGTCTGGCACGGACGGCCCGCGGCGAGAACCTGGACCTGCGACTGCGGCTGATAGACGTGGATGAGGCTGGGAATGGTCTCGCCGCGGCCATGATGCTGGACGCGGAGCCTGAATGCGCTGTGAGAAATGGCCAGGTCCTCGTGCCGCACCTCCAGCGTGTCGCCGAGGAGCCGCAAGGGCTAGAGACGCCGTTCATACGGAATGACGGCGCTGTGTTGATCACAGGTGGTCTTGGAGATCTTGGATCGCGTGTGGCACGGTGGTTAGTGACTTTACACGGCATCCGCGACGTGGTGTTGACGTCCCGCCGTGGCATCAAAGCACCCAGCGCTGACGCATTAGTCGCTGAACTTGTCGAGCTCGGTGCCCATGTAACGGTTTTTGCTTGCGACATGGCTCATCTCGACAGCGTCAAGACTGTCATGGCCATGTTCGACAAAGACCGGCCGCTGCGAGGTGTCGTTCATGCGGCTGGCGTTGTCGACGGAGGCGTCATTTCTTCGTTGACGCCAGAGCGATGCGTGTCAACATTTGCGCCTAAGGTCGACGGCGCCTGGAACTTGCATCAACTCACTCTCGACATGGACCTCGATCTGTTTCTCGTCTTCTCCTCCATCGCGGGCGTCATGGGACTGCCGGGCTTGGGCAACTACGCTGCTGCAAACAGCTTCCTCGACGCCCTAGCTCATCTTCGCCGCTCCCAGCGTCTCCCTGCTACGTCGGTGGCATACGGTACCTGGCAGGGCGACGGCATGGCCTCCGGGCTGGCCAGCTCGGCGAGGGCCTATCTCGCCGACTTTGGCCTCGACGCCCTCACGCAAGATCAAGGGCTGGCGCTGTTCGAGAAGGCAGCGCGGAGCAACCGGGCGCTGACCATGGCTGCTGCGTTAGATCCTGAACGACTCCGGGTCTATTATGAAGACCGGGGCGGCGTTCCTCCACTATTGAGGTCGCTTCTGAGCCGGACGAGTACCCAAGTCGATCGCAGCTGGGATCTGCGAAATGTACTAGGCAAGAGTGCGCCGAAGCAGCATGAAGGCATTGTGCTAAGTATGGTGAGAGAGACGGTAGCCAAGGCACTTGGGTTCTCTGTGGCTGGTGATGTAGATGTCGACAGGCCGTTGCAGGATATCGGCATCGATTCTCTGACGGCTGTCTTGATTCGCAATCATCTTGCTACTCTTACGGGTCTGACGCTGTCGGCCAACATTGTCTTTCTCAATCCGAACTTGAAAGCGCTCAGTCAGACGCTGCTATCTCAACTTCGGGATAGCTGGACTGATTCCTCGTCGTCTGCCACGACATCCGGCGGCGCAACGCCTGCAACAACAACACTTGGCTCTCCGTGCCTCGATATGGACGCCATACGCAGTGGCTGTCTCGATCCTAGCTTCACCTTTGACAACGTCACAGCCCGTGGTCCGAACCCGTCTGCCGCGCGGCCCCAGGCTGTTTTCGTCACTGGTGGAACGGGCTTCGTGGGCGCCTTTGTCGTAGGCGAGCTACTCGAGTTGGGCATCACCACGTACTCCCTCGTGCGTGCCTCGGACATCGAGCAGGCGCGGGAACGAATGTCAAGTACGCTGAAGACGTACGGCCTGTGGAAGCATAGCTACGAAACACTCCTCAAACCGGTAATTGGCGACTTGACGCAGCCACTTCTGGGTCTCGCCGAAGAGGCTTTTGACGACTTAGCCGACCGCGTCGATGCCATCTGCCACTCGGGCGCTCTCGTCGACTGGATGCGTCCTCTAGAAGACTACGTGGGCCCTAACATCGTCAGTACCCATGAGATCCTACGTCTAGCTGCCCATGGCCGCGCCAAAGCCGTCCACCTCGTGTCGACCATCTCCACGCTTCCCAAGCACATGGGCTACACCTTGACTGAAGAAGACCGCGAGTACGGCTATGGCACGTCAAAGTACATGGCCGAGCGTATGCTCGCGGCGGCTCGATGGCGCGGCGCCAGGGCGTCTGCGTACCGGCTGCCGTTTGTCACTGCGTCTTCGGCCACGGGACATTTTCGGCTTGATCGGGGTGACTTTTTGCATAATTTGATATCTGGCAGTCTCGAGATGGGAGCGTTTCCATCTCTGGACGGCGACTTGTCGATTGTGTTCCCTATCGACTACCTGTGCAAGGCCATCGTCGGCGTCATGACCAAGGACCTACACCGCATCGGCTACGACTTTGACTTTGTCAACAAGCATGCCCTGAGCTTTAGGGACTTCTTCACGCTCCTCATTGACGCCAGCGAAGGAGCCAAAAAGGAAATACTCCCCTTTAGTACGTGGCAGAAACGGGCGCTGGAGTATGCCGTGGCGCATCCGTCGAGTGCTCTCGCGCGTATTACGGTTGTCTTTGACGGCTACACGGACGAGACGGCGGCGGCCATGGTGACGGGGTTGCCGGTGCAGCATGAACATATCTTTGGGGGGGATGATTCACCTGTGCCGCCGGTTGACGAGGAGGTGGTGCGGAGGTATCTGGGTCGTATTCAGGCTACGCAGAGGAAATGATTGTACGGTGATGGATATGTTGAACGTTGGCTGTTTTTCCTTTAGTTGAATATATAGGGATGTAGTGTCGGTGTAATTTATAAATACTTGAATTGACTGGATTTTTGAATGGCGGCTTGAACGGAACGCGATGCCACAGTTTGCTACGAACTCGCTGTAACCAATTACTTACCATTGAAAATAAAACTTGTCTCGAGATTGAGCCTAGAATGACGTATGAGGCAACTTCTGAAAATAGATTTGCAATACAAGAGGCAACATCCCCCTCGAAGTGACGGTAAATCTGACTCCAATGCCAAACAACACAAAATCCAAACGAAGGGACTCCCGGATCAGACACAGATATGAGTACATAGGCATTCGTAATCATGATCCCTGTGAGACTACGGAATTACTCTGCTACACAAGCCTAGACGATTACACAATAACATCATGCCCATAGAGATGACGTCTTCACCTGCGACATGGGCCCAATGTGCTTTGGGAACTGTGCCGATTGCCATGCTAACAAGTTGTCAAGCACCCAAAAACGTGCATCTCGGTCAACCCGCCGCACTTCTGGCCGCCGCTTCCATGACGGCCTTTCGCCAATCCGTCATCAGCAGAAACGTGTACTCAATAACGGCCACACTACATCACCGTTAGCCAGCCCCCAACACAGAGAGGTGCGTCACTTACACAGAAAGACCAATAGTCGAGCCCATCCATAAGCCAAATATCTTCCAATCGAGATCAAAGCTCAAGTACAGCGACAGAGGCAGCGAGACGAGATAGTAGGCGACGAGGTTGGCCGGTCCGCCGATGGCCTGCTTTCCGATGCCGCGCAGCAAGCCGTGCGCTGCTACCGTGATGCCGTCAAAAAAGGTCAAGGCGCCTACGAGCGGCAGGACGAGCGTGGCGATGGCGGCCACGTCTGGGTCGCCGGTGAAGATGAGTGGGAGTTGATGCCGAAAGATGATGTAGACGAGGAAGTTGGTCAAGGTACACAAGCAGGACGCGACGACAGCCTGTCATGGGCTTAGGGTCAGTTCGGAGACGAGCGAGATGTAGAAATACGTGACGTGACCTACCACTCTGGCTGCGACTTTGGCATCATTCACCTTGCCAGCTCCAATCAAGGTCGCCACTCTAGTCGACGCGGCAATGGACACGGGAAAGGGAATCTGGTACGAGATTGTAGTCAGGGCAATCAGGATGCTCTGGGCGGCGAGATACTCGGTGCCGAAGCGGCTGGAGATGACGGTGTTGATCTCAAAGGCGAGCCACTCGGCCTCGACCATAATCATACCTGGTACTGCAAGCCGGATCATGACCCACCAGTTGGCAAAGGCCCGTGTGCTAAAGCCGCCCCAGCATTGCGAGCCACGGATCAGCTTGGTGTAGAGGATAAGAAGCACCGGTAGCAGCGTCCTGGTGATGACCACGGCCATTGGGGCGCCGATGAAGCCCAGGCCGAGCTTCCACACGAGCAGCCATTGCAATAACGCGTTGACAGGCGCCCCAATCAGCAGCACGTACGTCGTCGCGGAAAAGAGGCCCTGGGCTTGAAGAAAACGCTTTCCCGTTTCCAAGAGGGCGTATCCAGGAAGGGCAAAGATGAGAATGTGGAGGTATGAGCTGGCCAGGCGTGCAATCTCAGCGTCGCTGACGAGGCGCGAGATGACGGGCTCCGAGCAAAGCCAGAGCGCGGAGATGGGTACAGACAGGCAGAACAAGAACAGCGTCATGCGTTGGCAGTAGAGACCGACCAGATGCTTGTTTCCCGACCCGTAGGCTTGCGAGCAGAGTGTGTCAAGGCTGGTGGCGAGGCCTTGGAAGATGGCGAAGCATGAGATAGACGCTGACATATTTGCCACTGTTATGGTTAGCACGGAAATGGATGAGGTATAAGGATGATGGAGTAGGGGTTACACGTACAGGAGACAGCTCCCAGTTCAACCTTGCCGAGTCTGCCAACAGCAACAATGCTGGAAATGTCAATCAAATATTGGAGCATAAACGTAACCACCAGCGGTGCAGCAGAGGCAACAAGGGAACCAGTCTCGCCTTTCCACGTCGCCGTGGAGTCGATGAGTTCTCGAACATCCCCCAGCCGCGCTTCAAGAGAACTTTCCGAAGCCGGTACATGTGCGCCTCTGCTCGCGCCCAAGAGAGGAGACGTCTCTGAAGGCTCTTGCGGAAGAATCGCAACTTCTTCGGTTTTAGAGCCTGCAAAGATGCGCTGGAAGAAGCGGTAGATGCGAGCAGGTAGACTTCGGTCTTTCTTTTCGTTGCGGTGATCAAGAGGTAGAGAATAGGCACTGAACAGCATTATCAGTTTTCTAACATTTCTCAGACATATTTAAGTGCCGATACTTACGTTGGCACGTAGCTGACGACAGGTTGCGGAGGCGTGTGTGCGTGATGCATTGGGGGAGAATGGCAGCCCATGTCAGGAGAGTATAATGTTATGGGAGGGTAATTTTCCGGAGTGTTATCCAGACCGCCTCTCGAAGAGACGGTATCGTCATCTGTTTGGACATCATTGACCAGAGAATTGTTTGATCTTTGATGATGCGTCTCGCATCTGTTGTCAGCGCCGTCCGGCGACCTTCTCGTGCCATAGTTCGTCATTCTAGCTCAAAAGTTTGGTCAATACGAAAGATTCGCAACTTCAACCAACCCTTCCTGGACACTGCAGGTTCGTTCTAGAGAATGAGGTATTTAGAAAGAGCTCCAGGATAGTTGACGTCAGTGGACTCTCCATCACGGAGGAGGTCTTGTATTATCTACCCATGCCTGTGCCGGTACGAGCGTCGCACGGCACCACGTATGACGACCAATGTACGGAGCAGATTTGCATGAGCACACCACCATCTATTCCATGCTACACACCTACACGCCACATTCAGCACGGTGCAAGACGGCATTGGTTGTTCCGTCTTGGTCGTGCGAAATGGAGGGTGGCAAAATGTGCAGAGGTGAGCCATCAGTGAATGAGTGGCATACGCAGCTGAGACACGAGAATGACTTGCAGAATCTAGGCAGACATGTGAGCGATGTGCAGGAATAGCTTGTGAGACTCGACATACGTCGCAAGCCTTGGCAATGGTGGCTCGGTTCAAATCCCGCGTCGCCATTTCTACCAAGTACCAACAGCTGGACTGACCGGATAGTCTGCTTGAACTGGGATCTGTGCGACCACTCTCGCGCCGGTCTCAGTTGGTGTATCACGAATAACCAACCTGCTTATCTGTCTGTCTCAGACCCACACCGGTAAGCAAATGAATTGGAAGATATGTCCTAGACGTGTACGGACTCAGAGGTAGGCTCGCCTTCACATAGTTTCACAAGCAGGCATGGCGAAAGATGCGTGCAGAGAGATATGAAGAGCAAAGACAAGGATCATACCATAATCACTGACTAATTCAGTTCTAGTGAGTTCACGATCTGCATACCACTCCGAATCTCGCATACATTCATGTAATTACGTGTTCCCATGCAAGTAATAGTTCCCTGCAGGATTTCAGCTGTGCAGGCAAGGCCGACTGATGTGCCATTTCTGTAGCTTGATGGCTGATCTAACCAACAGTTCCATCTGCTGGTCCTCGGCCGAATCATTGGGTAAGCAGCTCTGCTACACAAATTTCTTGGGTGAGGGATTACGCCGCCCCGAACTGCAGACAGCGAATCGGCTCATGGAGTCTAATTGCTGAGACATTATGTCAGGTATAAGAACGAACACACTGGCAGCTTCATGCAGTGCTGGTGGTCGATGACTGGACCCTTCCCAATGCAAGCCACATGTCGTGTACATGATCAGCGCTAATGGTATGCCATCGGAACAAAGAAGCATACAGAATACAGTCGGGTGAGTTGAGTGACAGCCACACCGTAAATTTTCCGACACGCTGCATGCCTATCATGAAGCAGCGTAAACGAGCTTCAAGCCACCACTGAGGGTTCAGTTCAGTTTGCAGAGGCGTTGAGTAATGTGGCGGGATCACGTCACCCTCCTCCCGATGAATGTGCAATGCGAAAGCTGGTGCGAACGTAATCATTTCCGATCTTTTCATGCTAAAATCTACCGGCATTGATGTCACTAAGTGAACCAGCTGAACCGTTTTGGACCTTCGGTAATTCGGTTCGGTAACCCACCTTACTTCTGAGGTGGTGGCATTTGCAATCGTCGCGAAATGACGTCTTCTCGTCTCACGGAGCCTGCAGGATCTCACTCTGTATTTGTGACTAATTCAGCTGCTCTACCGCCTAGATTTCAAGTGAGGATGTGATTAGACACACGGAGATCGGAATAATTCTCTTCAACTTCGCCTGAGTGTGTTAGACATGTCCTGTAGGTTGGAAGAACCGAGCGTTAGGGAACAAGGCGTCACTCATTCGACTCATTAATCCTCATGCGTGCCATGCCCAAAACTGTAGAGCTTTCAGCCGCAGCACGCCTTCAATAAGGCGTCTAGTCCTCTTCCCCAATCAGAAGCGGTCTTATTTCACGGACCCTGAGCTGGCGCTAGTGATGCCTTGCCGCTATCCGCGAGTCCACTCGTTCTTACTCCTCTTCTACCAGCGAATCGCTTCCCAACGTTCATCATCGCCAAGAGCTTCCCCGGGGCTTTTGATCCTTGAGTGGAACGCTCCAATCATGATTATTTTACCCAACTTCTACGACGAGTCGCTGCCTCCCAATCGCCAGCAGCAAGCCGAAGCAGATCCATTTGGAACTGTGACATTATGGACATACTTTCACAACTGCATCAATTATGTCTCGAGCAGCGCCGTGCTTGAGAATCGTGAATTAGACGCGATAGCTCAAGTAGATCTTGTCGCAGCCGTCTTCACGATTCACGCCGCCGATGGTGAAAAGGCGGACATCCTAGGTATGGTCTCGACATTGCCAAATAAATGCCGCATTATGCAGGTCATGGCTTACAATGCACTGGTAGATCATGAACTCTTTATGAAGCTATTGAATCGATCCGTGACCCGTGAATTCGATAGCGTGGAGGGCACGGATTCTTGGTTGAAAGATGAAACTGGCACTTCAGCCCTGAACACACCTTCTCTGCTGCATATCCTTGTTGCAGTCGCCATCAAGCACTACAACTATCATCTTTTGGTGGAATTGACCAAGTTCAAACTCCCATCGCGAAATATTTTTACTGTTTGTCCATCAACCACAATCCGCTACCTCGATCCGTCTCTGCCAGCAAAAGGATGGGACGCTCTTGAACAGGCAGGTTGGATAGCAGCATCTCAGCGTCCGCAAAACACGGCAACCTCAGAGCTATCTGCCAAGCATGACTATGCCAATCCAAAGAATATCGGCGGGACGTTGAGCTCTTGTGCCAAGGATCTCCCGAGCTCACACCTGCGATCTTATTTCTGTCACATTCCGCGGAGCCTCTATACGAACATCCCGCCTCAGCCACGTTGGCCGGGGGACTACGGAAGTCCATAGGGGGCACAGTTCCAAAACCCAATTTGTAGTGTTTTTGGGTAGGGGCACACCCACCGTACGGCCCCATTTGAAGCATTATCGCTCGATCAAATCGCTTAGTTATCTAAAGTCAATATGCATTCATCGCCAGCTAGTCACATACACTCGCCTCATTCTCCTTATAACAGGCTATAAGCCTCTCTTTCTTTTCTTCTTCCTTCTTTAATCCCAATTTAGAGGTAAAAATAGCCTCCTTTTGTAAAATAACGCTACTATAATGCGCTTTATGTAGGCATTTAATCTACTATGATATTATAGGGTTGTATACTATATTTTGATATGCATTTTGCTTATATTAGCAGACCTACGCGTGCTTATGATTTTCCGCAATACGTACTATTATAGGCTAACTATTATTAAAGCAGGAACCCTATAAGCCTTCTAGACCTAATACACTCTATATATGCCTATATATAAGCAAATTTAATAAATTCGACTTTATATAACTATAGATTGCCTATTATAGCCAGCACTTATAAGAAGGATAATAAAGATAAGGAAAAGGAGGTAGAAAAGGAGAGAAAGTGACTTAAAAAAGAAAAAGAGAAGTAAGATAAACTGCTTTATAAGGCTGCTTTTAACCTCCTACATAAGGATTTTAAAGAGGAAAAATTCAGCAAGCTACCTAAAGAAGTACTAGAGATTAATACTCATACTTTTATATATAAGGGTAAATAGCCCTCTAAGAACCTAGATCTTACTATTTAGGCTTTAATAAATGCTTTAAAGAGTAATAATAAAAAGGGTTTTATTACTATTAACTCTACTAAGGTTTATACTTATAGATTAGTATATTAGTTTATCCTAACTTATATTAAGAAATACATCTACTTAAGCTTAACTATAAGACTAATAGTAAGTCTATAAAAAAGACTGTCCCTATTCTTAACTTTTATAGTAATTAGAATTATAATACTATACTTTGTTATTTATATAGTAATAAACATAAGAATATAGAGCGCTATAATAAGTGCATAAGCTAGAACGGAGCCTTTAATAAATATATTATTTTTAATACTTACTTATATACTTATACTAATTATAATTAAAACCATTCTAACTAAGTATATTCTCTTAGTAAGTACTTATATTCATATACTTATATATATTACTAATTAATAATAAGTAAGTAAAGCACTAAGCGTAAGGCTAATGACTTTAATTCTAATAGTAATAGTATAGACCTAATAGAGGACTTTGACTATAAGACGCTCTTAAAGATATCTAAGTTCTTTAAGGATACTACTAATAAGAAGAAAAGAAAGAAGGGGAGCATCCCTTTAAAGAAAGACTAAAGTATATTACTCTTTATAAGAGAATATAAGCTTATACTAACCCTTTTTCTAGTCTACTTAGTTATCTTCTATTACTTCTGTTTTTAAGAATCTAAAGTAAAATTTCATTTTATAATCTAAATAAAAACATAAATAATATTTTAATATATAACTAACGTATATGATAAGCTTGCGTGACAAACAAGCTTGCGTGACACTTATACTGTGCATTTAGAAGTGTAAACTTTAAAATTTCTAAAACAGGCTTTATAATTCTGAGATTTTTAGGAAATTAATTTTAGATATTTACCTAAAAGGTTAATAAGCTAGTTATTTTTCTATATTTTTAAATAAATTATTAAGCTAGTTATAAATAAATATAGTGTAATAGACAGTGCGAATTTGATACTGCTAGCGCTATATATATATATAATCTAAAAAAATTCTTAAAAATAATATATTTTATAAATAAGCTAGGGTAAAAATCTTATTTATTTTAGGCTTAATTTGAATTTTTAAGAATTATTTTAAAACTGCAGTTTAAGGTGGAAATCAGAATGTCACGCTTACTTGTTTGTCACGCAAGCTTATCATATACGTTATATATAATAGCATATAGAAGCATATAGAGCATTATAATACTTAATTACTAACTAAGGTCTAAAATGAAATTTACTTTAGTCTGGAATTTTTTTTTATATATAGAAAATATAAAGTAATTATTTACTTTAATATCTAGAGAGTATTATAGAGTAGAGTCTTATAGTATATTATATGATTACTAATGACTATTAGTAGCTTTGCTCTTGAATTACTTAATTAGGCTTTAGCTTAAAAATTAAGATTACGCTCTCATATAGCTATGTATATAGACATACGAAAAAGATTTTTAGCGCTAGCTATTAAATCCAAAGCTCGAATTTTCGATTTTTAGTATAAGGCCGTACTTCTTACTATAGCCTTATATAAGCTCTAAAGTTAATATAATAGGCCGCCCTTTGATTAACTTATCTTCATTTTACATATAAATTCAATAATAGAAGAATAATAACTATTTTATATACAATTAAATCATTATATACTTTAATAAGCATTTTTATATTAAAGTAGGACGTATGACTGTATATTATAGCTTTAAAAGTTAGAATATCTTAATTAAATAATATACTAAAGACTCAGAATACCTTCATTAGTACATTAAAGACTTATTCTTTAATAAGGTCTTAAACGATCACTTTATGCTTCTAAAGCTCTATTCTAATAGTTTTATTATTATAAAGACTGGACTTAAATATATATACTAGGACCTTAGGCTTTAGCGCTATTAAGACCCCAAATAGATATTAGAAAGCCTATACGAATTACGCCATTTCTTTAAAAATGAGTCTGAATAGAGTACTAAGCTTAAAGACTTTAGCTATATATATCTTTATATAAAGGTCTATTGAGCTAGACTTATACTCAGTCACTAAGCACTATATAAAGGCTTTTATAAGTTTTATTCTAGAAGTATTACTAAATATTAGAATATAATGCAATATTGCTAAGGTAAATAGACAGCCCCTAGCCCTAACTTTATATAGTCTTTTAATACTTATAATAAATTAAAAACTTAGGGCTTTAAGATTTATACTTTAATTAATATATACTTACAGTTTATTACCTAGTTTTATATTAGTATATTAACTAATATATTATAGAGTATTATTATATAATACCTTTATATACTTTTAGAACGCTAGATAATACTTAATATTATCCATTCAGACTATGGCTAAAAAATAATTCTAATAGCTAAAGCATATTTCTACCTTTCGAAAGAATGCGTATGCATATAGAATAGTATTCAGTAAGACGTGCGCTTCTAAGACTATTAGGCCTATAATAAGAGTATAAATAATCAGAAGATTAAAAGCTAGTAGCTTTAGCTAAGTTAAAGCAGGGCTAAGTTCTAGTAGATAAGTATAAGCTAATATCTTTATTTATAATAGTGTATTAATATATTCTTAGGAGTATTTCTTTAAAATTATAAGACTTATATATTTCTTAGATAACTCTATATCTAACTGTATTATAATGCTTTATATCTTTATACTAATTTTAAGAGAGGAATTTACTAACTTTATATATATATAGAATGTGTATTATATTTATAAATAGCGTAATAGGCTATATATTATTCCTAGGTAACTATAGAACCTTTACTTTTAGCCTAAGGCCTGATAAATAAGAAGCTAGGCAGAGGTCATCCCTTAAGGATAACTAAATACACTTTAGAATATCTTTATAAAAGACTATATTAACTTTAACGCTTACTTACCTAAGCATATAATAGCTATTTATAATTATATACTCTAAAGCTATTAAGACTACTTATAAGATCTAGTAAAACAGCTATATCTTTCTATATATCTCTTTTTATAATAATATTTATAATAGTATATTATTAATTAAGAATTACTAACTCTAGAGCTACTATTAATACCTATAGGTAGACTTAACTGCATATAAGATCATTTAGTAATAAATAATATTAATGCTATTACGCTTAATAGGCTTAAAAATAAGATTAAAGAGGAGGTTAATAATATTAATGAATAAGAGGACTAACTATATAACTAAATATGTATATAATCAAAGCATTTCGCCCTTAAATTAATCTTTATTCTTATTCTTCTCCTTCCTAGCTCGAAAAGGAAGCTTCTTCTTAAGTAAACCCCCCTGTATTTCTAACTATTCGATATCGCTTATAAAAGGATCACTCAGTATAGCATCATTCGAAGCTATATCTATAACTATAATACACTCTATAATAACCTTATCTTTAACTTAAGTCTTAATAGGGCTTCGAGCTTCGAGCTTTATTAATGCTAGAGATAGTACTAAGGCTTTGAATTCGTCCTTACTAGTTAATACACGCCCCGACTTTGCAATACATAGAACCTTAGACTTAATAGGGCTTGGTATTAATATATCCGAATCTATATTAGAAGGCCCATGATCGATAGCCCTTTTGTAGCCACATACGGCTCTTAATGGCCTCTAGCAGTCATCATTAGATCAGGGTCCCTTATTAAAGAGCCAAAAAGTGAGATTGGCTATATTACGTTGCTTTATAATAGTAATATTCTCCTAGCTGAATAGATCTCCTAGTATAACAGTATTATATACTTTACTAAGGAAGTATACAGGTCTAGAAGTAATACTAACTATTAATACAGAATGAATGACTTACTACTCTTTCTCCTTAAGGCATTCATTACATTACTTAACGATGAATCTGATCATTAAGCTATAGAATGAAAACTTATGCTCTAATATAACTTTAATAGATCCAGTATGCTTTCTAGCATGCTGAATTCCCTTATACACTAGAATCATAATGCCTAGGATGCTCTTATTAATATAGCCATTACTAATCCAGAAGATTGCTAATACTTTAATAATGACTAGGTCCTTATAGATCTATATAGCTATAATACTGCTTTACTAGTTCTATATAGCTATTATAATCAAAGTCTAATAAGTATTAGATATTAGCACTATTATAAAAGAAGTAGTAATTATACTCTATAAAGCAGTATTCTTTACTATAGAAGTCTATTATATTAAAAGCAAATTAATAGTTAGATTAATTAAAATAGGGGCTATATTATATAAAGCCATAAGGAGATATTAAGCATAATATAGGTAATAAAGAGCCTTAAGAAACTTCATACGAATATCTATATAATAAGTACGTTATTATACTAATAGATAATATTCTATTTAAGGAGGTAAAGTAGGCTCTATATTAAAAGAAAGTAGAAAGTTAATAGAGAGTAGTAAAAGTATGCATATAAGCTTATACGAATTCATACGCAATCTTATACCCCTTTCACCTTATACTAAATTGGCCTGGCAATGGGCAATAGAAGGTCCCTTATATACTAGTAAAGCAATTTTCTCCTTAAAATTACGATATAGGCTCGTATGTGGCTAAATAGAAGGATAAATACACATTGGGGTTAGTCTAGTGATATAAAAAAGAGGGCTGGGGGTTTTGGAACTGTGCCCCCTATGGACTTCCGTAGGGACCCTGTACTCGTCAAGTATGCCGCTGCTCGAAGTGGGCCTGAGGGTTTGGAGGTCTTGCGACTGCTCGTCGAAATTGGAGGCATGGATCTCAACGACACGACAATTTGGTGGAAGGCAGGCGAACACGATCCACGGGCCTGGAATCCACTATGTGAAGATGGCAGCGAATGCACAGAAACGGCACTGCATATTGCTGTTGACAAGGGGAACGTCGACGTGGTGCACTATCTGCTAACGCATGGGGCGAAAAGACAAGTTGACAAACATGGACGAGATCAGAAGCAAAGAGCAGAGATGAGGGGTGATGCTGCTATGGTGGAAGCGTTTGAACAATACCCAGAGTGGCGAGATCAGAAGGGTGAGAGCTCGTCTGTTCAAAAATTCGTTGACTCTTGCATGCAGCATTTCAAATAGGTTTTTTGCCGTGCTACGACAAGCTCTGAGAATCAATTGTTCCGGGCCATACTGATTTTGCACCAAGTCTGCAGGATTGTGCATCTGATCTCTCCGTCGCGGCCCGGCGTGTTATCCTAGCTTCCAGGTTTACCCTACAGCTCAATCGATATCCAGTGTATGAGCCTCAACATCACGATCTGCAGGCAGCTAGTAAAATTTCCACATATGATAAATCTTATTCGGGTAATCGAACAAACATCGCCTCTTATCGCCGGTCGCGCCGAGCCATGCCAGCTATGCGAAAGACTGAATCGTAGAAGTCGGTCTGACGCTCAGGCGCAATGATCGTCTTAGAACACCACGGATAAACGTACAACGCTCATCTTTCGAGATAGATAGCAAAATGGCGCGAGCTAGGTCTGGGTTACAGACAGAGCCCTGATGTTTATGTGTCCAACCTCAAGGTCTAGCATGACAAAATCTATCGTTGCTTGCATGATGTCTCCAGCGTTTTATCTCCCAGCATTTCCAAAGATTCGTGCTCCCCACAGGCTTCAGCCAATTATAATAACGCCGACTGAGTTGACACGCTAGCCGACGTAAACCCGTTCGCCTCATCTGGCCGTAAGCAGTTTAGACTGAGGCTCTTATTCTTCTCCCACGGAAGTTCGGCACTCGTCAGAATCTCCACCATGGTTAAATCTTTTCCCATGCTACTATCGGATTTACAACGGCTTGAGCCTGTGCTACGGACGAGCATGGGACTTTTTGGGTCTGAATCGAAATGCTCTCCACAATGGTGTCTCCAGTTGGCCCAAGATTGAGGGATATGTCATCTGCATTATTCTGAGGAACGTGGCGAGAGCGGGTGCGGACCGGGAATAACTGCTTCGGGGCCGCCGCATGTTCATCCGTCCGTTCATCGGATGCTATGGATGGCGGCAATGTGGTAAGGTAAATTTCAGTCATCTAGCAAGAATATGAACAAGCATAATCGTCATTGGTATCTGGTTATGTTATTCTCTACAACACATTTCATTTCTTGTCTGGCTCCTCAGGTTGAGAAAATGTGCAACTGTCCTCACCAAGTGAGAATCGGAGATGCTTCATAAACCGTTATCCTCGTAAAGAAAGTTTGAGATATGCAGCAGACCATCTTTGGGGCCCCATGGTGCAATGTTTCCACCTGGAAAAACGCTACCCCAGGTCATGTCTAACCCCGTGGGATGCGGAATTCTCCTCAGGGTTTCTGTCTCGCTAGTAGACTTCAAACCCCATACTGCCCCAGAGGACGGGGTTGTTACGTGACGTATGATATGGAGAAGGATCCGTCGGGCTAAGGTTGCGTACCCACACCCACTAAGGAGCGAGGGATTAGTTGTGGCTCCTGGGTCCGTCGTCTTTCGGTCCTATATCTAGAATATTTTCCTCGAGATTCTTTGCAGAGATATCCATCCTACTCACAATCTCTCTCTGGTCCCTAGCTACTTATCATCGGCCATGGGTCTTCTCACTCTTGTCGAAGACCGACCGACGCCTCCGTCGGTCTACAACTGGCGGGTATACGTCCTCGCCGTGGTAGCATCATGCGGCTCCAACATGATTGGCTATACCAGTGCCTTCATCGGTACAACCATCACCCTGGACTCCTTTAAAAAAGAGTTTGGTCTCGACACAAAGACCACCTCGGAAAGAAACCTGATTAGTGAAGATATCGTCTCGCTTTTTATCGCTGGTGCCTTCTTCGGTGCTCTCATCACCTACATCCTCAGTCATTGGGTTGGCCGCAAGTGGTGCTTGGCTATTGCTTCGGCTACGTTCACCCTTGGAGCTGGCCTCCAATGCGGCGCCAATGGAGATAGTGGCCTCGGCATCCTCTATGCCGGCCGTGTTCTATCGGGCCTGGGTACTGGTATTGCCTCGAACATTGTTCCCATCTATCTTTCCGAGCTCGCTCCTCCAGCTATTCGAGGCCGTCTTGTCGGCCTGTACGAACTTGGGTGGCAGATTGGTGGTATGGTAGGCTTCTGGATCAACGTAAGTCAAGGCAACCCGCACTTTCTTCTCATTGTTTCATGCATGCTAACGATGGATTGTCACTAGTACGGTGTCGAGAAACACATCCCGGAAAGCCGAAAGCAGTGGATCATTCCCTTCGCCATTCAAATCATCCCAGCCAGTCTGCTCTTCATGGGCTCTCTGTGGATGCGAGAATCTCCTCGATGGCTCTTTCTCAAGGACCGCAGAAGGCAAGCCATGGAGAACCTCTGCTGGATCCGCCAATTGGAAGCGACCGACATGTATATCACCGAAGAGGTCGCAGCTATCGACCATGCCTTGGAGGAGCAAAAGGCCGTGGTTGGTATTGGTCTGTGGAAGCCTTTCCAGGCTCTCGCCAAGCGCCCGAACATGATGTGGCGTCTGTTCCTCGGATGCATGCTCTTCTTCTGGCAGAACGGTTCGGGTATCAACGCTATCAACTACTATTCGCCCACAATCTTCTCTGTAAGTCTAAGCACTTATCTATGAATAAGCTCCTGGAGACTGCTCAGATGCTACGGCTCGGGCCTCACATAGATGATAACTAATGCTAATAATTTGCAGAGCATTGGTGTTCAGCCCGATACCGTCAATGTCATGACGGGCATTTTTGGTGTTGTCAAGGCTGTCATGACATTTGTTTGGCTACTTTTCCTCGTCGATCAGCTTGGACGACGTAAGCTTCTGCTCATCGGTGGTATCACCGGCTCGATCTGCATGTGGGTGATTGGAGCATACATCTGCATTGTCGAGCCCACAAAGAACCCCCAGGATCATCTGACTGGCAGTGGATATGCTGCCATCGTGTTCTTCTATCTGTGGACGGCAGTGTACACTCCCACATGGAATGGCACTCCATGGGTTATCAACTCTGTAAGCTCATCTCTCACCCCATGCTCTCCGGCTCATCTGCTAACGCAATTGATCAACAGGAGTTCTTTGACCCCAACTTTCGATCCCTTGCCCAGGCCTGCACGACCGCGAGCAACTGGCTATTCAATTTCCTCATCTCCCGGTTTACCGAGCAGATGTTTGCGGCAATGGGATACGGCGTCTACATGTTCTTCGCAGGCCTATCATTCCTTGCCTTCTTCTTCGCCTTCTTTCTCATTCCTGAGACCAGCGGTATTCCTCTGGAGAAGGTTGAGCGACTGTTCAAGATTAAGCCGATCTGGAGAGCAAACGAGGTGCTCAAAGCCCAGCTCAAGAAAGAAGACGAGCAGTTCCGACAGGATGTTAAAGAAGGCCCTATCCATGACGAAAACAAGAACGAGTCGTCGGATAGCCCGTCGGATAGCCAGTATGAGTAATGACTTTTATAGACCGGGATAGATCATTATAGAGTGGGAAGAATTTGGATAGGTGATGACTTACCTATAGGACTAGAGATGGAACATGTGAAAAGAATTGAGAATTTTAATACGTAGTACCCTTGATCGCAGCGACATATGCTAGGGGGTGAGTGAGTGAGAATCTCTAGGTTTCATGCTTCGCTGTCCAGCCCGGGGGGCTGGCCTAGAGGTAAATGAAGGTGTCATCACCTGAAGCATGATGCATTTAGTTGAATCGAGTGTGGCCACGTCAACGTCGGGCCCACACACAGCACCTCAGCTGTCCTATGAAATGACTGGTGCTATCACTCTCGGCCTTATCAACAGCCGATCAGAATTCCCCTCCCAACCCGAAATCTAGGAGAAACACCACGATTCAACATGTCAACCTCGGCTGCGGATCCTCTGGCTGGGCTCGATTCCGTTAGTTGGTCTCAACTCTCTCACGCATATGGGCCCGCTGATGACGTGCCGGAACTCTTGAGACAACTACAATCCGATGATCCCGAAATCTACATGACGGCCGGTGACGAACTTGTCTCTACAATATATCATTAGGGCAGTCGCTACAGTTCCTCCATCGCAGCTGTGCCTTTCTTGTACTCGCTGCTTGACATAGAGGCCACCAAGGGGCGGGGCTTTTTGCTGCAAATAATCACGCATCTCGCTGTTGGTTCCCCAGAATGGAGCGTTCCTAAAGGTATTGACGTGGCCAAGTGGCAAGCCAGGGTTCGCGAGATCCAGGAACCGGGCTACTGTGCCCGTGAACAACAACGGATTGATGATTGGATTGAACAAGCCACAGACGATCAGGAACGGCAGAGGCGCAAGGGCTCGTTCCTTGCCACTCGTAACATTCAATCCAAAGTTCAAGCCGAGTTAGACGAATTCAGAACGTACGAGGCTGTTGAGCGGGGATTACCTTCAATACTTCGCTGTTTAGAGGATGAGTCGCCCAACATGCGAGCAACGGCAGCGTTTTCATTGGCCTTCTTTCCACGAGAATCGGGGAAGACTACAGTAGCGCTCTCTAACCTTTTCGACCGGGAGATCCATGCTAATGTTCGGGGCACAATTGTTTTGGCTCTTGCAATCATGCACGCCGCACAGGACGATTCGGAGAAGTCGAAGGTAGTTCGGCAGCTCGAGTGCTGGTACGAGGCTTGCAGTGAGGATGGAAACGATGGAATTACGCGGTGGTCTTCTGCCATTGCACTCTTTATCCTGGGTTCGCGGCAGGGAGAAGTCGTGGAGGAGACAATGCGTGCATCGGCGGATGAAGAGTATCTAGCAAGGTTGGAAATGTCCATACCCTCGGACATGGACTTCCCTTTTGCTGTTGCTGGCTTGCGAAGCCTAGCCGAGGCAGTGGTGACTGAATGTAAAGGGACCTCACTTGCGGAGGCGAAATAGTTGCGCGGTCGCTGCGCTGAGATATTCATAAGTAGATATACTGAAACTGGCTCGTACAGCCAACACAGGTGGATCTCCAACTTCAATTTTGGGGGAGTCTTACAGTCGCAATTGAGCAATTAATCTCCCGATCTACGAAGCGAATGACAAGCAAAATTTTATGCTTAATTATTGCAGGGGAAAGGATATCTCCTTGACTGAATCGGTGTCCGCGGACTGGCGACCATGTTGCGGAGTTGCGGACTTTTGAAGCTTTGAGCGAGTGGATCAATCCGCATCAGTCACAACAGGTCACCAGCCTATGAGGATCATCGCACTGAGCGCCATCTAGCAAAGACAGTTGGATGTTACGCCGAAGCCGTCTCCGTCGGTTCAAACTAGACGATAAAGTTGTTCGATATAAGGATACATAGGACTACTGAAGTCCCAGGGCTGTCACATCACAACATCCCCCTCCTCCACATACAATCACTTATTGCTTTTCAAGAGGTTCGTTTACCATGATGGGAGTCAAAGCTGCATTCATTGGGGCATGCGGAGCCACGTTAAGTGAATTGTTGCCATGGACATTGCTTGCCGGCCACAGTGCCGCTGCTCGTAAGTCATCCTGCGTTCTCTTGTCGAAGCCTTGGCTCATATTTAAGTAGTTGTTCGGGATGCATCCAAGCTCAAGAAAATCCTCTCAACCCACGGTGTATCCGAAGAGATGATTCAATCTCAGCTCATCATAGTCGAAGGATCATCCCGTGATTTGAAAGCAGTCGTCAACCTTTTACGCAATGATCCAGATCTCATCTTCAGCGGCATCACAAGTACGCCAAAACTCAACTATAATCCGTTTCGGCCCATTGGCATGAACGACACCACAATCACTGGTGACTCTGCCAAGGCAGTTGTAGATGCCCTGCGAGAGCTCAAATCTACCAACAGCATTTCGAAGTCTCCGATCTTTGTACCCATATCTTCTACCGGTCACGGGTCTAGGCGCGATCAGCCATTTCTTCTGATCCCGCTCTACCTGTGGCTTCTACCAATTCCTCAGGCAGATACGGCAGTTCTGGAGAAAGTCGTGCGGGACGCTGCCAAAGAGACCGACTCACCTCTTGGTGGTTATGTCATGCTGCGACCGCCCTTACTTACCCACGGCCGATTGAAGGGGACGGGCTCTATTCGAGTAGGGTGGACATGGGAGGATTCTATTTATAGAACCAGTAATGAGAAGGAGCATGGAGTCGAAGTTGGCTATACCATTAGTCGACTTGACTTGGCTAGGTGGATGTTTGAAGAACTTGTTGAGGGAGACGCTCAATGGTGGAAAGGGAAATGTGTCAATCTCACGTATTAAGTGTCGCAACAATGCACTTGTATCTACTCTTGAAAGATGTCACGAGGGGCAATTGTCAATGGTGCTATTGAGATTGGCCACAGTCGGGCGTAGATATGAAACACATTGCATAAATACAGTGGAAAAGAGCACAGCATTTGATTGTGACGTCGCAACTGCATTAATTTCTATCTTCGTTATTGTGTTACATTTTTCGTGTTGACCCCCTGGGTCTCGAGAGTCGAGCTACCCTGGACCTTTGGCTACATCAATGGCCCCTGCAGGGCATTCACACAAGCAAGTGTGCACATTCAAGACGCGATAGATGTCTCCGAAAATGTGTGCGAGCTGCATCTGCTATTCGCGCGCCACAGTGGGAAATCGCGTCGTACCTCTTCGTCTGGTTAGCTCGATAAGAAACACCACCATTTTTCTCCCACACCTGTCAACTTCACCGTCCTTACCGCGGTAATACAACATCTACCACTGGTCGCTTCGGCATAGCGCTGACGTCACGTGGAATTACTCGCGATATTAGTGGTTCGCTTGATAGATGGTGCTGGCCGAGCTGCTAATCTCACGTCAACCTCAACCCCTAGCAAACCTTCAATTGCGAGATTTGATGTTTGCAATTTTTTATTTTTTTTGTTTCTTTCACGTATTTGATGCTTTATGATTGTCAGATCCAGTCTTGCTATTTTATTCATTTTTCCTAGGTAGTATCAAAGGTCATCTTATCAACCGGGTTTGCAAGGATGACTCTGGACAATGCAACCATTCTATCCGCAGGGGTGGCCATAGTCCTGACAGGGCTGCTGTTCGTGTTGAAGAGCTTCGCGTCTCCCGCTCTCGACTCACTTGAGCCACCACTGCTGAAGCCGCGGGTGCCGATTGTCGGTCATCTCATCTCGATGATTCGCGAGCAGTCTGGCTTTTACCCTCGCCTGTTGCAAGTCTCCCGCCGCCTGTGACTCCCCTCCGCATCTGCTTACTAGGCCGATTAGCAATGAGGCGAAGATGCCCATCTGCACGCTCCCCATACTGAATGGCAAGCTATACGTAATAAACTCACCCAGCTTGATCCAGTCAGCCATGCGGAATAACGACGTCTCTTTCGATCCCATCATCATCGAGGTCACAGACGGCATGTTTGGATTAACCGACGAACTCATGAGGTTGATAAAGGACAAGGCTGTCATGAAGGAGCTCATGGACATTATCGCGTCAAGGTTGATGGGTGAACCGTTACACAAGCTAAATGTGGTCGCACTTAGAAGATTGATGGAGCCCCTCAATGCAGTCCAGTCAGGGACGCCCTTTGCCGTATCTGATGGCTTCCGCTGGATACGCGACATCACTACTGAAGCTACCGCCAGGGCTTTGTTTGGAGAAAAGAACCCCCTTACTGCCGAGCACACTCCCTTGTTGTGGTAAGTATCACATCAACTTGAGCGGATAAATGCCAACAGTAACACAGGGAATATGACAAAGGTGCCGCTCTGCTTGCACTGGGTATCGCCCCCAATTTGGTTGCCCGGAGCTCCGTTGTTGCGCGAAACAAGCTCAATGCGCTGTTCAAGCCGTACTATGAAGCCAAGTACGACCAGAGAGCAGATGCCTCTGATCTGATGCGGGCCCGTGCTGCAGTCATCCGCAGAGAGGGACTTAGCGCCAATGATCTTTCCATTCAAGAGATTCTTATCCCCTGGGTGGGCTCCACAAACACCATACCGACCCTATTTTGGCTATTCGTACAGCTTCTTTCGAGGCCAGAGGATCTTGTGCGCGTGCGACATGAAGTAGAGGCGATTACTCGTGTCACAGAGAACCCGGGACGGCGGGTTGCTGAGCTGGACGCCGTGTTACTCGAGAAGCAGTGTCCCGTGCTCAACGCATGTTACCAAGAAACTTTGAGGTTCTACGTCCACAGTGTTGGAAACCGAAGGGTGCTGAAGGACACAAAGATACAAGACCTAGACGGCCGCGAGTACCTCCTGAAGAAAGGCGTCAACGTGCAGTGGCCGCCGATGGTGACGCACTTCCTCGACTCGGCGTGGGGCGATGATGCCGAGGTCTTCAACCCTGAACGCTTCTTGAACGTTACTGCACAGGACACGAAAAGCCGACGAGGAGCTTTGCTGGCCTTTGGGGGCGGGAAACACCTTTGTCCAGGGAGGAAGTTTGCACTCACCGAGATTCTGGGCTTTGTGGGCGTCGTTGCGTTGGGCTTTGAGGTGGAGGGACTGAGTTTGCCGGAGTCGACGGATCCCATATTTGGTTCGGCCCCGAGACAAGCTGTTTGGAATGAGAAAGATCCTGGGTTTGTGTTGAAGAGGAGATTAGGCTGGGAGGATGTGACGTGGACGATCAAGGAGTAGATGAGGTAGATCAAGTGCAGATGCAGATACTACCCTTGCATGCGAGTGGGCAGTAGACGACTGTAAATATGAATGGAGAGGGGACATGACGTGTTCTAGGTAATTATAGTGTTCTTCCACCAGTAAATTGTGATGTTGCTCAAATTGTTGCCTCCATTTTCGGATCACTCGTCGCTGTCCCGGGATTTGAGAGTAGACATTTGCATTTTTCGCAACGAATTTAAGCAGGCAAAACGAAGAAACCGGAGATACGACCTAAAATGAGCCTGGGTCGCGAGCGGGCTGACGTACTTTAAATACAGACTACGCATGCGTAAATTTAGCATCCTGCTTAACCTCACTCGATTCCACCGGGGAACGGCGAAAAAACCCGCACTACGGATCATTTGATGACGAAGCGCTGGCTCTATTCTCGACAAGCATGAAACAGCCTGCCTTGGGATCTGCCAAGCTTCGGAAATTTTATCCAGCAGCGGCTCCTCGTGAAGCGTTGGCGATCCAATTGAGCGGCCATGTCGCAACCGGGATGGACCCGGGGGTAGACAGAGTGGGCTCGAGTTTCACCATCAGGACAAACCTGTGAGAAGTAGAATCCCAGCAAAACGAAAATATTTCCTCGTATGTTCGCGTTTTGTTCTTCGTCCCGATCTGGGGCGGCCCCCCTGTCTTAAGACGAAACGAAGCTTCCCCTGACCCACCATCGTCTTGTTTTCCCACTAATCGCTGTGGCCATGGGATGACAGGATTAAGCAACTGAGTCGTTTGCGTGCTTCGTTGTTCTCGTAGACTGTGAAACAAAATCCTGGTGCAATGACTTGCCGCCAGTCCCGTGCCAAGTCGAAGAGCCCCATGTCCCCTGGTTGAGATGAACTCGCTTGGCTTCAAGGAGGTTGTCGTCGACATGGGGCGAGATTCGAGAACCCGCTCCATTCGTAGATCCTTGTGGTTCTCCATTGGTATATAGGTGCATGCCACCATCGAAGAAACGAAGATCCAAACAGAACATCTTCATTCTTGGTTGAGCCACTCTTTCTTTGTTTCCACTTCCCTTCGTTTTTTGCTTGCCTCGAAACCTGGTGTTTCGTCCAGTCTCTTTTTACATACAAACAAAACACTGATCCTTTCGTTTCAAAAACCGCAACCATGAAGACTTCGCTTGTTCTAGCCTCCATCTTCGCGGCCATTGTACGCACCGCCTCTGCCGACGGCGTCGAGGGCACCGCTGAGGGTTTCGCCTCCGAGGTTACTGGCGGTGGCAGCGCGACTCCCGTGTACCCGACCACCAACGACGAGCTCGTCTCGTACCTTGCTGATGACGAGGCCCGTGTTATTGTCCTTCAGCAGGAGTTCGACTTTACCGGCACTGATGGTAGCCTGACTGAGACTGGTTGCGCGCCTTGGGGAACTGATAGCGCGTGCCAGCTCGCCATCAACCAGAACAGCTGGTGCGACAACTACCAGTCGTCGGCTACCAAGGTCAGCGTTACTTATGATGCCGCGGCCACCATTGGCATCAGCGTTGGCAGCAACAAGTCCATTGTCGGCAAGGGATCTTCTGGTGGTCTTAGGGGCAAGGGTCTCCGCATCGTCGGCGCCCAGAACGTCATCGTTCAGAACATCTACGTTACTGAGCTGAACCCCAGCCTTGTGTGGGGTGGTGATGGCATCACTATCGACAACTCCGACCTCGTCTGGATCGATCACGTTAGCACTTCCCTGATCGGCCGCCAGCACATTGTCCTCGGCACTGACGCCGACAACCGCGTCACCATTTCCAACAACAACATCGACGGTACTACCTCGTGGTCTCCCAACTGTGATACGTACGCCTACTGGGGGGTGTACCTCGGTGGCTCCAGCGATGTAAGTCTCCTTTAATACAATAACAAGATGCAATTACTGACAGTCCCTGCAGCAAGTCACTTTCAAGAACAACTACATCCACCACACCTCCGGCCGAAGCCCCAAGGTCACCGGCAGCACCCTCCTTCACGCCGTGAACAACTACTTCAGCGATATCAACGGCCACGCCTTCGAGATCGACTCCGGTACCCAGGTTCTCGCCGAGGGCAACCTGTTCGAGGGCGTCAACACCCTTGTCGAGGGCCAGGAGGGCCAAGTCTTTGTCCCCGATAGCGACGGCTCTGCTTGCTCCAGCTCTCTTGGCCGCAACTGCGAGGCCAACGGCTACACTAGCTCTGGTACCTGGAGCGGCACCGACTCCAGCTTCCTCTCCAGCTTCTCTGGCTACTCTGTCGCTTCTGCTGAGGCTTACAGCTCCGTCAGCGGCCTGGCTAGCAGCGCTGGTAACACCATCTAAGTGAGAAAGACGGGTAGGATAAACGCCTGATCTGGATCAGTTTATTTTGTATGTATTAGATACTTGCATAGTCAAGTTGTACATAATATATCCTACATACCATAAAATACGCGCGCTTCGTGACCCTTGCTGATGAGAGAACTTTCTCGACCTACATCGTATGTGAGGGCAGCTCTACCAACGGTTTCAGTCTCCCATATTTGATAAGAAAATAAGGTAGATTTAAGTAACTAGAAAGAATGTATGTGCAGTCCCGCCAGCAGTGCACATGAAGTCTTGCTCTCAACATTTCCAGCCTGCCGATCGCAGGTGCTGCAGCCTCGTCGCCTACAGCCAAGTCTTGAAAAGCCGCACATAGGCCCATTTCACAATCTGAAGCTCCAGGCAATAGAAGACTAACTGAGCTGCCAAAAACGCCGTAAAACTATCTGCAGGTCGAGCAAAACCCATCGCCACTTGGATGTCGCGACTCCAGGGAATCGCAAACCCGATGGCACACATAGCGATTGTTAGCAGCGTGAGTGGCAGTTTGGCGCGGCTCTGGAAGAAGGGGGTCTTGGCAGTCCGTATTAAATGAATGAGCAGAATCTGCGTGAGCAAGCTATTCAGGCGTTAGCAGTAGTTGTAAAATTTTGCACGACTATTTGAACGTACCCTTGGATAAAGTAGTGAGTCTGGAACATCTTGACATCCTGAACGTTGGCGGCGGTCTTGACGCCGTAATAGAACCACCCTAGGATAAAGGTGCTGACGTTCACCACTGCGGTAGAAGTTCCGACGATAAGGACGAATCGGAACAGGTCCAATGTGTTCCAATCTCTCGGAACCTGAAGATATTCGGCGTCGACCGTATCCCAAGGGATTCCGACTTGACTGCCGACCCAGAGCAAATCTTGCATAAGCATCTGAGTGCTGGTCATCTTTAATGACAGTGAGTATTATAATTTTTAGAGTGAATGTGAAGAATGGAGTGGCCTACTGGCAGGAATGGGAGCCACGCGCTCGCGATCAAAATGCTAACGACGTTTCCAATGTTGCAAGACACAGCCATCTATGATGTGTTAGACAAAGGAACAACGAACAAACTGATACCACTTCAAGACCAACCTTGACATATTTAATGGTGTTACCATAAGTGACTCGGCCAGCAGTCACAGCAGCTGCCACGGCACCGAGTCCCTTTTCCGTGAGAACGACATCCGCGCAATCTTTTGCCGCGCTTGCGCCCGAGTCGACCGCGATGCCAACATCAGCTTCCCGAAGGGCCACGCAGTCGTTGATGCCGTCGCCTAGCATACCCACGCAAGTACCTGCGCTGCGGAGAGTGCTGACAACCATGGCCTTTTGGTCCGGCGTCATCTTGGCGAAGATCGTGCAGCTTTTGACGATTTCGTGGATCGCCTCACCGTGTTCGTATATGCGCTGAAGTTCGGCGCCTGTGATGACTTGAATTTGGTCTTCGGCTCCGTCTTTGGCTGCTAGGACACCGAGTTTCTGGCATACGTTGAGTGCGACGAACATGCTATCGCCAGTGAGGATCTTGACTTCGACTCCGCACTTCTTTAGGTGCTTGATAGACTCGGCGGCATCTTCCCCGGGTGGATCGATAAAGGTCATCATGCCGGCTAACGTCATGTTCGACTCGACTGCGACAAGGCCAAGTTGGTCGTCGAGACGAAAGTTTTCGACCCGTTTCTCAGCGATCAAGAGGACGCGATAACCGTCTTTGCTTAGCTCATCCACCTTTTGAGCGAGTTTCGCTTTCTGTTCGGCATCTAGAGGAACAATCTTGGCTCCTCGACGAGCCTCTGAGCAGATGCCGAGGACTTCGTCAAATGCACCCTTTACAATAAGTGAAGCATGCCCAGTGGATCTCTTGACCACGCAGCCGGAGCGCCGCCGCTCGAAAGTGAACGGGATAGTCAGTATAGTCTTGCGGGGCTCGTTAGCGGTGGATTTTTCCTCGGGTCTGAACTTGCGCTGCAGAATGGCTGCGTCGATACTGTTGCCGTTTGGACCCTGAGCCTGGGCATCCAAGACGGCGAGCTCTAAGACAGAGGGACTCGTTGCACCAGAGCAGTCTAAGTATTCACACATAGTAATGTCATCTTTCGTCAGGGTTCCAGTCTACTTAGTAGTTAGTCAGGGTATTCCATGTCTTGGGGCCATTTATCTTGCCTTGTCACAGCAAAGAATGGACATGGCACCCAGTCTTTGCACTGCGTCCAAGCGCTTAGCAATGACTTTAAATTTGGACAGTTTGTAGGCTCCGCGTGCAAGGTTGCCATTAAGAATAGCAGGCAGCATCTCGGGTACGAGTCCAATGGCGAAACTGAGACTGAATAGGGCGGCGTGTCTCCAGTCACCGGTAGTGTGACCACTGATGCCCAGGACCTGTCCAACCGAATGCGTCAGCTTCGTGAAGCAACAGGAAGTGAGAAGGCAAAATTACCGTAGGAACCATGATGAAGACAAGAATAATCAACACCCAGCTCATGTTGCTGATGCCTTGCTGGAATGTGTTCTTCTTGCGCACAGCGTCGACTTGGTTCGCCATTTTAGCAATGAGAACGTCTATCGCATATTAGCATTGCACTCGATGATTCATTGATGATAAGCTCACCAGGTCCAGTTCGAAGCACAAGCGCTAGTCCATTGCCAGAGACGACACTGGTACCAGCGAGGACGATATTCATGAGATCCAAAAGGTTCTCATCTTCACCACCGTCGGGATTTGCGACCTTGGCTGCTGGCGCATTTTCTCCAGTCCAGCTCGATTGACTGACGCGCAGAAACGAGGATTCTAGAATCAGGCTGTCCGCTGGAACGACGCTACCCGGAGGGAGTAGAATGATATCGCCTGGTACCAGTTCGTTGTCCAAAACTTCCTTGATGACATGTCCGATGCCATTGTCTGGCGAAATAGGTCTCCGAACCTTGACCCTATTTGCGACGGACGTACAGAGCCGGAACACAGCTACGCGGCCGCGATAGTCTTGCCAGAAGCGGATCATGACGGAGATCAAGACCATTGCAATCAAGAAGGCGGCACCAGTCTAGTAAGAGTCAGCTCAACCACTTCCCTGATCACAAAAAGGAAGCGAATAATAACGTACCCACTCTCCATCTGGGACGGCAGATTGGAAAATCGCTAGGCAGATGAGTAGAAAGTTGAACGGATTGAGAATGGCTTCCAACAAGCTGTGGATCCATGACGGTGCCTGCTTCGCGGAAATGACATTCTCGCCCTTCATGATCCTGCGTATCTCTGCCTCGAGCTCAGTCAACCCGTTCTGATTCGTTTGGAGCCAGCTTATGGCCTTGTCAATTGGCATTGCCGCAAAGGTCTGAAGAATGGCCCTTGTAGATTTGTTCACGGCAGAGGGCGGGCAAGTGTTCCAGCCATAATTTCGCTGGAATGAACGAGCCCGCTTCTTTCGCCAGAACAGTATCTTCATTAGAAACGACATGGTGGCGGCGATGATTCTTGTTGATGCAATTCTGGTTGATACGATCGTAGGCCTAGATGGTGTTTCGGTCGGTGGGAGGGAGGGTCACAACATAAGCCGGATGGTGAGTGTGATCATATAGTACTATCAAGCCGCAAGAAAAGATGCAATGATTGATGAATCATTCAGAGAGGAGAATGGAATACTTGTGAAGAGCTGGTGATGGATTGTGGCCATTTTAGGACATCTGTGACACTTTGACGCGATTCCCGTTCCGTCCAAAATTGGAGGCTCTCAATGACAATGAGAAAGTTTCTATTCATGAACTTGCGCCAAATCTGTTTTCAGCAATGATTTTACTGCGGGTAGATTCGATCTGAAACCTTATCTCCGCAGTCGCATGTGAAACTGAAGTCATCTGGTGCGCAATTGGCTCCCAAGCTCAGGAATTCGGATCAAGGCTGACGCCTCTTTCATGGTCACCGCATATCTCATCGACGAACTACCTTTTGACTAAGAAAGCAAGCCATCATCGCCACATGAATATGCCTGCCTAACAACTTTTAGTCCTCCCGCATACGGTACATGGTGTGTTTCGCGGCGGCCTAGATCTCGTTGTGGCTGATGTTTGAATAGCAGGCGACGTTATCTGTTATTTCGACTTCGCCGTCGCCGAGTGCGTCATCTCTCTAGTATACCTGGCGATGCGACAATCCAAAGCCGTTGAGTAGCCATTAGGCCAGAAATTATAGCCAAGGTAAGATCAGCAATACCGAATAAGCGATAACAGGTGCCTGGCAATACCGAGTCTCGGCGCCAAGAACGGCAAATAAACCCGATGCGGTTGAGCCTCACATGCCAAGACGGCCCAGGGTAGTATCGAATCGGCGGGAGGCTAAACAATAGTCTTGGCTGCATTTATGAATATAGCCTTGGCGGCTGAAGATGGGTAACGACATGCCATGGAGTTTGTAACCCGGTGCTTTCTGCCATAAAACTTAGACCCGCCACCGTCATCCTCCCGGTGGAAAGAATACACGCTCTGCTGAAAAAAAATAAGAAAAAGGAAACAAAGTCACATTCAGAGCGTGTTGGCTTGAGTTCTGCTGGTGCCGATAGCACGAGACTACGAAAGATAAACGAGACCAGAACACACGACATGCAAGTCGCGATCATAGACGTTCCTAGTCTAAACAAAACTGGCTTCATGGATTTCCAAACTTAACTGTCACTTATAACTAAGGCCCACATTGAAGTACGGAAAGCAAAGCGTTGAAATCTGCAAAATTGGGGCCCCGTATAGATTGGTCGGGGTACCATGGGGTTTTATCCACCAACAAAAGGCGACGCGGCCTCGCAGAGTGGAGCATATTCAAGACGCGTCTCGTCTAAGATCCAACACTACTACGTTACATGTCCTCACGTGTTTTACGAGTAAAATGGCGGTTTTAAGACGGGTTTTTAGTCCACAGAAGCTTGGTCTCGGATGAGTTCCTTGCAGTCTTCCACACCAAAGTTCGTCTTGGCGATTGTTCCGCGTTCCTTGGCTTGGCATTCGCGCGGCTCAAGTTGTGGTGCAAACTCTCGAATGCTTCGAGAAGGCGAGAGAGCTTCTTCATTGGAGGGGGAAAATATGGGATTCCGGTGACTCGCCATGCAGGAACAAGACTACGTGTACCTGTAGGGTCTTATTAAGTGCGTTCGCCACTTGAATAATCCCTGAGCAATTCTGATGGCGAAAGATGTGACGCCAACTGGCGCTTCTAGAGACGGATAGTTCGGCAAAGAAGGATGCTAATGAGATCAGGCTGTGGTCGGGGAGGACCATCCTTCTATTCCCTCATTCGGCCGCGTATCGCAGCCAATGTCTCTCCATTCGGGCGGGTCTCAAAGACAAGGACCCCCCTAAATCGGCCCTATTCTTGCAGGTGTTCCAACGCTGCTCCGCTGTTACAACCTGACCTGACCCCAACTTTTAGTCTAAACCCCCGGAAGAATTGGAGTTAAGTCCGGGGGAAGCTTGAACAAGCTTAGCAGACACGGCTCGCTGTCTTCTAACCCGCGTGTTTTGCGCTCGGCAAGTTCTACCCCACATGTCTATACGGAGTACCCCAGGCGGATCATCTCTAGAATGGACCGTGATAGAGGAGTATTGCGAAAAGTATGAAAGGCGGCAGCCTTCCCCCTTCACTGTCCATCTCTTTTCTTGGCCTGTCTTCCCCCATACCATCCGTTGTTCATCCAGGCAAACGACAACCAACATGAGTAACACTGCCGATTCTAAGGCATACGGCGATGCCACAGCCGTCGAGGCTGAGGCGGCCGTCTCCAAACTGGAACATGACCACGACCTTGACCTGAAGGCGGACGCCGCCGACTACAAGGCCGATGCAGTCGAGGCAGAGCACGCGGAGCACAAGATGGGCGTGCTGGAGGCCGTTCGAGCGTACCCTATGGCTTCCTTTTGGGCGTTTGTCATGTCCTGCACTATTGTAAGCTACCTTTCTCCCCTTTCCCACCTAACTCTTCCGATGAGGTATCGCAACTGACACCATCTTTCCTCAGATCATGGAATCCTACGATGTCTTCCTCATTGGCAACTTCATTGCCTTACCTGCGTTCACGAAAAAATACGGTATATACCATGAGTCAACCGACAAATGGATCATCGAGACCAAGTGGCAGTCTGCGCTCCAAGTGTCTGGGCAGCTTGGTGCGCTCATCGGCGTCATGCTCGCTGGTCCTCTCACTAGCCGTATTGGATACCGCTGGGCGACCCTGACCGGTCTCATGCTCCTGAACGCCTTCATCTTCACCTTTTACTTTGCCAACTCACTTCCCGTTATCTTCGTCGCCCAGCTTCTCGAGGGTTTGCCATGGGGCATCTTCATTGCCAACGCCCCAGCATACTGCTCTGAGATTGTGCCTATTGCACTGCGAGCCCCAGCTACCCAGATGTTACAGATGTTCTGGGCTATCGGCAGTATCATCGTTGGTGCCGTCACCTACCATTACAACACTCAGCTTGACGCAGACGCCTACAAGTACGTGCTCATCCGCAATACGAGCAAGACCTTCACTGACAAGAAGAAACTAGGATTCCCATTGCGCTTCAATGGATGTTCCCCACCCCGCTCGCGATCCTCATCTTTTGCGCACCCGAGTCGCCCTGGTGGCTGGTTCGAAAGGGACGTCTCGAAGACGCAGCAAAAGCGGTCACGCGACTTGGACGCAAGGCGACGGTGAAGCCTGACGAGACCGTCGCCATGATGCGTCGTGTCGTTGAGCTCGAGAAGGACACCAAGGAGCCCAACCACTTGGAACTGTTCAAAGGCACTGATCTCTACCGTACCCTCATTGTGTGCTGCGTGTACTTGGCACAAAACCTGACGGGTAACCTTATCGCTAATCAGGCCGTCTACTTCTTTGAGCGTGAGTTGTACTCATCATTGTTTTAGGTGAATTTATGTGCTAATCCAAGCTCAGAGGCCGGCATGAAGACGGATACTGCTTTCGCCCTCGGCCTTATCACCTCCGCTCTACAGATGATCTTCGTTATGCTCTCTTGGATTCTCACCACGTACCTTGGCCGACGTACGATCTACCTCTGGGGATCGGGCTTCAACGTCCTCCTACTCGTCTGCCTCGGTGTTGCAGGCTCTGTTGGCGTATCAAAATCAGCCTCTCTGGCGCAGGCGTCCTTGGGTCTCATCATTTCAGTCCTGTTTACCTTGGGACCTGCGCCCGCCTCGTGGGTCATTATCGGTGAAACATCATCCATCCGCCTTAGGCCCCTTACGACTGGAATGGGACGCGCTTCGTACTACATCGTTGAGATTCCTTGCATCTTCTTGGGAAGTTACATGCTCAACCCGACGGTAAGACTCCTTCCCTTTCGAGTCTCGTGGTGACAATTGCTAACATAGTGCAGGGTGGAAACCTTGGTGGCAAGTGCGGCTACGTCTGGGGTGCAACCGGTTTCGTTTGCTTGGTCACAGCATACTTCTACCTGCCTGAGATGAAGGGCCGATCCTACCGTGAGATTGACATCTTGTTCAACCGCCGTGTGCCCGCTCGTCAGTGGAAGAAGACGGAGGTCGGTCTGCAGGAGGACGAGTAGATGGAGACGGAGATGTGACTAGGAAGGCAGTAGTAGGACGTGACCAGGAGCGACACGTCGGTGGGTGGGAAACGAATTACACGATGCAGTCACAGTAGTTTAAATGCAGCAGTTTAAATACCTTGCATTTGCTCGTGCCTCGTCCAGCTGTTTTTGGACTCCATGTTCTTCCATTCCTGAGGAATCCCGGTCTTTGCCACCTTTCTTCTATTGAGCGTTGTTGATCAGATCAGGTATCAAGGCGGAATCGGTTACTTGCTCGTTCCCCAATGCTCACAGGCAACAGAGTAGCCCATTGTTGGCATCAGAGATAACTAAATATTCCACGTAGCCATCTGCCCTTCTGATACTGCCCAATTCCCCGCGTGAAAACCCCCAACAGTTCTACAATCTCACGTCAACAGATTGCAAGTGCGGGGTACTGCGGGGAAACGGAATAGCTCGTTGTCTTCAAGATGACTGGAAGCGTCTCGCCTCCACAATGCTGGCAACGGCTAGAGGTACTTCGAAGGATGTTTCGACGCAGCCCGCGAGTTGCCATCAGCATCTGACTTATTCCATCAATCTGCAGCTGCGCTTCAGCTTCCATGCGACTTGTTATGCGGGTCGATCATTTCTCAACAGAGCATGGCATGCATTCCAGTTGGATGCGATGATAGGGTCGCCTATAGTTAGCACTCTCTCTGAAAATTGTGGCGCAACGACAAATCAGCTGGCCCAGTGAGTCAGAGCAAGGCCAACGGAACTAAAAAGTTCAATTCCCTGAACATTGATTAACTCCCTGCTCGACCGCAATGTCGGTTCTGACTCTCACTGGCCTTGTGGTGGATTCTGTGCCAACCAGACGGGTAAAATGGGATGAATTCCGGCTGATACAACGAAAGAGTACTCCGTTTTCCAAGTTTCTGGGGTACAGGTGCCTATCATACTAAGGAGGGTGGACTGCTACACGGTACAGAGTAACACATATGTTGACTGCTTGATGCTGAATGCTAGGCACCGTGTCTGGTGATAGTTTGAATGCGCAGTACAGCTGCCGGGAGACATCTTATTTCTCGCAGCACCTTTTGGATTTTCGCACATCTGGGGGTGGAAATCTGGGGGTGGAAGGAGGCCACTTCGAGGGAGTCGGGGAGCTGACGGTTCTCCTGCGGGCTTTTTCCTGGCTTCAGGCTGGCACTTCGAATCATGAGTGGCCATAACCCACTCGGCAGTTCTCTTAATGATGCATAAAGGCCATTATGGCTATTTGTGCAGAGGGAAGTGTTCACGAGGCGTCGGCACAGTGAGATGCCGCTCGATCACAAGATGCAGAATCATACCATGCGGGTCCATGAACTTAAATCCTAAGCGGCTTCGTCTCTCTTAATACATCTTTGAATGGCAGTATAATTTTAGACGTGATAATACATTACTATGAAAGAAACGCGTTTCATCAAGTAGCCTATCGCATCCTTCGTGATAGCGGGCATGGGCCTTGCCAAATCACTTCATAGTCAGTCGCTTGATACCATGGGTATGCGCATCAGCAAAGCCATCAGGTATTATAACAACTCTTTAAATGTCATGGGATGGCCTTGTGTTAGGTCAAGAAGTTTCGAGAAAATAACGCTAGTTAAATGTTGTTTCCCTATAATCGATTACGTATTCCGGCAAATTAGCTAGAGTTGTTATGATAGAAGACACCATGTCCGGATAGTTAGAACACAGCACTTGGCCTTATTTAATAATGCAGCTCTTCATCGAGGTAAGAACATTTCCAGAACGGCCTTGGTATTTCTGTATACCAGCCAGGTCAGCCATCCTGCTATTTTCACTATATTGGGCCTGGTATTCACCCTAGATTTCATCAACCACTCTTTCCCGTTGAAAAACCGCGTAAAAATGCCTCATAGATAAATGTAGCTTGGTTGTGCTGCAAAGTCTGACAAATCTGAGACATAATTGTTACTTAGTCATCCAAGACCTATGCACTTTGATAATGTTGAGGGATGTGTCGGATGCCAAGACCCGTCGTTGATCTCGGAATCGTCGTGAAGCTAGGGAACTAGGGGTTTAGGGAACTCTAATCCTGTGTCTATCAAACGCAGTGAACCTTTTTGGCTCCTCAACTTTCAGCTGTAAGATACAACTTAGTTGGTACAGATGTAACCAGAATGCAGCAACCGCGAGGCACGTGAATGTCTCAGCCGTCTTCCAACGGATGACAGAAGTGGCTGATTGTACTGCCATCATAGACCGCCTCCTTTGCATGAAATCAATGTTTCTTTACCCCGCTTGCTGACAGGAACTTACTCCTTTTTACAATCAAGGCTCTTGTCCTATGAATACACCATCTTCTTGACCCTCAGCCAGAGACATCATTTTCGCCATGGCTGAACTCTTGAGTCTCCCTAATGAGACTCTACAGGCTATTTGCTACTATCTATGTTGCCATTGCTCTGTCTCTAGATACGAGCCGAATGAGCCGACCCTCCCAGCCCTTTCTGCACTGTCGCAAGCATGTTCAAGACTCCGCGAGGTCGCCCAGCCCATACTCTTCCATCATCTCCACCATCGCAGCGAAAACCCCGTCCCCCTCTTGCGCAACTTGCTTGCACGTCCAGATCTTGCTGCAAATATTCAAGGGGCATACGTCGGTGTACAGTGGGACATTGGCAAGGGCTTATCTTCTGAGGACGTCGACTTCTGTGACAACGTGATGGCGAAGTTTTTCCGTGAGGATGGATGTCCATTCAACGTTTCACCCAGCTGGTTTACGCGGGAATACGTGGAAAGAACCCGCGATATCCTATTCGCTTCCCAACCCGAGGCCGCATTGTGTGCAATTGCCATTGCCCTGATGCCCAACATTCGGGTTTTGGACCTTGAGACCGGCTACTTTTGGCGGTTTCCCTTCTGCCTGCCAGGGTCCCTGCCACACCTCACCGAGCTGAACTTTCGACATGGCGACACAGAGAGGGGCCAAGATCTTATTGCCGTAGAGGAATTACTCGCGGCTGCGACAAATCTGAAGTCCTTCAACTGTTTCATGCTCAAACAAATATCGGGGAACTTCTTCCACCCAAATGTGGTTGAGCTCAACTTGACCAGCAGCCACTTAAAAGCGCCCTGTTTTTTCGCTCTCATGACAGGGCTTCCGAATTTAGCTGTCTTCTCGTACGAGTCTGGAGGGATCAAGGTTTCAGATGGCCCAGAAGCATATCCACTTGATATCTCTCATGCGCTCCTCATAAGGGCCCGCACGCTACAGGTAGTCGCGTTCAATCTCAGGGACGCAGAATACCCCGGGGTTGTCGAAGCGGGCCACGTTATGACAAGTTTGAAGGAGATGAGACGTCTGAAATGTCTCACAATTCATAGCCATGAATTATATGGCGATGATATATTTGACACCTTGAATGATGACTCTCGACTCATCGATTTCCTTCCGAATTCTATAGAGCACTTGACCCTTGAGGGTTTGCCCGACTTCAAGTTGCACGATGTATTGAGTTTCGGGAAAGTTTCGAAGACGCAGTTTCCGAGATTGAGAATACTTCAAATCCCTGGCTATACTCAAGAACAGGTAGCTGAACTCGAAAAAGTGTTCAGTCAGACCAAGATCGAAGCACCTATAGTACACAGGAATTGAGTCGAACGGATTAATAGTAATTAAAGGTCATTGCCATCTACAATGAGAGGAAAGACAGGTATGTATCCCTTAAGATCCCTTTAGACCCGATATCAGATCTAACTGATCCAGGTATAAGGCCTAGTTCATGTAGACTCAAAGTTGTAGGCTAGATTTAGACAACTACAAGATGGATCACTGGATTCAGGCATTTTCAGAGACGGGATTTCCTAGCATGCTGGTTCCATTTGATAGCCTTAGTTACATAGAAAATGTACAATGAAATCAAGGCTACGTCTGGAGAAGAATACACAGAATGAATGGCCGATCACCGAACTGGCTTAACGGGGTGAAAAATAGGTTGACTCATATCACTAAAGCCATCTTCAACCCTCGGTTTCTTGGATCAAGATTGCATAAAACGAGCCATGTTTTTGACGCCCACCAAGCGAAGCCCTGGGCCGAAGATGTAGAGCTGTCATGTCTTAGACTAGCACACTTGAAACGACGATAAGGGAAATGACTTACCAGTACCATGAGGGGCAGACATAGCCCCAGAGCGAGAAATGCGAGAAGCCCCATTCCCCAATCAATCCCAAGTGCTTCGAAAAGCTTGGCACCAAATAGAGGAAACGCCCCGGCAAAGACGCACCGCAAGAAAGAAACTATGTGGAGGTGTTAGACGTCTAATGCTCAATTCAATTTGGCGGCGCTGTGAGAACGTACTTGCTGCAAAAGCAGATGCGGGATACTCAAAGCTAAGCGGCGAGCAGTTAGCACAAAAAGGTTTAATTGCTTTGGGCAGTCTCCTACCCTTCAATGGAGTAAAGCTGAATGCCAACCTGGCCGTGAAAGAAAGACATTAGCATGTTGCACCTAAGTTGGAACGAACGGGTTCATACCATGACATTCGTCGCGCCTGCAGCGAAGATCACAACTCCCACGAGTGGCTATGCACAATTAGCACACAATTACCAGCAACATGATGTGGCACTCACGACAATGAAATGGGTCTTCAGAGCTGTGAAGCCATAGATAAATAGGCCAGCGAAGCAGAGAAGAACACCAACAACGCAACTCAAGACGCTATTTGTCTCAACATCAGCCACAAGACAGCCAAGTTCCAGGGTGATTTAGCTACCGAGACTCTGCTTTGAAATTCTTGTGGGCATCTGGGCCGCCTTTCTTGAAGATAAACTCCATGGCTTTCACTGTACCAAAGGTTCCAATCATCATCCCTATGCCAATGGCGAGGAATTGGGTTCCGACGATTCCAACAGACTGGTGGTATCCAAGTCCAAAGACGAGGTCGTACTGGTGAAAGAATCTTGTTTAGAGGTTGTGTGGCTACCGAGAGCCCGTGATCATACTTACAGTTACGATGAGGAGATAGATGATGCCGAATATGACGGAGTAGAGAAAAGAAGCCATGCCGACGGCGGGATCGATAAAAATATAGACGACTACGAAGATTTGTGAGTAGGAATACGACGCCATGGCATTGATTTAAAGGGCCCTGGAGACTTACCGGGTCGAATGAATTGGATCAACAAGCTTCTGAGTCCATGTCGGCGACTCTCGAGGTCCATCACGGTGTAATGGTTATTTCCCGTTTCGCTGGTCTTGCGTTTAAGCATTTGCTCCAAAACACGAGGCGCGTAAGTTTCCGCTAGATAAAAGAACGCTATGACAGTCAATACGCCGGAAGCAATGGCCTTTGAAATGTTAACATTTGGAACATGGATAGAGGTGTATGGAAGGTCTCACGGGGATCCAGAGTGTCCATCTCCAAGTCGCCCTCTCCGACATCCAACCCCCACAAACCGGACCTATGATAGGACCCAAGACTCTAATATTGTTTGTTAAGTTGAATCCTTCATAGGTGCTTGGGGATAGTGACTTACGGGCCTAACATGATCATTGCCGAGGCTTTTGGCCTAGACGGCAAATCCCACAAATCTGTCACAACACCTCCGACGATGGCAATAGCACCTGATCCTCCAAGACCGGCGATGAAACGAGTTATAGCCAGTTGAGCAGGCTAAATAAGTTAGATCAGTATCTGCGCCGGCATGAGATGCACGTACAGTTTGGGAAAAGCCACCGCCGACTGAAAATGCGATAAAAATCAAGTTGCCGCAAAGGACAATCATGCGCCGACCGTATGTCTCGCTCAGCGGAGCTAGAAACAAGGGACCAATAGCAAAGGCAAACATGAATATGGAAACCTGCAAGGCTCCAAGAGTGTCGTTTGTGATGACCAAAGAGTCCATGATCAAGTGGATAGAAGGTGCGAAGATGGTGCCTGGATGGTGAGAGTTTGTTAGTCGCGATAATTGGAACATTCGGAGTGGATCAGCAGCTGATTGTATCGCTCTGAGGGTTTCCCATCACCAACTCACTAGAAAAGGGCGCAAGGAAACAGCATCCGGCAACAATGGCAGTGTTGATGAATTTCTTGCGCCAGGTCCAGAACTGGACTGTCAGCTGATGTCAGGACGCCTTGACGTGTCTCTTACTCGTGGATGTTCGCCATGATCATGGTCCAATACCACAAGATCTGCCGAGATTAGTTGACAAACTGGAGATGGTGTCGAAATATTTTCTGACCTTTGTCTAGATGGGCCAACCCGTGCCCTCCAATAAATAGTTTATCGGGAGACGAGGCTTGGTCTTGCACAAGAGCGTTGTAACCTTCACGGACTAGTCGCCTCGGCTCGTTTTCGACGACGGTCCCATCAGTGCTCGGGTCGGTCTTGTCGTTCTCGTTCCACATCGCTGAAGTGGATGTTTAGTGTTGGTAGGTGGCTTTATGGGTGATGTGATATTGAGATTGAAGAAGAGCTGGAGATGACTGCAGCGGGACATGATGGGGTCTTTAAATCTTGTTCAAATTTTGTGACATACTTAGAATCAACCGAGTGATCCGGGGGTTTTTGGTCAAAATAAAGCCATGAAAATGGACCTGATCGGTCGTAAGCGGCTCTTGATCGCATCCGATCCTTGGGACGAGACAGCCCTGACGAGCACGCACTCGCTGTAACATTGGCTGACAGGGGTTGTATTAGCTTAGAACTTCAGTGGACATGGGTGTCTGAAATCGAACCAATGGCGTCGCTATAACCACAGTCGCTCGTCGGCTCTTAGCGGGTGATAACTCGGCCGAAGAAGGCGGAACAATACTGTTTCCGCGCTGACATTTCATCGGTTCATGATTTTGTGACCTTCTCCGATACGCCGCATTCCTGCCAAGGCTAGAAGCCCTTTTCTTTCGTCTCTCATACTCTCATTTCCCTGAATCTTCATTTCTACCCCGACGCACGTGTCCCTTTCTCTCCATGGCGTCCAAGAGACCCGTCAAGTCATGCGACCGGTGCCGAAAGCTCAAAATTCGATGTGACAGAGCCAAACCGGCCTGCAAACGGTGCTCACTTGCAGGGTTTGAGTGCAACTTCCTTCCCAACCGCTCAGACTTGCCTGCAGAAGTCCCGACTCCTCCAGATGTCTTCTCCAGCATGGCTTCAGAATCCACGCCTGCGACATCCGACATCAATATAGACAACGGTCTGACCGATCAGCCAGCTGCTGGCTGCCAACCTTTGAAGCCAAACGAGCCAAAGAAAAGGAATCGGGCTTCTCTATCTTGTGTTCGCTGTCGTCGACTCAAGGTCAAGTGCGACAAAGCGCAGCCATGCTCTCGGTGCAGTCTTTCTGGTTGGACGAAGAGCTGCACCTACACGCATCGGATACGAATGGAAACCGAGCCCAATAAACTGGACCGAAGCTTTGTTCACAAACTCGAGGACCCATGTCAAGTTGTCCCGACATGGCATGCGAGATACCGGGGGCTAAGTCATTGGAAGTCTCTCCTACTTAGGGCAAGTATAGCCTTTGGTTTAATACGCGGTGCATGAACTGATGATGCTGTTAGTTTGGGTCAATTGCCGATGTTCATTCTCCGCCGTTTACCATGGCAACAGAGGAAATTGTTAGGACACTGCATGAATGCGAATCCGCGAGCCATCTTCCAGCAAACTATCCACACAACAGCCCGGGTGCCGTCACATACATGTCGCTTGAGAAAGTCCGCGATCTCATAAAAAATAATTGGGACAACCAGCAGTTCTTCATCGACCAATACATGGACATGTATCAGAGTGTCCATCCCATCCTCAACGTTCCAGAGTTTATGGATCAAGTCCAGCAGTTCTGGGATGAGCCTTGCATGATGGAAATTTCCTGGCTACCCATGTATCTGATGGTTCTTGGCTTGGGATCGCTCACTTTTGATGAGGACCCTGCTTTAGCCAAGGAATTCTTCATGTCCGCAGAGGCATGCATCAGCAAAACCCCTTTCACCTTTCGTCCTACCATCACAAGTTTGAGGACTCTGTGTCTGATGGTAGTAGCAAAACAGGTCCACAGTATGACGTGCTGGGCGATGGATTCATGCTGGTCCTTTATGGGCACGGTCATGCGTCTCGCTCTGTTGAATGGCCTCCATCGACGAACAAACTCTTCTGAAGGTCATGTGCAAAAATTTGAAGATTTTGAGTCTGAACGGGATTTATGGATGACCATTCTGTACTTCAGCGTCCAGACCTCTATCATCACAGGAATGCCCAACCTCCTGGAAATCGGCGACATATTTCCTACTCACGTTACAGCGAGATGCGAGTCTGGGGATGAGAAAGGCTCCCCTTGGTATCGGATTTTGCATGTCTCTTCCAAAACGGCTATGAAAATTATGTCGAGACTCAACTCGGATGCCAAGCCATCCTATGATGAGGTTGTGGAATACAATGCGGAAATACGAGAGTTGATGAGTATGCTGGGCGACACCAAAATGGGGGAAATCCAGCGAGTTGCACTTGACATCTACTTTCGCCGTCTTCTCCTAGTTCTTCACCGGCCATTTGCCCTAGATGAGAACGCTCAGATCCTATACCCTCTGTCTTACTGGGTGTCTCTGGAATGCAGCCTCTCATTCCTTGTTCATCATCGTGACCTTTGCGATGTAGACCAACAGTGTCGGAATCTCGTCTATATTGCACGCCTCTTTCTCCTCGACTTCTTTTCAGCAGCCGTCACCACGTGTGTTCACCTACTTCGGAAAGATGCACCATTGGCTCATGGATACGGCATTCCGCCCCGACAGACAATCTTAGATACCCTACAAGCTTGTACAGATCTGTGGGCACAGGATAGGAACAGATCCCTGTGTTTTCGTACTGGGGTCCGGCTTCTGGAATCACTGATGGCGTTGATACAAAAGCCTCAAGTCTGATTACAAGGATAGTTGATATCAATACAAAAATAATTCATCTCACCTGGAACGACTCGATAGGCTTGTGTAGCGTAGCTGATGATATGAGGGCTTGCGGACGGTTAGCATCTGAAAGCCTAGTTGATAGCCGATGCACCAAAATGCAGGTCGCACACACTCGATAAGCTTGACGTCATGGATGCTCTCAATCACAAAGTCATGCCTAGCCATATCTTAACTGCGGGGACTTATTCGCTTGTCAAATCTACAAATGCTCATTGCGGGGCGCATATTCAATCCTCCACCCCCGCAACTAGTCTAGATTCACCTTCTGTTGCTCCGATGTCGGATATGTCATGTGATTCTGGATGAACCAATAAGTATAACAATGATGGAAAGACGCAGATAATCTCTGCTTTGATATGACATTTTAATTATCTACTCCATCAAAATGGCAGACAAGAAAGAGGCCGCAACTTATACCCACGGGCACCATGCATCCGTTCTACGGTCTCACAGTTGGAGAACAGCTCTCAACTCGGCTGCCTACATCCTGCCACACATCAAACCTCATATGAAAGTACTCGATATAGGATGTGGCCCTGGTACAATCACTGTCGATCTCGCCACATATGTTCCTGAGGGCCACGTTACCGGCCTGGACTTTGCCGGGGAAGCTCTCACACGTGCCCGGTCTCTAGCTGAGGAACGAGGCTTGACCAACATTGACTTTGTTGGAGGCGATGCAAACAGTCTGGAATATGCAAACGAAAGCTTCGACATTGTCCTGTGCCATCAAGTTCTCCAGCACGTGCGCGATCCAGTTGGAATCCTCAAGGAAATGAAGCGCGTGGCCAAGTCAGGAGGCATAGTCGCTGCTCGGGAGTCTGACTATGGAGCTTTCGTGTGGTACCCCGAGATCGAGGGGCTGGAAGATTGGCGATCGCTATACTTCAAGGTCGCCAGAAACAATGGAGGCGAACCAAATGCCGGACGACACCTCCACGTATGGGCAAAAAGAGCTGGCTTTAACGACGCCAAGTGCAGCATGACCTCATGGTGTTACAACGAGAAGCCCGATGTCACATGGTGGAGTGACACATGGGCAGAGAGAACATCGGCGAAATCATCGAACCTCGCTAAAACGGCCGTCGATGCCAACTTTGCGCAGGCTGAAGACTTGGAGAAGCTTGCTCAGGCTTGGAAGACATGGGGGAAACATGACGATGCCTGGATTGCGGTTCCCAGTGCGGAGATCATTTGCGTCAAGTCTCAGTCGACATGAATGGGATATAGCATTGGTTTTGTTAGTTATTGTAGGTTTCTAGTCCACGGCGTACACGCTTTCTCAATTAGTGCACAGCAAAATGCGGCCGTTTACGAAGCTTCCGCTAGTATCGAAAAGTCTAAGCATTCAATGCCCACGATAGCCCCTAGAATCTGAAGGATTTTTCAAGTGCCTGTCTTTATTAATGTGTCTCCACGATTTGGCGAAGAGAACCTACAAATTTTGGAGGGTTCTATGCTATTGTTGTAGGTCACACTTTGCGACCCTACAACCTTACTACATAGTTATTGTAAATTGCGTCGGTGTAACATTTATTGCTTGTGAATCTAGGCTTCTATTAAAATAAACGCCTTTCTATCCGTCCAGCCTTAGCTAAGCTACTACGTCATTGATTGAGAATGCGGAAAACGTGGCCGTCTGACCTTGAGCCTCCTCGGTCCGCGCATACGCATACACGCCTATCATAGGCCCCGTGAAATCTCGGGCAAACAGGTCTTTGTAGTCTACTTCACCACCAGCTTGCCAATCATAACCTCCTGGGCCTGCCTCCCGATACGTTGAAGCTAATATCCCAAGATTTTCGTTCTTGTAAAGAACTAGAGCAACAACCCCAGGTTTTCCTTAGTGACCTTGATTTCTCCGAGCTTGTGGTGGGAGTCGGTGTGTGGAGTTTCAGTTTCGGAGAAATCTGCCCGAAGATGTACCTCGGGGGTCTCCTCCACTTGCTGTTGAGTCCTGTCTAGTTGAATCAGGCCATCTTCTTCTTAGATGTCTTAGCTCAGGCTCCCCCTTTGTAGCTCATCTGACAGGTGAGAATAGTTGGAGAAGATATGATCCCGGCGCAGAAATAAGGGTCCAGAATCCCGGGGGTGGGGGCTTTCAATTCACCCGCCGGATAATTGTCAGCTCGGAGAAACCCAACACGTCTCTCGCCTAGGCGATTATGAATAGGTGAATATCAACCAGACGAAGCCTAACCACATTGCGGCTGCACGCGCTCAATGAATAGTTCGATTCCACATTGATATTATAGTTACGGAATTGGAGACATGAACAATCAGACTCGTGATCTTTTTGCTGCTCTCTAGGCCTTGATATTAGGTCCAATATAGGGTTATCCTTTTTACTCTTTTTTCCCCTTCTCTTCCTCTGGGTACGTGTAAATAGGATCCATACGACTTATTATTATATAACTTGTAGTCTATTACTTTTAGGAATATTTGGTGCCGAATGTAGTTCGTTCCATGACGTTGACTTGTCGTCAGACCTCAACTCCGCAATGAGATGGAACCTGTGACGTCAACCACTATGAAAGACTCTGGCCTTTCTTTCAATCAGCAACGAACGTCCTTGGGCCTTTATAACAATTCATCACAGTCCTCAAAACCCTCGTTGCAAATAAAATCAAGAAAATGGTGATTCAATACGAAGGGACTCGTATCCCAACATCCTTCGCAACATGCAGTATCCCCGCAAATATCAAGGCATCTCTGCCAGATAAAATGGCAGCCATTCGTCACGCAGGCTTTGAAGCCATAGAACTGGCCATGCCCGATATTTTAAGCTACGGGAAAGTCCTCAGCGGAAGCCAGCCCCATGCAGACGACTACGACGCCATTGTCGACATCGCCAAGCAGATTAAGTTGGTCGCAGATGAACTCAACCTCGAAATTCTCATGCTGCAACCGTTTTCCAATTTCGAGGGCTGGAAAAAAGGGGAGCAAGATAAGAAGCGGGAGGAAGCGTTCGACAGAGCACGAGGATGGATGAGAGTGATGGAGGCAGTCGGCACTACGATGCTTCAGGTAAGGCTCAAACTATCATCAGGGGACCTCAACAAACATCAAGGCCTAAATGGATTATATGCAGGTTGGATCTTCAGATTCTGAAGGAATTGCGTCTTCATTCGACGACTTGGCCAGCGACCTCGCGGAACTAGCAGACCTACTCGCCACTAAGGGATTCCGGATCGCTTACGAGAACTGGTGCTGGGCTACACAAGCTCCCACGTGGAAGACAGTGTGGGAGATTGTTCAGAAGGCTAACAAACCAAACATTGGCCTTTGTTTGGATACTTTCCAAACAGCGGGCGGCGAGTACGGAGACCCAACCACCACAACCGGTCTAGTCGAGGCCAGCAGCGAAGAGGAGCGCCAATCCCGGTGGAAGAAGAGTCTTGAAGAACTTGCCACAACAGTTCCAGCGGATAAGATTTACCTGCTTCAAGTCTCAGATGCGTACAAGATGGATCCGCCGATAGAGGACCACAACGATGAAGATGGGAGCCGGCCAAGGGCGCGATGGAGCCATGACTTTCGGCCCTTACCGTGCCGAGGCGGTTACCTTCCTGTTCAAGACATGCTTGGGGCTGTACTCAGGACGGGTTTCAGAGGGTGGCTTTCTATCGAAGTGTTTGACTCGCTTCAGGGAGAGAATACGAACATGAGGGCTTACACGGAGGATGCGGTGGAGGCTCTGAAGAAGTTAATTGCTGTTAGCAAGTAGATAGCTCCAAATATTGCTTGGTAAAAATATTTGCAAAGTCTAAATAGTTTTAAAATTCTCACTTGCAATCACTACCGGCCTCCGATCGTCGGGCTGCTTTGACACATCTGATGTGGGAGGAAGAGAAGTGTGGGATATGACGTCATGACACACATGCTGGAATAGTTGCAGCTGTTTGGCAAGAGAGCCATTGCTTGATATCCAAGCTTATAGGTTCGCAATTTTTTAAAGCATGATATCCATTAAATCAATGTAGCGGGAGGCTCACCGCGAGTAAGAGAAAACTGCACGTCTAATTGCGCACGACTGCTCTTTCAGAGACGAGGAATGAGAGAGCAGAGTTCACGTGACACTGCTGGATTCGGCTAGCTCTTTGACGCGCTCTCCTTGACATCATCTATGCAACTGTTATTGTTTCGACCCTTCGCGTACCTTATCCAAACCAAAATTCCATCAATTGATTCCAAAACATTCCAACATCATCATGCCAGCTACCGAAAACGCCATTAGAGCCCCGTCAACACCTGAGAGACGGCTACTAGAAGACTTCATGTTCAGCACGCCTACATCCGGCGCCGATATCAACCGGAAGATTACAGCCTTGGACTGGCTTTACAATACAAAGGATCTAGATCATCCGATCCGTACCCCTGAATGCGGTGCTGATATCGAAGAATACCTCGCGATATTTAAAAAACATCGCGATGACTACTTCGATGATCTCTGCACCATCATGAGGAAGGTAGGCAGCACGATGGACGCCAAGCGCGCCGAATTAATCGAGTTACGGAGAAAAAATGCCTTTCTAGCGGAGGAATTGGACGCGTACGAGTCAACAAGCGATGAATCTGATGGATTTGAGGGCGCCGGATCTTCGTCTCATATACCAGAAACAGCAAACGCCGGGGGTGAAGTCGACAAGCAGACAACAAAGCCGGAACCTCCTGCACCAGCACACAATCTTCGGAGCAGAAAGAGGAAGACGACAACGGAAGAAGAAGCTGACAACTCGAACGCTCAGAAGAAGAAGACCGGCAGGGCGGGTCGAAGTCAGAAGAAGTAAACAAATGAAGTTGAAGAAGTTGGTGACCGGTGCGGAGCTTGCGTGGATGGCTAGTGCATGCACAGAGTGATTTGAGAGTATTGGATGATGGATATGATGGATATGATGCAGTGTCAGCGGCGCTAGACAGGCTACCAGAGGAGCGGCAACTAAACAATTCAAAGTCAGGCGAGCTACCGGTCAGGCCGGATATCCAAGAACTAGCCGTCGCATCGGCAATCATACTTGATAATATCAGACAGGGAGGGAAGGCCAAGGCACTTTGAGACTGTACCGATTAGCCGCATCACACCAAGCGGTGAGCTGTAATTAGGCTGAACTACCGGCCCAGCCCGATTTCTCCGAGGGTGAACAGGGTGAGGCTGCGTATTTTATAGATTATCATGTGCGAGCTTATTCTTCATATCGTAACAAACATATTTACAAACAATATTACAAATGCCTGGTTCTCGTTCTTATTTTTGGCGTAAATGCCTATGGCCTAAGCGTCGCCATACCTGCAGAATCTGCGTAGCTATGCAGCTGCTTATAGCATATTAATTTTCTTTACATGCGAGGTAAGCCCAATGTAGAACCTCTGTGTCTTCTTTCTCCCAACTTGCCTCCGTTCCATCATCCTGTTCACCTTGGTCATCTAGCGATCCAGTACTCCTCACAATAGATTTTCGGAACAAGGGAATGCCTCTTAAAAGGATCATAAAGTCACAACAATTTTGCTCGCAGATACCCCCTTAGCCAACGTCTCAATACCCGTCTGTATGTTTTTTAATCCGTCCCCGACAACATACGGGCTTGGTGCGGCCTTGTAAGCACCAAGCCTGAGAGCAGTCGGTAGGTAATCTTTGAAGAGCTTTTGCCCTTGAACAGCAGCGTAATCGGTGGCGCCGACTATCTGTGTCAGTGAGATCCAAAACCCGAGAGTCTCAGCGCACGTACCCATTCTTGCAAACACACCTTCTGGAAGATCCTCTGGAGGTGGTTTAGTAGTTGAGATAAGGCCTCCCCCAAGAGCTGCAATAATTTCGGCAAGGGTTGTTATGGTGTCCAGTGTACTGATAGCTGTCGCAAGTGAGTCTCCAGTCCTTCCATTATTATAAGAGAAGAGTACCGACCTGCAAATGCACCAACTACCTCGGTCTCTCTTAATACTTGAATCATTTCTTCTTTGATTTGAGAAGAATGGTAATCAAGAACCACTCGCGCGCCTAAATCGGAGCAAAGACCAAAATTTCTAGTCGAAGCAGTCGTCACAACGTCGAACCCAGAGGCGACTGCCAACTGAATTGCAGCACAGCCAACGCTTGAACTCCCTCCCCAGATCAGAATAGTCTTGCCAACTTTTGAACGCGGCGGGGTTTTTGGCAGCGGTAGATCCAGAAATCCTTTTTGATACAAGCCGGCTGCGGCAGTAGCCAGTGCCAGTGGAATGACAGCAGCTTGCTCAAACGTCATGTCATCAGTGACAGGAGTGACAACATCCGCACACACTACAGAGTATTGCTGAAAGGCCCTGTCTTTCAGGCTAAGGTGAAGTGCACATGCGAGGACTCGTTGGCCTAGAGCAATGTCATTGACGCCAGTTCCAGTAGAAATAACCTCGCCGGCGAGATCGTAACCGAGAATCGTGGGCCACTTGTCCACCCAACCACCGGTAGATTGTAGCAAACAGTCGGCAGGGTTAATTGCCACCGCAACATTCTTTATCATGACTTCTCCTGGGCCAGGTTTCCCTAGGTCATGGGTGCCTATTCGGATCTTTTCTCCAGGGCGGTATACCCACGCTGCTTGATTGTTGGACATGGCGCGGCAAATTGCGTGGTTGGTAGGAATGCTATTCCAGTGATGATAAGGTCTAGGCACCCTGGCTGATAAGCTTCTCAGTGAGATAGATTTCATTCGTACATCGGTATGCTCTCCTCTCCTGGTTTTACGTCCAATACTTGTACTTGTTCCTGTCGGCAAACGCACCCCAGTATGCATGATCTATTGAGTGTGTTTTCCGACAGACCCGCTTCAACGCCAAGCACATCGTCCGCATGCCATTTCGATACTCTGCCCAGGACTCGATGTTGGTTTCTACGTTATATAAATTGAGGAGCTTAAGTGAGTGGTTCGCCTGTTATCTCTTACGAAGCGTGGCCGTGTTCTACTTCCGCCTCGGTGTAGGGTAGCCAGGCGAGTCTTCATCTTGGCGGTTAAACCTTGTCTGCACTAATGCAAACCGGCATCAACGAGCTGAACGGGCGCTTCAGTACGCTGTCCGGACGAATCAGCGCTTTATTATTTTTATCACATCACACAAAAAGGTCACACGGAGGGACAGCCTGATTTATACTTTGGGAAAAAATGGCGCAACGAGGCGCATCACATAACAACTTAGGAGTTCCCGTCCATTCTCCCGCTCGCATTTAGAACCTTTCCTCATCCCACCTCAATGCGGAGGTATGTCTCGTAGACAAACCTCACTAAATTCCCCAAGATGAGGAACGACATGAAATCCCAACTGGGCGGGATCACCGCCGGCTCTACTGAGTTGTATGCGAAGATACTTGACACTCAACGCAGAGCACAGCTTGTGCAGCAGAAGACAGCCATGCGCCTATGCGTGCAAGTCGATCTGAGCACCGTTACAAACATTAGAGAAGGAACGAATCCGGTCGAGTTACGACATCACAAGTCGGAAGAGTACATCGCAGTATCCTGTCCATGGAGTCTTCCTGGCCACGACAAAGTGTCTGGCCGATATAGATTTGCACCTGTGCAGCCTCCCGGAGTCATCATGGCTCCAGATATTGTTCTAGAGCGCATCCTCAACTTCAAGATTTGCAACTCCGACTACCTAGACACGCCATTTTGGGTTGACAAGCTATGCATCAATCAGGACGCGAGCGATGAGAAGGAGATGGCAGTCCATTCTATGGATTTAGTTTACCAGTACAGTGGCAAGAAAGTGGTCACAGATGGGCAGGAGCAGATACTCGGCTGCTCCCTTGGTCTTCTGTTCGTGGAAATCACAACGATCGCCCAACTGACAATGCTACGGAAACTACTTGACAGCAAGTTCGCTGAGAATAACGACAATGCACCAAGGCTACTCGTACCGGTGGACGAGGCCATTCCTGTGCTTGAGCTGATCGAAGCCATAATACAGGATAGCTGGTGGCACAGGGCATGGATCTTTCAAGAAGAATTCCTCGCCTCCAGGCACATGGTACTACTGTTGCCCTGCACCTTGGATCGAACCGGCTTGTTCGAAAATGAAGATGGTGTGGATCTTTTCGGGAAGACTTCAGGAGAGATCGAAGTACGCCCCCTCAACTTTCGGACAGAAGTGACTGTGTTTTGCCTCGCTTTGAGCCGCCATGTCGACAAAAGTATCCAAGAGAGGTGTTTCAAGATTCTAACCTATGCACGGCGCTACACTTTCTTATACAGATGCAAGTACTCGGCAGGTCCAAGTTCGGTCGTCCACGCAATGTCGCCAGCGATCTTCGAAGACATTAGCACTCGTGGGATAACCGTGCCATCCGATATTTTGGCCATCGCCGCAAATTGCTGCCGATACACCTCCCGCCTTAACGCCCAAATATTGAACAGTTTCGACGAAAGTCTGAGCATCGCAATATTAGCCCTCTTTGTGATGAATGGAGAGATATTTCGCCAAGACGCCATGCCCGAGACTGTCATGCAACAAAACATACTCGAATGTTTGCGCACAGCAAAGTTGCGGGTCATACCTCCGCTGCAGGCCGCAGAGTTGATCTTCATCAAGATGTGCCGTCTTCCTACTGTCAAAATGAGCGATGTGGGACTAACGGTGAGAGGCGCATTGTCGCGACTGGACAAGAGAATCAAAGTCAAAATATCTACTACGGATGAAGAGTTTTACTGGAAAACCAACGACGACACTCAAACAAACGCGATCAGTGAAGGGGAACAGCGCCTACTAGTCGCTCTAGAGGGACACTTGAAGAGCATTTACCAGGAAGGTGGCAGAGCTCTTCACAGCAAGGTGAAGGAGTTCCTGGACGACAAGAAAGCCAGAACGGCGCCACAATTCTGGAGCCAGCAGCACATCCAGGTCATGATGGCAAAAGCTGTATGTCGGGCAATTGTAGAGCGTAGGCCATTGTGGCTATCACGTCTCCATGTCCCAAGAAAATGGACTCCCTGGCTTGGCATATTTATCCCCGACGATCCGTTGAATGAATCCGGACATATTTCCTTTGCTTTCACGGCTATGCAAACTGATCACGAGTTCAAGGACCGTGGCGCCAAATTGGCGAGGAAGAATACGAGGGTAACATCGTTGGAAGTCAGGTTCAATCCGGGGCCGCGACAGATTATGCCGAGGAAGTGGATGAACGGTCTTTGCTTCTTTAATAACAAGGACCATCCGAGCGACTTGACTATTCCATGGCCCAAGTGGATGAAGAATTAAGTTAATGGGGTAATCTCTTGGGTTCAAGAAGTCTCCTAGGAATACAGGCGAGGTTTTGTCAGGCTGACGTAATTAAACTGCATCTCGACGTCACAGAGCGATTCCTGGCCAGTAACAAAACGCGGATGACGCGGAGAGCGTACTAAAACACCTGTAAACCTCAAGGATTTTAGGCTTCAATCAAGATGATCTGCCTCATTTGTCGTTGACGAGACTGATTCTCTGCCATGAAGATGAAGAATTCAAGCGGCCTGGACTGTGTCCCTGCGGATGACACAAGTACAGTTGCCTCGGGCCAGCTTACGCCCGAAGATGTGAGCACAATTGCCTCAGATCTACTCACACCCGTCGTAGAACCTAGCGAGAGGAGCCATACCGATGGCATTCAACCGGACCTTTCTGACTCTTGGGCCACGGAGCCGCCGACTCCAGAAGATTCGGAATCGGAAGCCTCAAAATCAGGTCCGAGTCCCCCTATGTATCAACCATGCTCAAGTCCTCGCAATCGACGACAAGCGTCTGCTCGTCGAAGGCAAAGTCGGAATAGAAACCCCAGTTTCAACCTCTTCAGCGTCTTCAATCTAGCCGCTGTTCTCGGTGTCGCAGCAATTGGCTGGTGGATACAATCACGAGGAAGCTCCTTCATACAACCTAGGGTCAATCCGATCGACGAATTCATAGCATCTCAAGACGACTGGATCGCCGTCAATGACATCATCACGGAGTATGACTATCTACCGGAGGAGATTAAGAGTCGCGAGACAACCATGACGGATTTGATGCTAGCTGTGAAGCACTCAAACCTGCCTAGGCGTCACCGCTTAGCGGGAGAGATGCAAAAGTTTTCAGTCATTGCCGATAGAGTCGTCGACGACTTGATCGACTGGACCAGCCTGGCTGCAGCTACAGTAGACAGAATCCAGAACATGAACTACCATGCTCTCTTAGGATACCAGAGTTTGCAACGGATGGGCTCGTGGACTGCCATTCCAGCACCTGCTGCTGAAGATGTTGGCTTGATTCCTACATTACAGCACTTTGGCCATGTCGTTTCAGCTGCCATAGTTGGAGATAGGCGACAGAACTCTATCACATTACACCAGCTCTTTGTACAAGACGCCGACAAGGCTGGTAGTCAACTCAAACTTCTCAAGGTCCGGGGGACTTCTTTGGCCAAGGACTTCCGCAAAATGTCCAATCACCTCGAGAGAATTGCAGACATTTCTCGGTCTGAAGAGGCTCAACTTAAAAGCGAAGAAAGACAGCGCAAGTCTCGTGTTCGGGGTCGGATGGGTCTGAACAGCTGCGCGATCAGGGAATTAAAGACCCAGGCAGAAGAACTCCATGTCATGGCTCAAAGAATGATGGAAGGCCGCGAGATGATGAAAGGTGCCACGATAAAGATTAGGAAGCTGGACAAAGGGTTTGGGAAACTATATCTAGCGCTCGCGGAAGGTAAATGGGAGGAGGTAGATGCGATACCATGGCGCTTAGCCTCCATCCAGGCTGCCGTGAACAGATTGGAAGGTGTGAGAGAGTCTACCAGACCCAGAGTCGCAAAATCACAACAACAAGCGGTATAGGATCATGGGTTTATCTTAGGGTTTCTATGTCGGATGTTTATCAGCAACGAGGTGTCCCGAAGTAGCCTACAGAATGAATCTCAACTCAATGCAAACAGGCAGAGTAGCGCTCAATCTGTGACTAAACTCATAAGTCAGCGAGTAACGAAGAAGGCCAGGAGAAGCGCTGAGAAATCTGAATATTTTATTCAGCCAAGTTGAAATTGCCGCTCGAAGCTAGACTACTCGCAATGGGGGATCGCATGCCGAATCCTGAATCGGCAACGCCGATTGCCCCTCATCGCATGCCCAAATCCGGTAATGCCGCTCAAAACCAATCCCAGCCGTCGTCAGCAGTCTCCCGTGTTCCATGTATGGCTACAGCGCATTGTTCAAATCGGCCCGTCATTCAACTTCCGCTTCACTAGCATATCTCTAGTTAGTAGTGTTTACGAATTAGCTTAAGGCCCCTGCTCACTCATCTGAATGTCCACATCAGGAAGTGCAATGCGTCTTGAGCGGGATCATGGATGCAGGGTCAGAAGACGAGACCATCGGCTAGCAGAGTAAGGCAGCATGAAAGACACAGTGATCGTCGTGGTGTAATTACAAAATGGGAGCGCTACGAAATTTCCGAGGGTCGACGGCACGAAAAGCAGCATCAGCCGCGCGAAACGATACAGTCGTCTTTACCCCTGGCGCCACACGTCTATCTAATATTCCGTTCAACTTTTCATATTTCCTTAGCCAAATCCTTATTCAAATGCTCCAGAACTTCGCCAAACAGAGCTGAGCTCCTGGCGCGAGGGAATTTATGCGAAGTCTCTAGGGAGGAGATATTGAAAAAATTGTTTCAATTAAACAGGGTAGGGTTGTCGAAAGAGGTAAGTGTGTGGTACCTCTGAGAGCAACCGTCCACTACCTGACTCAAACCCCCAACAAGATCGAAAATACTTGGTCACCATGCTCTAACTTGTAAATACATGCAATCTCAAACATCGAGGTGGCGGCGAGTGAATGGCCATGTTACCCCCAGCACGCCTTACAAGTCATCAACCAGCGGGCTGGGACCCTGTGGCATACCGATCTTGTCCTCAAAGAGCATCCTGAGAGCCTCGACTCGTCCCCGGTCTGCCATGAATCGCGAATACTCGGCTGAATTAGTGCTGTTCACCTCCAAAATACCAGGATAGCCGCCGGGCACCGGGATATCCCTGCGGGCGCTCCACTGTGCCGACTGCAGCTGGAACTCGTCGCTGAGCAAGAAGTTGCTGAAGAGCTTGGCGCCTTCTGGGTGAGGGGCGTTGGTGAAGATGGCGGCAGACCGAGGCCAGCTGACGAAGTTACCCTCGGTGGGGAAAGAAGCGTTCAGGCTTCCGGAAGGCCTCAAACCAATGGCAGCGGTAAATGTGACTGATTGTGTGCTGTTGGCCTGTCGCAGCACTGCCAAGGGAGAACCTGTTCCTCGAACCCACCGAGGATTCTGCTTCAAAAGTGCCTCAAACCATCCGTAGCCATATTGGTTCATTCTATAACGTGTCAGTAAGAGTTGCGTTGATACAAAAGAGGCGACTTACACCAAATCGAAGATATAGGCGATGGCATCGTCATCGCTGGGATGCGTGAGGACCAGCTTGTTTTTATACTCTGGCTTCAAGAAGTCGGGCCACTCTCTCGGGGGGTTGGAAATCTTCTCGGTATTCCATACCGTTGACCAGGCATTGACAGCAAAGCCGTAGTAGGCGGCCCTGATATGGCGGAAAGGCGGATACACATTGTAGTAGTTGATGGGCGCGTAGTGCAACAATGCGCCCTGCTGATCCCAACGAGGGTAGTCTTGAAGGGCCTGCAGGATGATGCTGTCAACCTCCAGACTGTTGGTAGCAAGTCCGCGGTCGATGTTGACACTGTGGTATTTGGAACGGTTCACAGTGATATTGAGAGTCATGCCCGGGAACCGAGTCTCAAAAGCACGCTTGAGACCATCTTGCTGAGTGACTTCGTCACCTCCGTGCCAGCAAGTGACAACGCCACCTTCGGCGAGTGCCGCTTGGTAGATTTCATCGATGGTTCTGTTCTCGTTGATCTGGGGAGTATTGAAACCGAGTGAGATGTCCGCGGCTGCAATCATCGGGACGACGAGCGCCAATGGCAGAAGAGATTGGAAAATCATCATGTAGGTAATAAGGCCTGTTCAAGAAGCGAGTGATTGAAGATATCGGAGATGGTATTGACAAGCTGGAATACTGGTTTAGTGACAAGATACCTCTCCTTTATATACAAATTGTTCTTCGCGAGATTTAGCAGACATCTTGTCCCTCAACCATCATTCCAAATTGTCAATGCCCATCTCCGACATCGTCAGAGGCCTCATGCATCGTCCATCTCTACTAACTCGACAGACCTAGGGTCCCATGCTTATGGTCAAGCAGTAGCCCGCAACAAACCGCCCGGAACGGAGTACAAACGACGTGGAATGTGGCTTAGCGCTTTCCTAGATAGGAAGTTTTTCACCGGCTCTTGACTCTTATCTCACATAACCTCTTTTAGAGTTTTCGTTTAGATTCCTCGTAGCCTATTCCCTGACCGAGGCTTCACACTGTACCATCTCAGTGAACCATGCAATCATGTGGCTCAGGCCTCGGCGACACGCGTTAAGCTTACAAATTCACCTTGAGGCTCTATGCTTATCAATCTATGCACTCTTGTGGCTGTGTCGCGGCCTTGTCTGTTCAGTCGGATGGCTGGTCGGGGATGCGGATAAAGTTTATTGAAGGCCATGTCAAAGCTTCAAATCTTGTTTTGGCAGGTCCTTGCGTCAATTTCGTATTCGTTGCGAGTATGATGTTCTTTGGGAGCAACGTACATCCCCTCTGAATTTTGTGGACTTTCTCTAGCCAATGCATGTATATTCTGAACTCTCTCAAAATAACTGGTATATAGACGGATGGAACAGCGGTGAGAATAGATGTAGTTCAATATAAGTATCTCGACGCAACTCGTTAGCCACGTATTGTCTCTCTTCCTCAACTTCTGACCTCGAGCCTAGAAGTTTCTTTCTAGTACACAAATTCCCCCCTAAAACCATTCACCAAACTAGCTCATGCACAACTCTGAACAGGCAGACCGACTGACTTACAACTACCATGCGGCAATCAATCACCATAGCTTTTGGAACTTTTGTTGCCAGTGCCATAGCTAAAACATGGAATAATACTGGAAAAGGATCCATCATTTTTGAAGAAGCTTTCAGCCTGGAATACCCGGAGTTGGAGAGGACCATGTAAGTTTAGGTTGTTCCATACCAAAACGACGCTAACAACTCTTCACCATTAGCGGATCAGCTCTTCCAGGTACACATGGCTAGGACCCCTTTCTTCCTTTCTGTCTTGATGCTGACCCCTGGCACCGTACCTGCAGGCCAAACCTACGCCGACCTTCTTACCAACCTTGCCGATATCCACAACCAGCGGCTCCGCTGGATGGACGAAACGGGGGTCGACTACATGGTCTTATCATTGACATCACCTGGGATACAGGGCATTTCCGACGTTCGTATTGCGGAGCGAGTGGCCACGCAAGCTAATGACGACATTGCCGCTGCAATCTCCAACAATACCGTGAGGTTCGGGGCTTTTGCAGCCCTTTCAATGCACAATGCTACACAGGCAGCTCTTGAGCTTCGTCGCTGCGTTGAGGAACTTGGTTTCCATGGAGCTCTGCTGAATGATTTTCAGCAGGCTGGTGTCGACAACAGTACGTGAAATTCACACCCTTGCCACCTGCAGTTCTGATATGATAAACAAAAGGGGGGGACCTGAGGCTAACCCGAGTAAACCTTAGACACTCTTTACTATTACGACGCTGCGGAATATGACGTGTTCTGGCAAATGGCCGTTGATCTTGACGTCCCTGTCTACCTCCACCCCAGACCTCCAACGCCGCTCATGCGTTCGACTGACTTCGCGCATGCTCCGTGGATGCTAGGACCAGCCCATCAATTTGCTGTGATACTTTCCAATCACATAGTCGGCCTATGCACAAACGGCGTCTTTGAGTAAGTGGAGTGTCGAAGCCCCATCAATAGGTCCGCTACTACTTGGATACGCTGCTAATAAATGAACAGTCGTTTCCCGTCCCTTAAGGTCATTGTTGGTCACCTTGGAGAGCGTCTCCCAAGTGATTTTTGGCGCATTGACGAAAGTATGCCTCTAATTTCATTTCCCCGTAACAAGCACAAGCTCCGACCCAGTTCCTTGTTTTAGAAAGATAGCTGACGAGTCTCTCCCACTTCAAGTGCTCGCACGAAGGGTCCCGGAAGGTATTCCAATGAAGCGTCCGTTCTCATCGTACTGGCGTACGAACATTTGGGAGACGACTACTGGGAACTTTTGGACAGATTTGCTCGAGTTCCACCGTAGCGTTCTCGGCGAGGATCGTGTCTTGTATTCCGTCGACTACCCTTTCATCATGATGCAGCAAGGCGCGGAATGGGTGAAGACACTGAAACAAAGTAAATCTAGCGAGCAGGATTTCATTAGGAACCACGCCATCAAACTGCTCAAGCTAGATGCTTAAGAGAGCAATGGAAAGGGTTTTCAGACTCTTCTAACCAGAGTGGAGGAACATTGCACTACGGGGTAGATTTCTACAGATCCATATCCTATAAAAATCATCATCTCGGATGTCTGTCTACCTGCAGTTGCAATGATGACACGCCAATTCCGTTGAAATTGTATCCTTCTCAGAACTGCAAAGGCCAACAGCGAATTCAGCTGCCATGTCTGCGACCATCTTCACAAGCCAATTTCGGCATCCTTAGCCAGGCAAGCCAGGTGTGTGCTGCTAATGAGACGAATGGAAACGCCCCGAGCTAAACCTTGTATGATATGATCCCTGCAGTCGGTCCGAACCAGTAGACCCTTGACTCTCGGCTCAAGTTCCGAGCTAGCGTTACAGGGTGTCGGAAGGCAATTCACCGCTGCGGGTAATGCACCCAATGACAGTCATAGCTGATGGGGCCGTCTTCCGATGCCTCTTCCGACAGCTGCATGTAACAACGTTTGGAGCACTCTACTCCGTACAGTGCTATAAGATTTACTTAGCGGAGTAACTAGCAATGTCACCAGCTTCTAGTGGCTGACCACCCGCAAGTTTAGCGCTCCCATGCATGGGCTCAGCTTCAGCCGTTAGCTGCCGGTGCCAAACAATCACAACTAGTACCGAACCTCCATCTACCGGAGTGGAGGCGGGACAGTATGCGAGACAGATCGATCGGCGTAATAATAGTCACAGTGAATTTAGATTGGCAAGCCCTTTACATGTTTATACATCTGAGGAATGTGGCATGTTCAGACTGACCAATTGAGAACACATCAAGTTACGCATCCTAGGTCATTGTAAACACGTAATGAATCCACCCTATACACACACACTAATTAAAGCCAATGTATATCAAATCACCAGCTAAAACAATTGTAAAGAATGAAAACTCAACCATCACATTCAGATGCCACACTTTTAGTCCTGTCTGGCGTTTGGGTGCATTGTATGTGACAGCAACCCTCTCGTTCCATCGCCTTATGGACGCCAGCGGAAAGCCGGGTGTTTCCAGTCGAGATCCTGAATCTCCTCCTGGGACATACCGGCAATCTCCTCCTCCACGCTACGATCCTCTCGTCTTTTATTGTCCCACTTCATCCAGAACAAAACCAGTAAGCCCACTATCAAGACCAGGCTTGTCGTCGCCAGGTTGAGCCCATTTCCGATGTGAAAGTTGGGTGCGTCGGACGGAAGAAAGCTCCATGTGGAGATGAGGCCTCCAATGTTGCCCATCATGACTTAATGGCGAGAGGGTTAGCGAAGAAATATATGACGGATGGTCAACATACCTGTGGTGCCAATAGCGCTGCTCCTTGCTGTATCCGAGATGACATTTGCGGCCACTTGGGCGTTGGTCATGGGGCCCAGGGCAAAGACTGAGCTGGTGACCAAGAATGTCGCCCCGTATCTGACTCGAGCTTCGGTGCTAGCTAGAAACATAGTATAACCAACCATCCCAAGCGGCGCGCTCATGGCAATGATGATCTGGCGACGATCCGTCTTCCAACTGATGAGTGGGAACACCACGGTAAAGAAGGCACCGACGAGGTACGGCGGGACGGTGTAGAGCTGTTGCGTAACAATAGGCGAGGTAGGGTAGATGGTCCGCACGACGGTCGGCAAAAAGAAAGCCAGGCCTTGGACGGTCACATTGACCAGCAAGAAGATGAAGGCCGTTGCTAGTACCACAGGGTTGATGATGCCACGGAGGAGCTTGGTTTTATCCATCTTATCGAGAACAGCGGTCGTACCCACGCGTTCAGACTTGATGCGGGCAATCGCAAGTTCTTTCTCTTCTTGGGTCAGCCAGCGGGCCGTCTCCGGGCGGTCGGTAATGGTGATGAAGGCGATTAGAGACAGGCCGACAGTAATAATACCCTCGATGGCAAAGATCATTCGCCACCCCGTCAGGCTTCCAAAGCTGTCAAGTGTCAAGATGGCCGAGGCAAGCAGGCCGCCAAATGCGCCGGCCATCGGGGCCATCACCAGATACATGGCCAACCGGAAGGCCAGCTCGGATCGTCGGTACCAACGGCTCAGATAGTAGGCAATACCAGGAAAGGCACCAGCCTCAAAAGCTCCAAGCAGGAAACGGACTCCGCATGCTTGCGAGAGGTTGTTGACAAAGGCGGTAAAAACGGAGCACAGGCCAAATGCCAACGAGATAGCTGGGATGAACCATCCGGGTCCGATCCACTTGCAGGCAGCGTTGCTGGGGATTTCGAGGAGGATATAAGACACATAGAAGACGGATAAGACAATATTGTAGTCGTAGCCGGTCAGACCCAAGTCCTGTTCGAACCCAGCAAGGCGGGCATTTCCTAATTTTGAGTGCCGAGTTAGCAGCAGTACAAACAAGACTTTTGCTGGTTGCCTGCTAATAAATTCTGATTACTCACCGATATTGGCGCGGTCGATAAAACAGAAAAGGTACAGCATTGCAACTGTGGGGAGGAGGTAGAGGTCAAGCTTGAGGAGCAGCTTCGACTCGGCTTTTGGGTCCAGCTGTACCAGCGAGTGTCCGTATCTTAATTCATAAGTCATTGGCACGTTTAATAAATTTTCACGCGTTGAAGGAAGCCTCACTTGTCGGTAGCCGCTTGGCCGCGCTCAGCAGCATGACGGAAGCCACCATCTCCAGCAACGGCTGTGTTGGGGCTGACCTCGACGTGGATATGGTCACCGTCAGCCTCGGGGCCTTTTTTGGTCTCTAGTGAGGTGTCGGTGGTCGACATGACGGTTATTGCAGTGTTAGACACTTGATGTTGTAGATATTTCAGTCAGAATTGATGATGGATGTTGAACCTGACATGGTGAGCCAGGGACGAAACGTCGTGCCTTTATTGACTCGCGCACGGAGTATGCCACGTACTATTGTGGACAACTTTCGCCGACACTTGGACTACAACCCAGGGCCACATCCGCGCCCCAGGGAACGACAGGCCTAGAACGAACTCTGTTAGTTAATACTCGATAGTAGGACGTCCTTAGACGCTCTACTAAGCTACCTAACTTACGTAGTGTTGGGCTAAGCCTCATCCCCGCACGGCGGTCATCTGGGGTACAGCAGGGGTCCCCAGCGCAAAATGCCGCTAGTTGAAGGAAGAGAGATAAAAGAGACAGCATCCGCTCACTCAATCCTCTTCCGCCTACCCCGTATTCCCAGGTTTCCCCAGTGAGACCCCCCGCTTCCGCTCGCTCCGCTAGTCGGAAGCTGCCCCCATTCTTGCCTACACCTACTAGACAACCTTTGAACCATCTCGATAACCCTGCCCCAAAACCAGCCTCCTCCGCACGGTGAGCCATGACCCGACCAAAGGTGCGGGCGGAGGACCGAAAGCGCTCCGCCCGCGCTTGCGGAGCTTGCAAGGCTTCCAAGAAGCGGTGCGACTCCAAGTTGCCTTGCTCAACATGCGTGAAGAAGGGAGCCGCGGACCTTTGCAACTTCTCCACGCTCCGTCGACAGTATCCTTTTGCTTCTGCAAGACCCGCCCGGTCTATTGAGTCTTTTGTGTCCGCGTCTTCCAGCACCCAAGGAACGCTCCGTCCCTTGGCACCTCGCGAGCAGTCTATCGGTTTGCAGACACCTCCCTCCTGCCCTAGCTCAGAAACCCGGCCTGTTTGTCCTGAAGACCAACATGTCTCCTCCAAAGACCGAGATGCCTCCCCGTCAACCGCGCAGTTCCCTCGAATGCTCCTCAGCGCGACGGGCGAGAAAGGTGATACACAAATGGCCGCTCTTTTATCCTCCCATGCCAAAATCGTGCTGATAAGCTCCTCTTTAAACAGTCTACGTTGGAAATACGGCCGCCATCTCATTTCTCGAATTCCTGCGCAAGTTGCTGAAACGCCACGCCGGGTCTTCTCGTTTTACAGAAGGTCAGAAGAGCCACATGATGCTTGAAGCGGCCGTCCAAAGCACTGGGCCCAGTGCCGTTGAGGTCGAGGCCGAGGTCGATAGAGCCCACAAGCTGGCTCTTATACAGTGTTTTTTTGACGTGGTAAGTCAACTCTCGCCATTGTCAGAATTGCCTTCGGCCACGAAATCTCACACCTGGGTCAACAGTCCAACGGTTTTCTCTTTCTCTTTACCGAGGAGCAGGTCTCCCGCCTCTTAGATATATCAGCCCTGGAAGAGTCCCCGCTGGGCACTCTGACGACGTGCACAGAGCAAGAAAACTTAGTCGCCCTCGATCTTATGATTGCTATTGGAGCCCGTTGCAGGGGCCAAGATGAGGCAGATCTACGTCTGTCAGCGACCTACTTTTCTCGTGCGCAGCAGAAGGCTTTCAAGGGCATGCTACATGATCCCAGCTTAGGCATGGTGATCAACTTCGTCCTCATGGCCTTCTACATGTTCTGTGCCTGTCGGCGAAACACGGGTCTCATGTACTTAGGCGTCGCCTCAAAGGCGGCCACGGTTCTCGGCCTGCACCTAGTCGAGCTTCACAAAACATTACCGCTGGAAACAAGAAGCCTAAGGTAAGTACATTAAGGCATGTTAGAACTAATGAGTCTTTTGATACTGACACACCCTCAAGGATGCGGGCGTGGAAAAGCCTACGGATCTTAGACCTCATCTGCAATGCCATTCTAGGCAGGCCCAACAGCAGTCCTGATGTTCGGCTCGGAGGCTATGAGACGGACGAGGATATCGAGGGGCCTTCCATCCACCGCATGCTATCACTCAATGCCAACTTTGAGTCATGCTCCATCCTAGAGGCCATCTCCCTGAAGCTAACCAAGGAAAACACCTTCGGCGTGGAAACCACAGAGGCCTTTCTCCAGAGTCTACGCGACTGGGCCCGGGCTCTTCCTGAAGAGCTGCGACAAGGGATCCAAAAGGAACATGGTGCCGTCCAAGGCCCTGGACACCGGGAAGTCACCATCGGCAATATTCACGTCGCATGCACCTACTATTTCGGCGTGCTGCTGGTGACGAGGCAATTCCTCGTGTCTAATGTCACAGCCTCGTTGCAACGACAGAAAACAAGTTCGAGGAACCCAGAGGAAGACACGTCCAGCCTCGTGAAGAACCAGGATCAGAAAGTACTAGAGCTTTCGCACGTGTGTGTCGACGCGGCGAAGTTAATGGTGCAAATGTGCCACCTCGCCGCTAGCTCGGATCTCTTGCTTGGAAACATGTGCATCCTGCAGTAGGTTCCTTTCTTTCTCCCTTCTCCCTCCTCCTCCGTCCCTTGTCGTTGGCAATGCATAAATACAATATGACACAGATGCTAATGTGCTTTTAGGGCATGGATCTTCGCGGCTGGCTTAGTGCTTGGCCTCTCCCTCCTTGACCAGTCTGCGGCTTTGTCTTCCGACGCGCGCATCGCCTTTGTCTCATCGCGGGAGGTGCTGAAGATCCTATCAAGACTGAGCCCTCAAGCCGAGCGCTATTTCGAGATTCTCTCCCTTTTTTCCGAAGCCATCGACTCGTACCAAGACAACCTCAGCCACGCATGCCGACAGTCAAGCAGTTCCTACTTAGAACAGATCCTTAGACCGACACTCCCAAGCTACGATGGCGATATTCTACAAACGCAATCCGGCCGCAGTAGCAACGAATTGTCTGATGACTATGTCAACCCAGCAGTGGGACAAATTACGACGCGTGTTGATAGTGGCGATCCATTACTTCCACAAGAATTTTTAGCTGTTTTGCCAGACGTCTCTGATGAGCTTGGGTACCAGCTATTCTGGGATGAATACACGTTAGAGTGTGCAAACCAGCTGGATGTAGCGAATGCCGACTTTTCATTAACAGGGTGGGTTGGTATGGAGCCCGGATAACTTATATATATATATTTGGACTCGTCGGTGCGTTTCTGGGGAGTCAACTGTTAGATGGAGGACTCGGCTGGCTTGTCTCGAAATTCCCCGTCTGCGTCCGTTCTCTACCCAGTTCACGTTGCTTCTCATGCGAGTCAGCAGAACTTAAAGAAAGGCATTAGTGATTGATTCTTCAAGACTTCCTACTTTAATATGTAACTAAGCGTGACATGTGTTTCTGATCTACCTAGGTTGAACTGCGTAACCGCTGGAACGAGATATGCAGTCTACCCATTCAAAGTCCAGAGGAAAGAGTGGCCAGGGAGAAATGGTAACAAATAACCTACGCCCCTCCTCATCAGACAAGCCCAGCAGGTAGAGAGACCCGACTCTTCACACGTCAGAATCGCCGTACTCGACTTCTGCGACAACGCCATCGTCGGGGGAGCGATCCTTGGTATTGGCACCGCTAGCAAATGTCGTTGTCGGTTTCCATTTCGCCGAGGTACGGGGAGTGTTTTCCTCCATCATCTTGTCCACTTGTTCTAGAGTCAGTTCCTTTGTCTCTGGGACAAGCAAGTATGCAAACACTGTCGCGGTGGCACAAAGTGTCCCCCCCCCACACACAAAAAAGACGAACGACTTCATATTTCCCTTATCTTCATGATCATATAAGGTGTTATGAGGGCAATGATGGCGTTCCAAAGCCAGTTAGAAGCAGTAGAGAGCGCAACTCCCCGAGAGCGGATTGGAAGAGGAAAGACCTCGCCGACAACGACCCAAGAAGCGGGTCCCCAAGTTGATGCAAACCAAAAAATGAAGATGGCGATAAACTCAATTTGGGCGTTCACAGCCGCGATATTGTTCGCCAGGTCGGTACTCGGGTTGGCCGGGTTTGGGTGCGTGTGGTTGAATCCGATTCTAATGCCAATGATAGCAACAAGAAATTGACAGATGGACATTCCAGCAGCGCCAACTATGAGGATCGTACGTCGGCCAAATCTCTCAACGGTCCAGAATGACACAGGTGTTGAGAGAACGTTGACAAGTGTGAAAACGAGAGAAATAAGAAAGCTGTTGCTAATAGCCCCAGTTGACTTGAGAAAGGGTGTCGAGTAGTAAAAGATGAAGTTGACGCAGTCCACTGCTGCATTATGTGTAGGCCAGTGCTGAGTACGGTGCGACGCAGATTTGAGTTGGGCTTTCGGAGGCTGCCCTTGAAACAGTTGGCCTAGCTTCCTACTCACGAGGATGAAGGGATTAAGGCGTGTCCGTATTCTTCGTTGGCGACAATCTCGGCTAGTTCGCTCTGGACAAACACAGAGTCTTCAGGCTGGCCGCGGAGGTGAGATAGCGATGCTGTGGCCGCCGGAAGGTTTCCCTTCTTGACAAAATATCGAGGAGAGCCAGGCAAGAACAGAATACCACCCCTTAGAATCACAGCCCACGGGAACTGAATCGCGATAGGGATTCGGTATGAACTCGTATCTGTTCGACTTTCGGTGCCGTAGACGACGACTGATGCGAAGAGTAAACCGATAGTGATGAGAGAGCTGTTCGAGTACGAAAGCTCCGTCGTACCAGCGCCCTCGACGGCCTCGATGAAGATCTTGGCGCTACTGACTCCGTTGATGTAGCCAGAGTCATACCCGAAGAAGATACCTCCAAAGGAGGCAAAGCTACAGAGCAGGTACGCCTTCCAGGTGACCGGGGCTTCAACCTGCTCCCCAATTTGAGCCGTCTGAGGAACAGCCGAGGTCTTTGGATCCCCAATGGAGGTATCCCTCTTCTCAGAGTCCATGATGTACGAGGTTGATGGTGATATGGGTACCGACACGGCCGTGCCTTGCGGTGGTTTGTATGGTGCTTGTGTTGTGTTGGTCTTCGGGCTGAAACAAAGAGGATAGAGATGGCTTGTAAGTCAACCTGTACGTGGAAGGGACGTCTTTCTTATGGAAGTTTTGGGATGGGCAAGACTAACAGCGGCGCCGTATTGTACACCGGGATGGTCGGTGCAAAAGACGAAATCGCTCGACCTACTCCATATTCAGGGGCGACCGACGCCATCTACTCTTGCATGGTACGCATCTTAGTTGGCTACATCAAGCGTGTACTCTTCCTCCGCCCTTCACCCTAGTACCCCAGTTCCCCGCATCCGGGGCTAGATCGAGTGGCTTGCTTTGCGTATCATGATTAAGATGGCCTGGAGTCAGTCGTGGGGTTGCTGGGGTTGCGTCCAGGCCATCCGAGACATCATCCAGTTCTCCTCTATTCAACGAGCTGAAGGAAGCTATGTCGGTCTTCTTAATAGCCACCTTCAATATTGTCAAAGCACGGGAAGTGTCAATATCTTCTCACTATTCGTAAATTTGGACGCAGCAGGTTTGTACTCTTGGCTCAACACGGGCAACGTGAGCTCCAATCACGAATCCAGTATTAGTCGCCTGTGATCCGTTAGCCTCTCTACGTCATAGCGCACTTCAAAGCATTCAGTCGGGGTAACCGAGAGGAATCTGGTGGCTTGTCATGTACCCCGCAGATTAAGGTGCTGTATCTAGAGTCTGGGCTGTGATAGTCTAGTCCCTGGTTTTCCGAGCTCGGGAATGGGTTGGGCAGGCAAAATTGGTGGTGTTGAGTAAGGGCCGTGTGTGCACAGTGTTGACACTAAAACGAGATGGTGGAAAGATGAATGGGATCAGCTGGGACTCTCTAGAAGGCTAGGCCATTATGGAAGTCTGAGTCCTCGCGGGTGTGCAGTTCAAGAAAAAAAGGACTTCGTAATTAAATCTGGTGTTATTTTACAAACTCTGGTAATCTATCAAAGGGAAGCTTTCGAAACTAACAGGGTTGTCTACATCAAGATACATCCAAGAAACATCATTCATGCCGTCGAACAATTCGATTGTCTCCGCTTCTGGCAGAAATCGCAACGGATCGTGAAGGTGATCGAAAGAGGTATCCAGTGTCGAACTCTCATCATCCCCTTCTTCAGCTTGGCATCTTTGCGCGTCATTTCCTCCCTCCTCCCTCGCCATCATCACATCCGATCTGTGTAGGCAAAGCACCTCTAGGCTAGGTAGTGTAGCGAGAGCTGTTGAAATCCTCTGCGCCAGAGAAGCCATTGGATCTGCTGCCTCCCAGTTCTTGCGTAGCTCCTGTAGGATTCCACAGGCGCCGTCAAAGTCGCGCCGAGCATCTTCTTGATCGCTCCGCAGACGGCTGAACCGTAGATGCTGGTAGAATACTGATAAAGCAAGCGACGGTGCGTATACTACAATCGGTATGGGATGCAAGGCGTTAAGTCGTTCTTGGTCTTGCATATTTCTTAGTATCTGGATTGCTGAGAGTTGCTGTCGTAGTCTAGCTTGGGTGGGCGATGGTAGGGCAGTAATCGTCTTGAGTCGGTGCGCAAGGATGGCCGATGCAAGATAGAATATGTGCAAGGTAGCTAAATCATGTCTCGAGTCAGCAGAGCATTTGGAGCAGAGTAACCGAATCACGGTGCATATCTGGTGAAAGAGGTGCACATACCAACAGTCGAATGTGAGAGCTGCCAGGCTTGCATCTCATCCATGATTCCCTCAAACCCTGGAAATCCTGCATCTAGTTCAGGGAAGGGACCACCACTCCTTGGGCGATAAAGGCTAATCACTTGGTTGAGCAACTTGGCGATTTTGAACCACACATCAAAGGCTTTCGAGCCAGACTCTTCAGGCGTCAGGTAGTCCACTGCGATGTCGATATCTGCCATGCAACAGGGCCTCGAATGGATTGCTGCATTGAGTCTGTCCAGAGTCCAAAGGCACCAGAACACCCTCTTCATGGCGGCACTGTTGTCTTTGCGTCGCGGCAGTTGAAGCTGCAAGCCTAATGTTTGCGCGTAGTGGACAGCTTGAGACAGACAACTGGAGGCTTGCTCGGCCCCGTCGCTACCTTCGTGATGAAGAGATAGTAGGCCTAAAATGTGGATGAGCGTCATCTTCGGTATCGGTGCACGCCAAGCAAGTTCTTTCATAATTGAGGAATGGAGCTTGGTGCAGAAATGCCGAACAGATAGCAACTTGTCCCCGGATTGCAGGAGTTTGAGGTGACTTTTCGCCTCATTGCCCTTAGCAGCAACAAGGCAAACGGCATGCACTAAGGATGTAGTAGCACTACCTTGTGATAAATTCCCACGAAATTCCCCCTCGTCGAGCAATGGAATAATAGGATTGATGTCGTTGAAGTACAGGTCCGACAGGGTTTTGATGATATCATACGAGACAAGATCTGAACCCTGTGGAGCCTGGCACTCTAATCTGCAGTGAGAATGCTTGGGCGAGGAATCACTCGCTGCATCAACATCGTCATGTTGGGTCGAGCGTGGCTGTATCCAGACTCCGCACTCACCAGACGCCATTTCTTCTCGGTCTTCAGGCGATGTTGCTTCGTCAAGCAGCCTAGCCTCTGGATTCAAGTCACCAATAAAACGAAAAGTGGCAGGTCGCGCATGGGTCGGCAGGGCTTGATGGCGCTGATGTGACGGGCTCTCTTGTTGCTGGTCTTCTGAGCATTGCTCCTGTTGTTGCCAAAACCCTTCAACGTTTCTTATCCCAGTGCTTCTCGTTGAAGTAGCATCGGATTCTCCGCAAGAAGTGGGCGTTAAGGCGTCGGTGGTGAATGATCTTTGAGGGCGGCGATTCTTCTCAACCGCAAATGGTCGGTTGTGATCACATCGTTTCTGCAAATGAAAAGTTGGTACATTTTAATTCCACAAAGTAATCTCACTGCAATGGCATCGGACTGACCTTTTTATGACGGCATACGTCACAGGCGTTCCGCGAACGACCTCGTCCATGTTTCCTGGTATCCACGCGCTGAGTGATGAACCTGAAGTTCATGGTAACTCTTGGAAATTTGATATGGAGTCTAGTGCACGGGAAATGCAAAGTAGAGGCGCAGGGGAAAATATCGAGTTAATTGAGCTGGCAAAATCCTGGCACCTCCACAGTGTGGGGTTCTAGTGTGCTTGCGGGGATGGACGAATGCTTTTGCCCAAGTTACTCAATCGCCACCACCCACTATTCCAAGCATAGGATACGCCACGAGATAAGTATCATGACGCTAGGAAGAGGCCAAGAAAAAGGGGGTTAAAGGACCAAGCACAAGCTTCCCCTCTCCCGCCTTGCAGCGCCCGGTTCTTGTTTGCCGGCCAATGAAGGGCAGGCCAATAGCCCAGACCTTCCAACAGGGTGTCTTTAAAGTAGGGGAGTCCGAGTTAGTTCTTGTATGACCGATGTCACACGTCACTAGCCACGAGCTACCCATAATAGAGACAATAAGGGCCAGGCGGAGAAATGCCGTATTTGGTAATCGCTAGACGAAGGTCAATTTCCCCATTTGCAACCTCCGCCACAACCTTGGCGGGTTACCTGATCAGGTGCATGCCGACAACACATCGGAATACTGCTTCCTCTATGGGAAGAGGGAGGTAGAGACAAGTCCTAGATCTGAGCTACTAACACTTTCCACGATGACGGATTGTAGTACACGGTTTTGACAATTGCCACATTCGTCAATTCCCCGTACTGTCACCAAGTGTTCGACTCGTGGCGGGAAAGGCAATTCCGGGGTAGCCAAGGGATTATGGACAGAAAATATATAATGAATCTTTGAACATGCAACAGTGAACCATCTTGAGACATTCCCCTCAGTGATCCTCACAGTTGTCTTCATACGGCATTCACGCATTCACGCAAATATGCTTCTCATCATTGTCCCATACTTGTTGCTCCTTGCGGCGCTGGGATTAGTCGTCCATCCCGCCGTCAGATATATATGGAATCAAAACGGCCTCCGCAGTTTCCCTTCTCCCTCGATAGCTGCCTTTACTCCTCTTTGGCGCATCTGGCACAACCTCAACTGGAATCACTATGCCGCAGTGCACCAGGGCCACGAGCGCTTCGGAACCCACGTGCGCATTGCACCGAACCACGTCTCGATCCTCGATGCGCGAGCTCCCTATGAGATTTATGGACATGGCGCCAACATGCTCAAGGAGGGCTGGTACGACGCCGGGGCTGGCGCTCACAGAAATCTGGCAGACACCCGGGACAAGACCGAGCATCAGGCAAAGCGCAAGATGCTTGCACACGCCTTCGCAGCCAAAACTGTCACTGTTTTTGAGCCTATTCTCCAGGATACCATTCATTCAATGATGGTTCAGCTAGATGGGCACATTGCTGCTGGTACCAAGCCCAACATGCGGCGGTTGTTGAACTACTTCACCATCGACCTCTTCGGCCAGCTGCTCTTCAGTACAAGTCTTGGCTGCCTCGAGCGAGGCGATGATCTTCTTGTGGCCGAATCGAAAGATGGGCGCCTCTATCGGGCTCCTTTTATCGACTCGCTCTTGGATGTAACCATCGTCAATACCGTGCTTGGAATGATGCCGAGCTTACTCCCCGTATCGCGACCTTTGTTTAGACACCACCCTTATAAGAAGTCGGGTGTCGACTGGGAAAATATTCTCCATCACAATATCAAGGAGCGAATGGCAAAGGACACGCCATCAGATGACCTGTTCCAGAAGCTGCTCCAAGACAGCAAAGGTCAAGACCTGAATCTGCATATCGGACAGATTGCTGCTGAATGCTCGGCCTTGATGAATGCAGGAACAGAGACTACCGCTGCAGCTCTGACTAGCATTATCTACCTACTCTTCACGCATCCCGAGTGTTTGAAGAAACTCCGCCAAGAAATCGATGACGCCTTCCCTGGTGATCAGGTCCCTACGTATGAGGCTACGTCAAATTTGCCATTTCTTCGGGCCTGTATCGAGGAGGCTTTGCGAGTCCGGCCACCAAGTTCCATGGGTCTTCCTCGGATTGTGCCAGACGGAGGAAGAGTCATCGCGGGCAAGTTCGTTGCTGGAGGTGTGACTGTCTCGGTACCCACGTACTCGCTTCTCAGGGACGAGAAAGCCTTTAGCAACGCATCACAGTACAATCCTAACCGGTGGATGACAGAAGACCGGGAGGAAAAAGAACGTATGATGAAGGCTCATCTGCCGTTTAGCACGGGCCCTAGAGCATGCATTGGCCGCAACATTGCATACTTTGAGCAGTTGGTGATTGTTGCCACTCTGGTCAAATTCTTTGACGCTCATGTGGAGGAAGGGTTTCAGTTGCAAACCGAAGAGCGTTTCAACTCGAACCAGGGCGACTTGTTCATGAGTATTTCGCGTCGCCGATGTTGAACTTATTGCTTTTCTATATTTTCGGCTAGTCTTAGTTGGTGGCATAACCAGATAGTTCAAAATTCGATTCATTCACCTGGCTTGCATCGACGACCACATTTGGTTCTTGATTCTTGGAGTGAGATTACGTTCATCTGGTGACGAGACCTCTTTCTCTCGTGACGTGCATGACGATCACATTGGCGTCCACCGATTTTGACATCATAGTTCCATCCATGTTAAGTAGGCTATGGGCGTTGATAATTGAAGTACACATTCAGCAATCCCCTGTCTCATGTTCAGTGCTGAGATCTTCAATCTCGATGCAAATACCGCCAATATGAAATGCCTTCTCCTCACTGCACACATCCGGGTCAAACAATACTCAACATAGCACCAGACCGTCTCCGCTGGTGTCAAGTGACAGTCAGACTCCATGTAGACGGCCTTGCTTGATTTTAAGTCCGCGTCGTGATCTTACGAGCTTAGGGTTGCCTCGTTTCAGACTCAGCTCATTTGCCTCCCTTTTTCCCCGTGATCCAGACCTTGATCGCCACGGTGGAGAAGTATGGATCAAAAACGATGCCATGGATCACCACGTATTGGCCAACTCGAGACTAGCCTCCGGCAATGCCGGCCAACGCAACCCCAGACTAATTCATGTCAGGGGTCTTGACCTGACAATAGCTTGTCTTGGTCGTTTACGCGTCCAACACTCCAGCCGCACGTCGGATCCGACTCCCTGACCAGATGCGTTTGCGTTTCCGTGATTTCGCTGCCACTGTCTCAAAAACTTGTCCAGGTATCAACCACTTAGCCCAAGAACTATCCGAGTTCTTACCGACTTGTCTTGGCCAAGTCGTGAGTTGTAGATTCAGGCCGTCGTGCACCCAATACACTACCATCGCAATAAACCCGACATCGTTGGGAGGGGAGCATTGACTCCCTTAACGGGGAGCTAGAGCGAGTTCCGAGTCTCCGAACTGCAAAGCAAAAAAGTCCAATGAAAATTCCAACACTATTGAGATGCATGTCGCTGGCGCAGTAACACTGTTAAACCCCGTAAAGGTGTCTCGTATGACCAAATGCAGATGCCTGCTGGACAGCGGGGCAACAGTTGGGAAAGAGGTTGTCAGCCGGCCAAGATCCGCATATGATCCTGGTTACATCTCCATTTTGAGAATGCAACCTGCACCAACAGAGCTGAGCTGGCTTAAGCGACAATGCTAGCTCAGGTCGAATGCAACCGAATGGGGAACACCGGGGTTTGGATACGACCCAAGCGAGCAGGGAACACAAAAACCACTTGGCATGTGTGAAGGCTCGGCTGTGGCTGGCTGGATGCCCAACCGCCGTGGTAAAATCACTCCGTACTGGATGACACATCAGCGTCGCCTTGATCGACTTGGCGGCACAGCTCGTCTAAGATCTTGCTGCCAAGGAGGCCTAGATCTGCGTCGAATAGACCTCTACCACACCGCTGGCATCGCCGTGACAGGGCATAAAACCCTTTGGGGTTACTGCAGCAAGGGGGTTCTCAAGACAGCCCAAAGCACTAGTTGAGTTGCGATGCTTGGCAGGAAAAAGCGGGCATTCCAATTACTCCGTCAGCTGTCGAGTTCAGCCCCAAGAGACTATTGATTGAGAACCGATATAGCATGAACTGAGAAATTATTGAAAGTCATCAAAATGTTGTATACAAAGCCCAGCTCGACCCTCCTATTCTTTCTGCTGTCAGAGCCTTCCATCCCTCAGCATTTTCCACCTCTCTTCAGTCCATTTCTATCCTCGGCGAGTTGCGGTTAGATCACCATGAATCTCAAGCTCTTCATCCTTGCATCCACTGTGGGCTTCGCCGCTGCTAGCAAGCCTTACACAACCAAGTCCTGCCAGACTGTCCTTGGCACAAAGTCGATCAAACCAGTCCCCACTGTTTCCTCCACAAAGAAAAGGACCTTCACCATTCGCAGCACCAAATATGTACAGTCGACTGTCACCCGCACCCCACAGCCCATTACTAGGACTGCAAGCTCAACTGTCATCATCACTGTCAGTACCACAGCGGATCCGGGGGTGGACACGGTCGAAGTAGTGGATACCGAGTATGAAACTACCACCACCACCCTTGCTACGACTACCTTCCGCGAAACCATCACCTCGACTGTTGACACTACCGTCACGTCAACGTCGACAATCCAAGCGCCAGTATCTTTCGAGCCAATTCAAGACACACTTTCTGGTGCTACACTAAGAGGTAGCTCGGGTTCTTCGTCCACCCAGCCTCTTAAGCGCGATGCTGAGGCCGAGGAAATCAGTGAGCATCACGCCCGCTCGGGTTCGCTACTTGCCCGTGCAAAGAAAGGCTCTGGCATTTGCCCATCCAAGCCTGTCAAGCGCTATCCCAACAAGGTGAACTGCGTCGTCGTCATTTCCGTCCCCAAGACCATCGTTGTCACCAAGACAAAACCCGCCAAAACCACTACTGCCGCTCCCGTGATCAAAACCACCACCAAAACAGCGACGATCCAGAGCACCACCACGGTTATCCCGCCCGATGTAACAGTTGTCACTACATCTACGACTACGTCCACAATCGAGGCGACCTCCACCCCCAGCACAACTCTCACCGTAACGTCAACGACGACCAACACAGCTTCCGTACCTGGGCCAACTGTGTACGGCATGTGCGAAAACGAAAGGAACTACGCCGATAGCATCTCCAACGCAGGCTATTTCATCAATGGCTTCCCCAGCTTCTCATATGGCGTGAGCTCAATCACCACGACGAGCGCCCGTGCCTGCTGTGATGCTTGCGTTGCAAAGGCCGGCTGTGCTGGCAGTGCTTACTTGTCCGGAGGTTGTGTTTTGGTTGATACAATCACCACCAGTTGCTTTGACAGCCCTTGCTCAGGCTCGCTTCTATATACTAGTTCGGCTAGTTCTTCATACATCTTTATGAATGGCGCATACATGAAGTGGAATAGCATCAGGTAATGTGCACTGGAATGACAGTACTTGTGACTAATTTACTGACTCCATAATTCTCAGCGGACCGCAGTAGCCCAACACATGATCATTGGAAGTTGTGACAGAACTAGGCCAGGCTATTTTCAACTGTCGTTCAGCAAGCTGTGTTCAATATAGGTGGAATGTGTCCATAGATGAAGGATAGAAGACGATAAATGCATTATGATTCTGTATTCTAGCCCGTTATTCACTTCAGCCAATACTACGTGACTGACAATGTGCAACATTTCACATTTTGACACCACGCCCTAATGCTTTTTATGAGACACTCAATTGATCACCAAAGTGTTCACATGGCGGTATCATGTGGCTGCCCAATTGAATTCCGCTTCAGCGAAGCTGTCTTCTAGAAGTTGCATCATTATTCAAGTGAACAAGTGAGAAATTTCGGTCCATAGCATCATTGGATCAAGTGTAAGGGAGCGAATTCGGTAGCCACAAAGGATTTGCTGACCCTCTAGGGGATAAGGCGGAAACCTGCCTGGGATACCGCAGGTCTGGAAATTAGCCCTCGTCTTGGGATTCTTGAAACCTTATCGATATGTTAAATAACAAGTTGAACACCTGGAAAGGCCGGATGGCTGAGTTGTTCTGACTTGCTTGTGGCCGTAAACTTGTTGTTGTATTGTTTCGCAACAGGTCTTGACCATTCGCTCGTTGAGGGAGACTTCATGACTATTTCTCTCTAAAGTCATGCCGCCCTTGCCGCCAATTGAGGCTGCTTTATCTGAGAACATTTCCTAGCATTGTAACAAGGCTGATTGAGAAGACCCAATATGTCAGACTAGTAAATGGCGATGGTGACTTGATGCTACCCGTTTGTCTTCGTTAAGACAAGCAAAACCTTCGCTCAAAACACGAATATCTCAACAATAGGCACTTACAATGTATTATAGAAATATAAAGTGTAGACAATTCTAATTCATCGGGTATTGCAGTTGTGACCTGTTGTAGTCATTGCAGAAAGAGGCGCTCCCCTAGCGCCGACGCCATTCTACCTCGCTCGGACATGCCCAGTAGCGTCATTGCTATAAATAAATAATCCATAAGTGAAATCAACGGTCTCGCCATGCCGAATCTCAATCAAAGCACACTGGCAAAATTGCATCCATTGAACATGGCGAATGGTTTCGGTCCATCTTCTTGACGGGTTGGGTAAAACACGCTGCCTCTTTCCTTCCATTTGTTTAGTCAAAGCCTTGGCCTACATACATTATTGGTGAAGAAGCTTCTTGCTACTATTGTAGCTGCCATAGCCATGATACTTGTCCGCCAATTTTGAGCGTTGGGAGGGTGGCATGAAGCATAAGGATTATTATGCATGATTTATGCAGGGATTCGCGAAGGATCGGTTGCGCTAGTTGTTGCCTTATAAATCAGGCAAAAGAGGGATGTGGGGAAACTCAGGTCCGACACCCGAATCCCACTGAGCCCCCTACCCTAGACCGTTAGGGCCAGATTTGAATTCATCATCAGTTTGGTTATGATGCATTTGTCTTCGTTAAATAACAGTACGGTATTTTTTGCAGGGATCACACAACTCGTTATGTCACTCGTTAAAACACGTTGGGTATAAGATACAAAAGTCTTGGAAAGCGTACAGAACGGTCGGAGGATGTAGGAGGGTTCCTGCCCTTAAATATCGTGTGTGTCTTCCCAACGGCCCCCCTAGCGACCTCATTCCCCTCGTCATTCGGTTGCTAGGGCCGGCTTGTTAGGAATGCAATGTCTTGTATCGCGACATGTTTCGCATTGCGATGTGACTTGCTAGCAGCAACAGTATTCTCTGAAAACGCATTTGGTCGTTTGTTCCATCATTCCATTTGATTGAGTTACTGACAATAGCTGCACAAATCACTTTTATTAGAAGTAACTTATCTCGACAAAGGATTTCAGTAGCTGAGATGAGACCTTACGGACATTGATGAGATGCACATGAATTGACGTCATCACTTTACGGACAATAGGATAGAACGAAAAGTCAAACAAGGAAATAAAGGGTGTAATTTGACATGTGGATACCAATCTATCTTTCGTGACGTTGTATTCTACTTGACTTTGGCTATCAGACTGGCCAATCTGCGAAAACTGCGCCACGAGCGAAAAATCAAGGATATGGTGAAAGGATCGCCGCGGCAAGAGCTTACAACTTGCGTGGAGTACTTCGTATTGAACAAAGGATTGAAGGAATAACGGAATCAAGGAACGATCGGACGAAGGAACGAGAACCAGGGAATGAAGGACGAGGATCAGGTTACATGTAAACACGGCTTGCATCCTTCCGCGAGTTACTCCGTGATCCGTTTCTGAAGGCTGACATCCTTCTCCCCACATTTGACCCAAGCTTTGCCGGGGGATGGTCGGGCCGAGTCGAGTTGGGCTTAGCGTTGTCCCGCTATCTCGCGGCTAAGACTCGGGTGGCCCGGAATTAATGCCTTGGCGGCTACTGCCCCTGTCTAAGGTGTCTAAGGTGCGGTAAGGCTGCGCTGATCGCTCTTAGGCCTAATAATTAAGGTACCAATGTCGTCTTCTGAAACAGATCGCACTTTCCCGGCCCCATCACCAACCCTACAAGCGAATCCCACGGTCCATTCGCAGGAATCGCGAAAGTAATCTGTCCTACGAGTCATTTAGTCGTCCATTGATCCTTCTCATCCCTCCTATCTTACGTCCTGTCACATCCAATCTCGCCTTCCTTCATCACAACAAACATGATGGATCATGTCGACGAGCATCCTGGCGACAGTTACAGTCCGCCATCGCCTCGTTATTCGCCCCCTAGCAGCGCAGCATCAGTGGCAGAATCAGTGGAAGCACCAGTGGAACCAAGCCCCAGAGAACAGGACGAGAACCGAGAGGCGCTAATCCGGCAACTGCCCCAGCTTCCCGATCCTAGGCCCCGTGCTCTGACCCCACCCGGCTTCCGAGATGCCGATGCCAACACCGACTCTGACTCTAAGGAAGGCCCGCAAGCCCTTTTCCAAGAATCTTCGGCCTACTTCAGGCTTCCGCCCAATATCAGGAGAGACATCATTCGGCTAGCTTTCGGAGACCTCCGTCTTCACCTGGATCTCTCTTACACCCATCCAGATGCACCCTATGAGCTCATTCCTGCCCGTCACTGTGGCATCGATAACGAGAGGTCAAGGGAACATCGCGATGGAGAAAAGCACAATCTCGATACAAATCAACCTAAGGCCTGGCGATGGTGGAGTTCCATTTGCCATCGACTCGCGCCCGACGCAGTTGGTCCAATGACTAGACGCGGCCTCGTGGGTCCCTGGGGTGACTTTTGCCGTCTCGGCCTTGCAGAGCATTGTCTCGAATGGAGAGACGCCGATGCGCCGTCTGCATGTCACATTGGGATCATGGGTTGGCTATTATCTTGTCGCCAAAAGTACGCAAACCACCTCTACGCGCTTGATAGTGTACATCTAACAATCTGACTTGATAGCTACGCTGAGTCCATCAACCTGCTATACTCGACAAATACTCTCACCACGAGGAACGAGATCATGATTATGAATCTCCCACAACTACTATTGCCAAAGCAACTTGCAGTAATATCGTCCCTCGAGATTAGTTGGCCCCTCAAGACACGCCGGGTCCGTAATGAACGCACTGTGACCGAGCTTGACGAAGACCATCTGAAGATAGTCTTGCAGCTTCTGTCATCAGAATTCCCTGCGCTCCGTCGTCTCTACCTATCACTCGAGGAACCACCCGAGACCTGGTTCGCCACCCACCTGGAAAGGAAATACGTAAGGATAGTTGAGAAGCAGCTTGACCGGTTCATTAAGCGCATGCCTACCCTCAAAGAGCGTGCCTTTGCAATCCCGGAATGGTTCTTCGATTTCGTATATGGTGAAGTGGCGTCTGAGTCTCTAGGTAATGGTTGGAGTCACTTGACGGACTCATATCGTCAGGTCTGGCGAAACATTGATGGTGAAACGAGCATCATACGCATTCCATTCGTCAACAGTTACCCGCATCCTCCATACCATCTGACTCACGCCGCATCTCAAGTTCCTGGATACTGGATTCTAGAGGGATCGAGTAGGCCTGATCCCCAAACGCCCCTAACTAGACCTAGTTGCCTGCTCGAGGAGGATGACCCGCACATGTTGATTTTCTTTTAGTTACCAAGTAGATTGCGCAAGGAAGTACGAGAGCGATCTTATGGGCTCATTTCATGAATAATGATTGGTTTTGATTATGTAGCCGAATTTGTACACCCAGGCATGAAGCCTTTAACCAAAGAGGTTCTCTTCAAACCTCAGTATACCGCCCTTGGGCTCTCTATTCCAACTGACGGGTGCCACCCAAAGTAATAAACCGAAATTAATCTAGCCCTGAAAATCTATTCACTATCACGGAATGGCGCTTGCATAGCCCTTGCGAGCAAAGTCGAAGTTGTCAACATATCTATAGAAATGTTTTGTTAGTGGCGATTATTGACGCAACAAGTGGGAGGGAGATCTTACGCCATGAAAGCAAAATAAGCCAAGCTGTCGGCATTCTTGAGGGCCTTGGCCGGTCCAAAGTTGGCCGCATTGGCCCTGTTATGCCTGGTCTGCTTCATTGCTAGGTTCCAAACATATTTTTTTCCATCTGAAAGGATGCCATGTTAGTGACTTTGACGTCTCTAGTTACGATGGATGACATGGTACAGACATGGATAGATCGCCACCCATGCTTGCAAGAGATTTGGGACTTACATGACTTGACACGCTTTCCGCCTTGGGACTGTAGTTCTCCCACAGAATTGACTGCCGTGATATCATCGATAACTAGGCCAGGTTAGTAAATAGCGGCGGCAGGAGGGCACCATGAGGTCAACTCACTTGCTGAGCGAAAATTCCAACTGCCGTCGGCGTTTTTGTTGAGACCACCGAACCAATGCGTCATCTCGTGCAGCAGAACGAATGACATGTGTCTGGCGAGGACGTCAATGTCATCGCCTAGCTTAGCGGCGCCGCTCTTGAGATCCGTTGGGGTTGGCAGAGCCCGTCTGTCATCGTCAAACATCTTGGGGCAGAAGTGAACCAAGTCATAGCTGAAGTAGACAGCAGCCCGTAGTCCTGGCTCCATGCAGAGGACTGGCGTCTTCTTGACCTCATCTTTGAAGAACCAGCGATCGTCATTGTACCAGGCTCCCTCCATGGCTTCAAAGTCGATCAGTTGCTTGAAGTTCTTGTTGTCTTCCACCTTGGTTGTCTTTCCAGGGATGGTGTCGGATGGGTTCAACCATGTGAAGGCGACACCATCCTCTTCTCCACAGATGATCTTGGGCTTGGCACCGTCACGAACCGCCAGGTGTGAGAAGCCTTTGGCGGGGTCGTTTACGTCGGCTTGAAGCGCATCTGCTATTTTGCTGTAGATGGCTAGAGGCAACGATGTAAGCCTCAATCAAAACAGGACACTGGTATGGGCTATGGGTTGGGCCTGGGGGAGATACTTACTCAGGGCATCTGTCCAATACTGTCCGCTCTGGGCATCGCTCTGCGACTCCTCCCTGCTCTTACTGGGCAGGAACCCCAGTGCAGCCTCCATGGCAAACGCAATGCGGTTCCAGTTTTTGGCTTCAGCGGGATATTCCGCCTTCTCGGGTCGCTTGAGCATGGCGAGGTTGAGGCTGTCGCGCGCTGCGATTGCCATTGATAGCGCCTCGTTGAAGCAGTCTTGTAGGTATGAGCCGTATGCATCGCAACTTGGGTCAACATCCCAAATATTTAGATTGGCTGTGGCCGCCGCGCTGAAGCCGGGCATGAGTCCGGCCATCAGCCAGACGTGTCGGAGGTGGACCATGATGCAGACTGAAAGACAACAAGACTGTGGAAGGAAACAAAAAAGAATGAATGAAGGTCAAGACCAGGTGAGATCCTACCAGCAGTCAAGATGAGGTGGGAAAAGAATGAAGGGATGTTTATGTCTCGTACAACCCAGAGAGAGATAGAGCCGGCCGAGCGTCGCATATGACTGTGTAGGACTACTATGGGTGAGGAAAATTAGGCGCTTGGGTCGCTCTGACATCTTGGAATCCCCCTGAAATTACCGCTGTTGTGATGAGCGGGTCAGCACAGCCCTGTGGGATTTAGTGATGTGTTGGTTCGTTGCAGGAATATCATGATGCGTTTTAGTGGGTTTCACAGTATCTTTGGGGGGTGAAGGATGGCCTAAAATTGAGATGTCCGTTCATCAGACGGCACAGCCCTGCCGGATACCACGGTGCTTCGGTTTTAATAAAGGGCCGTGATATCGTTTCAGTGGGTTTGTGGGATTTAATTGGGGACGAAGGATCGGCCAAGATGGAAGCGTCTTGTTTAGCGCCGCTAATTACCAGATCGGGCATTGATTGCAATCCTTCGGGTTTCACCCTGTTCCCTAATCAAAGCTCTGGTCAGCCTCCTACTATCCGGCGCCTATTGTGCGTGTCTCTTCATAAGCCACTTGATTCATTCTTTTCTGCCCATTCTACGCTCATTCCGTGTATCGAACTGCCTTGTCGGTCTGTCTTTCTTTTAGTTTTTTTCTCTCTCATTACCTTCTGCCTGTCTGTCTGTCGACATGCCAGCGCTGTGGAAAGTAAGCGCTTTAGCGCTGTGCGTTGCAGCACCGCTCTCTGGAGCCGCTCAAGTCCGGCCCAGAGAAGCCATGTGGTGGAAGCGAATTGATGAGTTTCCTGAGACACCTGGAACCACGCCTGGGACCACACCTGGCTTCACAGATGCCGCCACGATACAAACGTCTGACACCACTGTCTACTCAGAAGTGGTCTCAGAAGTACAATCAGAGACTCCCGGTGTGCCCAATGTCTTGACTACATCAAGCTTCTCAGTCCCCTTGCCTGTGGTGACACCCTCTTCAAGCACAGCGGCCGAGATTGTTGAAACACTGGACACTGCTCCTGTCAACGGCACACCGGAAGAGACTCCAGGCGCTGGTGAGACCAGCGTGCCTGGAACCACAACTGAGGTCGTTTCAACCACATCAGTTCCCGCACCTGTGGACACTCCGGGGACCTCAGAGACCTTGGTAGAAACAATCGAGACAACATCCTCTGTTCCTGCACAACAAGAGACTCCAGGAAGCACTGACGCCGAAACAGAGGTGCCTCCCAGCTCAACTGAGACGACTATTATCCCGGTGGAGACTCCGGGGACCACGGAGACGACTATTATTCCTGTGGAGACCCCTGGCAACTCGGAGACGTCCACTCAGGTTGAGGATCAGACTTCGACTACCCAGAACCCTGGCCAAACCTCCACGATCCCATCAACAACAGACAGCAGTGGCCCAACTACCACAGTTGAGGGAGCTGAGCTTGTCACTGGTACCGATGGTGCCGTCGCAACTTATGCCCCTGAGCAGAACCCAGACTACACTTCTTACACTGGCACTACAACCATCACTGATGACGACAATGGCGGTCTCGTCGTTATTTTCCCCTTCGGTTGGTTCTGGAAGTTGATTGGTGGCGGCGGTGGTGGCGGCGGCGGTGGTGGAAGCACTCCTCCTGCTCCCACTACGAACCCTGACCCAAACAACAATGAGGATAATCAAAGCAACAATGATCAAACAACTGCGGACTCTACCGCTGAGTCAACCGCTGAGTCTACCACAGAGACAGAGCAATGCACTGCTACATCGATTCCCGATTGCACCCGCACCATTTCATACTACACCGAAGGAGGAACTGAGATCATGTAAGCATTTCCTTTAAGAGGCCATATATGATGCCTAAAGAGAATACTAACGAAATTAACAGGACTGAGTTTGGAGACTGTCCTACCGTCGTTAGCTGTGCCACAGGAACGCAGGCTACTGCTACGACCACCCTTTTCCCAGACCTGCTCTGGGTCGGCGGCGTTACAACCGACGCTGGTGATGATATCATCCCTGAGGATGGTGACATTGATGAGACTGTGTTGGCTGCTCTGAACGAAGATCTCGACGCCCTGCTGGAAGACTCTGATACCGGGGCCACAACCACACCAGGCACTGAGACCCCTAGCCAGCCAGCAACTACTTCGATTAGCACCGAAGAGTCGAGCACTGAAACCCCGGGACAGTCCAGTGCTACTGAGACTCCACAGCAAGACACTACTACACAGGGAGAGTCAACTACCACGCAGGAGGAGACCACGACTACGTCAGAGGTCGAGTCTTTGACTCCAGTCGCTACACCAAGCACGTTTATCACGACGACTAGAGCTTCATCTGACACAGTCGCATCTGGATCTGCGGCAGTCACTACCTCTGATCTTATTACCTCAGCTGAGCCAACACGCACGTACTACCCCTGTCACGTCTTTGGAGGACCTCGTGTCACCTCGGCTTACTGCCAGTGCGAGACCTACGTTAACGACGTTCACTACGTTGCTACAGCTACCCTGATCGATGGACAGTGTGCTGCCTACACCGAGTATCCGGAATCTATCAACCCGACCACAGTGGCACCTGCTATCACTGACGCGCCGATCAACGAACCTCTTACCCAGACCATCAGCGGCACCGTCCTTGTTTGGTCCTCGTACTCACTTGAGTACTACGCTGTTTATACCATCCAAGTTACTCAGTCCGTTGGCCTTGGCGAGCCCTCAACCGTGTCGACACCGGTGCCGACTCAGACTGCTGTGGACAACGACGGCTCCGGCCAGTGCGGCACCAGCGATGGCCTTTCCAAGACGGGTCTCGGCGAGGCTTGCGACCGAGCCATCAACGAATTCGACGACGCTACAATCTACACCGACTACGCTACTCGGTACAGTCGATCCAACAAGGGCATCCTGATGGTCGCCTCCCTTGGCCAGGCTGCTTGCATTGCCAAGTTTAGCTGTGATGATTACGGCATTGGCATGAGCGGCAAGCTCATCAAGGAAGCGTACGTTACAACCCCTCCCCCCCTTCTCCTGATGGAATATGTTCTAACCTTGAAAAATAGTCGTGAGAGTGCTAAAAGCAACGATAACATTTGGATGTGTGGACACATCTATCTATCTAACAGCTGTAAGGTCGTAATGGACTATTGCACGAATTGCAAGAATGAGGGCTAGGCTTTCTTCATATGTGTACAAATTTGGGAATTAGTTCGCTCTCTTTACGCCTAAGGCGATTTGGTTAAGAGACAGGTCAATAGACAGGATAAACAGAAGATAAAGCAGCGCTTCCTTGCGTTGCCAGTATCTGAGGCACCACCTTCGATCGAGACGTACACCTTATAAACTAAGCTAAGATATATAAATATTTATAATTATTAGCTAAAGTAAGAAATATTAGAAGAAAGGATTAAAGTTATCTATATCTTATTAATATAGCTACTTGTTTCTAGGTTAATAAAGAGCTTACTAGAATAGGCATTTATTAAATTTACCTACTAACTTAAGTTAGCTAAAAATTTTTTTTAAATAAATGTGGATTTAGTCGTGGCTTTCAACCCTGGGGGAGACAAACCTTTGCCAGGTAGACAATCAATGGACAGACGTGGGTCGCAAATGCCTTGAAGGGAAGAGGCCAACCAGAAGCCACCCTACTTGTGTGACTTCGTAACAAATGTGAGGACTGTAGTTACGGATGTGTTGCGTATGGCAACGGATGTAAGACGGGCTACTGCCGATCGACGGCATGGAATGGCCTACTTGTAGCAGATTGCAGCAGCTCAGCACATTTGCTCGTGCCCTTCCCAGCGGGTGACCCTTGTCGTGTGACTCCATTGAGGGGAGCTGCGCCTTGAACGACACACGTTTGGATTCGCAGCACAATTGCGCGGCAGCACTTCTTCACTAATACCACCGCCGCAGGCAGCCCAGTGAAAAAAGATAAGAAGCCCAAAGTTCATAAATAAATGGAGAACCATTTATTGCGAACATGGTCGCGGCGGTGATTTGCAGCCTCGCAACCGCCCCGTTTCAATGGTATTAGAGCATCGCTTACCTGGCGATGTACGAGCTGAATATGCGCCACGTTACAATCGTCACAATTGTGTGCGAAGACGCATCGGAGTAGCGTGAACCTCAGACGGGTCTACGGCTGAAGCGCACAGTTGTGCGATTCAGTCATCACACCGACGTTGACACAGATCAACCCCTGCTTAGCGTCAGGTGATATTTGTGGGCACAGTGTCATCCTAGGCGCCAATCGATCTTGAGGTCTATCTGTTAGATTCTATAAGAACGTCTTCTCCGGACAATAGTGCGCCTTATCGACGAGACCAATGCAGGGCACTTGAGCTCCGAATCCTTTTGGATTTAAAAATGAAACTTCCTCATGTCAAAACAGGTCAAGTGGTTGATTGTCCTGATACGGAACTCCCTTCCTACGCCATACTATCACACACCTGGCTTGCAGATGCAGAGGCACGACAAGCCATATCTAAAGACGGTTCAATCAGCACTATACCATACCGACCTAGAGAGGGGCAAGCCGTATCAGCAAGCCAATCCCAGTCCGACGAGACCGACGACGCAGCTGTAGAGTATTGTCCGTTCTACCTGTTCGAGCCGTACGACTACCTAACGCGTCCTTGGGGAACCAAACGGAGCAGGTCTGGGAAGCCTATAACGGGTGTCAAGAGCCACCAGCGTCGTGGAACAACTTTCCCCGTTGAGATCTTGGACGGCGAAGATGATGGGGTATCTTCGTCTGAAAGTGAACTGGACGACGGTTCCTCAAGCAGTGATGGTGATTCCGAAGAGGATATCTTGAACAAAGACGACAGGTCGCTGTGCGATGATGTCATAGTTGGAGAGTGCAATTCAGATACGGATCACGACTTTCAAAGCATGCGAGCAGGTATGCGGGAGTCTTTGTACGACAAGATTCAGGCCCGATTGGCCTCGGCGAGATACGATGCACCGCCAGACAACAGACCACCGCCTCGCAAGCGCGCCAGAACAACCGACTGGAAGTCTCAATCAGGATATCTTGAGGAGGAGGACCAAGACGATCCTGACCTCGTTGTCGTGTCCCGCGTCGATGGATACTTCCACCTGGCCTGTCCCTTCTACGTCTCAAACCCAACAAGGTACCAGAAATGCCTGTTGCAGCATGACCTTCAGTCAGTCGAAGATGTGATTCACCACATCCGAAAACATCATACACAGCCACCATACTGCCCGATGTGTCGCCAGACATTCGATAGAGCCGTGGACCGAGACAACCACGCCCGGGCGAGGACGTGCGAGCTTCGCAGTCCGAAGGTCATCGATGGGGTCAGTGCATATCAAAAGGCCCAGCTGCTGAAGGGGGACAAATTGCACCTCGGCGTGACGAAGCGGTGGCAGCGCGTCTGGGCTACTGTCTTCCCCAAAACCGAACTCTGTCGCTCGCCGTACCTTGAAGATGGCGTCGAGTTGATGGTAACTATGGTACGAGACCATTGGGGTCTCCACGGCAGGGATTACATTGAGCAGTACTTGGCTCGGCACAGCCTGGTTCGTCGGAAGCAGGGGGGTGAGAGCAGTGCGGAGGCCGCAATTCATAGACTAATGTTGCAAGACTTATTGAGCATGGCGTTTGAGAATGCATAGGGGCTGTTGAAGAATGCCGTTGAGATGGGAAGACGGAGAGCCTGGAGCAGCGTGGACGATGGAATTGTGTAAGTGTCGTGGGGATTGGGCAAACTGAGGGGATTGCAAGGAGTAGCGAATTATGTAGTGGGAGAAACATGTAGTGAAGTTCGAGATTGTCGGTGGACATGGGAGATCATATAAATCAAAACTACGTGTTCTGCCTCATCTCGTAATATTTGGTCTCGTTGCGGTGCGTAGTTGAATTTTCTCAAGAATGAGCACTGATGCTGTGATATTGCATTCATTGAGGACCGATAACAACGATACATGCGCAGCAAATACTATTGTGTTGATGACTATATTTCTTTGTATTAAGTGTGATGTTAGTGTGTGCCCTTATTGTTTGTAATTGCTGTACCCCTTTGATCTATGTAACAATCTTGAATAAAACGACGAAAAAAGGTTGTTACATCTATACGATAGAACGAGGATCTAAGTGATGATGATGATGATGATGATGAACGCGGCCTACGGCGACCTCTGGACCCCTCCGATCCTTGACGGAGGTGCGGTTCCGGACAGTCACGGAGCTGAAGGTTCGAAAAAGGAAGCCCTAGATCCAGCCCTCTGTGGCTCCGGCTGGGAATCCGGTCTCTAGACCCCCTCGGGCATCCTAGAGATAGGACTCACAGTGCAACAAAAGCCCAATCCACATGACTATAAAGAATACATTTTATTAATATCTGCTACTAATTCGAAGTAAAGAAATGAATGTGCGTATTTTCTTTCGGCTATGATCTTATTTGATGAGCCCAGTTGATTGCCCGCATGCCATGAAATAATAAAAGTACAATAATTCTAGCTAGCTGCCAGCTGATGAACGCAAACTAATATTGGCCGAAGCAGATTGATGGCCGCGAGGTTTCCCAGCTCGTTCGCCATGTTAAGCGCAGTGTGGCAGAATCTTGTGCTACACATACACTATGCGCGGCAAATTTGACCCAGGTTACGTTCGGCGGAAATAGATAATTGCATATGAGTTCTTTGCTTCAGCAAATACTGGTATAAGGCAGGGGTTGGCTTTGTCTTGTAATTACCGTGGCAGCTACGCATCTATTGCAAAGCGTAAAAGTAGTCAGGTTAGTATCAACACCATTCCGCCTTGTATGGGCTTAAATCTTTGTGCCACTGTATCAACTCATTTTCCTTTGAGATTAAAATCAAGAACTTGGCAAAGAACATCTAAACTAATGACATATTTGTATTTCTATAAGCAATGAAATCTTCAATCTAGGAATGGGGAAGAATCAGCTGAAGCATACGGAACAACAGACATGCTAAGTACCTCGTGGTCTGTTGGTGAAATTATTGACAAGTAGGCTGATCCACTGGTTCGGGGAACCACTCGGGACCAGCCCCTTCCACCTGGAAGCACAAATCCCCTACCATATCTTCGGGATATTCCTGAACGAAACCATGGGTTGCAGTCAAGTCTATGAATGGCAGTGTCTGTTCGTCATCCCAGAGTGAAACATCAGTTGTCGAGACAATTTCGGTGTTCATTGCGTGCCACGGCTCCGGGACCGTCAATGCCCCATTCCCATACTGGATAGGGGATGGTAATGTCCTAGGCTGAAAACGGCAAGGCTGAAAATCTCTTAATGGCAAAGGGGAAGAGATTAGAGTCCCCGAGAAAGGCGGTAGTTCGTAGTGAGCTGGAGTCGAGTTTTGGCCGCTGCTAGAAAAGTTTTCTGGGCTGTTAGCAGTGCTTGACTCGCGAGTCCGCTGCTCGAAGCGGTCCTGAACTTTTTCAAGCAGGTCCAGAAGAAGAGGCACGAGATTCCCATCCTCCCTGCCTGGCATTTTATTACTCTCGAGAACAGCGGGGACAAGTTGAGGAGCCTCCTGCCTCGAGAAAACTCGAATCATCCTCATGGTTTCCTCCATCACCGTACCGAGATATGGATTGGCTGGCCGGGATTTATCTTTGAACAGAATGTCCCAGATTGCGAACCATTGGTCGACCTGCGTCAACGTCCTGTCGACACGAGACTTCAGGAGATGTTGCGCCTCCAGCGAAGCACCTTCGGAGTTGTCACCCCCAGGATATGCCGAGGCATCGCAGCCACGAGATCTGACGTGAACGTCGCGTGGGATAGCTGAAGGGAAGATTTCGTAGCACGTCGGGCAATAGAAGTCAACTTGCTCCTGCGAGTGTCGCCGTTGGATATGCTGCTTGACATCTCGAATCCGGGTCAACTTGCGGTTTACGCAATCCATGTGGCGAATCGGAAACATCCTGAAAAAGGGACATGCAAATGCGGAGGCTTCCGCCTTGGTCTTTCCTTCGCGCTGTCTACCGGTATGAGTATGGCTCTTGTCGTCATCCGAGCTGTCGTCTTTGTCATCGTCGAAACTGCCATGGTTGGCATTTCCACGGCTCCGTTTGCGCTGCGGTTGTATGTCGGTGTCAACCTTTTTGCCTTCACGCTTTGGAACGGTTGTAGCCCTAGATGAGGGCTTTTGGGTTGATCTAGGCGACCTTTGTTGCAGATGGCGCATCTTGGTGTCATCCAAACTTGACCTTGTACAGGAGGCTGTCAGTACAAGGTCGTGCATGGGCGCCAGGACCGGCGAAGATGTGTCATGTTGGAAAATAGCATTTGTTAAAATGTATGCCAGCGTAGAACTGGCCTGCCTGACCCTGGTGAACCAAGTACTGATGATTTCGGATGGACTACCCAGAGTATGGGTGGTAGGCCACACGGAGGAGACGTTTTGGGATGAGATGATGTTCAATGTCTGCGACGATGGCAGTGCTGGGTGCGCTTGTGAGGTCATGGTATTTGCCCGAGTGTGCGGGTACTCACTGAAGCTCTTGGTATTGTTTAGAAGGTTTGTCTCGTCATCTCGATTTGAATCCCAGAGCTCATATGGGTCGGTCGGTGCGTGGACTTGGCGCTCGATTCGGCATGCCAGCATGGCTGCGTTGCTATTTTGCTGTTAGCGATGATGAACCGTGATCAGGATGCGAAGCTGCTCGACAAATGTGATCCCCTTGCTTCAAGTAAAATAGATCAATGATATATTGTAGAGCGAAGGCGACTCGCGCGTTATGGACACTCCTCGCTCGCCCTGATGGTACAGCAATTGGCTTGTAGTGCTTAATCGCACAGTCGACAGTGTGAATCTCCAAAGAGATATCAGCTTCGTACTAGCAGACAGAAGCGGTTCAGATTCCCAGCGTCAGGGGACAAGAGTGGCGAGTTCGTGCTAAAAGACGACAGCAGTTGGGCGGCCCGGCGTTGGACACAGAGAGGCAACGAAAAAGGCAATCAGCGGCTTGGAGGAAACAAAGCGAACCGACCGCCAGCTGGATTCTGGGCAGAGCCTCATCGCATCCCCGAGGAATGACGTGGAAAGGGGAGGAGCACGCTGGCACAATTGTGTCGAAAGAGTTGGCCGTGAGGCCGCCCAGAGATCGTGGAGGGGCGTGGCTGTATCAGTCGCCCAGACACATCACAAATGTGCAGCTGGGGCGACATGCTGTCCGAATGCTCCAACAAGTAACTTGGCATACTGATTTATATGGGAAGATACCTCGTCCACCCACCTGCTACTACGGATGACCAAACCAGCCCCTTTCCCTTGTAATACGCTGGTGGCTTTACGGAGTGCTAGGTACGGTGCGGTTCCAAGATCCTGCAAGAGCCCCCCTCTGTACCCCAAACCCCTCCGTAAACACGCCTCAATAAGCATAAAGAGCCTTTATATAAAATATTTATAAATATTACAAGAGCTCTTTAGATATGATTTAAAATATTTTTAATTATTTTATAATTTCTCAGATTTTACCTAAATATTTATGGGTGCATAAAGTCGGTGAGTTTTGGTCCAAAAGGTGGTTGCAGGACTGTTGGAACCCCACTGTACATCATCGCGGCATGGCAGCCCTGTAGCTGGACAAGTCATCTGTCTCCAGAGCCAAATTATGGGGAAACAAGCTGCCCAATATGCTCTCACCGTATGACTAGGTCACTACTCGACAAGTATTACCAGTTGGCATGGCATTTAAACAAGACATCATTGTCAATTAATGCCCGAATGACGACGAAGCAAGGAACTCGAAGTAGTCGCACAGGTGAAATAGGTATTGAGTGTAAAGTGTATCATCTAAGGCTTCTTGTGCACTTTCTTCCCACTTCGTTTCCGTTCTGTCTTGGGCTCTGTTGCTGCGGCTGCGTAATACTGCGTCGTGCTGTTCCACCCCCCAACTATAAGTCTGCCTTGGAGCGCAAGGCCATCATCTGACCACCAGTCCTGGAGACGGTCTTCTCTTAGAGACCGCTGGCTCTGCGCTGAACTTGAGAGCCAGAGAAATTTATTAGCAAAATACTAGAGTAAAGATGCGTGCACAACTTACGTGGTCTGAGTAGTCGTGGACATGATTGCGCCAGTGAGGATGCGTGGAATTTCGGGTGGTTGGTTGGGTTGTGTTTTGCTAGAGGGTTAAACAATTGAAGTTCATGACCCATCTAATGCATCGAATTTATTTCTTAACTTCAATCTGATGCCATCTTCTCACAAACGTGTCGAACTCGCCATCACAATTGCTCAGAGCATCCGCGTCTCGTCGCGGGCTTCCTGGTTGACTCCCCCCGACGACACAATTGCGCCGTAAGATGCCCCTGGAACTCCATCAGCTGCGCCTATACGACGTTGGCCGTGGAAAGCCCGCGAGGCTTCTCGATCCACCGAGTTTGTCGACTCGAGCCTGCATAAAACAATGCGTGCATGTAAACAAAGGCTTGGTTCTCGAGTAAGCATCACCTTTTCTTCCGGATCAACGAGGCTGTCTGCGGTCGAGGAATGAAAACCGCCTTGTAGGCTGCCTGAGACTGCAAGGCAACTACACCTGAAACCTGTGCTGAGATTGCTTCCCATCGACTCTGATCAGGCTGTCTTGGGTATTGGACCCACTGGTTTGTTGCTATCTTTCGTCCCCGTTTACGCGCCCAAATCCAACCTGGGCTATTAAGATGTTATTTTCAAGGTTCTTGCCACTTGAGGAACTCGTGAGACAATTTTCCATTTCTTTACAGCCCAGTATGTACTGTCTTGTCGAATTTTTGTCATTGGTCACAACCCCTGGAAGTGACTTCATGTAGGCTGACCACCTCGCCAGTTCGCCTCACCCACTCGGATAAGGGTCACAGGCCCGGAGAGGCAAATGCCTTTACAGTTACGACTAGGGGAGGGGTGAAGTTTCGTCGCAATTGTGACGACGCCTTTGTGCCGGCTGAGTCTCTGGTGCACTTGCGCAACCCGATAGTGCTGGATGCCTCCTAAGCCTGTGAGACGCTGGAACATACTACCAACCAGCATCAAAACCAACGGCCCAACCAACCTTTTTGCTAAACGACAACCGGTGCGCGTTACCTGGACTCTTATCGACGCAATTCCTCATCGACAATTTTTTGGCCAGAATGTTGATCATGTTGCTCACAACCATCCTCCTATTCGTCGGTGTTTCGCTTCTCGCCCATATCATTCCTACCGCCCACGACTGCGTGGTGTTCCTGTCCCGCACCCAGCGCCTACTAGGCTTCAGTAAACTCGCCGCCGAGGGGGACCCGACGCAAAGCCGGACGGTCCGCCGCCGGCTTAAGAGAGAGCAGAAACGAATTGCAAAGGCAAAACAACATCGAGCTTCGTCTTTCCCGATCGCCAGGAGAGGGACTGGACAGGAAGAGGCGTTCCCGGTTTTTCTTTCGATGCCCTATTTCCTGGGCGCCACGAACAACGAGGAAGCTTGCCACTTATGCACTGGAGATGGCGAAGGATCCCTAGAAGCAGATCGACCCAGAAAGCCTCCGAACTGCTGCGGATCCATTGCGAAGCATTCGCTGCAGCACCATGTCTCGGCGCAACCTGGTTGCATCCTCGCCTATTTTTACTATTTGCTTCTTCTCTTAATGGCGAAGCTCGGTGACGTCTGGGACACCGTCGTCGACATCTTTTACTGGACGCGAAACTGGCTAGCGCCCACCTGCTGCCCGGCCGGCCCTGTCCATCAGCAGCCAAGCGGAAAGGCGAAGGGGAAGCGGAAGGGCAAGGGAAAAGAAAGGCCGACGAAGAAGAGGAAGCGGTCGGGCAAAAATAACAAGAACAATGATGGCTCTGGCGAGAGCGACGAGGAAACACACAAGGACCATGACAACCAGCCCCACCACGATGGCGAGGAAGAGTGTCCGTCGGGTCGCTTCTTCGCCTGCCCATTCTACAAGCTTGATCCTGTGCGGCACTACCGCTGCTTGGAGAAGTACAAGTTGAAGCGCTACTCGGACGTCAAGCAGCACATCCTTCGATGCCATGTTCTCGAAGGTTTCTACTATTGCGACCAGTGCCTGACCATCTGGGAGTCTAGCGAGCCGTGGGAAGCCCACGTCAACGGTGATGAGTGCCGGGGTACGACGGGGCCGCAACACCACCTCGCTGAGAGCCCTCTCCTCGACGGTCTTCTCCCGGGCGAGGCCGATTGCCTGGAGCCTACACCGCGCGGGCTCAGTGATTGGCAGCGGTGGTATCGGATGTGGGAGCAGATCTTCCCCGGCCACGAGCCGCCCGCTTCGCCGCTCGTTGAGCACGGCATCGCCGAGCCTGCGAGGCTCTTCGCTCACCGCGGTATGGCCGCGTTGTTGCTGATGCTGCCCGCCCTGCTCCCACTTTACGATATTCAGCTGGATGAGGGCACCACGACGTCATTCGCGAGCGACATTGCAGGCATCTATACCAATGCCATGTCCGCTGCGCCCCAGTCCTTTAGGCGCCGCGTTCCCCCCACCACCGTGGGCCGGCAGCTGGCTCCTCAAGGGATACAGCCCCCAAACATTGGCCACCAGGCCATCCCCACCGTGAGAAACCCGCAGGATCCTCTCGTGGAGGCGGCCGTTGATGAGGCTGCGATCCTCGGCGGCCTTCAACTTCAAGTGCCGCAGGAGGCCCTCCAGAACTACCCCCGTCCCCCTCCCCCTCCCCCTCCCCCTGCCCCTGACCCCATCTTCGCTGTGCAAGCCCTCTTGGACCACGCGGACCCTGCGTTTCCAGAATCAGATGACATCGACTTTCCGGAGGATCAGCCCGACACCGTTTAAGCAGGCTCGCCCCACGTCAGCTTTTGACAACAAAACCTACCAACTGTATACGCCCATAAATGTTTAAGTGGAAATATAAAAGAATTAGTATTATATTAATCTACAGGGACTTCCCTCCCGGTGAAATAAAATACATCCAACCGTAGTGGTTTACCGATCATAAGTGGAGTAGAAGCGAAGTACGGAGTACGAGGTCCAGCCTTTCCTCTGGCCGCCTTAAAACAATGAAAATCTGGTCCCGGCCACGACGCGACAGTGGCTGCTTTCGGCTCCCTGACGACATGGCAAAGAAGGGTCCAATGGTTATTTTAGGACGCAAATAATCCACGTAAACTAACACCATGTTACCCCCCACCCGGGAAATATGCTAATATTTAAAGGCTATAACGTACATAATAAGCTTACGTAATAAACAAGCTTATGTAATAAAAATGCTAACTTATAAAATTAAAACTTTAATAAAAACATAATAAACCATTCAATTAATTAAAACTAATTACTATCCTTATCTATAGAAGTCTTAATTATAGCTTAATAGGTCCTTATATTATAACTAGCCTTTCTATAAGTTCTATAGTGCCTTTCCTTTAGTATTGCTGACCTCCTTTGATCATTACTTCTTAACGATTTAGCTACTATTTATACTGAAACGACCTTGGCGGACGAGGAAGAAACCACACCCAAATGGCTAGCTATCTTTCCGGGGCCACTGGGCCAATCGCGACTGGCGCCGTCTCGCCGCCTCCAGCAGAGGTCGGCAGCGGCTGCTTCCAGCACCACCGCAGGTGAAGATGACGGGCCGGTCTCTTCAAGATAGCTAGGAAAGCGTCTAATTAGACACTTTATCGGGTTGGATCGCCGCTGCGGATTGTGGCAAGGCTCGAAAAGATGAAGGTTGCAGCGGCAGATCCGGGCTTGGGTGGAAGACCGCGGACGCGGTCGGTCGGCTCGCAGGAAAAGGGCGTATTCGACCGGATCAAAAGAGGTTTGATAGAAAAACAGGAAACCCGCAATGAAATTGATAGTCATACAGTCTAGAAAATAACAGTGCCGTCCAGTCCCGCAGCTGAGAGGCTTCTCTACCTCCCCAGCTGTTGAAGCTGACGTTCGTGATGATCGTGTTCCTTCGAAAATCCCCCGAAAATCCCGAGACCTAGAGAGTTGAATCTCTAGTCCCCACAACCCTATCTAACCCCTGTCCCGCCACAATCGCATCAATACATTAATATCTCTTTAATCTATCTTACCCCTTCCCTTATCTATAGTTATTGTGACGGGAGCGTCTGGAGTGCTGGACCCAGGGTGGGGTCGATATGTAACTAGGACGCACGGGGCAGGCTACACGGACTATTAACGCGTCCACGCGTCTACGCGCCTGCCCGCTTTCTCTTTCCTCTTCATCGTAGTATTCTCGCAATACAGTGGCATTACCTCTTGAGTTGATCTCATACGGCCCGTGACAGTTATCTTCCCTCTTTAATATAGGTGGTGTCACGACCCGTGCATCGTAGACGCCTGGCGTTACGTAGCCCCCATAAATTTCTCACTAATCACGAAGTGATCACTACAGAATGTAGAACGATCACTATAATCACTTCTGTAATTACTGCAATCACTTCTATGATTACTATGATCGCCCTTATAACTAAGGTAATCGAACCTTATACTATATAATATATAAACTTAAGGACCTGGCTATTATTAGAATACTAGCTCCTTAGCTATTAATATAACTTAGTTACTTTAATTTATTCTAATTACTATGCATTATTATATATTAACTATTACTTAATATAATACTATAACTACTGCTTAATAAGTATGACCTAATTATTCTATTAATATAGACCCTAGTCTATCCCTTAAGAATCCTTTCTAAGCTACTTTATACTCTATATAGCCTAGCCTAAGAATATAATTATTATATATTAATAGCTCTTATTCAGATAGTTACTTTATATATTAAGCAATATCTAACGAACTATAATAGTACTTATTATATCTTTTAGTAGTATGCCCTCATTTAAGGAAAAGGCCTTAGTACTCCTTAAGGATAGAGATAGTAATAAATATATAGATGCCTCTAATAACAAGTATAAAGAAGAACTTAAAGAGCTTTATATAAAGAATGAATGACTTTTTATAGGACTTGCTAAACTCTTAGTTCTAAGGATGCATACTAATATTATATAAGAGGAAGAATAGCGCTAGAATGAAGAGCGCTTTAAATAGTTATATATATAACTCTAGGCCTTACTAAGCAATCTTACTATAGATATAATTATTATAACTATAGAATAAAAGATTACTAAGCTTATTATTAAATTAGTTTAAACTAAGAATAATTAAGAATGATAAATAGCTTAATTTATAGAATATAAATAACTTACTATAATAATATATATTTATAATATTAGAAAAACTATTAAGCTTAAATAGTTACTAAAGTTTAATAAAAACCTAAAGAAGCTATAAGAATACCTTACTAGCCTTAAGTTTTACTATATATACTACTTATTACTATTTATAAATAACCTACTTAAAGTATAATATACTATAAGAAGACTAAAAAGTAAAGTAGCTTAGAACTATAAATTAATTCTAAAAGACTTTATAACCTAAGCCTTTAGTTAGTAAAAGCCTAAGATAATTATAATATTTAAAAGTTTTAATAGATATAAATAATTACTAATTAATAATTATAGTAAATAGAATAAGAAATATAATATACTTAATACTATTAAAAAACTTAAATAAATAAAAGTAGTATTTAAATACCTTTTAGAATTCTAGTATATAATAATAAAACTCAATTAATTAAATAAAAACCTTATTAATGAGTTTTACTAAAACCTAAAGGATGATATTAAGGATAAATTCGCTAAAAACATAGACCTACTTACGGATTTTACTTAGTATACTAAACTTACTATTATAATTAATAACTAACTATTCGAATAATAAATAGAAAAATAGAATGTTAGTAGTAATAATAGTAATTAGAAAAGAAAGACCTATGCTAACTAAGGGAAGCTATAAACCCCTAATACTTCTTATAATACTGTAGTAAGACCTATAGAACTTAGAGTAATATAATAGTAATAAGGGAAAAAGACATTTAAATACTATAATTATAATAAACTGGGATACTTCTTATATAACTATAAAAAACTAAAGAAGGAGAAGAAACTATTTAAGTCTATTACTATGCTTACTCATAGTATTAATTTAGTTAAAAAAGGAGATAACCTCTCCGTCTAATCTATTAATATAACCTAAAGCGGCTATAATAAACGCTTTAGTAGAGCAGGACCATTCTAGGACTAGATAGCAGACTTAAAATATAAAGATATATCTTAAAGAAGACTAATTAGTAAGACTAATCCTATAAATAAATAAATACTAAATAATAAATATAAGAAGAAGCGTAGTAAATAGAGTTAATAAATAGAAAGAGAAAAGGATAATCCTAAAGTATGTGAATAGTAACTATAAATAAAGCGAGAAGCAGTATACTAATATAAAGTAGAAAAGAAAAGGGAATAGGAAGAAAGAACCTAAGAAGCAATAGCTAAGAAATAGAACCCGATCCTTATAGACTAAGTCCTAGGTTATCTAACTATCGCACTCTAACTCAATAGAGTATATACTATTACTATAGTCTAATAACTTAGGGAAAACCTAATATAAATAGAGGATTTCGATAATTACAAAATTCTAGACTAATAATCCGATTATACATAAACTAATAAAGACAGACTATAAAAATAGACTACTATACTAAATAGTAGTATAATATGTAGCTATATTATATAATAACCTATCCCCTAATTATAGATTAGCGCAAGATAAGATATATATTAAGCCAGAAGGGCTAGGTATAATATTAAAGATAGAAATATCCTTATACTAATAAATAAATATTTAGAATTAGATAATGAACTTTAAAGTATTACTCTAGAAGAATAAGACACACTAGTACATATAATAGAAGACATTTAAATCAAACAATTTACTAAAGAATAATAAGATCCTATAAAAGAAGCAGACATCTATATCCAAGCCTTGCATTAATAAAGCAGAAAGAACCCACAAAACCTTAGAAAATAAAAACTATAAGGAAATAAACCCTATATATATTAAATATACTAAAAACATAATGAAATTTTATAAGCATTATATATATACTATAAATGCATTATATACTTTAAAGATAAGCTATAATAAGATTACTTCCCTATTTAAATAAATAGATAACCTATTATAACCCCTTATAAGAAGGAAGATATAAAAGATTACTATATATAGAAATAGTATAAATACCTTAATATTACTTAATTAATAAAATATAATATAGATTATTTAATTAATTACTAAAAGCCTAATATAAAGCTTATAAACTACTAATAACCTAAGTATTAAATATATATATATAATAAGGTTAATATATAGTATAAGTATAACTAAAGATAGATATTCTAACCTTTATAAGACAGAATAATAAAGAGTATAAAAAACTCCTAATACTATCTATAATAAAGCAATAGATAGGCATAAAGCTAGAGAAAGCAGAACCCTTTAAAATAAGAGCTTTATATATAACTAAAAGTGCATAATTAATAAAACAGTACCTAGAAATACAGGTATGAATTAAGGGAAACTAGCTGCCTGCCTTAATAAATAGTAGCGCAGAATTTAATTATATTTACCCTATAGTAGTAAATATATTAAAACTCTTATAAAAAGATAAAGCGAACCTATATAAAGTATATAATCTTAAAGGAACTCCTTTTAGCTATAATAATAGAAGAATAACTAAAGAGCTTAATTATCTTAAGGTTTTTATAAAAAGATAAAACGAAGGAATCTTATTTAATATAATACTTATTATATACTATACTTTAATCTTAGAGTACTTATAGCTAAAATGAGTTAACCTAATAATAAACTAGAGGACTGGCTAAGTGAATTTTAATAATATTAATAATCACTCTTCTTAGAAATCAGATTTAAATAATAATATAAGATCTTAAGCTTTAACTAATAATAATACTAGTAAAGTATTAGTAAAAAGAACGATAAAGACTTTCTTATTCTAAAGTATAAAATATAAATACTATAAAGCCTAAAATAGTAAGACACGCTATACTATTGCCTTTATATAAAGCTAACTAATAAAGCTTAATAAAGACCTTATAGAAATAAAGAAATAATAAGAAGTAGATAAAAGGCTGAAAAACATACTACTTACTTACTATATTTATAAGAAACTATTTATTAAAGAATTAGAAATAGGTTTACTTAAATATAGTAAATAGGATTATAAAATAGTATTAAAAGACAGAACTTTATCTAAGTTCTTTAAACTCTATAACTTTAATAATATATAGCTATAAATACTAAAAGAATACTTTAAAGATATATTAAAAAAGGGATATATTAAAATCTTAAAATCCTCTATAGGATACCTAATTATATTCATTCTAAAAAGAATAGAAAACTCTAATTAGTTATAAATTACTAATAGCTAAATAATATTATACTAAAGGACTAAATACTACTACTCTTAATTATTAAACTAAAGGACTGCTTTTATAATAAAAAATGGTTTATAGTACTTAACTTAAAAAATGCTTATAGCTTAGTCTATATAAAGCCTAGAAATAAATAAAAGACTATATTTAGAACTAAATTTAGACTATTTAAATATTTAATAATGCCTTTTAAACTTATAAACGCACTAATAACATTCTAATAAATAATTACTAATATTCTAAAAGAGTATCTTAATATCTTTATTATATACTACCTTAATAATATCCTAATCTTCTTAAAGATAGAAGAAGAGCATATAAAATATATACATATAATCCTATAGAAACTATAAGATGCAAAACTACTTATAGAACTAATAAAAAGTAAGTTCTATATATAAGAAGTAGACTTCCTCAGATATACTATCTAACTAAATAAGATCTAAATAGATAAAAAGAAAATCAAAGCTATTAAAGATTAGCTAAAACTAGATAAAAACGTTAAAGAAGTATAAAGCTTCTTAGGGTTTACTAATTACTATAGAAGGTTTATTTATAGATTTAGTAAAATCATAAAACCCTTAATAGAATTTATAAAGAAAGATATAAACTTTAGATAGAATACTAAGGCCTAGAAAGCCTTTAATAACTTAAAATAAGCTATCCTTAGTAAATCCGTTTTAATAACCTTTGACTTAAAATAACTAATTAAATTAGAAACTAATACTTCTAACTTCGCCTTAAGAGCCTAAATTAGATAATAAGATAATAAAAGAAACCTATATTTAATCGCATTCTACTTATATATACTAAAGGGAGCTAAACTTAATTACTCTATTTATAATAAAGAATTCTTAGTAATAATTAACTCTTTTAAAGAATTCTAATATTACCTCTTAAGAAGCGAATACTAAGTTACTATTTATACTAACTATAAAAACATCTCATACTTCGCTACTACTTAGGAGCTTAGTAGAAGATAACTTTACTATATAGAATACCTATTAGAATTTGACTATATTATTATCTATAAGAAAGGCTTAGAAAATTGATAAGCTAATATAATAAGTTAATAACCTGACTTTAAAATAGATATACTTAAGGCTAATAAGTAAATATTAGCCTACACTTCTAAAGAATATCTTAAATAAAAATATATTATAGTTATAAGCGAGTTACGATTATTTAATAACTTGCTAGAATAATTATAGAAGCCTGAATAAAGCTTTAAGTAATAGATATATAATAAATACCTAGCCTTAAGGAAATTACTATAATAAGAAGGAAAAGCAGTCTTAACCGGATCCTAAAGACCTTAAGTAATTACTTACTTCTATTAGAGCAATCATTATAAAAACCCCTAGACTCTAGTTAAGAAACTCTATTAGTATTTCTATAGTGACTTTATAAAAGTATATATTACTTATATAGAATAATATAAATAATATCTATAAGATCTTATTTAATAATATATAAAAGAATATTAGGAGATAATTAACTACTAAGACTATGAACTTAATAAGATATAGAAAAAACTTAAATAGGCTAATAAACTTAATAAAATAGCCTAAATCATAGTAATAGTATCTTAAGAAACACTCTATAAATAAATAAAGGAATATAACTAGATGTATAAAATGGATAGAGTAATAGAAGCACTCTGCCTAATTCCTGAATTATAATTCGGATTATAGAAGTTATAAGTCCCTCTAGAACTATAGGAATACTTAGTATAGAATATTTATAACCACTCTCTATATAAATACTTAGGAATTAATAAGACTATTAAATGAGTTAAAATAGTATATATATTTCTTAGTATAAAGAGAATAGTTATAGAAGTTATTAAATCCTATAAACTATATAATAAAACTAAAGCATGATACTATAAACTGTATAGAGAATTATAACCCTTACTAATTACTAAGTGATTATAAGACTCTATTATAATAGATTTTATTATAAAACTACCCTTATTAAAAGACTTTGCAAACAGTACTTTTTATAATAGCATTCTTATTATTATGAATAGATTTATAAAATTTTCTTATTTTATACTATACTAAGAGTTAATAGATGCTGAATAGTTCGCTTATTTATTCTTATAGAATATTATTAGTATATATAGCTTACTAATAGAGATCCTAAGTAATAAAGGACTACTATTTATATTTAAGTTTTAATAAGCCTTAATAGCCTAACTAGGACTAAATTACTAATTTATAATAGCATTCTGACTATAGACTGATAAATAGATAGAATATATAAACTAAGTACTTAAATAGTACTTATAATATTATATTAATTATAAATAAAATAATTAGGTAAAAAAGTTACTTATAGTATAACTAAGTTATAATACTATAACTAATAAAAGTATTAAGCTTATACTATACTATACTAATTTCAGATTTATATTAAATATATACTAATAATAGTATAATAGAATCATTAATCTAAAAGCAATCCTAATATTAGACTAATTAAAAAATCTCTATAAAGAAATGAAAACTAAACTCGAATTTATATAAGAATAAATAAAAAAATACTATGATTAAAAAAGGCTAAAAGGACTATCCCTTTTAAAAGGAGATATAGTCCTACTTATAATAAAAAACCTATTAATAGACAGACTAAGTAAAAAACTTAACTATAAATTCATTAGACCTTATAAAGTTTTAAAGAAAATCTTAGAAAATAATTACAGACTGGACCTAAAAATATAATATTACTTAGTTTTTTATATCTTATTACTAGAATTAATAGAAAATATTATTCTAATTAATAATAAATAAAGTTATAAACTAGTAGTAAAAGACTCTAAAGAGTACTATATTAAAGAAATCTATAATATAAAGAAAATTAATAGAAAAATAATATACTTTATAAAGTAAAAAGACTACTCTAAAAGCAAAATATTATAATAACTACTAGAAAACCTTATCTATGTATAATATTTACTAAAGACGTTCTATATATAATGCTAGAAGATAAAGAAGTAGTACTAAAATTAAATATAGTAGACTAATTAATTACATTCACCTTACTATAGGCCTAGACTTTAATAACCGCATTAGCCTTCTAACGCTCTGCCTTATCTAGCTTATCTAAAGAATAAAGACCCTAACGTACTATTTCTACGCCTCTCTCTTAAAGCTATTTTTATTAATAATAAAGCCGTATTAAATAAGATAAACGCTTATTCATTTACTATTATAACTCTATTAACTCTTCTTCTACTTATTCCTCTTTAGACTTTAAATAGCGCTTTTTAGCCATTAGATAGAAAGCTACCTAATTAGTATAAATATAAAACTAGTTAAGTAGGAATAGATACTTACATACAGAGATTAACTCTTCTAAACTATTATAAGAATGTTTATAATAAATACACTCAGAATAATAGGAAATGCTCTTAAGCATTTTACACTTTAGCTTTTACTAAGCATAATTTAAGCATTTAATAACCTTAGAGCCCATTTCTTTAATAAGTTTATAAAGATAGTAATAGTATATAGTAGACTGCGATTTCACTTTTAATATACTATTAGTATTATAGAAAAATAATTATAAAAGAAGGTTAAATAAACTAAGGAGAAACTTAAGACAGCTGACTTATAGGCCTTAGAGATAAGGACTAATAAAGAAGAGATATTATATTATAACCTATATATTATAAACGCCTAGTGTTATATAGCCCTTATAAATTTCTTACTAATTATAAAGTAATTATTATAAAATATAGAATGATTATTATAATTACTTTTATAATTACTATAATTACTTCTATAATTACTATAATCACCCTTATAACTAAAGTAATCAAACCTTATACTATATAATATATAAACCTAAAGACCTGGCTATTACTAAGATACTAGCTCCTTAGCTATTAATATAACTTAGTTACCTTAATCTACTCTAACTATTATATATTATTATATATTGACTATTACTTAACGTAATACTATGACTACTGCTTAATAAGTATAACCTAACCGTTCTACTAATATAGACCCTGGTCTATCCTTTAGGAACCCTTTCTAAACTACTCTATACTCTGTATAGCCTAGCCTGGGAACACGACTGTTACAGGTGGGTTCTTTTTACTCTATACTGCTTATTAAGGGTCTTATTTACTTATTAAAGGATCTGGTTTTTAGACTTTAATAATACTATTTAATGCATTATTGCCTTTATTCCCTTAGAAAATGACTTAAGCGCTTTAAGGATAGATACTAGAGAGCTGCTCTAATGCCTTCTTACTCGTCTTTTAAGGTATTCAGACTGCGAACTGGCCTTAAGCACTATCTTTAGAGTCTTTAAGACCTAAGGGTTAGGAAAGCCGACCTTTTCTATAGCTAGTATTAGAGTCCGTAGTTGCATATTAAGCTTTAATATAACATTTTCTAGGTCTAAAGGAGCAAGTCTAGCCTTTTAAAAACCCCCTTTAATATTACTTGCTATTATAGCAGCTTAGTAAGTAATATAAAAGGCTAAGAAGAACTCAGTCTTAGAAATGTAGGTTATAGAGCATTTAATTAATTACTTAATTTCTTAACTATAGGCTTTTTTAAGTAGCTTAAAGTACTTAATATTAAAAGGCTAAAGTAAATAAAATGAATAAAGCAGTATATAAAGTATAATAATATTATTCTATTTATAATATTTCTTAAAGTTAATAAAGTAATAACTTTTATACTTATTAAAGATTAGAAGATAATAATAACTAATTAATTAATTCTTTATATAATAATTAAAGTGCTTAAGCTATTTAAGACCTATTTTATTATCAGTCTAGCTATTTAGAGTTATTATAATAGCCTAATCGCCCAGGAGGTTGCTTTTCTAGTACTAGCTAGTAAGGTGATATTTGTTAGATTGGATCATGTATAAAGCACCTGATCGGGCGGTCACGTGGTGACCTCTAGGGTTAAGACTGCCTATTAGTGCAGATACCTCAGGCCCCCACTTTTAGTAGTAATTGGAATATATACGTAGTTACGGCTAGGAGACCTCCTAGATATATACAGACAATACATATATAATTAAGTTATTTAAGTGCTATATAAGCTTTCTAATAATTAAGAGTCTTATATACTATATTACTATTCTATTAAATACCTAACTAAGTACAGATTATATATAAGTACTCGCAGAATACTTACTAAGAATAATGATGACTAATTCAACTACTAGGCTTATTATAGAAGACGATTAGATTACTTAGTTTAAAATACTTAAGATAAAGGCTAAGAGAGAGGACTTTTAGGACTTCCTTAACCTTATGAAGATTAATAAGCCAGAGCTTATACTTATAGTACTAACTCCCTTAGATATTAAGAAGTTCTATAAGAAATATGCATCGAATAGTTATAGAATGCTTATTAATACTCTGTTGACCTTTACTTAAAGTGCTAATATAATTATAGCCTAAATGGATAATAATGACCCGACCTTCTAGAAAGGGGATGATATAGCTATCTAAGCCTAAGATATTAACGAACTGATAGAGAAGGGTCTTTAAATATATAATGCACTATAGACTAACTATAAGCACTATAATAAGCTATACTTATAAACAGTTAAGAAGATAAAGACTATTAAAGACTGAGTTATAGATATAATTAATGAAACCTACTTCTAGCACTATTGCTTAAATAAGAAGTCCTTTGCTAAGTAGATCTAGTCGCTCTATAATAAGTTCTCCCTTACTAAAGATAAATATAAGTAAAAGGCTTGCTAAGTGTATTATAAGATACTGGCTAAACTGCGCTTAAATAAGATTATAACCTATTAAATAACTAGCGACTGGCTTATGCATTAGAGGAATGCTATTAATAAAGCCTAGGATATTAAGCTCTAAGAGGTAATAGAGCTTAATTAGTAGCTTAATAACTTAACCAGCGCCTTACAATCTATACTAATAGAGTTATGGATTAATGCTTATAGTATAACCCAGACCCTCTAGGTTAGAGCTAGTACTCTTACTATTAGGCTGGTTACAGCAGATATTCATAGAGCGATTAGTAACTAGCCAGAGCTTCTAAAGAAGGCAAGAATTGCACTAAGCGCCTTCTATAGTAGAGGTAGCTAAAAAGAATAAGATGAGGGTTATTTAGAGAACGCTTAGTAAAGGGGCGGAGGTAAGAAGCGTTTCTATTAAAGCATTAGAGATAATAAGGAATCTAGGTGCTTAGTATACTACCTCTTCTATCTACTTACGTAATATTACTATGCCTTTCTAGAGAGGATGCTATAAGGATTTCTATTCGTTAAGTATATTACTAACTATATTAAGTAGTAGATCGAAAGGAATGAAGATAACCTAGTTAATCGGATTAGAAAGATCAAACTAGAAGGGTCTATGTAACTTAGATTAATAGGGTCTTATAATATAAATGCTGCTTTAATAGCTAGTGAATACTATTCGCTATAAGATTCTATCTTCCTAGACTTAAGAGTAATACTAGATATCTTCTATAATATAATAAGAATAAAGAACCTATAAGCAGCTCCTCTAAAAGACTTCTTCTAGTTAGGTATATAATAAGTATTAATTAATGGATATAGTAAAGGAACTATTACTCTAATAGCTGCTAATGGTTTACTAAGAAAGCTTACAGTCCCTAATGTTATACTATATATAGCTTTTACTACTAACCTTATATCTTTCTTAAAGTTAAGAAAGCGAGGCATCTAGTGGGATATAAGACTAGGAAATAATTATCTTAGGAGATCAGATAGAACCTTCTTTAGAGCTATTAATAAGCAGGAGGGATAGTAGGTCTTTAAAGGGAAGGAGAGCTAACCGATTACATCAAATACTTAATAAGCACTTACTAATAGCTTAGCAGCACTCCTCTCTAATTAACTCTAGAAGAGATAAAGGCATATATCATAGACTTATAGATAACCTCTCTAAGGAGATACTATTACATAGTACTAATAGCTAGGTCATCTAGGTCCTAATGCCCTTAAGTACTTAATAAGCGCCTTAAGGGGCGTTAGACTGAAGATAGAAGAGCCTAAAGGACTATAAAGGATTATGACTGTTAACTATAATGCTTATAGCGTAGCGAAGGCTTGCTAAATAATCAAATAGGCTCTATAAGAAGCAATAGCTAGGGCAAGGCTAGGTGACCGTATTACCCTTAATTTCCATCTAATAACCTAAGGCTATGCTAATTATATATCAGTTTAGATCTTTATAGATAGAGCTATTAGTTACTTATAGGATTACTATATAGATAATTGGTTAATGCTTATACTATACTTAGTAATTACCCGTTTCCTTAAGATACTAAAGGTCTAATACTCTATTAAAGTTAAGGCAATTGAATATAATAATAAGATTATAAATATATACCTATAGGTTGTAGAATTGCTAAGGGATTATAAAATACTTACTAAGCCTTTAGCGCTTAATACCCAGGTATAAAATAGAAATATAGAACGAGCAGCTACTATTATTATCTAAAAGAGCTGCATAATGCGCGCTAGAGCTAAGCTATCTGAATACCTATAGCTAGAGTTAATAAAGGCAGCTACTTACTTATATAATTATATACTATTAATATATAAGAACTAGAAGACCCTATATAAGCTATTTTATAGCTAATTTCAGCTAGAGGAGACTGCAAAGCCTGATCTCTTACACTTCTGAGCATATGGCTATAAAGTCTTCGCCCTTATAGCTGACACACAGCTACGAAGAAACTGATTATGAAGGCAGTTACTAAGAGCCTGGATCGGCTTCTTAGTTAGTTATATATCTAGTAATTCCTTTAGAATGTGAAATCCATTATAGAAGGAGGTCTTTACTACCTAGGACGTTATATTTAATAAATAGTAACTATTTAACAGGCGCTTAGAGAGCCTTTAGAATAATTTACTAAAAGAAGACCTTAAGGCTATCTAGAAGCGAATCTAGGAGCTGCTATTAATATAAGAATACGTAGAGCAGTAGGTATTATAGCTACTAGATAATAAAGCAGATGAGATCTAAGATAAGTTAGGAGATAGTCACTTTACTAAATACTTAGTAAGTAATTAAGAATAAGAAGAGCCTAAAGAGATATTAGAAGGGTATATAATAGCTAAGTTTAAGTTACTTTTTACTCTTTTATAGTCACTACTTACTATATTCTTCTATACCTTAGCCGCTAGTCTTAGTATAAAGAGATGTAAAGAAGGAGAGGCAGATAATAAGATTAGTTATAAAAAGGTCAGCAAATAGCCAGTAAGATAAAGGATCTCCTTTAAGGCAGTATTCCTAGCTAGAAGACTCTAATTACTAAAACACTGCATAAGTAACTACTAAGCGGTCTATAGCAGCCTGGCTAGCTCCGTTAGATCGTTTAATAGAGGAAGTGTTACTCGCCCTTAGATCAAACTGGGTATAGGAAAGCAAAAAGCCTAGCAGGATAGGACGAGCTCTGCAGTTACTATAAGAAAGCGAGAAGCCTAGTGGGATAGGATGAGCTCTATACCTAGGGAGGAAAGGCAGCCTATTATTAGTATATATTAGCAACTGTTAGAGCTACTTCTTAGCTTATATACAAAGAGATTAAGTCATCTGTACTAGGATATAATACTTATAGCTAAGAAGGTATATCTATAGAGTTATATAGAGTTATAATTATGGATTAAAGTTACTAAGTCTGTAGCAAAAGATCGCTAAGTGCTTAGCTACTATTAAGTCTATATTTATAAGCTCGATAAGCACGAGAGATTCCTAAAGATTAAAGCATGCCTTATAGTATGTAGTGACTAGTAAGCAATCAATAGTCAAGAGACTTATATAATAACCCTAGTGAGTATATCATTCAGGACCCTCATGGCCCTAGCTAACCGTTTTAACTATAATATACTATAATATGATGTAGTTAATACCTTCGTATATATGAAGCTTAATAAAGAGATTTATATAGAAATGCCTAAAGGATATTAGAAGCTAGGAATGATCCTGAAGCTACAGAAAGCCCTCTATAGTCTTAGATAATTGCCTCTTTTATAGTAAAAGCACTTTAAGAAGGGTTTACTACTAGCGGGCTTTCGCTAAGTGCTAGGCGAGGACTATTACTAGCTTCATGGGGATATTATCTTCTTCTTCTATGTGGATAATTGTGTCTTCTGCTTTCTGAGGCAGGTTAAACCCTAAGTAATGTTACTAATAAAAGACTTATAGAAGACCTATTATCTAGAAGGAGGCAAGCCTCTGCAGTGGTTCTTAGGGATTGAAGTAATCTGAGACTATAAAAACTGTTACTTATAGCTCTTACAGTCTTCTTATATTAATAAGATGCACTGACTGCTCGCTGATTATATACTAAGACTATAAGTAATAACTCTTATAATATAGGAAGAACTGTTGCTCTATAAAGAGATCACTAGCTCTAGAAATGTTAATCTTTATTAATATAAAGTCAGAATGATTATATATATAGCTGTAATAACCTGACTGGATATAGCGTTTATAGTAAGCTGGCTAGCTAGGTTTAACTAGAACCCAGGGCCATAGTACTATTAAGTGGCTGATCGGGCCTTATAGTACCTTATTAAAATACGCAGTCTTTCTTTTAAATATAGTACGATCTCCGGATGTGAAGAAGATAGCTTATAAGTAGCTTCTGATGCGAGTTTTGCAGACAATTTAGCAGACTGTTAGAGCTTATAAGCCTTCGTTATAAAGCTATTCGGAGGGGTTATATTATAGAGAGTAAATAAGCAGGATATAGTTATAATGTTAATAACTGAAGCTGAGCTGCTTGCTTTATCCTAGGCTACTAAGGAAGCCCTCTTTATAAGTAGACTTATTTTAGTATTAAAAATCGACTTATCTTTACTAACTGCTTACTAAGTGACTGCCTTACCCTTAAGAGTTACTATTAAGTGTAATAATAAATAGACTATCCGACTAGTTATAATAGAGCTCGTGTAATTATGGATGAAGTTATAGTATATTAATATTCATAATTACTAACTTAGGCAAGAGATATTAGAAGAAAAAATTAAAGTAATCTATACCCTATTAATACGATTGCTTACTAATAGCTTAATAAAGAGCCTACTAAGAGAGGCATTTACTAAATTCACTTAGTAGCTTAAGCTAATAGATCTCTTTAATTAATTAGAATAACTAAGGAAAGATAAAGAGCGTAGCTTAATAGCGATGCCCTTAAGCTAAAGGGGTGTATTAGATTAGATTATATATAAAGCACCTAATCGGGCGGTTATGTGATGACCTCTAGGGTTAAGACTGCTTATTAGTGCAAATACCTCAGGCCCTCACTTTTAGTAGTAATTAGAATATATATGCAGTTATAGCTAGGAGACCTCCTAGATATATATAAATAATATACACACAATCAAGTCATCTAAGTGCTATGCAAGCTTTTTAACAATATTAGCTTATAGCTATAATAAACAGCTGGATTGCTTAGCCTTTTGCATTAATCGCCTGAATGACTATAACCTATTCCTAGTTTTTAAGCTAGACTGATTTCAGGTTTCTATACCTATCTGCACTTATAATAACTATTCTACTTATAATTATACTTATTATAAAGCCAGTCTTATTAAAGTTATAAATATTAGCTAGGTTAGTATTATATTTTATAATTATATTCTTTATAAGCCTGAACTAATTATAAATAATAGTCAGATCTTTATATTTAGCTCTTTAATAGTTATATTTATAATGGGCTGACTCTAGAAGGGCTAAGCGATAGCTAGCGCAACGGCCACTAGCGCTATACAGCGCTACTCTTTGCTACTAAGGCAAAAGGATACGTATTAATCGATCGCTAGTGCGATTAACTAACTAACTATACAAGGTCTTCTACTGTTAGATTGGATCATGTACAAAGCACCTGATCAGGCGGTCACGTAGTGACCTCTAGGTTTAAGACTGCTTATTAGTACAGATACCTCAGGCCCCCACTTTTAGTAGTAATTAGAACATATACGCAGTTACGGTCAGGAGACCTCCTAAATACACACACAATACATACATAATTAAGTTATCTAAATGCCACGCTAGCTTTCTAATAATTAAGAGTCTTATACACTATATCACTACTCGATTGAATACCTAACTGAGCATAGATCGTATGCAAGTACTTATAGAACACTCGCTAAGAATAATAATGACTAATTCGACTACTAAGCTCATTATAGAAGACGATTAGATTATTTAGTTTAAAATACTTAAGACAAAGGCTAAGAGAGAGGACCTTTAGGACTTCTTTAACCCTATAAAGACTAATAAGCTAGAGCTTATACTTATAGTACTAATTTCTTTAAATATTAAGAAGTTCTATAAGAAATATATATTAAGTAATTATAGAATGCTTACTAATACTCTATTAACTTTTACTTAAAGTACTAATATAATTATAGTCTAAATAAATAATAATAACCTAACCTTCTAAAAAGGGGATAATATAGCTATCTAAGCTTAAAACATTAATAAACTAATAGAGAAAAGTCTTTAAATATATAATATACTATAGACTAACTATAAGCATTATAATAAGCTATACTTATAAATAGTTAAGAAGATAAAGACTATTAAAGACTGGATTATGAATATAATTAATAAAACCCACTCTTAGTACTACTACTTAGATAAGAAGTCCCTTACTAAATAGATCTAGTCACTTTATAATAAGTTCTTTCTTACTAAAAATAAATATAAGTAAAAGGCTTACTAAGTATATTATAAGATACTAGCTAAACTGTGCCTAAATAAGATCATAACCTATTAAATAACTAATAACTAGCTTATATATTAAAGGAATACTATTAATAAAGCTTAGAATATTAAGCTCTAAGAGGTAATAAAGCTTAATCAGTAGCTTAATGACTTAACTAGCGCTTTATAATCTATACTAATAGAGTTATAAATTAATGCTTATAGTATAACCCAGACCCTCTAGGTTAGAGCCAGTACTCTTATTATTAGGCCAGTTATAGCAAATATTCATAGAGCGATTAATAACTAGCCAGAGCCTCTAAAGAAGGCAAGAATTGCATTAAGCGCCTTTTATAGTAGAGGCGGCTAAAAAGAATAAGATAAGGGTTACTTAGAAAACGCTTAGTAAAGGGGCGGAGGTAAGAAGCATTTCTACTAGAGCATTAGAGACAATAAAGAATCTAAGTACTTAGCGTATTACCTCTTCTATCTACTTACGTAATATTACTACGCCTTTCTAGAGAGGATACTATAAGGATTTTTACTTATTAAGCATATTACTAATTATATTAAGCAGTAGATCGAAAGGAATGAAGATAACCTAGCTAATCGGATTAGAAAGATTAAACTAAAAGGGTCTGCATAACTTAGACTAGTAGGGTCTTATAATACGAATGCTGCTTTAGTAGCTAGTGAATACTATCTGCTATAAGATTCTATCCTCCTAGACTTAGGAGTAATACTAGATATCTTCTATAATATAATAAGAATAAAGAACTTATAAGCAGCTCCTTTAGAAGACTTCTTCTAGTTAAGTATATAGTAAGTATTAATTAATAGATATAATAAAGGAACTATTATTCTAATAGCTACTAATAGTTTACTAAGGAAGCTTATAGTCTCTAATATTATACTATATATAGCTCTTACTACTAACTTTATATCCTTCTTAAAGTTAAAAAAGCAAAGCATCTAATAGAATATAAGACTAGGAAATAACTGTCTTAAGAGATTAGATAGAACCTTCCTTAGAGCTATTAATAAGCAGAAGGGATAGCAGGTCTTTAAAAAGAAGAAAAGCTAACTAATTATATTGAATACTTAATAAGCACTTACTAATAGCTTAGTAGCACTCCTCTTTAATCAACCTTAAAAGAGATAAAGGCATATATTATAGACTTATAGATAACCTCTCTAAGGAGATACTATTATATAGTACTAACGGCTAGGTCATCTAGGCCCTAATGCCCTTAGGTACTTAATAAGCGCCTTAAGGGGCATTAGACTAAAGATAGAAGAGCTTAAGGGACTATAAAGGATTATAACTATTAACTATAATGCTTATAGTATAGCAAAGGCTTGCTAAATAATCAGACAGGCTTTATAAGAAGTAATAGCTAGAGTAAGGCTAAGTAACTATATTACTCTTAATTTCTATTTAATAACCTAAGGCTATACTAATTATATATCAATCTGGATCTTTATAAATAGAGCTATTAGTTACTTATAGAACTATTATATAGATAATTAGTTAATGCTTATATTATACTTAGTAATTACCTATTTCCTTAAGATACTAAAAGTCTAATATTCTATTAAAGTTAAGATAATTAAATATAATAATAAGATTATAAATATATACTTATAGGTTATAGAATTACTAAAAGATTATAGAATACTTACTAAGCCCTTAGCGCTTAATACCTAAGTATAAAATAGAGGTATAAAACGAGTAGCTACTATTATTATTTAAAAGAGCTATATAATGCGCGCTAGAACTAAGCTACTTAAATACCTATAGCCAGAGTTAATAAAGGCAGTTACCTACTTATATAATCATATACTGTTAATATATAGAAACCAGAAGACCTTATATAAGCTATTCTATAGCTAATTTTAGCCAGAGGAGACTGCAAAGCCTGATCTCTTATACTTCTGAGCATATAGCTATAAAGTCTTTGCTCTTATAACTAACGCATAGCTATAAAGGAACCGGTTACGAAGGCAGTTACTAAGAGCCTAAATCGGCTTCTTAGTTAGTTATATATTTAGCAATTCCTTCAGAATGTAGAATCTATTATAGAAGGAGGTCTTTATTACCTAGGACATTATATTTAATGAATAGTAACTATTTAACAAGCGCTTAAAGAGCCTTTAGGACGATTTACTAAAAGAAGACCTTAAGGCTATTTAAAAGCGAATCTAGGAGCTACTATTAATATAAGAACATACAGAGCATGTAACGGTCGTGTCCCTAAGCTAGGCTATACGGAGTATAGGGTAGATCAAGACGGGTTCCTAAGGGATAGACCAGGGTCTATATTAGTAGAGCGGTTAGGTTATACTTACTAAGCAGTAGTCATAGTATTACATTAAATAATGGTTAATATATGATAATGTATAGTAATTAGAGTAGATTAAGGTAATTAAGTTATATTAATAGCTAAGGAGCTAGTGCTCTAATAATAGCTAGTCCTTTAGGTTTATATACTATATAGTATGAGGTTTGATTACCTTTATTATAGGGGTAATTATAGTAATTATAAAAGTAATTATAGTAATTATAAGAATAATTATAGTAATTACTCTATAGTTTATAGTAATTACTTATAATTAATAAGAAATTTATAAGGGCTATATAATACTAAGTATTTATATTATATAGATTATAATATAATATCTCCTTTCTATTAGTCCTTATCCCTAAGGCCTATAAGTTAGCTATCCTAAGTTTCTCCTTAGTTTATCTAACCTTTTCTTATAATTATTTTTCTATAATGCTAATAGTATATCGAAGGTAAAATTATAATCTGCTGCGTATTATTATTATCTTTACGAACTTATTAAAGAAATAGGCTCTAAGGTTATTAAATGCTTAAATTACACTTAACGGAAGTTAAAGTATAAAATGCTTAAAGGCATTTCTTACTATTCTAAGTACATTTATTGCAGATATTCTTATAATAGCTTAGAAGAGTCAGTCTCTGTATATAAGTATTTATTCCTATTTATCCGATTTTTATATTTATACTAACCGGGCAGCTTCCCATCTAATAGCTAAAAAGCGCTATTTAGAGTTTAAAGAGGAATAGGCAAAAGAGGAGTTAATAGAATTATAATAGTAAATGAATAAGCATTTATCTTATTTAATGTAGCTTTATTATTAATAAAAACAGCTTTAAGAGCAGGGTATGGAGATAGTACGTTAGAGTCTTCGCTCTTTAGATAAGCTAGATAAGGCAGAGCGCTAAGAGGCCGATGCGATTATCAAGGTCTAAGCCTATAGTAAGGTAGATATAATTAATTAGTCTACTATATTTAATTTCAGTACTATTTCTTTATCTTCTATCATTATGCATAGAATGTCTTTAGTAGATACTATATATAGATAAGGTTTTCTAGTAGTTATTATAACGTTTTGCTTTTAGAATAGTCTTTTTATTTTATAAAGTATATTATTTTTCTATTGATTTTCTTTATATTATGGATTTCTTTAATATAATACTCTTCTAGGTCTTTTACTACTAGTTTATGACTTTATCCATTATTAACTAGAATAGTATTTTCTATTAATTCTAGTAATAAGATATAAAAAACTAGGTAATATTATGTTTTTAAGTCCAGTCTGTAGTTATTTTCTAAGATTTTCTCTAATACTTCGTAAGGTCTGATGTATTTATAGTTAAGTTTTTTACTTAGTCTGTCTATTAATAGGTTTTTTATTATAAATAGGACTATGTCTCCTTTTAAAAAGGATAGTCCTTTTAGCCTTTTTTAGTTATAGTATTTTTTCATTCATCCTTATATAAACTCGAGTTCTGTTTTTATTTCTTTATAAAGATTTTTCAGTTAATCTAAGGTTAGGATTGCTTTTAGATTAATAATTCTATTATACTATTATTAATATATATTTAGTATAAATCCGAAATTAGTATAGTATAGTATAAGCTTAGTGCTTTTATTAGTTATAGTATTATAACTTAGTTATACTATAAGTAACTTTTTTACTTAATTATTTTATTTATAGTTAATATAATATTATAAGTACTGCTCAAGTACTTAGTTTATGCATTCTGTCTATCTATCAGCCTATGGTCAGAATGCTATTATAAGTTAGTAGTTTAATCCTAGTTAGGCTATTAAGGCTTATTAAAACTTAGATATAAATAGGGGTCCTCTATTGCTTAGGATCTCCATTAGTAAGCTGTGTATGCTAATAATATTTTATAAGAATAGGTAGGCGAACTGCTTAGTATCTATTAACTCTTAATATAGTATAAAATAGGAAAATTTTATAAATCTGTCTATAATAATAAGAATGCTATTATAAAAGGTACTATTTGTAGGGTCTTCTGATAGGAGTAGTTTTATAATAAAATCCATTATAATAGAGTCCTATAGTCACTTAGTAATTAGTAAGGGTTATAATTCTCTATACAGTTTATAGTATTATGCTTTAGTTTTATTATATAATTTATAAGATTTAATAACTTCTATAACTATTCTCTTTATACTAAGAAATATATATACTATTTTAATTTATTTAATAGTCTTATTAATTCCTAAGTATCTATATAAGGGGTGGTTATGAATATTCTATACTAAATGTTCTTATAGTTCTAAGGGGATTCATAACCTTCATAGTCTGAGTTATAATTTAGGAATTAGGTAAGGTGCTTCTATTACCCTGTCCATTTTGTATATCTAATTGTATTCCTTTATCTGTTTGTAGAGTGTTTCTTAAGACACTATTATTACGATTTAGGCTATTTTATTAAATTCATTAGCCTATTTAAGTTTTTTCTATATCTTATTAGGTTCATAGTCTTAATAGTCAATTATCTCCTAATATTCTTTTATATATTATCTAATAAGATCTTATAAGCATTGATTGCATTATTCTATATAAGTAATATATACTTTTATAAAGTCACTATAAAAGTACTAATAGAGTTTCTTAACTAGAGTCTAGAAGTTTCTATAGTAATTACCCTAGTAAAAGTAAGCAATTACTTAAGGTCCTTAGGATCTAATTAAGGCTGCTTTTCCTTCTTACTATAGTAATTTCCTTAGGGCTGGATATTCATTATATATCTATTATTTAAAGCTCTATTCTAGCTTCTGTAGCTATTCTAATAAGTCATCGGGTAATTATAACTCACTTATAGCTATAATATATTTTTATTTAAAATGTCCTTTAGAAGTATAGGCTAATATTTACTTATTAGCCTTAAGTATGTCTATTTTAAAGTCAGGTTATTAACTTATTGTATTAGCTCGTCCGTTTTCTAAGCCTTTCTTATAGATAATAATATAGTCGAATTCTAATAGGTATTCTACGTAATGAAGTTATTTTCTACTAAGCTCTTAGGTAGTAGCGAAGTATAAGATATTCTTATAATCTATATATATAGTAACTTAGTATTTACTTCCTAAAAAGTAGTATTAGAATTCTTTAAAAGAGTTAACTATTACTAGGAATTCTTTATTATAGATAGAGTAATTGAGTTCAGCTCCCTTCAGTATGTATAAGTAGAATGCAATTAGGTATAAGTTTCCTTCATTATCCTATTATCTAATCTAGGCTCTTAGGGCAAAGTTAGAAGCATTAGTTTCCAATTTAATCAGTTATCTTAGGTTAAAAGTTACTAAAACGGGTTTACTAAGGATAGCTTATTTTAAGTTATTAAAGGCTTTTTAGGCCTTAGCGTTCTATTTAAAGTTTATATCTTTCTTTATAAGTTCTATTAAGGGTTTTGCGATTTTACTAAATCCATAAATAAACCTTTAGTAATAATTAGCGAATCCTAAGAAGCTTTATACTTCTTTAATACTTTTATCCAGTCTTAGCTAATCTTTAATAGCTTTGATTTTCTTTTTATCTATTCAGATCTCATTTAGTTAAATAGTGTATCTAAGAAAGTCCACTTCCTATGCGTAGAACTTACTTTTTATTAGTTTTATAAGTAGTTTTACATCTTATAGTTTCTATAGAATTATATATATATACTTTATATATTCTTCTTCTATCTCTAAGAAGATCAAAATATTATTAAAGTAGTATATAATGAAGATATTAAGATATTCTCTTAGAATATTAGTAATTATTCATTAGAATGTTATTAGTGCGTTTATAAGTCTAAAGGGCATTACTAAATATTTAAATAGTCTGAATTTAGTTCTGAATATAGTCTTTTATTTATCTTTAGGCTTTATATAGACTAAGCTATAAGCATTCTTTAAGTTAAGTACTATAAACCATTTCTTACTATAAAGGCGGTCCTTTAGTTCAGTAATTAAGAGTAGTAGTATTCGGTCTTTTAGCGTAATATCATTTAGCTATCAGTAGTCTATAACTAATCGGAGTTTTCCGTTTTTCTTTAGAATGAATATAACTAAGTATCCTATAGAGGATTTTAAGATTTTAATATATCCCTTTTTTAATATATCTTTAAGGTATTCTTTTAGCATTTATAGCTATATATTATTAAGGTTATAAAGTTTAAAGAACTTAGGTAAAGTTCTGTCTTTTAATACTATTTTATAATCCTATTCACTATGTTCAAATAGACCTATTTCTAATTCTTTAGTAAACAGTTTTTTATAAATACAGTAAGCAAGTAGTATATTTTTTAGCCTTTTGTCTACTTCTTATTATTTCTTTATTTTTATAAGATCTTTATTAAGCTTTATTAATTAGCTTTATATAAAGGCAATAGTGCAGTGTGTCTTACTATTTCAGGCTTTATAGTGTTTATATTTCATGCTTTAAAGTAGGAAAGTCTCTATTATTTCTTTTACTAATACTTTACTAATACTATTATTAGTCAAAGTTTAAGATCTTATATTATTATCTAAATCTAATTCTTAAGAAGAGTAATTATTAATATTATTAAAGTTTACTTAGCTAGTCCTCTAGTTTATTATTAAGTTAACTCATTTTAATTATAAGTACCCTAAGACTAAAGCATAGTATGCAATAAGTATTATATTAAATAAGATTCCTTTATTTCGTCTTTCTATAAAAACCTTAAGATAATTAAGCTCTTTAGTTATTCTTCTATTATTATAGCTAAAAGGAGTTCCTTTAAGATTATATACTTTATATAGGTTCGCTTTGTCTTTTTATAGGAGTTTTAATATATTTACTATTATGAGGTAGATATAGTTAAATTCTGCATTACTATTTACTAAGGCAGGCAGCCAGTTTCCCTTAATTTATATCTATATTTCTAAGTACTATTTTATTAATTATGCACTTTTAGTCATATATAGAGCTCTTATTTTAAGGGGTTCTGCTTTTCCTAGCTCTATACTTATCTATTACTCTATTATAAATAGCGTTAGGAGTTTTTTATACTCTTTATCATTCTGTTTTATAAGGGTTAGAACGTCTGTCTTTAGTTATGCTTATATTATGCATTGACCTTATTATATATATATATTTAATATTTAGGCTATTAATAGTCTATGAGTTTTATATTAAGCCTTTAGCAGTTAGTTAAGTAATCTATATCATATTCTATTAGTTAAGTAATATTAAAGTATTTATACTATTTCTATATATAGTAATCTTCTATATCTTCCTTCTTATATAAAGTTATAATAGGTTATTTATTTATTCAGACTAGGAAGTAATCTTATTATAGCTTATCTCTAAAGTATATAACGCATTCATAGTATATATATAATACCTATAAAATTTCATTATATTTTCAGTATGTCTAATATATATAGGGTTCGTCTCTTTATAGTTTTTATTTTCTAGGGTTTTATAGGTTCCTTCTGCTTTATTAATGCAGGGCTTAGATATAGATATCTGCTTCTTCTATAGGATCTTATTATTCCTTAGTGAATTGTTCGATCTGAACGTCTTTTATTATGCGTATTAGTGCGTCTTATTCTTCTAAAGTAATACTTTAAAGTTCGTTATCTAACTCTAGGTATTTATCTGTTAGTATAAGGATATCCTTATCCTTAATGTTATACCTAGCCCTCCTGGCTTAGTATATATCTTATCCTATGCTAACCTATGGTTAGAGGGCAGGTTACTATATAATATAGCTATATGTTATACTACTGTTTAGTATAGTAGTTTATCTCTATAGTATGTTTTCATTAGTTTATATATAATTAGGTTATTAATTAGGGATTTTATAATTATTAAAATCTTCTATTTATATTAGGTCTTCTTTAAGTTATTAGACTATAGTAATAGTATATACTCTATTAGGTCAGAGTGCGATAGTTAGGTAATCTAAGACTTAGCCTATAGGGATTGGGTTTTATTTCTTAGTTATTACTTCCTAGGTCCTTTCGTCCTATTCCCTTTTCTTTTCTACTTTATATCAGTATACTACTTCTCGCTTTATTTATAATTACTATTCGCATGCTTTAGGATTATCTTTTTCTCTTTTTATTTATTAACTCTATTCACTATACTTCTTCTTATATTTATTATCTAGTATTTATTTATCTATAGGGTTAGTCTTACTAATCAGCCTTCCCTAGGATATATCTTTATACTTTAAGTCTACTATCCAGTCCTAGAATAGTCCTGCTCTACTAAAGCGTCTATTATAGCCGCTTTAGGTTATATTAATAGATTAAGTAAGGAGGTCATCTCCCTTTTTAACTAAATTAATACTATAAGTAAGTATAGTAATAGATTTAAATAGTTTCTTCTCCTTCCTTAGTTTTTTATAATTATATAAAAGGTGTCCTAATTTATTATAATTATAGTATTTAAATGTCTTTTTCCCTTATTACTACTATATTGCTCTAAGTTCTATAAGTCTTGCTATAGTACTATAAGAGGTGTTAGGGGTTCGTGGCTTTCCTTAGTTAGTATAGGTCTTTCTTTTCTAACTACTATTATTACTGCTAATATTCTGTTTTTCTATTTATTATTCAAATAGTCAGTTATTAATTATAATAGTAAGCTTAGTATACTAAGTAAAATCCGTAAGTAGGTCTATGTTTTTAGTAAGTTCGTTTTTAATATCATCCTTTAGGTTCTAATAAAACTCATTAATAAGGTTTTTATTTAACTAATTGAGTTTTATTATAATATACTAGAATTCTAAAAAGTATTTAAATACTGCCTTTATTTATTTAAGTTTCCTAATAGTATTAAGTACGTTATATTTCTTATCCTATTCGCTATAATTATTAATTAGTGATTATTTATATTTATTAAAACTTTTAAATATTATAATTATCTTAGGCTTTTGCTAACTTAGGGCTTAGGTTATAAAGTCTTTTAGGATTGACTTATAGTTTTAAGCTACCTTACCTTCTAGTCTTCTTATAGTATATCACACCTTAAGTAGGTTACTTATAAATAGCGATAAGTAGTATATATAGTAAGACTTAAGGCTAGTAAAGTATTCTTATAGCTTCTTTAGGTTTCTATTAAACTTAAGTAACTATTTAAGTTTAATTATTTTTCTAATATTATGAATATATACTATAATAGTAGGTTATTTATATCCTATAAGTTAGGCTGCTTATTATTCCTAATTATTCTTAGTTTAAACCAGTTCAGTAATAAGTTTAGCAATCTTCTGCTCTATAGCTATAATAATCATATTTAAAGCAGGATTGCTTAGTAAGGCCTAGAGTTATGCGTATAACTGCTTAAAGCGCTCCTCATTCTAGTAACGCTCTTCTTCTTATATAGCATTAGTATGCGTTCTTAGAGCTAAGAGCTTAGCAAGTCCTGCAGAGAGTCGCTCATTCTCTGCGCAGAGCTCCCTAAGTTCTTCTTCGTACTTATCGTCAGAAGCTTCTATACATTCATCGCTATCTCTATCTTTAGGGGGCACTAGGGCCTTTCCCTTAGATAAGGGCATACTATTAGAAGGTATAGCGAGTACTATTATAGTTCATTAGATATTGCTTAGTGTATAAAGTAACTGTCTGAATAAGAGCTATTAATATATAATAGTTATATCCTTAAGCTAGGCTATATAAAGTATAGAGTAGATTAAGATAGGTTCTTAAGGGATAGACTAGGGTCTATATTAATAAAGCAGTTAGGTTATATTTACTAAGTAGTAATTATAGTATTATATTAAGTAATAGTTAATATATAATAATATATAATAATTAGAGTAGATTAAGGTAACTAAGTTATATTAATAGCTAAGGAGCTAGTGCTCTAATAATAGCTAGTCCCTTAGGTTTATATACTATATAGTATAAGGTTTGATTACCTTTATTATAAGGGTGATCGTAATAATCGTAGAAGTGATTATAATAATTATAGAAGTGATTATAGTAATCGCTCTATAGTTCATAGTAATTACTTATAATTAGTAAGAAATTTATAAGGGCCATATAACGCCAGGCGTCTACGTTGCACGGGTCGTGACAGAGCAGTAAGTATCGCAGCCGCTAGATAATAAGGCAGATAAGATCTAAGATGGGTCAGAAGATAGTCACTTTACTAAATACTTAGTAAGTAATTAGGAATAAGAAGAGCCTAAAGAGATATTAAAAGAGTATATAATAGCTAAGTTTAAATTACTTCTTACTCTCTTATAGTCACTACTTACTATATTCTTCTATACTTTAGCTACTAGTCTTAGTATAAAGGGGCATAAGGAGGGAGAGGCAGATAATAAGATTAGTTATAGAAAGGTTAGTAAATAGTTAGTAAGATAAAGGATCTCCTTTAAGGCAGCATTCCTAACTAGGAGACTCTAATTACTAAAACACTATACGAATAACCGCTAAGCAGTCTACAGTAGCCTGGCTAGCTTTATTAGATCATTTAATAGAAGAAGTATTACTTGCCCTTAGATTGAACTAAGTGTAGGAAAGCGAGAAGCCTAGTAGAATAGGACGAGCTCTGCAGTTACTATAGGAAAGTAAGAAGCCTAGTAGGATAGGACGAGCTCTATATCTAGAGAGGAAAGGCAGCCTATTATTAGTATATATTAGTAACTATTAGAGCCACTTCCTAGCTCATATATAAAGAGATTAAGTCATCTATACTAAGATATAATACTTATAGTTAAGAAGGCATATCTATAGAGTTATATAGAGTTATAATTATAGATTAAAGTTATTAAGTCTGTAGTAAAAGATCACTAAGTGCTTAGCTGCTATTAGGTCTATGTTTATAAGCTTAATAAGCATAGGAGATTCCTAAAGATTAAAGCACGCCTTATAGTATATAATGACTAGTAAGCAATTAATAGCTAAGAGACCTACATAGTAACCCTAGCAAGCATGTTATTCAGGACCCTTATGGCCCTAGCTAACTATTTTAATTATAATATACTATAATATAATGCAATTAATGCCTTTATATATATAAAGCTTAATAAAGAGATTTATATAGAAATGCTTAGAGGATATTAGAAGCTAGGAATGATTCTAAAGCTATAGAAAGCCCTCTATAGTCTTAGACAATTGCCTCTTTTATAGTAAAAGCACTTTAAGAAGGGTTTACTACTAGCAGGCTTTTGCTAAGTGCTAGGCAAGGACTGTTACTAGCTTTATAGAGATATTATCTTCTTCTTTTATATAGATAACTACATCCTCTGCTTTCTAAAGTAAGTCAAACCTTAAGTAATATTACTAATAGAAGACCTATAGAAGACCTATTATCTAGAAGGAGGCAAGCCTCTATAGTAGTTCCTAGGGATTGAAGTAATCTAAGACTATAGAAACTGTTGCCTATAGCTCTTACAGTCCTCCTATATTAATAAGATATACTAACTGCTCGCTAATCATATGCTAAGACTATAAGTAATGATTCTTATAATACAGGAAGAACTATTGCTCTATAAAGAGATCGCTAGCCCTAGAAGCATTAATCTTTATTAATGTAAAGTCAGAATGATTATATATATAGTTATAATGACCTGACTGGATGTAGTATTTATAGTAAGCCAGCTAGCTAGGTTTAACCAGAACCCAGAGCTATAATACTATTAAGCAGCCGATCAGGCCTTATAATACCTTATTAAAACACGCAGTCTTTCCCTTAAATATAGTACAATCCCCGGATGTAAAGAAAATAGCTTATAAGTAGCTTCTAATATGAGTTTTATAAATAACTTAGTAGACTATTAGAGCTTATAAGCCTTTATTATAAAGCTATTCAAAAGGGTTATATTATAAAAAGTAAATAAGTAGGATATAGTTATAATATTAATAACTAAAGCTAAGCTACTCGCTTTATCCTAGGCTACTAAAGAAGCCCTCTTTATAAGTAGACTTATTTTAGTATTAAAAATTAACTTATCTTCACTAACTGCTTACTAAGCGACTGCCTTACCCTCAAGAGTTACTATTAAGTATAATAATAAATAGACTATCTGACTAGTTATAGTAAAGCTTATATAGCTATAGACAAAGTTATAGCATATTAATATTCACAACTACTAGCTTAAGCAAGAGATATTAGAAGAAAAGATTAAAGTAATCTATACTCTATTAATACGATTACTTACTAATGGCTTAATGAAGAGCCTACTAAAAGAGGCATTTACTAAATTCACTTAGTAGCTTAAGCTAATAGATCTTTCTAATTAATTAGAATAACTAAGGAAAGATGAAGAGCGTAGCTTGATAGTGATGCCCTTAAGCTGAAGGGGCGTGTTAGATTGGATTATGTATAAAGCACCTAATCAGGCGGTCACGTAGTGACCTCTAGGTTTGAGACTGCCTATTAGTGCAGATACCTCAGGCCCTCACTTTTAGTAGTAATTGGAATATATATGCAGTCACGGTCGGAAGACCTCCTAAATATATACACAATATACACACAATCAAGTCATCTAAGTGCCACGCTAGCTTTCCGATATCTACAAGGCTAGAGCAAAGCTCTAGCCCATAACATATGCCCCTTCTCCTACTGACCTTGCCACACATCCCCCAGCTTCTGCATCTCCTGCGTTCTTGCGCCTTATGGATGATTGCCCCTGTAAGCCTAGGTTCGAGGGCGGGACTCGAACCTATGACCTTTAGGTTGATCGATCAAATGTGATGGGCTGACCCCAGAAGGGCTAAGCGATAGCTAGCGCAACGGCCACCAGCGCCGTACGGCGCTACCCTTTGCTGCTGAGGCAAAAGGATACGTATTGATCGATCGCCAGTGCGATCAACCAACTAGCTATACAAGGTCTTCTACAAGGCTAGAGCAAAGCTCTAGCCCATAACAATATTTATAAAAAAAACGCATCTTAAGCTCTTAGTATTACTTAATGAAGTTAGAAGCCTAGTACTTACTAATAGGTAATGCATTATAGTTAGTAAGTAGTCAGTTAGCCATTTCTTTAATATTATACAGTTACAGAAGGAATCCTTATAAATCCAGGTCGAGGATGAACTGAATAATGATCTACTCCTCTAGATCGGACAGCTTATGCGATTTAAGGATCTAATTATATCTAGATTGAATCCCCTTCTGCTAGCACTATAATAACATACGGCCAACTTTGTAGATCTCTATAGTGCATCAGAGCTTTAATTTCGGATCATTTTGAAGGGCCTGAAGCGTAAGAAGGATTCTACCCTTAATATTAGGGTTAGACATATTTCATAGTTAAGAATTAATTAATTAAATGGAGAAGATATAGGTTAAGGGATTTTTATCACGCAAGCTTGTTTATCATGCAAGCTTATTATGTACGTTATACTATGCGCTAAATGGACTACTCCTAACGTGAAGTGGAGAAGGAAGGTGAACTAAGGGCATTATCCGTGAAACCCTACTTAGTAATCTTGTTCAGTTAGGTAAGAAGTACGTGAGCAAGTTCATGGCCGAGTGCATACAGTCTGTAGAAGCTACATGCCATCCCATACTTTCGCATCACTTTCAACTACGAGTCGACATATCCATTGCTGACCAAGTATCGACCGATGCATCTCCATGTCGGGCCAAGAGCTCATACGGACCGTCTACAAGTTGCTAAAGGTCATTGAGAAGTTGCCAGACGAGCCATCGGAAATGGTTGTCCGGGAGCAACGCAGCTTCTGCTTTTGGCGTTAGGACAACAGCGACGCTGCCGAGCCGTCTCTAACGACGACCATAACTTCCGCGGCTTAAGCTACTCAGTACGGTCTAACAATAGACTACCTTTCCTGGCTGCTAATGGGTCAGATGACGTTGAAGTTGCAAGGCGCGAAATAGCTTCCTATCGTAGTTATCACAGTGCCTGGGCTGTGGACATGGAGAGTATACTAGTTGTCACTGTACACTATGTCCTTACTAAGGCGGTCGCTTGGTATGGAGACGTAGGCCGCTATTCTACTAACCGCATGAACCCACAACTTGTCCTGTGAGTTAGGGTCTTGCCATAGTAGCACAGACTATAGACCAAGCTGTCTTTACTTCAGTCGTCGGGCGTTAGTCTGTTTGCAATTTCATTGTCTATAATCCTGTTCGGCCTACAGAAATCAGGTCACATGATAGATGTACAAAAATCTAAAGACATGGCTTCGACTTTGGGACGACTCAGACTAGAGCAGTAAACAATCAGCCTTAAGCAATGTCCTCATGACTGTAAAATTATTGGGCTGCATCTTACTATTTGACAACCGGCGGGCACACCTCAGCTTCTCATACACCTCAGGGTAATTTCCCGCTAGTGAATGAGCACGTGTCGTACCGATTACTGAAGGCAGAACGTCTCAGCCGCACCTACGCAATGTGCCTCAAATCGTCAAACAAACCTCAACACTGTCGCGAAAAGCGCCACATATCGTCCGTACTGTGAAGGTTCGTGATGTTATAACATTGGTATGTATATTAGAGAGCAGTGGCAAGTAAAGGCTGATGTCAGAGAACTTCACGCACGTCAGACGACATTGTCCTTTTGTATGACTTTTTGCCACTCATTCATCGGCCTAACCGGACATAGTATTCTGAAGGTAATATTCTAGGCCGGAAGTAAGCTGACGTGGTCGTACTCATTCTAGTGATCTAATATGACGATGAACGTTCGGACTAGACAGACAGACTGGGTCAGTTGATTAGACTGGGAGACTAGAGAAGACATCGTGTACTAAGACCTACATAGTAGTTGAGTCGAGTTCCTCCCTTAACGATCCAATCACTATCCGCATAAAAGCACAAGGGTAATATTTAGGTAGAAGCCTAGGTAGAAATCTAGGTCTGTGGGTTCGCCTAATCACCGCTAATCTCCGCGTTTGGCGAGAAAGCATCCGGATATTTAACCACGCAACTGCCAGTGAAGATGATGATTGACACAAATAAGCGCAACAGAGTCAGAACCAACGGCAACATAATTTCATGGAAATGGCTCAGCCGTATACACCATCCTTTCTCGATGGTCTCGAGGGAGCCTCTCGCGAAACGGTCGAAGCAGATGCTCCCACCCTCGTTTCCTTGCTTGATGAGCATCCATCTCTGTCCATCTTCACGCGTTCTACACCCAGCTTCGAAGAAGTCCGCCAAACTTGCAACAGCACTGTCGTCACACGGCCACTTGCAATTGTGCGTCCTCGGAATGAGGTTGAAGTCAGCTTTGTTGTCTCATATTGCTCTGGCCACTCGCCACGCATCCCTCTCGTAATCCGAGGAGGCGGCCATGACATGTGGGGTCGCAGTCTTGTCGAGGATGGTGTTGTTGTTGACTTTCGAGCCTTAAATCATGTTGAAGTTGCCAGCGATCAGACTTTCGCTCGGATCGGAGGTGGCATCACGGGAGGTGCTCTCATCAAGCAACTCGAAACGCTAGGCCTAGCCACTCCGACAGGTTTTTGCACTGGTGTTGGGTATGCCGGATGGGCTCTTGGTGGTGGTTACGGCGTGCTGCAAGGAAAGTATGGACTGGGATGTGACCAGATCCTTGCCGCTCGAGTTGTTACTGCTACTGGTAAAGTCGTCGACACAAATACCGACCCGCAGCTTTTGTGGGCACTTCGCGGTGCTGGAAACGGCAACTTCGGGGCGGTGGTCGAATTGACAATCAAGGTTTATCCCTGTCCCTCAATGCTTGGCGGATACCTGGGCTATTCTCTTGCGGACGCTACGAATGTCTTTGCCAAGTTCCAAGAACTCATCTCAGAGAAATTTCCTGATGAGTTCTCAGAGGACTTTCTATGTGGCTATGTCCCAGGCCTTGGACATAGCATTCTGATGTTGTATACCTGGGTGCAGGATAATGGTGATCTCAGCAAGGCAAAGGCTCACCTCGAGAAGTTCCAAACTATCGGAGACGTATTGTTGAACACTGTTGCTGAGAGTATGTTTCCATGACTGTGGAGATTTCCTTTGGACTGTAAGTCGGCTGACACTTCTCCCAGCAACCCCGTATGGTTTCGCATCCTCGCTCGATCCTGTCACAGCGGTTATACTTCCATATCACTTTCGAACTCGCACGGTCAAGAGCATAACCCCCGACCTTGTGAAGATCTTCCAAGAGATCCAAGGACCTATTGGCCCGAGCCACATTATCTCCCACAATGCTCATGGCGCAGCAATCAAGCCAGACCCCGGATCTTGCTTTCCAAACCGCAGGCCACACATCGTTTTCGGTATTGGTGCGGCACCACCTCACCCATACGGGCCAGGGACCCCAGAGATGGACGCAGCCAGGACATATTCGAACAACATGGCTGCGGCCATTAAGGATCGAGGGTTGGCGCTCGAGAGTGCATACATGAACTTTTCGCCTCCCGAGGAGTGCGACGCGGAGCTGTTTTATGGGAAGGAGGCGACGGAGAGACTGAGGGCATTAAAGATGAAGTATGACAGCCAGAACATCTTCTTCAAGGGTTATCCAACACTTGTGTAGCAGTTTCGGGTCCAATTGAGACAAGATGTCTTTAGGACGGCTGGGCTGCCTAACTCCAGAGAGCAGTCGTATGTGAATCATTTCTCACAACTAAGGAATGATTTAATTGTAAATCATGAGGTGATCATTGTCAAGTTCAACTTGACCACAGCTTTATCAAGGATTTCTTGGTCCTTTTTCCAATTTGCGCATGGGGTTCTGATATAGCGCACGGAGATGAATCACTTCACATAACATTTGAGGATGTTTCTCAACTTTTACCTCGCGAACGCTTTGTGATGCAGAATAGTATACTCATACTGGTCTTCCACTCAGTTGATAGAGGGATGGCCCCAAAGACTGAAACTGCTCACAAGTAATTGTCGTATTGTCAAGCAATCTGAACGTAAGGCTACCCTATACCGACATCTGATTGCGGTCGGCCCCACTGTTTCAAGCATGCACAAATCGTACGACTTCGCATTCGCTAAGCTGCAGCTCAGCACACTCGCATAACAAGGTAGGTAGAGATCGCACTCGCACAAAAGATCGCACTCGCATAAAGATCGCACTCGCAATTCGCATCCGCGTCCTTCGCGATTGATATCTGACCGGACTTTTTGTAATCCTGGTCAAATGCCAAAATCGGCGCAGATCTAGCCGCTTGGAGATGATTACTGAACAACAGCATCGCATGTCAATTGTAAATGATGCATTCCGAAACTCGGTCCACCCGACACTCACAGTCCGAATCTGTTCATGTTGTGCATATCCCCGACTCCGATCATCTCTTGAAACATTTGCTAGTGTTGCCTAATTTTTCTCAACTCGACCATTTGCTTGATCCGAGTCCAACGGCGAGCTTACCACATCGCTTAACGGACCCGTTACACTATGCCACAATTATCACCCGCCGATATTTCAGCCTCCTAGAGGCAGTTATTCAAAACGCCGACGGAGAGTGTATCATTATGTAAGATGCACAAGTTCCAACATTCATGTCGGGTAATATTTTGGTCAAGACCATGGCCATCGCCCTGAACCCGACGGACTTTAAGACGGGCTCTGCCTTTCTTGTCCCCGGACCTATAGTTGGCATCGACTATGTAGGCGAGATTATTCTCATAGAAGACGAAGCTGCTCGGGTTCGGCCTGATTTGCGAGCTGGTGACATTGTTTGTGGAGGCGTGCATGGCAACAATCTAGCTGATCTCGACAGTGGCAGCTTTACCGAGTATGTACTGGCACCGGTTGACTTGGTGCTCAAATTACCCATCGGTCTTCCACTAGCCCAGGCTGCATCGATTGGGACAGGACTGGCAACTGCGTGCATGGTGTTGAATTCTTATGGCGTTGATTTGGATATCGCGCTGTCGGCTTCTCCAAGCTCGGGAGCCGAAGCTCCCGTGCTGATCTACGGTGAGAGCACAGCATCTGGGACAATAGCCATTCAACTGCTCAAACTGTGAGTTGTATAGTATATTCAACATTGTCGTGAAGTGGCTGATTGGCAATGTATGAAACAGCACTGGATTTGATCCCATAGTGGTTTGTTCGCCACATAACTTTGACATGGTTGAATCTTATGGTGCCAGCGCTGTTTTTGACCACAAGAATGCAAAAATGGCTGAAGATATCAAAAAGCAGACAAAATGGAAAAATCAGTTTTGCGCTGGCGTGCATTCTTGACGAGGCATCAATCGCCTGTTGTGAAGCTGCTATGGGACCTTCAGGAGGACACTTGGTGCTTTTGGAAGATTTCGAGGCGGAGTGGAAGACGCGGGATGACATCTCGGTGGATTTTTGTGGCCCTGGAAGCCTTTGGGAATGAAATCAAACTTCTTGGCGATTAATATCGAGCTGCAAATCGTGAGAAGCATCAGATGGTGGTGAGGCGCCTTGCTGCTATCCAGCCATTGCTTGACCACGGGAAAATCAGACCACATCGGACAGAAATTGTAGGCCATGATTTTGGGGCCATTTGAAGGGAATAGAGCGACTGAAAACCAGAACGGTCTCGGGAAAGAAATTGACTGTAGTATTCAAAGGATGAGATCTGTAGAGAGCACGGAGTGTGCGGGCATGAAGTGAGTCACTATGGGGGCAGAGAGCAGGTGCTTGAAAACACCAGAATTCAGATCATCACCCTATCTTGGTTTGAAAAAATCAGAAACATGAAATGTGCACGAGAGACAGCGTAAAGCACCAGTTAAGCGAGTGGGATGGGTGCACATTTGGCGTCGTGAATCAAATATCTAATGCAGTGCAATCAACCGAGCTGCGTCGCCATGGATTCAGTCTACTCATGAGCGTCGGTACTGTAAAAGCCGCCGGTCTTTCTCAAATCGTCTAAAACAACAAAACATAGCACTCGTAACGTATAAAATGGCATGACATCCCCCCTCAGCTGTCGTTGGATGCTCGGATCACCCTCTTAATCTCCCTTATGTGTTGCCTCAGCGTCTGATAACGCTCATGCATTTCGTGGCCAAGCCTCATCAAGGCTCTGGCGCTACTGCTACCGGTGCTGCCAGACTCCCTCTCACTGGTCTTGCTGCTTTGGGTCCGACTGGAGGCGGGGCCCGTTTCACCGAGTCCGAGGTTGTAGATGTCGGGCCACGATTCGTCCGATGAGCTCGAGGACATGTCAGACACGTCGACAGGCTGCACCAAGAAGGCCTGGAAGTCCGGTCCTTGTTCCGGTTCCCCTGTCACGGCGGGACCCAAGGCGCGGTCCAGACGGTTGAGATAGTAGGTAATGAGCTCGATGATCACGAAGAACTGAGCCGTCGACGAGGGCGCAAAGCCCTGACTACTAAAGGGATTCAGCGAGGCCGTACTGCCAGCACAGGTCGATGCCCACGGCTGCATGAACATTCCACCGGCACCAGCACCGTTGAGGCCGCTGAAGGTGTGCTGTTGAGCGCCGCAGAGACAGCCGGAAGACTGCTGATGGGCACCGAACTCGAAGGGCAGGGTTGACCCCTCCTGGGTTCCCTGCAAATAGCGATGGATACAGGCGCACATGTTTTCAAACGCGCTTGAAAGCCGTTGGTGGGCGGCCAAGATCAGTAATGCGACCCCTGGATCGGGGTTTTGGGCCGAAACGGACTTTAGAGTGGATGATGCGGAGGTTACACGGCCAAAGTCGGTGTTTAGATGGTCGGGCGACGTTTCCCTATGCAGCGACGTCTCGGCATCCAACACCATGGGGTCGTGTTGTATATGGGTATATGTCACGGTAGTATCGGCGGCTGCGTGGGCCTGTGAAAAGGCGTCGATCAGCCGGATCAGCGAGCTCGTGGCCTCGAAGATCTCGCCTGAGAAGGGCCAGGCCATCGAGACGGGCGTGTTGGCGCCCGAAGAGGCACACATGGAGCGGGTCGAGCGGAAGATGGCCAGGTTGAGCTCCGCAAGTTGCTCGATATAAGCTTCGGTCGAGTCTGGGGTGTTTGGCGATAGCGTCACATGCGTCGCTGCAGTGGCCGCCATGCTGGACAGGGCCGAGGCAGTCGAGCTAGGCAGGGTGTTGGCTGTTGTTTCAGCCCTATGGCCGCCATCATCGTGATGGTCCATTGCCTCTGGGGTCATGGCATACCCGCCTGTCACACCAGACGGCATGGGATACTGCGTCGGCTCCATCTCGACCTGTGGGGAGATGGACCCGGTGGAGAGGGTAGGCATGCCGGACCAGATATCGAGATCGTTGAGGCTAAACTCGGCCATGCATTGCTGGTACGTCGTCTCGTTCCTGGCGTCTTGCTCCGGGTCGTTGGGGGCTGCGGCTACCGGATGGTTCTGCATCGGACCCAGCTCAACGGGAGCTGCATCGGCCACCATCTGGTTGATCTGGATCTCGAGTGTGGGTCTCTTGTGAGCTTCTGTCTCTTGGCACATCGTCATTGTCGAGATCGACGCCACCTCGATGGACGACAAGGCGGCCACTTTGCTGATTGGCGTAGATGTCGATGTTGATGTTGGCGTTGGAGTTGAAGTTCTCGTCGGCCTCTTGCTGTGGCCATCCGACTGGAGCTCCGACGACGTGTTGGACCGCTTCGACGGTCTGCCGGCTCTCTGGTAGACTAAACGACGCGACCGAAACAATGCGTTAGCCTTTCACGATCTCGAGTATCTCTAGCAACGGCCACAAGACGGCTAGAGCATCCCAATTGCCGCGCGAAAACACGCATAATTGGGCCTTCAACACCACAGATCTGGAACTCGGAATGCCTTACAGCTGTATACGCACTGGGCCCGAGCTTTCCTGCAACGGAAGCATCGTGCCAACTCCACCGCCTCTCCATCGCCACCATCATCGTTGGTGGGAGCGCTGCGGATGCATCGGACTTTTTGCTCAGAACATCGGTCACAGGCCTGACGCCGGCCTTGTGTGACGCCCGAGTTGCTTCGGGGGATGGTCCCAGTTGGTGCAGACATTGTTCTTGTATGGGGACTCTCCATATCGGCGGGCGCATGTATTATCAAGGTACAGTTAAGCTACCAAATAGCAACCGCTTCCAACTGAACGGTCGCGAGCAGCATTCTCATAGGGTTCATTTATTGCCGAATGCCTCTGGCTGTCGGCCAGTGTATCAAGGTCCCCCTTGGCCCCCAAAGACACCCTCCTGCCGTAAACTGACACACGTGTATGCTAAGGATGATAAGCCTGTATACACGCCTCAAGCACGCCTCAAGCACGCCTACGGCGGTGGAGGCAGGGCCTACGCTCCTCATGGGCAGGATGGCGTGAGGCTTACAGGGGAGTCGATGGCCTGTGGTACGAGGCCAGCGGGGGTGCCGGGCCAGGGATGTGGAGGCCGGCATGGAATCCGACAGGGGATATATCAGGGTATTGCAACCATCACAGATGCGGCTTGGTCTCGGGCTGGTCTTGTGGCAGCCCATCCCGTCTTGGATGGTCCGTCGAGCCGAATTAGGGCGGGTAAAGTACCGTACCACCGTCTAGGGAACATCGGCCAAGAACAGATCCGCCTGGAAGCGGGCATTGATCACTGTATGATCACTGTTTATGGCTTGCATCAGCCTTGTACTAGTTTCTAGTACTGTTGTCATGCTTACCCTGCGGAGCCACTCTCTGGAGTCGACCATGTACTGCCACTCTGCCGGTCGCTGCCCCAGATTTTGATTCCCGATACATGGCTGCTACAATGCGATACGCCACGGTTCTTTTGTCCGTACGAGAGAACTTCGTGTCTGTTGGACGCCTCTCGCCGTGTCAGCACGGCGGAACTCGTGTTGGTAAGCACGAATACCCATAGTAAAAAGCCACCGACCAAAAAGTCCAGCAAAAACCCTCTCACATATTCTCTCAGGACTCCATGTCGGGTATTTGGTCTCCCAATCGGCTTGGCCGAGAAACAACATAGCAATGTTTGGCCGAGGGCCATTCAAATGCAGCACCGAGACACGTTGAGCTTCGCTTGTCCTGTGAGCTACACTCCACTCACTGACATCTTGCGACAACTCGGCTCAGCGAGCCGACATTATGTCTGAAAATTTCGTTCCTCGTCCTATTACCGCCCTAGCACGTGTACTATGTAGATATCGCGACGGAGGGTAAGGGCGGCCAAAGTGTTTCCGCAGAGTTGCATTGGATTGGGTGGGCCCATCCGCGTTCGATTGATAACCCTGAGGGGGGTTGCATTGGGATTCCGGCTATGTTCGGCGTCCCAGCATAGGTGAAGGATTTAGCCAATAGAACCCGATATGCCCGTACATGCTGTGTGTATGGCGTCTGCAATGGGCCAGCGTCAGCCCACATCTATCGGCTGGCCCCATCAGACAATTATGGGAGAACATCTCCTACGTGGGGTCATGGTGGAGTGTGAGCAATCCGAGTTGCAGGCGGATTGCAGCTTCGAATAGCGTCGCGTACTACGTAAAACTGTTCATTTGCGTGGTAAAGTGGAGCAGTGCAATAATGCAAGTCCAATTAATCGCCAGGTGTACCGGCCGGAGCAGATGTCGGGGTTGAAACGATGGCACAAAACAGGTTTCTTGGCACTCGAGTGGGTCATCATCAGTTTGTAGGATCGAGAAAGGCTTCGAGAGCGAGTTATAGCACACTTGAGAGTGTAAATAAGTCAATATATCTTCTCAGCTACGGCTAATAGTTTGGAAAGTAAGAAAGCTGACGACAAGAACCTATTGGTTCGTCAACTAACTGAAAAATAGTTTGTTGCCGGAGTATTGATTAGTGAACCAACAATCTTTCTTTTCCTGAACCCTGGCCAAAGTGGCGCACGTACATCCCCCCCACGCTGTCGATTCGATTCCACCCTTCATCGTACCCTTGCCATTCTACTGAACATGCTTCTCCACGGTCGAGGCCGGACCCTCCGTTTTGATAACAAACCCCTTGCCGTGTGGGTGAATGCATGACAAGGGTTGCTAGCCAGTCAACCACACCCGACTACAGTCACCGAGATGCGCCTATACGGAGACATGCCGCGCTCTCTGACAGGCTGACAGGCGCCTGACCTTCAGACACGCCGGCAATGAGACACACCGATACCGAGAAAGACCGACGCCGAGACACGCTGTCAGATTGCGCCAAGGGCGAGAACATTATCACAGCACCGTGGACAAAAGGCTTTTTTTTAGGTTCCCGGATGGTTTGCATACATATGTAAGTAAGCCTTACGAGCACTGCCTTTACTAAAATTGTCCGGATCCGCCTCCGACAGGCTCGTGTCGGATATTCTCCGAGCCACTAAGCGTCGTGGTGGTGGCTAGAGTAAAGTCCCTTGGTCTCCCGTACACAGGTACCCGCACGGCTACGGAGGAAATGGTAGATCCTCGACTCTAGAAATGACAACTCCCTGGCCATGATGCTCCACAAGTCCTACCTTCGGTAGTAAGCGCGGCATCTAGATGGCTTGGCAAATCGCCTGGCAGGGTCTCACTTGGTGGCTGTCGCCATTAGCCGCCACTTTGACGAGGTTGGTCTTATGGCATCAGGGCCGCGAAACCGAACAACCACAGCTGCGACGCCCTCGGCTGTCGCCATGCAAGGCCGGCGTCCCCTTTTGGTGATTTAGGCAGCCGTTTAGAAAAGCAAGGCCAAAAAGGTCCCATGCGAGATGTGTTTGTGTTTTCAAATTCGCTTTCGCTAGAGATCCTTCCGAGCCCATTATGGGTTGATGAGGGCTTCGGCGAGACGACGAGCACGAAAACGGTTGGGGTAGTTATCGCCATGCGTGGTGGGTGCACACTTGAGGGCCGGGCCGCACACGACGTGCTTCCCCGAGAGTCGAACAAGGGGTTTAAACCAGTCGAACCAGGGACTTCATGCACTGGCGGTCGAATAAGGATGGGGAGGCTTCCGGCTCTACGGCGTGGCGTCCGGCTCTACTACGTTAGTTCCAGCATTTATGCAGGCAAGTCGAATCGACACCTTGTTGGTCCCTTGCCAGACGCCGTCTTGGGTCTAGTCTCTTCCCAGCATAAGGCCACTGTCAGCAATTCTGACGACACGCTTCTGCGCAGTATCTCGGTACAAGGCGGCGCGTATTGGTGCATTCCAGATTGCACTCAGATCATACCGACACAATGCCGTCTTATCCGACCTCCCTCTTTGAGCTGGTCATCTGTTGTGAAACATTGGGCCTTTCCAGAGCCATCTGCATAGCCGGTAGATACCAGGCCCCAGGCCCCAGGCACCAGGCCCCGATATGTCCATGTCCACAGTGACCAGATCTACTCGAAAAGAGACGCTTTTGTTCCATGATCAACAGGGTAGCTACAGTGTTTCTGCCAAGAAGATGACCAAGTTGATGATGCTAGCCTGTTTTGGTCTTGTCCATCGATTTTGCGGGGAATTTTTCCCGTGTTGGAGTCGCTCGGTTGGAATGATTTTCTGAGAAACACAAATGTACTAAGCTACAGAGAGGTTAAATCGAAAAAAAAAGTTCATGTGCTGTTGTCGGACTTGCCGTCTTCAAATGATGCTCTAAATGTGCCGAGTTGGCGATTTTACCATGATTCCAAAGGCCACGGTCCAAATTCATTCCGACTGAACCCATCGTGCAGCGTGTCAGCCCCTGCAATATGTAAGATGCCTGACCATGGGTCCAAGCCACGTGGAGATGGACAGAATGCCATCGGACTCGCTTAATCTCGGATTCTGAGAGCTCCAAGCTGCAAAGAGGGTCCGGGAGGGTCGAGGAGGGTCGAGGATGATGGAACTCAGCCCTTTGATAGAGCGATCTCGTCTTGGCCTGTAGATGGCGTTTCGCTTATCACGGAACCTGAGCCTTGCCCTGAGTCGGTGACGCGGTGTCGCGGATTCGGACTCGCTTAGTTTACTTTTAACTTGCCGGTCGCCCTGCTCGGAACTCCCCGACGGGGGGGAAACGGACGAACATGTTTAATGACTTAGTTAATTGCCCGACCTGAGACGATATTAATGGTTGCCTTGACGCCAGGGTCAGCTGCCGGGCTCGGTGACTTTGTTCCTGGCGTCAAGTCGATCATCAATTCTTCCTTGCTTTGGGTGAATCCTGGCGTCAATTCAACTATATACTAGCACGGACTTGCTGGCCATTCTTTGGGCGTGCATCTCGATCTTCTTCGCTATTCTACCAGTACTTAGTCTTCCACTAGCACTAGGCTTCAATATGTCAACCACCGAAAAGAACAGCTCCGACATGCTGCCTCTGGAGAAGGCGCCTGAGCAGTCCAGTTCTGGCCCAGACGAGGACCGAACATCCACATCCGCCACCAACACCTTGGATCCCTCTGATCCAGAGGCGTGTCAAACTTCTCAGCCACATCCAAGAGATGGTATTTCGACTCTCCGATGGATCTCGGTACTCGTTGGCCTCTTTTTGGGCGCCCTGCTGTACGGTAAGCGTCAACACATTGCCCAGACACACTTCCGTCGACTAACGGGGTACAGGCCTTGATACGACTATTGCTGCAGACGTCCAGGGGCCAATCTACGAGGATTTGGGGGACATTGAGAACCTGTCATGGATCGGTCTCGGTTTTCCGATGGCTTCAGTTGCCGTCATCCTCCTGCTCGGCCGCCTCTATGGACTGTTCGACATCAAGCCTTTGATTCTCTCGTCCATCGTGATCTTTGAGGTCGGAAGCGCCTTGTGTGGTGCTGCACCCACTTCTGCCTCACTGATCATTGGCCGAGTCATTGCTGGCGTTGGTGGCGCTGGCATGTATCTTGGGTATGTACTGCTGTGGAATGATTTCAGAGAAACAGAGAGGCTAATACATATTCAGGAGTCTGACATATGTTGCTGTATTCGCAACTGATAAGGAGGCTTCCCTGTACAATGCCCTCATTGGCCTGTCCTGGGGAGTTGGAGCCATTCTTGGACCGGTTGTTGGCGGAGCTTTCTCCGACAGCAGTGCATCTTGGCGATGGGTTAGTACTTGATGAAGTCACGATTTTCCAACCCATGAACTAACGTCGTGTGGCAGTCCTTCTACATCAACCTCCCGCTTGCTGGTCTTCTGTCTCCCGTCTACGTCTTCATGTTCCCAGGTTTCGATCCTCGCAAGGACCTCCGCTTCTTCGAGAAACTTCGCCAAGTCGACTGGGTCGGCGCAGTGCTCAACGCCGCTGTCTTCACCATCTTCATGATTGTTGTATCCTTTAGCGGTTCGAGGTATCCGTGGGGATCTGGTACCTCGATTGCGCTTTGGGTCGTTTGGGGCTTGTCTCTGATTGGATTTATCGTCCAGCAGGGCATGTGTCTCTTTACCACGACCGACTTGCGAATCTTCCCAGTTCACTTCCTCCGGAAGCCGCTGCTGATCTTGTTGTACATTGTCACCGCGACGGCATCCTTCAGCAACGCCGTGGTGTTGTATTACGTGCCGTTGTTCTTCCAGTTCACACAGGGTGATGGAGCTCTAAAGGCAGCGATTCGTCTTTTGCCGTACATCGTTGTCTTCATCTTCTTCGTTATGCTGGCTGGAGGACTCTTGCCCGTTCTTCGACGTTACAATATTTTCTACATTGCTGGCGGCATTCTTAGCACTGCGGGAGGTGCCGCACTCTTCACAATCGACGAGAACACGGCTGCGTCCAAGATTTACGGTTACGAAGTTCTCATGGGCGCGGGTTTGGGCCTCATGTTCCAGACTGCTTACACGGCTGCGGCAACGATGGTGATAGCCAAGGACCGCCCAAACTCGATCGGATTCATCAACGTCGCGCAGATCGGCACCGTTGCAATCGCCTTGGCCATCTCCGGTTGCTTGTTCCAGAACCTGGGTTTCAACTCGCTGAAGGATGGTTACGAGGGTTACGGCTTCCCCGACGACTACATCCGATCTGGTCTTGCGGGCACCTTATCTCCCATCTTTGCTTCAGCTAACCCTGAAGTCATTCAAATTGCTGTCCACGCGGTTGCGTCTACTATCCAGAGGATCTTTGGCACCGTCATCGCCGCTGGCGCGGTTACTGTCATTTGCTCGTTGCTTATGCCGTGGGGACAGATCGATTTGGCGGCTCTCGCGAGTCACTAACTCTCATCTCTAAAACACAACTCTCCAACAACTTGTCACTCATTTCATCATCATCAAATTTTCTGGGTTTAGCCCCATTGCAAGCGTCGTTCTTGAGCTAGGGTTCGTTCGTTGACCACATAAGAGGAAGTGTCAGCGCCTTAATATCGATAGATCTGTGGTTATTTTCTTTACCTCGTTGCGAAATGCGTTAAGAGGTACTTTTTCTCTACTATTCAGTCAACGAAGCCGTCCTAGATCATAATAGAAGTTGTTGAGAGTTGCCATTTGCGTCTGAGAGTCAGTCATGGGAAATAGGGATCAAATTTGGAACACTTTACTGACAGACAATGAGACTTCAGAAAAAAAGCTCAAAGTCACCTATAAACAACTAGATAGCTACAGAATGATTCATGAGTTGGTGTGGATTCTAATATGTCAAGATGTCGTGAAGGCTTCTCGTGTATCAGTGCGGATTCAAGCCAAAACTTGAAAACACCAAATGTAGAGTCTATGATAGTTACTTCAACACGATGCAGAAAACAACAAACTCAGGAATCTAAGCGTGTTAGAATGAAGTGATGCGGATTGTTTTCCCTTTGGAATTTCATGTCCTCAACGGTTGTTGTGTTGATGATGCCTTCGGCAGATCGTATGCCATCGTATTTCCTATCACGCAGTAAGCATCTATCTACATCACGAAGTCCTAGATGACTAGACAATTTCGTTCATAAGTTCTCTATGGCGTGATAGTATCATGTCGATGTGTCAGATACTCGTACCATCGGCTAAGGCGGCGAACAGCGGTGCAAGCCCTATCCGTGGTATGAGTTAAATCCGTCAAGCCAATGCTAGGATGCCGGTCCGTTCAATATCAGCTATCGGCCTTCCCCGTGCGTTCCAAATGCAGGTTGGCGTCGTTTCTAAGCGTGACGGCTGATACGGGCTCGATCAGCCCCAGCCAGTCGGTCGCCGATGAACGGATCGGTCTCGGCCAGTTTCCCGGTGGGGCTGATTGTAACTCCGACATCACAACGGAAATCCACCGGTGTTGACAGCAGCATCTCATCGGGCGTTGACTGCAACATGTCGGGTAAGAAACCGTTCACAACATGCCGGGATAGCTATTGGACTTCCGCAATGAGAAAGGTATGCTATCGGGATCCGCGTGATGAGCCCCGATATCCATGGACGCTTGAAGGTATATAGGCTTTCCGAACCCGCGATGAACGACTCGAAACCAGACTTAGACAGACACCCGGCTTCATTAGACCAACCGTTTGAACACAGCTCTAGTGATAACAGTCATTCACCTTCCATCATCCCACTCGACTGTCCTCAAAAAGGTTCTAATATTCAACCCAACCTCACCGTTTCGTTGAACACCAAAAAAGCCGCGACAATGACTTCGACCGCATCCAACATGAACGAGCCCATCGCCATTGTGGGCAGCAGCTGCAGGTTCCCAGGAGGTGCCAGCTCTCCGTCCAAGCTTTGGTCCCTGCTTCACGACCCTGTCGATCTGAAGCAGGAGATCCCAAGCAGCCGCTTCAACCCGAATGGTTTCTTCAACGAGAATGGAGAGTTCCACGGTGTAAGTCGTTAAGATCGACATGGGAGCTATATGAAAATAGGCCAATTACTGACGAGAGCAGAGCACCAATGTGAAGCACTCGTACCTGACCGAAGAGGACCCCCGTCTCTTCGACCATAGCTTCTTCAACACCACACCCAAGGAGGCTGAGTCTATGGACCCTCAGCAGCGAATTCTTCTCGAGACCGTCTACGAAGGAGTTGAGCGTGCTGGCTACACCATTCAGCAGCTCAAGGGCTCGCAGACGGCTGTCTTTGTCGGTCTCATGAACAATGACTACTATGACGTGCTGGCGCGTGACATGGACAGCGCTCCGATCTACTCGTCGACCGGAACCGCCATCTCGATTGTTTCCAACCGAGTCGCCTACTTCTTCGACTGGAAAGGTCCGGCCTGGACTCTCGACACGGCTTGTTCTTCGAGTCTGGTTGCTCTGCATTCGGCTGTGCAGACGCTGCGAAACGGAGAGGCTTCCATGGCCGTTGCCGCTGGAGTCAACCTGATCCTCGGTCCTACCATGTACATCTTCGAATCCAAGGTAAGTCTGCTTCTACCAGCATCACATGGTCCTATCGATTACATGCTCATCTTTGTATAGTTGCACATGCTCTCGCCTAACGGCCGCTCTCGCATGTGGGACAAGGACGTCGACGGCTACGCCCGTGGTGAGGGTTTCGCCTCGGTGATCCTCAAGACTCTCAGCCAAGCCATTGCGGACAACGATCACATCGAATGCATCATCCGCGGCACGGGCGTAAACCAAGACGGCCGCACCAAGGGAATCACCATGCCCAACCCTGTTGCCCAGACAGCTCTGATCCAGGCTACCTATGCCAGATCTGGTCTCGATCTCAGCAAGCCTGAAGATCGTCCACAGTACTTCGAGGCTCACGGCACCGGCACTCCCGCGGGAGACCCCCTAGAAGCCTCCACTGTGCAGAGTGTCTTCTTTCCAGGCAACCAGAACCCGTACGGAGAGAAGCTCCACGTGGGCTCTATCAAGACTGTCATCGGCCACACTGAAGGCACTGCTGGTATCGCCGGTGTTCTCAAGGCATCCCTGGCAATGCAGCATGGCATCATCCCACCCAATCTGCACTTTGACAACCTCAACCCCACTGTCAAGCCCTTTTACGATCATCTGCGCGTTCCCACGGAGCCAACACCCTGGCCTGCGAGACCTGCCGGCGTCCCCATGCGTGTCTCGGTCAACAGCTTCGGTTTCGGCGGTACCAACGCCCACGCAATTCTTGAGAGCTACGAGCCCGCTGAGATTGTCGAGTCACAGACAGCAACCTCCAGCCACGTTGGGCCCTTCCAGGTCTCGGCTTACACGCAGAAGGCGCTGCAGGGTGCGGTCAAGACCCTCGCTGAGGAACTCAAGGAGAAGAGTGAGTGGAGCCTCGAGGATCTTGCTTACACGCTCTCTCGACGAGGTGATCTCGGCTTCAAGGCTAGCTTCTCGGCCGTCGACAAGGAACAGCTTGTGGAGAAGCTCGAGGCCGCTGCTGAAGATGCTGAATTCGGCACGCGAGCTACCGTTCTCAAGGATGGTGCCCTCCCTCGCATCCTGGGCGTCTTCACTGGGCAGGGTGCTCAGTGGCCGACTATGGGTGCGAAGATGTACGAGCAATCTCAGCTCTTCCGCAAGACTATTGACGAGCTCGATGAGTCCCTCAGGACCCTGCCAGACCCTCCCACTTGGACCCTGGCCGAGCAGCTCCAAGCGCCGGCTGCTACCTCCGAGGTTCACAAGGCTGCCGTCTCTCAGCCCGTGTGTGCCGCTCTTCAAGTCGGCCTTGTCAACGTGCTCCATGCAGCCGGTATCCAGTTCAAAGGTGTCGTCGGCCACTCATCTGGAGAGATTGGAGCAGCCTATGCCGCAGGTTACCTCTCGGCCCAGGACGCTGTCCGCATCGCCTACTACCGAGGTGTCGTTGCTCCTCTGGCCAGAGGACCTGATGGCAAGGTTGGCAAGATGATGGCTGTCGGCATGACGCTTGAAGAGGCTACCGACTTCTGCAATCGAGACGAGTTCGCCGGCAAGATTGCGGTCGCCGCATGCAACGGAAGCTCTAGCATCACTCTGTCTGGAGACGGTGCTGCTGTGGACCAGGCAAAGGCGATGCTCGATGAGAAGAAGACTTTTGCCAGAGTCTTGAAGGTGGAAATTGCCTACCACTCCCACCACATGAAGCTCTGTGCAGGAGCCTATCTCGACGCTCTCGCTCGTTGCGGCGTCCAGGTCATTGAAAAGCGATCTTCCGACTGCACTTGGTACTCTAGCGTCCACGGCTTCGACGCTACAGGCAGCTTTGATGCCAAGGATCTCCAAGGCCAGTACTGGGCCGACAATATGTGCGGTGCTGTGAGATTCTCTCAGGCCCTCCAGATGGCTGTCAAACTGGAGTCCGAGCCGTACGATATGGTTCTCGAAGTCGGCCCTCACCCAGCGCTCAAAGGCCCAGCCACAGAGTCGCTCAAGGTTGCCTCTGATGCCGACTTCCCATACATCGGTGTGCTGAAGCGCGGCCAAAACGACGCCGTTCAGTTCTGTGACGCTCTTGGCTTCATCTGGGAACAATTCTCGTCGAGTTCGACCATCGTCAACTTGGCCGGCCTCCGTGAGGCTTGGCTCGGCGCTGGGGCAAGCCAGCCGAACCTGATTAAGGACCTTCCCACTTACTGCTGGGATCATGACAAGATCCTCTTCAAGGAGTCCCGGCTGTCCAAGGCCTACCGTACTCGTGAGAATCCCATCCATGAGCTCCTAGGCAGCGCTGTGGTCAACGGCCAGAACAACCAGGAGGTTCGTTGGCGCCAGATCATGAGAGTCGATGAGATGGAATGGCTCCGTGGCCACGTCTTCCAGGGCCAGCTGCTTTTCCCAGCTGCTGGCTACGTAGCCATGGCTGTTGAGGCAGGGCTTCGTCTCACTGATCGATCCGTTCAGATGGTCGAGCTCAAGGACTTGAGGATCAACAAGGCTATTACGCTCGACGAGGACTCTTCCGGAATGGAGGTTGTCTTCATCATCCGCATTACTGAGCGCAAGGCAAACCAAATCTCGGCCGAGTACTCGTGCTACAGTGGCGATGTTGATGCCTCTACCGGTCAGGACGTCTCAGAGAGCAACAACTTTAGTGGTCGTCTGGTTCTTGAGCTCGGCGAGCAGATTGCCGATGCTCTTCCCAGCCGCGTCGAGCCCGTTCAAACCATGAACGAACTCGCCACCAAGCATCTCTACATGGCCACCCGTGAGATTGGCCTCGACTACACAGGCGACTTTGTTGTCGAGTCAGTCAAGCGCCGCCTCGATGCTGCCACCGTCACCGTCAAGCGCCACAGCAACAAGAGACTCCGCGTGCATCCAGCCACTCTGGACGCTACTTTCCACGCCTTGTTCGCCGCGTTTTCGTCCCCTGGTGATGGACGTCTCTGGTGTCCTTATCTGCCCACCAGCATTGGACATATCCGTGTCAACATGATGTCTTGTCCCCACGCAGCCGATCCTGAGCACTTGCTCGTGGCCGACTGCAATCTTACACAAGCCGACGCCAAAACCATCCGTGGTGACATTGGAGTCTTTTGCGCTGCCGATGGCCATGCCGAGATCCAAGTCGGCGCTGTCCATTGCTCTTCTTTCACAGCGCCTTCTCCAGCCAACGATGTGAAGCTGTACGCGCAAAACGTGTGGAGGAAGGACGTGACATCTGGCCTTGAGCTTCAGAACAATGCCTCTTCTTCCTCTGAGGCTGTTCTCGCTGCCATTGCAAGCCAAATCACCTTCCGATATCCCGCTGCTAACATTGTCCAAGTTGGCAGTGCTGTCGACGATGTCGCTACCAGCACAGTGGTAGAGGCTCTCTCTCACCAGTTCCGCTCCTACACATATACTGATGCCTCAGAAGAGGCCGTCGAGTCTGCCAAGGAGGCCTTCCGGGATCAGTCCTACTGGGAGAAGATGACATTCAAGACTCTCGATGTCGGCATGGATCTCAAGGAGCAGGCTTTCAAAGCAGCATCGTCTGACCTCGTTTTTGCGCTGAACCTGCGCAAGGCGAGTCGCACGGGCGCGGTCGAAGAGGCTCTACAGACGTGCCGTGATCTGCTCAAAGCCGGTGGTTATCTCCTGCTGTCTGATGAAGACGAGGAGACTTTGGATTGGGACTCGATGCTCCGAACTGCCGGCTTCTCGGGTGTGGACGTGATCTCTTCTAACGTCATGCTCACTCAGGCAGTCGACGACCGCATCACCACGCTCAGGGGGCCTCTCGCTACCTCTGTCAAGCCCGAGACTATTCCTCGAGTTGCTGACCTACTCCTGGTCGGTGCCGACTCTGACCCCGTGGTCGCAAGTCTCATCAGCAACTCGACTGAGCTCCTCAAGTCCTTCGCCGACAAGGTCACCATCGTCCAGAGCCTTGACAAAGCTTCGGTTCCCAAGGGCGCCGCCGTCATCGTCTTCTCGGACCTAACCTCTCCCATCTTCCAGGACATGACGGAGGAGACTTTTGCAGGCATCCACAGGCTCCTCGAGAATGCTGGCTACTTGCTGTGGGCAACCAAAGGCTCTAAGACCGATGAGCCATATGAGAACATGATGGTGGGTCTGGGGCGGTCCATTCTACAGGAGACACCCGACTTGAAGCTCCAGTTCCTCGACACTGAGTCTGGAGAGATTCCGGGCGCCCAAGTCTTTGCTGAAGCACTTGCTCGCCTGCTGTGCCTTGGATCAGACAACTTCGAGGATGTGCTGTGGAGCTTAGAGCACGAGCTGGTTTTTAGAAACGGCCAGGTGTACATTCCGAGAGTGCTCCCCAACAGCGAGCTCAACGACCGCCATAACTCGGACAAGCGCATCATTCCTCGAACAGTGACTCTCGCCGATACTCCGGTAGAGGTCACTGAGACCGAAGACGGCTCACTTGTGCTTGGTGACGCAGCAACAACCGCGGTAGCTTCTGGAAGAGTTCATGTTCGCGTCACGGCCTCTTCTGCTTATCCAGTCCACACCTCAGACGGAAAGACCCACTACCTCGCCATCGGTTCCTTGGTCTCAGGGCAAAAGGTTTTGGCTTTGTCTACGACCAACGGCTCGCAACTTGACCTCCCTGCCAGTCAAATCCTCATTCTCGATGCCAACCACCAGAGCGATGTGGAGCAACTCAGCCAGCTGGTGGAAAGCGCACTTGCGTCGAGCTTGGTCTCGGGCGTGCAAGATGGAGGCATGTTGTGGCTCCACCAGGCAGAGGATGGCCTTGCGCAGCTCGTTTCAGAGGCAGCTAAGGAAGCCAATGTCCAACTCTTCTTCACGTCTTCTACTTCTGGCTCCGCTACTTCATCATCGGCGGCCTCAGCTGCATCCTCCTCTTCGGCTTCGTCTGAGGCTGGAGAGATCCTGGAGGTGCAGTTCGTCCATCCCCTCATCGCCGCACCCGACTTGGTCGCTCTCAAGCCACTGCACGTTGACGGATTCGTTGACCTGCAGCAGCCTGTCAACCAGTCATTGGATAAGCTGATTCGATCCTCCGTCCAACCTTCTGCTACAGTCCAGGACCTGTTCACTCATGCTAACGGGAAGACGGCTCTACGTCTGGCGATGAACGAGACTACCCTTCGCAGCCTGTTGTTGAAGAGCCGCCCCTTTGTTGCGGCCGGCGACATCAACGTGCTTCCCATTGACAAGGTGTCTTCCGCTCTGGATGATACTCTTAGCCCAGCGACTATCATTGACTGGTCTGCCGCCAACGAGGTCACCTTGAGAGTCAATCCCATCAACACCACTGACATGTTCTCCGCCAACAAGACGTACCTTCTGGTTGGTCTCACTGGAGATGTCGGCATGTCGCTCTGCGAGTTCATGGTCCAGAATGGAGCCCGCCACATTGTCGTCACCAGCCGAAACCCCAAGATTGATCCTCTTGTCGTTCGACAGCTTCACCGCCAGGGAGCAAGCCTCAGGGCCGTTCCCCTGGACATCACCAATAAGGACAGCTTGATCAAGCTCGCTGCCGAGATGAAGGCCACCATGCCCCCCATCGGTGGTGTTGCCAACGGAGCCATGGTCCTCCGTGACAAGCTCTTCGAGAACATGAGCTGGGAAGACTTCCAGACCACGGCAAACCCCAAGGTACTGGGCAGCCGATACTTGGACGAGGTCTTCCACTCAGACGACCTCGAGTTCTTCGTCCTGTTCTCTTCCGTTGCCAGCATCATGGGTAACAGCGGTCAGGCCAACTACAACGCAGCGAACCAGTTCATGACAACTCTTGCTCATCAACGTCGCCGCCGCGGAGTTGCCGGCTCCGTCATCCACATTGCCATGCTCCTCGGCATTGGATATGTCATGCGCTCGACCGAACAGTACGACCTGCTGCTGAACAAGTTCCGTAACATGACCGTCTCTGAAGGCGACTTCCGCGCCATGTTCGCCGAGGCAGTTCATGCAGGCAGACCCGGCTCCGATGCTGATGTGGAGATCGGCACCGGATTCGCCCGCCTCACTCCTGATGGTACCGTGTGGCAGCGTAACCCGCGCTTCTCTCATTTCTTCATCGATGAGGCGACTGAGAGCTCAAGCGGCGGTAAGCAAGCCGGTGGTTCTCTGAAGGAGCAGATCAGCGCCGCCCAGGACGAGGCTGAAGCGCTCGACTTGCTCGAGACCGGTGCTGTGGGTCTTCTCGGCCGGCTTCTGCACATGGACGGCGACAAGATCGACCGACAGGCGCCGCTGATGAACCTGGGAATCGACTCGCTCGTGGCTGTTCAGGTGCGCTCGTGGTTCATGAAGGAGATCGGTGTCGACGTGCCTGTCCTCAAGATCCTCAGCGATGCCACCCTCAGCGACATTGGCAAGGGAGTCTTGGCTCGCCTCGCCGGTGCGGCTGAAGAAGACAAAGCCCAGGCTCCTGGAGAGGTCGCTGCCGTGCTGGCTAACTCAGCCATCGACTGGGAGAAGGAGATTGAGTCTCTTCTCGAAGGACTACCAGTCTATGATGGCAAGAAGAGCGTCAGCGAGATTGATAGCGGATATACCAGTGAGCATGAAGGATCCCTCGATGGAGTCGTCAGTGGAGACACCAACGGCCTTGTCACCAGGGTGTCAACTCTCATCAACGAAGAGGTCAACCGAAGTGCCAACAGCCTCATCAATGGCCTCACCAGCGTCAAGAAGGACGGTCTCAATGTTGTCATCACCGGTACCACGGGCTTCCTCGGCAAACACGTCCTCCGAGGTCTCCTCGCCGATCCTCGCGTCAAGACGGTCAACTGCATCGCCATCCGTCCGGACAGCAACGGCCAGCCTCGTCACGTCGGCATTGACGACCCCAAGATTGTCGAGTTCTCAGGCAATCTCACAGATGAGCGCCTGGGTCTCTCTGAAGCCGAGTTCGCCATGCTTGCTCGCACGGCCGACGCCATCATCCATAACGGAGCCGACGTGTCTTTCCTCAAGTCTTACCCTGCCCTGCGCCAGACCAATGTCGTCTCTCTCCGCATCTTGGTCGAGATGGCTTTGCAACGTCGTGTTCCCGTAACCTTTGTGTCCACGGCCGCCGTCGCCCTGTTCTCGCCCGACAAGGTCAAGGGCTTGCACGAGACATCGGCTTCGCACATCACACCGCCACCTGATGGTGTTCGTGGTTATGCCTCTTCCAAGTGGGCTGGTGAGATGTTCCTCGAGGGTGTCGCCGCTCGCCACGGCTTGCCCTGCTACATTCACCGTGCCGTCAATATTGTTGGTGAAGGCGCTCCCGAGACCGATCTGGTCACCGTCCTGAACAAGTACTGCAAAGCCATGCAGGCCGTGCCACAAATGGACGACACCGTTGTCGATGGAGACTTGGACATCATCGAGGTCGACGAGGTCGCCGAGGGCATGGTTGCCTCTGCCATTCAGGCCACTAATGTCAAGCCTGGAGTACCCGAGAACCCCTTGCACATCATCAACTACTGCCAAGAGGTCAAGGTCAAGCCCAACGAGCTACACGACTACTACACAAAGAAGCTCGGAATGCCCCTCAAGCACTGGGGTGTCGAGAAGTGGTTGGACGAGGCATCTGAGCTGGGACTCGATGTCATGGTTGAGTTTTTCCTCCGAGAATCTTACCGATCAGGAAAACCGATCCTTGCCCCTGTCCTGTGGAAGTAAGGAAGCGATGTATCCAGTCTCATTTGAGGCGAGAAGAGGCAGGAGGGCCAAACTAATGAACAATTTCCTTTAACAATAACTGGAGCACCACAGATTGAAATCGCTTCATTGTTTTAATTTTCTCTTTTCCTTAATTATCCTTTTGTACTTTTGCATTTTTGCATTTTCCTATTCTACTTTGAAGACGCATTAGATTTCATTAGCAAATAGTTATAGGCGATAGGTTCATGAAAAAAAAGGGGAGGTCTCAACGACCTAACCCAACATTTACACCCAGAGACACATTGTTACAATATACATTTAGTTTAGGGTTCTCTAGCTATAGGCCACCCTCTGATGTCAATATAAATCAGTATTTTGAGGTGTATCATTGAGGTGCCGCCGGACTTTTCCCTAATTGCGTCTTCATCTTTCTATCCAGCTCTTCGAGGAAATTACCCGTAAAACCAACACATTCGCTTTGCTTAGCGTTTCAGATGCGCAAATACCATGCACCTTCACAACTATTTAAATAGGCTGACAAGTGCCCAATGCATTTCAAGACTCAACCACGTACTTGGAAGATGTTCTTGTCTCTTTCACAATCTCACACTATTGCACACTTATCGATAAGGCAGATAGTAGATAGTGTCTTGATAACGTAGATAGTACCTTGATAAGCTTATCTGTCCACACATTTCTCCTTAAGGCGCTGACTAAGTTGAAGGTGGAGGGTTTGGCAACCCTCAGAAATTCGACTTCTCCCCCCTTCACCTATCCTATACTTCGTCGAATTCGGCCAAGTACCCGACATGCGTTATCCGAGAACATCTTGTCTTGACACGCTAAAAAAAAACCGCATTTCAATCGAAAACTTAGCTGCGTGAACCTTTCTTAGAAGCTACCTAGTTCCTAATCTGTGTTGGGTTTCGGCCGTTCTCATCGAGAAAATACATTGCAGGCGATTGAAAGGTACGCTTTAAACCTATAACTTCCCATGTTTAACAAATTCCGTGGTGAAAACTGCCGTAAATGTAATTGCTTGCGTTCTAATGCGCGAAACCGGACGTTTGAGAGTTCAGGGTGCGCTTTTCATAGCCAGGCGCTCTTCTACCCCATCCTGTTTAGAAAGCCAAGTCTCGTTTTTCTATCGACCTGCTTGCGACCTGGTTCGCACAGCGTGGATTGCAGCAGCCACGTATTTAACGTTCTTAGAGTTCACTTGTAAACATTAGCACCTCTTCTTCTCAGAATCTGGTTTTTTTTGGTGACTTACATCCTGCAACTGATGCCCGTCCAGAAGCCAGCAAGTAGACATGGTATTGCTTCCGAAGGACTTCCACCTCAGCCGCCGTAAGGCCCGTATACGAGAACATACCAATCTATTCATAAACTTAGCGTGGATGCATTAGAAGGGATGATGACAAGACCTCACCTGCTCAGTTATATGTGTCCATGAGCCCGGAGTACGAAGACGGCATAGTTCTTCATAGAGAGCGAGTCTCATTGATCGTATGCGACTACTCATCAACTGCAATTCGGCTGACCACTCATTTGATAGGGATTCACTCTCGAGAATGGTTCTGACGATGGTAGACCCGTATCTCGGTGCTACCGAGTATTCACTGCGAATGAGCTGAGCCAAATTTCCTAGAACATTGGCCTTGGTAGTTTTTGAGGAGTCATTTAAGACAAGGTGAAAGGCTCCAGCCCGTTGTCCGTAGAGGCCGAAACTCTTGGAGAACGATTGAGCCACGCACATCTCCATAGGTGGCTGGTATTGATGGAAGTAACGGATTGCCCATGAATCTTGCACTGGATCTCCTGATGCGAAACCCTGGTAAGCATTGTCGAGGAAGGGGAAGAGTTGTTTCCGGGAACAGAGATCTGCTATGGCAATCCATTGTTCTCGAGTTGGGTCCAAGCCTGTTGGGTTGTGTGCACAAGCGTGTAATAAGATGACATCTCCGGGTTGGGACTCCCTCTCCAGAGTGTCTATCATGGCGGAAAAATTGAGAGTGCAGTCGGATTTGTTGTAGTATGGATATGTACGCGGAGGAACGCCGACAGACTCCCAGATGACATGATGATTGGCCCAAGTAGGATCTGAAACCCATACACACCGAGGCCGCAGATGCTCGGCGAGAAATCGAGCACCGACGTGGTTGGCACCTGTACCCGAAACCGTTTGTACAGAAACGATTCGGTCACCCGATTGTTGCTCCCCGAGCTGAGTGGGAAACGTAGGCGAAAAGACCAACTCTCTAGCAACACTTAGAAACCGGTCGTCACCCTCAATGGGTATATAATCGTGGCGGGTGATATCCTGCTCTTCGTGCATGCGCTTCTCAATCTTTCCAACCACTTCAAGAGGCCAAGATTTGCCTTCGTCAGAGAAGTAGACACCTGCACCAAGATTTACTCGATCTGGATGCGTATCGGCTCGAAATTGTCCAATCAAGGCGAAAACCTCATCCTTTTCAACCTCGGGCAGCGAAGAAAAGAGCCCAGTCGGAATAGAGCCCATATTGAGTAGCTGGTATCGAGATGATGGAGTGCAAAATTTTCAACAAGGAAAATGGTAGGAGGAGCGGTGGGTTAGGATTGACGACGGCGTTGTGTGTCAATTGTTAGTGTCGACACAAAGATTATTCAACCGTGTCCTATAGTCGGCAATAAGGTTGAAGCCGAACGGTCTCGAATAACACTGGTAGCCTGACACAATGCGGACTTGAGAACGAAGGTTTATGCAACGTGTTGCGTCAACAAACTGCGAGTGGAATCAATTTCGAAAATTTCCCAATGATGCTCCGCTATCGGCACTTTACCCTTGCTAGCTGATGGGCTGATGCTTAAAAAAGTTGGTGGAGTCGATGAAGCGGCGTCTATTCCGTGAATTCAGGAACCGGCAACCTTCGGCTTCGGCTAAAAGCGGTCTACTCGGCACTGTTAGAGTTGTAGAGTTATGAGTATTCTTTGCTTCGACTGAAGGCTAGGAAAATGCAAAGACTTATCCATCATTCGGAAGTCAAAACTCATTCTAAATTTAGTTTTATTCTTACGATTAGATTTTTTTCTGCCTCATTTGAGCCCTCTTTAAATGCTACCAAAAGCCCTTGTACCTTCAATACTAATTGTGCAGTCAGATAATCCCTTCCTCGACGGCATCGACGATTCAAAGTACCTCATTGAAGCAACGCCGTCAATGGTCTCGTTGGGCTTCGCTCTGCAATCGCTTAATATTTGTCACCATCATTCCGCCGAAATTTTAGAGTGACAAGACGAAGATTCTACATGGTAGGCTTCATCGGCAAGCAGCGGCTACCGGTTGCGGGCATAAATCTCAAGAACGGTCATGGCATTTGCATAGCATATGAAAGCCTAATAAAGAAAGGCAAATCTATCGACTCTCTGTAAAACTCTAAAACTATCCCACTGCGTCGCTTTGCGTTGTCTTGACCTTGTCTTGTCCCGGCCCAACTTGATCCCACTAACATATCGGCGTTCAGTCACTGTAGTGCCCCTTCACTGCTTCACTCCTAGAATAAGCCCCGCCGACTCAGTGTCTCAATGCTGGAGGAGCTCGATGATGTTGCCTTCTGGATCGCGAATCATGCAAAATCGAACACCATCTGGAACATCGACCGGCTCCTGGAAAATGTCGACACCAGCAGCAACCAAGTCCCTGTAAATTGCATCGACATCGTCGACCTGGAGAGACCAGTTGAATAGACCGCGAACATTTCCCAATTCTGTGACGTTGGCCGGGGTTCTTCCGTCTGAGATTGAGTGAAGCTGTTGTCGGAACTCGACACGGACGTCGGCGTCATTCTTAAGCATGACGAATTGCATCGTCAAGTTGCTGCCGAGGATTTCCGTCTCGATATGCTTGAAGCCCAGAACTTTTCGATACCACTGCGTTTCGAGGGTTATGTTGGCAACGGATAGGCCGATATGTCCGAAACGGAGCTTGGACGGGACGATAGAAGGGTTATTTGTCGAAGAGGGGAGAGAACAATCTCGAGTAGGGCTCGCAATGGCGGTAGCCACAATGACCGATAAGAAAGTACAGAGGAGCTGAAACTTCATGCTGACCGCTTATCACAGGGCTTAAGAATGATTGAAGTGTCTCTTTTGATGAGCTAGCTTTCGATTGATGCCCTACTCCAAAATCTGGCGGTCATCTTTCCTTTTATGCTTTTTCAGTTCGTGAACGATGCTGCCACATGATAGGAATTTGCCATCTACGTGTGAATTGATTTGCATAAGATAGCTTCCAGGACGAGCGAGTCCTCACACAGCCCCGCGGAGATGACATGAAAGTCAACATTTTGAGCTCCATCTGACCCATTCGGGTTTAAGCGCGTCGAAGTTGCATCAGCGCTGACATGCCAATGTCTTGGTCCGCGGAGATGACATCAGAGCGAGATTTTGAGCAATACATGATCTAGGCATCCAGGGGCCACCATTTGACCCCAGCTCAATGCTTACATTCTGTTGTTTCGGTCCGCGGAGCGAGCTTACACAAGCATTTGATTGGTGGAAGCACTTCTAATATTAGCAACGAAAACATCAAGCTCTTATGCTGTTCTCCTATCAAGCTTTCTATCATCTTCGAGCTTAAGTAACTACTCAATTTGCAATGGATGGTTTGATGCTCAATCGGCTTGCTGTATACGAACAACACTGTATGCAATGTAACATCGCTATGCGCGAAGGTGTGACATGCTGCTGTCACTTAGCTGGAACACATAATACCGAATGGCAAAAATGGGGATGTGGGGCATCCCAGCAATAGATCTTGCATTCGCCAATTGGCGTTCTTCGGGTGGCTGCATCATGCGCGGCAAATCGCTTGACTCGGACGTAGCACACAACCCCGGGTCTTGTCACACTGCATACCAGACTCGCTGGTTTCTTCACTCTTATCATGATATGTTCATCAGCGCCCAGATCGAATCATTGTATTCTTTGGTAGGACCCTTGTCGAGTTCATCTCCGCCAAAGTTGTGCTAACTGAGTGAGTTAGTAGTTCCGATAGCCACCTCGTCAAATCTAAAGGTGTACCCGAACATAGCCTATCATCAAACATCAGAGTCCCAACTCTAGGCCTGTGACCTAGACAACGCCTCATTTCCATTACATCAGCGCCAATGGAACCCAAAATTGAACTGTTGGCATTTCCGTTTCCCGAACTCACTACAAAGTCACATAATGAATTTGAGACTACATTAATTTAATCGTGACTTGAACCGAGTCTCACTCCAATTAAATTGAACAAAATTAATTTGGCTCAGAATATGAAGTCGATGAGACATGGCGAGACTTCCGAAACCTAAGCGTCGGCTTTGAGGTTGCGTACCACTGTTCATCCATAACGCGCGCGTTTTTATTGCCAGTTGCTCAAGAGAGCGCACACTACAAGCAGTCAAACGGGTATCCGGTATCATGACGCCCACCGACAGTCGCCCGCCCTTCATGCCCTTCAATTACATCACGTAGATCTGAAGATCATCAAGGAGGCAGTAGAACCTTTTCAGGCATAGTAAACTCAGCTGCATTCTTTACATAATGGTGATTATGTCCGTTTTGATGGACTATGCGACGGAAAGCACTCTTATTTAGGCTGTGACCGTTCTAAACAAGCTCGAGGATGAACAGTTTCATTCTTAATGGCGGCCAGCGACGCAGAGCGGCGTATGCTGGCGTGGCTATGGCAAACCAAGGTCCAGATGACCTCAAAGTGATTATCATGAGGTCCAAAGCTGTTTCTTTAGGTAGGGGCATGGCCATTCCAAGTAAGCAAGTATGTGTATTGCAAAATAGACGCATAATCGCTTTAGCACTCGAAGCTCTCGGTCAGTATTGCCAACTGTTCTGCATTACTAACCACTGACATGCTACATTTGTGGCTGCGATGCAGTCCCCGTGGTGGCATTGTGCGCTCGAATTAGCAAAACAAAAACAAGACTGAAGTCTGGAGCGGAGTCGCCCACATTGTTGGTGAGCAACTGGCTGTCTGAGGCTTGTGATGGGAAACGTCCATGTCAAACACCGCGATCTAGGTTTCTGGAGGGTGCTCACAAGCTACGCGCATAATACTCGTCACACTAGGTAGTATCTCGGGCATTTTTTTTACAAAAAAGGAGTTTTGATCCACCATCGGCATTATTACATGTGGCAGAGCCTAGCTCCGTGTAAAGTTGGTCAAATGGCCATTCTCAAATGACTACGGAGGCAGATGCTCCGTCCCCGATGTAGAATGATTGTGAAAGCTCTTCCAATTCGACGTCGGATTCTTGACCGTTGCAACAGGCCTTGTAAAAAATGCTTGAACGGCTAGTAGTTGGTCTTTACTCTAGGTACTGTGAGACACAGAACTCTCTTTAAAGGATACAACTCACATCCGTTGAGTTGAGAGAAAGGATCTCCGAAACACCCATATTATAGAAACTAGAGGTGGTTAGGACATTGACAGTGAAGTGTAAGAGGTAAGATCAGTTAAAAATTGAAGGGCGACATGTTTGAGCAGCTTTGCTTGGAACCCAAACCAAGTTTCCTGTTCTGGTGTGTCACCATAGGGCGGATTGAGCCCTTTGACATGGTGGCAAGGTTGACCAATCGGGGTGGCTCGGTCAGATGTGTGATAAATGAACCAAGTGCATCACAAGCTTAATTTCTGCAACGTCGGAGTTTCCGCAACGTCGGAGTACCTCCGCCCCCATCACGTCCGGGGTAAGCATGACAGGGGTTTCAGAGGCTCCAACACAACGACGACTCTTAGTAGCTGTTAGTAGTAATTAGGGGTAGGCTCGTGTCTTGAACGCCTTAATTCCAAAAGTGTATCGTGTCGGAATTCGATCTATGTGTTCTTTGCCTCTGGCAAGGACGGATGTTATATCGGCTTCCTAACATAGCTCACAAGACGGCGCATGCCATCTGGTGGACGCTGTTTGCTGTCAAGATGCTCCTTACGTATGGGCCAAGTGGCTCAATTCTCAGCATCTCTCGGGACTTGGTGTCATTAATGCAAAAATTGATCAACCCGCGACGTCCTCAAGCTTTCCATTCAGCTTTTCAGTCTAGAGGCTGGCTGAATTCCCAATCTTCGGACCGACTGAAGCATATCGTCCCCGCCATTGAGAATCAGAGCTAGCCACGTTTTCCCCGCGTTGCGCTGTTGATGTCCCATTAAAGGTTGTGGGGCCGACCCTTGTCTAGGTTCACATGTCACTTGCACACCTCGCCTACGATGGAGTGCATTCAGCCTGCCTTGGATTTCCAGAGTTAGTTAGACCTGGACTAAAGCCATTGCGAGACGGGCCGTTTGAAGACATCGGCTGGGCGTTCTTCGGCTTGCCAAGGATCAACTATGCATGTAATGATATCAACGACAAGCATTTCGAAATTTCATATGCCGGCAATCACTCGGCAACACTCAATCTCAGTGTTGCTGGAGAAGTACAAATAGTCATCGGACATGAACTTTCACAGTGAGCTCTCTATCAGTTCATCAACCCGTCTCCGATCACTTCACATAACTGAGCCATTCTTCTCTTCTGTTTTGACTGACGAGAAGTCATCATGAGATCTACCACTGTTTTCAGCTTTTTGAGTCTTGCCTCAACGGTCCTTGGCCATGGTTACCTGACCATTCCTAAGAGCCGAACTCGTTTGGGCTTTGAGGTCAGTCAAATCACATACATTTTAGATAATGGAAAGAGGCTAACCTCTATTTTAGGCTGGAATTGACACTTGTCCCGAGTGTACCATTCGCGAACCCGTCAGCGCATGGCCTGATCTGACTGCGGCGACTGTGGGACGGAGCGGCCCTTGCGGATACAATGCAAGGGTGTCGGTCGACTATAACCAGCCGAGCACCAATTGGGGCAATTCAGTTGTTGCGACATACGCTCGCGGTGACGTAGTTGATGTCCAATGGTGTGTTGACAATAACGGTGATCATGGCGGCATGTTCAGTTACCGCATCTGTCAAGATCAATCGATTGTCGACAAATTCATCGACCCAAGCTATCTTCCAACAGACGCGGAGAAGGAAGAGGCTGAGCTTTGCTTCCAGCAAGGCACCCTGCCCTGCACCGACGTAACAGGGCAGACATGTGGCTATAACCCTGATTGTCAGCAGGGCCAAGCATGTTGGCGCAACGACTGGTTCACCTGCAATGCCTTCCAGGCTGACAGCAGGCGAGCGTGTCAAGGTGTCGACGGCGCCGCTCTGGGATCTTGCGCCACAACCATCGCCGGCGGATACACAGTCAGCAAGAAGATCAAGATTCCCCAGTATGTCTCCAATCACACGCTGCTCTCGCTCAGATGGAACTCCTTTCAGACTGGCCAAATCTATCTTACCTGCGCCGATATTGCTATCACGGGAGGGTCTGGCGGAAACCCGACAACGGCAGCGGCTTCGACCTCGGCGACCGCTTCATGTGCTACGGCGACCAGCGTGGCCGTGACCTTTAATGAGCTCGTCACTACCGCTTACGGTGACACAATCAAAATCGTTGGCTCTATCTCCCAACTCGGCAACTGGGATACTTCGTCTGCTCCGGCCTTGTCTGCTGCTCAGTACACCACGGCGAACCCCTTGTGGACGTATACAGTATCCTTGCCTGCTGGAACTACGTTTCAGTACAAGTTTGTGAACGTTAAATCGAACGGAGTGGTTAGTTGGGAGAGCGATCCTAACCGTTCGTACACTGTTCCCACCAGTTGTCAGAAGACCATTGCGCTAGGTAGCAGTTGGCGTTAAGGGATGGAGATGAGGGAGAGAATGAACACTGCTGCAAGTCTGTATTTGAAGAATGTTGAGGTTAAATATTTAGTCTTCTAGGAGGCTAGCAACCTTTTTGCCAGAAGTTGTACTGTACTAGTATAGGACTGTCCGCTCTATCGAGGGTGCGTTGCTGCTGCTACGAAGTCAAGTAAAAAAAACCAGTTTTCTTCACAAACGAAGCATTTTAACACCCATTGCTTCCATAGTTGCGAAAGATCAAGCCTTTCTGTTTCCTTCGAGCTAGGAAGCTTAAAATTGTATTGTGTAAGTCAAAGCAGGTAAATCTGCAGCAGCGGTCAAATGAGAATTAGCGCTGAAAGCCTGCCCAATAATAGTCTCTTATCAAGTGTTGGATCAAGTGATCGAGTGGGGTGACGATTGTGGGGTATCTATCCGGGGTGTGACTCAGCCGGCGGCTGCCCTCTTAGCTTCTCGTGCCTTTCTTTTCTGAAGGCACCGTCGCAATTTTCGTTCTCACGCACTCTGTGAGCAGACTCTGTGAGCAGAACACTCAGTCATCTAGGTCCGTACAGAAATCACGAAGCCGGGCTCTCCTCTGCTTCTACTGCTCAGTAACTATGGGTCATGAGCGAGTGATTCTTGGTGAATCTGAACGAGCATCTGCGACTCGACCAGCACCATTGGCAATCTTCCCACACGAGCCTTTACAGCCCGGAGTTGTGTCATCCATCGACAAAAATCGTGACGGCGGGTTTTACGGCCCTTTTGCGGCTCACCTGCTTGCCACGCAGGCCGCCAGTCTCATTAGCTCAAACTCGGACGCGAACGAAGAGCTTCTGGCACAAGTCTTGCACAGATTCTTAGCTCTGGCCTGGGAGGATTACACGGGTGGAGCCGCAATCACGAACTCCAAAGTTCAAAAAGCACACTCCTGCTGGCTGTGCATTCGCATGACACTACCAACAGATTCATGGGTTGTGCCGCGATGGCATACGGACGGTCGCATGTTTGACTGCGCTTGCTCTGAGCCTAAGCTGCCGCATTCTAAATACGCCTTTACAATTCTCGGCCCATCGACTAGGGTTATGGCAACAAACCCGGCTGTTAACGCAGTATTGGAGACGCTGTCGGAGACTGGGGAGCCTTGGGACCAGAATGACCCTGATCCTGGGCTTGCGAAGAAACTAGCAGAGTATCCGGAGGATGCGGTCGAGCTCGGGCAAATTATTCGGTTCAGCTGGGGCCAACATGATTCACCCGTGCATTCTGAACCAGATTCGACTGGCCTTCATCGTGTTTTCGTGAGCCTTCTTTTTGGAAGTGAAGAAGAGATACGGAGCATGTGCGAGATCAGGGATGAGAACTATGGTTCCTGGAATTAAGCCACTATTAGTACGGAGGAAATGTTGAGCAATGCACGGCCGGGATTGGAATTGTCACACGAGCGTCTGCGTTCCAAAACCCGGGCAAAATAGCCTGGCAACTAGGTCACATCCCACTGCGTGATTGTCGCATCTCACACTGCTGCTCTGTCCTGATGCATTTTATCCCAAGGACTTGGCGATCTCGACTATATGATCGACGTGAAATTGAAGGTCGATGCCAATACTGAAAACCCTGGATGTCGGAAGTGTCGACTTAATGCTGCAAGCTGAACGAGTTAGGAGGGTATTAATAAAGGCAAAAGTAACGGATATTGATAGACGGAAAAGGGTACCCATGCTACCGTATTGCCCATCCGACCTCTACGGAGTAGTTTATGAATACGAGTTTCCGACAATCCTACCCTCACCAGATATCTGTCGTGCTATTTCCGTGATCTACACAATGTCTTCGAAGACCGAAAAATTTCCGGACACGTGGACCTCCTCGGATCATTCGATGCAACGCTACCTTTGTCACGCACGCGGGATAGTGCAGCGGATAACCATCTCATTGGATGCTGGTTATCCGTTTCATCAGTCTAAATCATGACGTCCCCCTCTGCATTTCCGTTCCGTGATACCACCAACCCCGCACTTAGTATGAAAGGCCCACTTGGAATGTTGCCCCAGTCTGGGGTTCTCTGGGGTAATACAGGGCTCATTTCAAGTTGTTTGGAGCCATGACAGACCATGATCTGAGTATATTATCTCCTGTTTTCCCGCCAAAGGTCGTCCTGGAGTTGTCGCATAGCAACTCTCCTTCAGGGTCTGTACTTTGAAGACTCCCAGCACATTGTTTCGACGTACTCCCGCCCAGCATGGCGTCCAGGACCTCCATCGAAAAGAATGACTCCAACATTCTCGACCGCCAGGCTTCGCATCTCGAGAGTGCGCCTAAGGCCATCGACATCGATTCCTTTCGTGTCTTCGGTTTAGATCCTCAGGATGCTGAGTTTTACACTAACTTCCCAGAGGAGAAGCGAAAGAAGGTCTTTCACAAGGTGAGCAATCTTAAGTCCCTCGCAAACAAGCCTGCAGCAACTGATGGCCCACCAAGGTGGATGTTCGACTTGTCCCAATGCTGGCACTTTTGTACTTGATCTGCCATATCGATCGAGCCAACATCGGCAATGCTAAAATTGAGGGCATGGTCGACGACTTGGGCATGACTGGAGTGCAGTATAACACTGTCCTGTCTATCTGTGAGTGATGCTCGTTGATCTTATGGAGAAAATGCTGACATCTGTCATTGCAGTCTTTATCCCCTACGTCTTATTTGAAATTCCGAGCAACATTCTTCTGAAAAAATTCAAGCGTCCATCCATGTACCTCGGCATCCTTACCGTATGCTGGGGTATTGTCATGACCTGCACGGGGTTGGTTCAGAACTTTGCTGGTCTAATGACTACTCGAGTGCTACTCGGTATTTTCGAGTCAGTTTTGTCCCGATGATGGTCTCATGGCTTCCTCGGCTAACATATTGATTGCATTACAGGGCCGGTTTTTTCCCCGGAGCCATCTATCTCTGCTCGTACTGGTACATGCCCAAAGACTTGTCGGTTCGAATCTCATACTTTTACTGCGCAAGCGCCATGTCTGGTGCCTTTTCCGGCCTGTTGGCCGCTGGCATCGCCGAGATGGACGGCGTTGGTGGACTAGAGGGCTGGCGTTGGATTTTCCTTCTCGAAGGCCTCGCCACCGTCGTCTTGGGCGTCGCGTGTTTCTTCCTTCTAATCGACACTCCCGCACTATCCACGCGCTGGTTGGAGCCTGAAGAGATCCGTTACTTGGAGCTGTCCATGTTCATCAAGCAAGGAGGAGGATACCGCGAGGAAAGCAGCGTTAGGTGGAAGGATATCAAGATGGTGCTCACAAACTGGAGAATCTATGTGCAGGCCTACTTCCTGATATGCCAGTCGGCCCTTTCTTATGGTATGTCTGCCCGCTGGAGACGGCCATTCACCCCTGAACTGACTCACACGACACAGGCATCAAGTTCACACTTCCAACCATCACCAAAGCTATGGGCTTCAGCAACACCAACGCCCAGCTTACTTCCGCTCCTCCGTACGTTGCTGCGGCGATCTCAGCTATTACCTTTGCCAAAATCTCGGATCGCTTCTTCTGGAGAATGCCGTTTGTGGTCACCCCAATGGCAATCGTCGCCATCGCCTATTCTATTCTCATCTCCCTAAATGGAGCGCTGGAGGCAAAGAAAGGCGTAGCTTACTTCTCCGTGGTTCTCGCTGTCATCGGAATCTACCCAATTCAAGCAGCAGCAGCCTCTTGGAACGCGAACAACATCGCTCCTGCTTCCCGACGAGCAATTGGTATCGCTCTCATGAACTGCGTTGGCAACATTGGCGGTATCGTGGGTAGTTTCATGTATCTCGAGAAGGAGAAGCCGAAGTACTACACAGGCTTCGGTCTCAGTCTGGCATTTGGTGCAACTGGATTGATTGTTGCTATCCTGCTCGAGATAAGCTACAAGATGGAGAATGCACGGAAGGCGAAGATTGCAGACGAGGCGAAGGCTAAGTACACCGAGGAGGAGTTGTTTGAGATGGGAGATAGGTCCCCGCTGTTTAAGCACGTCTTATAAATAGTTTTATGGCCTGATGAGATTTCTCGTAGAGGAATCTCTAGAGCAGCCATTTCTCCTGGTTCTCTTCTGCAGAGCGTCAAACACCTCCAGTCACAACCCTGAGTCAAAACTTCAGATAGAATCAACAATGATTTTTGCTACAGCGCTAGGAAGTCGCCCTGGCCTTGGGAATCAAAGGTTTTGATCAACAACGACCAGCCGACCACGGGTCTTGACTCGCGGGACCGGGGTTGTACAGCCTCAATGACAATCATCTGGACCTCCGGAGTTCCATGTTCCTTTTTGCACCCTAGCCAGCACGTGGGCAAATTGGGTGCTGAAAAGCATCAATGTTTAAGAAGCACAGTATCGCTCGGACTTCCAGTTATTCAACGCGTAAGAATGTATTTATTTCATAAGAATTATTCAACAATTTTAATCCTTGCTACAGCAAGATGCTCCATTCGCCCCGATTTCTCCGTTGCTCTTGCTCCCTGTTTCGCTCTCTCCGTTAGTCCTGTGTGGAATAGCATCCTAGTAGAGGGTGTTCTTGTTGAACGCCTGGTTCGACTGTGGCACATCATTGGTCGGGTTATACTGGCAGAAGTTATACGGCTTCAGATGAAACTGAGCGATCTCAGCCGGCATAACGGGGAAGTCTACCACTCTGGGGTTGCGGGTAAATCCGAAAGTGTGCCAGATAATAATATCATCGTCGACAACGCAGTCACGGTCCTTGACCCACGATTTAATGCCATGGCCGCCGATTGACTGGTTTGTGTAATCTCCAGCTGGGAAGAGCTGACGATCCTTGTACTTGGTAACCCACATGGGTGACTCGGCAAATTCCGATCGTCGCCAGTGCCAGGAGCCGGGCTAAGCAAGAAGCATCTGGGAGCGAATTGGGACCAGCTTGTATCCAACAGGAGTCCTAGACACTGGGTTCTCAACGCCGGGGTTGGCAATCTTGAAGACGCGATCGTCGTAGAGACTATCTTCAATGGGTCCGCCTCGGTTAACTGTAGATTCCTTACTGACATAGCCGGTGCCGAGGGTGTTCAGCTTCTCGTCCCAAGGCATCTGGACCGAGTCTGAGTAGACGAAAGAGTTCTTGTGGCCGTCGATAGCAGGGTCGATGTGGACATTGAACAAGTGCTGATGATACGGAGCCATGACTCCATCGGCGACTCGGGTACCCCAGGGCACGTTAGATTCTTTATCTATCTGCTGGGTCGAGAGAATGCCAGTGGCTCGAGTCTCGAAAGAAATCTCGCCAGACTGGTCGAAAATCCAGGCAAAGATGTACTCATAGTTAGCTACGGTGATAATTTGCTGCAACACGAGCTGCCTTTTTCTCATGACGGTAGCCTTGCCAGTTCGGTGGTTAGTGTGCTTCCACTGGATGCCGTTATCGATTTCATGGATGCAAGTGGCATTAGGTCGAGGGGCAGGAGTGCCATCAGCCGCAACAACGTGGCCGCTAATATACTTGATTGTACCCAAGCAGTCGCATCCCACTAATTAATGGCTGTCAGCAAACTGTGATGACACAAACTATTCGCAGGCTTACGCTGAAGGTTGTTGGCAGTCACGCCAGCGCCGACATTTCCCAGATCAATGGCACCCTTGCGGTAAATCGGGCCGCGAGGGTCTCCGTGCGGCACAAACATCTCCCAAAGAGAAAGTCGATAGAAGGTGCTACGGCCCATAAAGTGATTATCGTGAAGAATAATGCCTGTATCGATTTGAGTTAATGATCCGGTCAAACTAGCTCGACTGCAGGTAAACCTACCCTCACGCCAGTTAAAGCCGACCCGGAAGCGCCACTTCTCTCATTCAATAAGATGTCCCTTGACTGTGAAAGAGGCACCCTCTGGCTGGATGATATTGTATGGCTTCATCGTGGTGCGCGGGGGGTTCTTCTGCAGACGATGGTCGTACTCAGGTTCCGCGGGGTCGATATCCTGTAGCGAAACGAGCTTGCCTTCCGTTGGGAACATCAACGACGGCCCCAAAGAGACGCGGGGTCCGCTTGATGTACCAGATGAGGAAGACGCATCGTGCACTTATGGCCATGAACATGATGGTCTGCTCGTCTTTATCAGCTAAGCTAGTTTATGGACTGTACGTGTCTTTAATGCCTCAAGAAATGAAGAGGCTATTTACACTGGGTTATGCTAAGTTAATTATCTATGAACTACATGATTCTAGAATTCATGCGCAAGCTCTCCCACTTACACCATGCATATAAAACAGGTGACAAATTTGGAGTAATGCAGGTTGGTTCTCTAAAATTAACGTCTACCAACATAGCTGGCAAGCTAAGAAGCCTTCTAAAATTATAGATATAGTATATGGGCAACTATAAACCTTCCAAAATTCTCATCTAGCTCTAACTTTATTGGAAGGGCTTCCCTGGCAACTTGGCGAGCCGTGCCGTGTATCCCGGTTGGGCGGAGTCAAGCCACGCCTTTGTTATCTGACTCGGCCCTCTCTGGTAGCGCTTAGGATGGCGACGTTAGCGAACTCGCATAGCAAGTGCTTAGCCCGCAAAATTCGGATACACTTCCGCCTCACTGGCCCCTGCGGGTGTCATGGATCCGTCGTCGATTGGGAGCTCTCGTCTTCTTACGGACTAACTCCGACTAGGGAGAGCGATGAAACATGTCACTTATCATCCCTTGATACATCTAAGTCGATCGGTGTGCTATCATCAAGACCGTTGACCGAGCTTAAACGCCTTGGATACAATGATACCTATATCATTAGAGTATCAGTACCCATCAATAATACATGCAGATTGACATATGGCTGTAAATCGAGTACATTTGGTAAGATGAATACAACCCCGAACAGTGAAGCTTAGGCTGAGGGACTCTTGCATCAGCCGAGTAATGCCGGAAACCACAAGCACTGAATGTCCTGTCGATGAAGGATGACAATCACTAGCACTAGGGCAACTGTAGGGGTGGGTACCTGCGTGGGAGTTGAGAGTGTTTCTTAATGCGGAGTCTACCTATAGAGGACATAGGGGCAAGAGCCTTATCTGACCTAACGATCCGCTCGCTGCGTCGCTGTCATATAATTAAGCTGCAAGAAAGCCCGAGTCTTGCGGGCGGCATGCCCGCCTTGTTCGCACGGAAAAGACGTGGGCACCTATTCCATCTGCCTCCCTTCATGACTGCAAGCCATGACGTGGGGCTACAATTCACCTCAAGGGGAAAGGGGAAAGAGGAAACCCCTACCGTGATCGCTCGGCACTAAGCCGTTTCTGATAGATGCAACTTTTTGCCTGCTAATAGCTCCGAGAACTAAATTCAACTGAAAGCCACTGCTAGACAAGGGCTGGTTCTTAGCTTTCAGTAACTGCTAGGAGTGCCTGCATGACCTTAACACACCTCTTTGCGTTACATTATTTTACTTTGCCATCCTCTAGCAAGCCATCAGCCAAAGCCGTGCAGAATCATCGCATCTACCACAACTACTATAAGCAACTAGGGGAGAGTATATCTAATATGAGAGTCATAATAGCAGAAGAGGGAGAAGAGAATGCAGCGAAGGATCCACAAGAAAGAACGCATAAAATACAAGTAGATAGGGTCAATTAGCACCTAAATCATATTGTAATAATTCTTACTTAAATATTATATATAAGGCGACGGAATATACTTCATTCTTTGAGAAGAGAAATAGGCATCTTCTAGAAGAGCGCCGAATATTGTAGTCAACAATCGTTACATTTGGGATATTATTTCCACGTTGATGATCTTCCTATGCATGTTTTGTTGCGAACCGGGCTCTGGTGGGTTCGGTTTTTATGTGTATGCTGAGGGACTTCCAGAGCCGCCAGGATATTGGTGAGCGCCTGGGCAAGAGGGATGGGAGGCAGTTAATATGTAATGGACCCTTAGTCCCGGAGCGACGGTCACGCAGATCAAACTCATTACATATCAATCTCAAGAAATGGTTGCTCTGTCTGGTAAAGAGTGGAAGGCATACTGACTGAATGGCGAGCCTAGTAAGCTGCTAATTCTATCGAGCTAACTGTCCGTAACATGCCTCTCAGCATGCCTAGTGCTTTGGAACTGTACGTGCCTTTTGATGGTTTGCGCGGCCCCTTTATTCCATCAACGGCTTCTGCGGGGTCAGGAAAGCCGAGAGTTAGAACCCCCAGCCACTGCTTCTAAGTTCGTGATATGTGCGCCACAGACGCGATCTCCGAGATATAGAAAAAATAAGCAGCCAACGGTCCTTTTACTTGGCGAGTGCCTCGAACACAGTGCGACGAATTCGTTCGGACGGCCTTAGAAACAGCTAAATCAAGCTTTGTTCCTCAAAGCTCTTTTGTGCAAACCGACTCCCATGCCTTGAGGAATAAAGCGAAGCAAAGAGACGAAAGGACTTCTGCATTTTATTAAAATAATAAGCGGACTGAAAACTAGGTAGTGTTATATTTATTCCCCTGCCTAATATAATATTGATGCTATTAACAACCTTACTACAGCTGTTATAACCGCCTGATTACTAGACGGGGCAAATTCCTAGCACAGTCTAATAGCTCTCTAACATTGGGCAACAACATCCTGTCCAGCAGCAGTTGCTGCAGTAACAGCACTCTGCGCGTCACTAACCGCGGAGTCAGTACTATCAGGGTGTTAGCAAATTAGAATGATGGTATAAGTTCCTAACGCTCTATACATGCCTGTCACCAGCTGTCAAAGCGGCAGCCATAGCCTCTAGGCCGGCCTCAACCTCGGAACGGCTTTCTGCAGGAGGTGCCTCGCCTGCGACGATAGCGCTGGCAATCTGAGAAATACCGGCGTTGGCCTGGGAGAGGCCAGCAGCTGCCGCAGCCGAGGTAGCCTGGTCTTGGATATTGCCGATGGCCTGGTCGGCGTCATTTAGAGCGCCCACGATGCGCACGCGGGCAAGGTTGCATTGCAGATTTCCCAATTGGCCGAGGAGCTGGCGGGGCTGGATGGCAGCTATGTGTTGAATAAGTGTTAGCATCTCACGAACAGGTGCACATCAAACGGAGCTTACCAGCTTGGGTGACAGAGACGACGCTGGCCAAGAGAGTAACGAGAAGGAGTCGAGAACCGAACATATTGAAGAGGGATACAGTTTGTTCTGAACTAAGAAAAATCGGTAGTTGGAAAGCGAAGGAAGCAACAGGGATCCAGCCCAAAGAGTGAAGCTTGTTGAAGGCAGTGACGAGGGAACGGATTAAGGCGCGCTGAAAATTATGCTGTAGATGGAGAGGGACCAGACAACCATCACACTTGGGATCTCGAGTTATATAATTTCGGGCGCCTATATCAAATCTTCAGATTTAATGTTTACAACAGGACTAGGGGACCCCGAGTTCAGGGGCACCCATGCAAACAGCAACTTTTGCGATAGGATGTTGAGAAATTATCTGAAACCATTGATGAAATGGTATTCCCTCAATGCGATTCGTTCCGCAGACTAAAACAGCATTATTCAGACAGATCACCAGTAAGATCGTCACTGTGAAACGTTTCTCTGAGATCTCGGCCTTGCATGACTCGGTCGGCTTCCCGGGTGCCCCACGCAAGTCGGGTTGGTTGCGGGGATCAAACGGAGTCAGGCGATCTTCGCTGCCCGTTCCCAGGGCGGCGTCAGCCCCCGTATTACCGCCGACAGAGCAGGCGGCTACCACTCGATGACCAAGTCTCTCCCGCGGCTCAATGCTCCGAAGAAAAGCATCCAGTTCAGGTTTCACAGCCCCATATTAGGTCACCCTTTATGCGGCTCCCCGGGGTCCCGCGGACCCTTGTGGGGTGCAGGGAAACCACGGACCTCCTGAAGATTCCAAGCCGGCTGGCCTGCAACCCTTTGCTCCCCCTCCTTCCAGACGTCCCCGCACCGTAAATACCCCGAAACAGGGCTGTAACGACGGGCATGTCTGGTACCAGAGACTCTGGGGCTGTGGTAAGCTTAAAGATGCCGTCGGCGGCTAGGTCGTCTTCGTCGAGGCCGAGTACTGCCTAGCATTGCCGGCGTTGGTCGAGATGCCTCAGGCCCCCACTTTAGTCTTGATTAGGTGGTTACAGCCGGGATCCCTCCCAGCCTCACATACACACAATACACACACAGTCAAGGTCCTCTGAATGCCACGCGAGCCTTCCGACAGGTTTCCCCATGCGCCAGCGACGCACGGGAGGACCGCGGATTAGCAGCTAGTATCGGATTTTAAAACCAGTTAGATTGGCAGAGATGGATTACATAGCTAAGGTTAGAACTATGCCCCATGTCTGGCTCTGTGCTGTGGCTTTATGTGTTAAACTGCATTAGGTCATATATCTAGTACTGTCCTCACAAGCTCTGAAGTAGTAAATACATTGCAAAACAAAATGCAGTATTGCAAACTGAAAACCCTTCGAGAGACAAGCGGCGTGGTAGCTCGACAGCTACGCAGAAGGAGGCCACAGAGACGCCTACGCCCCAAAGACGAAAGAGTGTCGCAAGCTTTAGTTCTGCTAGTAGCCACATAGGATCTCTGCATTCCAAGGTCCTAAGAGGCCGGCCAAGCTCTGAATTCTTATCCTAGATATTTATACCCCTGGCAATTGATTCATAGGCCCCTAGGACTTCAAGGGTTACACAGAGTTTCACTCCTGATTTAAGTATAAGTTTTTCAAGCTCTCACTTTTCTACGAATATACATACTAGCCTATAAGTACTTGACTTTTACCCTGTTCTTTTGTAGGCTCTCTAGAGAATTTAACTTAATTTGTTTTCTTGTAGCTCACAAAGTACTACAGAATCTGTGGATGAAAACGCCTGTCTGTTCTGAGCATGCACCCATCAAGCCCCGTTGCGAAAAAAATCGCAAGCGTTGCGGTTGTGAGGCACCAGTACTTTAGTGTGGGGGGGGCTTTGCGCCCAGATATCACTCCGGAATCCGTGTGAAGGGTGAGCTGATGGAGAACACCTAGAGCCTGGCATGTCGTCCCCCGCGTATTGCTGATGTCAGCCAGGCAAAAATGCGACTTTCCATACCATGGTGACATCCAAGTCGCAAGTGAAGGTGGCAATAGAGCTCCCGTATCTAAGCTCGTGGTTGGCCGCTGACACAGTTTTAAGAATATAAATCGGAAAAGTTTGGTCGGCTTCATTATGCTGGTAGGCACAGTCGGATGGGCTCAAGTAATCTCTAGATTGGAAACCCAAGCCAAGTCGCTATCGTATGCGGCGCAACTGTTTTCGACTACTTGCTCGCATCGAATCAACTTGCCGGCGGCCCTTGTGTCTTAGCATTTCTGGTTCAGTACGGAAGCTTCTGGCCGAATAGGAAATAGTTCCATTTCACTACTTTGGTGGGAGCCCTCCAGTGGAATTGACGCACAGCCCCATCCCAGTCATGATACTAGGCAATTCTGATGTAAATTGAAAGCCGCACGCTATATGCAGGATCGCTTAGGGAAATGGCGATTTCCTTATTCCGAGAGGCCGAAGACTATTTCTAGCTAGAGGTTAAAACAAATCAGGATCCCGGCATCGCATATGTCAGCGTCATCATCTAAAGCTACCAGCTTAAACCGTTCAGGGATGTCAGGCTTACAGGTGTCAGACTTACGGATGTCACGATGGACGAGATGTCAGGCTGACGGGTGTCAGGGTTGCGAGGATTTCAGGCATACCGATATCAGGTAGACCAATCTCAGGTTCACAGAGTCGTCAAGTATACGGGGACGTCACGGCTTACTGAGAAATCCGGCGCGCACATGCGAAGGTGTGAACCTGAGATGTGTATACCTGGTATCCCCGTGAACCTGATACCCCTATGAACCTGGCATCTCTACAAAATTGACATCTGTATACCTGATGTCCGTACCTCTCTATGCTTTACTCTGCGAGCGAGATTGCTGGGTGAGGGCAGGTTTAGCTTGCGACCTCGCCAAAATACATCTAGTGTCTGAGTCAAGAAACGAAAAAAGAAACGTAGGGGAAAAAAAGGAAGGATCCCGATCCTCCTGTGCGATACCATGTGAGCACGCCGCATAGAGGCGCAGTACGAATATACATTTAGCCCGGATGATCCGGCGTGCGCACAGGTCTAAGTTGGAAGGGAGATGAGGATATGGAAGTCGTACGAGCTAAATAGTCATGAGGTCTCCCTCAGATACGCCCCGAGTCACCATTGCAAATAACTAATTGACAAAGCTTTATCGAGCATTTTAGTTCTTCTCTTTCCTCCTCCCACCTGCCTTCAAACACCATACTCAAGACCATTTCGATACCTGAGACCATGTCAACCCCTGGCAATGCGGATGCTATTATCGTCGGTGCCAGTTGGGCCGGTATCTGGATGCTCCATAAATTGCGTGTTCTAGGCCTACGTGCTTGTTTGATTGAGGCAAGAGCTGGCGTTGGCGGTGTATGGTTCTACACTCATTATCCTGGCTGTCGTGTCGACACAGAAGTCCCATTCTATGAATTCGCCGCCCCGGAACTGTGGCGCAACTGGAGCTGGAAGGAGCGCTTCGCCAAACGGGCAGATGTTCAAAAGTACCTAGAAGCAGTGTGTGATAGACTGGATCTTTGGCCTCATATCACCTTCGGCAGTCAGATCACCGGGGCGTCTTGGGATGACCATGAGAAACGATGGCAAGTCTCGACAAGCGACGGAACGATCCTCAAGTCACAATTTTTCGTGCCCTGCACGGGCTATTCCACTGTTCCAGTCTATCCCACATATGATGGTGTCGGTATCTTTGAGAAGGGTTTCCATACATCACGTTGGCCAGAAAATCTCGACGTGGCGGGGAAACGTGTCGGCATCATCGGCACAGGCTCCAGCGCAACCCAAATTATCGAGGCGATCGCACCAAAAGTTACTCATCTCACGGTCTTTCAGCGGACACCGAATCTAGCGATCCCACGATGTCAAGTCCAATACTCTGCCCAAGAATTCGAGCGCGTTAAAGAGCATTACCCGTACCTGTTTGAGCAGCGACTTTCTACCTTTGGAGTGGATTGCGCCAATCGGCGGTCGAGGACATTTGACGATGATCCAGAAACTCGAGAAGCATTCTACGAAGGTCTTTACCGCAAAGGGGGTCTTTCGTTTTGGTTCCGCAACTATGCCGACATGACCACCGACTCCCAAGCCAACCAGGAAGCTTACAGCTTTTGGAGGTCCAGAACATTGCCCCGAATCCGGGATCCAGAAGTCGCCAGCAAGTTGGCACCAGCAGTTCCGCCTCACGCCTTTGGGATCAAACGTCCGTCGTTGGAAACCGAATACTTTGAGACTTTCAATCGATCTAACGTTTCGCTGATTGACCTTGGCCAAGACCCTCTGGTCCGCGAGACAAAGCATTCTGTTGTATGTCAGGATTCCGGATCTCACGAACTCGACATTTTGATCTACGCTACCGGCTTCGACTTTGTAACGGCAAGTGTTCTTCAAATGAATGTCCGGGGCCGTAATGGGCAGCTTTTATCTGAGAAGTGGAACACGGATATGGATGGCAATGGGATATGGACCTACTTGGGCCTTATGTCGGCTGGATTTCCTAACATGTTCTTTCCCGTCGGCCCACAAGCACCCACAGCCCTGGGGATCACACCATTCACGGCAGAACTTCAAGGGCGTTGGGTCGCAGACATCATCCACTATTTGAGGACGGAAGGGAACACCACGGTTGAACCCAATTCTGATGCCGAAATCTGGTGGAAAAATGAGTTGCTGAGTTCTGCCCACGAGACTTTGTTTCCTCAGACAGACTCTTGGTACATGGGTGTGAATGTGCCAAGGCGAAAGAAAGAACCGCGCTGCTATCTTGGCGGAGTGGATCGCTACGCGCAATTCTTGGATGAGAGCGCCGTGGGTGGCTACCAGGGCTGTTTATTTGAATAAGGAATATTAAGTTAAGGAGCATGCAAGAAGTCGATTGCTTGATAATATGTAGATAGTGTGAGCTACTCCTTATACTTTTGCCTCTGTTGAGTGATACTTAATAGCTAGTTTCTAAGCTCTCAACTGATTAAAGACATTGAGGTTATGGTCTTGGGCAGACAAGCTTAGAGGAGGGCCAGAAGTTCAACAGTCAAAAAAGGGGAAAAAACACCAGGAGTAAAAATAAGAGTGTGAGGGCTCAAACCCAAGCCCTAGGCAACAGCAACTCAGAATAACTAGAGTTTCTATTGTATCAGGGTGTAAGCCCCGCTGTCCCAGCCACCCTAATAAAAGATTTATAAGTGTAGACAGTGCAATTACTCCCTAGGCCTTGAATTTAATAATATTCTCCAGACCCGTCTTTCTCCAGCGTTGAGCTAGATCCTGCCTCGTACGGGATGGTGGGGTGCCAGTCGCCCGCCTACCCTATACCAAGTCGTTAGAGGCCAGTACCTCTGTAGAAAGTTTCCTTGGCACGGGCTGTTAGCCTCACATTAGGCAAACTTTTTCTCAACACTAAAATGGCGACCACATGCAGCTAGGACTTAACAGGTTACGTGGTTTCCATCGACAATGAGGTCTGTTACGGATCACGATTTCAGCAGGTTGACATTGCGAGCCTCCACGGCGTTCCCCAGAGCCCTTGACTTCCCTCCCGGCGATGCTTCCTCGAGTCCTCGAAATCCGGCACGCCCTGGCTTTTCGAGCCTCTGAACCTTGGCTTTTCCGGGCCCGTGGCCCCCTTTGGTCTGACTTTCTGGCTCTCTCGAGTCCGCCGACCTTCAGGTCTTGCAAGCCCTGACCCTCCGGCTCGGAGCCATGATCGGCGAGTCCACGGTTGTGGGCATACGGATCATACTATAATATGAAATTTCTGTTGAATTCAATGTCTCTTAGATGTAGGGCACGATACATGCCGTCATTCGTGGAGGCGATTGGGTAGGTCTTGGGAGGGACAGATTCTGACTGAGGCACCTGTCATGTCGATACGTTGACCTCACTCAGACTCGGGTTCAGACACATATCGCCATTCCAATGCATAATGTATCAATAGGCGGCCAGAATGCACGGCGAACTACATGGCTTAAATCAAAGCCGTCAGGTCAATTCCTTTGTTGCTGGACCAAGACATGAGAGGCAAGCGGCTTGGGGGTAGTAGCAATGAGAAGAATCTAGTGGTTCGAAATTGTAGCTGTAGCTTTGTTACAAGGGTCAGCCGCGTAAGGTGTTAGGCAGCAGTAAGTTCGTTTAATTAGGAAGGTAGTTAAGGGAAAGATAGGCTCACAGGTCTTAAAGAAGGCAATCCACGCTTAGTTTCATGATCATTTACTTCTTATCTTCCATCTGTTTGTATCTTAGGGGCCTTTCGTCATCGCTGTCCTTCCTTATCGGTCCGTTTTCGTCGAAACTATCTGCCATACTGTATGTGCTTTCCCCATGATTGCTTGTCGCAGCGTCCATGTCGATGCGATTTTCTTCCGCAGTATATATAGCCACTTCCACTTGCAGGCTTGAAGATGATGAAGATTGGTCAAGATGCCCCATGTCCCCGCTCATCTTTGACCTGCCATCGAATGCAGCTAACCCACCTGGCCCTTCCTGCAATTCGATAGCTACTGCATCAACTCCACTAACTGGACGAATGTCATCCATGGAGACTCTTGTCCTGATGTATGTGGATGCGAGGCCTTTACTTGGAACGGTTCCTCGTCGCGCTGTCTCAAGGTCGCCAAAGGTGCCGTTGGAGATAACTCCACATTGGCGTTGTCTGGCAATTTTCCCTATCAGGTCTGCCATCGACATCTCGATCTTGAGCTTGACCATGTAGGCGAAGGGATGAAACTGCATGTATCTGAATTCATAGTTAGAAATGCCTCTTATTATGTATTCCGCGTTTCCTCGCCGCAAAGGTTTGACGGTTCATGGGGTTATGGTAATATAAAGGTACCGACTTACACGAATGTGTTCTTCAGGCTCATCATAGAAATAATAAGGACATCCATGCTAAGAGAGAATCCGATGATGCACATATTGAACTTAACCAGACTTCTATACTTAGTGAGACCATTTGCCACTAAGTTCTGTTGAACAATGCGAATGAAATAAAAATTGAGAGCTCCGTCAACGAGAAGGTAAATCCCCTTCTCAATACGGTCCCACCACTCGTTAATCCAGATATATTTCTCTGAAATCTGGAGACGGGCAGGGATCCAAATATTATAAACTGAAATATTAACGGCTGTGATTAAGATCGCAACACCGACCTTAAGACGGTATGCCGTTCTCGGATCTGTGAGAAGAATAGAGCAACGATTAATGATAATTTGAAGAAGGAATTGGACCTATCATAGTTAGATCAATATATAAACTTTAGAAGGGCAAGTGGGGCATACTTGAAGCGCCCATGTAGTAACTATGGATGTTATTAACTTATTCTTAACTAATTAGGGTGCTTTCGGACTGCTTACGAATGCAGAAGTAGAACGCGAAACTAGGAGAGTCAACATTTAGTACATTATTTAAACGTTACATTATCAAGAGATTCCTCCTGGCACTCTCGACTGCCCTGACCAGCAGGTGTCGATTGTCATGTTGCCATGTTTGATTACCCGCACGATCAGCGTTCCCAACGGTACCTTGGCCATCCATGTATGTTTGACCTGTGGTACCGATAGGAAACATGGGCTGTGCGAGGAGGAATCATCAAACACACAGGGGATTGACACTTACCTTGGGGGAATTATGCCTTTTAAGTGCAACCAGCAAATAACGCTGAAGATGAGACACACAAGAATCTCGAGCCAAATCATCCAAACGTAGGCACTGCGGAATACGAGAAGGCCCCGTCTCTCGTAGATTTGTTTTGTTTGCTTTATGGCTGTCCAGGTGGTGAGCCATCCAAAGCCGATTGTGAAGCCCCAGGCCAGTGAAGCGAGAGCAAGGTCATCTTGGGTGACCTCTTGCAGGACAAAATGGGGAGAGAGTAGTGTGATCATTATGAACCAAACATTAATTGACATGAACTTGGAATGACTATACCTTTGGCCGGACTTTGATCCCATTTAGAAGAGGCATTGCAATTTAAAAGGAGGACATAGTGATCAGGATAGGCATTCATGTCCATAGTGTCGGAGTATCATCAGGCGCTAGTCAATAGCTTAAGTCACGGGAGGTGGAGCCCTCCAGCCCTCGTGCGGATGTAGTGACACGGCACTTGACTTGAATACGTCGTGACGCCCGCAAGCATGCCCAGCCTCTTCACAGATTGGCTGGAATTCAGACCTTCTCGGACCCCCGGACACACCGACACCCCGGCACCTGAAAATCGCCCACCATTAACAGCCCAAAGAGGCTTCGGTACCTGAAGACGACTCGGGTAAGAAAGCTTCTCGAGATTTAGGCAAGCTTCTCGGGGGCCACGGCTTTTCCTAACTAGTCGGGACTCGGCACGGAAGTTGCCTGTGGACTGGCTTAGCCCCTGCCTGTCGATCATCCCCTAGCAAAGCGCTGAAGATCTCATCACCCATTTGCCAGGGTTATGATGGGATTGCGAAACGCTAATGGTCTCCGCGGTTCACCATTGTTCGGCCAAGTGTCTATATACTTATTGAAGTCGTAAACATCGCCCCGCTACCCCATGTTCAGTCTACTGAAATATTGGGCTAGTAAGTAGGTCCGCCGCGTGGCTTGTCTGTGCGTCGGGGCATTACTCGATTTTAAGTTAATCCGCACAGCAAAAGTGATTCTAGTGCTATCCTAGGTAGATGCTGTCGATCAGAATATTTGCCAGATACCCGTATTCCCCTACGGAGGTCCATTTCAGAAGTTTTGTCCAATATTAAGACAGACGTAGCTTTTTCTACCATGAAAGTACGTCAAGTAAATCTGATAGATCAGAGAGCTGTACGGAGTAACTGGTTCTAAATATCAGCACTTACACGTCATAAGCCATTTTTTTGCCGGCCCTACAACCACTGAAGAGACAAGGGATATACAGTGGTTCGTCCTTTTGACACCTTTAGTTACTATATATTCTGAAATATTTTGCAAGGATTAATAGAGGCGGCTTCTCTAGCTCGGGATATAACTTTTGGAATGTTCCTCGGTGTTGGTCTCATGGTTGTTTCGTCGGAGTCTCCCCGACGAATCTATGCACCTAGGACCCTTGATAAAATTAAGAGTCACAAGGAAAACGCCACATTGGGACGGGGGCGTTCCCATTTCTAGCTAGGCCGGTATGCTTGAGAAGGCCTTCTCCAGAGCAATACAAGGGGCTGTATCAATACTTGAGGCTGAGACAGTGCTTTCTTGTTAGGAGATACTGCAAAATAGGTGGGTGGCTCAAGCTGAACTTCTGTCAGTTGCTAAATATTGAGTTCGCTAACCCTCAGCACCAGCTCATGCTACCGAGTGTCGACCCCGTGTAGCCCGGATGATGAAGAAAATGATACATATTGATGGCGAAATATGACCTTTATGTATGGATGAATATATTGACAGAAAGCTTCATTCTTGTAAAGGACTTCCAATTACGGAAGAATTCGGCGGTAAAAAAAGTCTCAACCTTTCCAGGTAGAAATTAGAGCTGTGCGTCAGCTTTAGGATTTGGGATCCTTTGTCGAGCAGAATGCCATCTCAGCCCTGTCACCAAACGCTAAAGTCGGTTGGCATACTTTCCCTTAGAGTTCTGTAAGGTAACAATTACGCCAGCAGCAGGGATTCAAACCAATCAAAAAGTAAAAACGGCCAAGTACTTAAGGTGCCACCTGTGTTATATAACACTAGAAGTCGCAGCTACCTATGGGTCTACGTCACAGTACGTATCACTCCTAGCAGTTACGCAGGGCATTTCAGTCAATCTGCGCACCGTTGATCTCCCGGAGTACTGTGGGCATTGATGGTGAAATGTTGCCTTACCCCACTCTAAGGGGTGGTAGGGAGACGACGGCAACGACTTAGTCTCCGCAAAACGAAAAGGTCGATGGTCGAGAATCGCATTCTCGCCACAGTTTGTCACTGGCCCAGGACAATGCAGGTTGTCGATCCCCTGCACGGTAAGCTCCGCCGGCTCCCCCGGGGCGATGTACCCGTCTTCCGCAAGCCACAAAATGGGGTCCAACATGCATCATGGAGGGAGAGCGTCGATCACAGGGGAATTAGTGTCTCCGGTACCTGCTTGCCTGCTTCCCCTCGCCGGCCCCTCAGGGAATGAGAACAGAATAGCGCTTCCTAGCTCAAAATCAATACGCGCCACTTTCAACTTTTATCCTCTGAATGTTTCATCCCTGTGAAGCGACCATCGCCTACGATATTACCGACTCATGGACCCACCCACAAGGTTTTCAGCTTTCAAGCGCTAAGGGCAGCAGATGACATGCTAACAGAACGCCTGGTCATTAGCGGGCCGTGGCGTTAGCATTACCTAGCATCTGTCACTTCAATAGCTTCCACAGTCAGTGATGCACTAATTAGTGTCGTTGCTACCCCAGTGGTGCACAGGCATGAGTAGAGCACAAGCCATATCAGCAGCTGTTCGAGTAAATGACTCGCCTGTCTACCTGTTATGCTGGAAACATCTTGTGTTTGGCATCGTAGATTCTGCCCAAGATCTTGATACTTTCGCGCAGCAGAAATCTAAGAAATACAACTTGGCTTTAGCGTGGCGCCAAACCTCTGGGTTGGCCATATCGAAGGCCGCGTCACTTATATTGCTGTGCTCCAGGAGCGCATCGGTGTTGGCGTACCTGCCCCTGGCGATGCTAGACAGAAACGACTTCTTGTTGGCCAGGATATCGAATTGCTATCGGTCAAGCATGTGCTTCGTCGATTCTGCCGATCAATCTTGTTTGAGAGGAATTATGGAACTTATGCGAGCACCACGGGATAATCCGCATAGCTATCATTGGTCCCAGTGTCTAGCTCACCTCCCCCTCAAATCCTACGGTCCGTATATTGGGTGAAGCATGAAAACAAGGGTATGTCAGCAATGTCCCTGATTCATGCTGAAATACGACAGGTCGAATGCAGTGACAGCATGCATGCCGCCAAAGCGCCACGTCCAAGCGCAAGGAGCACACAAAATCGGCAATCCTTCCCAACAAGCTCCTCAGCACCACGTCCTGGAGCCTACAACAAGAACAGTTTGCCAGAACGGTCTGAATGCATCTTTCGAAGATAGTTAGGCAAAGCGACCCATCGCTTGGGCTGCGCACTCGCCCCGTGTTCGGGCGGGCCGCTCTCAATATCCGCCCAAGTTTTGGTGTTCACTGGCCTCCTTTGAATCCCTCCCCATTGGCTGTTAGCAAGTGGGAAAACGTCATGGTCTTGTCAGGGGCGTGCGTTATGACCTATCCCTTGCAATCAGAAGAGACCTCGCCACTGGCGCCGCTAAACTGTTAGAGCTTAGCTGCACAAGCCAGAAACGCAGGCAGTCTTCTTTCGAAATATGTGATCAGAGCGTAATTCTGTCGAGGCTGGGGAAAACGATACCCAGTAGATGCTCACCAGCATGCCCTTAAACCACAACCATACCGTGGACAAGTAACTCATCTCTTTCTTTCTTGCTTACGGCCGTCGCCCTCCAGAAAACAGGATACCCAGCAAGGCCTCAGTGCTGGCATTTTGACATAATCTACCGGATCTACCATGGTTTCCTCATTTCGCCCGCTCCAGCCAGCTGCTCAGCAGTCGCCACAGCACCATAATTCCGTGGGGCCACGTGGTGCTGCAGTTGCCAGTGAGCGACTCGGCAAGAGAATCCGCAGTGTGAGGCAGGCCTGCCAGGACTGCCGTCAGAGCAAAGTGAAGGTGACTAGTCCCGTCTTCGTTCTAAGCCCCCGATTAACTGGTGCCTTCCCAGTGTGATGGCCGCCGACCACGGTGTGGCACCTGTATTGCCAAGGAACGACCCTGCTGCTACGAGTACCAGTCGAGGCGCGTCGCTATGAAGTCCCGCCTGCAAACATTGGAGTCGCTATTCTATGCGTTGCAGGCCAAGCCTGGCCAAGAAGCAGACCGTTTGCTACAACAAATCCGCTCCACCGATAACTTCCGCTCCTTAGTTGGTGACTCCTCCAGCAACAGCCCAGGGGTTAGCAGTCGCTCGAGTCCCACGACTGGGTCTGAGGAGCAATCGCTCGGATCCGATACTCCAGTGCGAGAAATCGCAAACCCCCGTCTCCTCCGGGGGTCGCATGTCGGGGATGGCGCGCACGGAAAGGCCCAAGTTCCCACTCCTTCCCCAACACCAAGAGAATTATCAACAGATGCGTCAACATTCCTGATGTCCCTCGTCACTTCAAACGCCTCTGTTGCAAAAGCTGCCGTCCACAGCTTTTTCACCTCCAGCGGGAAGCTATTTCATGTCTTCTCCCGCGAACAGGTTCAAAGCTACTACGAGCAGGTATTAGGAAGCGATGGCTGTCCCATACCAAGTCAGAAGACCGCAGTATGCTGTCTCGCCGCAGTTGCGGCAGTTGGGGTTCAGTATAACGCCGACGATTTCGAGGTCGGGATGGATGGTGTCTTCTACGACGTCGCAAAACACTTCTTTGAGACCTTGATGGAGGAGCAGCCCCTTGGTGCAATTAAGGCATGCACGATGCTAGCAATGTATAATATCATGAACAAGGCGACGGTTTCACTCGCTTACATTGGTTCGTCAACTCGTTCCCTTCTGCGAGACCCCATTTTTGTTGATAGGGCTAACTCTATTTGCATAGAGGTGGGCTTAGGCATGTCAAAGAGACATAACCTAAAGGAGAAATCGTGTCACTATCCGGGACTCTCCCCAGAGGATTGGGTCGACTATCGAAGGACTTGGAGGACATTACTGTTCTTTTCAAGGTTGGCTAATGTGAACTGATCTCGTCAACATTCACTAACTTTGTTTAGTTGGCTTTCTTCGACTCTTGGATACATCTCAGGTAGTGATCTATCTTTCCGAGAAGTAGTTCCGGTATTTTAATCACACCTTTCTTTCATAGTCAACTTTGACTGACATCAATACAGTTGGTAGATGTGGAAGCCGATCATGCATGTGACATTAGCCATGGTAAGCTAACCCATGGACCATTTGCGCTATTTCGCTTACAGTATATCACAGTTGTCCAAACGGAGATAACTAAGATCGCCCTTCTCAACGCCGACATTCTGCGGATGCATCTATCCTCCAAGGAACTAACCAGTCAATCGATGGATTCCGTAAATAAAGATATTCAGCACTGGCACAATGAGCTGCCTAGTCAAATGCATCTCACTAATATCTGCCGGCAAGATCTTCCCCTTGAGGCTCGGCGATCCATCCTAGGTACACATCTGCTCTATCTCGGAACTACGATGCTGCTCTATCGACGCATTACATCACAGTTCGTTCGATCTTCCGGGATTGACCATGGGCATGACATTATGTGGAAACCCTTTGAGAAGACGTTTCTCAGCCATGCAGATCAAGCTATGACAGCAGCGAGACACTCGGCCCGTATCCTAAGTCTGCTGCAAGCAGAGCAGGGAATATTCAAAAGATGCTGGCTTATCATGTTAGTTGCAACCCGATCCCTATTTTTCTCTGGTTAATGGATCCTAATATGTCCTTTTTAGCTTCCAATCATTTACCTCCTGCGTCGTGCTCCTCCACTCCATCGCCCAAAAACAATTACACCAGTTCTCTCGTTCATCCTGGGAAGACGACCTAGTCCAAGCCCGCATCTGCCTCGATATACTCTCCTTCTGCAGCACTACGGACTCAGTAGCCCTCAAATTTCAAGATTGCCTCGTCCCTATCTATGACAAACTGGCATCTTACATCCACCCTACAACCAGTACTGGCACCCTCCAAAACCCGTCCTCCCTCAACTACCTCCTTAACGTTCCGAAGACTGCCGATGCCGATCGCGTCAGCCTGTCTTTGAAGCTCCTAATGATGTTGTGCCAGCCATTCGGCGACGCCATTGGCAAGTGCAGCTCGAACAACAACCTCGGCGAGCCGCTGGACTGGGGGCTCGAGAACTGCCTGCCATTCCGTTGGGACTCCCAGGACGTCGGTATTGGCGATTTAGGGTTGCTAGAGACCAACAATCGGTTCTTGGGCAGTGACGAGCCGAGTGGATGGACTGGAGTCCAGAGTGAAGATGGATCAGAAGAGCTGGAGTGGACGATAAGTTAGGTAGCAGGAATGGGTCGATCTTATCTATATGTAATCAAGCTCGTAATGGCTTTATGAGATGCGAAAAAGTATGTGTGCCGCTCGTGGTGAGACTGCATGTGGCACCATTAGTCATTTGAATTGGCGGCTGAGGCGCTTGGAGATTTCAGCACAGGATGCTTATCCTCAAGGCATTGATTTGTGGCCACCTGAATATCCCGTCAAGATAATCAACGGGCTCATTCCAAAGATTTTTCGCTTACGTACTGATCCTTCGTATCAATATCAACGCCTACTGCCCCATCCTTCTCTAACGGCAGCTTCAACCATCCCATACCCCTGACTCCGCGGACAGTATGGTCGAAGACCGCTATCGTACGCCGCAGCAAATGGCTGCGAGATGATGGCACGGCACCTTGTATAAAGTGGCAGTGTGCGCAAAAGGTGTCCCCTCTGTCCCTTCCGTCCCGTCCCAAGCTGGAAGCCCGCCGTGTCGAAGCCCCGTGCACTTGAAACTTTCTCCGATGGTCCCAATCTAGACTCGACGCTGAGATCTTCCGCCGAAGTCTACCACTGATTCCCCTCCGGTCACCACGCCCTCTATCGCCTGGTTGCTCTAATGACAAACGAGAGGAGTCCAAGAACCCAGGTAGTATCGAGTCCTCCATGAGTTGATGGATTGCTTCAAGTGCATCGTCTAATTCCGATGGATGGTGTGGGACGAAATCGGACGAACGGCATACAAGAAGCCGATCCCTAACTTCAGATGGAAGGTTGACTTCGCGATGTCCATTAGGCAGAATATAAGCGCCTAAAAGCCCTTCCCATAGTGCCTGTAGGCAATCGTAATGGCATCTTAAAGATACCGGGGGTATTCGGTTACTCCCGACTATCTCCGCATAATAAATACGGTATCTTGATGCATCTTGGACGAATTGTAGATTCTCTAGGCAGTGATTTCTTGAAAGATAGGTTGTAAAATCGCTCAATCCCCATGGGCCTGGAGATAAATCTGAAATGATGTTTGCTAACGATGGCATTATCAAAGGTGTATAAGAAAGAGCTGGTATTCCCGCCATGCCGCGTCTTGGCCCCTTGCCTTCTTATACACACCATGATGGATATCCCCTGGTCACGCCACACGGCCGATTGGGGCCGGCTCCTTTGATTGGAGGAATGCGGCTCGCCTTTCGGGCAAAAGCTCCAGACCGTTTGATTGGACGCTTGCCACAGCTCCCCTGATCAAGGCGCAGTTCTAGTGCGGGCCCGACCAAACTTAGATACAAAGGAGGTTGGCTTCAACGAACCCGAGGAAGGAATAGTAACCCTAACCCTAAGCAAGAGCCAGGCCCAAAGTGAGTGAGGCGATTGTGCCAAGAACGGACAAAACGAGCTCTCGGTCTAGACTCATCACAGACTTGAAAGGGTTGGTGCGATTACTGAGCTGCACTTCAGCCACACGGCTCAACGTGGCCCCCAACGGGCGCGATGTCATAGTGTTGGCTTGTAGAGGTCCAAAACTGAGTCATTGTTGTTATTGTTGTTGTATTATTACCGTCATGAAGATATCTACTAGAGATGTCCACAGAATCCCCTAGGGGCAAGATGACGTGCTAGGCTGGTGTCAACAGCTAAAGAAACCTAAGTACAGTAACCCGGGGCCGGAGCTACAGACCAAGCAGGTCTGTAGCTCAGACCTACGGTCCGCATAAGCTAAGATTGTAATCCTTCTTCCTCTTCTATCTAGTAATTAAGAAGCCCTATTTGACTTATGATTTCAAGCCCGATATCTGTTAGCAAATTGTCAGGGCAGGTGTTAGCATACCTATATTTATTAACCAGCTTAGAATTCTCCAGTATTCCTATTCCTGCCTGCTAGCATTCAAAACCTCCAGAAATCGAGATCCGTATGATAGGAAAAACTGCAGATGGGAAAACCTTGCGGGAGCTAAGAGGGAAAAACCACTGCAGCCAGCATCCATTAATATCAAGCCAGAACACTGATGCTTATAGGTAGCCCGATTCTGTGACTTCCTATAGACCTAGATTAATAGCCAAGATCTATAAATCAAAACATCGAAGACCCGGAGGTCATAGTAGCCTAGGCCCGGAGGCCGAGGCAGGTGCTAAAACGCGGTGGCCTTATGCACCTAAGGGCCGAGACGCAGAGGTCAGGGCAGCTTAGGCCCGGAGGCCTAAGCAGGTACTAAGACTAAGATATAGCCTTATACCTAAGTGCCGAGTCGTAGATCAGGGCAAAGGTCGACGCCCACCTAGATTGAAGCTGGTGTCGTGATTGCTGTTGGCTGCGATAGCTATACTTGCTGCGAGGTCTGAACCAGCATTACAGCATGTATAAGAGCCGCAGCGGTGTCGTTGGCCCCCGCAAGCCGTGCTGCTTCCCTGCTGCTATCTTAGCTGCCCAGCTGGTTAGGGCAGCAGGCTTCGATCGTAGCCGGAGCCCTTAGGCTGTGACCTTAGCTGCTGCGTAAAGGAAGTCAACTCTCTCAATCCTTCCTTTACTGCGCTGTTAGTGCCCGATGGGTACCCAGCTGCTGCAGCAGCCAAATTTGGTGGGCCTGCAAAATTTTCCACGCTAGTGCTAACAGCCACTAGTCAGGAAGAATTTTTACAGGAGAGAGTTTCCAAAACTGAGTCAACTTGCAAGCTGAAAGCCACGGCGCCGGAACCATTGATCGCCGCATTGTGCGTCTGCGGTATTTAACTGACGAGCCTATTCGCTCTTGTTTGCCAAGCTGGAACAATTGACACAATTGTTTGGGTTGAACGTTCATCTTTGTTCCAGCCAAGTCACATGGACGCGTTCAGAAGCATTGCGGGTGGATTGCCCTGCTAGATCGATGACCATGTTTCCCAATTTTTGCGATGCGTAGCAGTTGTAGCAGTTGGCTTTGTCATATGCGATGCTTTCCAGAAACCGATGGGACCACTCACTGATGGGGAGAAGCATCTGCTTGTGGCGTGAGTAGTACAAGAATTTGCTTGTCATGACCGATGCTGATGCCAGTCAGGGTGATGGACCCGACAGGCTCTGGAAAGAGTACGGTGCGTTGGTCCAGCGCGACACATCGTCGTGGAACAGTGCTACGCAACCAAACTAACCCGAGATTGTTCACTAGTTCATCAACATCGTATTAGGAAGAGAGATGTTCAAAGTTGACGTCGGCATGGCATCACGAACGAGCACGGCCGAAGACGAACTCATAGAGATTGACAACCGACTGATTCGCTTGGTGGACACACCGGGATTCGACGACACGAACCTCACCGACACCCTAGTGCTGGAAATGATTGTGACCTGGATGAGTGTTCAGTGAGATCAGTTAGCCAGCATCGTATCTCAACGCTGACGCATCTTTGGGTACAAGCAAAAGAACAAGGTCGCTGGCATTCTCTACCTGTGAGACATTACTGAATACAAGATGAAGGGTTCTGACATCACAGACCTCCGCATGTTCCGGGCTCTCTGTGGAACAAGCGGCCTCGAGAACGTGGTTATTGTCACGGCCAAGTGGAGCACGATAGCCGACAACCTAGAACTCGCAGAATACCGAGAGGAGCAGCTCCTGTCAGACTATCTCAAACCCTTGCTCAAGTCCGGCGCCAAGTACGCCCGCGACCATGGCACGTCCAAGTCATCTCGAACAATCATCCGAACAGTGCTACAGAAGAATTAAGCCTTCTTCCTCGACCTCCAGCGCGAAATCATCGACGAAGGGAAGCGTTTAAACGAAATCGAGGCTGGAAAGGTGCTTCAAGAACAGCTGCTGGAGGCGGAGCAGAAGTACAAGGAGAACCTCCAAGCCCTCAGCGGAGAGCTCAGGCACGAGCGCAGCAGGGAGATGAGGGAGGCGCCTGAACACGAACGGCGAAAGACATCCCAGGCAATAGAGGAGGCAGTTGGATGAAGAGTACAGCAAGAAGTTTGAGGAGCAGGAGAAGCTGTTTCGACAGATGGTGGAAGATCTGCGCTAGGATTACGAGAAAAAAATTGAAAGAGCTAGTGACGATGAGGAAAAGCTCCGGAAACAGCAGGCAGAAGGGCTGTAATTACCCAGCCCAAGGGGCCCCATGGGTACCCACGTATCAAAATGGGTTGCCCACGCGTGGGTACCCATGGGTATTTACAGCCCTACCAGGCGGGATTGGAGAAGGCTTGAAGACGGCGGACCAAGGTGACAGTTCGCTCATGTGGACAATGCTAAGCTTTATTTCATTCACGAGTCAGACATCGTTTCTTTGCCCCCATTCCATCCCTTCAACCTGCCAGTGCAGGATAAATGGCCTGGGCTACCTAGAGACTACGGCGCGGTATTTCCACCTGTTACGCTGACATGTTGCTTTCCAAGGCGGAGAAAGGCATTCGTAGGGCGGCCATCACATACACCCTTAGCACCATCGAGGCAGCATTGGGGATCCCTCCGTTTCTTCTCCAATATATCGTTCACGGCGCCATGTCCGTGAACGTCGTGTCACACCCAGTATATAAGCCATTACTGCACTGCGCATTAGCGGAGTGATCGTTCCCTTTTGCCGTAGTGGCAAAAATGCAACACGTCGACTTGGCAACGGCAACGGGCAACTTGCCCGGAGTCTTGTCAGAATGGGTCAGACCGTTAGCCAACCTTTCCGAGCTAAACCTATTCATGTCGACGGCCTCACGACTGGTCCTTAAGCTCTCTCATACTTCAGACTGGAGAGTTTCCCTATCGCGAATTTCTCAAATGGCGTCACAGTATGAGGCATCGGTGGACTTGTCCGAATGGCAAGCACGGTTTTCCAACATGAGTGCCTGGGCGGCTCTGTTGGCGGCAATTCTGTTCGAAACGGAGTTGCAGTACTATTCCGCGATCAGTCTGTTTGGGTACGCTTTGGCAGTTTGGTCTAACATCTCCGTCCCTGAGAGGAGTTGGCTGAGACGAGAATTCTCCCTTATTACGGACATTTCGTTCCTGAACTGTTCCGATATTTCCATCCCCGAAGGCAGCTGGTTGAAGCGGGATCTCCCCAAACTCTCCGAGCTGGAGCCATACATTTCGAAGATGAACATTTCAAGCTTAACTGGGCAACTCTCAAACTGCACAGACCAGGCCAAGCGGTTCAACGCGACGGCTATCGCCAACAAAATAGCTGGCCGCCTCGCGGGTCTATCCCAGAACTTGACCAAGTTCCTGAGAGCCTGTTATAGTTTTATCTTTGGATTTTCCATCAATATTTACCGAACAATACTGCCTCGTCTTCAAAGCCTACGCACTTGATTCTAGTACTGACTTTTCTCCCCCCTAGCTCGGACAAGCTGCCATCACCACAGGTGTTAACTTACTCCTGCCGCTGCTTCTCGCACAAGTCGCTCCCAGGAATGGGTCTCGGCGGCGCTGCCCCCGCTGTTCCCGCCCTGCCTGCGGCCCAGCCAGCCAGGGCAGAGATATCCCAGGTGGTTAACTTGTATTACTACATTAATCAGATGGGCAGGATGGTTCAAGGAGACATGCCTACTCTGCCAGGCCAACAAGGGGAGATCTCTCTAAGTAACTTAATTATGAAGGGAATTGAAGAATTTGCAGTGCCGATAATGGACGCAACGTTAGATTAGAAAATCAGGTTTTTAAAGGAAAAATAAAAATAAAGTGAATATAAGTATTGTAACCTGAGTCTCCAACAGTAATGCAAAACTAGAAGCCATACAGTTCATTTTCTCATACCAGCATCGTTACCCATTTCGTAGACGGGAGTAGGTTCTCGGGCCTCATGGCCTGGGGCTTCGTAGGCAGGTGCAGGGGGGACGGTGTTGTTAGAAAACGGTTGGGGAGCCCAGCCGCCCTGGGAGACTGGGCTGATAGCGGTGGATGGCCCGCTCATCGGTGAATGATGCCAATCGGATGGAACCGGCGATGTTGCCATGGCGGGCCTCCCATCGGGAATCATGGCCATTTGCTGCTGCTGAGGCTGCTGCTGTTGATATTGATTCGCGGGGCCAGGTACATAGTTGGTAGGTACCTGTGGATGGGACGGGGCTTGGTTGGTGGGATGAGTGTTTGGCTTCTTTCGTCGTAAGAAGAATAGGATGCCGAAAAGGATGAAAGCGATGACAGCCACGCCGCCGATGACACCTCCAATAATGGCACCAATGGGTGTTTTCTTCTTGGAATTGGGGGGGTCGGTGGCCTCAGGAGGGATGGTTGTCGAGGTAGGCAATTCAGAGCTACTCGTTGAATCAGTCGAGAGAGTAGTGCCCCCAGGAATGGGTGAACTGCCGCCAAGAACAAAAGTCGTCGTGGTGAAATCAGGAGCAATTTGGCCCTCGTATGTAAAGTCGACGCTTTGGGGGTTTGCTAGAGACGTAGATGCGCATCTGTAGTCCCACACGCCGCTCGGGTAGATATATGTACGACAGTATGGCGCGTCGCTTTCGGTGCTGTGAATATAGATTGCGTTATTAGCGGGCTGCAGATGGGGAGGGGATAGCAAACAGGTAATCTCTTACCAAAGCAGATTGAACGTGTTGCTTTGGCAGACGTCGCTGCATAGGGCTGTATCTACAGCTACACTCGAATCAAAGCACTGGTTTTTTACTTCTGTTCCGCAGAAAACGACGCCGGCTTCTTTCACCTCCCATGCACATAATTGTCCGTTCTCGCAGGTGATTGCCGCACCTGCAGATGCCGAAAGATATCCACATGTCTCAGCTGGGGCCAAGGTGTACGTATAGGTAATGCTGGATGAGACCTGGCGGGCTCTGAGATCTAGTCCCTGCAGGCTCATCAGTCCTTCACTAAGTTCCGATAGGCCCTGAGTCGGTGTTGGTGTTGGGAGTGCCCGGACATGTTCCTCTCTGGCTTGCTCGTACTTCCGCGCTGCGGCGTTGACATGAGGAAGCAGAGCTCCAAGGAGGACAGCCTCCGTGGCAAGGGGTGCCCAATACATGGCGAATCAGTGTTGATGTCTTGACGATGATCGGATGACAATTTCGAACGGTGCAGACCGAGGCAGCGGGGGGCACGATGAAGAGGATGACGGGGATGCTAAGGATCAAGTAGAAGACAAACCCCGAAACGGAGTGCAGCAGCTCCCAAAAGACAGTGCCAAGTGGCGCTGCCATTAAGCGACGCCCAGCTGACCCCGATGGCCCGAATCTAGGTGTAGCTTAAACAGCCCAGAGTAGTCCAACAAGAAGAGGCGTTCCATTGATATCGCATTACCGTCGATAGCGTGCTTAGCCTGACGAATTGTCACAGTGTGGCATACAAGTGCTGAGGTCCAGACTGGCATGCGATGACTCCGCCTCAGTCTAGGAAAGGTAAATGATCAGCGCCCGGGGTGGACGTCCACTGGGTACATAGACTACCTATCATAGCCTCTATAGATAGTACGCCGCTTGCCTTTGTTGGACAGTAATGGGCATCCGACGCAGTGCATGCAGTTAGCGACTCACTCTTAATGCCGCAACGATCTAACTTAGCTCGTGCGAGTAGCCTCTTGGGGGCGGAATATGCCTTAAGCTTATGTACCCACTGAACTTCAGCCCATTGAGGTGGGGAATCAGTTGCCGGCGTCGACAAAGTCGCACTCTCGCTGGTTCCCCTTGAGAAGCGCCAGCTGTCAAATGTTTATTCATTACTTAAGTTCATTTTTTAAGTCTCGTCAGTGGACCGTCCAAGTCCCCCTCACGATGCGCCGAAGAGGTCCAGAACCCTGTACTGAGCTCTCGCATCCGTGAGCACTTGTTCTTGGTGGCGTTTCCTGCTCAGGCAAGGCTCTTCTGCCCCCCGCCCCCTTCATTAGCCTCCCCTCATCAAGCCCCCTATGTACATAGGATGTACGGAGTATGTATGCATGTTGTCCAGGGGCTGTGAGGCCCGTAAAAAAGTGAGCTCCTATTACCGACTTAATATAAGTTGCAGCCTGGCTGTAATAAGTAGTAATAAGAGAAAGAGGCACAATATTCATAGCTAGACCTCTTATAGCTGCCTTATTTACAAGGTTGCGATTTGCAATAACTCACATTATTAAGACTTCTATCACTACCTAATTTAGCATAGGAACTATGTACACTTTTTTAGCGCCTTGTGATTGGACCGGACCCCCCATCGTGACATCTTAGGAGGGCAATACGCACTCAGGAGATGAGGTTAGTCATTCCGGGCGGAATTAATCTCATTCATTCGTTCATTAATCGCCCGCCAAGCTAGGGAAGGCGTACGGGCCAAGTATTATTATATTTAGACCTATAACCAAAGATCCGAAAGAAGGGTGCACGGGTCAGAAAAATGACATTGGGTGCCATTACTAGTGGTAATTGGTACAGTACGGCCCGTTATGAGAGATTTTCACCCCTGGAGAGCCAAAATTTGGTTGGAGTAGGTGGCTGTTAACTGCCAATACTGCACAGTGCATGCCTATACTGGTGCTCATTGCGGTTGAAGCTACATGGGACTTACACGTTGCAGTGCCGTAGACTTAAACTTAACCTTAAGGGTTAGCGCTTAAGGGTCATCTAGAATGACCGATTTTGCGCTCTTCAGTGAGCTCAAGGTTCCTAGAGCTATGCCCAATGCTGAAAACGTAAGTTCCACCCGCAATACGCCATTCCTGGGCAATGACGTCCCAATAGCTCATGTCCCGTTGGCGGAGCCTGAACTCCACGTCCGCACTCTCGCCTGGTGCGAGATTTACGGGCTCGAATCTACGAAGCTGATGCACCGGCTGGTCCGCCTCCTCAGGAAACGACAAGTATAGCCGTACAACATCAGCACCCGCCACCTCGCCGGTGTTTGTGACCTTGGCAGTGACGATGGAGCCTTCGGTCCAAAGATCAGCTCTTCCTCCGACCGCCCTGATGCCTTGAGCCAAGCCCGCTTTCGCCGTGATATTGATTGTCATATCGGAATATTCAAAGGTGGTGTAGCTCAGGCCAAACCCAAACTCGAACCTAGGTTCGATATCGTATTTGCCGAAGTGCTTGTAATCGATATAATTACCCTTGTCAAACTCACATTTGAGCGTCGGGCAAGGCCTGGCATTGTAGACTGCTCTCATCTTTGGCAAGCGTATAGGTGAGCTTTGCCGAGGGATTGACGTTCCCATAAAGCACGTCAGCAATTGAGTTGCCAGATTCCTGACCCAGGGGCCCTCCGTAGAGAACTGCCGTAACATTGTCGTGGTTGATCCAGGACTTCACAATCTGTGTGCCAACACTATTGGTGGTGACAATGGTATTGTTGCAGTAGGCTGCAACTTTGAGGATGCGCTCATCTTGATCAGAATCCCGTAAATCTCTCCGATCATGGCCTTCGCCGCCGAATGCATTGGGGAAGGCCAAGCAAACGTCCGAGTGAGTCGCATATGTCTCAAAAGACGGCAGCACACCCATGCGAGCCCCCGATGGAATGAGGCCCTCGGTCACAGGAGCGAATGTATCATTTGCAATCCATCTTAGTTGAGTGCCATCTTCTATGGCCCGCTCCGTCAAAGATTGCAGCGGCGTGATGAGGTACGGCATCGGCGACGCGCCGGCGCCGTCAAGCGAAGCCATATGCCCCATCCAAACTTCAGGAACAGCCGCTCCACCGGGGTCAGAGCTGCCGAGGGCAAAGGTCCTGTTCGGTCCAACAATCGAAGGGCCAGCGTGGGCGCCAAACAGGGACATGGCCCTGGGAGATTTTAGGGGCAGTGCTGAGTCGATATTCTTCAACAGAACCATGGACTTGGCTCCGTGCTCTCATATAAGAGTCTTGTGCACCTTGGAGATTGGCCGGTACTCGTCGCCAGCAGCCTTAGAAGGAAAAGAGCCGTTATGAATGTTGCTATGGTACCATCCAATGATACGGATGGCCATATCGATCAGGCGAGCCGTGGTCACGTTTCCGACTTTGACCATAGCTTCGATGATAGCCGGTGACCATACCGAATTAGTAGCCCAGTCGAGTCCCCCATTGACAGATCCAGCTGGAGTCTTCTGCGAGTAGATATAGCTATCACTATACCTGGGAACCCCAATTCGGTTTTCAGCAGACCCATTAGAAGGGGCTCATTTTCGCAACTATAGGTGCCATTGACAAGGTTCATGGCACACATGGCGGCTCCCAGGCCATTCTTGACCCCGTCGTACCATGGAGAAAGGTAGGTATCGTGAATGACCTTGTCGCCGGCGATGGCGTCGAATGATCCGTAGCCCCAGGTGTTGCTCACTGAGGTAGACCGATTGTTCTCTTGCTCATATAGCAAGAAGTGCTATGAAACATTAGCAGACATTTCATGCCCAAGCCAGAATGGAGTCACTAGTCTTGCCAGCACTGATGAGCCCCATGTCGACCTCAGCTTTGACAGACAGGCCAAAGGCAATGCCGCTTAGATAGGAGTCTATTGCGAAGGCCACGCTCAGCCGCCCATCCCAGGGGGTACGTCCAAGTGGTGCAACGGTCGGGCTATTTCTATAAGTTATAAAGTCTTTAAAGATAAGCTTAAGAGCTTTTATAGATTTTAAAATAAAAAAAAGATAGTAAAATATTAAATTTAAAAACTTTAATAAAAAGGAGCTCTGTTTCCACCCCCGACACCACTAATATCCGCATTTCTAACGCATAATATCGCTTACACATTTCTCGGTCAAGTGAAGCTTAATATTTATGCTAAATATACAAATCTGTAGCCCTGCTTTCGCTCTTTAATACTTTATATACCAACCCCGGGCGCGAATGCATACACGTAGCCGACGCTGGAGGGAGAGTAAACAGTCCTGAATCTGATGCTGGGGAATTGCTGCCCACGCAAACTCAACGCATCTTGTGAACTCAGCTCTATCGGCCTCATTATCTTTCAGGTTTTTGAGGTAAGGGAACATTCTCTTCAGTTTCTTTTTAAAATTCTCCAAACATTCTCAATGGGGTTGAGATCTGGAGAGTTTGGCGGCCACTCCAAGAGCTCAATTCCATTCAGTAAGAGCCAGCTCATTGTAGTGTCTGACGTATGGATAGATGAATTATCCTGCCGAAACATTCTGGTACCATCATACGATGGTAGAAGTCCCTCCTGAAGGGCAAGTTGATAACTCCAACATGAGTACCCGTTCTTCTTTGCGTCGGGATCTCTCGTCATGACGACAAGGGTGTCCGATTTGCGAACTAGATTTCTGCCCAGAACATCATAGAAATCGTTGGTTTAACATGGTCTGTCTTGTTAACCAGTCCTTTATTGTACTTTTCATAAGCAAGCCGGAACGCCCAACTATTCGGGCTACAGCTTTTATTTTGAGTGGATGACTCGTCTGAGTTGATCATCTAGTTTGGTTAGCGCCGCCACAGAAGCTCCAACTTTCGAATGTCATGCCTCGATTAATTAATCCATATCTTCTAGCTCAGCCTCACGCCATCGGGAAACACGACTCCCTATCATCTTATTTAGGGCACCTATACTTCTATTTTAGTCGGCCAATCACATGTTGAGGCTACCTTTAATGGCCCCTTAAATGACCCCCCCTGAATAGGCGCCACAAGGAGGGCCCAGGTGACACAGCAAGGACGCCAATTCCCGCATGCGGCTCTTCATTACACACCCTATAATGCGTAGTACTATACAGAGTCTAGAGCCTGAAGTTCGCGACACTTTCTATTCTTTCACAGGACCGATCCTTTCGTTTTCTCCTACTTTGCTCGCTTGACGGTTGAATTACTATACAAGGCAACCTCCGGAGCTATCTCCGGCTTCGATGTATTACGATACGAAATTTAGAAATTTAGTATTCATAAGAAGTCTGAGAAATAGGGTTACTTAACTTCTCTTATTAGTAATCTTAGCTTGAGAAGCTAATATAAATACTATAGTACAGGCAGTATTTTAGAGAGATTAGATTACTATTATTTATCTAAGACTTGTGATTTTTTTTATCCAACTCCCATCATTAGCTATGATGTTTCGCATTCATATTCAGGTGTTGATATTCTCCTTCGGGATAAAATTTATTGGTCGTATAGATATTTTGATGTCACATCTATCAACTATTGAGACTGAAGATAAAGTCTCAAAGGCTCGGATCTCTAGTAAACCGGTCTCAAAGACCCGGCTTCCTAACAAGCCGGTCTCAAAGACCCGGATCCCTTGGGATCCGGTCTAACGAGAACCTTATCATAGCTATGAGAGCAACCTACAAATAGGTCTGCCGCGAGCCCTCAGTTAGATAGAAATCAAGAGCTTCTATTCACATCACAATGCACCCTTCCTATCTGATGCGACATTTGATTACTCGTATCCTATTACACGCCTCATCCCTGCGCCGACATTGCTCAAGGAGCTCCTTGCTAGGACCGGCCTCCAATACACAACTAACGTTACCCCTGAACTTGTACAACCAACGTACCGTACGGCCACACTTAAGAACTTTACCGATAATCTCCTGAAGCCTAACCCCTTTTTCCGCGGTCATCCTACGGCCCTTTCGTCCCATAAGACGACCGGTCTGCATCCAATAAAAGGGAAGTAAGCCAGGGCAAAGGGAAAGCTGCCGCCGCCGACGGAGCCCATAGCCCCCATTGCCGGGCTGCCGATCCGCCAAGGCTTCGACTGCCGAAGGTGTGCCGATTTCCTGACTGCCAACTGGAAGCGGTGTAAGGTGTACTGCAGCCAGGCCCACGAAGCAAGGAACAGCCGGCCCGGGACGGCCTTGTCTCAAGCAGAGGTTTCCCAAGTTATTGACCGTGTCGAGGGTCGATGTGTGATTGGGTCCAAGGGCCTTCTCCCTGTCTTCCAGCGCTCGCCCATACATCCCCTCTGCATCCTTGAACTTGCCCCGATCGGAGTAGAGGACACCTAGCATATGTAACGAGTCTGTTGCCAACCCATCACCAACATGCCAAGTACTTCACCTGCCTCTCGCATCCATCAAACCCATCAATTTGAAAGCCCCTTTGGCAATACACGAGTCCAGGAGGAGACTTTTAAAGTCGGAACAGGTAAGCAAGTGTACAGTAGCTTGTGTTTCAGGGGCATTGTTAGAGTCAGCGATGTAGTCCCGGAAAGGTCACAGAAAGACTGTAAGACACGATCGTGAGATGCCTCTGGGCTGCTGTTATAGGGATGAATGAAAGCAACTAAATTCCTCTAAAGAAAAGACATTATGGAATAGGGGCGGGTGATAGGCATATCGCATTATTTGCACACTACGGATGCTATGCTGGCAATATGTGACAGATTTCTCGGTTGACGGTTGTCAGGCAAAGTTATAAGAGCGACCGCGCTGAGTTCACTGTTGCTCATGCGTGCTTGCTAAGTTATATCCCTTTAACTGTCGTAAGCCTACACTTATGCTAGTAACAGGGATTCGAACCAACGAAAAGGCGAATAAAACGAGGTACAAGGAATCCCACCTATTTTATTGGGCATCAGAAGTCACGAGTGTTAGTGGCATACATTAAAGTACATGACCCTTCATATAGTCGTTTAACACTTTCAAGTCAACCATCGTACCGCTGATCTCCCGGACCTTTGGGGACTATGGGTCAAGTGTAGGCTTACAAAATTTAAAGCGATAGTATTGACTCAGATTGTAACGACTGGTGAGGAGGCTAATAAACACAAGGCCTTAACAACTAGACGTTCGAGTAATAGCCTCTCATGTAGTCTCAGATTACTCTTGCATAGCGATCCTTGGAATAGTAGTTAGTTATTGTTTAATTCCCAGTACATTGTGCATAATACTAGGAAACTTACCTCCGCCATGTCTCTTGCCCACTATAAATGAATTCAATTATATTGGCAGTGGCATGTACATTTACCACCCGAGCACTGAAGACATTTAGCAAATATTCAAGCAGAACTGTTAATTCCAGACATATATCTCTGTGTACTTACCGTGGATCTACCACAATTCAGAAACCCATTGCAGCTAACAGCCTTGCAGCAATTCGAGACGCAGCTACCTGCAAACTGGTGAGTAAATTGGTCTACGACTGCTAGAAGAGAGGGTAAAGAGGTTGTACTGTATGTGCATGCTCGAGCCTCGAGTGAATTTGGATCTGCTTCAGCAGCCGGAAGGGCAAGCGAGAAGCCCATAAATAGAGGGAGAAGCTTAAATATATGCATGTTGGCAAGTGAAGATGTGTTAAAGTTGTATAGTATAGAAAACTCCTAGAGCTGATGATGAAAGCACTGAAAAAATAGTTTCTGCTTTGGCGTATTTATACCTAAAAGAAAAGACGACGGACGAACAAAAATATCGCACATTAGCCAGTCGGGTCATCAAAGGTCATCAGAGCCCGAGTGCTCACATGCCACCACTGTCGCACTGTCGGTGTAACTCTCGGCCAAATACCTGAGGAGCGTGTGACACCAATGGAGTCCTTCAGAATAGGGGCGGCTCAAATTGAACAGCCTAATACCACTTGTAACAAACAGTATGATTCCTATTGAGATTTACTGTCAAAGTGCGAAGCTATGCACGATCTCCCTCGATTGCTTCTTTTTACCCTTCCCAACGAAAAATGTTCCATTTCAAGAGAGGCATACAAACCTTCAGACTTTGTACCATGACTCCTGACTATCGTAACAAATCTCAGAAAGGTTCACCACATACCGCTAGTCTTATTAAGGAATTTAATACGACTCAACAATGCATAATGTGGGGAAGGTCACATCAAATCGATTCTTAATCCATGCAGATCGGCCCCCCTATATGCGGGGAGAGTAATAAGCGGAGTAACAAGAATGCCGTTAGGTGTAAGCTCTCTTATTTGGTAGAAGTAGTATCAAGACCTGTCGGGACATCAGATGTCCGAGCTGTCACTGCTTCGACGGCTCTACTTCATTAGAGGTGACTACAAGGTCTACAACCTCTTTTACCTCATTGAATGAAGCTCTTCTATAAAGGTTGAATCTAATTAACCATAACCATCATTTAAATAGGTAGTCAACCTTTCGGATCAAGCAACACCTAGCATACTTAAGCAAGACAAGTCCTACTCCGCGATATGCAACGCCACGAGGTGCTGACTTCTCAGTTCCGCTTGGCTTGGCTGAAAGAAGATGCATACTTTGGGTGTATTTAGTTTGTCATTATGGGATTCTATACTAGCGTTACTATTCTGGGACATCAGAGCGGAATCCGGTGAACAAGGCGCCTTCCGGCACATGAGACCTCAGCAGCGGGCACACTTCGGCCAATTTACCTGATAATCCGCGCAGAACACGCTACAGATCAGAAGTCCAGGCCTTCTCGGCTGGATAAATCTGGCAATTGCCAAGGTAGTGTTGGCACCTATCAGTCAACATTCCGAATTAAGGTGGGACTGTAGAAAATATCCCTCCAAATACGTACATTGATCGAAGATCTTATTGCGGCAGAGTACGGAGTAATATACACTGTAATAGCCAAGGCCCTTATCCTTGCGGCGCAGCCGCAAGCAGGGTAGGGAATCAATCCATCCACGTCAATATCCAACGTGTGGATTGAATTGACGGCTTACTTAGCAAAGTGCTTGTGGATTAATGCCTATAATATTGAACCTGTGGAAGATCCCTGTCACACTTAACACGGATTTCCTAATCTGGCAATTTGTGACGCTATTACTAAAACTTCTATTATCTTTCTCCTAATGCTCCTCTAAACAGGCCGTCTAACAGCCTCTTCTGCCTCAGCTGACGAGCGAGAGCCACGGGCCACGACTAATAAACGACAACCAATAATATATTTTCACCACAGAAGCAACGGACGGTCCCGGAACGCTCCTTCTCTCAAATCTTGGGGCGCTAACTCAACGTTAGCTCCTGGCCCAATCTCATTCAACTAAGTCTAAGAACCCACTCTGTCAACAGCTATTACTACTTATTACTTTCTCTCTTTTAAATTTACACCATGCTATCTACCATACCTAGTTATAACGCTTATTATACGACTAGTTCTCACTGTCTTTAACCTAACATGCTATAATAACCTATCCCAAACTTAAAATTTATAAGTTAGGAATGCTCTCCATTTATAACATTTTAACTAATTAATCTAAAGTTACATTATAAGAATTATATTAAATTAATATTTAATAATAGTATTAGAATAAATACATAATATACTAAAAGACTAAGGATCTTATTTTGTTTTAAGTATAGTAAGGCGAGAAAGAGGCGTTTATTAATAGGAGCTGACATAATCACGGCCATAGTTTCTATACAACATACTAGGTCGAGTACCATAAGGCTTACCAAGAGACGCATAGGGCCTCTGCATATTGTCCTCTTTATAAAAAGGGGCCACTGATCTTAATAAATAAAGATGGAGTCTACACTAACTATAAAAGATTTATCAGCGCATTTCTAGGGGCTACTGCCTTACTAGGCATCCGTCAATCTACTGTCAGCAATGGTGATATATAGTCAACTCAATGTTGGGTCACTATGAGGAGACAGCACGCAAGACGAGCCGCAGCATCCTTTGTTAGCTTAGAAGCAACCTGACCTTATCGACCTACCCTAAGCCTTTCGCACTTGCCTGGAATCTCTTGACTATAAGAAAGTATCGTCTGTTATTTAAACGATGTATCACCTTAGAATTCCAGGCATGTCGAATGCCTTACAGCGTTTGAGAAAGTGTGGCAGGTATCAAACTGAATAGAAAGTAAATGGGCTTTCTAGATATGATTTGGAATCATGAATCCTAGGTTCTGTTCATGCCCAATGGCTTATAAGACACTACTCTATCCTTAATATGAATACATTACCGGCGATGATATAGACTGCATTGAGAATGGCAGCGATAGCAGCGATGGCAACAGTGATGATAACGAGGTTAACAAAGAAGACGACTAAGAAGAAAGCCAGGATAAAGATAATGATAATGGAGATAAGAGTGTGTTTACTGAGGATGAAGATTATTCCTACTGAAGAAGATGAAGAGGATGTAGTCGCTGCTAATCAAGGTGAGAATAGTGATATTAAAGGATCGCCCGGCGAGCTAGTTGAGTTTCTTCTTGGCCTAAGTTGTCGCTAGCCACAGAACCTCTCATTAATTGCCAACCAACCTCTACGGTGCTGATCTACTTTAGCGGCATCCTGGGGTTTTCATAACAAGTAAAAACTTTCCTTCCAGCCAGGCCATATACACCGCATCTCTCTGGTCTGATCTATGTTCTCAGGCTCCCGTTCCTGGAGAAAGCCCTCCCGCTCCGAGCTTGCCCTGCTCTGGGCATCGCACGCCAACCACGATTCAAGCACCTTGAACCCATACGCAAGCGGCATATGATGATAGGGTCGCAATCGCCCCTTTTCTTGAACGCTGAAGCGATGATGGGCAGAAGGTCTCTCTTGGAGACAAAATTGAGATTTCAATGGGCCAGTTCCGACTCCTGCCTGAACACTTCATCGAATTCACCCCTGCGCTGAGCTTATGTTTAGGTGGGACCCTACTGTTGACTCTTCTCGTACCAAAGACAATATTTCCAACCAGGATAAAGGGCTTTCATTTATGATTCATCCTAAGAACAAGCTAGAGACAGCCAGTGGAGCTCGCCGTCTCGGGTACTCCTTCAGCCAGGCGGCCGACGAACGATGATAGTGTGTCCCAAAGTTTTACTGCTTCTTCAAAGTAGAGCAGCCCAGGGAGAAAATTGACGGGAGGACGTGTTACTTTCGAAGGAAACTAAGTTATAGCATTCATTTCTTCGTCATCTAAACATAGGCAGCCCGTAGACTCTACCCTCAGCTGTGCCGCTCCGACATCTGGTCCTTGTCTACTCGCTCCAAGCACAGGTAAATACAGACACAGTCCAAACGCTTATTAAACCTACCCCAAAACATACCGAAACCTATTGATCGCCATTACGTACCCCTCTTCAGCAGACGACGCCAGGAGCTTGTCTTCGTGTTGGATTGGGCTTCTGCAGACGAGAATCGTCAGTCTTTTGTGCGGCAACAGATTTGTCATTCCAATTCTTGGAGAAAGGTGGGCATTGTTTTATAGGGCAATATAACGTACCATCCTTCTCCAGGGAGATCTGATCAGTAGAGATGCTCGCAGTCTCCGGGTTCGCATGTGATGGCGCAGTGGCCGTCACGGTCTTCTTCTGGCACCCTGCTGGCTCGATGGAGCGAGGCATGGCGGAGAACTCGAGGCCCCGGACGGACCTGGCAGAGAGGTAGTGCGTGTCGGGTACGATGGCAGAGGACATTGCTGGTCTGGTATGTGGAAGGGTGTGTTTTCGGTACAGCGTGATATTTGGAATGATAGAGTGCTTCTACACCAAGAAAGCTGATTGGGAGAAGTCTGCCAAACTTGATTGATTGCTATGTAGGATGTTTCGGACCCTGGAAACTTAGGAAGGCCAGGACAGGGGATTGTGGCACGTCTTATATAGACCGTTTGGCTCACGGAAATCCCATGGCTCCGGGTTCGGCTTGAAGCCTGAGGTTTCGGTATGATGCCCTTCGATTCCCAATCGTAAGGCGGGCCGATCTTCAGTCGAAACCTGACAAATGTGTCGGCGAGGCGATTGTGGTTGGGGCCAGTCAGTAAGTGCTTTATCCACCCACTCATTTTCGGGGAGGTTTTCGGTAGAGATTATTGCTTGGCGGGGCCGGATTACCCAATTGTGTTCGAGCCGACGCCAAAGCTGCAAGATCGAAGCCTTCAAGCCGAGACTGAGCCGATTGAGCCGACCGTCATCATGAGCTTCACCAAGTTCTCTTCAAACTCACAGTGTACGTCCTATCGAGCACCTTTCGTCGGGCCATCAAACCAAGGGACTCATTCACGCCAGTACCGCAATGCCATCTCAGCACGCAGCTGACCGAGCAAGGCGAACCTCGCTCCGCCGCCCGAATGGACGCCCTCAAGCTTGCGAGCCGTGCCGGAAGCGCAAGGTGGCCTGCGACAACGGCCAGCCCATCTGCCATAGGTGCCGGAAGGCTTCCCGGAGCAACCAATGCCAGTACATCGTTGACCCGCGGATGTCCATCCTGAGTCCGTCCACGCCTGGCCGGTCTCTATCTTCGCCTGCTTCCAGCCACTCGCCTCCCCAACCCCGTACTGGGTCAACTCGGACGCCCTCCACCAAGGATATTGGGCCTTTTGCAGACCCCTTGCCCTGTAACCCATCCAACTCACTGGGCTATCTTGGTCCGACGAGCTTTTGCAACATCTATGAATAAGCGGAAGAAAACCTCTCCATCGCCCGTCGGAATGACTGCGGTTGCACCCCACAACAGGCCAAGCCGGTCCCGTCCATAGAGCTGCCGGACTTATCCCCTCGGATGCTGGAAACATGCCTTGTTGTTCTCAGAAAGGTCCCACGCCGGGAAGAGGGCCAGAAACTATGCAGCGTCTACGCCAACCCCAATGAGCTGTGGCTCCACCTTGTCGGCCATCGAACTCTCAACTCGTTCTATGACACATTTGGCCATCATCTAGGAGACGACAGAACAGGCGCTGGTCTTGGGGAAATTTCAAAGAGAATGTGCTATAACACCTCCCAACCGTTGTCGGAAGATGAAGAGGAACCGGAGCGATGGTGGCAACAATTCTCTGGGCTGAACTTCAGATGGGAGGCCCTTGGCATCATCTTCACCTACTGGGCGTTCGGAATGAATGTCCCGACGCCCCTCCGCCCTGAGCTCCTGAGGGATCCTCGGTATAAATCCCATATGACGGATTATCTCGAGGCCATCGATGTCTGCATCGAGATCTGCAGGAGTCTGACCAACGGAAACTCGTTTCTGCTGTTTGTCCTTCTACGGCGAGCCATCATTGAGTCAATGAGATCCGGAGACGCCAGTGAGTCCCCTATTAAAGGCAAATGCCCACCTGGCTAACATTCAGAAGGCCCTCTGGTGTGGAGATTCCACGGTGACACAGTTTCCCTCCTCACGTTTCTGGGCTTACACGCACAAGCCGACGGCCCGAACTATCGGCCGACGATATGTTCGGAGTGGAAGCGGAGACTTGTCGCCAACATCTTCAGCATCGACAAGGCCCTTGCATCCTTCACAGGCAGGCCGCCAGCCTTGGGTCGCCGGTACATGTTGACTGCCATGCCCCTCGATCTTGCAGACCACGAGCTGCTGGGGAACAAGGACTCTTTGACCCGGGCCATGAAACAGCTCGATGCTGGCGGCTGGAACACAAGCGGAGTGGTCTTCCCCTCCACCATCTGCCGTGCTCGATCCATGATTGCCTTTTTCAGGGACGAACTGTTTGAGATCGCACTGGGCCACGGGCTTGAAACGACGGTCGATACGCTCTTGTGAGTCTTCATCTTGGATGACACCACCTAGGCTTGGTGCTAACAACACAGGGATATTCTCCGACGAGAGGTTGCTATGATGGCGACCTTCCCGGCTGGTCTCCAATACAAACATGGGGACCTGCTCGATCCCCACATTGATCAGAACATGTTCGACAGTCGCCTCCTGGTCCATCTAGAGCACCTCCAGAACCACTTCTTCATCTACAGACTTCTGATCCAGCGGGGGCATGACAGCCAGGTTGATCTAGTTGCTGTGAGCTTTGAGATGGTGTCCCTTGCCCTTCTTTTCTGGACGCACCTCGACCGGTTGCCCAGGATAGTGACAGATTTGAAGTGGCTAGTACGTGGTGCTAAAATCTCTTTTTCGCGATTCAGCTAACCCTCTGGCCAGGTAATGGCATATGCCGCTCCGTCAGGGGGGATCCTCTCCCAGGAGCTCCTCAAACAATCCGCAGCCCCTTACATGGTGCCAGCCGGCGGGAAACAGGGCCCGTCCCGTTTCGCCATCATCGAGAAGTTATTCCTCTTGGTGAGCTTCCTCGACTGGGTGTCACCAAATGCACCAAACGGCGACCTGTGCAGATCATGCAAGCGGATAATCCGTCACGTCCTGGAGAAGGTGACTCAGGACGCAACTCCAGCTAGCGGATTTCCACAAGCTGCGCCTACGTTGGAGCCGTGGAACTGGGACCTCGGAGACACATCGATCGACTTTGAGTTTGATCTTCTCGACACATTCGAATGGTTGAGGCCATAGTCGATGTCGAGTCAGGGGACTTTACCGGCTTGAGTGGCTTCTCAGTGGATCAATTACGACCGGATTGATGCTCATTAAGAAGATTTATCACCATAAATAAGGGGAACTCATCACTGGTTTGTGTTTGAAACAGAAAGGAATCAAGGGAGCAAGGAAGGTAGATAGGTAAGAGCCCGCGGTTCATTCTGATGCATGAATTTAAGGTCGGCAGAATCGGGCGTGAAATGGGACCTGGTGCTTTGTACGATGTGGCAACCTTGAGGTATGGGCTGAAAAGGCCGAAAACGTGGGCCTTCAACGTGGACACCGAATGTTCTACAAGAAAATGTGCTGCTGTAAAGGAAATCACCCTTCGCGCTGGCTCGCATGGCCAACGGCCATTCATATCTACAAGCTCGTGAGTACGAGGCTACCAATGCGGCTTGATCGAAGCCAGTAATTCGACAGAAAACACTCAGCTTTGCGGTTGAAGTTGGTGCCCTCCGGGCTCATAACCTGATAAGACGAAAAGGTTGCAGGTGATGTTGAAAAGGTCTAAGTTGCATGTGTCTATGAGGAGCAGAACTCATTACATAGTATCCACATCTCTGTCACCAGCACCATAGTATATAATCATTCACCTAGCACAGTAGACAGGAGCCTTAAGCCCGTCAGCTATCAACACACTTGGATACACAAAGACTCACTTTTGCACATTACCAGACCGTGACCTACATTGCTCACTACGACGCCCTGATCCACTAGATCATACACCTCGACCCGGATCCTCCTACGGCAACCACCAATTCGAGCATTGCCACCTTCCGCCGCAAAGATCCAATTGAACAAAGGGTCTAATTAGACGTTTTCTAGCCAGCATGAAATAACTGGCCTGTCTGCTTCAATCCTGCTCGCCTACAACAGCTACTACCACAGCCCGGCTAGCCAACAAGGCCTACACAATGCGAAAGTGGGCGGCTTCCTCGCCAAACTCTCCGCCATCGACAAGGCCTCTCTTCATGCGCGCCGGCACGACGGTGGGGCCAATGTGAGCGCAAGAAATCGGCGCAGCAGCGTCCGTCCCGGTCCCTGTCGCGGTCCCCCGGTCGGCGCCGGAATCCCTGATCCGACGCAGCGTCATCAGCACGGGCAAGCCCCGGACCCGGCACACAAGGTCCCCCGGCCGCGTGACGCGCGAACCCATCCCCACAAGACCCGACATTGTCCGGTACACCACCCGACACATGGAGGGCCACGTCATGCAATCGATGAACCCTCCGCTGGTGGCTCCCTCCGCCCGCCGCCGCAACTCGGCTTGCGCCTCGGCCGGCAGGCTGTCAAAGAGCGAGCGGGCGGGCAGATAGCTGTTGTCGTCATCTATGCCTATGCCGCTGGCCTCGGACGCGCCGCGCCGCAGCTCGTGGTACTCGAAGACGTAGGCGGCAAACGACCGGTGATGTTCTTCCAGCGTCTGGTTCAACCCTGCCTTGCCCACCGGCTGGTCCTTTTCCCTCGTGCCGAGCGGCAGGGCCAGCGACAGTGTCTCCAGCACGGCAAGCGCATCACGATCCGTGTGGCCGTGGGCAGGAAACACCAACTCCCACACGCGGTCGAGCCAGAAGGGATTCTCCTTGGCTCGTTCTCGAGCCAGATGCGTCACAGGGAAGTCAGTCGTCTCCATGCGTCGCGACACCGCCGAAATCTCGTCCACTACCCAGCCCCGGACCAGGAGATGAGGCAGAGGCGTTCCTTCCGCACCCTCTGTCTCCCCCTCGATTCGGATCTCGGCGTCCTCGACCCCGGCCGCGGCAATTGGGTAGTCAAGCGGTGTTGTCCGGTTGATGCTGTGCCAGTCGGGCACCCAGCTGGGCATCCTGCTTTCGTCCTGCGCGTCCCAGTCCCTCGCCTCCACGGATGGGTCGTCCTCGTGGTCGACGAGGCTGACGACGTAGAGGTTCTTCGTCTTCCGGATGAAGTTGGCGGCCAGTTTCGTGTATATGACCCCGCGCGTATGCGTGTAGTCGGGCTTGATCACGAGATCACCGTCGATGACGGCCATTGGGTGACCAAGTAGCCCGTAGACACGATCCCGCGCATCCGTCACGCGCAGAATACGCGTCCAGTGCATGCCGGTAAGGAAATCGCAATTGGGTGTGCCGTCTTCCTTCATCTCCCAAACCATCAAGATGTGGTGGGCAACCCACGACATCAGGCCGAGCTGCGTCACCAACGAGGCGCCACTATAGTCCAGGAACTTGACGAACTTGCCTACCAGCGGCCAGTCGACGAAGTCTAGCTCCAAGTCCCGGTCCTTGCTCTCGGCTGCTTCCTCATGGCCGGCGTCCTCACCAGCCTCGGCTCCGTCGTCGGGCTTGAGCGCCGTGTACATGATGGCTTCGCGTGCCAGGCCGAGCTCCTGCACGATCCAGGTGCGGTGGAAATACTCAATCTCGAAGAAGAACTTGACAGCCTCCCACTTGCGGGTCTGTTCTTCAAACCGGCGCCGGTCGTCCTCGGACAAGAGAGCGAGGTGCCCGGCAGGGTCCGCCAAGTCGTGGTGGAGGAGGATGCGTGCATCGCACAGGCCGGCCTCTGGGTCTTCCATGAAGGAATGGATGAAGCGGATGGCGTCCTGCGTGTGCCCGCGGCCCTCTTCGCCCTCCTCCCAGCCGAGCCAGGCGAGCACGCGGCGAGCACCGGCATAGATGCGCGCCATCTGCTCTACCTGTGAGATACGCTCCGGCATGTCCTCCTGGTTGATGCACACGGCGTCGACCCAAAGCCGCCGCACTTGTCGTTGCGCCGGCCCTGTACCCGGATCCGAACCGTTGCCGCTCCCGGACGGGGGCCGATGTCGGAAGGCCGCCAGCGCCCCGTGCAGGTTCTTCGTAACGGAAAGCGTTGCCCCGTCGATAGTGATGTCGCGGCGCTTTCGTGGGTCGCCCCACACGTACGACACGGCCTCATACGGTTCCCCGTCAATGGCCTGGGGCACCAGCCGCCCGACGATGGGGTCCGAGAACTCGCCTGGCTCAAGCTCAAAGACGCGAGCAAACTCCGGGGCAAGAGGGTGGTAAAATTCAGGGTAGCGGGGTCGCCCAGGATCGTCCATGGTGTTCTGGGGTGGGGTAGTTTCTAAACTGCTGATGAAGCAATCGTGTCCTACCTCAGACTTTAGAAATAATTTGATGGCATGTCACAGCCTGTCGAGATCAGTACTAGCCTGGGGAACAGGGTTCTCGTCGCGCTAACAACCAGGCTATACAAAATCCCTGGGTAATGCTTTGCATGGTTCAGGCAACTTAGGTTTAGGGGTATTAGAGACCTAAATTGGGGGCTTATCATACCCCTCCAGATTATGTACTTGAACCGCATATGGCCGCCTGTAAGGGCGGATTTTAAGGAGAGGAGTAGCCAATTCCAGTCCAAGATCCAGCCCCCTGACATAGCCCTGTAGACACTGGGACGCGCCCTGGCGCTGAAGGTGCCAATACAGTTCGTCCTGTCAGAGGTATGCCTAGGGTTAACTTAAGACTTTAGGGGTTGGGGTCTTAATTAGGCTTAGAGCGGCCGTACAAGTTTGGGGATGCGTTTCCGGCCGGTCCGAAGCTGTTCCGGAGCCGAGATTCTACCGAAGACTGAGATAAAAGTCGCGGGGGTGGAGACGGAAATGCAGAGGAAGACGGATGACGTAGATAAATTAACACCTTTGGAGATTTTTAGTACCGCATCACTTTAGACTCCAACTCCCAGCCAAGCCAGCTGCGATAAATACAACGCAGGTGAGACTCTAGTTCATCCTGCCTGCTCGCGTTCTAGTCTTCGGACATAGAAGGCGGCCTCTTTTGCCAGACCCGACGCTGATTGTCCCTGAGCACACAGCAAAGTCAGCCTGAACATATACGGCTCGTTTTGGCTTCGGCTGGGATTCCTCCGAACCTCAATCTAGATTGATATAAGGCATTATGGCAGAGTCGCAAGATCAGGATCGAGATTTATGCCCTCGCATAGAAGAAATACCCGAAAGGCAAGTTTCAAATTCCCGTCATCAGAGCCTCTCAACTCACGTCTCAAACAGACTAGACGAACAACACCTCTTCACAACAAAAACCCTCGGTTTTCTCATTCACCCCAACATCCCAATCACCTCACCCACTCTCAAAGTAGCAGACATAGGCACCGGTACTGGGATCTGGCTTCTCGACGTCGCCAAGAGCCTCCCCTCAACCTGCCAACTCACCGGCTTTGACCTCTCATCTTCTGCTTTCCCTCCTCCGCAAACATGGCCGCCAAACGTGTCGTTCAAGATCCAAGACATGTTCCACCCCTTTCCAGCATCGGAGATAGGAACCTATGATGTGGTCGCAGTCCGCTTCGTCAGCAGTGCAACCGCGCGGGTGGAATGGACTCGTGCGATTGAGAATCTGATGACGTTGTTGAAGCCGGGCGGCTGGCTGCAATGGATCGATTCATGCAATTTCGCACTTTACAATTCCGTTGCCGGAACTTCTCGCGCCGCGTGCCAGGAGATTTATGACGGTCTGCAGCCATTTCGCTCCAAAGACGACCTCGTGATAGGCCTCATGATGCGGGAGCCGAAGAATACGAGGAGGGAAGATGTATTCCGGGAGCTCGGTTTGGTTGATGTGCACGAAGATATATTTTCGACGGACAGGTTGCAGGATCCGGAGTTGCAGTTGAGGGACAAGGGAACCAGGAATGTCATTGTTTGCTTCTTGGGGTGTTTGGAGGAGTTGGTGGGGGTGGAAGGGAGTGGATGGAGCAAGGAGAGGATTGAGAAGGTGAAGGAGGAGGCGATGAGGGAGATTGGTAAAGGGGTTTATCACACGCTTGATCAGGTCTGTATTTTAGGGAGAAAAATTGGCGAGCTTTGATTATACTGGTGTCGGCTATTGCTTACGAGGATCATCACTTCATGGCTCCAGATGATCAATGTTTACGCCTGCGAATTACAGCCTACGTACATACCGCATTACGCATCGATTATTGTTGAATAGTGGCAAAAGGAAGCTCATGGATATAGCTTGAAAGGCTGATAAACATTGTCATCAAAGATGACAGTTGCCACCTATTGCCACAGGCTTATAGAGTTTGCTCTGAAACCTGAAGCAGCAAGGAGAACAGAACAACACCAATACGCATTTTTGCACCCTGATAACTGACAAATACCCTCAGCAGTTGTTGCTGTTATACGTCTCCTCGAGCCACCGCAGCTTTAGCCTGAGTGGTTCTGCTGGTGGTGACTGCCTGGTTTCGACCTAGGCTGTGACACTACTTGTTAGATTGGATTATATACAATGTCACATCTATCAACTGTTAAGACTGGTCTTCAGTCTCAAAGGCTCGGATCTCTAGTAAACCGATCTCAAAGACCCGGCTTTCTAGCAAGCCGGTCTCGAAGACCCGGCTTCCTAACAAGCCGGTCTCAAAGACCCGGATCCCTTGGGATCCGGTCTACCGAGAACCTTATCATAGCTATGAGGGCAACCTACAAATAGGTCTGCCGCGAGCCCTCAGTTAGATAGAAATCAAGAGCTTCTATTCACATCACAATGCACCCTTCCTTTCAGATGCAACATACAAAGTATCAGATCAGGGGGGTCACGTGATGACATCCGGGTCGCAGCCGACACGTCGCCGAGCCGTTGCCGGGCGTTGCTTGAATAGAAAGGCGGTCATGACTGGCTATTAGTGCAGATGCCTCAGGCCCCTACTTTAGTCTTAATTAGACAGTTATAGCTAGGAGACTTCCTAGCTATATATATATATATAATATATATATGTTATAAAGTCATTATTACAATCACTTATACTTATCTAATAGCACTACTAAAAACTATGACGTTAAAAGATAAACTTACTTTTATTTAATAAGTTAATGAAAATTCCCTTATTATATAAATATATTTATTTAATACTTTTATAAAAAGATAGCTTAATAGCTATTAGTAAAACTTAGTTATATTAAATCTGCTATTTTATTATTATTAGATATTACTTATACTACTCACTTAATGTCCTAATTCACTAGATTATTGTCAAATATTAGGATATAAAAATTGTATATTCTATACTTTCCGCCTATGCCTTAAGGTTTTAGGGCAAGCTTTATATACTCTTTCTCTTCTGTATAGAATTAGTTAGAAGCTGATTACTAAGCCTTATGGCAATAGGTGGCAATAGGTAGTAACTTTCGCCTCTAATATATCTAATACACCCCCTTAGATTTAATAACTTCTTATTAAGTCTAAAGCCCTTCTTTATTCTTCTAGAACCTCTTTTTAATGTCTTCTAATCTAAGTTAATGTAAAAAGCGGTTCTATTTTCTGGCTGGAAGTGCTTTTATTAGGCTATCTGTAACTATGTCTATTAATTTAATGTATTTAATTTGAATTTTCCTTCTTTAAACCTCCTATCTGAGCTAGTGATTGTGGATATTAATATACTATAACTTAGTCCTTAAAGTAACTATCTTAGCCGTTATGAGGTTAATAGTCTAAGTGTTATTATAGTTAATCTGGATAGTTAAGTCATTTAGTTAAACTATTAGCTCTTTAAGCAGTTGGCTTATAAAGAGAGATTCTTTAGCTGCTTATACTAAAGCTAGGAGCTCTGCTTCTATTATTAATATTATAACTATGTCTTATTTATTAGCTTTCTATCCGATCAGTCCGTTAAATAGCTTAATAGTATATGCTTATAAGCTCTTCTGATTAGTTATGTTATTAGTAAAAGAGGCATTGCTAGTAATGCTAAGACTGCCGGGCCTTCTAAAGGATAGGGCTAGGTTCTTTATATATGTAAGGTAGTAGATGATGCGATTAGCTGCTTTTTAGTATATTTAACTTAGATTAGTAAGGAATCTGGCTAATCTAGAGATAGTAAAGGCTATATTAAGTCAGGTGTTAATTATAATATAGAGGATTAATCCGATCTTATATTAGTATTATTAAATTTCTATTAGGGTTATTAGCCTTATTATAAGCTATAGCTCTAATTAAGTCATTAGTACTATAACTGTTCTTTTATTAGCTAGGTTTGCAATTTTCTTAATATAGGCTGCTTAGGATAGTTAGATCTTCCTTATAAGTCAGTCTTATATGACTTCTATTCTAAGGAATTATTATATAGGGTTACTGCCTATTAGTTTATATCTTAATTAGAGTTATTTAATTAGGTCCTTAGCTTTATTTTCTTATATTTTCCTATAGGCTAGAATAATATTATTAATATATATAAAGAAGAGGATTCCTTCTTTTTTAAAGTAGTAAGGCTTGTGTAGAACTGGTTTATAGCCTAGCTTTAAGAGGGTCTTAGAAAGCTCCTTCTGCTATAGTAGGGGGGAGACTCTCAGTCTGTATAGAGCTTTATTAAGCTTTAGGATAGTTCTTGCCTTCTTATAGTTAGGAGGCATCTGTATGAAGATATCTTAATCAATTAGGGCATATATAAATGCGTTAACTACATTATATTAGACTATTTTTAGATCAAACTTTGCTATAATAGCTATTAAGGTCTGAAAGGACCTTTTGGTTAAGGTAGCTGCGTATATGTCTTATAGCTTCCCTTTTGCTTGTTGGTCTTTTTAAACTACTAGCCGGGCCTTGCATTTCTAAAAGTAACTGTATTTATCTGTTTTATAGATGTATACTTATATATAGCCTAGGACCTGTTAATTAGATGCTTAAGGGTCCTTAGCTTAGATCTTAGTCTATAACCTTATTTCCTTATGACTTTAAAGATGGATTTTTTTAGCCTTCTAGAAGAGGTTTTTTAATAGATATCTTATAAGATCTTAATACTTTATTAGTGCTAGAAGTAGTGTATTTTTATATACCTTTACTCCTTTATAGATCTTCTATTCTATTAAGGTTTGTAAAGGAGATTTAGTTCTAGTTAGAAAAGCTGCCTACTATATGATCGTTTTATTCTCTTATTTTAATACATTTTAAAGTAATTATATAAGTAGAGTAAATAGCAGTATATCTAGAGGTATAAGGAAGTCTTTATATTCTACTCTTTTTACTTATAAGATTTTATTAATTATTACTATAAGACAATCTCTTATGAGTTTATTTAAGTCTTCTTCTTTAGGAAAGTCCACTTTAATATAGTCTTTAGTTTCTAGCTGATTAATCAGTTCGTCTTATTAAAGGGATGTAATTCGTATGATTTCTTCTAAGTCTGCTTCTAAAAGGTTATTCTTAAAGTTTTCCTAGTCTTTATTATAGCCCTTGTCTTTATTAAAAATGACGTTTTAGGTGCTTACTATTCGATTGATTATAGGGACCCAGATTCTATAGATATTTAAGGATCTATATTTGACTAAAAAGCCGATCTATCCTTTTAGCTTGAGCTATATCTTGCGGTTAAACTTTTATTATGCTTTAAGGGTTATAGCATAGGCCTTATAGCTAAATGCTCTTAGATATATTTAGTTAGGCTGTTTTACTAGTTGTAGAATTCCTCTAGCTCTAGTTATTATAGTATGTAATTAATTGTATAGTGTTTTCTAGTATGATTTATAGTTTGGCGTTCGGTTATATAAATAAACTGCTATTTTACTAATTTCTAGCTATAGTTAATAAGGGAACTTAGTGCTTATTCATATAACTCTTTCCTTATCCTTTATTATACTTTTTAAGCGTTCAGCATTGCCGTTTTATGCTTAGCTATATAGTACTGAGGGCTTAATAATAATAGCTTTATTCTATATAAAGTTTCTAACTTATGGTTTAACCTCTGTAATCTTATTATTATATTTAATGACTTTAACCTTAATATTATATTGAACTTTTAGGTATTTGAAGAAGGATTTAAAGACTATGATTATAGTTTCTATTATCTGAGATATAAGGTAATAATCCTAAATATAACCTATTAATCAGTAGGTAAGTAATATCTATAAGGTATAGCTACTTATCCCTTCTTTATAGTTATAGAAATTGATAGTGATGCATTCGCTGGCTTTCTGGTCAGACTGCCTTAGAGCCTATCTGACTTATCTCTTAATTTTTAATAGGCTATAGGCATTACATTTAACTGTTATTAGTTTTTAAATTTGCATTCCTTAAGATACTAAGATAAGGTATTTAAGAGCTTGCCGTCCTGGATGCTCTAGGCAGTTATGCTAGCAGATGGCTTCTCCTGCTAAAAGAGCCCTCTTAGTATAAGAGGTGAACCTATAGGCTGTTTAAACCGCCAGGGTCATCTCTACTAGTTAGTATTTAATGATATATTAACCGTATAGGTCCTTAATTAGGTAGGCAATTATTTAATCAGAATGATAGAGGGTCGTTAGATTATATCTATTATCTTAATAGAGTCCTTTCTTCTATAGCTAATATAAGGAGACTAGAATTATAAGGAGTTAGGAATAGTAAGCTATATCTTTAAGTAATAGGGCTTAAGTTCTTATTAGTCTGACTATTATTATTCTATATTTTAAAATTAGTAACTTTTAGTTATTTAATTAGATGAAGTTATTTAGAAGGGCTGGCTAGAGATTAATTAGTTAATTAGGGTTATTTATAATTAAGATTATTATTCTAAGGTCTAGGATTTGAGATTTTTATAAAGAATAGTCATTACTCTAAGTAATAAATGCAGTATTGACTTTAGTAATAAGCTGGCTATATAGTTATTAGTCAGAGGTTTTTTTAATAGCTAGTTTTAGTAGGTTCTTAGACTTCTTCTAAGTAAGAGCTTTTACTTATATTTAGAGGTCTAGGTCTTCTTTAAAGGCTTCTCTTACCTTTATTTGAAATTTTTTTTAAGGCCTAAACCCTTTCTAAGCTATATTTAGAAAAATATAGAAGCATTTCTTAAGAGAATAGGGTAGACTGCATGCTAGGCATTTCTTCTAATTATTAGGAGACTTCTAATACTTTGTCTTTTCCCTGCCTTTCTTTATAGAACGGTATTGGCCTTTAATGATATAAGCGTCCTCTAGTTCATCATCCTAGGGGTCCTCTTTAGTAAAGCTTACAGAGAATGCACTTTAGGAGATTTTTCCTATATGACCTAGGCTTCGTAAGACCTTTGTATTTTTAAGCTTATTCTAGAAGGCATTCGCTAGATCTTAATAGATAAGGGATTCTTCTTAGATTAGGTTTTATTAGCTAATTTCATAGGCTGCTGTCTAGGTAGGGAGAAGGTATGAAGAGATATTAAGAAAGTCATATGCCTAGGAGCTGTAAAAGAGGGTCTTAAGGACCTTTTTTTACTATCCTTTAGCTAAGGCTTCTTCCTACTCTTCTAATTATTTAAGTGCTTAAGTTATAGTCTTTAGAGGTATTTTTATAAGGGTTAAGTATGTATTTTAAGTATCTTATGTTTTATTTACTTCTGACCTCCTATACTAAGTATGGAGATTGTAGTGCTATTTATAGATTGATTTGCGTAGCTAATAATAGGTCTGGATGTAATTAGGAGAGATAGTTCGGATAATCCAGTCTTAGAGGGTTCTTAGAGACTTCTTCTATCTTTCTAATGACTTTTCTTAAGCTAATAGAAGGAGAGGTCTTATTAGAAGCTCTTCTGACTTTATTTAGTTAGGTTAGATAGAGACTATATTCTATTAGTTATCTTTTATACATTATCTGAATTAGACCTTTTAGTCTTAGGTATTTCTAATTAAATGGTCTATTATACTACTATTATCTTAGTGTATTTATGTCTTCTAATATTTAGGAAGGCCGGTTCTTCTTTAAAGAAAACCTTCCTTTTAAGGTGCTATTACAGACCTAGAAGGTTAACCTAAAGAAGGAATTCGTGCTCCCAGTCCGGGAAGTCCCTAGGTTTTATAAGAGTGGCCATAAGACCTTCTTTCTAGGATTTTCTATATAGTATTATAGATAAGATAGAGGGACTATTAAAGATATTAAAATGGGTTAAGGCAGTGAGACTCTTAATTATTAAATATTAGGATATAAAAATTGTATATTCTATGCTTTCTGCTTATGCCTTGAGGTTTCAGGGCAAGCTTTATATACTCTTTCTCTTCTGTATAGAATTAGCTAGAAGCTGATTGCTAAGCCTCGTGGCAATAGGTGGCAATAGGTGGCAACTTTCGCCTCTGACATATCTGACAATTATACACCACGCTCCATGCCTACCCTAGAGCTCTAGTGTAAGCCCGACCGTCACACCCTGGGAAAGTGAAGCAGGGAAATGAACTCTAGTAGAGTTCTAAGGTTACAGCACCTGCAAGGTTCAGGGGTGAAAGGTCCAATCAGACAGGAGTCCTATGCAATGCGCCCTTGTCATTGTCGGCAATTGTATCCGTATGGCTGGGCTAAGGCTCTCCACCGGCAGACACTAGTTGTCCACTGACAATGCCTACTTACGTAGAAGTGTCCCATCGTGGTTGGCACTGCCCGTCTATGGACGTACCTGCTTAGAAACACGGATAGCAATAATCAAAACCATTGCGCAAATGCGATTTTTCGGCCCCCGCTGTTGGTTTTCATATGCACAATCATCAAAGTGCGGATCACAACAACGTGCTTGCATAACCGCTCCCCGACCGTCCGTGTTACCACCGAGGAATCGGATCGGCGTAAGTGATGTGTCGCATGACATAGATGGCTGGAGCAGGGGAACGGAACGGAGATTGCCGTCCATCGACAGGGCTCAAAACATGCGGCGGTCGGGGCATGGGACCGCGAGAATACTCTCATAGACCTAAAGATCTATGTTTTATAACCATGACCTAAGGCGGGGTTTTCCCGCTTCCACGATTGAGTCGCTTGGCATGTAGGGCTCATTGCTACGTAACCATGCCGGAGAACTGACTGACCAAACTAGAACTCGAAAATGAGCGTCACAATCACCAAGAAAACAAAGATGCGTTGACTCGCGCTCAGGATGTTCAAAGCGCATCAAGACTGGCTCATGCTAAACCTCGCCTAGTAAACTCTGTGCTGGTCACCATCCCTGAACTCGAGCATTCGAGCCAACAAAGTTGGCTAGACTGATGTGCCGCGAGTGCCGAAGTGCGAAGGCGCACCACGTAGGCAACTCTACCTTCTCAATGCGCCGAATGCACACGCCGGAGATGTCACATTCAGGGGATTGACTCGAAGTACAATACCTGGTGACCGGCGGAGGTCCGTGAGAGGTTGTTGACCCAACCCATTGGTCGGCCAGCGCCGCCGCTGAATGTCAAGTGTCTCTCTAAATTAATTAACTGCTTTTGCTCTAGCACCGCTGATCCACATTTTCCTCAAATTGCCGGTTCCATACGTGCAGGTCTGGACTCCGCTGGGCGGTAACCAAACGGTGGTGGCGCAACTGCGGTACACTTTGTACCACCTCTTCTGGGTTAGTGGACATGCCATATCTCTTGTTTGGTTGTATCGAGAAAGAGATATTTGGATACATCATCGTGCGAATTGTCATATGACCATTTTTAGCGCTATTAGTTTGGGCGTAGCCCGAGTTAGGGGGTTGTTCAGGGTGTTATAATGCTACTATGTACTCAAGTGCCGCGGGAACCCCTTTCAACCTCAAGATATCTCCTGTCCCTTTCCCCGATGCCAACTGTCTTCACGCCGCATTCGACCGTTTCCCGGGACCTCCCGAGCTATAGAGACCGTATCGACTGACGCCATTATCCCTCTCCTCCAGCATGGTGATCAAGCCCGAGTGTCCTCCCGCGCCGGCACGCAACCCAGGATGTCATAAACTATCGGAAGCCCCGCCTGGGCGCATAATCCGGAAGCGTGACGGCACCCAGTTCAATGATATGTTTGCTGAACTACGGGATAGCATCACCAGTATGACAGTTATAATGGCAAAAGAAGGAGAGGATGGTGTAACGAAGGATATGCAAGGTGGAACGCCTAAAATGATTATAGATGAGGTTAGTTAACGCCCAACTGATGATATAATAATTCTTACCTAATTTAGGAGGCCGTTGTATGTATGGCGAGAGAGTATATTGAGCTCCTCGAGAAGAGAAATAGATCTCTGACAGAAGAGCATACAGCACTGCAGCTAAAAATCGCTGCATTTGAGACATTATTTGCACATTATTAATCTTCTGATGTATGTTTTATGCATTGATTATGGCCAGTTTTCAGGTGGATGTCGCGGCGGGTGATGGGAGACCTCCAGGGCTATCAGGCCATTGGAACAGCAGGGGAAGAGGGAGGGGGGACTGTTAACATGTAATGCATACTTAGGCCTGGATCGACGGTCGCACTGATCGAATTCATTTTATGTCGATCTTGGGCAATTGTTGCTCTGCCCCGCCTAGCTGTCTTGGTAAAATGTGGAACCATCACTCCTGCACTCCGTAGCGTGCCCGCACGCGGACTAAAAAAATTGCTGGCGGCGATGCCATTCGAGGCTGTGGTGGGGAGGAAGCTCATGGATCTCCAAGAAGCAGCCAGAGCAACATGTCCGTCTGGTCAATGAACTTGGGATCCGGCGGGGAAAGGATGGTCGAGAAAGGTCAGATCAGATAGATCGCGGTGGGGCATCGCCGCCAGAATTGTAGTCAATCATATCCGCACCAGACGCATATAAACGGATGTACGCATCTACTACGTAGTATGACATAAGATTTCAGATCATCCCCCCACATAGACGAGCCGAACCGAGAGCTAGCGATCGTTATCCTGGTATCTTAGCTCACCTGTGCGCCCCGCTTCCTCCTTATTAACTCTGCGGCCCGAAATTGAAGTTGACGGTCCCTCCCGTCATATGGGTTCCAGAGATGATAAATTAGCCTGACCTAGGCTTTCAGAGCTTTTGTCAATTCGGATAAAGCTGTCTAGAATTGCCTGGGACGCCGCGGCCGCCGTTCCCGCTCCGAAATTCTGCCATCTCTTGTGTTTGTTACCGGTAGCTCGGGCATCCAGGCCAGCGACGGTGGGTGGCCCTAGTGTTGAAGTAAGCGAGGTTAGACTATCAATGACCTGGAACCACAGTACTGACGAGACCAGTGACGGGGATAGTAACATGGCCTGCCAGCAAACGCGATAATGTAAGGTGACAAATAGGAAGGGTTATGGAACGGCCCCGTGCCACAATTATTGCATGTGAAATTACTTACGGTGGGCTAGTGAGAAGGGGCGAGAGCCTAATGAAATTCTTTCTAGATTTCCACGGCCTGCTTGCGGTTTGCGATATTTATCAACCCCTAACCCCCCACCCCCCCGGCTTGTTTCCCCGGCTCTCGTTGCCTCCCAGCTCCATTGGCTGTCGGGGGTTCCCGAAGAGACAAGCACGCCAGTGAAGACGGATGATGACACCGGCGCACGGTTCATACGCCTTTCATCCGAACATTACGCCAGGGGGCCGGGAGTAGGGGCCGGGAGCAGGGGCCGGGAGCAGGGGCGGGGGCAGGGGCCGGCCTGGAGCAAGCGCCGCGCAGCTTTGGTGCATACTATGTAAGTGGCCCAATGGATTCAATGTTTTCTCTCCTGAGAACGATATGCCCTCAACTATGTCAGTACTAGTCAGACATGTAGGGCGGGGGGATCCGAAATCACAACTGCGGTGATTGGGCAGCAAACACGCCACCGTCATATATCTCAAACTCTAAGCCGCTGAGAACCTCTGGTTGAGCCCATTCACATTGCATTGCATGAGGCGGCGGTTGAATCTTCCGCAGGATCCTGTTCGAGGATCTACCACAGCCGGCTCCTCCCTGACGCTCGCCCATCGTCTGAGTCCTCGATTCGCTCTCGATCACTTGAGTGTGATTGCCCCCACCTTCGAAGGCAACGAGGCGCCTGAACATGATACGGTCCTAATGCAGTTCTGCCACCGCATAGTTCCGCCTCTGCTTCCTTTGTATCTGCACCCACTTTAGCGTCGTAAAAGCTAATGACGCTCCTTCGACATTAGGCTGTCAATTACCTACCCTAAGGAATGAGCCTGATTGCAGGCACTGACATTAAGGGTCAGTCTCGCTTGTTTGTAGTCTTCAACAACTTCTTCCCGTCAAAGCCTCCTTTGTGTTATATTACTCAGTGCCTGCGGTCTGCCTAGCTTTAAGTTGCACCCTCATTAACAGACCCCAAAGACGGGCATCTAGTACAACTAGGTATCCTCACCTGCCGTACAAACAAGCCGCTCAATAGGTGACACCGCCTCTTCCTTGTCGTTTGAAGCTGTACTAACAACTGCCGCTGGTCATCTTTGACAAGTGCTAGACACTCCACCAAACAGTTATGCCTTGCCCTCAGCCTTCACTTCGTGAATACCTCGTCTTCTGTTGAGAACACGACTTCTGCCCGCGAACTCTGGGCTTCCCAACTACACGCCACCTCACTTCGTGGCGAGCGCTGAGGCTGTCACCAGGTGCCCACTACCACGACGTGCCACGCGGTTCTCTTAGTACACTGGGCGGGGACCGCGGCTCTGCTGTGCTGCCGATAGTCCGGAGCAAACTACTCCCTTGCCTCATTCTTACACCATGTCGATGCCGATAGTGTTGCCCGATTTTCAGCCCGGAACCAATGTCACGCCTACCAGCTCCCTGGAGACATTGGTCCGTCGTCAGCTGAAGATTGCCGCTAGGGCAGTGGGCACGACGGCTGTGGCACCGGCGATGTCACCGCCGGTCCATCCAAACAGTCTAATCATTGACATGGGCGACTATTTAACCTGGGCTGCCCGCGTGTGGTTCCACTTGATCACAAACCTGGTTGATGGGCCTCATGTAGGCATGGCAGTCGTCGATGCGCATGAGCAGATGAGGCGAGAGAACCACCTCTCCGAGCTGTCTCCCATCGTGCTCATGGATCTGGAATTTGGAAGACTAAGGTAAGTCAATTTCACACACCGAGATCGTTCATCAATGTGTCTTGACCATTGCGACCAAGTCTGGCTAACATGGCTTAATAGAAAAATCCGGGGCTTGGCTAAGAAGTTGTCTCGAGACCTTCAGAATATCTGGGCGCAGAAACCCTACTTGGTCTGTGAGATGAAGAGTTCCTTGCCGGACTTGATCCATCGGCTGGAAATTGCTGCCAGGGATGTGGCAATGTCGGCCACAGCGCCAGCGCTGACACCACCGGCCCTTCCAAATAGTCTAATCAGTGACATTGGAGACTACTTGACCCAGGCTGCACGCGTGTGGCCTCGCTTGACCGTTGATCTGTTTAACCGGCAGTTGACTATACGGAACCACGTCTCTGATTTGTCTCTCAAAGTGTTTATGAATGTTGGACTTCGAAGAATTCGGTAAGGCAATCTAAGAATCGTACCCTACCTCGGGTCTGTTGGCGTGTTGTGACTATTTTGACCAACCATGGCTAATCTACCTCGATAGCAAAACGGCATACCTGGTTAACAGGTTCTCGCGCAACGTCCAGAAGATTTGGCCGCCAATAAGGACGAGCGTTACCGCAAATACGCCCTGTCAAACGCCAATGACACCCGTGTCTAGGATCATACCAAGAGGGCAACCGCTGTATGGACCCATGCAAGAAATTGTACTTGACCTTACGGAACGGGATATAAGAGACTGTTGGTGGCGACAAACATGTCGGAGGAGTGTTCGGAGGAGGGCCCGGAGGAGCTCGTCTGTATCTGTGCTTTTCTCGCCTAAAAGGCGGAGCGGGCGGTCGGAGTGAACTGTTTCTCTGAGATTAGCTAGGCTGATGCGGCATGGCTCAGTGTGGTAGGTCAGTGTGGTAGGTCAGTGTGGTAGGTCAGTGTGGTAGGTCAGTGTGGTGGCCCAGTGTGGTGGCCAGTATGGTTACTCAGTGTGAAATAGCTCAGTGGACTGGCTCAGCGTGCGTAGGAGAGAATGACTCGGCGGGAATAAGTGAGTGTAATTGATCAGCGAACTGAATAATCTGGGCTGTTCTTGGGGACCAGTATACCTCAATCTCCCTCTGTGTTTATGATAGCTGTCACTCAATACGCGAAACAGCTGCCGGTCATCTGCGAGATTTGTGGCTAACAATTGACGAAGTTTGGCACCATATCTCTCATTCTTAACGCAAAACATGACATGAAGACTTCTAGGTGAATTCTATCCCGTTTCCAGATCGGCGCGGTTACTATCAGGCTTTGTGTTACCAATCTTGTCCTCTTACACTAACTCTATGCTAGTAGTGTATTCCGAGCTAGGTGATTATTGTGAGGAGTGATTTGAGCTTGAACTCGATGAGCTTGAAGTTTGGTGTCGGCTGTGTGAGGATCTCCCTCTTTATTGCGGGACCCGATTTAGATGCTCTTACAGAGAAGGCAGTACATGACGCTCATGCTCGACGTAGCCATAAGCAGGTTCCTTTCCCAGCTTCTGCGAAAGATTAGCAAATATAACTAACCTACCACCCTCGATATCGCGAAGATTTTTCACTTGCGTTTGTCCAGCTAATGCGCTGGTGGCGTGCAGGAGTATCATTCTCCCCTCAATCCAACAAATGACAAAATGTGGGAAGCCTTGGAAAATACACTCGAGCCCATGGTGAGGCCAGATTCAACTCTTTGAGCTCCCTCGGACTGGTTGATTTAAGCCACCTGCTCGTTGGGAGCTCCGATTTTGAATGGTTTTGCCGAAGTCGTACTGGAGCACACCGCTTTTCCCATCTCGAGAAGCGCTGACCACGATGTCGCCCAGACGGATATCATGGGTTAACCCCAGCACGAAGTACGCACCCCTAGGGTACAAACTCCATCAAAAGCCACCACCGATCTGCTGCAACACCCGTCTGCATTCCTGCAACTGCAGGGCTGGCATATTTTATAAGGCGTTGGTCTAGGGTTAAGCGGCACAAGCATGTGCGCCTCATTTATCCTTGTGGCCGAGATGCTATCATATGTGTGGGGGATTTGGAGCCCGTAACCTGAGACTTTGGGCTTGGAAGCTCCAGTTTTAACGATATGGCCCATACCAGCGGGAATTACCAAGTCAACTCAGCTGTTTGGCTCATGAGAGAGAAGTGGTGAGAGACAGGTTGCTTCTGACCGCCACAGGCAGATGTCCCCGAGTGGCGATTTTTGCTTGTTTACAGCTTCACATGTTGAGCGGCGGTACCACTAAGTTTAGGCTCCTTCAGTCCCGCTAGCAAAATCAGTCTTGGCTAACCATTTCCGTCATTCTAGGCTCTCCATAGAAGAGAACCGGAGCTACGGCCGAGATTTTGACCAGTATCGCGGGCCGGATGCGAACGTGATGGATTCTATCGTAGCAAAGGGTAAGTCTGAGGTGCCGATAGGGAACCAGTATGACAGGCGGGGCATCTTCGATTGAGGCTATTGCATTATCTTTACTCCATCTGCCCTCTAGATTTTTGTTCCATCCAAGTTGATGAATCGCACTAGATCATCCCAATAGAGTCCGGTCCCAGCACCAAGTATCTCAACGATGGTATATTTATATTTTTCCTTTACCTCCAACTGCTTTGCCTGTTAGTACGAGTACGGGCAGAATATTAATTCGTCATCGAATTCCTCTTTTCGCTCATGTTCCAGCTTCGGTACTCCCCCGGCCTATGTCTTCTTCGCCTCGGTTGGAGCTTTGGACCCCGAGGATAAGTTATCGGATAGAGGTCTTTCATCAACGAACTTTTCCAGTGCCATCAAGAGTCGTTCTGCAAGGGATGATTCCGCATCGTTCCTGTCGAGGCCAAGACTTCCATTGGATGTGACTGAATTCTTAGCATCGGTTGGGTTTGGCAACAGGGGGCTGTTGGGGGGAGTTGTTGATTGCGGAGGGGAGAGTTGACTTGAATGGACTGAATGAGGAAGCATGGTGAGGCGGGGTGGAACAAGAGATTAAGTAGGACTCCAGGTCAACTTTGCTGGTGCTTGGGTAGAAGATGGAGTTTGTGGATGAGTCCCTCTCTCATGGAGAGGGCATCTGCACCTTTATTTTACCCTTCGGAGGCCCTACTCTGCCGTGCACGTCGCCTTCAGTGGCGTAGAATCCGTTGCTGCCGTGGTTATGTTCCGACCCTCCTTCAAATGGGGTGCTTGGCGGACTTTCCAGCAGGAAATAGTGTACATTGAGAGCTAGAAGCTCGGTTGCCCCCCTCGAGGCGTAGCAGTGGCTGCGAGTCCGCGTCATGCATATTCACGGTAAATGAAGTCACCATGAGTCAGTTCAATTAGAGAAAGGATGTCCCCAATACCCATCTTCATTTGAGATGTCAATATTTCTTATTACGTCAGAAAACTCTAAATCTACTGGGGAGAAAGACTGGTTGCGGAAGGTACTGCGAGTCTTGAGAGCCTCTCATCGCTGCCACAGGAAAGGGTCCGTTAGAAGCGGTTTGGTCCTTCACTGTCTAAAATCACTCGGAAAAGGCATGGCTGGGGTGGAATTGGCTTGTCAGTATGTAATCGGTAATTGAAAAGCGCACAGGGCTTTGATGATGGCGATGCTACGTCGGTCATACTCACTGGTAAGCCACTGATCGCCTTGCATGAAATCCATCCACTACCCACATAGCACTAATGCAAGTTTTACCATATCCGTTTCATCCTGCACTTGAGTGATCCATAGCTCACGTTATCGGAATATTCCGACCCGTCCTACGCAGGTGAAACGAACAGACTCTGGGACTAAAAGAAGCACATTCTAGGAACCATGCATGCGGCCTTGCTACGCCGCAGTGGCACCTACTGTTTTTCCCCACATGTCACTTCTTTATTGGTGATGGCCACTTTAGTCTTACAGCAACCCTATCGCCGATCCACGAGGGCGGAGTCAACGTCAACCGTTCAAGTCGCTTCTCCTACAGAATGACTATCGTCCTAATTGCGCATGCAGATGATGGTCAAGGTCATGTCCCTTTAGCGATAAGGTGAACTGTAATAGGCTACGTACAAAGAGGTTTCAGTTGCTGTGAGCCGGACGAGGCGAGGCCTATCGCCTACCGTGCAATGGGATTTGCCTATGGTTAAAAATCCCCACATGTCGAGGAGGTATGGCAACGCGGGGACGGAGCGCTGTCCGCAGCCGGCTTGAACGGAGGGGGGGATATCATCTAATTTGGTTAACCCCCCACACTGGTTTCACTGGAGCGGGTCAGACATTTGACCTGGTACAGGTAGTGCAGACAGCCGTCTACCGGGATGTCAAATATGAGGTACGCCTGGTTAGGAAAATGGAGTTCAGGGACTAATGCATAGCTGCTACGCCACGGTTGCAAGAACACCGCCTGCTTGGGAAAGAGTTGCGAAGATCAAGGTCTGGGCCTATCCGATGCGCTGGTTTGGGAAGGACAATAGTGTAGAATTGCCGTAGGTGGCGGAGAGAAGAAGGACCAAGCGGGTTCTCGGTCTCTTCTCTCCACTAGAATGAAACAACCCTCATGACGGTAGGCAGTGTTTCCACAACAAACATACGAGTTTTCCTCACTACGCCCATCGTAAAACTTGGGATAACACAACAGCCGCCCGGCCAACAACCGACTCATGTGAATGGCAAACATAAGGCCAGGCTATGAGCTCAAAATCGACCGAGCTCTATGCCCAACTGTGTGTATTGCTTGTTCAAACAGAACTGCCCTCGTTATATCAATCGAGCGCTGATGATTAGGTGCTACCCGCTTTTGGCTCTGAATGAGGGGACCCCCAACCCGTAATCTCGGCACGGGTGCGCACGGCTTTTTTTGCTTTTTATCTTGCCCTTTCACCACCACATCAATGGCAAGGCGTCGCGACTTATGAAAGTCAAAACTGAATAGCAGAACATCTTCGGCATAGCATTTGATAGTGCATCAGGATGCCCGATCAGAGCATGTAGGCTCACCTCATGAATCTAGAGGTGGCACGCGGTCCAGACTCCTAGAGACAGATTGCTGGGACGCTATGTAGATTTGGTACATACACAACAAAAACTATTATCAGCGTGGCCAGCCACGACGGTCAACGGCTGAGATTGACTATTTGGAGATGTGCATTCACCTAACATCTAACAATTAAAGCACCATTCTTCAGCTCCGATGAAGTTTTGGGTAAACTACCAAGCGTTCAAAGTAAGCCATGCACCATATCGCATCGGTGCTATCAGTTGCTGCCCTTCTTGCTTGACCGGGCAAAGCTATGCGACTACAGGCTCAAGAAGGACAAACCTGACAGACGTTTAGCGTCAATACTCGCCCAGTAAGTTTCCCAAAGAGCCTCTCCCTCTGCCGGAGCCGGAGAGAGTCCAAGACATCAAGCTTTGCGGGCGGTCAGGCACTCGGTCGTCTAGAGCAAGTCCCTGAGCCGCGTCTCGTTCAGGCTGGCCCAGGCCGGCCAATCGACGGCTGCGGGTATGGTGAGTGGCGCTGCCACTACCATAGCCCCGTGGTGCTGAGGCTTGGACGCGGCTCTGCTAACGGACCATGCCGTCAGCGCGTTGCCACTCCAGCACTGCTCCAAAGGATGACATTGTAACAACAAATCATCGGAAGCCTCTGTCTCCTACCCGAGTTTAGCTCGGCGTCAAGAGGGCAGTCTAGAATCTCCGTCGGGGCATTGGGGACGACGCTGGAATCCCCGCCAACAAACGGAGACTGCGCTAAGACTAGCCTCACCACCGGAGTGGTCTGATATGGAGCAGCCGACAGCCCATTTGAATTCCCGTTTCTGTTATTAGCTTTGGATGGGTCGTGGCGGACCGTGAATTGTCCCTCGCCAAGCTTTTCTGGGCCCCTGAAAGTAGATGTTGATTAGTGGCATCCGTCTGGGGAATGAAACAGCTCACACCGCTTCCAGTAGTAGAATGCTTGTTTATACCACACTTAGCATATCTAAGAAACTTTCAAAGCACTGGGACTCCAGCAATCCCTGAGACAGATGCCAGTGCTACTGACACATGACAGTTTATGCCCAAGTCATGACTAAGCAGGCTAGAGCTATGGTTATATTACTCCTAAAGGGTTCTTGGTAACTTCTGGAAAGCCAGACTTGTTGATCCCGAGCTGCACGAACAACCAGATAGTAGGATATATTTAGTTTGAATATGCCTAGGCGTACAGAGCTAGATGAGCTAGCCAAATAGAGACAGTTGTTATGATGCTTTTCAAAGTAGCTAACATTGACGTCTCTTGATTTTCCTAGTATTTGATATACCAACCCACAGTATTAATAACTGCCTGCACTCTATTTGACCTTGTTTCCGCTAGGTGACTGAGAATAGCTTTATGTATTGTTCCCTTTCTTTGATGTTATGTCAAAAGCAGAGTTCAGAAAGTCATCTACATTAAGGCAGCTTGAAGACCGCGACTATCTTCACACATCGCGGTATATTCAAACCAAATACATCCCACTATACTCAGTCATCATACAGTAGACAGTGCTGCTTATCAGGCAATTCAGATTAATTTCGAGCCCCTGATCATGGGTCAATTATGCCTTGCTTCCTTGTGGAAATTGGGTAGAAATTTGGTAGAAGTTGGTTTGTAGTCTCTGGTTGTGACGGACAAGCGTGTTCAGCCTGGTCCCTTAGCGACGACCTGCAGGCGTCCTCCCTAACGAACCATGCCCTTGTTCTTTCAGCATATTATACTATTGGACTTGGCATTTCATATTAAAATCAAGCCTCAGCCACAAAGGGATGATGGCTAAACACCCCATGAGGCAAAGATAACTCTTGATGATTTACTCCTCGCCTTGATTTAATGCTACTTCTGTGAGACTGTAACGTGGAGGTGTGTTTAGTGGAAGATCCGCGCCTGCTGGCAAGTTCAGTTTTCCTTTTACTTTTAGAACACCTTGCCTCATCACCTGCAGGCTTCTCACTTGAGTTCCTGAACATCCCAAAATCGGCCACAAGATGCGTTTCGCTATTTTATGTATTTTGGTCTCAGTTGCCACTCTTGCATTCCTGTCAAGCTCTGCTTTCGCACAGGGGAATGGCGATACCATGAACGATATTGGCACTCTTTGCTACGTCAATTTTGTTGAATCCAAAGTCAAAGCGGTTGCACATGGACTGGTACGAACCGCGGGGTTGCGTTCTCTACGGATGGCGTCACGAAGATTACGGGTGTTAAAGATGGTAAGGGTGTGATCGACAGCGGAAGCGGAAGTGGGAGCGGAAGTGGAGAAACTTCATCTGCCGGTGTTGCGTCAGGCAGCTATATCGGCATCCTGGGCATTAGTGGGTCTATACTGTTCTAGAGTGGATAGGAGTGCTCTCAATTTCAAGTCGTGGGTCAGTTTATAGTAGTTAGACGTTAGGCCTGAATCTAGAAATGTTGTTTGATCGCGTAGGGATGCTGAGTGCGCTTAATAAAAACAGTTGCTCGTAATTAGTATTGTTATTACAATCGAAGGACCATTGACACATTTTTTTTTCTTTAAACGGTCCCTTTTAGGATCTCAACGCTAGAAAGTCTTACAATCAAGCCCTACCATCTGAGTTTTAAAAGATTAGAGCTACGGAGGTGCTCGGATGCCGCCCCGAAGCGGTATTTCTCAGCATATTGTATTAGCGCTGAAACCTCCTCCCTCCTTGTAGCTGCTCACCTCGGGTCGAGGTCAAAGATCATTTGCTGGGCATTGAATGGAGCGTCCGAATATCAACGTCTCCGTTGACGGGCGCGGCGATGCGCAGATCCGCGATTGATGTCGCCCAGTGAATATTTTACTGACCGCGGCTTCCCGTTCTTCGCACCCAGGGTTCCCTATCCCTGATACTCATACCTAACCCATCTTCGACTAGAGATTCTATCAAAGTCAGTGTCTTTCCTGGCACACCACAAGGTTTCATAATGTTGCCTTTGGCTGCCTCACTTACAAGCGATGAAACCGTAACTGGAGCCATAGATTGATGATCGGAGCATAACGCTTAGACTTACTGTATGCTTTGATGCATGTTCAACATTAGTGCATCACCGAATAACCCCTCATCAGTGAGATGTTGCAAATCAACCAATTATATTAGGGCTCTTGGGTAGCGTAAAGTTGGAGAAAGCTTCAATTTGCCAAGATAACACCATCGTAAAATCTAGAAAATATAAACCCTTCCATCTAGATCTGCGCCGATCGTGAACCCGCTATGTAGCAAAGAGGACGCCAGTAAATCAAAGTTGAGGCCAAAGACTGAACTAGCATAATTAAGGAGTGGGTATTTAATGAAACCTCCTAGATTGCGAGACCTCAACTGTCGTAACTGTTGTTTTCTTAATGCCGGAATGGCGTTCGCTGTAGCCACCTTCTAGACCAACCCGGTCTACGCTCTCATCGCTCGACTTGGCTTCGAGGTCTGCCAATATCGTTGTCTGGGTCGTGATGCTGGCCTGTTTCGCCATCCGATCTCGGAGCTCGTACTCGCCGAGGCCAGCATTGATCGCCGTTTGACTGCTCGTCTCGTCCGCAATCTCGTCATGTCGACCACCAGACAACGACTGCCAGTTCTTCCCACTCGGCAACGTTCCATGGGCGTATTTGGTAGTGCCTAGCGCGGGTGTCTTGCGCGATCCTGTGCCGTAAATGCTGCCAAGGAAGCTCTTGAAGATGGGTCGGAGACAAGGCAAGGTACCAGCGATGATACCGACGTTGAGCTCAATTACCACCCAAATGGTGAGGTTGCGCGAATCCCATAGCCAGTCGCCTAACTTGCCGTAGTTGGCCGCATAGCCCAACCTGACAATGGCAGCTGCGCAGGCGAAGATACCGAGACCAAGGATACCAATAAGAGAGATCCGAGTGCGGAAACGGACATTTAGATTCCAGAGCATCGGGATGGGAATAATGACGGCAAAAAGAAGATCGGTGAGGATGTTGAATGCGGCATTGGTGTAGGAGAGACCTTGGAGAACCTGCTGAGACCAGCAAGTTGCTTTTACCATGGGATCCCAGAGGGCACGAATATCACTGCACTGAAGGATCAGGGTCTATGAGGAAAGTCAGCGGACAAGACGTGGCGCTAGGAACATATCATCATCAACATACGAAGACGCATGCAACCGTGTAAACTGCTGTGAAGACCATGATGGAGAGAATCAGGTATTTGTAAAACTTTGTCGATGCGATACGTAATAGCGACGATCCGACGGAGAGTTTGACCATACATATGGCTACTAGGAAGATGGGCTGGCTGATGAAGTTCAGTTTCACGCCGGTTTGGTAGATGCCCGGGTCGACGTCGCCAATATGTCGTCCGGCGCCGTGGGACACTTCTGGGACAATGACGCCCTGGCCAGCCCAGGACAAGGCCATGGCGATAGTCATGAACGCATCCTGGAGCGCGGGTTGATCAGCACACGAATCTCTAAGTCGTGTCTTGCAGGGAAACGAAAAGCAGTATGGGCTTCCAACTTACATCCCATCCTGTATTGCGGATAACGAATAATCGCACATAGCCTCTTGCAATCACCGCGATCGTCGCCAACGCCGTGACCAACAGTGTTGCGACCAAGATTTCGGGGCCTCGATTTTCGTCTGGATTCGAAGGGAGAGCTGCACGAGGTTCATCCATGGTGGATCAAATCACCTTTGCATGTTTATGGCGTTATGAGGGAGTGGGAGAGGTCGATAACCAGGGAAGAAGAGGGCGGCGAGACTTGGAGATAACCTTTGTGGGACACACTCGAGACTCCAAAAGACACCGGGAAGCCACATATCTTAGCGCATGCGCCGGACGTTCTGTGGCGTCTACGCTCAAGTCATGCTGGGACGGAAAATGCCGCAGGAACCCATTCGGCGGGCTCATGCTAGAAGCCGCAGAAAGGTGGCATCTAGAAGTTAGGGGTTAGATCATGCATCCCTGTAAGCAACATAATCTAAGGGATGCGGGCGGTCGCAGCTAAGTCTCTGGCCCAGGGGCTGGTGCGAACGGTGGCCAGCGATGGGTTACATTAGACTTGCTGTAGGTGTGAGGCTTTTCGTGGCTGGCCTGGTACCCAATGGCAAGCAAATTAATAGTTGCACCTGAGTCAAGAAGACCCAAGTTCCTCAAAGGGGTCATTGGGCGACGGAGAATGCCGAAACTGAAAACGCAATCAATTACAAGGCTTACCATAAATCCCCCAGGGACTTGTCTCGGTCACTCGGTCTCTTTAGTTTGACTGCCCTTCTCGAGTCGGTTTACTTCTTCCTTCAGGAACAGAGTCAACGCTGAGTTTGATGTCAGAGTTTGATGTCAGAATGAATCGCGGGTTATCTTTCGTTCCTTGAAGTACTCCAATACTGTCTTCTGAAACACGCCGTGACACTTAGTGCGTTTGTTACTATCACATGCCTTGCTGCTGGTATTGGTGTCGTTGGAAGAGGCAAAGCGCTTTTGCCTCGACGATGGAGCTTGATATGCTTCACAATTGCCATCACTGCTCTGATCCTGGGAGCGCACGTTTCATCTGTGTTTGTATGGTTTGCTGCATCGATGGTCCTTGATCTGTGGTGACTGTCGGGCCCAAAGGCGTAATTCTCGAACGCCTCTCCTTCGCTTGGAGGATATTTCGTCGTTCTACTCCCTTTTGAGGGTCCTTGGCGACTTCTCCATTACTCAGTAGCTTGTTCACAAGCTTGTCTTTGTTGGCCCGGCAGAGATAGTAACCCACCTGCTGAAAATAAGTTCAACCGCCTTAGTCAAGCCCTAAAGCCAGCTACTTGAGTCTTCTGCGCCTCCAGTATTCATTACTACGGCATGACTGGTAGCCACCTCCCAAATAATAGCGCATCTGGCAAATTCTTTTAGGGAGTGGTGCTATAGCTGCTTGATACTTCCGTCGAGCCCCAGTTTGCTGCTCTCTCTCGTTGGTGCCTACACTCCTCTTGAGGTTGGTATGCCACGTTCGCAGGTCCCACATTGCTTGATAAGAGCTCCGATGCAGTCTGTCATATGACGTTAATGCCCCCTTGATCTTTAAACTTGTCAGACGGAAAGGTCTAATAGGGTGGTTTTACTAGTCTCACGTTCCTACCCACTAGGCCCGGGTTCTAAGCTTGCCGGCCTCAAGGACCCGGAACACTAGGAATCCGGTCTCGGGACCGTGTCTCCAGCGTCTCAAAGAAGCCGTCACCGCCCTAGATAAATAGCTGGTCTTCCACCTAAAAGAGATTCTATCGTCAACTACGCGGTTCCAACCAATCTATTCTGTTTAATAAAACTTTACGCTTAGTAGACGGACAATGCCCTATATGCAGATATAATTGACCTGAAGACTTGGGAGAGATCTTAGTATGTTGTGGGTGGTAGTGAAGTGGGCCAAAAGACACTTCCAAGGAAAAACACCGTGCCCCATAGTAACTGCAAGCGTAGTTGCTGGGCGCTGTCGCTCAGTAAAGTCCCGGGTAGCTGACCTCACCAACTTGAGCAAAGAATTGATTGATGTTCAGAAGGGCAACCGGGAGCTGAATGGAAACTTGATGCAGTCGCATGCAGAGAATTAAGGGACCAACAGGGAGAAGAAAAAGGAGAAGAATTGAAAGCCGTGGCAGCAACTTGACGTCTGCCCGTCAAAGACTTGGGAAAATACTGTAAAACTAAATGTCCGTGATAACTTGCCAGTTATGACCTCCCTTCCAACGATCCAACCCCCCATTTTATACCCTTCCTCGGCAGCTGACCTAATGTTACATCCCCTGTTCAAGGACCGTGTCAATCCCCCGGTCCGTGCCGTCCTGGGCCATCTCAGTGGCATGTCAGTATCTGCCAAGACTTCGTTTGACCTTGGGATCAGCAATGGATGCTCTTGAGTTTGAGGAGCATAAGAGCTTAGAGGTCTTCTTCTTTGGGTCATATCATAATTACCCTTAGGGCTAAGCCCAAATGCAATCTGCTTGAACACTCTACCAGGTCGCACAAGTTTATGGCCGAGGTATTGGAGATCTTTCGTCGTCCCTGGGAGAACCCTACCCTTTTGAGGCGCGACTCCGTCTAAGATGATAAGAACTGGCCGATGACAACCCGGGCGCCTTGCTTGCCCAACGCACCACTCTCCTTGGGTTTCGGGTTTCGGGGCAGTTGTTCCGCCCTTTCTTGCTATTCAGGAATCCAATCATGCCGCCTGAGCCCTCATTCTTGCCCTCGGTGGCAATATTAGCATCAGTCGGTAGGGTCACATTCTGGCGTGCTAACTCCGGCCAGCTACCACCTCCATCGAGTGTCACCTGGGCGCCCCCAGCGGGACTTGTGGCTGGTTGGACCGCGATAATGGGGCGATGGCAGTTTCGAAAGTCGTTCTGGTACGACGAGGGAGGGGCTGGTCGGCTGGGACGACCCTGTCGGCTCTCGTTGCTAGTGCTGGAATTGGGAGATGATGGCTAGCATACCCCATTCGTTGCCCGCATGGTGGCTTCATCAGTCGTAGTGGCCTTAGAAGCGTTGTCCGGGTTGGGTTACTGTGGCAATTTGACCAATGCACCAAAAGCAAGGGTCCCTACTTTAGGGCTTGTCTTATCATCCGATATGCCTTCTCGACAGTTACGCCTCATCATTAAGGCCTCAGGCAGCTCCAGTAATCCTATTGGGGTTAGCACACAGAGCACAGGGTTGAAAGGGTAAGTCAGCTCACTGCTTACATATATAGCCACAGTATAAATTAACGGCCAAAACTCGGTCTTAACCATACAATATAGCTCCTCCTTACGGATCTCCATATCAATAGAATTCTCTTTTAACCGCTATTCGGTTTCTAACATTTTGCTCAGGCCTCAAGTGGCGCTCTCTCACAGAATAGTTCTTCCACAACGTAGGTAGCGTCGAAGTTAGCCTTGGGGGAGGAGGGAGCAAAAAGAGGGCCGACCCGCTTCTGCATGAGGAGCGCAAACTCGAAGACCTTGGAAAAATCGTGACTAGCGAAGCTATCCCATGTCGGTCCCATGCGAGTGTCTCAATTAGGGTAACGGAAGGAAGAGGTCCAAGCACGCGTGGGCAGATTCTTATATACCCCCGCCACTTCGTTCTCCGGGTTCTCGAGGAAGGACCAGACAGGTATACAAACGCGTAAAAGACGCGTCTATACGCACTCTTACACCCTCGTTATATACGAATTGCCCAAACACTCCCTAACTACAAGGAAATGCATCTAGCTGATACAGCCTGCGCCGCACTATTGCAGTTATAAAAGAATGGCTGAGACAAAAGAAATATCAGGCAAGGGTTTAGCCAATAAGATTCCTAGGGTTCTCCTTTGACCGAAAAAGAACCGCGCAATTGCAAAAACCAAGGCACCTTTCAAGTAAAAGGGGGTTACAGGTGTGCTAACAAGCCAATCATATCATGGAAAGTCCACTTTCAGTGAAAGTGAGATCGGCAGTTGGGATGTAGAGCTAGTCCTGCTCGGCAACCAACAACCGGTTCCACGCCTCAACCCCAATTAATGATGATTACCTCAACTGCCGGTGGCATGGCTGTAATTAGAAGTTCACTACCCCTTCGTCACTCCACGTATGATAACTCCATTCCTGAACCGTAGAATGAGAGGGTTTGACTACTTTCATAGGAGCATACTTGCGGTGCCATGTTAAGAGAAAGAGCACGAACAATTTGAACTTGACTTGTCGCTGGGGGTCATGCGGGAGTCTACCACCACCAACTAGACCCACGCCGACAACTCTGATCTGGTTCAGCAGACCCCAAACAAGCTGGGAGTGCTAAACTACCGGACCCGTCCCCACACAGGTATGTTTAGGCTTGTCGATTTTGCTGTTTTTGTCCCAACTGGAGGCTAATTCGGCTACGCGTTCCTGCTTTGACTATGACGTCCATATGTCGACAAACTCACCGCACTCTCTTCTTCCAAGCTGTGCCAATGGCAGCTATCAATTCTAATGCTCCGGCCATCACCCATTCATACCCCTATGATGGTCCTGGTTTTGACAGTCCTGTGTGATGCGCTGTGCTGCATGCCAGAAATGATGAATGCAAGTTTCAAAACATGGGACGTCTTGCGATGGAGGGAGTTGGAATAATACGAATAATCATTTTGCAAACTCGTTCTCATCAACACTAGAATCCTAGCTTTGGCCTTCATTCAAAGCAATCGAGCAAACCGGAGGCCATGACTCGGATCCACAATGTTCTCACCCGAGTTTTAGAGCCTCGATCATGGCTGGCACGCTGTTCAAGACGTCTGCGTCGGGTTCTGGGTCGGCCTTGCGAGGCTTCAGTCGTGCGCAACTAGTACACTTCTGGGGTTGACACTTCCTGCAAGGGGATATGGTCTTGTTAGGCCGCTTCAAGACCCTCATCTTGAAGTCGGCGCCATAGTGAGGGATGATGGAGACGTTCTCTTTGTCGGCCTTCAGGCGAGCCGCGCGCCTCTTCTGGCTTGCGATCTTCTCAGTTTCGGTACGTCTGGGCGTGCAACGCCTGTACTTGGTGGAACCGCAGGTCGGGCATTCCTTCGCACAGCTGAAGGTGGCGCTGCAGGTAGCGCAGGTACGATGGACACGGATGCCAATGGGTTTTTCCACACGAAGAGCAGTGCTCTCGGCCGAGTGCCACTCCTTCTGCTTGATTTCCAGGCCGTACTTCTCGCCGAGCTTCCTTGCCCGCTCCTCGAAGAGATCCTTCTTATCAACCTTGATCACGCCCTCAAGGTTCTCGTATTTGTTCTTCTTAGGGGCCGCTTTATCGGTTAGGGCATCCGGTTTGGCTTGGCTACGACGAGTTAGTACGTTCGGGAATGAAGTCAAATGGGTGGAGAATGTCAGCGACGCTCTCAACGGAAGCTCGACGACACGAGATGCCAAGGCTAATTACCTGCGGATATCCGTGGCTAGAGTCAACGACGTCGGAACAGCGAACATTTGCGGGTCGAGGCCTTACGGATGGGAATTGCGCCTCGTCAACTCTGGCCAGGTTGGATTGGAGCAGGTGAAGGAGAAGTATGGGGAGGAAGGGAGGAGAGGGCGACGGACGGGAGGGAAAGAATTGGATGGGGTGTTCTACCAAGACGTTCACTGGTTTCCCACAGTGAGGTCTAGATGGCGGTAGGGTAGCATGTTATGGTGGGAGACGGGGCGTCAGGCTCTCTGGGATTCCGAGCACGGTACAGGACCAACACGGGACGGAGCTTTCGATTTTAGCGGCGAACCCAAGGACACGGTACTGGAAACGAGGAGCATTGGGCACATCACTGAGCCCGTGGGTTGGGATTGGTTGAAGTGGGGGTCAGACTAGGAAGAGAACGGCTAGCAAGAAATTAAAGAATTGCCTTGCGAGCAACCACCCCAACAGCTCACAACCCACCACTCACAGGTAGTCCGTTGCACTGGAAAAGGGAGAAATAGCCGTCTCCACTTGTGTGCTTAAGTTAGCTTGTCTCTCAAGAGTTGGTGTGACCAATGGGCGGGCGAGGCCATCTCTCATCAGGACCTCCTTGGGTTTTTGAGTCAGCTGCAGCCACAGGAATACTGGGTGATAAAGCATGCAGGTATCAGGTAATTACTTTAGGGCACTGAAGGACATAACAGACAAATGACACTGACGGTGATGGCTAATTCACACTATGATGACGCCAAGTGCTCGTCACCTGCAGCGGTGCTGATTACTGGGCGCTCTGCTAGTTGACTAGTCGCACAAGACGCTAACTGCGTGGCAGCCCTTCCTGCATCCGCAGATCGTAACTAGGCACAGAGCAATTTCTAAGAACAGTGGGAATTGCAACACTTTGTGTCTTATCTGGAAACCCGACTCTGACGTTCATCAGATGACTCTGAAGTCGGGCCTGAATGTGTATACTTGAGTTGGTCTGGGGTCGCGAACACACTTGCCCTTCCATACGGAGGTTGATTCTCGCTTAACAACCTGGGATCACGCCCACAGCAGGCGTCAGAATTTGCCTGTCGTCAGCAAACTGTCTGGCAATGATTAGGACGGGCCACCTTGGAAATGTAAGGCTGTGGGACCAAATTCCTTCGTGAGATGAGGCTGCAGGATATCACGCCAGCTAATAAATAGGACTCCCTGCTCGCATAAGGTCAAAATGCTCAACGCTTTGACTTCTCGTTTGTTGCAAGGTGGGCTGTGTTGGGATACTATCAGAATCCATGTGTGACGAATGCAAGGAGATGACGGGGTAGGAATCTTGCGGTCCGGAACTTCCCATTATTTCTACGTCATGATGACTGGATGTTGAAGATCCTAGTTAAATCTATGCACCTGCGCTTGGACATTTGTATGACTAGGGCTAAGACGTCTGGACTCATACAATAGTGGAAGGTCACCATGAAGCGCCACCACAGCAAGGTACAAGAATTTCGGGATGAAAAGAGACGTGGTGCCTACGACAACCACGGAAATGAAAGTTCGGGAGGCAAGACAAACAGACAAACCCACGGTCGCGCATTCACGTCGTACCGTTTAAAACTATTAGACGCGTAACGCACCGGCTGACATGCTGCGGAAGTTTCCAGTGAGTGCCGAGGGTCTGGTTCAGTGGGTCAGGGATATCATCCATGGAGGACGATGGGGGGCCCACCGTTGCCAAATTCCCTGCCAGTTTTTTTTATGCAGCCCAGGCCTCGCCCTCAAACAGAGATATACGCAGACGGAGGTTGCCGGCCACAGTGGTGGCCAGAGGTAAGAAGGCACCGGCAGCCCGATGCAGGGAAATCCATTGCGGACTGAGGGATCAAGCAACTAGATCATCAAACATCATCAATATCATCACCTTTGGGGCCTACTGCATTGAGCACTGTTACCCTGATCGAATTGATGGCATCGGATCCAACATCTATCATAAGGTCAGGCTATCGGTCTATTAGAGGTTTCGCAATACAGGAACAAAGTCCACAGATATTTATTTCCGCACCTGGGTGGTTATGGGTGGAACAGCCCACAGCCCTTGTGTATGATCCGATGGCTACACCGAGCCCTTTATGCCTTTGGTGCTCTTGTCTCACTTACTATCACGTGCTCTCCTCAAGTCAACTTTCCCCAGGCTTCCTAGCGACAACCTCGATAATATCCTTAAGAACCTGATCTGCGTGTGGCAAATAGAGACCTAATTGTCGTTAGCCTCCTAGTCTTCGGCTGCCAATGCATGTCACATATTGCGTAGCTGATGGTAGGACTCACCATGGCCCGCACACTCATACACTCTTACGTCAGTCCACGGTAGTATAGCGAAGTGCCATCAATGGCGCTCTTGAACGTGGGTATGTTGGCGTTGAAGTTGGTGTCAGACTCGAGCTGCTGTGTCCAAGGTGAAATTGCCGTTGGATCTTCAGATTGAAGCCTAAAATATGTAGTAGAGGTGCTTAGTCTAAAAGACACAGTGTCTGGGACGAAATGGCATGCATCGTAGTCAAGGGAGCGTGCAACTATGCGGACCGTCACAAACACAAGGGATGGCAGAGTTCTGCAGTGGCGACAGCGGCCTACAGATAATCCCCTATTGTGGGGGATCCCTCTGCTTCCCCGGACCCCGTTCGTTTGTTGCTTCGCATTGCCTCGAGCGCCCATGATGCGCCCGCCTGATGATCCGGGGCCGTTCCAGGAGCTCCGCCGCCACCATCTACGTCCACTTCCTGCACAGGAAGCCAGCCTCGGTCGAGCTCTTCATCTGCCCTCTATTGAAATCCGCTTCGACCGAACGAAACGCCTCTGCCCATTTGGCCCTCTGTTGTGTGGATGTCGATCCTATCCGGAATGTAATTTGCAATCGTCCCTGATCCTTGCCAGGTTTCGCAGCCCCCTCAGCTTGTCGAGGCTTCTCGTGATCTGGATGAACAGAAAACGCCAGTTCACTTGCTCCTTCGATGGCAGAAAATGTCGGCAGCAGTTGCTGAAAGCCGGAATGCTCTTGTTCTGCGGCGCTGAACTGTGAGGAGAGGGCTGCTATGACGGGTTCTAGAGCACCACTCTCATATTGTTGGCGCTCGTCTTCAAGAACTGGTTGTATCCAGCCCTCAAATCTTATCCTGCTTTCTACTCGGTAGTTGAAAATGCTGCATAACCTCAGATTCAGTCTTAATTAACCAGAAGCAGAATGATAAGTAACACCAAGTCTCCCATATTCATGGACAATCTCGCGCCAGAAGTTGTCTGAAGGTGGATGGAGGGATGCTCAAAAAGGCCTTGGTTGACTGGACGAGATTTGCGACGTCCATGCTGTCTCTAAGATGCAGAAGTATTCCGGCACGCAATTCCAAGGGTAGTCGGAAAATGGATCGTGCTGCAACACATCCCTCGACTCCCTAAGGTATAACGATGTAGCTGCGTTGTTCGAACCCGTCTGCTCACCGGGCAAAGACGCGTCCTTCATGGCCGCTTTTCCAAAGAGCAACATGAATTGCCCATCGAAGCACGGGTTGGCAGCTAGCCACTCATCTCAGTAGCAATAATTTCACGACAGGCCTCGTCCCCATATGATGACAGGGTGCCTCGGAAGGCTGAAAAAGCCAAACAAGGTCGCTTCAAACTAGTACCAGTCAGTCAGAGCCTTCATGTCTACTCTTCCAAAGCGTTGAGGGCTCGCTCGCTTGAACACTTCCAAACAACACGGATGGAATAGCATGGCGGCGAAATCAGCCGAGTCGGGGCTCCAAAAGCAGTTCACTCCATGGGGGCGTGGTGTTCCGTGGTGTCTTTGGTAGGCGTCTGATGGACGTCCGTCAATTTTCCTCCTCATTCTCTGCGTCAGACCGCTGAGGAAATTATTACCTTCACGTTCGAAATCCTTGTCGTCTGGCTCTGGTTGCCATTCATGCAGGTTTCTTTTGGGAACCAGAAACTGTGCTGTGGCATTCCATTGCATCTCTGCCGCTGTGATGCGATGGCCGTTGTAGCCCATTTGGCATCTACAGTCTTTGTCCGCAATGTGCTCCATCGTATCGAGCGAGTCATGAAACTGAGACATCTCTTGTTGACCACACAACTCATTTATAATTTGATCAATGTCATCCTTGAGAGGTGAGACGAATCTGCAAAGCCGTCATTAAGGATGGTTTCGTCGTCATCAAGGCTTGGAGCTATCCCCCATTCATCGCTATCCGAGTCACTTTGCAAGCGCCGATTGTCCTCGCTATATCTTCCATCTGATTTTGGAGGGCTCTTGAACTCCAAGGGCTCGGTTTCTGCATCACTCTCGTAAGCATATATATATTGTAGTATACAGTAATTAAGTTATATTAATAGTTAAAAAGCTGTATATTAATAAATATATATTTTTAAATACTTAGTAAAATTATTAAGTCTTTTAAATTACTTGTAGGTATTTATATAAGGCTATTTATAGCCTATAAAGAATGTTAAGTACCTATAGGCCTACTTACGACCGGGTACCCATAGATATTTAAAACACTAGACATACATGAACGAAGGCCGAGTATTAAGCGGGGCTCACGTTACTATTAACTTACGGGGAGGACATTATGACAGATAAGGATCGCCAATGAGAGATTATTGCAGGTGGAATGGCCTAAGATCGTTAGTAACACGAGCTCGTGACAGGCTCGGAGAGTCAGGTTAGGTGAGGCGCTAGCTATCGGGTCGAGATAATAATAGGACAATGAGTATGGTGGGCGAGCGAGAAGTTAAAGCACGCGAAGCCAGGTAATATACCGTAGGATCGCGAAGTAGCTCTCAAACAAAGACGGCAGATGATGGGTGGGAGTGGAGGCTTGCTGGTGGCAGAGGGATGACGTGATGGGGGAGAGAAATGGGATGGCACTGTCGACCCCGGGGGGGGGGGGACTAGAGCCCTAGGAGATTTCATAATAGAAGGCGGAGAAGCTGAGAGCCAAGCCCAGCCGCAATGGATGAGCGATTGTCAGCTCGGTCCAAGCAAAATCGGCTGCCATCTAAGAAGCAAAACAAAATCTCAGATCAGTATACCTTGGTTGATTGAATTCTGATTAACGGATTTGAAATCTACGTTGCATGCCTTGTAGGCAGAGGTGACTGCAACATTACGCTTTTCACCTGACGTGAACTCGGCCAGGTAGTGGTTATAGTCGCCCTTCCCAGAAAAATGATGGGTCAGCCCATATGCTTTTGAGAAGGGGAGACCATTAAAGTAGACAAACATCTTGTAATATAAGGCCTTCGGCTTGCCAGTACCGGCATTGGGGATTAGGCTCCCGTCTAGCAGATCTAAGATGTCCCGGCAGACCTTCTCGAGCTCATTCTCAATCTCGTTGCGGTATCCATGGACAGCAGCAATATGGTTCTCACTGCCCCTTGACTCCTTTTGCTCGATCGAGGAGACAATGCACCAGCTGGGACGGCGGGTGCCAACCACGTTCTGATAAGCCATGGCGAGAAGATTCTGCTCATCAACACTGAGCTCACCGCCCATCTTGACGACTTCCTTGAGATGGGGGACCATATCATCGTCCCGCTCAGCCTGGCCGCAGAGGCGAGCAAGGAAAGTCTTGCTGCAGCCACGAATTCAGTGCTATGGCCCTGGAGAGGCCGATCGAGCGGATAGACAAACCTCTTACGCTGCATGATATGTATAGGTTAGCCACCGTTAGACCAAATATTTGACCGAAGATGAGGCGACAAGTTGTGGTGAAAGGGCAAGACGTGTAGGGCGAATTGGTGTGGTGAGGTAATATGGTGGGCTCTAAAAAAGAGAGAAGCGTACTTAGTATTGGAACATTATGGGACAATCCTCTGACAAGAATGATGGGGAGATTCTCTGCATCGCGCTGCTTCTGCGAGCTATTCCGTCGCCAAAACAAGAATATACTCCGGAATGTTGAGATCTCTTCCTACCAACTAATTGAAGATGATCCTTTTCGGGGCCCTGCTCCGACCTCTATGTTGCATTCAGCTAAGCAACATCCATTGCTGCTGCGGCTTGTTCCAGCCTCCTTCTAATAAGATGCTTAACAGGCTCTTCAGGAAGAAAACCTGCAGGAGCTGGAAGCTCGATTGCCCACTCGAGGCGTAGCAGTGGCTGCTAGTCCGTGTCATGCGTGTTCATAGCACACAAAGACACCATGGGCCATTTCAATTTACGAAAAGGATCTTCACAATGTGCATCCGCATATAAGGTGTCAATATTTCTTGCCACGTCAGAAAAGCCTATGTCTATTGGACAGAATGACTGAGGCAACAGCGCTGTTAATGTCGTTGACATTGCCGCCACAAGAAAGGTCGGAAGCAGCTTGGTCTTTCACTGTCTAAAGAAACTCAGGGTTGCCATCGGCTCGTCAGAATGTAATTCGGTAATTGAAAGCGGGCAGGGCTTTTGATGATCGCGATGCCACGCCGGTGACCCTCATTGGTAAGACACAGATCACCTTGCAGGGGATCCATCCACCCACCATCCACATAGCGCCAACTGTGTCGATCCATGCTCTCGTCATCGGAATGTTCCGACCCGTCCTCGATGTTACTGCAGTCCCCAGATCATGTCCTTTTTTAGTCCCGAGCGGGTGGGCGCTATTTCTGCTGCCCAACTCAGTAACAGCCCTGTCTTCCTGTGCAGTAAGCCACCATTGCATCGGTACGCCGTAAGCTCTAAAATCCACACTGAACGTTCAGCCACAACTGTCGGAAACTGGCTGAGCGCCGGTTAGTTTCCCTCGGGTCAACAGTTGTGGCGTGTCGGCTGGGCAAACCGTGGCCGACACCGATTATAAGTCAATCCATCCCATCAATGGATAAGTCAATGCATTGTTGTTCTAGGAGGTCGCTGTCATTCACCGTAATATCTTTGATGCCCCATCAACAATTAAGTCAGCGCACCCATTAGATGAACAGGGGCTTAGCTGAACGCCCCACTTATACAATGACCAAAATCCTTATTTAACTTCACTTATACATAAAATAACAACCAAGAGGTCTAATTGGTCCATTTCAACTGATTTTTTATAAAATAACTAATGAATTTTCTAAATATTAAAAAACTAGCCAATAAAAACAAAGGAAAAACGAGCTATTCTGAATCTTCAACCTCAGGCGTTTTTATTCGCCTTCTTGCCCTCTTGACATTCTGAATGTCAGAAAATTCCTTATTTGGGTCTTTATAAACCCTTCCTCTTTTCTTAGCCTTTGATTGGCTTGAATCTCGGTCTTGGACTAGAATTCTGTCTTCTAATTGGGCGTTGTGTAAGTGAAGGTTATTATAACTCCGGTCAATAGCCTGAAATAGCTGCTTTGTGGTTGGGCTGTTGAGAAGTTCCTTCTTTTTAGAATGGACTAATAAAGCAACGTCTCTCGAAGTCTTAGGGGTTATAAAAGGGCTGATTTCAGACCTCTGATTCGTCTTTGGAGAAATGGGGGCTCCTAATTGGACCGTAATTGAGTCCTTAGGATCCTCAATAACGAATTTGCTACCCATTGGCTTTAAGATGTTGATTGGCCACAACCCGGCTCCTTTCCAACCCGAACGGATATTTCGAGAAGTAATAGCCTTCTTCCTAGCCTGAAAATAGCATTTTAGAAAGTCTTCCTTCCTAATTGGGCCAGCATTAGCAATAGGATTGGCTAGTAGTAAAGCATCCCGATATGCAGCTTTAAGTGGCCTAAAGACTGATATATCAAGAGGCTGAAGAACGTGGCTTGTGTGAGGTGGTAAATAGAGTAAATGGACCCTATTGGTCACACAAATACGCATAAAATCAGGCGTTATGTGTGATCCATGCCTATCTAGGATAAGAAGCCGCTTTTCATTAGCCCGGGCAGGCTTTGAGCCCGGAAGAAAGACTTCCTGCAGCCACGCAAGCCCAATTTCGTTATTAGTCCATCCCTTTTTAGATGATGTAAATCTCCAATTGGTCAGAAAGTCTAATTCTTCAGGAAACCATTGGTGCTAGACGTCTTTGCCTTTGAAGATAACCAATAGGTCAAGGCACCTTCCCGTTACAGAAATAACCTCAAGAATAGATATCCAGTTAAGGTTTTGTGGCTATTTCTTAATCGTTAATTGAAGCTCTGATTGGCCAACCACAAGCCCGTTAGATCCGGGCCCTTAGAAGACTCCAATTTCGTCAAGATTCCAACGGTTGCGTTGAGGGATCGATGCGACCTCTGGTTGGCCCAATAGATCAAAGAGCCCGCCAATAGCAGCCGGATTTGCTCCATTTATCCTTTTCCGGTCGATTCCCTTTCCTTTGAGCGTTTTTATTCGCGGGTTGCGGCGCAGGAAGCCCTTCATCCAGTGTTTTCCGAGTCGTTGGTTGGTGCCGCTTTGGCCTAACAAGGAAATCGCCAACTTCCGGATCTGGCCATGCGTCAACGCCATGCCGAGCTTATCTTGAAAGATGATCCAATCAGTGAGCTGGTCTTCCTGATATTTGGAAAGCACCTGACGCCATTCGTAGGCTTCATTGCGGCTAGGTACGCCATTTATCTTGCTGTGTAGGGTTGATTTGGGGACTCCGCGCTGATTGGCTGCTTTTGATAATGATACGCCATTTCTCACATCCTGAATGGCTAGTTCAAGGTCTTCTTGGGTGTATTTAGGCATAAAAAATAAGGTTATAAGGTTGAATTGACGAATTGAGTGTTATTGAAGGAAGAAACGCGTGTGGCTAGAGACGCGTTGTGGTTGACGCGGCTGTAAGTGGGGCGTTCAGCTAAGCCCCTGTTCATCTAATGGGTGCGCTGACTTATACTCAGCAGGCTCTACAAGCCGTGATGGAAGGCGATCATGCTCTGAAACTCATTGCATCGATAGCCCAACATCTTCTATCCAAGGATTTCTTTCATTTGCGACAAACGTGCAAAGAGATTAGCAGTGGGGCACTTCCCGTTTTTGCTAATCGCTACTTAAGACACGCCATGTCATGCTTGAACGACGAAGCCTGAGCAACCTCATCAGCATTCTTCACCTCGCCTATCTCGGATTTGACATCCTGGTCAACGGCTACCTACACTACCGGACCAAGTGTCTTGCCCGCTCCGGTGAACCGATGCGGGACATATAGATGATGTTGCCCCTCCGTTGAAGTCGGCTGCGGACAGCGCTCCGTTCCAACGTTGCCGTACCTCCTCGACATGCAGGAATTTTGAACCATGGGCAAATCCCATTTTGCGGTAGGCGGCAGGGCTCTCCGCTTGCCCGGCTCGCAGCAACCCAACCTCTTTGTATCCTGCCTTGTGCAGTTCACCTTTCGCCAAAGGGACATCAGCGAGCCTCTCGAGACAATTGAACCGCATGTCATGCGGGCCATGAGCCCACGGATGACAAGCGAGGATATTGAGCGTTAGAACGTGAAATGCATACTGAACTACGTCGATTAGTGTAGACTATGGAATCTGTCGTGAACGTTAGATGTGTCCGATGGTGATCATCTTGGGAACTGCTCACTGACGTTTGGTGCTACTAGGGACGAGGAGACGCAAAAGTGGAACTGAGCACTCACAGCAGGTGTAGCTATCAGTGGTGTATATATGCGGAATGTGATAGGCAGTCTCTCGTACTCCTTGGCCAATCCGTCGAGTGCTCTTATACACAGCCCGTCCTTTCACAGAGCTCGTCCAGAAACAGCTCCAAGCAGGCCGAGCTTGTAGGCACAAGAAAGATCCATCAGCACCGAACCCAGACTGTGCACGTACACCTTTTTCGGAGGACGCTCTTGCCCCGCCCTTTGCCCTCACCCACGTCTTAATGCGAGCCCACATCTTGTGTATGCTGGTGATTTGCTGGAACCTTTCTTCTCCGTCAAAGTCGAGCACAAAGAGCCCTTACAACAATGGTTGAACCTCCTCAAAAGCCACAGCACTCGGGCGACGCTATGCCTCCAGGCTACCGTGCCACAGTTGGACTCCTGCAGATATTTACATTGTCTAGTGAGGACATGGGCTCAGCGGCTGACCTGAGCATGGGCAAACCACTTGTGGCGGCCTGGCAGCAGGATGGAATCTTGCAGATTGCCATGGACGCTGAGCAGCAGACGCTGTATAAAGCAGCCAAGGATACCAGTAAGCGCTTCTTCCGGAAGCTTTTTCACTAGAAGGCGGCGTGCATCGATAGCCAGAGCTATTCCGGTTATGTTGCGAGCGGCGAAGAGCTTACAGATGGCCTCGCTGATTACAGTGAGATCTTTACCGTCACGAAGTGCCTCGACCTTGACGATCCCAGGGTGTCCGCTAAGTGGCCATGCCATGGGCGTTGTCCTTGGCCTGACGCAGATCTGCGGGACCCCGTGAAGAAATATGTTGCATCGGATAGGAAGGGTGCATTGTGATGTGAATAGAAGTTCTTGATTTCTAGCTATTTGAAGGGCCTAAATCAGCCCTTATATATATGAAGGAAAAGACGGTCTCGTGACCTAAGTCAGGGATCCGAGCCTTCAGGGGCTCGAGCCTGTGGCCTGTTATGAGGGCACAAAAAAGCAAACATGATCCTAGAATCTGATGATAGTTGTGACAAAATACATAGACAGCCTCGGACAGACTGGCAAGAAGCTTCTCCGGCTAATTGAGCTGGCTATCAATGTACCAGAGGGATCTCTGACCCGCATTACGAAAGACGGGTGGCATCACATGCGAATTCTCAGGCATGAACCTACGGCTTCTTTTTGAGATGAGAGAGAGCTAACGTGTTGGGTTCAGGTTTCCCGCAAGCAACGATATCAATGGGAAAGGGGAGGCCGGGGCATTGGCTCTCATACTGATTATGGTTTGCTTGTAATTGCGGCCGCTGACGATGTTGGAGGTAGGCGAGCCCTCTTGACGTAGTTCTAACATACACCTGCTAATTCCATATCTAACTCTATTCGTTCGTCCTCCCTATAAGGACGAGTCCGTTACGAACTAGGAGAGGAGTGCTGCTGGCATGAAGGAAGATAGGGAGGGTTGGGTGTTTATTCCTCCAGCTGAGAACTTATATACGGTTTTCCTAGGCAAGCTTCCCATCTCTAACCCAACGGGTGTCCTGCTGATACTAGTTCCTAGGTGACATGATGCAGTACATGACTAACTCGATCCCCCCCTCAACGCTCCACAAGGTGGGGCTCAATATGAAAATAGAGGTTAGACTTTGCTTACTCTCATAAGCCCAGCATTCAGGCAATCATTAAACCTCTTCCGGGGTTTGAAGCCGGTCAGAGCCCAGAAGAGGGGATCCATTAAGGGAAGCATTTCACCAACATGTTCATGAGGACTATCCCGAGCGCATCACTACTCACCGGTTGGTCGAGAGGGCCGATACAAGTTGCTAGATATGGAGGCACTTCGAACTATGACTGATTGAGACAAGAGACATGAGACTTTCTGGTGCATCGATTGGATTTGGTAAAGAGTTCGGTTTTCTATATTTTGTTCTAAAACACACTCTTCACTCTTCTTATGGCACAACGTCTAGAAAGATGTAGATCATACACACACACACAAGACTATTACGCCCCGCATGCTGCTCACAGCTGGGCTGCGGAGCGGACGTCGACTCTATTGAAAAGGTAGGTCTTTTATAGCTATAGCTGTTGTTAGGTTATCGTGGGCAAATTCCATAGTTGGAATGCTGCTGCTGCTGAGACTGTTGCTGCGAACTGGATCTGCATTGTAGTCTAAGAATAGACATGTGGCACAGTCCGTGTCAAGTCCAGCAGATTTACAACGCGATATACCCGGTGGGTTAATCAAGGGCTTTAAGCTCCCACTCCTTATCACTGGAGAGTTGGAATATTACCTGCAGCTACATTATTGCAATAATTAAAGTCCACCCATACTATACTGATCAAAAACGGGTCACAAAAGTAGTAGAGCATTTCTTAGTGGGGGTTTGTGGTTTTTTCCTAGACCTACTTCTTGACTAGCTAGAATGCATGTTAACCCTTCAGAGGAACAATTGTTTATTCACTGGAATGTTTGTTTCATTATTTCATGGGCTATTAAGAAAAAGCAGAGTTGATTGATGAGACCTCGTCAGATTGGTTCTTGAAAACTGACAGAGATGGCGTAGCCACCGAAGCCTGATCGGATTGGCTTGACCCAGTCTGATAAAAGCTCTTATCGCTCTGTCGAAGCATGACCAGATCGATCTTATCGAGCCATCAGCTGGATCTTTAAAAAGGACGCAACATCGTCTCAGGGGTGTGCATGGTTTTACATAGATGTTTCTTTTTCTATTGATCTACTTTTTGTTAGTTTTATTATTGGTTTTGATGTTTTTAGAATAAACACTGCGACTACCTCACCAAGAAAAAACCAAGAGAGTGGCTTAACCCAACTCCTGATTACCACCATTGATGTGTGGGCCCTATAATGCACAAGGTCCTGGTCCGTTTTTGCGTACTTGAAGTCCGTTATTGCTCACGTCCCCCACCTCAGGCGATGGGTTGCATGTCCACGATTGCACCGTTGCTAGTCGACAGGCAGCACGGGCACTCGGCCATGTTGGGGTAACCGGACGCGGTTCTTCGCCGTCAGCCGAGCAAGACTGTTTTCTCAGCGATTTGCTTACCCTGTATGGATAATCGAGATGCGTTCAGTGGGTGTGTGTACACCGGATGGATGGCTGCATGCTAAATATGGTAGCGATGTGTCAAGGGGGCAAGGATCTGCAGTGTGGCAGATTGGTTGTGGTTAAGGGTCGTCCTAACTTCCAGGGCTGTGGCTGCGGCGTTCTAAGTGTACCGTACTTCTCGCAGTCGTCCGTTATATGAGAACAAGCCCGCCAATACTCTGGGTGGTTTTTGTTATTCAAGTCAGGTATAGTGTAGAGAGTGAAGGTCATGCGTTGCAAATGTTTGAAAGGACCAGACATGGCAGATGTTAGCCCCATGCAAGTCCAAAAACAACATCTCGCATCATGAGGCTCAGAGACGGCCGCATCAAGCGCGTTTAGGGCAGCATCTAACCCCCCGGTCCCCTGCGTGAGATCGCGTAATCAGGGATCATAGCGCATCAGATCATACCGCATCAGACCACTCTGTGACCCCGCCAGAAGTGGTTTGCTATATGTTAGCGTGGTGATCAAGCCTCCTGCATGCACTCCACCGACGCCATGGTTCGGTTCTCCTCCGCACAGCCAACCGTTGAGGGGATCGAGGGCCAACAAACCCAAAGAGGCAAGCCGAGGAGACGACTGCTGATAACGCCTTTGGTTTCGAAAGTGGAGAGGTAAGGGAGACATCAACAAATTACACACAGATCGAGAACCTACCCGCCCCTGCTTCATTGTCCTATGCAAATCAATCTCACGGACGCCTCGGAGATACGAAAGAGGGGTCCGAGGCACGTTTGCGTGGCACTGCCAAGACGCCCTCATCACACCCTGGCTTGACGCTTATCACATGTTGATACATTATACGAGCCGCCTCCCGAGGGTTTGGGTTAGTTAACCGCCTCTGGAACGCTGGCCCACCCACAAGACCAGGTCCTAGAGATGGGGGCAGGAACCCTGAAAAGGGAATCAAGACGGGGGCTCCCCATGGCACGGACCTGAGGGTAGGTAGGTAGGGAAGGAAAAGAAATTAACATTCTGTAGGACAAGCCTGTTGCCCCCTGTTATTACACAATGCTTTGACACCCCCCCCAAAAGGATCTCCACAATTATGTCTTGCCATCTTCATCTTCTATCCCCGTTTTAATCCCACCATTATTCTTGCTCGCGCCGCACACGCTGCTACGGGTGCAGATACGAGGCCTCTTGCTGCGGCTTCTTGTCTAGCGCTTGTACATATCGCTGGGACTCATGGACGAGGTAGTTCTGGATGATGGTGCAGTTGCACCCCGCCTGCTGTAGAAGTTGCATCTTGAGCTCGAACAGCTCGAGGGTCAAGTCGGCCACGCAGGTGGACAGGTCGCGGTGGATGCGCTCTTTGATCTGCTCACTAGACTTGAGTCTCAGCAGGGCTTCGCTTTTCTTGACCCGGAGCTTGTTGGATGCGATTCGGTTCCGTGCCTGGATCACTTTAATGTGGTCGTCGCGCTGTTGGGATGAATGAGCGTCGTTGCCGCTGGCATTGCTCTTACGGCGAACGGTTGGATGTTTCACCTTCTCTTTCTGTGGATTGATGTCCTCGTCACCCGACGAACTTCGTCTAGCGGATTTTCGAGGCGGAAGCTCATCAGAGTCTCGTTCCCGCTTTCGACTCGGTTTCTTTGGTGTCGAGGGCGGGTGCCAGTAGCCCTGGACGGGAGGTAATTCCACGGAAACCATGTGCTCAGAATCTGAAGATGGAGCCGTGTACTTCGTGACAGGACTGGGGCCATTCCACGGGTCGTTATAGTCGGTCATAGGGCTGTTGTCATCCCAATGGTCTATCGAGCTGGTATCACGGCGATATACGAAGCCATCGAGTAGGGGACCAGTCTGCGTGTAGGCGCCGTTTGCCGTGCTGCTCCTGTCTTCGGACAAACTAGGCGGGACCAGCTGGTCTATCGACCACCATTGATCCCATATAAGAGGTTGGGAGATGTAGGATGTCCCAAAGGTCAAGTCATCTCCTATGGGATTCGGTTCGCCCGGGGTTTTGTCACCTATGGGATGGAGAGGGATCAAACGGTATGATTCTGTGTAAGAGGTTAGCCTGATGGCCGAAGCAGCGGGAGGAAGCACTAAAGAGAGGCTTTACCCATCTAGATGCGCCTTGAATAGACCGCTGGCTGTCGTTTCGTGCTAGTAATAGCGGTTTTGGGTTTGGTGGAGAATAGTGCAGTCGAAGCTCGGAATGGAAGAAAATACTGTGCCGACTCTTATACGTCGTTGCAAACGAAATGTCCCGCACCTTACAACAGAATAGGAAACAAGACGTGGAGTAACCGATGAGCGAGTTCTTTCAATTGCCCAGACGGACCAGTATATGATGAGCGGCAGGGAGGGTGAAGTTGAAGTTAATAAGGTTGTGAAAGCCCGTGGAAAAGAGGAGCTGTGTGTCAGTCGTACAGGCACCGTTGAAGCAAGACATACATCAAACTCCCGGAGGAAAGATGGCTTAGCTCCGGATCCCAGGTATTTCAATCTGGCATCCTGTCCGGAGGTAATCGTCTGTCACAGCATGACTTGCCATTTGCTAGGAGGGACGGCGCTAGAGGGATGATGGTGCCGGGACGGCATCTGGGTCTGCAAGAGAACGGTCCGACCTGCTATCCGTGCGCTCGCCCGGGCGTGCTGAAACGGCACATACTGGGTTCTCACCAGTCCAGGGAGGGAATAGTGAGGCTGCGGGGGATGACGATTCTGGCAAGGCTTCGAACCATGAGTTTTAGAGGAGAACCCGCCCATTGGACAGCCAAGGTCGGAGCATATCCTGCGGCCTCCGATTAAAGAGCTGGAGTGGAGTAATTAGATGCAAGACAGTTCTGGATGAGGTGGGATGGCTGAGAGGGGGGGAGGGGTTGTTGTTATTCACATGCAATCACGTCACTGGGATGAGACGACGACGACATGGGGCAGGAGGAAACAAAGATAATGGTCAGGGTATACTTTTTTTTTTTTTTTAATTTACAGAAGTCACGAGTTTCCGCAATGTTTATCTGGGGGACCAGAATTGGATCCTGGTGAGTCGATTCCTACTAGCTTGTTGACGAGATTTCTAAAGGGCAACGAGTCAAAGACTGTGGATGAAGACTTATCCAAAGTCTTTGGACGGTAGATGATAGCAATCTTTTGAACCGCTGCTTTTGGTCCTGGTCGCCCCCTCTCTCCAGCTGGTGGCCGCTTTGGCTGCGCGATTAGCCTGTCCGTTAGCTGAGATTCCAGTACGTGCAGGGATCTATTCGATCTCGACAAGGAGTCCTTGTACTTGAAGTCTTTGGGTTCGCTGCGCGACGTCATTGAGCAAGTACGCGCCTGACTTGCCCTTCGGCCTAGCTGAGGATCTAATTGCTGCCTGGTTATCCGTATAGATCCAAACCTTGCTTCTATTGCTTCCTCCGTTCCTGTCTTCTTGCGCGATCTGGAGGGCTAGGCGGATGCCCTGCAACTCTCCGGCGTAGACGGTCGATGTGTATTCGTCCCTCATGTTTATTGTTCGAGTCTGTTGAGTTGTCGTGCACACACTGTGGCTACCCCAATATGGCCGTTGATGCTGCTGCTCCCATCTGTGTAGATGTGAATTGAATGTGGCTGGTGCTGAAAAGTATCTCAGAGATCCTCGTCTTGGAATCATCAATAGCCATTCACGCCCTTTTTAGGACAAAATCTTCATTTCTTGTCTACTATCACGCTTGAATGTTACTAAGGCGGGGCATGAGCATCTAATTTCAACCGTGGCATTCACTATTACAGAACGGTACAGTTGAAGACGAAATCCATTCCAATTCTTTTTTACAGCTAGGAGTAAAAATGACTTCTTTTTGGCAAAATTTACCAATAACGAAGTCTGGATGGTAGCGATTATGAGAGACAGGATACGATCAGGAAGATGGGGGGGAGCTGTTCAAGAAACGGATCGATAAATTTGGTGATCGCCTCGGGGTCGGAAAATGAGGCTTCAGGACAAGCGAATGAATTGTTCATACGGCGACAATATTGGTAAGCCCTATGATATTATAGATCGGTGGGATGGCCCGCCGTGGAATCATGGGCTAGGTTGGAATAGGACAAAGCTTCATTCAAGGAGCTTATGCAAGATTAGATTGTGCGGTGGAGAGAACCAACTGACCTTAGTGATTAATGCCTATATTAGGACACCTAATGCCTATATTAGGACACCTAATGCTTATTTTTAGCTTTAAAATTTCAAGAAGTTGTTACATTTGTGAATACTAAAGTCACATCAAATTAACGAGGAGGAATTGATGCGATAGAAACTCTTGATCTTTATTAATCTAACCTGCGCCAGTCGTTTTGGGTTCTTTGATAGAGCTGGCTTGTCACATTGAGTATATAAGCTGATATTTCACTAAGCATAAGCGGAGTGCGCATTTCCTTTTACCGTAGCTGGCAATGCGACATGGCCGCTTCTATCGCCAGAGGGGACGTGAAGGACCTGATTCTTCGATGGAGCGTCCTTCATCTGTGTCCATTGCTCACGACAAAGTTCAATACCGCCGGTGTTTTCAGTGAATGTCCCATAAACAAGTTCGAGACGAGCTGTCGCGACGTTTGGTCAAGAAGCCAGGGCGAATTTTAGGAGCTGGCGAAATATGAGAAGGCCGTTATATCGAGACGGAATGATTCATCGTCGGTCGGTTACCATCCTCACTCTAGTTTCCTCCTCTTCTTCTTCGTCACAATCTTCGTTCTCATCCTCGTCTTCGTGTTCTTCAGCAACATGCTCATCATATAAGCGATTAGTATCGCTGGCACCGGCTGGTCGCTTTTCTTCTCAGATTGGGTCCGATCAAAGTTGCTCCAATATCTTGCGTTGAGATCTAGACAGCCTCGTCCCATTATCGAGCTTGCTACCAATGGTGGTAGCCGCGATATCCGGTAGTAATACACCAGGCCTAGAGCTGCTTATTCGGTCCCTTTCTAGTAGCACCAGAATTGATATGAAAGTAACTGAGGCATTAGCCGGTGGTACCGGCCCAACCCACTGGGAAGCCCGGCACCCCCAGTCACTCGCCATTACAGTGAAAGAATTGAGGGTGCAAGAGTAAATAACGTCCGTGGAACGAGGCTGCCGATAGGTGAAGATGTTGTCGGAGTGGTGTGACCGGCGTTTCTCGCTCTAGCACCCCAACAAGATCAGGAAGATGGCGGCAGTAACTCCATAGAGCTAATGCACTATGGATAAGCCTTACGTGGTTAAAAGTTGACGATGCCGAGGAAACTTCTCAGAGGTCTATCCGGAAAGATGCAAGATGGAAAGGGGTGCCAGACCTAGCACAGAAGAAGAAGCTAGACTCGGGTTTTTTTTCCTTCGTGAGGAGTTTTAGACAGGTCAGATGTACGATGAGTCGAGGAAGGAGAGAATAGGGTCTGACAGCATGGTTAATATTAACCTTCCTGGACGTCGTCCCTCCCTCCGTAGATTCGTGTTTATATTCCTCCCTTGGCTCTACTAAGCAAGCCCAGAAGCCTCCCAACCTCCCACACAGCCGCCCCTTCTCTCCCCCCTAGCCATTCTTTCCCTTCTTTCCCAAGATGCTCCAATATCATCTTCCACCCTGGTGATAGGCAGGTTCGCCTATGCACCCGACTGTCCGGCCACTGTCCATATTCGTCGTTGAACCATTCGTTGTCTACCGAGTTCAGTTCCTGCTGTATCCCTTCCAACCAACCCTCACGACACACGCTTCCTTTTTGCCACCCTAGAATGCCTTGTCACTACAGTGTACGATAACCTCTATCCGGCCCCTGATGCTCATATCCATCGGCAAAATGCTCATGCTGGACCTCCCTCGGCTGATGTAGTCTTCCTCTCCCTCTCTGAGATCGCTAACCGCACTAGGATGGCCGTCCACCGGAGCAGTAGGTTCCTCCAGCCTTCGCAGACTAGTCTGCGATTGTTTTGGTGACAACCCTTGAAAGCCATCTCCTGGACCATCATCGCCCAAGACCCAACCTGACCATAGCGTTACCGCCAACTTCACATCCAACATATCCTCCTTCTCCTCTTCGTCTAGTGCCAACCTGCATCTCCTCCAGGACGTCATCGTCTCCCTTAATACACCACATTAGAAAGCATGCTAGTCCTGTCTACATGGACTGAAATCGTCGCCGCTTTCCTAATAGCTGCTTGGCTGCTAATGACTCGAACGGTCTAGCATCGGGGCCCTCCGCACTTTGATTGAGCGTAAAGTGTGTCTTTTCTGGGTAACGCTCGGACAGCGCCTCAAACTCGTCAATCCGCTCCCAGTACGTTTGCTTGATTGCCTCGCATTGTTTGGCATCCGCGCTCTGTACGAATTGACGAGCTGACCCGAGCCTGCGGCCTCGGCTTCGTTGTCTTTATGAATCGCTCCCAATTCCGAAGAATCGCGGTTCACGCCTCTTCGTCCTCTCCCAATACAAGGAATCCGATTAACCGGAGCCGCGCCTGAGCCAAGCAAAAAAAAAAAAAAAAAATTCGAGTCGACATTTGGTAAAGCAATAGAGGATGATTAGAGTGTATTATATGACCATGGAGGTGTCGAAAATGGCGCCTCGTCAGTCTCTGGTGCTGAGCAAAGTCCTCCTTTACACGAAGTTAGAAGGAGAGGATAAGAAAGAACAGAGGAAGAGAGAGGATCTCTTAGTCTTATTACGTGTCTATTTTCCTCTCAATACGCATTTTCCCACCTAATGCAATTAATTATAATCCATCGTACTTCCCCTTACAGCGGCTGCAGCCCACAGGACTGTAAGTGTAAATCATGGCGTTATGATAGGAAAGAGCATATCATGGGGGTTTATAGACGCCGACACATCGAGTGTGCACGAGCAAGAAAGATGTAATTTAATGAAGATACAAGGTACAGGGTTGGGTGCATGACAAAAAATAAGTATTTTATTAAAATACGAGCAGTCCTTTGTACGGTAATAGAGGGGGAGAGTGGGCTGGAGCCAAGGCAGAGACTGAAACAATGAAAGAAGATAACATATTTCGAGAATTCACCGCGACTGCAAAACTTCAAAACAGTTACCAGGTAATGAGCCGGGTTTGTGAGAATGGCCCTACAAACCTAAAGGTAACCTGTTGTGCCCCAAGGTTATTAAGCCATCAGTAGTAATACGGTTGAGATGGCTTATCCGACAGATTAGGTCCATCAAATGGAGAATCGGGGAATCGGGCTTCAGTCAGAGGGGCGCCAATTCACCTTTTCTAGGTTGGGCTAGGGCTCCCCACCAATGCTAGCCATTCTAGGACTGAGGCTGCACAACCTTGCGGACCTGGTAAGTTGTATTGGGAAAGGCGAAGAGGCAACCCCGCCGGTGTCAGAAGGAGGCGGGATGAAACCCGAGGGGTTGGGGTTGGTGGTGTGGCTTACCACAAGCATGGCTTGAGAGGGCATGGACAGGGTATTAGGATTGGAGCTTTGAATAGGGCCACTAAGGCAGGGAAATGCAAAAGGCCGAGGAGAGTGCATTTGGCACGCACCAAGAGGTCCCATGCAGTGGTCCCGTGGCAGTCGGCTTGCAGGTTTCCTGGTCATCATTCGCTGGATCTCAGTGAAGCTGGCCATTTACAGATATGAACGCACAGACCCCAAGCCAGGATAATAATAGTGGGAGGCCTTGTCATTGGCAGCTGTCTTGGGAGCATGAGATCTGGATTCCGGACTTGCAGGGGGAGCCATTGCTGCTTTCGACAACACACCACGGCCATCTGGGCTTTACTAATGCTTGTTGTCTCCCATTCCAGCCCTGGTCACTCTACCGGGGGGCGTTCAGTTCAGCAGACGACAAATACCAGTAATACGTGGAAGGCTACCGAGGATCCCCAAAGCTATCCAAGGAAAAATGACCAGTCACCTTACTGAGGTATCTTTGTTTGTGTCTTGGCCGCCCCCTCCCCCCCCTTCTCCTTTCCCCCCGGGGGGGGAAATCATTTCATCCCCTTGGATTTTCATGCGACCCGACGTGCACTCTTCGCCTTCCGAGACAATATTGATGATTAGTAACCAGTAACGATCCCGACGGAGCCCACTCATCATATAGAATTGTCTTTGTTTGCTGGAAGTACTAAGGGTCTCTGTCTATGGCGTGCATGGCGTGCATGGCGTGCACGGGCTCTTTGGAGAAATCTCGCCGTGGATCCGCTAGAATGCCGCAGGCCCAAATCGGTTTATTATTCTCAGCCACGGACATCCTAGTGAGTAGAGGATCTACTGAGATCTGCGGCATTTTCCGAGCTATCCTCATGGTGGTCACGCCTTCCATCCAGGCAGCATGGTGGTGTGGATCGGTAGTTAGTCAATAGTGAGGCGCCACTTGAATGATAGGGCCTAGTCCAGGCCAGACTCGGCACTAAATTTGTACCACTGTCTTTTTCAGACCCCATTTCCAGCGACTCGGGTGGTCTATAACGGAAAGGGACTCGGCGTGCTACCTCACAACAAACTACCCATCGACATACGGCACTGAGGAACTGACGATGGAACTGCCAATTTCTAGGCCTCTGTGAGAGCAGGTAGCCATGCGCTTCCTACAATCCTAAATCTCGGGCCAGGCGGCGTTAACGAGCTCCAGCAGCCCCTACAGTCGCTCCGAGTTTACGTAAGGCCCAAGTTCTCATGGCGTCTTGCTCTGCCACTGAAGCCGGTCAAGGACTACGGAGGCGTCAGGGACTGTCATCCGTCCTCATCCCCCCAGCAGCGCAAACCCGGCCTACATCACTCCGGAGGCGAATACACTGCGGTGAACTCGCATTGTCACTGGTTTTCACCGTTACGCCAAGAAAGCCCAGCCTACGTGGCTGCAGATGAGCAGGCGCTCAACACATTCGCCAGTGCTCAGTTTGCAGAGGAGGAACAAGGCGGATAAGAGATGGTGCAACGGATTGCGGATAGACCCGGCAAGGGTCAAAGAGTCTGTGGATGTACGGAGTAACGTGGTATGCAATGTAAACTGGTGGAATAGGTACGTACCTTGCACCCAGACCCAGACAAGTCTCCTTGATATTGTCCGTGCGCTGGGCATTGTCGGGTTTGGTTCGGAGTAATACCTAAATGTTTCAACCACACACCACCTTGTGTTACCCTTCCCTCTACCCCTGTAATATGGCGTCGCGTCGCCTCCACTGAGACTGAGCATGACCAAAGAGCCACGAACACACTCCGATCAAAACGACCTATAACATGGTTGTCTGGCCTCACTGTCAACCAAACCATCAGCCCGTCCCTCGTTACACTCTCGTTGCCTTCTATTTCGTCTCCTCGTTGACCGAACCTCATCAACCCGCTTGAAATGCCTACGATGGAGCTCCTTGGCGAGGTATATCCTCAGTATACTGTCTACGGGCCCGCTTCCCTGCCTTCACCCTCACTGCACCCAGGCGGTAAGATGATACACTGCACCTTCCTTCTACTTCTCCTCATGCGCCCGTGACGGATAATCCATTGCCCTTATCAGAAGGCTCACTGACGCTTTTAGACCAAGGATTCTTGGCATTCAAAGCTCCGCTTCAGGCTTTCACTGCGCCATATCTGACTCCGATCGCAATCCCTTCAGCCAAACGCAGACAGACTAGCGATCTTTCATATGGCTCACATACGAAGAAGCCCAAGATTTCTCAAGCAAGTCCTCAAACGAACTCAATCGATTCGAGTTCCATCTCAATTTTACCAAAGACGGATGCACAGACAGACTCCAGCGATTCGGCTACCATCTCAGAGAATCACCCACAGGCCGACACGCAGCCAGCGTCAGTACTGGAGCTAAAAACACTGGCAGAGTCTGTTGCTAGCGCCTTTGAATACAGCAACAACCTTGTCGTATTCGAAGAGAAAAAGTTCCCTGTACCGATGGGCGGCGATATCAACAGCTTTCTCAAGTTCAAACGCGCCGAGCCCAACTCGGGAGGAAAAGCTCACATCCTCACATACCCTCAACGAGCCATGCCCGCTAGTTGGAACGCGGCAGTGCAAAAGCGGCCAGATCGGACTTTGTTGGCATTCTGTACGTCATATCTTACTCATTGCATTCAAAGAGATTGTTCTTCTTGTGGTGAGCAACTGGGAGAGTGTTCTGTAAATCTAACTTCTTATTTCCTCTTAGACTGGTTTGCCTTTTGCACTGGCAGAAGTCTCATCCCTTCCACTAACCCCTGGATTGACTTCGTTTTATTCCATAGCAGCAAGGGCATCCGATGTGCTATTTTGTGCCTTGCTGCTGTGCACCTTCATGATCATGTCCCCGACAAACAAGACCGCGGCCGAGTTATCCGCAACAACGGATTCGGCTATCGAGCTATCCAACTACACAAGCGCGCCGTTGCCTACCTTCGCAAGCTCCTCGACTGCGAGGAAGACGAATCATCTAGTGAGATTATATCATTGCTGATAATTCTCTCGACCATAGATGTAAGTGGTGAATTTACCCTGAAGTCGATCGTATGGACTAATTGCTTAGACCCTCCGAATCGAGTATCGAAACGAGACTCCCTCCGAGCCCACATGGTATCAGGGGTTCAGACTGGCCGAGAAGTATCTTGACAAAAGGGCGGAAAACCTCAGATTCTGGGAGGAAGAATGCTGGGATAAGAAGATTCCGAAGAGTCTGAGGGATACCCTGCCGATAGGCTTTGGGGAGTTCCAATCGATGAGGCATCAGAATTCTCAATCCACGAGCCCTCACGGCTCGCAGCCGACAAACCCAATGGAAATCCAACCGACGAGCTCCCAGCACTCCCAGCTGACAAGCCTTCACATTTGCCAGACCGTCTTGGTCGCGCGGGGGATTATCTTTGCACAGATTTTGACGAAGCTGCCACAATCAGAAAACTTTGTTCCCATGCAGGAAAGTCGTCGATTTAGTTGGTTGCTACAGGCTTCATCTGAGAGTGTCTGGACGATCCATGGAGGATGTGGTGTTTCGCCAAAATTGCTGCATATTATGAGTCAGATCAACTACTGTGCAGCAAGATTGAATCAGGATGAACAAAGCGTTGTCGTGCCAATAACAGCCAGAAAAATACTTCAGCTCTTGTATGAGCTAAGACCCACTGGGCTAGCCGAGCCTATTATTGACCCGGCCACGAAGATGATCGAAAGGACAGCTTATGCCTGGCTTCTCACCGCAATCATCTATCTTCGATGCCGAGTCCAGAGGTATGTATGAATGTGAACAGATCGTTGTTATAAAATAGTTATGCTGACCAGGTGTCAGGTACCCCCCTAGTCACCGATATGTGAGAAAGCTTTTGGAAGAATTGGCCATATGCATCCAAGCAGTCCCAGCATCGGGCCCTCATTTCACTGCGAATGCCCCTATTCTGCCTGTATTCCTGCTCGGTTTACTGTCCACAAAGCACAAAGAAGTCGCGCAAGGTTGGTTTGAGAAGGTACTTCAAGTGCCGGTCAGAAGTGTAAGTCTTGTCTTTTAGTACATTTCGCTAGTTTCTTTCCTTTCTATCACGAATCAGGATTGACTTCCTTTAGACCGTCCCTCCCATCTACAAAGTACTGAAGCGAACTTGGGAATGGAAATGGATATGGCCTTCTGCCGAAAAGGTACCTGATTTAATCCGGGAAAGAGAGCCTTGGTGGGAGAAGCTTGTTGATCGACTTCTCGTAGAGGCGGGGGGCATGCTAATTTTCACATAACCCTACATTAACGCGGCAATCATCCCTTAATATCGTTCTCTAAGACATCGCAGTTGTTAATATATGTACATATATAACTGACACATATGATAAGCCTGTGGCCCGGACAAGCGAGTGGCTCACCTAACCACAACTTTACCACCAAATATCAAAATAAGTAAACCAGAACGTCTAGAATCAATTAAAATCAATCACTATACTCTTTTTCAAACGAATCTACATTAATTTCGCAATCTCCACGGGGACCTCTTCTTACAGACCAGCAATTTTAAAAATCTCAACCTCACAGCTAGTTAGGTGAGAATCTGCCGCACTTCTCTCCGGGTTATCCTGAATAACCTCGTAATCGTAGTCACAACGACTGTGAGTTTGCTCGTTCTGAACTGAATCAAGGGTATCTGATGGAACTGTTTGGTCGTCATTTCCGCTGCTGATGTGGGTAATACAACTCCAGACCCATCAACAGAACGGCTTTATGAGAGAGCATCCTATCTTACCAGGCTCGAGTTTGAGAAGCGCCATTGTGAATCACCAGCGAGTAGGCGGCAAGTGAAACCTGCGCAGTCGATGAGGTTATGGGTAGACATGCCGTGTATAAAGAGAATGGTGTGAATGTAAAGAAAACATGGTGACGAGCGGTGGCAGCGCTTCCTATGCTGAACGCAATAAGGGAAGGGGGTAGCCTGATGCACGACATGGTCTTCAAGGAGGGCCAGGCCAGATTAAGGGTAGTAAAGAGCGTTGCGGCTGATCGATAGCCATAGCTGTGAGAATCTGCCACAAGTCGGCCATGGATGTCTTGGTCTATTGATTAGAGACAGTACTTGTTCCCCACTCAAGTATCCCAAGGGTTACATTGAGGTCAGAGTCAAGCGTGACATGGTCTGTACGATATGAATAGTATATGGAAATGAAAATCACCAGCGTAAGAGAGTCGCTAGTAGCGGTAATTAATTTCTATGTAGTAAGACAGGAAATGGAAGCTTGACCCGATAACGTCCACAACTTAGTAGTTTTAACACCATCTGTTACGGGATATATCACAGAAACGCCCCCTCATCTAGCATCTGAGCAAACCGACCTTGTATCTACCGAAAATTCCATAGTAATGATGCTTGGTCACATGCCCCTAGAAGGCAGCCACGCTCTCTAAATGAACCGCCCAAATCGAAGAAAACAGATGGATACCCAAGTGAACCTCGTGATAACGCGAGTGATTTGGAAGCAAGGAAAAGTGGGAATAGAATTGGAAGCGTGGGCAAGGGCCAGGAGGCGAACGCTGGGTTACTGATACAGTGGATAATTTCACGAGCTTTGTCAGACAGAGCTATATGGACCACAATTGCACTTCGGCAAGAGGAGTGCGCATTCCATTTTGCCGTAGCGGCATTTCGATAAACTTGAGGGTGGCTCTCTCCTCTGCAATTGGGAGAACTTTCTATTGAGTTTCACCCATGGCGAATGGTGCTGGTGAGGATAGAGTGAACCCACGAAGGAAGCATTTGAGGGCAGTGATATTGTTGGCAACGGTCGGAGACTCGTGCATCCGATCTCCCCGGACCGACGAGGAGTTGCTGCTCCAACTCCTCCACGCACCAAGCGCACCAATAGATGACCTAGCGGCTCCTCGATAATTCCACCTGGAGTTAGAAGGAGCTCGACATACGGAGATTGCATAAGATCATCCCCTTGGCTGGGGTCGCGGATCGGCCCATGGCGCCTTGTGATGAGCGTGACAACTACGACATGGAGGGAAGAGGGGGCCCAATAGATGAAACGATGAAGAGCAGAATATTCTGTTAGCTTCTGGTGCATTTTGGAACAGTACTTTTGAAGTCAAACCCGGAGTAGCTTTGGAGAAGAAACATCACCGAAATGGTATAAATCCAAAGAAATTAACATCGCCATATCTGTCAAGATCGAACCAATCAAGCAGAACCTAACGAAGCGACTTGACAGCGATAGAAGATCGATTCAGGGAGTATGTATCCCTCGATTACACCTCCGACCGAGGCTGTGTAGGATTGGTTCCGCCTTGGCCGGCTTCCATGTTAGTAGAATCCCTATTATGCCCATTCGAAGGATAACTGCTGTTTGACATTGAAAAAACGCAAAACTTTAGTAAATACTACAATGTTTTAGGCCTCGATTTCACTCACTGCGACATCTTTCTCATCTGCTGCTTGGCAGATTGCACCGTGTCTTTGACCTGGATATAGTTGTGGAGGACGTATACACCCTGTTTCCTGGTTAGCGTCCGGTCATAGGTTCACAAGGGGAGTCATTTTCTTACTAGAATACCACTGAGAAGGTGAAAAAACCAAGCGAGGAAGGAAAAGGCGAGAACGGTCTTCCACTGCGCACACCCGGCTCCGTTGATGTTGACTCTGCCAACCTCCCCAACGGTCCAGAAGCGGCCCCAGTAGTAGCCCCAATAGTCGTAATACCAGCTTGCTGTGCAGGTGTGGGTCCTCGTCTTCTATCGTTCCATACGTTTAGTTCCTGTTCACAAGAGAGCAGAAGGGATTCTCACCGATTGGAGCAAACAATATGCCACCAGCCACATGATAAAGAGAAGGAAGTCGAATGGAAAGCTCAAAAAAAGAGAATCAAATGGCGGACAGAGGAAAATAGAGTAGATAATACCTATGCCAGCGACGACCATAGCATAGATAATTCGCCCATCGCAATTGACCTGGGCAATACCAATCAAGTAGACGAACCGAGAGAGGATGCCAAGGACGATCACGGCGGAGCAAAACTCCAAAAACCGCAGGATCACTGAGGCGACCTTGTGTGCAGCACCACTCCGCGCCATATTGGATGGAGTAAAAGCTCCCTGGTAGTCGGTGGTGAATAGCGAAGTAATTTGTTCCTTGGTTGATACCAAGGATTCCGTTGACTGGAAAGCGTCAGAACAGCATGCTCCAAATCGGATGCCTAATATAAGCAGGCGATCGACAGGCAGTCTATCTTTATATGATCTGACATCTGCAGTCTGCCTGGTTGAGAAGTGCTATATTGTAACGTCATTCTGATTCAGAGGCGTCGCGAAGGTTTCGCCCGATGCTGTACTGGCAAAGTAGGGTGCCAGAGTCACCCTATCGATTAGAAGGGCTCGGTAAATGTATGGAACTTTCATTCAGAGTGTGTCTTACATAAATCCACATTGGTCGCTGTGAATCGCTAGCTCATGCTGAGGCATTATGGTGTAATTTGTCCAATCTCAATGAGAGCTAACAATAAGCTCCGGGACCTTGATTTTTTTTCCCCCACGTTGAGCCCTCTCGACAGCCCGACGTAATAGCGCCACGAGGTGTAAAATCGCCCCTTTGTGCCGCTTGTAACGGCTGTGTTTATCTTAGAGGTGTAGGGTAGGTTCAGGACGTAGTATATGATCTAGTAAATCGGGACTTCGTAATAAGCAATGTAAATCACAGTCTGGTAATGGTATAATAGTTATTTTTACTAAACAAAGTAATAAGCCTCTTTTTAAATATATAATTATATTTTATTAAGGTAAATTCTAATATTAGTATCTTAACTTCCTTTAGCTAATTTTTTCTGAAACATGTTACTTCACTTTTCTCCAAATTAAAGGCGACCTTATTATTTCTCTCCTTGTTTAAGACATTAGTTAAGTTATTATTAAACTGCTGCTTAAGAGAGGAGCTAACATTAAGTCAAAGGATAATATTAGTCAAATGCCGCTTTTATTTACTGTGGGGAGGGTGTTGCATCAGATAGGAAGGGTGCGTTGTGATGTGAATAGAAGCTCTTGATTTCTATCTAACTGAGGGCTCGTGGCGGACCTATTTGTAGGTTGCTCTCATAGCTATGATAAGGTTCTCGGTAGACCGGATCCCAAGGGATCCGGGTCTTTGAGACCGGCTTGCTAGAAAGCCGAGCCTTTGAGACTGGTCTTCAGTCTCAACAGTTGATAGATGTGACAGAGGGACATGTAGCCGTTGTCAAGCTACTGCGTATAAAACTACAGCTTTCTATTCCTTAGTTCTCTCATCCTTTTAAATTTAAATACTTTTCTTACCATAACGTCACACAGGAACTGACTTTTAGTAGAGGAGCAACTTAATCGTGGAAGCGGCGGTAGCTGGCAATCGTGCCTTACCAGGAGAAACCAACACTTTTTACTACACTTCAGGGCCTCGGCGATAACTCACATGTGTACCTGCTTAAAGAAAAGCTTACGGATTTGGAAAAGGCTCGGGACACTCCTCACAAAGTACCCAGTGGATGCAATGGCTCTCTGAAGGGGATATAAGAGAAAACACAAAAAAAAGAGATAAATATCTCTTTTTTAGAAACAGAACTCTACTTCGTCCTCCAGGCCTTTAATAATTACATTACCTAAACGGACACATATTACGAACCAACAACCAACAACCATGACAGTTCATGAGATCCTGGTCGACAAACCAATCACACGAACGTGGATACTCCGCTGTAGCCGAGGAGCAAGTCCGTACAGTCGCTCACAGATAAGGGCGACACGCGAATATCACTCCCGACCACAGGAGCGGTCCTATGACAAATAAAAAAAGGCATGACGATGATGCAGAAGGAATTAGGATGGCCTTGGACTTGCAAGCTCCTCGATCAAATTATGGGAGCCAACTGGTGGCGCTGTCCGTTCTATGAATTACATTTCCATCTCGACAGTGACGTAGATCCGTCGCTTTGATGAATCATCGTCAAGCCGCCCCAGTCACGGCCCTCCTCAAGCCTGGCTATAGTAGTCGCCGTTTTTGACATCTGAAAGCGTTGCGACCGGGTTGCTGAACCGATCTTGCTAGTGACACCCATAGTATTAGGGCCTGTATATGGAGTGATGCCTTCTGGTGAATGACCATTTGACGAGTCAAAGTCAACCCAGTTCTTCAATAGTCTTCGTAGTGACGGTAAGGAGCCGGCGACAATACCAGTTCCGGATTCGAAGATGCACCATATGGCGACATTACCAATATTATCTAAAAATGGTTTGTTAGACAGGCAATTAAACTAGTACTGAGATGTGAAACTTACATAAGTAATCATCCGGATTATAGTAAACCGCGATATATGGCAATCTTATAATGGTTGCAATCGACGCACTATTATAGAATTAGTTTTACTCTCCGGCCATTTAAAGGGAGGGTCGCCTCTAGTAAAGAGTTTGACCTACGTCGCACCTATTCCGAGGATAATGCTTATGGAAATTTTCGAAGCTTTCTTCATCTGTGCTTTATGAAGTATAAATCCGGGTAGTGTCGCACACACTGAGTAAGTGACAACTGACGCAGCTGATACAAGGTAGCTGAGACTCGTAATGACGTCTGGCGGCGCACATTCCCCTGCGGATGTATCCCAGATCGCTCTAATCGGCTTGCAAATCGATAGGAGCCCGATAATGACAATAAGGGTTGATATACACGAGGCAACCAGAGTCGTCCAGGTAATAATGCGATGTGACCGTTCAACGGCGATTCGAAGAAGCGTGACGCATATGGAGGCTTTGATAAGACCAGCCAGGATTTTCCTGTTTTTGTCCGCCGTTTGAAGGCTGTTGATAATGATATAGATCGTGCTTGGCTGTGTGCTGTCCCGACGGACCAGCGGCCCGAGTGGCACAAACTTAAAAATTAGTGGGGAGCTTGTGGGCTCGTAGCAGACCGGATTTGCTGTGGTCAAACAACTTAGTAAAGTTGTCCGGGTTCGCTAGCCCTTGTTGCAACGAACAGGCTCACTCTGCAGGCCCCAGCTCCCAACACCTTGTGGTTGAAGCTGCCTGGGACGAGGAGCTGTCTAGCAACCTCAGGATCCTATCGTGAAACAGATTAGGCAAATTTTCCCTGGAGCTTTCTGCTCCTTGCCTGGTGCTCACCGCCGCAAACCAGCGTCTGAAGCTTAGGTTTGAAGACGCATACGGGTCCATTGCGGACAATCTACAGCTACCTAGGCGAAACGACCCAGCGTCGACGTGTTCGGGCCAGTTTGCAGCTGGCTGCAGAGAGAGGAAGGTGGCCCGTGGTGAATGGTCTTGGACAATCCGAAGTCGTCGGTGGAACGGATTTATTGTGGCTAATGGTCCGCTTCTTGGCCAGGCTTGGCCTGCAATGCACAGAAGAGCGTCTCCAATACTTGCAGGCGCGACTTTAGAGCGGCTTTCCTCGACTGGTACTCGTAGCGACAGGACCGCTCCTTGGCAATGCAGGCGCCACACCGTGGTCGGCGGCCATCGCACTGGGGACGCACTTGTTAGCCGGCAACTGCTGAGCAGCGGGCTGGATCGGGCGAAATGAGGAAACCATGATAGGTGATGCTAAGATACTAGCAAGTCTGCTGTTCTCTGAGGGCGATTGCCGTGAGCAAGACAGAAATAGATGTTACCTGTCCATGCCATGGAAGTGGAGCGTCTACGGATCTCGTTATCCCCAGAATTAACAGAATTCACGTGTTTTGAGAGAAAACCGCCGTTCTGACTCGCGCAACCCAGCTCGAGCAGCTGGTGGCTTCAGTGGCTAGGTCTCTGCACATTACAAGTGATAGGTCACAAACGCCTCTGACAGGATCATTACGTTCTCCAAATTGCTGACAGCCAATAAAGAGGGATTCCAAGAGCTTAAAGCCTCCCTCACTGCTCCCTCAAATGTTGAATTACCTCTTGCTGATTGCTGATAATCCCGTTCTGCTCCTTAATCACTTCCCTCAGTACTTAGAGCCCAGCGCGATGTCCACCTAATACATATTTAATTTCTTGCTTATTTCTCTTAGTACCAGGGAAGATGCGATACAGTGGTCTTCAAGAAATGTCCACGTCACACAGTGTCGATCTGATACGCAATTATGCTAGTTTCTATTAGTGGGGCTAGCCCGTGTCGATCATGTTGAAGCGACGTCCTAATTTACGCCTAAAATCTAACTAGCGACACAAGTCGATAGCCCGTTCGCCACTTTAGCTAGCAACAATATGATACATCGCTTCCTCATGCCTACCAGAAGGACATAGTTTACAAGCTTACAAAAGCCTCTTATCCCTTAGGCCGCCTAAGCCTCCACCTCCGTACCAAGCTTCACATGACCCTTGCTCCAGCTGAAGTACATACAGAGACTTCAAGCTCAGGCAGAATCAACCCCGACCAATTCCTCATATAACTGATTCTCTGTATTGTCATGGATTCCCAATAGTCCTGCGGCCAAGCAGTCAACGCATACGACGACAATAGCTCCATCCGTATTGATAACAGCCGCCGGGCGTCGTAGCTCCCATGCTGTTGTCAAGGGTGTAATGTAGCTTTATGTAGACTAGGCAATCGCTGGGACTTGTAGCACCAGGAAAAATTGGTAGGGATTAATGTACCTTCGATTTATTGATCTCTAGTTGGCTGGACCCCCCGTTTGGTACTTGAGTGGCGGCTTATGGCGTCCAAGGGATATAGGGGCATACCAGTCTGCTGCATTTGACCGCCTGGTGGCGGCCTAGGTCGTGCAGCCATCGCACCGTATGGAGTCAAAGGCGTCGTTGCAGGTCAGAAAGCAGGAAAAAAAAAACCCCTCTCCACCGCTTCCTTACTCCTCTGGAACATAATAATCATCAATGGAACAGAGCCGCAATCCAGTGTGGTCCTTCTTCGTGCATCGCTTTTCCTCATTTGTGACCGGACCTTAATCCTCAACGAGTCTCCATCTGACACATGCCAAAATCACCACATGCCGGACGTCTCATCAGGATGAACCAACAACCCCCCCGGCCAGATGGAAACACGAACGTCGGTTCCCAGGCGCTTGGAATTATGTTGGGGATTTTTCTCGGGTGTCTAATTCTCTATGCTTCTAGGATATATACCCATTTAACTCCAACGAACAGGCTGGGGGCGCCAGATTACGTTATCTCACTTGCGGTGGTAAGCGGTTCGAGGGAGGTTAACAGGGCAGAAGCAAAATACTAACCATTTTACAGATACTCGAGATTCCAATTCTAGTCCTGATTGGAGTTTCAGTCTCAGAAGGGCTAGGCAGATACAGCTATGACATCTCACCTGAAAACAAAGGGTTGATTCTTTACAAGCTCTTTGTCACAGGCCAAATTGGAATTTGGGTTGCCTTCCTGGCCCGAACCTCCATCGCAGTTATGCTCATTCAATTGGATGTTTCTCTTCTGTGGAGATTCTTGCTCTACATCGCGATATTCATTCAGGTTGCAACTCCTTTCTCCCTCAACGTCGCCATGTTCGCCCAGTGTCGACCTCTAAGTGCTATGTGGGAGCCAGTGAGTGGGGCGAAATGTTGGACTAAGAAGCAACGAGATATATGCTACTATTTTATGATTAGTAAGTTACCAGTCGATTTGCTACCTAATACCAGGCTCGTGGTGGCTAAGTGCAAGCTAGGTGCTGCTGCTGCAAGCGATATAACGTTCGCTGTCATGCCTGGATTCATCATCTGGAGTTTAAAGAGACCCTTATTAGAGCGGGGGGTCATCACCGTGCTTATGGCTCTTGGTCTCTCCGCTACGGGAGTGGTAATTGCCAGGGCAATCGTCACCGCGAACATAAGCCCCAATGATGATCGCATGCGCAAGGTAGTTTTACTGTCGATTCTCTGTCGCCTCGAGGACGGCTTGCTCATTGCGGCTGCGTGTGTTCCCTTCTTGAAGAGGCCAATTGGGCGTTGCCTCCATCGAAAATTTGGTCTTCCGAGATTTCAGAACGAAGATATTGAGCTAAATTCATTTCACTCCGTCGTTGATCAGCCCAGAGAGACGAGATCAATTCGGACTTGGCTCCAAATAGGTTGAAATGCTAGGACAGGGAATGTGTTGACAAGCAGAGACTGCAGCGATTCTGTGGATTGAACAACCTTGCATAGACCTTCTTGGATTCGATTGAGTACTCGGAAATACACGAACAGGTGCCTGATTTATTCGTGGCGGGGTGGTCGTCAACGGCATGATCATGAGGAGGAAAACGGGTTGGCGTATTCCTGGCCCCCATGCCAATGTTCTTGCGAAAGGATCCGACCAGATCGATATGGCACAGCTCCTGGGATGGTCTTTCTAGTCTAGCCGGTCGGCAAATATAAGAATGCACCCTTCCCCTTCAAGACTCCCACAACCACAACCATACCCGGCCTTCTCATCTAAAATTGTTAGTATGAGTTTGACCTGACGTCAAGCATCACATTTTTGACTATTAAATAAGTTTTTCTTCTTATTTACGGAATCCAAACCTACCAACTAACCCTCCCATATCCCTAAGTTTCCCAACATCGCAGCCCTCTTACAATACATGCTGCAAAATGACATCAAATATGCAGCATCCGCATTTTATCAAACCCTGTTTCAAGCGAAGTTTCGGATCAAAGATGGCTGGATTTCCCTTTGTGAATAGTTACCGGATGGGGGCAGAGATAGGATAGATATCGTACCCCGCGGCCTCGACCCCAGTAGCGATCATTCCCTCGCCCAGGTTGTTGCAGCAGAGATGAAGCGCAAGGGTCATTCGTGTGAGGGTCTCATAACTCAGACACTCTGATACGCTTAGAAATGCGTGGAAGATCTCAGCCAGCTTATATGCTGGCAATGTCGGTTCACGGACAAGACTTCCAGCTTTGGATATTGTAGAACGGCAGGGAGAACTTGAAGCCTTTTGTGCATTATTGGCCAGGTTGGATGTCTGTTCTTCCTGAAGAAGGCGCGCTTCTGTACTAGTGGTTTGGAGCTATCAAAGATCCTGATAACTTGGATCATTGCCGTTGGCACCAGCAGCCACAGTCACGACTTGGATGTATCTAGCTGTTTTGATCGAAGGGGAGCATTCTTCAACAGATTGAACAGCCCGTGGAGCGATGTTGTCTGCCCTAAGATCGTGTTGCTTCAGCCTAGCGAGGCATATAATACTATAATAACATGCAAAAATCGTCACAAGATTGATTGCTTACAACTTACACTCGCAGTTCTGATGCAGGAACATGGAGATCCTTGGTCAACGTATCTGAGCTCTTCTACAATTATCTCTAGCTTGATTAGAGAAGTAAGTGCATATCTTGGCTTTGGTGCAATTCTAACGATCGAAAGTGCTTGTATGTTGGTGGTTCTTAGAGCCGAAGACAAGCTGCATTCGCTCCGTCGCTCCTCGTATTCCTCCTAGTAACTACTGGGATGCCATTTATCGCCAGCACCGTCATGGCTTTCCGGAGCGCAGTATTTAATGAACTCTCGTCAGCATTAACTATTGTGGTGCCCCCTGCACAGTCCCTGCAATGAGCATTAGCCGAGATATTAGGGAGGAGGGATAATGGCACTAAACTAAATCACCCATGCATCGCCATCAGGTTCACTATTGGGGACAGTGAAATGGGCAGTCGCTAGGCCAAGGCAATGGTTTAAACGTCCATGTGATGGGAAGGAATGCCGAGTCTGCAAAGCGGAGTGTAGCCTGACAAAGTCCAGCCGAAGGATTCTCTACTTTGCAGATAGAACTGAACCGGCATCTATAGCCAGCGAAGGCTCCATATCGCCGGGTATTCTTCAAATACAGGGGTGAAAGCAGCGAATCCAATAACACCAGCTTCTTACGAATGGCGGGAGCACGGGGTGCGGGACTGAGATCATGTGAGTCAAATAGACTATGCTCTTGGTGACGAAGATGGCATAGACCCAAACGAGGATGGGGCAGACAAGTCACGTGCGTGGCAGATCTAAGCAAGTATCTTTGAGTGATTCGTGGGGGAGGACGGATGGGTCGGGCTGATAACATGTGTGTTGTATCGTGTTTCTGTGCCTAAAAGTATCACTGCTTCTGAGAAATAAGACATTAGTCCGCTCGGTTTCTCATTCTCGAGGTCCACCCCCAGTCAGGAATAGGACCGACAATGGAGACCATGGTGAGCTGCCAAGGCGTCGCTGCTAACGGACTAGATCCCGAGGGCGGCCGACAATTTTATGAGTGTTGCTGAGAAGACAAGTCCGCTGGCAACGAACGCCCAGTGTGTTCCGTCTGTTCCGTCAAGGGCGCAGCATCTCGGAGCCAAGCCTACTGGCCCCTGGCCCCTGCAGGACCAGTACCTGAGGGGCTTTCAATCATTATAGGGGGCGACCTGTATCCACTTGAAGCAATGGATGAAGCGGTCATTGATAACTGATGTTTGGGTCCCCGAGGGAGTTCGCCCATTAGCATAGTGGGGGTTTAGAGTTGGTTTGCGGGATTATTAGGATAAAACAGGACGCCACCTAGACAAAGTACCAAACTCAGACTACTATTAAGGCCCTAGCAAGGGGGCTTCTTGAAAAAAATACCTTGTGAGATAACTATCGAAGGTTTAGCAGGGAGTCTCAGCGAGGACGCTCATCTCGACCCATCGCCTGATATAGTAGACATTTTAGCCTATAAACTTAGGCAGCTGGGCGGGAGAGCTGGAGCCGTAGAGATAGAAGGGGCTTGATTATTATTAGTAGATAGCAAGGGTGTGTGAGTATATGAGTGTGTGAGCTGGAGATAGTTGGATGATCCGTGGTATCATTCGACGTCAGGGTGCATTAGTTTAAACGGTGGCATGAGCTGCCAAACTGACTATGAATCGAGACGGTAATCGAGATACTGGACAGGCGAAGATCAAACGAGGCCGTCTGTCACGGTTGTCAATTAGGCCCCTGGAAACCCCACAGGTCACCTTGCCCATCGACGTCACTAGCTTAGACCGGGGGACGATTATCCCAGATGCCCGGACGGTAAGAGGCTGATAAGCTTTATGGGACCTGGCCAGTGGAAGTGGGGCCCTCTCATGTGGGATGCGCAAGAGAAGACACGACAGCCACGTCAGTTGAGTTGTCTAGATGGGGATGTGATGAGCGTCTTCGCGCTGGGATAGAGATAAGATGCCTGGACCTTGGCAGCAGCGTGCGAGCCGTGATATGTGACGGCATAATTGTCACGGATCAAGACTCGAGATGCGAAGCGGCCTTGGGGGCAGATGAGATGACCACGTCCTTGGGATACAGGATTCTGCCGGCTGACGCAACGCCGTTGCAGAAATCCATGCCACAGTATATGGCATCCGGAAACAGAATACGGAAATGGAACGAAGGTTGGCCTCAGTAATGCAAAAGGAATAGGAACAACAACCCATCATGCCAGGAATGAGCTATCCAGACCTTCATCCAGGCCGGTTATGAAGGTCGGCGATTGAGGAAGAAAGTCATACGAACAGATTGTCTAAATAAGACCGACTATAGTCTCTCATTAAGATAGAAAACCAATAGCCTTCCTACATGCCTTTCCATCCGTGCCTTCGACACAATATGTGGCCCTGGGACTGCCTCACCTTTCCTAGGTCAGCTGTGGCCTACAATGTGACCCGTAAAGTAACTATGGTCTAGGAATCGCAGTATGGAAACTAATCGCTAGCAGTCGATTTCACTTTGTGCATGCACGAGTAAAATCGGCCCGACTGTCACAGGCGTGGTGTAGAAAGATTCCAACCTGAACTGTCGCTTGGCTAGGGGCAATATCAGATAAGTGGACAGGCATTTCTACGGCTTGAACTGTGCTTTCTCCTGCGCAAGATATTTAATTTCTGAGTTATCTCAGTTTGGAAGTCGAAAGGTGATGCGAACCGTGATTGCAGGCAGTCGTCTATCTGTATGCGAGGCGGTTTCGCTGAGTCAGTCTATTAAGTGTGGTGTGAGCTCTTTTCAAATGGGGCGTACCTCCTTTAACTCGCCGCTATTCGGCTTTAAGTTGAGGAGTCGAAGCGCTCTAATTGGCTCATGCTGCCATACGTTTCGACACCTGGTTTCAGCCCGTGTAAGTGACAGCCACGACGGGCTGTCCCAACTCCGTTCCCTTATCCTGCAGAACCATGACAAGACCCTACCGAGACGGAACTGGCCAAGGTCTTCTTCCCTCCCGCCTCCGATTGCTTTTCAGGTATTTTGTTTCCTCAGTGACTTCTTGAACCAACCCCCCACCCTATCACCACTGCGATTTCATGTTTCGCTGAATGCTTTCACCGATACCTTGCCTCTAGACTCTAATACGTGGCCTTCGCTAATAGAATCGCAGGCTTAGCAACTCGTCACCTCCAAGGTTGACATCGTCAATCTCGACCAAACGGTGGCCAATATCCATCTCGCGTGTCAAGTTCCCACAGGTATGCCTCGAGCAAACTTTACCATGGGAATCCCAGTCCCTTGGGCTATGTCGTTACCGTTGATCTTCGTCAGTTCCCCCAATATTTCCAGTTAAAGGACCTCAAACATAAAGGCTTTCGAAACATTCCCCTCAACCTGTGGACACCTGGCTTGAGGTTGAATTTACGGAAAGCTAAGAGAGGTTCTAGTCCGCGCCAAGGTTGCTATAGTGCTTGAGATTACTGTCGACGGGCTCTTTTATAGTGAAAAGAAGTATAATAAACGTAATCCACAAAAGGGTCACGAGGCCCAACTGCAAGTGTGTGGTAATGGAATGATGCCTCAGCTACTTCAGGGAGAACTTAGAAGCTCTCGAGGAGTCAATAGAACGAATAAGCCACGCGGGAGATGTGGCTACCCGCTGGCGTAGGTTGAAAAATTATTAGCGCGAGATTATTTTTTGAGGTGTTTGAGGAGGACTGGCTAGAATAAGATGAGATAAAGACCACATTTGAGCTATTAATTAGGGAGAAGCGAATTGCCTACCTGGAGGAGCTGACTGGGAGACCTAAAAGATTGACGGTGAAGATATTAGATAGATTAGCGGCTTTCTTTCGTCTCTAGCTTTGTAACGTTCTAGGCATGATGCAAGGTCAGCCGCTTCCATACCTTCTAGACAGAGAGTATCAAACTGTGCGGCATCAACGGCTTGGTAACATATCGGACCACTTGCCCATGATCACAAATGATTCTAAACGTCATAAACAGAAGCATGTCACGCATGTATATGCAGCAAGCACCGCAATCCACAGGATCTTAGACCATGTTGGCTACTGTCCCGAGAATTGAGGTGTACTACGTTCAAGCTAGCTTGTCTGGTTTCAGCCATCTCGGAAGCCGGTAGCGTCTGATGCGCTGAGTCAGGCCATCTCTGGGTCTCACGATCTCCTACCTTACATACGACGTCCCGTAACCGCCCCGGTTCTTATTTTGTAGCTTCCCTGATCATGCCAACATATGAAACAGACGAAGGGACATCAACGGCAGACTACTTTACTCCCGCCTTGATTTAGCATAGCCCACTCTAGAGAGTTTTCCCCTTTATGATGAATCCAAGCCAGTATGAATCAAGATGCATCAGATTGCCCCGTCCTTTATCTCGCATCCCGCAGACACACATACCGGCGGGATCCCCGCAGCACCCGAAACCAACCATTGCCGCTACAATGGAGAATTGGAGAGGTCGATAATTTAAGCCTCAATGGAACATAAGCTGATGTGCCGCATCTCAGGTGGATGAGGCGTCCTTCGGGTCAGGGTCCTGGCAGCCCAGCACGCTGTTCTGTGTAAAGCCCCTCAGCCCATGTTCGATAAATATTGCCTACTCGCCCGCGACCTGGCCGTCCAGAGGGTCTTCGTTATCGTCGTGTGCGCGTTGGCCATCTTGGACTACGCCTCTTAATCGACTAGGCCAGGGCTCTCTGCCGCTGAAACCGACCGACGAAATTTCAGTCTGGCACTAGAGAGAGAGCGGCCAGGTGATATGTACATACAACTAATTAGTGCTCTGATCGGCGATGGGGCATGGGTTTGGGAGATGAATGACCTTCCACACTGGGCTCATTCCACGCAGGAGGAACGATAAGGTCACTCATCTCCCAAACCATGAACCTGGTGGAACTAATTTTTTAACGGCCTACAGTGGCTGAGGTCCGGACACACTATGATCACGTGATCCACGTTTGTGGTGGTGGTGTTGACTACGTCAAGTCAGTCGAGAAACGGCTCCGCTCGCGCTGGCGCCTGATCGCTTGGGTCAGCCCTTGTCTGGAACCTGGATGTGCCGAGGAGACCTTAGTGTCATCCCTTGTGCCCTTGTTGCCGATTCCCCCGCAGCCCTAGCCCTCCAGATGGTAAGACCGCCGCCTCCTGTGGGAATCAGCGGGCCACCAATGGCAGATGTTGGGGGGGAGGGATTCATTACCCGGATCCTCGCGTAGATCCTCCTTTGCCAAGGGTAACCTGGTGCAGGTCCTGTCGTACGCTCGCTCTAGGTTGATCTGTGGTTGAGATGGTACCAATTTACATAGATGGCTTCCTTCCCCGATAATCCGAAAGATTTGAAAGGAGGAGGATGTGTGTGAACGTGCAAGAAAGCCTACATCAGTACAGCTATACGTACGTTGTTTAACATCTCCTTCGAACGATCCCTCCTTTGATGCCAGCTGCCTGCTAGCTGCCCGTCGGTCAGCCATCCAGCTCTCACCACACTCGCCCAGCTGCATTGTTTGCTTGCCGCTGTGTTATCCGCTCCTTATTTGCATCTGTCCAGAACGTCTCCTCTTAGATCGCGTGTCTCCTTCATTCAACACGCCATGGTACCCTCTTTCGATTCTTGATTCTCGATCCCCGACAACATCAGCGCTACCCGCCCGTGGTCGTATGTCCCAACATCATCACGAAGCGAACTGCACCCGACCGCTAGCCGACATCGCTATGCCCTCGTAAGCCCACTGGCACAATTCTCGAGGTCTTTTTTTTTTTTTTTTGGTTTCTCTGGGAAATTCTGCAGCTATGAGTTTGCCCAAACCGCCGATGTCGCTGGACGGCTCGTGCTCCGTCATCTACAAGAACATACTTTACTCTTTCACGCCTGAGGCCTTCTTGTCCCTGACTTTGGAGGAAGGTGCAAGATGGAAGAAGCTGGAGATGGGAGAGAAGATTTCGGGGGCCGTCTGTGTTGGGGCGACCCCCGGTGATGCCACTCAGGCCGGCCTATTCGTCGTCGGTGGAACCGGCGGCTCGGATGGCTATACTGGGCTGCAAAAGTACACCTACTCGACCGGCAAGTGGACCACCATCCTCCCCTCCGAGTTGATTACTAAAGATCGCCTGTGGCATGGCTCGACGTACATCAAGGCCAACGATGCCATCCTCATCTACGCCGGCAGCCGAGACGGAGTCCCGGCACCCTCCGGCGAAACCTTCACTATCCAGGCATCCAAGCCCTACAGCGTCAACTCCCATGGCCCTAGCTCTCACCCCGGCGTCAAGCCTATCCTCCTCAGCTGGTCCGATGCCGATGCTTGCTTGGTCGGCGGTGACACTGGAAATATCGCCGTTGCCTTGTTCAGTCCGACTACAGGCTGGAGGGAATCGGGAGCCACATTGGCAGAACCTCTGTCGAAAAACTCGAGTTCCATTCAGGCAATTGTGATGCCAGGGGATGGTGGCTCCAAGAGCCTCTACACCTTCGATCTCTCACAATCTCCCAACCTGGTCCGACGATTTGTTCTCCAGGACGCCTCCGGCGCACCCCTTTCAAACTCGGCCGCCGTCATCAATGAGAAGCGCGATCTGACCCTGGAAGACTGGCCAGAGTACAACTCGACGCTTGCACCAACCGCTACGCGGCAAAATTTTGCTGTTGCCCAAGGCGCAGACGGCAAGGTTGTCTTCTCTGGTGGTACTTCCGAAGAGCCTCTTGCCATCTTCGATGCCACCGAGAACTCGTGGCTCGATGCCACCCAGGTATTCGAGGTCAAGAAGCAAATGGTTCTGCCCGACAGCACGTTGACCTCTTCGGCTTTCTCAACTACCGAGACAGCTACCTCGACCAAGTTGACTAAGTCAACTTCTACCAAGACGAGGTCGTCGACCTCAGAGAACTCGGAGATGTCATCGACCTCTGCGACCTCGACTATCTTGTCAACCGGCAACTCAACCGCTTCTCTGACAATATCCGAGGCCAGCGCCGGGGCCACGACAGGTGCTACAGGTGCGGCCGCCGGCAGCATTGACTCCGGTGTCAGCTCCAACGTCATCCTAGGTATCACATTTGGATCGACCCTCGGGTTCTTAGCCTTGCTTGGTCTGCTGGTGTTGCTCTGGTCGCGGGGACGCAAGGCTAGCGGAAACGGTATGGAGGCTAGCAGCGTCAGGGGCTTTCCCTCCGAGGAGAAGGAGCCAGTAGCCTTAAGCAACGGCCCACGCCAGCCGCTCTCGCCCGGTCAGCCCCGCGGCCATAACTACACCCTGTCTCAGGAATCCGACTCATCCATGGCTATTTTGATGGGTCGCGCTAGGAAGCAGAAGACCAGCCTGACGCAGAAGCCTAGCAATCATACGACGCGAAGCTCTGGCAGCTCTTTGCACAAGCAGCTGAAGGCCACCATCAGCAAGCCTATTCTGCAGGAGATGCAGCACACTGGCCTGCAGGGATACGACATCAGGGGCGTTGCTTTGGACCAGACCGTCGCAGAGCCCCGACCCCGTGCGGGACCCATGGAAGCCCAGGACGGCATGCGGAGGAGCTCTGGATGGAACCGATACTGGTCCGGCGGCAGCGCATTGCAGATCCTCGGCTTCAGTGGTTCCAAGAGGACAACCGTTGGCTCCGAGCAGAGCTCCCGCTACTCCGAGTCCACGCACCATTGTAACACGAGGGCCAGGCAGGACTCAGCAACTGTTCCACCGCTAAACTTTGACTTCGGCCCTGAGGTCAGCCGGGTCAATTCCGGCAGCCCTGTTGTGACCGAGTACAGCAAGATCTCCTTCAAGGATGGAGTAGCGGGCAAAGTTGAATCCCCCCCTTCGAGGACGTCGTCGTGGGGCTCCTCCAGCGGCATCCCGGAGACCGTCAACGAAGCCTGGGACTCTACCTTCAGCTCGAAGCCCTGGGCTACTGACCGTGCGCCCAGCAGCGCGTGCAACCCCAGCTTCTACTTCGGAACGCCGCTCTCCCCAAGCGTTGCGAGCCCGCGAAATCCTGCTACAGGTGTGAGCAGCCAGCGTCAGCTTGTAATGGGCTCAACTTCGTCAGATATGAGCTGGCTGAATCTCAGTGACCGGTCGAGAGTGTGAAGTACGGCGGCATCACCTGCATGGAACCGTTGAAGATGAAGTTCCGACAAATTCTCTCTATACTCACATATAAACACGGCACTCCCTCGCACCCTCCTTGGGACCTAGATCCCCGCAGGAGAGATATTTATTTTTCCTAGTCTCTTGACAACCGCTGCGTAAGTCGGCATTGACGTCGCTCAGTGTCGACCTTATCTGTCTCATTCGTTTTTTTTTCTTAGGCAAGTAATCGTACTCCCCCGCCTCAGGGAAACACAAACCTTGCCGCGTCGCCAGTTAGGAGCCACTGGATACTCAAAATGTCAACGGAGTTGACATATGGTGGTTTCAAATGGAGTTGACCCCGTGCAATCACCAGCGCGGTTTGGAAATGAGTGGTGGTTTCAACGGAGTCGACGTCAACTCCGCGGCGCAGTCTTGTGAGGAATAACACGAGATGAGTTTGTGGGGATCAGCCAAAACCGCTTCCTGGCGACAGTAACAAAAACCCACGTTCACCAGAGGGGATCACTGAGGAAAGGGGCACTGGTCTGTCGCGCCCTCCCCAGGCGACATCAGGATCGTCCAGACGACTGATCTAACGCGTATTTATCCCGAGAGACCCAAAGCCAATCGAGGCTCGCGCCACTCAGAAGATGTTCAGACGTGGAACATGGGCCATATTGTGTGAAGATTGGTCAACTTATGTCAGAAGCTTTCGTGTTGTCTCCTCGATGCGGAGCTCCACCCCGACCAACGGAGCGGTTCGCCACTAATCAAACACTGGCCAGGGAGGCGATTCCTTGCAAGGGACGGCTTAGATGTGCCTGTGTGGCAGCATGGTACCAGCCAGGTCGCTCGACGGGATGTGGAATGTGGTCTGTCTGGGGAAAACGTCGGTTCATTCATTAGACCCTTTCCCTGTGAGGAACCTGAATCCCAACGAGTCCCTCGATGTCTCTTCAGCGGATTGGTGCGCGGTTTTATTCTATCACTGTCTCTCCAGTTAACTGTATCTATATTCCGACTTTGGAGAGGGGATTTTAGCTAGACGCACGCCCTATTGTAATCTGAGATGAGTTTCTTAAAGATGTTGGCTGCCTTAGAGGGCCTGTGAAGCAAACTGAAAATACCAACTAATATATGCTTACTGAGGTCTGCTACAATTGATATAGAAGAGAAAATACATATATATTGCTTTTTCTTTCCAGAAGAACATTAAGTACATCTTATGAGTACCAGAGCTATAAGAGGCTCCATATTATAGTGCACTCAATCCACTAGCTAGACATATCATGTCTCTAATACTACTGAAGCTGTAGTGTATTTAGCGCATGATTACCTGCAGTTGTTTGCCGCGCAATGTCCTGTCAGATACTCAACAAGGATCAAGGATGAGATCTGTAGATAGATTCCCCACACTGCGCACGACGCATCTCCGCCATATCGTGACGACATTATCTCGGTCAAAAAATTGTGAAAGCCCAAGACGGCGTCAATTTGAATTGGAGGGTGGCATGGACTGAAAAGGCAATTGATGTACATTTTCTCTTGCACTAGTAGATTGAGAGAGCAAATTCTCCCCCTGAACTCCTAGACTTTTGTAGTATAAGAATGTGCCAACCTTGGCGTCCTTACTTCCAACATCGGCAGGACTTCTAGCACTTTCCAATATGTCGTCAGGTCTAGAATGGACGCATGTCTCGGTTGTAACACCCAGACAGAGGGAGCAACTCTACTGCTCCGATTCCTGGCTGCTGTCATGATACAATAAGTGGGTAAAGAGCCTAGCCACCAAGATATGTCACAGGTGACTCATCATTGGCAAGTCGTGGCATTCCCTGACGTCATAATTCGTTATGAAAGGGTATTCTAGCTCGGTTTGAATCGATCATTCATGGCGTGACCAGACGATCTTCTTTGGCTTGATGCGACGATACGCTACTTAATCGTCTTGACAATAAAGGTGATGCCGCTCGTATTGGGCCATGCTTTCAATCTGCGGCTGACCTGATCATATTCCTTCAGCTCTGATCCTTACTCCTTTTATATCATCACAGCCATTTACAACCTCTGGCAAAACTGGCATCATCAATCGTGAAGAAGGCTTCGTCAGCTGCAGCTGGACTAGCGACGTCGAATCGCCATAGCTTCATCGCGTAGCAACGACAGTGACAGCAGCATCATCATCATCAGCGATCGCAATCGACGCCGCCATGTCTTTCAACGGCAACGACAACGAGGGCCGCCGAGTCTCTTCCCAAACCCAAGCTTCCAACGAAGACGAAAACGGTCGTCACGTCCACCATAATCCAATGCTCGACACGGAGAACCTCTCACCGCCTCCTTGTGCAGACCCGCGACAACTCTCCCGCTCCGACATTGAGATCCATCGCGAGACCAACTTCTCTCCTATTCTGCGACGACGAAACACCCGTGCGCTAACTTTCAAGACCGTTGAGGATTACGATGAGTTCGATACTGCGTTCAGCACGAGGCCGGGCTGGCAGCCTGGCTCGGAACCTGGATACGATCCAATGCTGCCCGACGGTGGGCACGCGTCAATGCCAACCCTGAGCGCTCCTTGCGAGATAGCCGTTATTGACATTTCCAAAACGAATATGGTGAAGCGCCATTTTGATAATGAGTCGTTTATCGAGTTCTTGGAGCAGCCTAGGGAGCCGTGGGCTAAATGTCGCTGGATAAACGTCAATGGGCTGAGTTGGGATGTCATTCAGGCCGTGGGGAACAAAAAGAACTTGCACAAGTTGGCGTTGGAGGATATGATGAATATTAGGAACAGGACAAAGGCGGATTGGTTAGTAGACATGGCTGTTGAAGAAATAACTGGATGCTAACAATTTGAAGGTATCCGAATCACGCCTTCATCGTAATGACTCTACAGAAGCTCGTCTGTCTGGTTGATGAGAACGACAGTTCTTCCGATTCCAGTAGCATATTATCGCGAAAACCCCTGGGTCAGCTGAAAGAAACATTCCAAGACTTCTGGAAGAACCGCAAGACACTTGATGATCCTGAAAAGGATATGACGGGCAACGGCAACACGAATACACCTCTCGGCGAAGAGCTGCATGAAACGCCATTCATTCGAACCTTGCAACAATATCACGCCTCTGGAAACGAAGCTCGGACGGACTTTATGGAGAGACATTCGCTATTGGCACCGTACAAGATGGCCATCTCGGCGGAGCAGGTCTCCATCTTTCTCACCGATGATAATACAGCTATTTCTTTCTTTGAGGTCTCCGCTGGTGATGTGGAGCGACCAATTGTTACTCGACTTAGCACGCCGGGGACAATCTTGCGAGAGTCGAATGATGCTTCCCTGCTGGTCCAGGCAATCATTGACGCTATTATTGATCTTGCTATTCCTATTACGGCTGTCTATACTGATATTATCGCCGACTTGGAGCTCGATGTCCTCACTTCCCCGAGCATAAACCAAAGCAAGAGCCTTTACATCTGCGTTAGTGAGATCAACAAGTTGCTCAGCTTCCTCAACCCTATCGAAAACCTCGTCAACGTTCTTCGTGATCACAAGACTTACCTCACTCATGAGCAAGCTCTCCAAGAACTCGAGAATCCCAGCTCAGGCGTTATCGTCACACCCCTGACGCATACGTACCTCGGCGACGTGCTCGATCACTGTATTATCATCACTGAAGCTTTACAGCAGTTAAAGCATTCATCTGACAATCTGATCAACCTCATCTTCAACACTATCTCTGCGAATCAGAACGAGTCAATGAAGCAGCTGAGTATTGTGACGATTATTTTCCTCCCGCTGACGTTTATCACTGGATTCTTTGGACAGAATTTTGCAGAGGAAGGATTTCCGGAGATCCATCATGGAATCTGGTACTTGTTAGTGCCCTCATCCTTAGTCTTAACTTTCAGGGCACATACTAACACTAATGATAGCTGGGCGTGCGCCGTGCCGACGACCATTGCTACCGCCCTCATCATCATGAGAGAGATGATTTATAACTGGCTGGTCCGGACCATCCAGAGGAAGCACATTGGGTTGCTTAGGAAAAAGAAGCGGAAGCGCAAACTTTAGGGGATGACCTTCGTGTATGTTGTGATTTGCAGAGTGCATTCGGGATGATAGCGCAGTGTTTAAATGCTGAAATTGATGTAGGCTTAACTTTAAGTGCAATGAAATGATTTTCAAGCAGAAGAACCCAATGTTGTATTGAATACTGGAAGCTGCTTTACATCGTCATTCTGAGATAATGGGTGTTAAACTGACTGGACAGTTGCCCCCCGCCAAGAGCATGACGTGATTATGATACGCCGCGAAGCGAGAACAAGGAAATTTCTCACTTGTGATATCGAACTAGAATTAAACCGATGCCTAGAGCCCGTTCCAGCTCATCGATGTTGCCCATAAGCAAAGGGGTCAAATTGCAAACCCGTAATCAGCTATAGTGTATTCATTGCCTAGTTTGGTTGAAGCCAACCTGTTGAAGGGGGTTACCTTGTATGCGTATCCGCTTACGCCGGAATCTGCGTGCGCGGATTCCAGTGGGGAACGGCCATTTCCGGAGGAGGAAGCAACGCATTCGCGATTATTGCCAAAAAGCTGAGTACTTTGTACAGTAGTCCAGATTAGGTGCTACAGCTTCGTCTGCTAACCGCCTTTGTTGCCCCCGCCAAACGCTGAAAGACGCCGTATAAGAGGCTTCCAGGTCTTTGCCATCTTCCCTGTCCATGCTAATCTGTGGACCTCGCTGTGCAAGATGATGGCCGAGAGGCATGACACCCAGTTCCAGAACAATGCTCTGTTGACCTGCACGGCAAAGTGGTCGGCTTGCTCGACCATCGTCTCATGGTGCAACTGCCCGGCCCTCGAGCAGAACTACGTCTCTTCTCGACAAGGGAGTTTCCGGCCCTGCCCAGACAACGCCATCGCCCGGCGCCGCGACGGCCCACTCATCATCTTCTGACCCTACACCTTTCGGGGAGGCGATTGCAAAGTTCACCTCGCCCTGCAAATCTAACCTCTAGCGGACATGCTGCCCCGCCGACTCCTCTTCCCAGTGCAACCCCAACTCCAGCTTCGGCCCCACGCGAATCGAATAAAGACATAATGTAGATGTGAAGTTGGTGATGTTGAAAGGGCTAGATTATGTGTTGAAGAGGCAGAGCACAACGCAGTCTAGTTACATAGTATGGTTGACTATACCTACTTCTGTCTCACAACCCATTTTACATTACGACACATCACTATACCCACCCAATAGCTGAGATTTCAAGTGCCCGTTGGAGAGCGTGTTTCAAGTCGTTAAGGACAGCGAGGGGTTGGGTAGTTGATCCCCCCAACCTGTTATGGAGCTATGGAATCCCCCCCTAGATGGATCGCATCTTTCGGCTACAGGCGATTGCCTGAGGTGCTGGCTCTCTGAGACATGTAGCAAAGTTTGCAAACCGGACAGGTGTCGCGCCGGTTCAAGAACCACATCGTGATGCAATTTGAGTGGAAGATGTGACCGCACGGTAAGTGACGGACCTTGTCACTATCCTGTAATGTCTCTAGGCAAATGACGCTAGTATGTGGAGTGTTAGATCCTAACCACATGCTGGCTTATTGATTGGAAGCGTATACCAGTCGAGAAAGGTTCTGGGTCGTTCAGCGGATGCCCCAGCATCTTTTGTTTCGGCTTTCCATTTCTTGTAAGTCTGGGCTGGAACTACTTGATCAAGGGTTTCGACTGCGTAGGGACGTCTGGCAGTCTCTAGATTATCTAGATGGCTGACCACCCGTCCGCGTTCCAGTCGCGTTAGAAAATACCTGTGTCTTATGTTAATTATCAAGGACAAGGTTGAATGTAAAAAATAAAAAAAATAAAAAAAATAAAAAAAGCCAACCCATTGGTGCGCGAGGAGAACGCACCAAAACGAGGAGTATATCAGGGTTATGAGGAACACAATACCGAAGTAGATGAGTAGCTGAAGGTAACCCGGCTGTGCAGGTGAGACATCCTCATCCAAAGCGGTGGTGTTGGTCCTCATGTTGATGGTCCAATTTTTTGGCGAGGTTCTCCATCGTCCCTAGAATTGAGACTTCATTGTTTTGGCATTTTCGTGACGCGGGGCCCGCTTTATGTTCTTTGCATCAGGTAGATGTGGTCAGAAGGAGGTGGTGGTGGACTCGCATTTCATTCCCACCTGGTAGGATGTATTTCTACCCATCCAGGTACCATACATACACGTTCTGGCCCTAACAATTAGCGCCTGCGGTTCATCCACTCATCCCTTGCTCGCCTTCCACCCATTTGACTTTTCACTTCGCCGCCATCGTCCTAGCAGCAATTTTACCTATCTGAACCCTGCCCTTAATGTTTCCACCCTACCGCATCAAGATCAGGTCGCGTGCCACACTACACACTCCACTGACCATCAACACATCCACAGCCACGATGCTCCTCGTGGGGGACATTGCCGCCTGCCTCAACGCCGTGTCTGCCAACTGCGATGGTGGCGGTGACGGGACGTCCCGTCGCTGCTTTTACGATTCCAGCAAGCTTGGTTGCATTAGAAACAGGGAAGTAAGAAGATAAGGGAGGGCAAACACACAAATTAGGGTCAAACTCTCCAATAAGCTTCAGAGTCCTCGAGCTAGAGTGCGTGAAGAGTATCTCAGGGTTATGGTGGTGAAATTCTTCACGATTAGAAGCATCACCAAAATGGCTAAATAGATGTTGGTTGAGAGAACTTGAGAGTACCATATTTGATTGTGCCCTTGCTAGACGGTGCCTGGGGTAATAAAAGTGAAATAGAAGTAGTATAAAGCTAGGCGTTAGGACTGTATGGAGAACGGCGGTTTGCTGCCTTCAGAATAAAAGAGTATATATCGTGGAATATAATATTGGGAAATTGCCCGCTCAACAATATAAATAAGTACTGCAACAACAGAAGTTTCCTAGCAATGTGATCAGAGTTTAACACCGGCCAATCCAGGGCCTACCAAAAGAATTGCCATCTTGACACAAGTTATTAGCTTTCACACGTCAAATCAAGGGAGTGGTGGGTTGGCGGGTTCTAGGATATCGTCGCCAGATACCAATCTCAACAGCTGGTCTTGAGCTCTCACTGCTTCTCCCCGGAATATCACATGTTGTTCTCATAATTATTTCCATATGTATTATTCTTACCAAGTGAATCTGCCCGTTAATATCATAACCTGGACGTTAAACCGGTAGATGGTTCTATCGTCACCTAATGGTTCTTCATTTTCGCGCGCCACTACCGATCAGCATTACATGATAACGAGCCAACATTCGCGACATGGCGTCTGATCACAGGCCCTTTATGCCAGCCTTTAAACAGGTTAAGGTTGACAGAATCACCGAGAACAGAACATTAAGTATTAGTGCCATGATTTATAACATCACTGCAGCCAGGCATAAATCTGATTCGATTCCTTCGCCGCAGCATCAGCCTTCGCACCTTACGGCCAGGTGTCCTAGTCTCAGACACGCCTCCAAAACCTCTACCACTCTCGGAGGCGAATATCCCGACTGCAGCCCTGGAACCACTCATCGATAAGATGCTCCAGCAGAGTGGTACTTACCAGATCCAGAATCGAAGGCCATGTTCCCGCGACTGATAAGCAGGGTTCTCTACTCGGAGTCTGTGGGTGATGATCAGGCTATCAGGAGGGCCTCTGGTGTTCATTGGAAGTTTGCGCGGCAAGGTAAGGCAAATTTTGTGACGGGGCCAAGTCTTATATTCCTCATTCTAATCCTCCTTCACTCTGGGAACCAGTCTTGTAAACATTTCTATCGATAGAGATATTCCTTTTTTACAAAAATTAACTTTTTATTAATATTAATTAGTAACTCCCCCTCTCCATTGTACTTATTTCTCGAAGCGCTTGGAGACGGTGCCCCAGTTGATGACGTCCCAGATGGCGCCAAAGTACTCCGCCTTACGGTTCTGGTACTGGAGGTAGTAGGCATGCTCCCAGGCGTCGATGCCGAGGAGGGGCTCGAGGTTGCCGGTGACGGGATCCTGGTTGGCGCGGGTGACAACGCTGAGGGTACCGGACGTCTTGTCCTTGACGAGCCAGGCCCAGCCGGAGCCCTGGATGCCGGCGAGGGCGGCGTTGGTCTGCTTCTGGAGCGCGTCGAAGGAGCCGAAGTCCCCCTTGATGGCAGTCAGGAGCTTGCCCTCGGGCTCGCTACCGCCACCCTTGCCATTGGGGGCGAGGTTCTCCCAGAAGAGCGAGTGGTTGACGTGGCCGCCGCCGTGGAAGTTGATCAAGGGTGCCTGGGCGACGACGGCCTTTGCGTCGCCCTTGGCGCTGGCATCGGCGAGGGCCTCGAGGGCGGCGTTAAAGCCGTTGACGTACGTCTGGTGGTGCTTGGAGTGGTGAAGCTCCATGATCTGGCCAGAGATGTAGGGCTCTAGGGCGCCGTAGTCATCTGAACACCTCGGGTCAGTGACCCTGGGGTTGAGAGGAACCGAGGAACGGGGGAGAGAGCTTACAGGGGAGGTCGGGGAGGGTGGCCTTGCCGCGGACGAAGCTGGTAGAGGCAATGGCGGCGAGGGACTTGACAGCGCGGGCGCGGAGGCCTGCGCGCAGGACGGGCGTGGCGCGCAGTAGGGTAGGCGACATGGTGATGACAATGAAGGTGTATTTTGTCGACTTCCAAACTATTGACGTGGGGGTTACTTGTCAGCCCGGCTCTATATCAACGAATGGATCAAAGATTAGAGAATCAATTGCCAGTTGGGTTCTGCTTCAGTCGATATCCAAGGCGAGCGGTACCGATTACGTCCAGTCGTTCTATTTACACGTCACTAAAGGTTGCGTTAATAGAACTACCAGCGCCCCTCCAACCACCTGTAGCGGGTGACCCCAGAGCCAGCCCCTCAACACCCAGCAGGGACCAATTTTCCGTCAAAGTGCTGGCAACCACTTGAAGGTGGCTCTACATTGCGTAAATATACACTTGGCGACGCAATGATGACGACCAGGCGACGCAATGACGACAAGCAACTAAGGAGATGCTGTAGATACCAACCCCCTTCGCTTAAGAGTTGAGAGTAACAGTTCCTTCGCCCACGTCGCCGTGGGACCGTCAAAAGAAGTTCAATCACCTAAATCCAACGCACTCAAAAGTTAGTGGATACCTCATCTCTGCTTTCCGCCAAGCGGCGGCGGCCCTTAAATCGGTCTCCAGCCGTGGGACTGAGGGGCAGAGGAAGAGAGAGGATGGGGACCACGTACCAGGTCAACCGGGACATTACTGTTTCAGAGCCCGAAATAGCCCTGGGATGGTGGAGTTGAGGAGCCCCACGCCGTCCCCCCGTCACAACGGCCCCAATTCCATCCCGTCACGATCCAGCGATCGCCTAATCGCAGGAAGCTTGCGTTCTCACAAGCGACAAGAGAAGCACATGCACATGCCAAAACCAAAAATACCAAACATCATCCTGTGATAATAGATTCCCTTCCTGGTGTGCACTGCCAATCAACCTGTGGCGTTTTTAAATAAAACCCGGTCGCTTGCGTTGTCCTTTTAGCTCCTGACTCCCAGCTCCCAACTCCCAGCTCCCCATCCATCTAACCTCCTCCCATTGCCCTCTCATACGCTTCATCCTTCTTCTGTCAGCTTCTTATCGGCTGACGCTGACCTTGCCTGACTATCATCGCATTGTCTTCACTCGCCTGACTACCAAGGTACCTACCTGACTTGTGGCCGATCGAACCTCCTGCATATACACCCTTCCATCATCACATTATCAGTCATCACGACTGGACAGATTCCTCACCTAGCCCACCAAGCTTCCGACTCCATCTTCCGCCCCTTCCAGTCACCTCACATATCACCTCAGCTTTCGAGATGGCCCCTGCACAAGCTAATGGCGGCAACCCGACACACGGATCCGCCTTTATCAAGGTACGTCTTATCACCACTTCCAGCGCAATCCCCAAGCACCCCGCCCACTAACCGCGCTCCAGCACCTCCTGAACTACCCCGTCATCAAAGACGGCGTTCACAAGGCCGACGAGTACGTCTCGCCCTACGTCCAAAAGGCCGATGAGCTCGGCGACAAGACCCTCAACAACATCGATGAGCGTTTCCCCATCGTCAAGAAGCCCACCGGTGAACTCTACAACGAAACCAAGCGTCTCATCCTGCTACCCTACACTAGGGGCCTCGCGGGCAAGGACCACGTTCTCAAGGTCTACTCCATCGAGTATAAGCAGAACGAGCAGGCCGGCCTGGTCGCCGGCCTGGTCGCCCACGGCAAGGCGGTGTTCACGACAGTTCTCCTCGTTAGCAACGAGACGCTAAGCTGGCTCGGCAGCTTCATCAGCGCCAAGAAAGCTGAGGCGGCCTAGAAGGCCAACGATAAGATCAACCAGTAGACAAGAGCCTTGGTCGAGATAGACCGAGTTGACGGCACGTGTTTAGACACATACACCTCCCTTGTTTCTAGGCTTTCTTGCTACTCTACTATATTTCAATCTCTCTCCTCTGTCTTCCCCCATGGTTGGGATCTCAGTCTACAGCGAGGTTAGGCCATGAGTACATGTACTTCATCATCATCCAATGCCAATTTCAAAAGGTCCATGCGCAGAAGTATGCATATCTGAGTGAATAATGAAAGAATGGACGAATTATTCCATCCAGCCTATGCCTACCATGTCGTTCCTTGTAGAGCTGCCTATAGTGATTCGCACGCCCCCCCGCATTGGCTGCCTCGATCACCTTATCCTCATTGTCTTCAGTAATCAGCCGTACACGCTCTTCCCAGGTTCCCAATGCAAATTGGTGAATTGTCTCCATCCTGTTTACAGGTAACCCCTGATGCGCCCTGGCAATGAGTTATAAGGGTGACACAAATGTTCTGAATGTCCGGCATGCAACTCTTCGGAGGGGTTTACTATCCGGTAGCGTTCGGTGATCTATGACATAGCTTGGTTGCCCTCTTGGCGAACCGTTCTCGAGCTGGAAGTATGTTCGTGATAAAACCAAAAAGCTGCAGTTCATATTGAAAAGGTCTAAGTTACATGTGTCTGTGAGGAGCACAGCTCATTACATAGTATCCACATCTCTGCTACCAGCAGATAGGGCCATCTTAGCCATTCGGTCTCAACAGTTCGCTTCTGCCTCCGCCACGGCAGTTGCCACCGTGGAACGTGCCGACTATCACTTGCGCTCCTAAACTCTGAACTTTGTTGATGGCCCTTGTCAACGCCCCCGTACGCATGCATCTAGATGTTGGTGGCCTAGTCTGTCACTGGAGCCACCATCGCCACAAACATATGTCTGGAGAGCGACAACCCACTGAGCCGTCTTGGCCCCATCACTGCTTCGAGGCCTTTGGCTGCTGCCATTTCAATTTGTTTGTAACGAAGCTGTGAGTCCATCACAACGCCTAGGATCTTGACCTAGCCTTGGCCGAACCCTCTCTCTTTAATGGTGAATATAATGGAGTCCACCCGGTTTGCCTTTCTGGGAATACATAACATGTTCCAGGAATGACTATCCCACGGTTTACCCGATGGCCTGCAGGCCACCGAAGAGGGGAAGCCAGCCACCCAGCCACCCAGCCACCCAGCTACACATCGGGATTACCTCGGCATTCCATCTGAGCGGACACCGAGTCACCTACTAACATGCTTTATCACACACCACATCAACCATAATATTAGCTTCCTGGAGACGGCTGCATGTGAAGAACTGGAGTCATATCCTCCCAGGGCCACATGTCGGAGCGACAAAGAGGTGAACAGAGGGATTATTAAGCGGCCTGCGTAGTCAAGAGCGAGATGGGATTGGGGTGAGGCTCTCGCGCCAGTAATATCACGTCTGCGGATCATCCTCCTTTGACCATGAGCTCGACGCCAGCTCCCACCGCTGACACCAAGCCACACTCGCGCTAACCCCGCGTACTATCGGCCATCGTCCATCACACCCCGGTCACCAGATCGACAAATCTCTCTCACCCAAGCAAAGTGTCGGTTACACCAAACGCCATCGCCCTTCCCACTTCCCCGGACCACATTCCCTCTTCCCTCGGCCTCTCTTCCCTCTTCCCTTGGCCTCTCTTCCCTCTTCCCTTGGCCTCTCTTCTCTCTTCCCCAAGCCATGCCGTGACATCGACAAATCGGTCATCTTACACTCTCCCCCTCTTCCATCTCCTCACCAATGACCTCGCCCCAGTCCCCGCCTTGTCTTACATCACAATCTCTCTTGGTTTTTTTACGCGCAAGCTGTCCAAAGAGATCCTAATCAGACCATGAGACTCTCAAACACTAAGGACCCCCGGGCATCTCAGACACACTCAAAAATACATCTCCTCGGCATCTACCTCCCGCATCACCCATCACGTCCCAGGCAAACTATCACCTCCCACAGGACACTATCGAGTCTCCCTACCTACCTCCATTGTCCTGTGGTGCGTCAGGATCGATGAGGCGGCGGCGGTGATGGCCGCTAGACCACGCATCTAGTGCGCAGCTTGATCAGAGGACTTGCCAATAGCTCCGCTAACATCAAACAAAACCCTTCACCACAGCTTGTGCCCCTGTTCGCCAGGGCTTGAGATTGCATGCCGATTTTACCCGTGTCCATAACCCATATGCGTCTCCGGCACACCTATCGCGTTCCTGGCGCCTGTCAGATCGGGATCGGACCCCTTCGCTGAATGAATGAGCTTGGGCCTCTTCTCTCACGATTCAAGCTCGACTCAGACGATCTCTTTGACTGTGCAAATGCTGGTGGGGCGGCGTGGGACTTCCCCAGGTTTGACAGATGCCAATCTGTGTGTGAGCAGCTTCGCTGTTACTGAAGTATTTACTAACTGAAATGTGTACCGACTCTGATTCGATTTGTTACAGGCAGCCCCACCAGCATTTGCGCAGTCAAAGAGATCTCAGGCCACCGATGTTGCAACGTCATGATCCCGCCTGTGGCCCGTGATGGCCCGCTATACCGGGGCATGTTGCAATTGGCTTTTGGGATCGGGTTCTATTGCTCCTTTCGCACAGGCGGCGACGCAGTCTGCTAACAAATTAGTTGTGGAGCCGCGGAACCTAATGACAATTGCTGCAGTAGTGTGGCCCGCTGTAGCGGATCCCATCCCCCTTCAAGATCGGCGAGTTCAGGTCAAAGCAAATGGTTTAAGGCTTAGCGTGCGGTATCTTCGTCCCACCTTTCATTCAATGTCAGTCTGGAGCTGAGTGCGTGAACCAAAGGTTGAGTTTAGCGAACTGGTGGTAGCCTTTCATCTCGCTAGTCATTATATGCTAGTCTTGCGCCACCCAGAACCACACCCAACACACCTTCAGCGTAGCATATCCCGCGTCCAATCCGGGGATGATACAAGCTGGTGCTAACCATGCAGTCGCGCCACAACTGCAGTCGACATCGCAACTGATGACTTGTCGAGTTCGCCAACTCTAGGATTTATGACAGGTGAGGAGGCAGCCTAGAGCTGACAAGCTCCTCACGCAAGTGGTGACCAAGCCCTCTAGCATAACAATATCGCAAACACATTTTGAGTCCCAAATCCCGCCAGGCATGCAGACCCAGATATGCGATCGAGAATATATTGGATACTGCAATAGGTTCGAGGTCTCCTCCTGCAGAACAGAATGAAGCGCAATGGAACTTGTCACCGCGTCGCATACATGTGAAAAGGTTCCCCAGCAGCGAGGACTGGGATGATAGTGCATCCCATGAATTTACCAGATTGCTGGGACCCAAATTGAATGGCGAGCTCGGGACGCCCTCGGATGACTAACCTAGCTGAGACTTGGTTGGAGGGGTGGGACGCTAGGATGGGAGAATGCCTTAATACGAGGACTGGCCAAATCGCGACCAGCCCAAAGCGTTAAGCCCTGCATCACCGCATAAGACCATCATTGCTTTTTCGGGACCACGGTGAATAAAACCAAAGCACGTACGTTGACATGCAGAAGAGTAGGGATGCGGTTGCTGCTGGAGGACGTGCGTTCGAGCCCAGCAGTGTTAGATGGCCTATTAATGAGGTTATTCAGTGGGCTCATATGGAGGAAGTGCTCAAAAGTCCTTACCAAAGCTAAAAATAACACCAGCTAAAAGAGGAACAGTATTACCCCTCCTAAGTTGTATAATCAAGCTCCTAAACTAACTTTTCTTCAGTTTTTTCTTTAAGTTATTATTGTTGAATTGGAGGCCTATCTCTTGTAATAGCAGAAGATGCCGTTACTTAAGTAGCGCTACGTTTTTGGCTTTTTGGCCTATTCAACAGTTTCACTCTATGACAGCTGAAAACGATCTGTGTCAATGTTTCACACATTGGCGCGTCTCCCCGAGGGTTTGGGCTTGCCGCTATTGAGACAAATCGACAAATCGGGAGAAACATGCCTCCGCCGTCCTTGCGCAAGGCCCAACGACAGGGGCGTGAACGATGATAACCCCTGATAGTGTGACGGCTCTCATGCCACCCCTCCACCCTACCCCCCCTCAAACCCGCGCCGCGGAGGCTTAGACTGTGGCATCAGAAATTGATATGTGAGGAGGACGAGGAAAGAAGAAAGTCATGATGAGAGACCGTCGCCTAAATAATTGATGCGGGCGCCATAGCACATCTCCTGAGAAAGGGTGCCACTGGTTGGCAACTCAAAGAGGGGGGAGGGGGTCGAAACTGGAGTGCCTGGTACTGGAACCTAGCCGCGGCTCTGTGCAGCATAGAGAGTACGGAGCGCAGTACATAAAGGCACAAGAAGGACCTGGACGACTCAGGAAGCCTTGTCAGGAGACTCGAATGGCCTGAGACTTGGAGGCCCCGACCATCCTCTTTATTGTTACGTCAGAAGTATCAGTCAGAGGTTCCTTCATCACTTGCCTGCCATCACTCGTCAGCTCAAAGCCAAGAGCCTTGAGGAGGTTTTCTGTTCTCTCAAACATAAGAGACGCTTGCCTACCCACACATTAAAGCAGCCTCACTTATAGAGAGAATGGGGAAAGGGATGGCCTGAACCAGTGAGGCTGCTCGAGAAAACACGAAGCCCCTTTAACGGACTGTCACACATAACAACGCACACACACATCCTCCATCTTACACATCTCCCATCTACGCATAATATACTCCTACCACAGAAAGCCCTCAGTCACTCCGAACTCAGATAGACACGACCAGGCCAACCCACGCCCTCACCATCCGCGATACCCACCACCGCCAATGGAAATCACCACGCCCCAGGACTACCGGGACAAAGCCCGCACGCGGCGGCGGCGGCGCGGACTCCGGCCCTGCGACGCCTGCCGCAAGCGCAAGACGCGCTGCGTGACCAAAGACGGCGAGGGCGACTGCGTCCACTGCCAGCTCCGGGCGAGCGCCTGCACCTTCCAGTACTCTCACCCGAAGCGCCAGGCCACCACCGGCGCGTACAGCCTCAGCGGCGACGAGCCCGCTCCGGGCCTCGACGACCCGAGCCTCCAGGACGGCCAGAGCTCCAGCCGGAGCCTCAGCCGGAGCCGCGAGGAGTCGCGGGACGAGGTCCAAGTGCTCGTCTCCGAGACGCAGTCGCCGGTACAGTCGTTCCTCTCGCCCGCCGAGACCCGCGCCTCCGGGAACAGCAGCAGCCACTATCTCCACCAGGTGCCGTCCGTCATCGTACCGGAGCTCGTCGAGCACGATCCCGATCCTCTGGAGCGGACGCTGGGCTGCTCGTCGTTACGATTCTCGGAGCTTCACGGCTTGGGGAGCGATATGGAGCCCATCCTGATGCGCCACCGCCCATATGACATTCACACCCACGAGTTCAGTCTAGAGATGCACTCGATCCGCCGCGTGCTTGAGCACGACGAGGGCCAGGAGTATCCTGTCACCTTCCACCTGGCTGCTAACGAGAAGGCCGTCAACCCGGACTTAACGCACGCCTTTGTCGACTCCATCGAGGCGTGCGTGCGCCCTCACGGCCAGAGACTCCTCAAGTTATTCTGGCGCCATGTCCACCCATGCTATCCCATCGTGTCTAAGGACGCCTTCATCAGCATCTACAGCCAGTCCTACCGCAATACCACCGCCGCCCTACTCGGGGCCATCTACCTATCCGCCATCCGCTGGTGGGCCTACGACCCTCAGCTCTCTATCTATACACCTCCCGACTCAGCTCTCCTGCGCAGGATGCTGCAGTCTGCTCTCTCATCGTCATATCACCGCCCTAAGCTCTGTTCTATCCAGGCCGCCCTCCTCCTTCTGCAGTGCCCCCCCGAGGATCCCCTCAACCCCGACCAGACCTTCCAATGGGGCCTTACCTGCCAAGCGCTCGCCATTGGCCAGAGTCTCGGGCTTCACCTCGATGCCACTAACTGGACCATACCTCAGTGGGAGCGCAATGTCCGCAAGCGCCTGAGCTGGGCTCTCTTTATGCAGGACCGCTGGGCTGCGCTGGCATACGGCCGCCCGGTACATATCCACGACGATGACTGGGCAGTCAAGGACCTCATTCCAGCCGATTTCTCCGACTGTGAGTGTGAAGGATCACCAGTCACCCCAGGTCCAGGCCCAGGCCCAGGGCTAGGCCCTGACAATCATGGCAGATCCATCGCGTCCACAGGCATCGAGCAGTATATGGAGATGGTGCAATTAACAAAGATTCTTTCCGCTGTCCATTCAAACTTCTACACAGCGCGGACATGTCGCGAGCAGGACACCGTTACTCTCTTCGCCAAGGCCAGGCCGCTCATCAATATGCTCACTAATTGGTATCATAGCATTCCTCCCACACTCCAGATGAATATCATCTACCAACGCAAGTTATGCTTCTACGGCTATCTCCACTTCTCCTATTACGGCGTAGCTATAACACTGCTCCGCCGCCTCATCCGGTCCACCGCCCTCCCGCCACACTGTACAGATGATCGCATTCTCTCCGAGATCCGCCAGATCGCACTCCAGACTGCCCAGAGCGCTATCAGCTTCGTCACCAACCTTCGCCCAGATCACCTCGAGGCGTTCTGGTACTTCACCTCGCCCTACCTCTTTTCCCTAGTCGGCTCCTTCACGACCCTGCTACTAGTAACATCCCTATCATCACAGGAGCGCCACTTTTGGAAGGAAACCCTCAATTCATATTTATGGAACCTGCGTGTGATGAGCAAAAGCCACAAACCTATGCAGTATGCCGTAAATCGCCTCGAGGGCGCCGTCATGTGCGGCTTGGAGTATGCACTGGCTGATAACCTCATCGAGCCACTTAACTGCCAGGTTAGCCTCATGGTGGGGAATTATGCTTCTGATATCTATGAATATACCGACTTTGGTAATTGGGGCCTGAATGTGGGGAATAAAGAAGCATATGATCTCCTCAGCGGTCTGGCCGTGCCGCCAGATCCCATGATGCCCAGATAATTTAGTCTACGGCAGAGTCTCTTGGTTTAGGAAGGCTTGAGGATTAGATGAGTAGTTTGGGTTCAAGATACAGGTACTACAGTAGCAATGAGTCATTATATTTATGAACACACTTGATTATCTGAAGCATCGCTTAGCCACTATCCTCGCGTATCAAATACAGCCGCAGCGAGAACGATCTGTTATGATTCACTGGTGTAGCCCCTTCTGATCCAAGCGGAGCAGATCCAACTCACGGCCATGGCACTAAATGCTCCGACAGACTGACTAGTGCTACACTTCTGAGCCTGACTTGAAAGAGGACACTCACCAGGCGTCATCCCGGCTTATGTCCGTATTATGTCCAACGTCCCCGGTAACAATGGCCCTGAGGACGACCAAGGCAAACACCAGTACATGTCGCGAACAAGTGCGATCATACTCCTGGTGGCCTCGACAGGACTAGTCACCGTGGGCGCCGAATTCATGGTTGACTCAATCAAGGACATCGTCTCAGGCAGGTCGGGCACCTCCGAGGCGTTTACTGCTTTGATCCTGCTGCCGATCGGGGGAAACGCGGCCGAGCACGTCACGCAATTACAGTAGCCATGAAGAACAAGATGGACCTAGCCATCGGCATGGTGGTGGGGAGCTCGATTCAGATTGCGATTCTCGTGACTCCACTAGTTGTGATTCTTGGGTAGGTCATGGTCAAGGGGATGAGCTTCTTCTTCACGCTGTTCTAGACCGTGTCGATGTTCCACTAGGGTAGTTAACTTATCGGCGGACCAGTATCCCATGAGAAGTCCCAAAACGGTAGCTAAGACCAAAACAATGGTAACGGTATGGCTGGCGTATAGTTTAACATTAAGGTCCTTTCTCTCTTCGTCTGCGTTCCAAACGATCCGGCCGTCGACCAAAAAGGCCACGAAGGCCGCAATGCCGATAACGAGAGATACATGGGTGAGAATCGATTTTGAAGGCCAGCTTGACCGAGTCGAGCCAGTTGACCGAGTCGAGCCAGCTGACTGAGTCCGTCGAGTTGCCCAAGTCGGTTGAGCTGGGAGACAAGATAGAGGTACCTCATCGTGCGAGTGTCCTTGCTCCGCCATCTTCGTAGGATGTAGGCGCAATATCAACGAGAGTAGCAAAAATAATGGAGGGCAGAGGAGACTATATAAGAATCACCTGTCACAGCCAACTTGCGCCCTGCGGTGCAGGCGCTGTGACATGACCCTACTTGTATCACAGCCGCGGGCGCAAATAAAGCCACCCTAATCACACTCCAATAAAATAGCCAATACTTATTATGTACAGTGGATGGCATTTAGTTTTGTTCTAAAGTGCCGTATCGCCGAAGTCGCCCCAACACACACCAAGGGAAACTGGGTCCTATTTTCCCTTAACTTAGGCTAGTCTGACTATTAGAGTGGCTGCCGCGATACCGCGGTTTGGATCAAAACTAAATGCCACCCACTGCCACTAATAACGCCAAAGCTAACCCAGGTGAAGTTAACTAGGGCAGCCGTTTGCCAGTCCTTGCGTCTATTACTGCTCCATCACATGCCTAAGTACGAGTAATGAACTGCCTACTGTTAGCTGAGCCGACGTCTGGAAGTGGCAAGATTTGCACGTCTTAGCCAAGCCACATGAACACGCCAGACGTGACTTCGTAGATGTCCCATGATACCCTTCTTTCCTGCATTAAGGATGTTCACAGAAATCGATGTACCGCTTGAACTCGTTGGACGTGAGCCCTAAAATGGTCCAGATGGTCCAGCTTCACGCATGTAACTTACAGATTAGGTTTACGCCGAAGATCCGTGAGCATCATGCATGTTGGGGTCCAAATGATCTTGTACTGTATCTTTCTGCCCTGGCGTCGGACTTCTGCTAGGCGCGAGGGCTCATTTCCCAAACCCCTGCGGGCAGACACTTGCTTCTTTCGGGTTTGACGTACCTGGCCGGTATTAGCTCGACCGCATTTCTTGCCAGGCCAGGCCTCGCTCCTTGGCAATGCCTTTCGGGGTTGCCCCTCCGCGAGGTTCCAGCGTGAGACTGAATCATCACCGTAGACGGGCAGATAAGAATCTTGATCGTCATTAGGCTGCGAAGGTAAATGCGTGCTTTCTTTGTCTATTGGATGCTATTCATGTTGACTACAACTTAGAACCTAGGAGGCAGTGCCTACCTTGGGCACTGATATTGTAACACATCCCACCTCCCCACTCATGACGGTCCCCCGTTCTTGCCTATAATTTGGCCCTAACTTTGGGTCGGCTGTGAAGAGGGAACAAACCGCTGCCCAGCGTTTTAGTAATCCAATCATCCACGAACTTTCAGAGACACTGGCCATGCGGCTTTTGTGGCGCTTCTGAGGTAGCAGCAGGCGTAAAAAGCAAGGCATGTGCAAATTAGCAACACGGCTAGTTGGTCATTCTTGCGTCATGATGTTCGTTTCTTTTTTCTAACTCAACAGGCTTTAGCTTTCACATGTCATAGGCGGGATCGAGAATTTACAAAGAATAACATCGCCTGCTAACAGTTCTGGATGTCCTCGAGGCACTTATAGGCAAGCTTAAAATCTGCTTTCCTCCTGTTCATCTGAATCTAATGTCAGTGAGCGCTTAGTGAGGCTGGTGCCAGTGATAACATACCAATGCTCTCGTAGTCAAAGAAGCCATACATGCCCTGCTCAAACTCATCCGTAATATTCTTAGGCTTCTCATGCCGCCGGTAAGGGTGTAGCTGGACGTCGAAAAAGAACCATTGGCTTTCCCACTCGTCGGTTTGGGGGAAAGGGTACACTTACATAGACAATGGCACATCGATATCATCAATATCGTTGAGGACTTCTATATGCTCTCCCGCTTCGTCATCGAAGAAGCCGGGTCTGACGAATTGCAGCTGGACCGCCCCGACCAAGTTATTCCCGCGGATAAGTTGCCGATCAGTGGACCCAGTTATCTCCAGTCCCTCGAGACCGGAGAAGAATTGTGCCGCGAGTGGGTTTAGGGAAGGTTGCCCTTGGCCTGGGCCTAACGCCGATCAACGTGCCATTGCCGAGGTAGGATGGTAGACGGTTTCTCGCTGCCCATTCACAGAAGGGACTGAATAGGGCCAATAAGTAAATGCGCAAGTCTATTCCACATTCTTTAACCACGCGAACATCGGGCATAAGTTGTCTGGCGCTTATGTCCCTATTCCACAAAAAGCTTCCTCAAACCTAAGAAGGAGAAGAGGAAAATTCAAAGAAAGATCTCAGCAGCGAACTCTTAGCTGCCGTTCCGACGACCTCCCGCTGGATGTTCGCCGAGCGATCGGACACCTGAAAGGGGAGACGGAAGTTGCCAAGGCATATATCTAAGCATTGCAGGTCAGCATAATGAACCTCACTGCCCCTCGAGTCGAAAGGCGGGCACCCTCATCCGCGGACTGCAGTCCAGAGACGAATTCCGCCAACACTCAGACCAATGGAATTTTCGACGGATCGGCTTAGGGGTCTTTTGAGCTCCCATGTGTCCCGCTCTAGGGTCATCGTGGTGTCTGCGTATGATTTCCAATCTCAACGCTTCCCGCGCGGGAATGACGAGTCTGCCTCTGAAGAACAGCGTGCCCATGTCGTCATGGTAATATTTCACTGAACCTCCGGCTGTTCGCTGAACCCTCTCCGATCACGGGATTGCCGAGCAGTACCCAAACAGACGGTGAAGAATATCACTCAATCCTGGTGATTGTATGCCGCATGACCAAGTTCAGCATTTTTTGACCCTGCAAGAAGACGTTGACAGCCGCCCAACTAGCGCAGCTGATCTACGAGCATGTGGAATGCCGGTAGTAGAGAACCCACAGGGCACAAACTGCACCTCTACACAAGACTCCAACGCACTATTCAGCGCTTTACAGCAGACTGCCCAAGATCTCTCCTCCTGCTTAAATATCAGGCAGATAGTAACCGCACTATCCTCCAAGGCGACTCGAAAACGAACCCCACGGCCGAGTTTAATAGTGGCTAAAAACCCTACCGCCGCGAGACTTAGTTTTGTACTCTGACGGACCACGGCTCTCGTCAGGAACCACGGGGTATGGATACACCATCTTTCGCAATGGCTTCTAGTCATCCACTGGATATAGACGCCTTGGCCTGGCAGAGGTCTTTGATGCAGAAGCTCTCGTAGCTCTTGAGGGGTTGAGGAGGTTGAGGAGGGCAGTAACTTACAGAGCCAACAACCTCATCACCATCCACGTGTGCCTCAATAACCTGGCAGCTGCCGTGGGCCTTCTAGGCTACCCGTCCGACTCCTCGCAATCAGTCGTTATCGAATTCCGAGCCATTGCGGAAAGCCATGATGTGTATATTAGATGGTGCCTAGGACACAAGGACATTGAAGGAAACGAAAGGGTAGATGCCCTAGCAAAGCTAGGATGTTCTGAACCAGAACCTCTGAATGCCCAGTCCACACTTGTCTACCTACGCAGAAAAGGGAGGGCGCTGCCGAGAGAGCTTTTCAAGACCTGGTGGTCTGAAAACGAACCCTCTCAATACAAGCCGCTAGGCCTCAAAGCCTCCCTCACCCCTGCCCCAAGGAGCTCCTCAGGCCCAGGGTATTACTGCGGCATCTCCTAGGTCGCAGCACGGCGACTTCGCAGGATTTCGAGCGTTTTGCTCATGAAGATGCAAGCCTGCTTTGCTCCTGCGGCAGGCGCATATCCCCACAACACCAGGATCTGCCCTGAACATTGATTCACAAAGACAAAAATCGCTAGACACTATCAGACATACGCTCCTGCGCCCTTCCATTGTTATAGCTCCTCCTTTGATCTTATTTCTTCTCGGCTCGCAGGACGCTCGGCGGGTTCTCCTAGAAGGTGCAGATGCGTCAGTTTGTTAGCGGATGGGGAGGCTCACTAGGTTGGCCTAGCAGCCACACAGCGGTGTAGTTTGCTCTGACGCTAGGGTCTTTCACAGTCCCCTATCAAAAAGACTGTTTGAGTAATGGCAGCCAACTTGCTGCGTCCCTACTACACGCTGACGAGCAGCGGGCTTAATCGTTTTTACAGAATCTGATTATCTTGCGGGGTGGTTGGAGTGAGAGTGTACTTGCTCTTGCTCTCGATTCGGGCAGCCGACCAGCCATTAGGAGCCGAGGAATCCCAGCAAGGGATCGACTGAAGGGTGCCGCTTCCACTAAACTGGATGTTACTGCTGCCGTTGATATATCTTTCAAGCTCTTGGTCCAGTTCTAATAGCGGATAATGAAGCTCTAGTTGACGGGGTTCGGCAGACTATCCGCGCTTCCTACAAATGTTGGCGCCAGGACAAGGTGGGGGGGGATACCTTAAATCCGTGCGCCAAACAACAGCACCTCCCCAGTCGTTGCCGCTAAGGATGACCTGTCTAGCCCCGGCGATGCCAGCAGCAAGCTCTTTGATGTCAGCAGCAACGTTCGTGAACGTGCAGTACTCTAGGTCTTCCGGAGCGCCAGTAGCACCAGAACCAAGCATGTTTGGCACCACAACCTGAAATCCCAGAGACATAAAGTAAGGAGTGACTTGTCAGACTATTCGGGGCAATAAGGCTCTATAGTGATTAATACGTGACTGACTGAACTGTAGATAGCTTAGCGTACTGACTCTATAGGGTTTGGCTCCCTGGGCGACATACATTCCCATTCATTGGCTTCCCCAGCGACCAAGTCATCGTTAGTTTGCTTAGTGTACAGCCTGAGGTCAATATGAAGCGACCGCTATTCCCTTCAGCCAGGTGCCAGTCACACCGCGACATAGCTTGCACAGAGAGGGAGCACTCCTCACAGAACGAAGGGCAAACCCGAGACTCAGGACCGCCGCAGTCGGGGAACAAGTCGACTTGACCCTGCGCCTACTGTTGATTGATTCACCACTAGCAACGAGACGAGCTTGGTGGACGCGCGCGAACGCAAAATAGCCGGAAGCGAAGGATGATCAGCAGAGGAAGTTGGTGAGCGTGTCGACTGGCACTTCCATCACTGACCCCACATTCTCCGCCAACGGTATATACCGCCGCTAGGGCACAGCTCGTCGCCACCTTTCCCTCGGCTCGTGTCTTTACCAAGCCGTATGCTCCAGACGCAGAAGTTTCCGGGATTCCCAGCTGACGTTTTGCTCCCAAAGAATGCTGGAGCCAAGAAGTGAATCCGGCGATGGGTACCGCGGTGGAATCGACATCACAATCCCTATCGTAATGGCGATAGCTGGATTCTTTGCCATCTCCCTTTATAATGTCATTGAGATCAACGTTCAGATTTTTCTCAGGTTCAAGAAGCGCATCGGCTTATACTTTTGGAGCTTGCTCTTCGCGTCGTGGGGCATTGCCCTCCACTCCGTTGGATTCCTCTTGCAGTACTTCCAGCTTTGCCGAAACGCCTATGTCAACATCGTCATCATTACCCTTGGGGGCGTCCCGATGGTCATTGGCCAATCCGTCGTCCTTTATTCCCGGCTCCACTTGGTCGTTGAAGATAAGAGAAAGATCCGATGGGTGCTCGTGATGATCATCTCAAGCTTCTTTCTCTTTACCATACCCCCGACAGTTCTTAATTTCGGCTCCAATTCTCCGCACCCACAACCATACCTCAGACCATTTCAAATCTACGAGAAAATCATGCTCTTCGGCTTCGCAACGCAAGAAATCATCATCTCAGGTCTCTACGTGTGGGAAACCCGGAAGATGTTACGGATAATGACGGTAGACGGGAGTGCAGCCCATCGCCGCGTGATGAAGCACCTTATCTACGTCAATATCTTAGTAATCCTAATGGACATGACCATAATTGGCACCGAGCTAGGTGGTGCCCACGAAATCTCGACTACCTACAAGAGCGCTGTGTACAGCATCAAACTGAAACTGGAGTTCCCGATTTTGAATCAACTTCGCACCCTTGTTAAGAGAGGTGGCCGCACCTGCGACTGCCGAATGTCTGATACATTGACCATCTGCAATGAAACAAGACCCAGTCTAGGATACGAGCCGATAACACGACGCAATTCCTCAAACAATAAAGTCTTTACTTCAACACGCCAACTGAGCTTTTCCTCAGGTCTGGTTCCGGTATCAGAAACCCAACACGTCGTAGTAAGGAATCATGAAGATCTCGAATCCCATGATTGACCAGGACGCTATTCTCCAGGTCACGAGGGCCAGCGATAACTCATATCCCACTGGAACCGGCATCAATGTCCACAACAACCCTTCGTTAGCCCCAGGATAACAACCTCTTGGCGATTACAAATTTGTCAATTTCTAGGTTCTATCAATGATATCATATTTTCTTCGCGCAAGGTGTATGTCACGGACCCACGTGTTCCTATATCCCTATTTTCGAAGGGCCTAAAGCTTGGTTAAGTTTAGATGCTCTGCCACACTTCATCCACTTAATCCACCGCAAGTTAAGGCGGACGAAGCAAGCTGGCACTACATTTAACGTGTTTGACCTTGACCCTAGAATATCTATTACAGTCTGAGGGTCAGGCACGCAAGGCCTTCGAAGCATCTGATGTTAAGGACATCAACAAGTTCTTTTCTGGCCTTCAGAATATTATTTCTAAGCATAGCATTAGTCCCTCAAAATGCTAGAATGAAGATAAGTGTGGTATTCATATTAGATGCCTTCGAGATGCATCCAGGTCCTCACAGTTCGCACTACACGCTTTTATCGCCCAGAAGTCTGTAACCCGGCAAATCGAGGGCCCTACACCCAGATAGGAGCCGCAAATGCTGTTGGGATACTATTCCTCCCTGGCTGATCTTCAAGATATTCCTTACGGAATCTTGGACTGAAATTGATAATATTCCAGGCATAAGGTTTGCACAGTCAGACACCAGCTTTGGCAACCAAGAGATCACGCTAGAATGGCTTCATAACTTCAACGCCTACTCCTGGAGAGCATCCCCAAAGGTCGAGCATAAAGGAATCTCTTTTCAGGACTGGTTTAGCTATGGCGAGTGGCTTCATAATCTCTTCAACATAGACATCCGGCACTCAGCACCCCCTATAGTCTATGAGAAGGAAGATAAGATCTATCGCCTTCTCGTTATTAACGGCTTCTTAGGGCATCTTTCTTTTAAATGCATTAACTATTACATCCATTTTAATATCGTCATCTGCATCCTACCTTGGCATTCAACACACCTCACATAACCACTCGACGTGAGAGTCTTTCAGCCTCTAAAGAACGTATATCAGCAGGAGCATCGGGAATCTATTTGGGAAGGAAACCTAGCCTTCTTCCGCAAGCAATTCGCAGCAGCTTTCTCAAAGATCTACAAAGCCGGCTTCTCTACCCATAATATCATGTCAGGGTTCGAAAAGTCCGGTATTTGGCATGCAAACGCGAAGCCCGTGATCGACCGTATCCTCACCAAGTAGCGGCAACAGTGGAAAGCGATTCATCCCTCTATTTGGAAGCACCTGCCTCTCGATTCTCGATTTCAGGATGCCCAGGATCAGATCAACCGACTCTATGAGAGATACCATAAGGTGATGAGTTCGCCTACCCCAAAAGCTATTAATGACATCAGCCAAGTCGTCTCTGAGGCAGCCCTTATGCATTAAGAACGTGAGGCATTTTCAGCTAACCGGCTCTAACGGCTTGAGAAATGGAGCAAGAGGAAAATCGGCCAACGCGTGAGGCTAGCTGGTGATTTCATCACTAGTGTTAGCTTTCCTGATATTCAGGCTTAACACCAAGCAGCCTTAGCCGCGGTAGAGGTTAAGGGACAGCGGTCCCAAACGCCAGTGGAGAGAGGCAAAAGAGGCACGAAGTCCTGAGAATCCTACCTGGCTGACTTTCAACCTGTGGTTTGCAGAAACAGGGCTAACTGACCAATGTCACGGCCTCAAGTCACAGCAAAAAGAACATAACGATATCCTTAAGCAAGAGACTCGAATTCCGTTTTCTCAGGCCGAAGAAGAAGCCCGCCAAGCCCCAAGACTGACCCTCGCGATGGACCCAAACGCCTGGCGTCACAGTGACGATATGGTCCAATTAACAGGCCTCACGACCTTCGAGGACGATAACGATGACGATCTATAACTCATAGGGCTACAAGACCTCGAAGGGGAGGTTATTCCTGACCCAGAACCACCCCCCCCTCCCCCATGGATAACCTCATTGCCGCCGTTAGGGCCGGCTGGCCTGCCCTCAAGCCAATACGATGACTTCACAATAACGATATGATCTTGCCGCTTGTCTTGGTCGTCTCGGCTGGACCTCCCTCGTTCGTCTGACAAGCTTACTTGTCACGTACGTTGGGCACTGCAGGCAGGAGCGAATTGTAGCCGTCAACCCGGAGAGACCTCTCGCACCGTCCCGCGGTCACGGGTGGCCGGAGCCGCAAGGCCAGAATCCAGTGAGCAGTTTGGCGGTAAAGCTCCACGGACGTACTCATTCCCACCGTCAAATCAGCACGAATGATATCGCAGGAATCAAGAGCGGCACTTCATACCTCATAGCTTAATAATGCCTGAGCACTCGAACATAGAAAGAGCCAGGTACCTGAGGTTTACGATACATAGGTCCTAATCTCTGAACACCCAGTACAGGTTTGCACCCTTGTACAGCCAGATGTATACGATTCGCTCTGCGATTCGACTTCTCCACATCGCCCTTTGCATCATTCACTCGTCAGTGGTGCTTGACCGCATGTATCACTGAAGCCATGTCGATGTCAGAGCTGTAAGATTGAACCGTTGTTCTCCCTCTATTGCAAAACCCTAACCCCTATAGTGTCCCTACTGGAGCGTAGCAACAGCAGCCTTGTGCGCGAGCATCTTGCCGAGCCATCCTTCACATCCTGACAGACTTCGACATTGTACTTGTGTTTCTCAAGCATAGATCCTATTTCCCGCCACCATGTGATGAAAGAGATGTTGGCAAACGAGATCTTGTTGCCGACGAGCAAATGACCATCGTCACCGGTGTTGCTTTCTTCTGCTCGACCAAGTAATCGTCCAGGACCAGCGATAATCTGTTCACTTCCTTGACATAGCGCTTGATAGCTGCAGGGATCTTCTCCGGGTGGAATACTTTGAACCAAGCTGTCTGACCCTAGTATGGACCCTGACCAGTGGTTTGGTAGTAGAGTCACTACTTTGCGTGCCAAGCCTCGGGAGAGCCGGGAGCAAAAGTGACTTGATGGTTTTTGTCATAGTTCTTAATGAGGTACTCGAAAATGGCTCCCGACTTCCAAAGCGTGAGGCCAGTATTGCGATCGTGGATAGAGGGAAGCCGACCGTTAGGGTCAATTGCAACAAACTCGCGGTTCTTGGCATCTGAAAGAAAGGTATAGATTTCGCCCAAACATCAAGTCAGATGAACTTAACAACTATTGAACTTTATTATTGTACTTTATTATTATGTATACAGTAATGTCTGAAGCCCTTTCCCACCTTTTTGTTCGTTTTTGGAGCCTCTGCATCCAGGCTCTAGCCATTCAACCGAATCTGAACCCACAGCTCCCGTCTACGTAGTAGCGACAATCTTCTCCACCTTCGTAGCCATCTTGCCAAAGCTACGCAGCATACTACCTCTCATTTAGTGGTGTAGTGTCTTCTCTATAGCCATGATATCTTTCATGTGCTTATTTTCAGAGATTCGTGTGGGTGGATCATTGCTCATGAGCGGCAACGGCAGCCTGGGCGCAGCTGGATATCCTATCTGCTGGTTTAGCAAGTTCTTCAAACCGGTGATCTTTTATCCATCGTCAGCGTGTTGCGCATCACGCGGGCCTCAAAGATAAGGAGAAGAAACTGTAGGTCTTACCCCTGTCTTGAATATAGCTGTTTTCTCCAAGGAAGCCGAGTGTTGAAGCTTCTTTGCGTCATGAGAATCTGCGGTACTTTCGAGGCGTTGAGTCGCCCGCCATAGCTTCATACTGAAGTTCTACAAACTGTCATTCATTCGTAGTTGAGAAATTTCATGGAAACCAACTGGCGCGATATTAAGCAAGGGCTAATAGCACCAGTAGATCCAACAGAAACAGACGGGAGGAGGAAGTCAATAAACCCAGCGAGAGTTTTGAACGACGAGTCATCTACGAGGGTTGTGATTTTGCTGGATCTCGACATGCCGCAGCTATCAAAACGTGAGCGATGGCTTCGACGAGGACAAACCCTGCGCCCAACTGCTGGTGCATCGTACGCAAGTTGAATAGTTTCACGAGTGCTCGTGGCACCTACACCAGGAACAATCAGCGTCTTCTGTAGACCAATGGCGTCGAGAGCAAATCGCAAAGTCTGAATCAATTGTATGCGCTCTTCGCGGTCCTACAGTACCTGTTAGAAAATTGTAGTCAAACAAACAAAACGCAAACTATGCTAGCCGAGATAACCGGGAAGCTGCTTGCTAAGCGACTGGTTGATAAGCGGTTGCTTGATGAGTGGAGGCCAGTATGTTCCCCACAGTGATTGCTCGTCTGCATCCGTAAAGTGCAAATAGCTCCTACACCACTAAGTTATTGTGTTCCCACGTTCTGCTCTAGAAGATGACAAATCGTTAGGCAGTTCTCGCAGTCCGCGATGGGCAATTCCGAGAGAGGATTATGTATTGCCTTATATTGAGTTGCTAATTATAATATAAAAAGCATAGGGCACACGGATCCGGTATCTAGGTAGGGCTAGTGACGCGAAAGGCTCTGGCATTTAGCAATTGCAGACGTGCTGTTTTGATCAAAACCCTACTTGTCTATTTCAGCGGTCCCGGCCTCACTATCCCAACCACAAAGAGTGGTCCGCAACAGTGGCCGACACTGGAATGGTAGATACGAGCACGTCAAGCCCTCCTCCTGGGGCATCTAAGGCACACCACCCAATGCAGGTCAGTGCGTTCCCACTCCCACTTGTCAGCTCGGAGCGGCCGACCCCTGGCAATGACGGACTTGAGGGCGTACGGAGTAATCAAATATTAATTCCGCATCGCATCATCACCTGATTGGCTCACGAATATGACGGTCAGCCCACACAAGCAGCTAAGAGTTTAAAAAGCGAATAATGCAGCCTAAAATGGATAGCTCTTTGTCAAGGCTGATAGGTACCTTTGCTTCTGACTGGGATTAGAGGATGTTCTCTTTTGCCTGGCGCAGTGAGTTCCCTTGACCCTCTTCTTCCTTTGCAGATTCTGGATCCTAGCAGTAACGGCATACAACTTAACAATTGAATGCAATGGTCGGGGTACCTGGAAAGTTCAAAGGTTGCGAGACGTGTCGGAAACGGAGACTCAAGGTCAGTCGTTAGCGCCAATGTTCTGCAAGACTACGTCTGGAGGCTAATAGCGAAACAGTGCAGCAACGAAAGGCCATTTTGCAAGAATTGTATTGCCCGCGGAAGACAATGTGAAGGCTATGATAGGGTCCGAGTTTTCATCACAACGACGCCAGAAGAACTAGGGAAAGTCGTCCATTATACGAAGAAAAGGACGCCTGAAGCTCACCGACAATCTACGCCGCCAGGCACAGCAAGTTCCCAGTCCCACCAAACTCCGTCTCCGCCTGGTGATTTGGCTACAAAGCATGACAATCCTGCTGTAAGCCTGACACAATCCAAATCATCGTCAAGAAATGCAGGGCTTGTTGCAGGTCCGAGGCATTCTACCCTGCACGGTTTGAGCCCGCACCCGTTCTTGAGGAACATCGACTTGCGCTTGGGTGTGCGATGCTTTGTTCGACAATACGCCAGTCACAAAGCTTCTATGGATGGCGGTTATGAAACGCTTTATTTTGAGGTTTGGCATAATCCTCTCATTAATTTTAATGCTGTTCCTGATCCGCTTGCAGCATAGCATTCCAGTGAGAACTTTGGAGTCTATCGAAAGTGTGGTTCAACGGTTAGGCCCAACCTTCTTCAGCCAATTCCTGGACTACCGCTTCTTCGTCAACGTCTTTCGGCCATTGGAAGTCAGTCTCATCCGTCAAGTCTTGGAAAATAAGTGCTGAGACATGAAACTAGGTTGGCAATGCTATACTTGAAAGGCGAGAAACCTTCCTTTCGGCTCTAGAATGGGGCTGCCGACCCTGGCAATTCTATGCGAAAGACTCCTTTGACCGGCTCATCGACTTGATGTTATTACTCCCACCACTCCTGGCTCGAATACATAGGATCATGCCTCTACATCAAACATCAGAGCGACGAACGTCCGCTGAATCATTGATACGCAGTCTCTCTTCGTTGGAAGAACGGCTCACCCATTGGCACCAAGAGTTCATCGAACAAGAAGGGCCCCCATCTCGAACGCATCAGTCGATTTCTTATTCGTTTAAAGATGGTCGAACTGGTGTTGCATTTCTGTATTATTGGTTTGCACAACTCGCCATTTGCCACAGGATCGAAACCCTACGCGGGGTCATAGCTCAGCCATTGCCCCACGAAAAAGTACCAGTTAACAAAGAAACTTACTCGTTTCAAATGCAGACCGCCCGTGAGCTAGCTACAGAAATATGCCGTGGCCTCGGTTCGTTGCTCAATATCCTGCAACCCGAGCTTTTGATTGCGCCTATGGAAGCTGCGATGCGGTGCTTTCAATGCATCCACCTAACGACCCAGTATGTTCCGGAGGAGGCAGTGTGGCTGGAGTCGTTTCATAAACGGCTTATACATACTCAAAAGGCCCTTCCACATGCTGTGCGGAGACAAGGATTGGCTGAAATTGCCCAGCTGTGAGGAGGGGGCACGAGACGCGTTGATCATTCCTCCATTATATCACAATAATATCAAGAGATGGTTATACTTCACGATGCATCGCTTTTCCTTCCCCCCCATGAACCTCATGTCGGACTTGAAGGGTGACCTGAGACAGGGATGCCAAGCAATAAAACACCGACGTACTAGTATATATTTTACCAAAAGTCCAATCTCCCCTGTAACCCTGTTCCAGCGGTTGACTCTGGAGCTCTTGACTGAGCCGCCGGTAGAGTAAAACTATGTGACCCAACGTATTCATGGACATACAACCGTCGTTAGGAGTTTGCTATTCAAATCGGGTACGCTTTCATGGTCCCAGAATCCATCATATTTCATACAGCAATACGACAATAAAACACATCCAGGCTGGGACATCGGCAATCAACATCCGTGTAACATGCATCCTCATCCACTTTGCCATCTGTGGCTGCGCAAGTTCTGGTTCGGATAGAATTTGGTTCATGATTGAGAGCACCTGACAACTGCAATGCCAGTCTTGCTTACAAGAAGTTGTAAGCCCCGAAGATAACTTGCCTTGTTGCTGAACCCAAAGTGAAAAAGTGTGGAGATAAGGCCAGCTAAACTCCATCGAGAGACCGTGCTGGATCTGACCTGCTTCTGTGCTGTACCGTGATAGTAGAACCAAAATGCTCTGAGGCCGCCGCCAAATGTAAGCGCGCCAAGTGTGGTCACCCCGACCAAACCGGGCTTAAAAAAGCCCTTGAACCAGAGGGCAATGGCAGGTCCGGGATAGTCAGTATTAGCTCGGTCCTCGATCTGCATCTACATTCACTGCTCTATACCTTGAAGTCATACTCGATCTTCTTTACGGGGTGCTCGAAAAAGTTAGAAAAGAGAACTCGAGCCGCGTTGTAGACGACGACTTCAGGTTGGCCAAGGTCGGCGTCGATCTTGTCCATGGCGCTGACTAGAGCATCGCCGTCTGAGACGTCCACCACATATGTCTTGATCGTAACGGAATGGCTGACAGCTGCCTCCACCGCCGCCTTCTCGAGCTGCAGCTTCTTGTCCCGTCTAGACAAAAGGGCAATTTTGTTGTAGCGGTTCGAAGCAAACAGGGTGGTGACGCTTCTTCCGATGCCGGGGCCGGCGCCGATAATAACGATGGTTCTGTTCGCAGCCATAGTGATACTTTAGTATGACGATTTTCAAAAGAGAGATCTAGCGTAATGCAGAAACAGGACTGGTCCTGGCAGCACTATTTAGCTGCAGCGAAATTCTATCATCCTATGTCTACTGAATAATCTGTCCACTTCATCAAGGGTGAGTTGCTGGCACAAACGCAAAACAATTCCTACCTGAACAGTACTTCCATGGCAATTCGGATAAAACGGAAGGGAATGAATAATAAGCTTGAAGTTGGCAAGCGCTAGTGCCCAAGCGCTATAGCTACTGTAGCATCGCTAGAGCGATTCGGTGTTCCCTACGCACCGCTGCATCCACAGGCAAGCCATTCATCGAGAGGGCGATGTGACTAAGCGGCGCCAGCGGTGGATGCTTAAAGTTCCCGTTGACAATGGCCAAGTTGACTTTTCTGTGGCGAACGACCTTTAAAGAACTCTGTCGAGCGGTTTTCTTACCGGCTCCTTTTACTAATACAGGGTTTACTCTCTTCTCCTTTCTTCTTTCCCCTACTAGGTAAAACTCATTTCAGCCAAGGCTTCAACGTTGCCTCCTGCACGCTGACATATCATTCTGATCATGGTAACCCCGCGCCCGAGGGATCTGAGAAGATGGCTAGCCAAGGTATACCCTTGGGTGAAGGCTCCATTCATTGTTGGCGCACCGATGCGTGTGATGTGTGGGCCTAGCCTCGCCGTCGCGGTATCCTCATCCGGCGGCCTTGGATTTATCGGTCCCACGATGAAGGCAGAGGATCTTTTTTCCGACCTGGAGAAGGCTGATGGATTAATACAACTATCCCCTCTCGCTTCTGTTACCCGACATTTAACTACGGCCCTTCTCCCTATTGGGATCGGCTTTCAGACATGGAACGGTGATCTGAATGTCGCCTTATCCGCGGTCCAGGAGCACCGACCTTGTGCCGTGTGGCTGTTCGCTCCCCGTCGCGGCCAAAACGAATTGAACGAATGGACTACTGGCGTTCGCGAGGCATCTCCTGCGACCCAGATCTGGATCCAAGTCGGCACTCTTGGCGAGGCCATTGACGCCGTCCGCAGCCCAACCCCTCCAGATGTGCTCGTTATCCAGGGTGCCGAAGCAGGTGGCCATGGTAGGGCCAAGGATGGTCTGGGTACCATGGCGCTTTTCCCAGAAGTCGCCGACGCCACGCGCGAGTCCGGAATCCCTCTGGTTGCCGCGGGAGGCATCGTCGACGGCCGTGGTGTCGCTGCAGCCCTTAGCCTGGGAGCTGCGGGTGTCGCAATGGGGACACGCATGCTCGCTGCGACCGAGACACGTATCAGCAAGGGATACCAGAACGAGGTTATTCGCGCAACAGACGGCGCCACGTCGACAGTTCGCACACAGCTATATAACCACTTACGGGGCACGTTCGGGTGGCCTGAACAATTCTCACCCCGTGGACTGATTAATAGAAGCTGGGTCGATCACCATGATGGGACTCCATTCGATGAGCTGAAGCGACTGCACGATGAGGCAGTAAAGTCCGGCGATGCCGGATGGGGTCCAGAGGGGAGATTGGCGACGTACGTCGGGGCTGCAGTAGGGCTGGTGCATAATGTAGATAATGCTGGCGTGATTATCGAAAGTGTGAGAAGCGAGGCGAAGGATATTCTTTTGTCCCTCGCCGATAATCTTTAAAAGCAGTCTATATCTACAAAGTCAGACGATACTAGCTTGACTTATTTGAGGTTGTTTCACGCACGAGACCAATACAGACACCTAGCTTTACCATCAGTGGCAAGCCCAAGCTCCAGCCCAGGGTTCGTGGCGGAGAAACCCTTGGAATGCCTCGAATGCGCACAATGGTTTTCGCACCGCGATATGCTGTTGCTTCACAAACAGAAGTTGCGGAGGGGGGGTGGATGCGGACATATTGAGCCTGATAGGTGGATATAACAGCCCATGGTAATGGCAGATGGCGTAGTAATATCTTGCCGGACCCAATCAACCTGAGGATCTTTATTTGACGCTCTTGTAAAGGACTTGGGGTCAGGGTGGAAGAGCGAATCGTAAGAGGCTTTACCTCACTCACGAATGCACTGTCCACCCCGCGTGGAAGTTTAGCGGAGAGGGCCGGGGGCAACAAAATGATCTCGACACCCGTGCGTCTGGCCCAACAGGTTATCAAGAGGTGGCGTGCCATATTTTTTGTCCAGTGGACGTCAACCTAGGCGTACGTCTTGAGCATGCAAATGTTAAGCTTCTTTGCCTCCATTCTCAACGACTCCTCTTCAAGGTCGAGGAAGGGTTCGAAAGCGCACTTGTTGACATGGGCCGGGGCCAGAGCTTTCTCATGATTTCCTCCTTCATCGGCTGCTGGACCGTCATGACCTGGTTGAGGCGTTGGCGGTAGGCTGGGAGGAGAATCATCCATATGTAGAGGAAGCCCACCGACTTTGGGCGCTGGGAGGGCAATGATCCAAGAGCTCGCCTAGCGTGCCATTCACTGCCACTTTCGGGTCCTCGATGCTCGCCCAACCCTCTCGATCGGCCGCTGACCAGTTTTCTTGCGAAAGTAGCTGTCCATGCAGATCCATGCAGATCCAGATCCCTATCATACAGAGCACATCCTCCGTAGCCGACTGTTCGTCGGTACCGCCTCTCCTACGGACGGTTTCGTCAATGAAAACCTGAATCGGCTTCTCTATATAAGTTAGCCCCTTAAACCTAACTGTTACACCTTAGGACTAATGTAAAGATGCAATCCACGCATTGCACACAGAGTATAACACTACTAAGGCTTTGAGTTTCTCACACTTTGATAACTAGGCGCAATACTTGCAAGCTATATATTAGATATCATATATTTGTAATAGAAATGCTATTATATAGGTATTTATCAATGTCATAAAAACCCCTTTCCCTATCCACTTACTATTTCTATAGGTACAGTAGACTCTAAAGCAGACCTAGGTAATACTTTATAATATAAGTTCTTAATAAACCTCTATTAACCCTTAATAGCAGTGCTTTAAATGTAGTGACTTTTTCTACCATTAAAGAGGTTATGACAAATAGCTGCATGCGTCGATTTGGATAGCTTGTGACCAGAGTTTTAACAATCTCCTTCGTCATGGCTTAACAAAGCCTGCCATAAAGGTCTGACTGCAAGGGCTGCAGTCAAGGAATACTGCGCTATTCGTCAAGATACACAGTCTCTAAAAGGAGTTCAAAAGGTTTAAGGCTCTTCTTTCAATCCATATAACACAAAATAACTACTACACAATCAGCTTGCCTTCCACAGAGCCAGAGTTTAAGGTACATGAACTTATATCTAGACTAGGATTCATAAGCTTATTTTAAAAAGTAACATAAGTATCTATTTAATAATGACGGATTTCTGTATATTTATGAGCTTAAGCTTGACTACATTAGGACATCTATAATTTAAAAAGTAATTCTAAGAATGACTCAAATATACCCTCCCCAGTACTCCTAATATATACTAATTATAAGGACGATTATTAGAGAGCTAAATCCGAATAGCTGATGTTAGTAGTGGTTGCTTCGGGCTCGTAGAAAATACGATTACGAAATATAGTCTTCGGTCTACTGCAATCTATAACTTTGACAAGGCTGGCTTGATATTGGAATCATCTCTACTAGCATGGCCATTATAAACATAGTAAGGCGTGGAACATCTTGGTAAAGATATTTCCCCATATACGTATAATCTCCCATGCTGTCCTACACCATTCGCCACATATGCCACAATTCTTGATTAGGAGAAGCATTTAAAGAGCGAACATCTAGGGGGTCGTATTTGCCCATTGTGCGAGAACGCGCGATACACCCTTTTCGGGGACGGAGGACTTGGCGACAGACATTGAAACAGAGATTGCCGGAGCGGTACCTCTAGAATTCGTCCTAACTACCATATACTAGTCAAGGGTCGCAACTATAGGCGTCAGCCACTATCCCCTATGTGATTCGACTGGCCCGGAGTATGCACCCGAGTTCATCCAGCATGTTCTTGGTTGAATCCACAACTTCTCGCTATCGCTACCCTGGCCCAGCCACGGCCAACAAGAAGTCAACCGGTATATTTGAGCCTGTAACCTGGAAATAATGAGGGATGCAGAGTAGCCAATACGCTAGTGGTTCGAAAACTGGAAGGACGAAACAGATAGGGACGCTAGCAGTCTGAAGCTTGAGCTCAGGGAATGCGATAGAGTACAAGTCCAAGGAAGTAATCCAACAAACAACTACTTTGCCGAGAGAGAGAACGAGTACTTTAAACTTGCCTCTGCCCAAGACTCCCTTGAGGTTCTTATACGAAGCCTGAGGTCCTGGAATCAGCAAGTGGAAGGCGATAATGCGCGAAGGGGCTTAGGTTTCACAGATGCAGCATGAACAGCATCTGAGGCTAAGGATGAATCCGAACAGATCATGTGGAAGGCGCACACTAGCAGACACTTGAGGGGAATAGCAGTTCCATTAGTGCCGCTCGCCATCACCAGACGATAAGACACTCGCGCCAGCTTCGACTGACTACATCGTCCGGACAGAATAAATTTCATTTATTACTTAATCGCGTGACAAACACCGCGATGCCTGCCCCCGAACCCTCACAAGCTCTCGAACTCTCCATCATCTCATACACCCATTCTTATCCGAGACATCGGCCGCCCGCAACGTCCACTGACCAGCCAAAACCTCCCGAAGACTTCGAATGGGCTTGTCTCGGCCTTAGCAACGCAAAAGTAGCATCGGATCTATCGGAAAGCTTAAGGGTTGCGCTCTCATTATTTGCCGCCAGGTGGTGGACAAGATTCCCGAGAGTAGAATTGTTTTCAACTGACAATACGTAAAAACTTGATTCAGCAGCAATCAGAGTGTGTTGAACTCGAATCTCAGCCAGATGGTCTCGACCGACCGATTCACAAGAAAACATGAACTCAAAAGGGGACGATAGCCCAACCGAAAACGGCCAGTGACAGGTGCTACCTAATTGAAAACTTAGTATCCGTATACTACCCCGGTTATCAAGCGCCGAGCTTCGGGGACGGTGAACCAGACTGCCAGAATCCCAAACTTTAAAGTGGCTGAGTTTATTAGCGTGTGTCCCCCACTCCACTGAGCCATGATATGACACCATCCTCTGCACGTGTCCCGTGCAAAGTTCATCGCCAGCGTACGTGTCATGGTGTAACAACCTTCAACAAATCGAATGATCCCTTTAATTCCTCTCATCTCGCCTCCTCTTCAATTTTTCGGACTGAGAGGCTTGAAATTATTCTTACTGGGCTTCGGCAAGGTTACCAACGGGGCGGGACACGATGGCCCTCAAGGACGACGCAAATTTGGGTGAAAACATCGATGAGGAACCTTGGGTCGTCGGGAGTTGTGCCTCTCGTGAGAAGAGGTTTCAAAATGGCGATGCTCATCGAGAATCTAGGTAAGCCACAAGAACGTACATCCCCAGGAGGATGCCTCGGGCGATAAGCTACCGCTAATATATGCCCTTTCTCGTATCGCAGCCGTTGGTGGTTCCTCTCGTCAGCATTTCCTATGATTGCAGGCACTCTAGGCCCCGTGGCTTCGGCATTTAGTATCTGTGCCCTAGTTGAGCCATGGCGACAGCAACTGGTGCCCGGAGGAGATATCCCGGGCGCCCCTTTCGTCCCCGACCCGTCATGGTAAGCCGTGGCATGATTTCGATTAATGCTAACAACGGCCCTTCTCTGATGGATGCTACTATAGGTTGACGATCATCGATGCCATCCAGCTTCTTGTCGGCGTTACTTCGAACCTCTTTCTTCTACTCACCATGGCGAGACGAGTCCGATTTAGTCTGGCCCTACCCATCACAATAATTGGATGGTACTACATAAGAACAACATACAATCGGGAGACGTTGCTAATATAAGACCACCAGGTATGCCTCTGCTTTTTGCCGCGCATCTCTAAGTGCCGCTGTCACTAGGCCTCTCAAAGACATTGGGTTCCCTCAAAACGAGCTCATCTGGTCTCAATCATTCTACTATGGCATGTGGGCAGCTATCCTCTATTTCGCCGATGCTTCACTCCTGGCTATTACCTTTTGGGGTGCTTCAACTGGTCACTACCGGAAGGACTTTATACTGACCGTAAGTCAACGCACCCTAATGTTACAGACTATTATGCTCCTTATATACCTCCTCCTTGGCGCCTATATCTTTTCTGAGATTGAATCCTGGAACTACCTCGATGCTGTATATTGGACTGTCGTCACTCTCTTTACTGTTGGCTTTGGTGACTATTATCCTACAACCGACCTCGGAAGAGCTCTCTTGATCCCATACGCCCTTATTGGTATTATAACCCTTGGTTTGGTTATCAGCTCAGTTAGGAGTTTATTTCTCGAGCATGGAAGACGCTGCGTCGCGACCCGGATGGACGACAGGAAGCGACGCAGGGTGATCCGGACTATACTACGCAGTGGTGACGATAAGATCCTTGAGCCTATCTCCGAAGAGTTTGAAACATCTCCCACACAACCAAATAATGCCCCAGCAAACGAGTTTGAGCGCCGCAAAGCCGAGTTTGCCCTAATGCGCAAGATCCAGGCCAAATCCTCCTCTCACAGAAGATGGGTAGGTATGGCTATGTCCACGTCCTTATGGCTCGTTCTGTGGCTAGTGGGTGCTGTCATCTTTGAGAAGGCTGAGAAGCCCTATCAAAACTGGTCATACTTTGATGCTTTCTACTTCTGCTTCGAGGCTTGGACGACTATCGGATATGGTGACCTCTCCCCTATATCCAATGCCGGCAGATCTTTCTATGTCTTTTGGTCTCTGTTAGCCTTGCCTACTATGACGGTGCTTATCTCACATGCTAGTGATACTGTAGTTAGGGTTATTCGAGATGGTACTATTCTCCTAGGAAATGTTACGATCCTGCCTAATGATGGAGGCTTTGTTGGAAATATGAAGCACATTATTAGCAAGATTACATTCGGGAAAGCCTTCCCACGCTATGGAAAATCTATATCTCCAGAATTGGCGGTATCCTCGAAGAACATCGATCAACGATTACCCAGGATGATGGCCGAGGTCTACGAACAAACTCTCCGGGACGATTATGGAGGCGCCCCCAGTACCTCCGTTATCGACCAAGGGGTTTCACAGAACAGAGGCCCACAACGCACTGGTGCTCCATCAACCTTCATCTCCAGAGTCTGCGGCAATCACTGCGATGACCTTCCCACAGGCACCGACTTCCACTTCCTCCTCATCTCCGAGATCCAGGCCATCGCCACCCACCTCAAAGAATCCAAGCCGCATCGCTACACTTTCGACCAATGGGCCTGGTACCTCAAGCTTATTGGCGAAGATGAACACAACCCACAGACACACTGCAAAGTCAAGCTAAAGGAAAAACGCCAGGATCCTAACGATGAGGACTCAGATAGGGGCCTGAAGTGGTCATGGGTAGGAAATCGCAGCCCTATGATAGGCAGTCAGGAAGAGAGCGAGTGGATTCTGGGCAGTCTGATGGATAGGCTCCGGGATTCGTTATTGACAGAGCGGAGACGGCAGCTGGGGAGCAGTGCCAAGGTGGCGCATCAGGAGGGACAGGACGTGCAAGACTTCGACAGAGGTGGTGGCATTGAGAGGCGACAATGATAGCGGGTTTTAAATTAGTCATTCACACAATATCGATTAAGGCCTTGGGTTTTTCACAGGATCGCTTACTTCGTTACTCGTACCTGAATGGTATTAGATTGGAATAGGTTGACATGGCAGGGCAAGACATTCGAGGAAGCCAGCAAGTCTGATGAACTACACAATCCTACCCATTCTTTCAGTCGAAACTCAAAGCAGATGAGTTTTCTAAAGATGACTGGGTGCCATTTTTAGATCTAAAATAGCCATAGACAGGTACTACTTTAGTAGTAGTAGTAGTAGTAGTAGTAGTAGTAGTAGTAGTAGTAGTAGTAGTGGTAGTAGCAGCGCAGCATAAATAGCATTCTTCTATAGCAATTTCGCCCTGATAATATCAGAACGGTTGTCGTCTTCATACCGAATTTGTGCTACTTAGCTTTTTGATTCCTCTTCTAAATTCCATTTTAGAATCAGAGTATGTACCTTATTGGATGAGAATTGTACGGTGAAATAACAAATCCCCGCTCAGAGTCCGACCCGTCGCGCCTACTCGACCTTGATGAGCTCGACGCATGCCTGCGTGCTACATTCATCACCTCATTGCGAGCTCGACCACGGTTCACCGAGATTTCCTGAAGAGTCAAACAGCATCCTTTACCCTGAAACTCTGCCCCCGCCTCGGTAAACCCATACTGGGGATTCCCGGGTCGAGGTAAGTACTAACGTTTAAGTAAAGTACGGGGAAGTAGATGGTTACCTTGCCAGGATTTCTCACCTGAGGAATTCTTTAGCCCTGCGTGCCCCTTGAGGGCATGGGCTGACGAAAGCATCTATCCTCAAATCTCAGCGGATTGGGAGTGGAAAGTTCCGCCCCCGCCCCCGTGAACAGATTCACAGCACCCTGCTGGGCCAGCCACCCACGGAGGATTGACATTGTTATTGCGCAACGACACGAAAAGGTTCACCATTGGGAGATGCGGAATGACAGCATCGGCTAACGCTGAATCACAGTCGGCATCTACATCGCATTGTCTTAAAAGGTCTCTCGTAGGCCAGACCTACACTTCGTGATGATGTCCGAATTCGACATTTATCAACCTGCTCGCGCGTGTGTGCCGGCCTCATCTCCCTTCATCTCCCACTACAAGCACCTGAGTACGTTAATCCATGGCGAGCGAACACACCATGCGCTCTACCTTTAGAAAGTTCCTTCTCGTCACGCTTAGCATACTAACCGGACAATTCATTGGCCTCATGGTATCTCTTGCTTCTCGCCGGGAAATCCGTTGATCAACGGCCACGTCCAGCTTTATATGGACGGGTACCAGCCCCCCCTATTGATCGCCGAAATCTCGTCACATAGCCCAAACCAGCGGACAAATGCTGACTTGTAGTGACTCTTCTTAACTCTGCACAGGAGAGGCAAACCGGGCGCGGTCTGCGCAGAACAGCCTTGAGGAAACGAAGTTTGACTACGTCACGATGGGGAATACAGCTCCACTAGGTTTTTTCCCCTCGGGCATTAAGATTGAGTAGCGGGAAGTTACATGGTGGGTGTTCTGCAGGACTTCCTCGGCCCAGCTGCTCAAGAACGGTACCGTGTCAGGCCGTACCGACGAGGCTACCTGTTCCGAGAACCTGCCGGAACTGGGAAGACAGTGTTGACTATGTCCATCGCAGGGTGTTTTGGCTTGAACATCTACGCCGTTACTCTTTCTGTTGGCGACAGCTTGTATGAAGACCTTGTTCGCCGAGCGTCCTGTGCCCTGCATTATTCTGTTGGAAGGCGTCAACGTTTTCGTCAAGTCAAAGTCACCCCAAGGCATGAGCTCTTTGTCTGTTATAGCTGGCCTACTGTACTAAGGTTGCGTGTATTTAGTCGACTATTTAATTAGTTAGTCTACTCTATTTTCCTTTACTTCTTGTACTATATAGCTAAATGGTTGGTATTGTTTAATAGACGAGAAGTAAGTTATTTTCCTTCTTTCTCTTCTTCCTCCTCTAGGGTAGGCCGCTTTAGTATTAGGTTAAGATATTATCCTTTCCTGTCTATTAAATCTAGTAATTACAGTAGGGAAATATCTTACTGGGTTAGTTAATTGAAGAAAAATACTATAATGTACATAATAATGCAAGCGACTTGGTGAAGGGAGCGACTCGCCTAACTAATTTGGAGGCCGTCTCAGCATCCCCCCTGGACTTGGGCCCCCGACATAGCGGTACACCGGTGGTGCACGGAATGCCTTCCTTGACTCCCCGGCGGCTCCCCGCCCTATGCCCCTGTCTCTCTGTCCCTCGACGTTGAGGATGAGGCAAGGTGACCTTTGGTCTATTAATAAAAATGCCCAACGGCGCAAGGGCGGAATGCGTCGTGGATGGCCTGGCCTGTGCTGCCCTCATCGGTCCGTGCCTGGTCGTGCGTCTGGAGCACTGCATAAGCAGCGTGGGACAGGGGTCGGCGCCAGACTGGTGCGTGCCCTCGCTCGCTGACAGACTTCAATGTCGATGGCGGGCTCGCATTTAGAACCCGAACCCGAAATCGCCCAGCGTCTAACAAGCACAACGGAAGAAACCAGACCAGGGCCAGAACTAAAGTACACGCCCGGGCCCCGCGCGCGATGTCTGAGGGTACGTCGGCTCCTGGTGCTATCGCTATTTGCCCTTAGCCCCCAGTCGTTCGAGGGTTGGAACCTGGAGGAGGCCTAATTTTGCACCCACCGGATCGAAGAACCCACTATGCCGGCTGTAGGAACCGCTGTGCCAAGCCCGGACCTGCTAGTAAACTTAGGACCCTGGGCCGCCTACGTTTTCGCTGCTATCGATCCCCCTCTCATATTGAAGCAGTGTCATTGCTCCTTAGATATGGGACATGGGCCAGGGCGAGCGACAATGGCTCACCTCGCGACAGAGGCAGCGCAGCGCAGCGTCTCATCTCGCGCCGTGTCATAAAGACCCCGATGTCCGCATCCTTCACTATCACCACGCACTTCGCATCGCGCTTTATGTGTCCGTATGGCCTTGGTATAGCCTATCTCGAGCTTACTTCTCCCTGTCTCTGATCTAAACCCCTCCTCTTCCTTCAACTTCCTTCAACGGCATAGAACCGCCACCTCACGCCACAAGGACAGACACTTTCACGTATGCCGAATTCCCCTTCGGTGCCCATTTCATTTATTCATCCAGCTCTTCCGACACGAGGCATGCCATCACAATAGCCCTTTCTATTCTCCATAAATCCCCAGCCCTCTTGTATCCACGGCCTTTTCGCACTGCCACCACTCGTCCCCTAGCGCAGACATCCTCGAGGCCGCACAGCGCACCGCTCCTACAACCAGATCATTTGGTGAGCTTGCCCATTCCGGAAAGTGGCCAGCTATAACACCATTCCCAGTCTAACAAATACCTACATCAGTCGCTTCCAGCAACCATGTGCAACTTCACGAAAAATTACTACATTTACACGTCCTGCGTGGATCCCGGGACTCACTTCTGCAAGACCTCCACTGATGGAAACCGAAAACAATCCTGCTCCGAAGGCCCTCATGAGCGCTACATCATGATTCCCGAGAATTGCCCGTTGTGCTGTGGCTGAGCTAAGCTCGGGGATTATCGACTCCATGGCGGCCGCTCCCCTCCTGCTGAGCTCAACCAGGAGCTCTCACTTCTCAACTTGTCCTTACTTTATGTTTCGTCCCGGAACACATACGGAACTTCTGGCCGGCAGGGTGTCACTTGGATTATCTCATCTGGTACTGTGGTATGGCCTGCGCCCATGTGAGTGGGTGTTCTGCCACTACGGTTTTGGGTTGACCTGCGAAATGCCTTCATTCTACCACGGTCGGTCCTGTTAAATCTTGGCGGCACCTCCAAGCGAGGAAATATTGGTGATTGCGGAGGCCCGTGATCGATCACGCCGTGGGCCGTGACAAGTCGAGGAGGTATAGAGAACAGGTTACACTGGGTGTGGATCAAAGGTCCAGGGCGCCACGCGGAGAGGTCAAGCTGTAGCTTTGACCTCTCTTCAGAAGTCCACGAGGAGGGGTCCTTGCGGTTTCTCGCCGTTTGCGCCCCGCTCGGACACTACCCACCATGTGGGCATGACGAGATTTTTTTTTTTCTTTATTCTGGAAGAGGATGGGAGTACGAGAAGGGCGTTCCACTGGTGCTAGGCGATATTGCAGCATTTTAAGAGGTTTCTGTTCATGCCTTCCTACCCAACGGCCGGTGTCACCGTGTGTCCCTGCACGTCTATTGACAAAGCTTTCCAGAGGGGGAAAAGATAAGGATTATTGCATTGAATTGATCTGAAACAAGTCTCCCGACCTGGCGCATGATAAGCGTGGGGAAGATTGGAAGAACCATGATGGTGTGTTACTTGGTGCTTTGACTGACGTCTTGAGCGAGTAATACCCTAATGGTCTTAGCTCATCCTGTCCGACCACATAGTCAGTGGGGCCAGTCCTCGTACGACCCATTTGGTTGGGCCTTGTGCCTGCTCTGATTCCTCAATTCTTCTGCGACGACGACGTCAAGGAGCTGTCATTGTTACATGCGGGAGGGAGCTCAGAGCCGGGCCCCTTGCCGGTCTGTGGTAAGGCGATAGCTTGGGATTGGATGGGGGCCCATGTTATCTCCAAGATACCGTCCCCGAAGAATGACTACTTTCCTTGCTAGTAACGACGACAAGCAGACTCTTGCCTCTCCCATTCCTCCAGTCCAAAAGTAGAGATAACTGCTTTCTTACAAAGGCCATCTGTTATGGCCAGGCTCGGCCCTGAACTGGTCCCCTCGGTAGTTAGTGCCCCAAACCGGCCCGGCACGCTCTGTAGAGGCGATGCTGCATGAAGACTACTATAAACCATCACCATCAGTCTGAAGCTTCTGCATTCTACGCTACTTCATGTATAATGTGGTTTAGAGTTGTTATTAGGGTTTTTTTTTTATAACTTCTGTGACCACCCGTGAGAGGGATAGCGGAGAACCTGGGCGGAGGTTGGTTGGTGGGTTCGACGGAGAGGGCGTAGTACAGCGAGTGTTACATGTGAAAGAGCAAAGTCGGCTTCCCAGCCGAAAGAGGCGACATGCATCAGACAAGTACAGACACAGCTAGGGCTGGGCTGGACTGGACTGGGCTCGAGCTCAACTGGCTGCCTCGCCAAGTGTTCTGCTACTGCGAGACGTGATGCTATGGAGCCTAGCCTACCAGAACGTGCGTCAGCAACATCCAGCGACACCGGTTACTATGTTAATAGGCCCGTCATCCAACGGCCGTGCCACCGCAGATGCGGCAACGGGGCTGCCCCTGAGATAATAAGAAAGGCCCCATGCTTCGTTCTGTCGACACCTACCTTCACCTTTGACGTACCGAAGGTAAGGCAGCTAGTGTCGGCCCCGTCTCCATCCCGTCGATCCCATGTCCACCACGCCCACCAAGGCGACCTGCGCCCACACACCAAATGCCAAACCCACTACCAAGGCTACCCAAGTCAAGCTACAACGCCTCTGCTCCAGGTGCCGAATGAGCCCCACTGACACCCACCATAACAGCGCCCCCTAACCTTTTTTATCTTTACCTGCTGCGTGGCGCCTCCTCTGGCTCCGGCTCCCTGTCACGGCCATCTGCGCTCATACTTATGACAAACGCTTGCTCCCCCCCCCCCGCGTCCATTTCTAGATCGCACGGCCCTGATCCTGGCTGATATCACAACGTTCCCCCAGCCCATCCCCTCTTGATCCCTGTCGAGCCTGATCAAGGTCCAGAATCCACTCACCTCATCGATATCTCTCAATGCTCCCCCAACTCAACTCTCTTAACTCAACCTAGGTCGACCGCAGTCAACATAATCAGCCCTCCTCCACCACGACCTAAGCACTGGTCACCTCCATCGCGACTCTCTGGTCGGCTTCTAATATTAAAAAGCAAACCCTCCTCCATTACCAACTTCCTTCCTCCCTCCTCCCCAGACTCTTTTAAGTACCCCTCATAGACCTCACCTCTTAATCCCCCATCTTGTCCTCTTCCTTGCCTTAATACACCGTTTATCTCTTCTATGCTCCCTTAATCTTCCTCTGCCACCTTCACCACAGCTATCTAAATTGATCACCCGCCAACCCAGCTCTCGCTGCTACACACTCCCGCACACAAAGCCTCCTTGGTCTTCCTCCGCGCCATACATTACCCCCATCCGAAGTCACACATCGCCAGATCTGAAACCCATCACTCCGCCAAGGACTGTCTCTGTCGCGCAATCCCCCGACTCGCCGCGAAGCGTGATCAAATCCAATTTCCGCCAGCGGGATCCCTCCGGCGCCTCTGTGGCCTCATCCGCTATAGTGTGGATCACTTAAATCCTTCGTCTAGAACGCAGACCAGCCGAACAGTATCTGACCCTTAATATCATCGTCTGCAGTCTACAATCTAGCCGGGACATCCGAGACCTTGCTATGGAGCTTTTAGAGCTTGTTGAGAACGAGCCTATGGCTCGCCCATTTCACTGTGATTGGCAGTTGTGTACCAGGGTTTGCTTCCTCCTAATCCCCTGAGCTACCTAGTTAGCTAACTTTTAGGAAAAAGAGCTTTAATCGCAAGTCTGACCTACAAAGGCATTATCGAATTCACACTAATGAGCGACCTTACTCTTGCTCTACCCCAAGCTGTGGGAAGAGCTTCATTCAGCGAAGTGCCTTAACTGTCCATATCCGAACACACACCGGTGAGAAGCCTCACGAGTGCCTATATCTTAGCTGCGGGAAACGCTTTTCCGATGTAAGTTGCTACTTATGCCTACAGCACCCTCAGCTACTAACTGATAAAACAGTCCTCTAGTCTCGCTCGTCACCGACGGCTCCACACTGGGAAGCGCCCTTATAAGTGTAGCTATAACGGCTGCTTGAAGAGGTTAGCAAGGCCAAATAAGTTAACTTACATCTACTAATAAGTCAACAGCTTCTGCCGAAAAACCACCATGGTTAAGCACCAGCAGAGGTCGCACCAGCAAGGACTGAACCCCAATAATATCCTAGATAATTACTCATCAGACTCCGATTCTGATAAATCCCCATCTACTCCACAGACCTCTGCGATGACCTGGTCTCCTCAAGACATGATTCCCATCGACTCAATGCCACAGGGCTCGTTATACCGCGCGAGTTCATATCCTGAATTTAGACAGCAAATGCGCGCCTACCCCCTCCAGCAACAGGAATACATTGGCCAGCACGCTATCCCATCTAGCGCCCCTCCTGAGTTCCACGCGCAAGCCGTCGCCGAACAGCAGGCCGGCATGCATATGCTCTATCGACCTGCGAGCACTCCTCGACCAGAATATTATATCACCGACCAGAGCAACCCGGGAATCGCAAAAATAAGCACCAACCCCATTCAGCACCAATATCAGCTTACCCAACAGCAGGTTAACAGATCTTCCTTAGAAATGTTATACCCAGCTTCAGAAATCGCAATATCTATCCAAAGCAGCCCGAGCACCTTCCCTGCGGCCTCATTACAGAGCCCCTTAATGCAAGATAGCTTTTACCTACACCAACAGCAACGCCCGCCATCATACACTCTTCAGGCTACGTCGCCAGCGGATTCCCACCATAACCTGCCCTCACACACTCAATCAATACACCAGGCCATGAACCAGGCTCAACAGTCAGCTACTTCTCAGGCACAGCAGAACCAAACCCCGACGACCGAAAATTACCATCAACCAGCTACTCAATCTCAGGAAGAGCACTGGCCCCAGCACCAACCCCCTATTGAGGTGACAACCATTAGCCAGTTGCCTGCCTACGGCATTGGTGTCTACGACCTGTATGGTCCGAAGATTGAGTTTGACGATCCCATGATGCAACTGCCTAGCAGCAGGCTTGAGAGCCTATAAATGAGACTGCTAAATTCCGGCTCTTGATCGAATGCCATTTCCGCAGGCATAATCGCACTTTCGGTTGAATCAATCGAGCCCATCTCTGTATTAATATCATGCCGGACTGGACCAGACAGATATTTCACTGTTTTGATTTTCTTCGTTTGCTTTTGCTAGGATATACCACTTTGGGATATAGAGACCAAATGCCCTCAAGTGGCTCACCCCGCTGACAGGAGAGAACCGGCTTTGTTGTTCCCCTGACTGGAGGAGAACGGATACCAGTCCTGACTTTGTAGCATCTATTGGCGTTCTTGTTTTGCTACCCAGGTCTAGGTAGGATATTTACCGGCGGGCCAGCTGTCCTGTTTCTTCAATGGCTACACCTTAGTGCAGCACATGTTGCCTCTGGCACTAGTCAGGCGTTCTCATGAGATTAGTTCGTTCTCTTTTTGTTTTACACATCACGATTCCCCTTTGTTTGAAGCACCATACGTCCAAGCGCATGCTCCTTTGTGGTTACTTGAGATAGTATTGCATTTGGTTCTTGCATTGTCAATCTTCGCATGAGCGATCACGGCAACATTTCACGACAGGTGTGTTACGGTGGGGAAGTTTTGCTTATGCAATACGCTTAGGGATAGAAAGCCTGGATCTCGCCATTCAAGAATATAAATAAGTCCCTTCTGCGATTATCATATTCCCTAGATTTTTGGCCATTATTTTCTAGTCCAGGCCTCTCGTCAACTTACAGCATGGCAATGTCTCTGCGACTGCATACACATACGGGAACGTTCTCAAACCTTTCCCTCAATAATGTGTGCCCCACATGACTGGCCGGGTCGCCCTAGCGTGATACTTCGGGCCCGTTCGATGTTGCACAGAACATCAAACAGCTGGTCCCTAACTCTAGCACGCTATGCACTAGGTTTCGACCATTGCGACAAAAGAAAATCACGTCGTTACACCGTACCAGGAAGGTGGAGGATGTATCTTCAGCACTGCCGCGTTGGCACTAATAGCCTCCAGCCCCCCACGGATATCGGGATTTCCTAAGCTGTCTTAGTCCAATGACGGAAGCGAAGGCCTTCCTATCGACGAACTTGCCTGATTGTGACGGTCAGGCTTACACTAGAGGGTCTAGGGTAGGTCCAAGGCGTAAAGTGTTTAAGTGAGTGGATCAGGACGTCAGTAGTAAGTAATGTAAGTCACGGTCTAGTAATAGTAGAATAGTATATTTAATGTAACTAAGTGTGTTAATAGCTGTCGAGCTATCTGTCTATGAAAGAGCTAAATGAGTGTGCTTATATACTAAGGGTGCTCTTACGGACTCACTAGGTAAGAGTGAGTCTGATTTCGTGGCTCACCGTGGGTAAGTGAGTTAGGGGTCTTGGCTTACTTAGGGAGTGAGTTCGGGATGTGGTGTTAGTGTTATATAAAAGCGTGGGTACGTCATGGTTCTGCCAGTTGTGACCGCCTGGTCCCAACCTGGGCGTGACACTGATGCCATCAACCAACAACTGGTCGGGTTCCATTCAGGCCCATCGCCTGGGCGACGGACCGTGCACTTCAAGTTTCTGTGCAGAAGTCCCTCCCCAGTACTACGTCAAAGAAACGGTACACGAAATAGGCATGGATGAAGACGACTTGTTGCTGACTCATATTCAGCGATCGACCATCGATGAGAGAGCGGCCTCCCGAGGGTTACGCATAGTGGGGGGAGTGGTGGCTTTCACGGCTGCAAATGTGGCCATTCCGGGATTGCATTTATCTGCTGCCGCATGTACCTCTCCAACTTGTTTGTGCCTCCTGGCATATAACGTATTCTCGTGGTTGTATTTCCGACAGTTGGCAAAGACGAGCCGCACGCCTTTGATGAAGTCCTCAGGTGCCATATACTGGTCGGCTTCTAGCTTGGCCTCTAGGTGTCGAGGTTCATGAGCCCCTTGATGATGTCGCAGTGGTCGGTTACGTCGTCCTTGCTATTAGACGTAGGAATGGCTACGATGATTGGTGGTTCTGGAGGGCATTTAGTAGATGTAGGAGCTGGTTGTAGTTAGGTCCGTGGCCAGGTTATCGGGCCAGCTCGTCCATATCGGGCGACTAACCTGACGTCCAGATTGCGTTGATGGATTGGGGGTTAATGGGAGTGACGCTGTTCTTCCACTGTTTCGGAGGGTGGTGGATCACATGGCTCTTACTAAAGCCGCGGATCTTGGCATGGACATATTCCTTCGTCTTAAAGAGCATGCGGCCCATCTCCAGGTACAGCACCCTTAGGAGCATAGAGCGCTGCATGATGGTTCCGCCCTCGTAATCATTTATATACCCCATCTATACGGACTTTTCCAAAGTGATGTCCTTAGTGAAACCTTGCTTTTTTTAAATACCGATCGCATAGTTGTTAGAATAGGTCAGGAACTGCACTATGTCCGACGATGCCTTGACGTTGTCCTTCAGATGCGACATGAGGTGTGTACCGCAACCCTTGACCTGCTGATCTGACAAAATGGCGCAGAAGACGATCTCCGCGGGCGGGACGGAACGGGTGTCCGGGAAGAGAGGAGATGGTGGTGGCGAGGAGACTGTGTTGTCGTGTGAGGAGGGAATGGAATGGAGTGTGTCTTGTTTGGGGCTAGTGCAACTCATCATCCATTCAATTTTCAAACTCCGGAGAGAGGCCCTAATTGATTGCCTTTGCTGTCGGGTTGTGGTAACGCCAGACGAAAGTGGAGGAGCGGAGGGTAAACAATGGACTCCTTGGCCGGGGAGAGAATCGGCCAATGGTAAGACGGTATCACAACTCCAGCTCGGCGTGGTCACGTCAAAAGAAGCAGGCTTGTCACTTTATGGAGGGGTGGTACGGATGCAAAGGTGGAGACTGGGGCCATGACATAGGCTTTGGTGAGGACCATGGCGTCCGCTCTTGATGCCATTCTGGGTCAAGAGGAAAAGTTGGGGACCGTCTGTACCGGGCCGGGATGCGTCTTTTCGCTTCTCGTCTCTTTATTGCCACCGAGGTCCCATCCGATCGAACTCGGCAGTCGGAACATGACACACAGTTCCAGCTTGTGGGGGCTGGCTAGACAACAGGGATAACAAGTCAAAGTCGGACTAGTTTAACCTCGAGAGACGGCAAGTTTTCAGGTGGGGTGGAAGGGACATGTGATGATGCAAGTTGCCATTTTTCCTGTTAGCAATTGGGCGGAAAGAGACTTCCAGAGTCAAAGCGGTTAGTGTCTAGAAGTGATCGACCGAGCATAGGGAATGGAAATCAACTTGGGACGATGTCTGAGACATGCTTGGGCGCCGCCTGGTTCTTGTATTTCATCCCGAACCTCTCCGCGACACTCAACTTCAGAGGCAGCCGCTTTTCGCTCCGGATTTTGGGAAAGGGAAGGATTGGCCAAGATTCTTAGTGGGCGCGCCCCGAAAAACTCGGTGTGCTGGATGCGACATGATGGTCCTTTGATTCGATGAGATCCCTGTTGGGGTAGGTTAGCGTTGCGAAAGGGAGTTGCCAATCAGTCACTCGGCTCGCCCGACAGCTGAAAACTCCATGGACGAAGGCCAATTCCTTCATTTGCAATCCTTGAAAAAGAGCCTCTATCTATACCTCTAGTACACTCGAAGGCGTCGGGGCACCTTGTTCTGGCAATCAACCTTTTAGAACGAGCCAAGCCTGTGTCTCAGCCAGCCCGAACCCGGGCCCTTGGAGTTTTTTCAGGCAGGGAATACAGCGGTAGTTCCATGCCAGAAGGCCGCAAAAGGACGCACTTAATGGCAAGATGAATGCGGGAAGTCAGCTGGGGATGCGGAGTGTCCAGGCTCTGTGTAATCCGTCCAGCTTCAAGCCCAAGAAAGGGGTTTACACTCTGCTCCCTCCATCAAGTCGAGTTCGGCTCAAGAGAGGGGCAATTATTTCCAGGGGCCGATGACTAGTTCATTTCTCAACATCCAGCCTGGTCCGTTGTTCGGACAGCGGGCTTTCTGTCGTTCGAGTCTCGCCAGCCCCATCCAACAATAGGATAGGCGGTGCAACGATTGGACGGGCAAATTACGAGACGTCGCATATCACACCCCCTTAAAGACTGGTGGCATGCATACTTTCTTTTTCTCAGTTAAGGCAGACTGAGACGTGCATGGATTTGGAGGCGATGGTCATTCACCGTTTGTAGTGTCAGCCTGTCTCCGCCATGTCTCACACGAACTGCCATTCATTCATTACCTGGAGTTTCTGGGATGCAGCAAAAGAAGCGATTCGAGCGCTTTGGTCAACTACATAAGGATTAATAGGCTATGCAGCACATATCCTGCCGTTCTCAGAAAAGTACATTATGATGAGTGCACAGTTAGTTTTTCAGGGATGTGATGAGATAGTCGCATTTCATTAGATGCTTATTGATAAGGCATGTTTCAGTCATGCGATGTCTTGTCTCAGCCACCCTGTTTCTATGGCCCCCAAGGCATCGATCAGCCACAAAACTTCACTTGGCGACCGAGGAGATACCGGGGGAAACAGATAACAGACTAGACGAACTCCGTGAGTTTAGACCATAAAAATCATTAAAATCCAATCTTATCACGCATCATGAGATCGGATGCTTCAAGCGCGAACAGCATAACAAGCTTGATCAGTCATTCCTTCCTCCCTCCCTCCCCCCCCCCCCCGCCCCCCTGTTTACACTACCCCTCCACGCCAAGACGCGGCCTGGGAAATAGTCCATGCTTTAGCCCGAATGGTTTGTCTTGGAAAGGTCGCTGCATTGACAGCATTAAAATATGACAAGTGTGGTATCACGAGCGCCGTGTGGACACAAGAGGCGCTGCTCGGGCCAACGCCAGCATTTTAGTGCAAAACGGCAACCGGACCGCGAGGCAAACCAAGCCTTGGGTCGTTCAGTGGACCCAACCTCTCGCAACAGCCTGCTATCACTCTAAGCTATATTGTTTATGATTTAGCATGCATCGTGAGCACGACCGGTAACGGACCTCAGCCGCCAGACACCGCAAGTATCCTCCCACCCGGCCACTTCCTATACACAGCTCCAAAAACGCTCTCAAATGACCTTGCCCAATTTGCGGGATATGCACTGAGTATCTCTTTAGGTGCTGTAATGCTTGTGGAGCACCTTTGGGACTTCTCCAGGTTGACAGCCGCTAAGCTATTACTAGGTAGTTTTGCTTTTTGCAAAGTAGCAGACGTGCTCCACAAAGCATTACAGCACCCAAGGAGATAGGGCCTTTTGTTCGCGGATGATATATCATTTTAGCCACGAGTAGGCGGCCAATGAAGACCTTGCAACTATTGCATTATGAAAAAGGGCTTGCGATAGTGATCGCGACGCCACCACGCAATCATAGATGGTCGCAAATCCCATAAGGTAAACGGGCAAGGGTAAACGCAGCTGCGCTGTCCACCTATGGTCTGAGACATCTCGTGAATCACTGCGAGTCTATCCCTCTCTTGGCTCGCACTTCTACTCACCGATCCGCTCCTCAGTCCCAACAACACACGCATCCTGCATCCAGTACATAGGCAATTCTCTACTACACTACCCCTCCTCTCCCAGCAAATGCGAGCTGCGCTGTCTTAACTAGCAGTCTCAGCGCTGCTGCATGTTGCAGTCGTTATCCCTCCTCAAATATCCACATAAGATCATCAACCTAGCCTTTGGCCTGCTAGGCCACGAAATAAGCAACACTCCTGTTTCCTCCTTTCATCAATAGCCGAAACATATGATCCTATAGGCGATGGAGTCAACAAACGTAGCTTTCGTGAGCTCCACCTCCATTCTGCACCGAGTCGCGGATGGTATGATCATGAAGTGTCCTGCCAATCTCAGCAAGGGGATGTGCACCGCCTATGAAAAGCAGGTAGAAGATATTGTTCACAACTTCGAAGTCGAACGGAAGATCTTGGAGTTCCTAGGAGATCATCCCCGAACTGTCAAGTCAGTGTGTCCCGGCTTCGATGACCGATATATCGTCCCGTGTCTAACACTCCTTTAGGTACCGTGGATGGCAGGAAGACAGAAAAGCCTTGCTCTTTGTGGAAGCGAGCCATAGCAGTCTCCAGCTATATCTCGATCATCACGGCACCCCACCGCAGGACAATCAGCGGAAATGGTCCCGTCAGGTCATCAACTGCCTCGAATACATCCACCGTCGGGGCGTCATCCACTGCGATATTCGTCCCGAGAATTTCCTTGTCCATGCCACCTCCGAGACGTCGCTAGATATTTGCCTCTGCGACTTTGGTGGATCATCATGTGAAGAACTTGGATTAGATGGCCTAGCACTTCCGACTCCTGCCTTCCTCGATCCCGCCGCCTTGGACAAATGCGAGGCATCAGTAGCCACAGACATCTTCAGCCTCGGGTTCATTCTCTATTTCATCCAAACGGGGCACTGGCCATTCAGAGGAGCTGGATTTACATGGGACACTCGTGAAGAGGCAGATGAGTACGAGCAGAGAGTCGAGCAACTTTACAGACGGGGCAAATTCCCCGACGTGGACCACCTTTTTGCCGGGCGAGTCATGGTGGGATGTTGGACCAAGAGGTACATGAGCGCTGAGGAAGTCCTTTGTGATTGGGATTTTGAGGTCGATATGGAACGTTTTGAAATGTTGTGTCCCGCCGCAGATGACTAAAATTAAGCAAATGCTAGCCCTTCACCAAGCTTCTGATCCCACTTGAAACGCTTCTCCATGTCGTCCCGCTTGTTCCCGTCATAGAAGATGTGCAATCGGCTTTTTTAAATTCACCAATCTCCAGCTGGCTTCGAGTTATTCTTCCGTCTTGATGATACAGCTCTTGTACCAGTTGAGCCGTCGTAGTGGTGATCCCCAGGAGCAACGAAGGAAGTTAAAGGCCAGCTACTGACCCTATTGGCTAGGCGTGTTTCTCTCCGCTATTGAGGAGATAAACCATTGCTGAACAGCTCAGGTAACTTACGCTTGAACTGCTATCGTTCGGCTCTCTCTTCTTGTCAGTTGATCCAACATGTCCGATGTGCGTTGTCTTGTGAGCCGTATCTAGTTCGACTTTTCGGACTAAATCCGTACCTAATTCCGACATCGGGAGTAGGCATTTTAACGGCCGCAAAACATAAAGTAATAAAAAGAGATGATAAGGGGAATTTCTTAATAACCTCTATATTAAATTAACTAATTCCTTATATTATAAAATTACTTGGATCTTATATTTTAACTTATGTTATAAAAGATATATTTATATTCCAAGCCTGTATAGCCTCTACACAGCCCGACTTGAGGTCTGGTCCACGAGAAAGCGGCAGGTCGCGCGACAGATCTTCGCCTGGGACCCATCGCAAGACTTGCGCGTCTAGGCATATCTTCAACGCCAAGCTTCCAATATCGACTGCTCCAGAAAACACCTTCGTTTAATTCCGGCGAAGGGAAAGAAATGGACCAGGTGGGATACTGTATGGCGGAAGAACACCACGTCGGCAACAACGTTTCCTGCAAAGTTCTGGGCCTGCTGGCGATCAATCAAAGTCGCCATTGGGCCTTGCGTCGACTTCAAAGTGGCCGATCGAGGCCGCCTGCTTGCTTGTATCGAATAATGTTGTGCTTGAGTGTGGGCGGTCGTGGAGAATCACACAGGGAAGCGATTCCAGCCCTGAGCCAGCCGGGGAAATCACTAGTCATAATGTTCTCTTGCTCCAGAAGATTGATGCCTCGCGGCTTGTGTATCGAAGGATCGAAATGGGAGTCGTTCTCAAGGAGCATGTAGGATGGTTCGAGAGGGTAGGGCAATCAAAAATATGTCTTTTTGTAGATATGCAGCGTGACAACGGGGTTGATTCTGCCTGTACTTAAAGTCTCTGCATGTACATTGGCTGTAGCAAGGGTCATGTGAGGCTAGATACGGCGGTGGAGGCTTACCGCTCTCTAAGGGATAACTAATGCCATCCATGATCACCCACTTAGCTCATGGGCGACGCCGCTTTAGACTCCAATGCGTGAATACGCACCCATCTTGAGACTCCATCATTAGCCATCCGGCATTGTTTTTCTGTAGGGCCTTGGCGGCACTAACATCCGTTATTGTGGGAGAGGTGTAGATCTGTTCTCCATCCTACCAGCTGTACCCTCCCTACCCGGATGCCGGGGGCACCGGAGTTTCATCGGTGAGGCATCCCACATCGCGATCCCCCGTCCGGGCATTTGAGGTCCGGTCATGCCGTCCTTTGGTTGTTCGGGGCCCGCTTGATTGGCCAAAGTTTAAACGTTATGCGCCTCAACGGACAGTATCGCAGGAGTCGATTCAGCGGCTGCCCACTCCCATGGTAGATCAATCGGCGAGGTGAGGCTTAGAGTCCGAATGTCTGCCACCATTATTGGAATATATCGGCTATAAATAAGTGATTCCAGCCATCTTTCGATCTCGAACCAAAAGATTCATTCCTCGCTTTCCACCACATACTTTCAACTATTCCTGTGCTTAACGTTGCCCCTCATGCCGCATCTACCAAAGCCTCTCTCGCAAACATGGCGTTCGACTATGAGATCACTCTAACAGCAGGCCCATATCTCTCGGACCTTGGGCTGGTTCTGCTTGGATTCTTTCTGTTTAGGGACAGAGGAACCAAGCTTCCATACCTCAACCCAAAGAGCCCGTTTGAATGCTCTGATAAAAGATAAGTATCGGAATTCATTTACGCCTCCAAGCACATGCTCTATGAAGTGGCTAAATCGTTCATGGGAAAGCCCTATCGTGTTCTGAGCGGCCTTGGTGAGGTTGTGGCCCTCCCGCCTGGCATAGGTGACGAAACTCGCAACGACAAGCGTTTCAGCTTCACGCAGGGGCTTTTGGAGGTTCGAACCCCAGGCCATTTCCTCTCCACTTGCGTCGGCTACCTTCTAATGATTTGGTCGTTTAGGATTTCTAAGGCCGTTATGCTGAATTTGATGCCTACAAGGAGGCTTGCCACCCATCCGAGAGATTGCAGAATGTTGTGAAGCCAAGGGTGACTTAAGACCCTCAGTACATTATGAAGTCTCTTGCCTTACCCACTACATCAGTCTGACCTATCCTTCTTTGAAGCCAAAATCACTCAACCACTCTCAGAAAAATGCGAAATCACGACACGAGAACTTTTACCGCCATCAAAGGCAAAGTATGCTGGATCTTACCGAAGGACCACAACCTGACTGAGGCTTAGAATGGCACGACGTTATGTTGTATCAGACAGGATGGAATAGTTGAGACAGCTTGGTAACGATGGAAGATCTTGACTTTTCTTTCTGTCTAGGGGGGAAGAAAGCTAGCTATTTATCCCTGGGGAACCGGCTGATCTGGACACCCTCGAACTGATGAAGCCGTCACAAGCCGACGATCTAGGCTGTTGAGGACTATCTTGGTTGTTGAGGGTGGACTAGGTTTGGAGTCTCTTTCTAGGTTCGAAGGATGCTTCGGTACGGACCCAGTACTATGCATAGCTGACTTTCCTATCGGTCCGTCTGACATGTTGAAGGGGGGCGTTCTCTCAGTCGTGGCACGATTACCATCCCGGAACTTCGTTAGCAAAGAACTCGGCCGGGACCCGAAGTGGCTGTCCACTATCATGGGATACGCCTAACTTGGCAATTGTTCGAAGAGGACGAGGAAGTAGGGTTAGAGTATTGAGGCCGTATGACTAGGATGGTCCGATCTGCTGGTGGCTGGGATGTGGATACTACGAAGTGAGCTGTGCTCCTCACACCGACAATGAACTTAGACCGTTGACAATCTTATTTCCACCTTTTGTCTTAACAGAGATGCACTGGCGAGACGGCGCTAGATAGGGTCGTGTCATCCTACGCCTCGTCCGTCAAGGCAATCATTCATAGTCGACGACAGCGACATCGAGCACCGGCAGCCGGGGTGTCCCGAAATGCCGTTGTCGTTGCCATGGGAATAATGGCCCTACCATGATAATGTCAAGGAATTGAAGAGGATCTACAATGAGCTGGAGACAAAATGCAAAGAAGACCAAGGCGCAAAAAAATGGGCTAGGTCCGCGTGTGGTACCGTGAGGCTCTGCGCGGCATCAAGGCACAATAACTATTTTCTTGGTTGCAAACTAACGGTCACAAAAGTCTCTCCGCATTCATCAGGTTCGTGTGATAATATCTCGTCTGTGCTCCCATGGTCGCCCAGGGGTCCGCTAGGGGTAGCTGCACCTGCGATCTCAAGGTCCGGTGACTTGTATATTCCACCTCGTGGCTGTTTATGTTTGTCGCTTCGACCCTTTGATATTGTTGATGGCCGGCCTAAGGATACGTCTCGGTGGTAAGGCGAGTTCGAGTCCCCGCCCGATGAAAGTCCAAGCGCTTTGTTGACACTTGGGAAACCTCGAAGGAAGGGTCGGAAGGAGGGAATGCAGGCGCAGAGGATGAGAGCGCAGACCTCGATCTCGGACCACAGCATTGGTTCTACAAGCGCATCTGCTACGCTTTAGGACGCATGCTCATTATCATTGAATCCCATACTCACATGTAATATCACCCTTTATAACGGAAATGTAGGTTACTCTGATGATCGAAATAACACAGACACTGCACCCGTTAGTCCCTTTTCACAAACTAAGCGGGTGTTCATGGGGCCTACAACAAGCCAAGCGAAAGCATTAAGACTACACCGATTCTCTTCGCAGTCGACAGCTGCAGTCTCCAGACAACTGGAATAGGTTGGACGAAGAGGATAATGTCCGTGGCCAACTTAACACCGAACTAGCGTTGTGTTAGTATCAGTTCATTTGCTCCACATTGTCTCCCTTGCCGATATCCTTACCGAAGCGTAGTAGAAGCTTCTTAAGTCCAGGCAAGTGCCCTCTTTTAAAGGCGTCCATGCCTTGTCTACCGGGTTGCACTTGAAAATGACAACAAGACATTCTTCAATGCCCTCGGCTAGCAGCAAAACAAGTAGCCCTTGGTTTATGCGTCGAGGAATGATACCGGGAAGTAATCTGACGTAGAGGACCGCAAAAGACATCTTAACGGTAACAAAGCCCCAGATATAGCTAAGCATGGTGACGGTTTGAAGCTGCCATATTTCGAGTTAGCTTGGCAGGTAAATCATGTCTCACCGGGCCACTTGCCTTTAGAAACTCGTGGAGATCGTCTGCAGACACGACGTCCAAATGGGATCCAAAGCCGACATTGGTCACTACAACATCAACCAAGGCACGCACCGAAACATTGGTCATCTGTTGAACTTACTGGCCAATACTGCGCTTAAGAAAACCACGGTGAGACACTGAAATTATAAGTGACTGTTGCTTGCTTAGTGCATCGAGAACTGGAGTCGTACGTAGCTTATGAATACCAGTGCTGCGCCAAAGTCAGACTCCGAGACGACGAAGGGGGAGCAGGCGTACTTACCATCATCCCAGTCGATACTCCGCAGCAGGACACTGCGCACGAAGAATCGGATGACGATGAAGACCGTAATCAACACCAGGAGTGTCGAGCTCACGCCTATCAGTTTCGCAACTGCATACGACATATCGCAGTCGGTTACTAGGCAAAGTGGGCACTCCCTTCTTTAGTGTGTGAGTGCACGATGCAACAGCTGGTCCGGTCTGAATCTAGCACGCACGAGAGATTTTGGACAGAGCACGGGTAATAGAAGTGAAGATCAAAAGGGGAGGGAATCTTGCCGTCAATATTTGGGGTCAATATTGCTTCGGGCTGTCTAATTCTGGAGTCCATCTACCTACGGAATCCTACATTGCCGGCTAGGTGCCATTCAAGCTGGGATCATCCCCAGAATGCACGATTGGCTTCGAAAGGTGTCGGCAATCCAGGGATGATCCAGGGTCTGCCCGCCCAAAGATGGCATCCAACTACTTAGCCTCGTCGATCTTAGCGCATTTGCGCCTAGTGTCAACCAGAGCCAAGTCAAAAGGAGACAAACCTCGAGCATGTGCTCCTCGACGTTGGATGTGAAGACCGTAACTAGATCCCGTGTTGTGGCATGGAAGCTTGTATTTTAAATCTCGTCAGTGGCGTCCCCATGACTCGCACTATGCATCGGAAATGCCGGCGAGGTCGTGTCTTTGTCCAATGCCAGAAATGGGTAGCCTTCTGGGTTCTGGCAAAAACAAGCCAGGGCAAGCGACTAGTCCTCCTTCATTTAAGACGCGATGATGCGAACCTTGGGCTAGGACGCCGTTCGGCATGGCTGCATGGAAATGCGAAGCGTATTCGAACAGGCAACTGCCATGCGCAAGACGCTCGACTCGGTGTGAAGATGACAGGTCCTCCACCCTTCAGCATGGAATGCGATGAAGCCACGACAGCTAACGTCCTCCGTGGGGGCCTCCATCGTGGTCGTGTAGATATCTGTTCTTCCAACTAGCTTGCGCCCCGTGTTGTGCAGAGGCCCATGGACTAATTCCTGTCTCGTCCCAGGCCTAACCGACTCCGCATAGCCCCTCTTCACCATCAGGGCTAGCTAAGCAACATGGACTAGACTTCAGTAGTAGAGTGACCCACACGACAAGTCAGGATGGCAGAAATCTGATCAGTGATTGGCATATGACTACACAATTCGAGTTGACGGCGCCGAACCTGAGAACACATGATACACCATAATATTCGTGAGTTACGCATCATGCCCTCTTGGGATCAGTACTTGCCTGATATGCCTGAGACGATAAATCACAAATACCACTTAATTCAAAGACGAAACTCAAGGCCCACTAACATCCATTTCTGTGTTGCTTTAGTGCTGAGCTTTGGCTGAGGCGTCTTAGGAAGGCCCTTGCAAAGACAGAGGCAGCTAGGGCAGCCGAAATCCTGGCTCACACTGCCGCACAAGCAGCCGGAACCATATATTGGAACTGGGATCTGTTCTGAAGGCCGGCCGGGGACTCTGGGGAAGTTGCGGGGGGGGGTGGGAAGGTGTCTGGAGTAAATCCACACATCGGCGTAACCGTGGGAAAACCGATTATTCTTTGGTATGACCAGCATACCACGTCATAACCAATTACGCCCCTGTCAAGATGAATGAATAAGCTTTGCGCGTAAGTTGATCCGTGTTCCAGGAATGCTTCCAACATGGTCCCAAAGGAAATACGCTAGCCTTTGCCTCAATCCCCATCTGGTATGGTGAGCACCCTCTGCTCAGAACCGAGGCAACGGAAGGTGACGGACGAGGCCTGTCAGTCGACTGTGGCTTTCATTCCCTGTCCCCCTTAAGTTATTGCGATACAGTACGAGATTCATTATTTTCAGGAGTCATGGCAACTCCTTGGATACGCAAATTGCTTTTTTTTTCTTTACCCTTTCCTTTTGGTCAGACCCTAACGCTTCGACCGGCAGTACTTTAGACAAACGTCATCCAAGTGCCATAATACCACTCCATACTATGATATTTCAGTGTCCCTGTGACGGTCGAGAGTAAGGGTTATAAGAAAAGTAGCTAATAAAATTAATTATGAACTCTCAAAACCGCCTTATCTGTTATGTGTATGCTTCGCTTCTCGAATTTCGTGATCCTGCAAAGGCTGGTACTCCTGAGGTGGAATCTGGCGTTCAGGCACCCAGAAACTCTCTCCCTCCCACCCGATGGCGTTTGCCTTCTTGGCTCCGGTGCGAGCATCATCTGTCTCACCCCCAGGTCCATATCCTTTCTGGCATTGAGCTTGCTCCAATCTGCTGCAGTCATCGCAAACGTACGCGACTGCGGGTCAACCAACGTCGTCAGAACGCGACCAAGCGATGTTTGCTTCAGGCGGTAATTCAGCGTCTCGAGGCTCGACTTTCGAGTCACGACAGATACAACCGCCACGATCGCAATGAGCGTCATGCACCCAAGCACGAGGAAGGCAGGAATGCCATATTGCCATAGATATCGTACCCTGTGTACCAATGGAATGACAGATATGTCTGCCGCCTCATTCGGCTGAGCATTCCGTTCATCAAGGACACCTTTTGTCCCTACCACAGCTGAAGTTGCAAAGTTGGTCCACATCAGTTTCATTATAGTTGATACAGAGTCTGCAGATCTCGAGAGTTCCAGCCACTCTAGCCACAGATTCATGGTTGTTTGACCTGTGAGATCGTAAGTGGACGGTGTGTTATCCATATTTGAAAGAATCGTAAGAAAAGCACCAGTGGGGACAACCGACGCGGGTAGGTTCATGTGCGTGAATTGGGGATCAAGGTCCCGTCCGATCTAACCATTCATCGCTGTTCCGAGAAAGTAGAGAGAAGGGGCACGGATCGTCGAGATATTTTGGAAATTCTAGTACGCTGGGTGCAAAAGGCCCCAAATTGGTTCGAACTTGTTAAGTCTGAGAGAAGAGTCTTCGACACCGCACAACGGCATGTCGTCTTCTGTAGCGTATTCCTTGTCTTTGATCTCCCTGACCACAAGATTGTCGATGGTCGCCTCTGTTCCATTGTGGAAAAACGTAACACTCTTGACCGTACCCTTCACGGCTGAAGCGCAAGCGTATAACGGAGAGGACCATTGACTTCTGTCCTCAAATATGATATTTGGCCCGTCGTCTACTCTTTGAGAAACACCTCGAATCAGGTTGCAAAGAACAAAAGTGTTGTTCAGTTTGGTGGGTGCATCAAATAAAGTGCCCTGGCATAAGTCTCCTAAAGCAAGTCTTAGCGATGTCAGTACACCAAGCGGATATGTCGAGTCTCACTTGCGGCGATGAATGAATCAATGGTAATGTTGTAAGGATTCTCAAATAATCCGTCAGTGTCGCTGATTATCGACGGGACCGCAAGATGGTCGCCAAAGTCGCTGATAAACTCGAGCGAGAAGTATTTCGCGTCATCCATCGAGGTAGGGATCTTGAACTGTTTCCCAATCTCTGAGTTGATCCGTTCAAAATGCTTGTTCTTCTTTCGCGGATCTATGGCGTTGGAAATGTTCATGAAAAGCATAGAGAAGGCATTAGTAGCCCATGCCGCCTGATACACCCTCGTCCTTAGATCAGGTTTGTTCACACCATTACGCTGATCGTCCAGTGGATCTGTCGTGTTGAAATTGACGAAGCCACTCCTGTTTGTAAGACGCAACTTGGAAATTGTAAGACCGGAAGTCGTTTGAGAGCTCTTCGTGACCTCAAAGTCCATGGTGGTGTTCGTGTCAACGCACTCCACGTCGGGCTCCCAGAACAGAAGATCCTCCGTCCATGTTACGCCTCCAAGATAGCCAGACGGAAGAGTATGGTTTCTGAAGCCAATGCCACCGTTCTTTCCATCAACGACCAATCCTTCAACAGCGCGCACATCATCGGTAAGCGCAATGGTCTCGAGGCGCCGGAAGATTCCAGCAGCGATTGGTGTACCATTGTTCAGATGCCGATTGTACTGCGTCGTGGTTTGGCGCCACTCTATATCGAAGTAGTCGGAGATAGTGGTTCTCTCGTATTGCGTGCCGCTTGAATAGATGTCGTGGAGAATATCGGGGACAGTTGGGTTGATGGTCCCGAAAAAGCTACAGTTTTCTGATAGACCATCTTCTGCAATGACCGTCACATCCGAGGTGTATGGACATGGGAATAACAACTGTTGAGACTATACGTTTGTGTGAAAGGTTTTTCATCGCGTGTGGATGTGCCGGCATAGAAAGTGCTTGAATCCGGACCGTACGCAAAGTCAGCCCTGACGGCCTCGGACTTGGGCTCATTCGACTCGTAAAGACCAAGGGGAGTTACGACATTGGCTATCGCGATGAGCAAACTTAGCAGCGGTAGTATTAATGTAATGGCAATCATGGGTCTTCGGACTCCGCGGTCTTTATTTACATCAGATCGAAGCAAAAGCGGCCAATATGAGCTTTGTAGGTGTTTTGCTATAACAGTCCTTGATCGGCCGAAGGTTAGAAATAGCGTTGCAGCAAAGAAGAGAATCCACACTCACCATGTAGCTACCGTTTTACGATCGCGAAGCTGTCCGGCAAGGATAAAAGTTCCTAACGTCAGACCCCACACACACGGGCTATGATTGCTTGTTAATGTCATACGAAAAACAAGTTTCTGAAATTCATTCACCAACTACGGTCCTAAGCGTAATGATGGCTGCAACTTGCCCGATGGTCAGGTTAACCATGGCGAAAATGAGTGTTGGTCGTTGATTTGACTTGAACGACTTGCGGGACGCAAGTGGTTTTTCTGTCCATTCCTCAACCTGCACTGGGGCTGTCTGTGGTCCGGCCTCGGCCCACTCCCCCCCCTGTGCATTTGGTGACAGGGCTCTTCAAAGTAGCTGTCCACAAGTTTGACCCAATCAGATCTCAGCAGCCTAGTACAGCTTTTGCTTGAACGTGCGGGACCATTTCCTATTTCCACCATAGCTTTGTCCATCAGGCAGACTGCCCAACGAGGAGTTGCCGATCCCCGCCCTAAGATATCTATTGTATTCACATGCCTTTATAAAATACGGCCCTTCATACCGTCAGTTAGCTACGAACCAAGATCTTCTATCGTCCTCAAGCTGTTCCCACCAATCCATCCTGTCTGATACTCTCGAGAAGAATCGCTACACGCGTTATCTCTTCTAATACCTATCCCCCGGGAGGAGCTGCCCTACCAGCATCTAGATATCTTCATTCTTGCTACCAGACCTAGGGTTGTATGCCATTACTCGGGTTTCGTAGCGTACACTGACCAACTGAGAAAAAGTTAGTTCATCCCCAGATCTTTAGACATCGCGTCTACTCAGAATTAAGGGCTTACATTGGCCAGTATGAGTGGATATTCAGATTCCTCATATCCTTACGGACGGCAGTGAGAAACACCTCCAATTCCTCATTGCTCCAGCCGAGGCCACCTTGACCCTCGGGGCGCGTAAACACAGCCAGGCTTAACGCCGCCAAGGCATCCATGGTATTTTGATGAGCCCACGTTCCTAGATAGCAAAGGGTGTGCGTAAACATCACCACCCGTCTGAAGCAGATTTGTAGGGCCGCGATTCCACCAAAGGGAAAACTTACCGATTTGTTTGTGTTTCTGGTCCTTAGGCCAGCGGTTCAGCGGCCATTTGCGCTTCACCACGTTGACGTCGACAAAGCCAGCTTCTTTAAGCTGTTCCTTGTATCTCAACGCACTGTCCATGGGAGAGGCGTTGGCAGTGAAGGCACTCAGCAGCAACTTTGACCACTTGTATAGCGCCGAGTCTTCAGTGAGCGTGTCGTCATCGGACTGGAGGGGGTAAACGATGTCGATCATTTCGATCGTACCACCCGGACTGAGGTACCTATGATAAGATCCATGATCAGCGACATTGGTCGTGCAGGTTGAGGGGGAGCATAGGTGATGCCATACTCAAAGCTCTGCCTAAAGAACTTGGGCCAGTCACGGATCGATCCGGTCAAGAAGCGAGCAAAGATGAAATCAAACTTGGTCGAGAAGTCCCAGGGTTCCTCCAAATCGTCTACGTAAAAAGCAACGTTGGGAGGGATACTTGAAGGAACGTCAGCATAGCATCAAGGATATTGCATTTGCACATTTGCTTGGGTGACCTACGTCGTTGGTTGAATTGGGCTCAGATCGACGCCAGTAACTTCGCATTCGGGATGCTCGTCCGCTACATATTTATCAGAACATTCATTCCTCTTGGTGATTGATAGAGGAGCTTTACCAAACTCAATGGCCCAAATCCCTGTGCCACATCCGGCATCAAACGCGCGGCGGAGTGTCTTGGGTAAGGGGGACGCATGCAGTCTCTCCTCGAAAGTAAGAAGGAATAAGTGGTGTTGAAGATCTGTGTCTGGTCAGACAAACTTGCAAAGCAGCTTGCGGATAGGCCTAGTCTACCTAGTCGCTCGTTCTCTACCTGAGCGTCGCGTGAAGTCAGCAAATGGAGCCGGGCGTAGCAACAGTGCAGGGCAAGAAGACCTCGTCATTTGGTAGGACATACGCTGCATCAGTAAGTCAGTCAGTTTGGCGTCACTGCAATTCATAGGGCGAGAGCAGTTCTCACCGCCATCCTTGTATGCATGGTATGTCCTGCCGTTTTCCTCACGATACTTTAAGATGCTAGATCTCAAAGACGTAGTATCACTCCCGGCATCCTTCGTGGCCCGTCAGACAGCAGTAATCCCCAACGATGGGCTGTACTCACCTGTCCAAGAGCCGAGTCGCCATCATCGAACGCCTCGTCGACGGCCTGCCAAGTCTATTAGCGGTTTCATGAGGCGCCGAAGCCGCGACAGGTCCTCACATTATCGTCGGCAACGAGCGGGGGCGTTTCAGGATTATGTTGCTCTTCAGCCATTATCAGATCAGGGTCGACTGGCCTATGTCAAGTTACCCTAGAGTGGCAGCGTGTGGACAACAAGTGGCGGGGGGGGGGTCAAAATTAGCCTGCAGGCGGGGGAATGCGCTATTTAAATCAGAATCGACGGCGCCATGGCCGATTACGCCTTGACAGGGGTCGGAAGTAATTCCGCCCACCGCGGTTTTCGGGCTGTCATCGGTAGTGAAGCCACAACAGATTTAAAGCCCCTGACAGAGACTCTGACTTCTGCACACATATTTTGCCGTAATCATCCTCTTAATTTAATAAGAAATCAGCTTCCACGAGAAGACGCGAATAAGCCTAACTTTATGCCGCAAGAAAATGGTGCTACAGATTCGAACGTTCAAACAGGGAGAGAATACCTGAAGAAGAGGCGCCTATGCCACAGAGTTCCTTAGGCGGCCCGAGCTAGCTCGGTATATTGGAGATCAGGAAAGAGCCGATAATACAAGACAGAGTCTGCATCTTCTTTTTTTCTCTGTATTAAGAATATTAATATCGTGCTGGTTCCGCTCTGATACAAATGAAATTAGGTGCCGGCTAAATTTGTGCGGCCTTACGGCGTTTTTTTTTTATCAACCTACGTCTACACGGATCTTGTTACTAGAGCTGGCATCTGGAACAAGGTCTGGGTTTGTAAGATCACCCAAGACGCTTGGAGACTGCAAACATTACACCTGATCGTTAAAGGACTTGTAACATTCTCACTACATGCGCTGAACCTACTAACCTCGCTTTATGCCTTCCTTGCCACTACCACAACAAAGTTAGGATCCTTGATATAGTCATCCCAGAACTCTAAGTCATTTTTGACAATGTCGGTGTCCTCCGGCCGGCAAACCTGAAAGTCGACCAGCTCAAGTTCGCGAGCAATATCGTCAGAAAGCGAGTAGGTGGACTCCATCGATGTAGCCTCAAACGAGAAGGGCGGCTGGGTCACGCACCCCACTTTATACTTCAGGCCATGGGGGATCTCCTCAACCTCCGTAAACGTGACGCCGTACTTCCCGTAGCTCATGTACTCGGCACGCACACTCTTCGCCCTCACCCCGATAAACTTTCCCCTGGGCTTCAGGCCTGCGGCCACATTTTCCCACATGCTCTTCAGGTCCGATATGGACGTGGCATGGTCGAATACCCAGTTTGCCATGACGATATCGTACCCCTCTTGCTGCAAGTTGACTTGCTCAGCCAGTGGCCGCGTCACGTCGGCCTCAAACCAGCGGATGCGCCCTTGCCGGCCCAGTTGTGTCTCGACGTCCTGCCCCGCGCGCATCATCTCGGGCGAGATGTCGATGACGTCGACGACGGCGGCACCAGCATCCACAGCACGCCGGGCGTGGAGGCCGCTGCCACCGCCGAGGTCAAGGACTTTGAGGTCACTGCAATTGCCTAGGGCGTTGCGGACAAGCTCGGCCTCGAGCTTTGAACAGGGGAGCTCCTCAACGGAAGCATATTTCGGGGCGAAGGAATCGTACTGTGTTTTCTTGGCGGTGATCATTGCGAGAAGATGTGGAGGCAGGCAGCAAGTTGAGCTTGCACCACCGCTCGTCCATGCATCTGGCTGTTGTGTGCTTTTTTAAACCTGGGGAAGCCCCGCTCTAACGTGGAGGTCTGTTATTTGCTGACAAAGTTAGTTTGAGTCGTACTAACTAATTGTATACTAGTCTAGCCTAGGCGCCTAGCCTACTCAAGTATGCACAGTGGAAACGGGGTCAGTTTCCACTTTTGTACCAATCACAGCCTCTAGAATCCTACCCCAATTTCGCCTCGGGACAGGCGAGCCAAGCCGGTCGCGGTTTGCGCAAAAGAGCAGCCTTGAGGAACGAGGATGGATATGGCTGTTTCACAAGGTGCTTTTACAGCATTGATGGCCAAGAGCCTGCTAAGGCATGGGAGATCCTTTGGGTGGTGTTTCATGCGGCCGGAATTGGCGAATGTGTGTGTAGGGTATTATCATGGTGGCGCATTTAGCACGCCATCTATGCGCTGCAACGTCACAATAAAAAATAATGACGGTCTGAAAGGGTGGAAAATGCGGGGGATCAGGATCCAAAGAATTTTATGATAAAACAACCTGGAATCATTCGAGGCCTTCCCTCAGACAAAGTCACAATTGTGTTCCCAAAATCCTTATCGAACTATGGCCAGCTGGGGATGTGCTTGTGGCCTTAGATGGGCTGATCTCTTAGCTGCGTCTGCTTAGCAAGGTGCAAATTATAAATACAAACGGAGCGCTGACTTGAGCCACTTTAGCACCTGGCTTTTCTAGATTGTCAGTTTTTTATTCAAAATTTAAGTATAACGCATATGATAAGCAAGTGAGGCAGGGTCAAATCACATACCAAACACTATAACTATAAGTGCTAATAAATTACAAATAATGCCTGGATAAGATAAATAACAATATTAACATTGACTGGTAGCTAGCTCTAGTATTATACTAGAAAAAGAACCTCCTTAAAACGCAAAAGTTATATGTTAGCGGTGATGTTTATATACACCCATATCCTCATATCCATTAACAAACACTTTAATGAAAGAAGAGAGATTAGCAGAGCGTGCGATAGATCTTCTTCCACAACGGCCAACCACGCCTCTCATCTCGTTCTTGCTCGTTTATGATGTGGACCCGGTAGTGTCGTCGACCCGTGTCAACATCCATCTCGTGGGCCCGGATGACTCTGGTCCGGAGCCAGATCTTGTGGGAAATGTAGCAGATGAGCACGATGGGGATTGTCATGGCCCGAAGGAAAAAGATCTTCACCCTGCCCGACGGGCTCGTATCTAAGCCAGGCGTCTCGATGGGCGAAATGGCAAGCCATATCTGGGACAGGAGCACTAGGACATAGCCTACAAATGCGAACCAGGACCCAATGACGCCAACACTCGAGCGGAAGGGAAGCTTCTCCAGGGGATAAGACGCGTACGCCCAGGCCTTACGGAAGCGGATGTGACAGAGGGATATGCTGGCCCAAGTGAAGACGGTGCTTAAGGTGCTGATGGAGATGAGCCAGTGGAGGATATTATCATAGACTTTCAGCTCGGCCAAGTAAGCCATCATCCCGACCAAGGCTGCAAAGAGAATAGCCATTAGAGGACGACCCTGTTTATCGACATAGGCGAAGATTTGAGGTGCGTGTGACTGCTCGGCTAGAGCGGCAAGGGTTCGTGACGAGCCAAAGACGGCCGAATTGCCAACGCTAATAACAGCAATGAGGATAACAGCGTTCATAACGCTAGAGAGGATCGTAGTACCTGCACTCTCGATGGCGATAACAAAGGGGCTGGCTGAGGCATCAGCGTTGTTCTTGCCATTAATAAGACGGGGCTCGTTCGAAGGGATAAGGAGGCCAACTAGCAATATGGCAACAATATAGAAGATGGCGATGCGCCAGAAGACCTGCTTAATGGCCGCAGGGAATGACTTGCGGGGATTGGCTGTTTCAGCGGCGGCAAGGCCAATGAGCTCGGTGCCGGCGAAGGAGAAGGCGGATGTCACCAAGCAGCTACTAAAGCCCTTGAGGCCGTTATTAAAGGGGCCGGGGTTGCGCCAGTACTGGCTGCCGATGTAGCCGCTCTCGGGCCGGCCACCGATGTTAATGACAATAGCAAGCAGACTGTGTTCTTTGTTAGTTATCGCTTCGGTGCCAGTGGCAGAGAGGGCAACTTACATGAAGCCAATGACAGCTGTGATTTTGATAATGGAGAAGATGAACTCAGCTTCACCATATGCCTTAATGCCAACGAGGTTAATTGCAAGGATAGCAAGGAGGAAGATAGTAATGAAGATAGCTTTGTTTAGGTGCTCGTTCCAGTAGGTGATAGTGTAGGCAGCGGCGATGAGTTCCAGGGGAAGGGCGAGGAGCCATTGAAAACAGTAGCTAAGTTTGGAAGACAAAGTTAGCCTCAGTAATTTAGCCAAGAAATCAAGATATAGCAGTCTGTGTGTCTCGGAAGAGTATTGGAGGACTTACTTCCAGCCCATGGCGAAACCCCACGAAGGATCGAGAAATCGAGTCGAGAAGGCAGAGAAGGAACCAGCTATAGGGAAGATAATACAAAGCTCGCATAAGGACTGCATCGTGCAGTATTGCAAGGCGCCAATGAAGAGGTAGGAGCAGAGGACGGAAGCTGGGCCGCCCTTATAGAGGGATGATCCAGAGACGACGAAGAGACCAGTTCCCATGGGGCCATCAGCAACAGCTTCTTTCTGCCAGGTACCTCATATCAATCTAGGAGACTCACCGATGGCTCCACCAAACGCAATCATCTGCAGATGTCTCCCCTTCAATTCCCGTGCCAACGCTGACGTCGCCGTCTTCGTATTCGCTACTCTCATGTCATAGTACCGGTCTCCGGGTCCGGTAGGCATGGCTGGCCTCACAGTTGGTTCGTATCCCCGGTCCCGGGTCTTGATGGTCCGTCGCTCGGCTCGGCGGAAGCCGTCCATCAAGTGGGCGGCATCCTTGGACAGGGCCGGCTGCTTAGCCGAGATTTTCCAGGTGGCACCCTTGTCGTCTGCACCACCGCCACAGAGGTCTTTCATCTCGACTTCGACGTCGAGGTTGAGGACGATGTCGCTCCTCATTTTCAGTGGCGGTATCGGGGTTTCGACCCGGGAAGAGGGGGAAGGGGAAGAAAAAGAAAAGAAAAGTTAATCCCCGATTAGGGCGAGTAGTTATGGTAGGGGGTTCGATAAACACGAAGATCGATCTCTGGAATGCCGATGGACAAGGAGAAAGATATTTCAATAATGCTTCTAGAAATGCACAGACCGGGACGGCCAGGCGGACGGTAGTGGTAAACGGCAGCGGGTGGTTTTTCTTCCTTGGAAGCGGCGCGGGATGGATTATTATAACCAGATGCTCTGGAGGCGGGTTCACCGCGACAGTTCCGAAGAAACAACAAAACTCGATAAGCGAGCTAGGCGTCTCTAGAGGAATGACAGACACAAGTTTGTTTCCTCCCAAGGACCCCAGTGGATAGCTCGAGCACCATGTGGAACGACGACGGGATACCCACCTGATCTGCCGTCGAGTTGGGGGGCATGATGGATTGGAGGGAGCCATATCAGTTTAGACCCGGCACACTAGCAAGGGCTTCACGCGGCATCTCGCCCAGAGAGGAAGAAGGGGCAATGTCAGGAGGGTTCCTCTACTGCACGCCAAAGCACGAACAGCCTTGTCAGGGGTTCAAACTTCAAGGGCACGGTGACGCCGGTGCGAACTAGAAGGCTTCGCGAAGCTCTAGCCGAGGGAGTGAGGGAGGGAACGCTGGTGAGGGGCAAAAGCAGACTAGTTGGAGAAGAGTTAAGCCTCTCTCGGGGCTGCTAGCGGCTAGCGGCTGAGCATAATGGATCATACAAGCTTCTAACATTGATAGCCTCTTTCTACGACAGAGAGGCGTGGCTGTCAACATTTGGGATCGGGTGATGGCCAACAAGAAAAGGGTGTGATCCAAGAGACGGGCGGACTGGTTTAGCGCACTCAATAGTGCTTCATACAAGCAATCCTTGTCTAAGTGAGTAGTTTGCATGTGAGAGGATAGATGAATGAAGTTAAAATAGAGATTGAGATGTGATGGTACCTAAGGCCCAGTCTGTGGAAAATGGAGTCAGAGTGGAGCTGAGCTGTTAGAAAAAGTGCTTCTCTTTACACTATAAGAACAAACGTTAAAAGGTAACGAAAATCTGGGGAATGTTGTTGCTCTCTAAAGCAATATGGAAACACTGGTGTTGCTGGCCATAGAAAAGTGATAGCGTTAGCTAAACCCAATATAGGGGCTTTCCTTAGAGTGATAGTGCTCTGCAGGGGCCGCTTGTCAACTTTGCATGTCCACTAGGAAGCTTACAGAAAACCCCACGTTGAGGCCTTACTCTACCACCTGTGATGGGCTGACCCCAGAAGGGCTAAGCGATAGCTAGCGCAACGGCCACCAGCGCCATACGGCGCTACCCTTTGCCGCTGAGGCAAAAGGATACGTATTGATTGATCGCCATCGCGATCAACCAACTAGCTATACAAGGTCTTCTACAAGGCTAGAGCAAAGCTCTAGCCCATAACACCACCCCTAATGTAGCGGTCAGGTCGTCCAAGGGACAAACCGGGGTCTGTGGGGTTTATGTTAGTAGATGAATAAGGGCGTTACCTAAGCCTTGTTAGGTGTTATGTCTGATAATAGTCAATCAGCTTGGTCTAGGGTAGATAGAGGTGATTGAGGTAATCAAATATTATCTCTCTTAAGATCGATAGCGGCGTTGGTTTTTCGCACTTTCTCTCAGATCAAGGACAATCCATTTCGAACTAGTAATAGTGCCGACGCCATCCAGAGGTTCAACTCAGCGACGCGGTCTCGATTTGCCATCTAATAAAAACAGGAAGGACGAATCTAGTAATGGCGGAATTTGCCGGGTGTCTCGATGCTCTCCTCCGTTTGAGTTAGTGCAATAAGTATGCTTCAGCTGAGACGGGTTAACAGCGAGCTAACCTCCTCCAATCTATTCATCCTATCACGCCCTTACTTTTCCCTTCACCTTGCATGTCGCTGACATCTCATGGAGTTGGACTGTAGCACAGAATTTTGACTTCGCCACTAATGTAATGGCTAGTCTGTGAAGTAGCTTCGGCATATCGCTTCGGCATATCGCTTCGGCATTAGTAGTAGGTTGGCCACATACAAGACGGGCGGACACTAACCAACAGCTTCAGATTATTAACTCAATGAGGTCAAGCGGCCAAAACGGGCTTGAGCAACCAGTGCTGACCAAGCAGACCATAATCCGATCATTTTGTCATTCAGCCTGCCTGCATCGTGCCAGCTACAGCCAATTTCCACTATGTGGTCAGCCACCGCCTATCTTTAACATCAGGCCAGCCAGGACCTCACGCAGTGCCTCCTCCTTCTGACAGAATGCAAAGATCGCCTTCCGATCCCCACTTTCCCTTTCGCGAGAGGGGATTTATTTAGCTAGTACATGCTTTCAAAGAGAGCTCCAAGTAGGCTTCTGCGAGCCCATTCTACGGATAACTTACAAATGAGAATCCGTGTGTTGTATTCGCCAGATGGTTATTGACAGAAGTAAGATTACGTGGCGGCTCCCATCCGTACATTAGTTCCGCGCAGAGTCTCTCCGCTTGTCCTAAGAAAGCCTCTGGGAGTCGCCGGAACCGTTCCATATGGACGGTGATTTGGTCTCGGTATAACACGGTCTAGCCATAATCGCTCCATTTGAGGAGGAAAGCGGGCGTTTCCGAGCCCGCCATTGCTCTACTAAGGGCAAGCAGTGAAAACAACTCCTCAAATCGGGACTGAGATCCTAGGACCAGGTCCTTCTGACGCACGTCCTCAAGACGTGCGACCTAGTCTATTCGGGGTCGTCGCATGATTCCGATATGAGGGTATCCTCGTGCCGGCAGGGCATACTCAAGAAGGAGCAGGCGCTGTACGTAGATTAGTGCCGCGAGGTTGGATACATATATGACCTGGCTGGGAGGAAACTGGTGGAATCAGCCGAGAATCCAAGGACCCCACTGAAGAACACCAACAAGGTCGAAGCTGAGCGACCATCCACAACTTCTTCCGTGCTGAAAGCCATGATCAGTCCGAATAGTAGCTCTAGCGCTGTTTCGATCAAGGGTGGTCTTTGTTCACTCGAATTTCCCGTCATATCAATCTCTTCACCCTCGCCCTCATCGTCTTCATCGTTTTCTCCCTCGCTCTCCCGTTCTTCGTCCTCGACCTCGCCGATCTCAGATTTGTCAGAGTCCGAACTGCCGCTTTCAGTCTCGTTGTCACCTTCCTCATCTCCACACTCCTCTTCGTCAACACTCTCCTCCTCGCAGTCAGCCTCAAGGCCAGCCCCACCAGACAGCTTGATCGACTGCCAGAAACCTTTGGCCAACGCACCATTCTAGGTCTAAACTTCGTGATTCCATAGGGCTGCTATCAAATGAAGATGTGACTTATTGAACTGTATGCCAGCCTGGCGTCGCCGAGTGTTGGCGGGTAAGCAGTAGGCGTGAAACACCATGGCTACAAAGCGCTTAAGGAGTTGGATATACTTCCTCCCGCTTACGGCCTTTCCGACAAATGTAAAGGGCTTAGCAGAGCATCCATGGGGTCGTATACTAAGTAGCCAAATAGGAGGTTTCTGCTTGTCGTCCGCGCTATCTGCTCGCATCGATCCATAACCACTTCCACAGCCGCAATAATCGCGCCAATTTGCGTTCATCTACAGAGCTAACCAGGCATTCATTCGAGCGAGTGCGGTCATTGCCGTTCCCGTTTCCACCCCACACCAGACCTCCGGTTAAAGTTGCAGGAGAGGGCGCAATGGTGCGTGTAGGTCATAGATTGCACTAGCCTGGAATCACTACCTGACCACCTTGCTCGAACGTATGGAAGTTGCGAATTTGACGTTGTCCTCGACACAGTTGGATCTCAATCCTTATAGAAATCCTCACCCAAATATTTGAAAGCTGGAGGGTTATTTCTCAATGTCGGTACCACGCAGAACACGAGCCAAGTCGGTAGTATATGGCGTTGGGCAACAAACTCCAATCTTCCAGCTATCCTAGGTGGTGTTCCGAGAAAGTACATCATGTTCAGCGCCCCCCTTAGCGGAAAAGGTGCGGTGACGCTGGCCGCGTTTGTGGAGGAAGGCAAGTTGAAGATTATTATCGATTCAATCTTTGCACTGGAAGGTGTCCTCCAGGTGAGATTACTCTGCGTTTGATCATGGAATATTTTCTGACAGATCTTTGAGGCATATGAACGGGGTATGAGTAGAAACGCTCGTGGCAAGGTCGTTATCAGGATCGGGGATTTCGTTAACGAGATTATCACATACCGAGATTGTGAATCATTTTCTCTAGCATCTATCCACCTCTCGTAATTGATCAGGGAGGATTTAAGGATCGGATGGTCTATCAACACTGCTCATGAATCTTCTCATTGGACCTATAAGGAACATGGCGACTAAGTGACTGCAGCTAGATATGGAATGATCTAGGTCGCAAACGCCGTCATATTTCAGCCAAAGACGTATCGCGACAAGTCACTTGACAGAAAAGTCTCCAAGTGACTTGGCTCAGTGGATGAAACCATGTTGGAATAATCAGTCCAAGAACTGCTTTTAGTTCATCAAGTCGAAACGTAACTATGGAGAGCGAAGGCCCCACTTGCTGGTGTCACCATCACGAGCAATTGGGCAGGCCAGATTGATAAAGAGAGGTAGCGCGGAATGGAGAAAACAGAGCGTTCATCGTCAAGTAAGAGGGTTGTGAAGCTGGTCAATGTGTATATATTTGTACTTTAAAACTATTCAGCCGACCAAGGGCTTGCTACCCTTTGGAAGAGTGACTCTGAAGACCAGCATCTGACTATCAAGATCATACCCCGACTCATCTGAAAACGTATTTCGACCAAAGTTCATGAAGCCTGTCACGGGTAAGTGAGTAATAAACTAAAAGTGCGGTGGAGGAAGACATACCGTTCTGGGTGACAAAGTCATTGTCAGATGAAGCGAACAGAAAATACTCATCACCATCAGACTTTCCAGTGCGATCTTTGCGATCGGCTGGGACCAGAGCAATACCTTCCCATTTTTCATTCAGGAGCGCACCATCCTGAGAGCCTCCGTTGTGCATCCCGAAGCGATTGAGTTGTGAGTTGACATTAAAGTCAAGAAAAGAACAGACTGTGGCAGGTACAATTTTGTCGTTGAGAACACCATCTACTCTCTTTAGCATTTAACTCCAGTGGAATGTGAGAGGCTTAGCGTACCTGAGCTAGCAATTGCGTCGTTGAAACCATCATGTGTCGCTCCTTTCACATTTGTGGCTGCGGAGATGTCGAAGATATCAATGTGTCTGTAAACGGACTCCGAGTTCGACATTCCATGTCCATTATTCGAGTCTCTTGGAAGGAAGAAGAATTGCTTGTCAGACACAAAATGCATCTCCGACTGAGCTGCAACGAGTTTCTTGCCGCTCGTGTCCGTAAAGGTCGGCAGAGGAACAACATACTCGGCCTTGTACACAGGAGTTGGAGTCTGGCCATGTCCACCCTTGCCCTTGATCGAGTACTGCAAGAGTCGAGAATACCGACGAGTCTTCTTTGCTTGACCCCCATCCTGAAGTGCGGCAGATTGAAGAAGCACCCAGAGGGACTTGCCATCTGGGCTGGCTGTCATTCCCTCAAAGCCTTGGTTGTTTTGGCGGCCTTGCGTGGGATCGGAGGGCACAGGTTCCTTTTCGGGGTTGTATAGAGGAGGGTTGTTTGAGGAGAAGCTAGGAATGTGCCTTTAGTAGGTATCCAGATAAACCACGCCCATGTAGGAGGAACTCACCTCACAGATCCGTTTCTCAAGGGAAGAATGGCGTCGGGTGGCGCGACAGCAACAGTCATTTTTCCTTTCTTGTTGAACTTGTAGATGTATGGACCGTACTCATCACTGATCCAGAATCCCCCGTCTTCCGCGAGAACCAATGCCTCAGCGTCAAGTGTGGCACGCTTGCCACCAGAGCCATCTCCACCAAATCCGTCACCAGTGTAGGTGGCAGCGGGTAGGATAGGGAAGCCAGAATATTTCAAGCCGCCCGTCTGGTCTGCATCCAGGCCAGTCAGGGGATTGCCATCTGGTCCTGTAAGCAAAATGGTGTCCTCGTAGACAAAGGCGACGTTCGGAGGCGAAGGATCCTGAACGGTAGCTCCAGAAGCCAGGGTCAATGTCACAGTGAACTCGTGAATGCGGGGTTGAAAGTTGACCGTGCCGTTTGTGTTCCATCCGCGGTCTGGCAAGCCGTACAATTTTCCTTGGTATTTAGAACCCTTTTTAGCCCAGGACGCAAAAGCGATGGAAGATCCAAGGCTAATGCTGTCGCCATACTTGTCTCGAGCAGCGCTTGGTACAAAGCCGTAGCCGGCGAGTTCATTGTAAGTATACGACTTGCCATTGCAAGTGGTCGAGAGGACAGCACCTGCTGATGATGCAGGGGTGGCTACAGCGACAGAGACCGTGATGGCCACAGCCGCCAGCGACGAAAACCATCCAACCATTGGGAGGGATGTGAGGGCACAAAGCAGGAACAAGACTGGATGTTTGAATGAATTTGCTTCCCGTCCGACTGGTTGGAGCTACAGTGCTTTAAAAGGCAGTTGCGGATTGCCCTGTCGATGTTTGGGTTCTTCAGCTCCAACTTAAAAACCTCTTTACCGAAGGCTTTTTCAGGAATAGCCTCGGTATCGTTGCGGATAAACACCCGTACGTTGCCCAATTGTTGGCCATGCTGTCTTCGCGAGCGAGCGATCGTCGCATCCTTGTCCGACCTGCTATGATGCCAGGGTGGTGGCACTAGACTTAGTGCCTTATTTCCGAGAGAACCGCAACCGCCTCTTATTTTGCCAGTCTCTCGCACGTGCCAAGGGGATCTGCGAGGCAGCCAGTAGGGTGTCGATTTATGGTTAGACTCTTGCATGAAGTCGCTGCATCAGAAACCAGAAACCTTGACCGAGTTGAACCGTTAGTATCGCTCAGGTAGTCGAAATCAATTTTGGGAATAGTTCCTAGCAGGCCGAGCATTGAAGGGCTGGTGAAGAATTTACCCCGCTAGGACTCTCACTACGAAATGCATTTCCCGGACACGCTCCCTCAACTTGGAAACCGGCTGTTCTGGCAGTCAAGCCTTGGTTCCGGCATACACGCTCCAGGTCCATATCGCAGACTCTTGTCGGGCTTTACGTATTCCCAAAGATTTTAACGTTATCTGAAGCACTGAAACATTGGTGATTGTTCTAAATTCCATGCTGACTTGGAATTGCCTCCCCAGCTTACAAATTCCACCTCAAATGACGTGTTTATTTCCTTCTGCACAGTTGGATAATTTTGAGCATCAATTTCTATAGAAAGGACTAGTCTCAATGAGAAGATTTTAGACTGACTCCTTCGATTAGAACCCATAAAACCTAACTACAACATGCGGGCAATCTGTTGACGGGTTTCGAAAATCTGGCGCTCATCTCCCAAACTGGGTCCTACCCTGTACTCATTGAGAATGCCGACACCTAACGAATACCTGCTTGACTACGGAGTAGTGTCTCAACGTCGTCGCTGTACTAGCTGAAAAATGGCTATTGCAACCTAAATTTGTGACTAACGCCGGTCATTAGATCCTCTTTCTTAGGCCGTGGGTAAGTGTTCACAGCCCTTTGATTATGTCGGAAATTCGCACTCTCCCTTTGGCGGGAGAAACACTTATGGCCTTAATAGACACCACTAACTACCTAGATTCGGGTCAACTTCTCAAACACGGCATATACCTTAGCGACAGATAGCCTTGGCCTAATGGCCCAGAAGCTTCACCGAGCAAGCTTACATCTCGAAAGCTAGGCTACATATTTATGCAGACGATACCATTGACGGGTTTTGAAATGGCAACTGTCCTTAAAACACGACGAAAGCCATGTCTGGGTATCCGGGGGATGTAAGACTGAGTCTCAACTCTTTCGTCTGTGAGAAGTCGACTGATCAGACGCAATTCTGAGCCCTCCTAGTCGGGAAGTTGCTGGAGGGCTATCTGAGTTAACACCACCAGGTGACATAGTAATAGCGTTCAAATGGCGTTTGAGGTTGCGTCAACAATGTATCACGGGAGGCCGACAAGCTCTAGTATGTTGAAACACCTGCTGGGAATATTGAACGGCATGGTGGGATGAAGTGAACTATGACCACACTTTGGATGTGGCGGTTTATTAATGACGAAGCTCCAGTAGACATTATCCATGCTTATAAAACGGCTAAGACATTTGAAACAAATGCTGGCTAGTAATCCTTTACAATCCACCGCTTCAGTTACTAAAGCTCTAAAAGTAATAAATAAATAGCCAGCTCTGACTCAGTCCCGCCAAGCTGAACCTCTTTTAATAGTATTAACTTGCTATTTTTATTTAAAATGCTTATAATAAACTACTAGTTATATTTTTCAATAATAATATTTAAAAGAAATTTAATAAATAATAATAATTAACATTAATTATAACGTATATAATAAGCATGCGACGCATCCAAGTATGCAACGCACTTATACTATATACTTAAAAGGGTAAACTTTAAATTTTCTAAAATGGGCTGCATAGTCTTAAGAATTTTAAAAAATTAATTTTAAGTAATTAACTAAAAAATTCATAATATTACATTTTTATTAGATTTTTAATTAATTAATTTAACTTTTTAAAATTATAAATAAGAAAAAAAACAGTGTGAATAAGATTTTTTAAAATAAGTTTATAAACAAAATCTTTTAAAAACCTAAAAAAAATCTTTACTTATTTTTATATACTTATTAAACCTATATATAAAATATAAGCTATTTTAAGCCTAGTTTAAATTTTAAAGAATTTTTAAAAAAGTACTATTTTAAGTATAAATTGGAAATGCGTTGTATACTTGGATGCATTGCATGCTTATTATATAACGTACTTGATAAGTGAGTGGGCTAAACAAGTGAGTGAGCTAAAAATCCCTCAATCTCTCATCTTTTCAATTAATCAATTAATTCTTAACTACTAAAGATATCTTAATTAAATAAAGAGGGAAATATCCTTCTTACTCTTCAAGCCCTTCGAAATAACCCAAAATTAAGTATCCGGAGCGCTGCAGAGATCTATAATGTACATCATAATACCTTGCGTTACTAGCAGAAAGGCATACCATCTTAATACAATACTATCCCTAAATCACGCAAGCTATCTGATCTAGAGGAATAGATCATTATTCAGTTCATTCTTAACCTAGATTTACGAGGGTTTCCCCCACGACTGCGTAGTATTGAAGAAATAGCTAACTAACTGCTTACTGACCGCAATGCGTCACCTATTAGCAAGCGTTAGGCTTCTAACTTCATCAGGCGATAACCAGACCTTAAGATACGATTTTTTTATAAATACGACTATTAAAGGGCTAAATGCAAAGATCTAACTATTATTCGCAATTAGTTCTAGCTTATAGAGAACATAATTGCGAAATATAGTATTAACCTAGCTAATATTTATAACTTTAATAAGACTGGCTTTATAATAGGTATAATTGCAAGCAGAATGGTTATTATAGGCGTAGATAGGCGTAGAAACCTGAAATCAGTGCAGCCTGGAAATCGGGAATGGGTTACAGTCATTCAGGCAATTAATGCAGAAGGCTGGGCGATCTAGCCGTTCATTGTGGTTGTGGACTAATATCATCTCGCTAACTAGTACTGGGAAAGCAACCTCCTAGGCGATTAGACTATTATAATGACTTAAAATGGCTAGACTGATAATAAGACGGGTCTTAAGTGGCTTAAGCATTTTAATTAGTATATAAAGGATCGATTAATTAGTCACTATTATCTTCTAATCCTTAATAAGTATAAAAGTTATTACTCTATTGACTTTAAGAAATATTATAAAGAGAATGATATTATTATACTTTATATACTGCCTTATTTATCTTACTTACTTCAGCCTCTTAATATTAGGTGCTTTAAGCCGCTTAAAATAGCCTATGGTCAAGTAATTAAGTAATTAATTAAATGCTCTATAACCCACATTTCAAAGACTGAGTTCTTCCTAGCCTTCTACGCTACTTATATAGCCATTATAATAAGGAGTAATATTAAGGAAGGTTTTTAAAGGGCCGGACTTATTCCCTTAAACCCAGAAAATGTTATATCAAAGCTTAATGTATAGCTACGGACTCTAACACTGGCTATAGAAGAGGTCGGCCTCCCTGACTTTTGGGTCTTAAAGACCCTAAAGACAGTACTTAAGGCCAGTTCGCAGTCTGAATACCTTAAAAGACGAGTAAGAAGGCATTAGAGCAGCTCTCTAGCATCTATCCTTAAGGCGCTTGAGTCATTTTCTAAAGGAATAAAGGCAATAATGCATTAAATAGTATTATTAAAGTCTAAGAACTAGATCCTTCGATAGGCAAATGAGACTCTTAGTAAGCAGCGCAGAGCAAAAAGAACCCGCCTATAGAATAGAGGGAAGATGACTGTAGAGGAGGGAAGGGAAGTAATTAATCAAATAGATATTAATATGCAGGTATACGCTGAATCGTCGAAAAGTGGTGGCCAAGGAGGGTCGGCGCGACTGAAGGAAAGGCGCTATGGAACTTATAGAAAGACTGGTCATAATGCAAGGACCTGTCAGGTTGTTATTAAGATATCTGAGGAAGAGTATAGCGATTAGTTTTAATTGATTGAATGGTTTATTATGTTTTTATTAAAGTTTTAATTTTAAAGGTAGGGATTTTTGGCCTACTCACTTGTTTAGCCCACTCACTTATCAAGTACGTTACGTTATAATTAATCTTAAAAGTTAAATTTATATTACTTAATATTTAAAAGATATTAAATTTATATAATAAACTTTTATAAAAAATTTAATAATAAGAGTTTTAAAAAAATAAATTTATTATATATAACATACTTAATAAGCATGCGCTGCATCCAAGTATGCGCTGCACTTACACTATACAGCTAAACAGCTAAAATTTAAATTTTCTAAAACGTGGTATATAATTTATAAAAATATAAAAAGACTATTTTTATAAATTTAAATAAAAAAGTCATATAATATTATTTTTCTTAGATTTTTAAAAAATTTATATAGCTATTAAATTTAAAAAAACTAAAAAAATACAGTATGAATAAGATTTTTCTTAATAACCTTATAAACTTTTTTTTAAAAAATTTAGAAAAATTTATAATTATTATTTATTATATAATAAAACTTATTTTAAAATTTCGAGTCGTTTAGATTTTTTTTAAATATTAGAGAATTATTTTAGTTTAAGATGTAAACACTAAGAAATTCCAAGTGCGGCGCATACTTGGATGCGGCGCATGCTTATCAAGTACGTTATATTTTTTTTAAATTATTTCAATAAAATTACTCTGATAGTAAAAGTGCAGGCTGAGTGTTGAGCTTCTTCATTGCGGCCCCCAAGCCATCCAGGCCGGTTGTCTTCCTTGTAGGAGCTGGTTTCTTCCATCGCATCCTGGTTGACAGGGAGGCTTCGATACTCCTCCCATAGCTCTGGCACAACTGCCTTTCCTCTCAGTAGTCAATTTGAATGGTCGCCCCATTACGAATCGACGGCCAACCAGCGAAAGGCATGATGGAGGACAACGGCTGCGAGATACGCAGGGCGTTCTTGGTAACGGTGAAGTATTAGTCAAGCTACATCTATCCAAGCTTGCAACCATACCGTAGGCATGGGCTTTCATCTCATTGATGTTGCATCTTTGACGTATCTAAATGCTTTACGAGCGGTGACGATGCTGACCCAAGGAGACTCTTCCATATCTTTGCTGTCGGTGCGGCCTAGAAGTCCTCATCAGCCAGACATGCCTACCTGGCAACCTCTGCATGTGACATTATACTCTCCATATTCAGCAGAGCTGGGAATGATTGTCGATATTGTAGACTACCACATCAGCCGTTTTCGGGACCCAGTGGTGATCCATGCAGACCACTGCGTCCGGATTTCGCCGGAACTTTCCAACAGATCCTGACTTTGGGGCAGCCGGCAAATACATGTTACCAGTGGCTCGTCTTGCGATGGCGACTGAGATGATCTAGATGAGAGAACAGTCGAGGAAGTGAACAGCTGTGCCTCTTCACAGAGCGGGGAAACCTGGGGTATCTTGTGTGGACATTTTAGAACTAGCAAGCAATTGAAACAGATAGGGAGAGTAAAGGAGACGATGAAAAGAGCCAGGTGAAGGGTCGGATTGCGGGGGACTTTGAAGGCTTAACCAGCCTCCCCCGCACTCATAATCTACCGTCGTACCATGCCGGGGGGTTATTAGCTTCGTCATTTACCCCAGGCTATGACGCACTATGGATAGTAATCGAATCGGAATCGGACCTCGGCGCCGCTTCCCGATAGAAGGGGTCTCGGCGCCGTCTACCGGGCGAGACTCGGTCCTTCGTCCACGTCTAGGAGGTGCGATAGCTGTGGTGCCTGTTTCGGCGCTTTTGTACCGTTATGAGACCCAATCGTCATGGGAAGACATACGCAGATCATTTGTTTCTTAGTAATAGTGTGAGAGCATAAATACCAATGCCATCCGCTCAATGCAAAAGGGACCTTTTCTGATAGGAGACCAGAACGTCCATCTAAATAAGAAAGCAAAGTTCTTGAAATCTCGAATACTACAATGCTTCCTTCACTAATGCTCTTCGCTGCCCTAGCACCGTGGGTCCTCGGAGCGGCAGTCAATGCTAGAGTCTACAGCTCTAACCCTACTGTTGAGCTTCAAAACGGCACCTACTACGGCATCTACAGCTCGACCTACAAGCAGGACTTCTTCCTCGGCATGCCGTACGCCCGGCCGCCACTGGGTAACCTGCGCTTCCGTCATCCTCAGCCGCTCAATACTACGTGGGACGAGCCTCGCAATGCCACGACCTACCAGACGTCCTGCTACGGCTATCCCTATCCCGTTGGGCCTCTACTTGGCGGCAGCGACGACTGCCTGACTATAAACGTCGTGCGCCCTACAGGGACCGATGCTGATGCGAAGCTTCCTGTAGCTTTTTGGATTCACGGCGGGGGCCTCGTCAGCGGCTCCAATTCGGACCCTATATCGAACCTGACTTTCATCGTAGAAGAGTCGGTCAAAATGGGTCAGCCGATCATCGCCGCGTCTGTCAACTACCGTCTACACGCCTGGGGCTTCCTATGGGGCGCCGCTTTAGAGGCTGATAAATTGGGAAACCTAGGTTTCAGGGACCAGCGACTCGCTATGCAGTGGGTGCAGGAGAACATCCCAGCCTTCGGAGGCGACCCAGAGAAGGTGACAATCTGGGGCCAGAGTGGAGGCGCCCGAGCTGTCGCCACTCATCTGACAGCCTTTGGTGGGCGTGACGATAAGCTGTTCCGAGCAGCTGTCATGCAAAGTGGTACTGGCTTCCCTACCGACTTTGGTGAGATTAGGCCTTCCCAGTCGACGACGTGGGAAGAGGCATATGCATCGCTCCTCAGCAAAACTGGGTGCGAAGGTGCCTCAGATTCCTTGCAATGTCTCCGCGAAGTGCCCTCTCGCCAGTTAGCTTTGATCTTTGCCGACATTCGGTTCCCACCCTTTCTCGACATTGTTGACGGCGACTTTGTCCAAGAGCCACGGGTTGCGCTTCTTCGAAAGGGCAAGTTTGTCCACGTTCCCGTCCTAACCGGTACCACGATCGACGACGGCGACTACTTCTCGCAACAGGGCATCAACACAACGGAACAATGGGAGGACTGGCTTATCGCTGGGGGCGCCGGTGATGCCACAATTGAGGCTATATCGGCGCTCTATCCTGACATCCCGCGGCTTGGCCTTCCGTCCACCTACCCGGGCCGGCCGATAGGCAAAGATGGATCATACGGTTCAATGTGGAAGCGGGCAATGACATTTGGGGGTGATAGGGCCATGCAGGGTCCTCGTCGAGCATGGGCGCGGGCTTGGACCGAGGCTGGCGTGCCAGTTTACAGCTACCGGTTCGACCAGGTCACGGGTGACAGGCCTGCGGTACAGGGCGTTGGCCACTCGGCAGAGCTCAAGTTTGTCTTTGGTGACTCCGTGGGTAACTTGTTTCCGCAAGGGCATCAGGAATTAAAGAACCTGTCCCATCAAATGAAGAGACGCTGGGTCAGCTTCTTCAACCGTATGGAACCGAATGTGGGTTACGGCACCGGGGCAGTGTGGCCGGTATACTCGCTTAAGAAGCCAGAAAATCTCATCTTCGATGCGGATAAGCCCAGTTCAACATATGCTCAAGCTGATACTTTCCGTGTGGAACAATTTGAATACTTAAACAAAAAGTTGTGGAAGGTAGGATTAGAAGCGAGTGAAATAGCTGAGGAATAAGGAAGAATTAATGTTCAAGTAGGTAGCTATTTCAAATATTATTTAGGTTTAATTTAGCTGAATTCTCGCAACCTAACCGTACTAGTTAATTGAAAGATAGGGCATTGGGATTATACATTGACCGTTTCTTCGTCTATTACTTCGTATGCGTTTTCTTCTACTTCCTCAACACCGTCCCAGCATTCGCTAGACGGCTGGTGTCGGTCAGACCTCCAACGTTCTTCCAGTCTGTGCTGCCCCACCCACGATTTGCGGTTCTTGAATGTCTAGGTGATACTGTCCCACAGGAGTGAGACAGGCTGCCCAACGGGCTTACAATATGAATTCCGACGTACCTTGATGTGCATTCCTTTTCGTACGTGGACCTTGAAGCGGAGAACCTTGTCGACACTGCAAATGACGGAGGCTCTCAGCGTAAAAAGGGCATTGTCTGAGTAGCGAAGGAAGATGGTCATGGAGTGGGGGTTGTCATAGTGGGGCTTTGGCTCTCTCTCTTAGCCCAGCACAGCCGTGACCGTCTTCGGCCTTCCGAGCAGCACCGGCGCTTGATCAATCAGGTGCGATCCAAGATTGTAGAGGACTCCGCTTCCTGTGTTGGCCTGGACCCACCCGGCCTATCCGTTGCGCATAGTGGGCGCGTGGACGTCGAAGTGGCTTTCGGGCTCGACGACTTAGCGATGGACGTCGTTTTTGACAAGCGACGATAGTACGAAAAAGTCGCAGTCACATCTTCTGTCTGCATAGGGTGGAGAAGATGGTCAGCGATGGCCCTGGTCTACCTACGTACGACGAGGAAAATCACGGGGTGAAAAGACTGTGGAAGACGGTAAGTAGAAGTTTCCGCAAGGCGGCTATGGCAATTGTTTCGTCGGCTTCCTCGTTTCGTAACGTGGATGGCCTCTTGCACAAAACTAGATTGCTGTCAACAAGGAAGCCTGACGTCAGTCTGATGATAATATTCGTCGCCATTTTGCTGTGCTCCAATGCGAGCTTGGTGAGTCGTAGTGCGCATGAGCACCAGTGGCGATGACAATGAGATCGACTCTGGCATCGACCAGCACCTCTGAGTACGAGCGGAAGACTTTGGTCTCCAGAAAGAACCGGAGTGACGCCATTGTCGGGTGTTAGGCTTCGCTAGACAACAGCATAAAGGTTCACTGTTAAGTAGCTCAGATGAAGGGGATCATGAGGACCTTGGCGGAGAGATCGAAGCCTAGCACTGCGACGATGAAGGAGGCTGTCATGTTTGCAGAAGGCGTGAGTAGATAGGGAGCAAGACTTGGCTGGCTCAGCTGTGCCTGGTTGATATTTCTAGCCCTGGAAATATACCGTGTCCCTCCCCCCCCACTTGTCCGACTTGAAAGATGCCGAGTCACTTGCTACCTAGTATCTCGGTCGATGGAAGTCGAAAAGTAAACCATGATGGTTGCAATACTCCAACGATTTTACTGAAGACTTTGGTAGATGCTAATTTATCGACTGATCCATTTTAGTTATGATAGCTAATTCTTTAAATATAGTCGTGTTCATAGTCTTGCCAGTAATATGTACCTCCCACCATGTTACAATCATCATTACTCCTAAAGACTCCAGCACTCCTAGCTCCTAATAACAGTGCAAACCCACTTACGACTGTTTATATCTCTCAGATAGAGACTTCCTAGGCGGCCAGCGTGCGAAGCCTCCACTTGATATTCATAAATTCGCTCTAGTTTTCACTCGTCTCCTCTTGCCAGAGGCAGCTGCATTTGTTGCCCTCTCAAGAACCCAGCCAACCACACCAAACCAATTCCTCCCTCCCTCCCTCCCTTACCCTAACCTCTTAAGCATATCCGTAACATGGGCCAATACAATCCTTGCCCCCAGGCACTTGCTGCTGACAAGGGCAAGTCGTTCGGCCTGTGACAGATGCTCCTATGCACATATGTCCCGCGTTCTGGCCGCTCAAGTCGTCGACTGGGTCCTCGTCGACTGGGAGCACAGGAACATTGACGACTCGGCTATGCAAGAGGCGGTCCAGAAAATTGCAGCGTATCATGTCTCGCCAATTGTCAGGGCCCTAGCCATAGACGGGTGGATGATGAAACTTGCGATTATTCACTTTGCCCCTGCCGTTGCTTAAGCCTCATAACCGCTAATGTCGATATATCTAGGCGCCCTGGGCGCTGGAGTTAACGGGTTAATCAGATGCTGTTGACCATTATCCAGATTGAGACCGGAGAGGCGCTCGAGTGCGTCGAGGCCATCGCAGTCCACCCTGCCCCATTGTATTGCCAAAAAAAGGGTATTAGAAATAGACTCGATGTCTTGATACTCAGGATTCCAAACTCTGACCGACTAAATTTTATTCCCGAACGCCCCTAAACCTTCGAAATGACTTATAAAGCAGCAGAACTCCCATCTCTTTTCACCCGAGCCTGCTTCAGCAGCCCCAACAGCTCTATTATCTACGCCTAATTCCAGGCGATCTTTTAGGCCTCAGTATAGTCTGCGTCGGTGGCCTTATCTTTATCAAAGGCTTTCGCAAGGAGACGGAGCCTGCCATTTTGCATGCAGGCGAAAAGCTTGAAGTCATCTTAGTCTGCTATCGTAAGAAAGGCCTCGGAGCCAAGTAGTGCTAAATTAACAGTCTTGATCGCTTAACTAGTCCAATTGGACTGCAATTTTAGCCGGATTCGTGATGTTGCTAACTGTTCGAAGGTTAGTAAAGAGAGAGGTTTGAAAGGAGAGATATACTTTTAACTCGGGCTTGAAATCCTGAAAAGCCGTTTGACGGCTGGTCTTATAGTTTATAATTTGGGCGTCGCTGAAGCCGGCGGTAGAGCTAATGACAGTTCTTAGGATCGTAAGCGCAGCCATTTTAATTGCAGAAGGTCTGGAGGGAAGGAAAATCAGGGTCCGGCTCCTGGTGCCGGCTAATAGGCATTATATTCATTAAGATCTTAGCTTTCTAGCTGGAAAAGCTTGACCTTAGGCAACTGTGAAAGCATTGGGTCTTGAAATACTTAAAATGTGAAGAAAACTGTGTTTTTTTGACTTTGTGATAGAAGTAACTCGCCTTTGGTGCGGACAGCAGATATGAAGTCCACCCTGCCCGAGGTCATTTCGATGACCTCTAGATGCCTTACCACGGTCGTGTTAGTGATAAAGCTGTCCCTGGAGCTCTGGTTGGCCGCTTTGGGGCCGGTCTAAATTGGATTTCGACGGACGGTATATCCTCTTTTCACACGACGGTCAGAAATAACCCTCGGCCAACTTGCTAAGACAGCCGCCGTGATGAGACTGCTATTCGCGGCCACTATCGAACAGCAGTTCCATCTAACCAACCGTCCAGTTTCAGATGAACCATGCTAGCCAGCTCAGCCCGTCCGGTCAAAATCTCCTCGCAGTCTGAAGAACCGGGTCAGCATCTCTACTGTGAGTTATGTATCCAATATGACATCCGGCATAAAACAATCCCAAAGCAGCTTCGGGATAGCTAACGACAAGGGCTTCCAGAGACCACTAAGCGGCCGAAGGTCACAATCTCACATGTTCGACAATGAATATTAATAAGACACTGATAGTGAGCAGGATGAGCTTTCTTGCGTCTGGACAATCAACGAGTCGTCGAAGCGGTGCGAAGAGGTACACTGACTGGAGATTAAATAAAACAACGCAGTTCATTTCCTCCTCTTGCAGTTGCACTTGATGCGAGTCATATAATGCCGGGTAGGAATGACACTCAATGACTTCCACAGCACTCCTACGCTTAACAAGGCCATCACAATAGATTAACTACATTCTAATTCTCTCTAGTTACAGTAATAAACATAGGGGGTCGCGTACATTGAACTAATGACTGGCAAGTCGTCCTAAGCTAGCAATCCGATCAATCAATCAACCACATTCATTAACCTAAACTTTAAACGAAGCCCATCGCTATTAGCATCGAAACTAGGACGGTTAATATCTCTAAAAAGGAGGCTTGTGTGCAGCTGGCGTCCTATAGAGTCGAGACCAAACTAATATATTTAGGCCATATTATATTATCTATCTTAATGTAGGTCACTGCGAACAAAACGTCTTATTTATTCGACTTACTCCCACTATCTCTAGCCTATTATAACTCGAGTTTCTTAATCCCGATGCATCGAATAGCCACTGAAGGAGGGATATCAGTACACCCTTTAAGGGCCTAAACTCAGTTTTACTTCAAATTTAAAAGAGTTTTAGTATCTCCTGCAGGTCCTACCACATCTGGATTCATCTTTATAAGTCATTGTAATATATGACATGAACTATTAGATCGACTCGATTTTTAATAGAAGAGATATTTACTAGATGATGACCCTACAGCTAGATGATCAGATTCGACCCGGCCTAGGTGCCTGCTATTTCTCGGGAAAATACAAAAGCTAAAAACGGCCTTGGCTTGAGATCAACACTCTCGCATTCGTAACATCGCTCGAATGCCTATTGGGCAGTTTCCGGGGCTCTCAGGGGAAGAAAAAACAACCTCGATCCATTGCCGTTTTCGGATTTGATGCAAACCCTGTCGAAGGCTTAAAAACGGCTTGCTTGACCGGCTGCAGCCACAACAGCGGGTATGCAAGGCAGATTTCAATACACACTACCCCGTACACAGGGGCTTAATGGCGGGCAGCTGACCGCATAGCGGATGCACAGAGCCACCGTCCGTGCAGTGACACTTGTGATAGACTAATAAATGCAGGCGAACAACTCGAAACGAGGGGACCGAATGGGCAATCATTGGCTGTCGTATGTTTCCTCAGTTGTGAGGTGACACGCCTTTCCCGCACACTATGTCAGCATCAAGTCGTCGTGAGGCAGACCGGCCCTCTCTGCGGAGATCGCTGAGACCTGACCAGATGATCTGTATTATCTATCCGCCCGTAGAGAAAAAATATCCCCTGCCGCATTGCAGGTGTTGGCTGCAAGCGAGCTTCCTGTCTCACCTCACAGACTTTGAATACCGATGAATTGCTTCGTGTACAAGGACAGCCAAGGTGAATAAAACCGACAAGATGCGGCATTTGTCAACTCACATTGCCCAAATGTCTCATTGAACCATTGCTGCCCGAAACACAAACCTGCGACAACGCCAAAGCAGTCATGCACTTTGCCAGCCGTCTTGCACATTGTCTTTGTCGAGCTGAGGTGGCTAGCTGCAAGTTTGCAGGGGCATCTCACCAACTGCCGTCCGTTCAAAGGAGGCCCGAGCGTTGATCATTTACCAATTGACCCTCTGTGACGTTCGAGTCCGGCAGGGGACGTCATTCCGTCGTTGCAGCCTGATGGTTCTTGGCATTGTGGATGGCCATTGTGGACCATTCTCGCAAGTAGGGCTCTGATCGCAACAGCGCGTCCGCGATTACTTCGTGCATCGCTTTGGCTGATGTTTGATCTATTTATGTCGTATTTTACTAATACCTTTTTCCTTACAACAGTTGGCAAAATTTTGCCTATATTCTTGTTAAAAGCAGAGCAGTGGAAAGAAATAGTTGGAAGAATAATTAGTTATAAGAATATGGATTAACGTATATGATAAGCTTGCGTGACAAACAAGCTTGCGTGTGATGCAAATAGGGTCGCTAGTCACATAAGTGAGGGTATCATGTAGATATATAAAGAAGGTTGATTTCTATCTCACAGTTGTGGGCACGGGACCATAAGGGTCCCGGTCTACGTGACTAAGGGAGGCCTGATGCCTCAGGCCGGACCCCGAGCTTAAGGCTCAGGATCCGTCTTTCTGCATCATATCCCCAGCTTTGAAGGAGGTTATTACTAACCTCAGTAACTACAAGCCGGCAATGCCTCTCAACCTATGATTTCCTTCTATTTCTTCCTTTCCTTAGCATCCACTATCAGGCATTAATTCGTTAATACTATTTTCTAATCGTTTAATTATATAGTCAGTCATATAAGGCCTAAATTAGGCTTATTTCTTCATTCTTTATAAGGCTTATTATAATCTCTTATCTTTATTAAAAGCAGCTAGGTTAATTGCTTTAAAGTTAGTAATGACTTCCTTAACCCTAAGCACTATTCTCCAGCGATTTGAGTAAAATCGACTATACAATTGGAGTTCATCTGGCCTAAGCACTATTCTCCAGCGATTTGAGTAAAATCGACTATATAATTAGAGTTCATCTAGCTTGGGCTTTGAAGTAATATCAGCTAGAGTTAAGCCTGTTCGTTAATTAGTGGAAAATGCCTGAGCTTTAGGGTTTGGGGTTAGTTAGGGTTAGTTAGGGGGGCTAAGGCTATATAGAAAAGGGGTTCATTAGAAAGAAGGACTTTATAACTGTATTTTTAGCTTATCTATTTATTAACCCATTTAAAACTTAGATTATTAGTATAAGGGTTAATAGTAGGCTATTATAAACGATATTATATAACTTAATAAAGAGTACTAGATGCTTATTTACTAGAGTTATAAAGTAGTAGTTTGACTTAGCGCTAGTATTAAGTCGCATTTCTAGTATGAGTATTAAATAATAGAATAGATGCTAAAAGACATTAAAGACTATTATAATACTATAGATTTAGCTAATCTAAAGCTTATTTAACTTCTAGTTAATAGTAATATAGTAATTAAATAGCTTAATATACTATATAGTTATAGCTGCGTTATGTACTAGTATCTTATAATAGTATAGGATAATATTACTCACTATTAGAGAGAGGCAAGGCATAAGGCTATAGAGAATTAATAGACTAAAGTTTAATTATAAACTTAGATATATAGAAAGTATGCATAGTACTAGATTGTTAATAATAGTAGTACTAATATAAAGGGGTTAAGACTTATATAGGATATAGTAGTAAACCTAAGCTAAAGAGAGAGTGCTATATAGCGTATAATTACTAAGTATGTAAATACATTTAGTAAAGACGATGCTAAGCAGCTCTAGAAAGGCAATATTAAAGAGGGGTTAGATTACGATTTATTATAGGTAAAGCGGCTCTAATAGGTATAGCACTTTAGGTCATAGGATAAGTTTAGTATATTTAAGGCTACTAAGTAGGTTAAGGTAAAGGAAGTAATTAGGCAGTAGTAGTAAAGGAGGCAGTAGTAGTAGTAGGACGAGGCAGCTGCCTGAGAGTAATAGCTACTGGTACAGCTTGGCGAGAGCTTTGACTAAGAGGTTGAGTGTTATAGCTAGTGGCTTAATAGTATGCTAATGGAAACGCTGTAGTGGCTTGTAAGTATTTTAGCTGCTAATCTGTAAGGGGTGCTGTTTGGAGTTAAGGGCAAGCAGTCGTCGATGGCTAAGTATTGTAGTGTTAGATAGCGCTATTTAGGCTTCTGCTTATAGGCATACTGGCTTAGGCGTAATGAGGCTTTTAAGCAGTAGGCGATCCGCTTTATAAATAAGTAATAGAGCTTGCTATAGGATGTAGTATATAAGCTTAGTAGTAAAGAGGCAGTACTAAGTAGTTATAATAGTAGGATTAGTAGTAGTATATAGTAATATTATATTAGTAGGAGGTCTGGGGGTTATAATAAAGATAAAGATAAAGATGAAGATAAAGGTAAAGATAAAGGTAAAGATAAAGAAGGCAGTAGTAGTAGTAATGAGGATGAGGATGAGGATGAGGATAGTAATAATATTGCTAAGGCAGTCTATAGGGATTATAATTATAGCTAATAACTGTAGTTCTTTAAGGCTGCTATTAATAAGGCTGCGCTAAATTAGGCTGTGTACTTATTTATAGTAGCTTCTATTAAGTAGTAAGTTAGAGGTAATGTATATATGAGCTTATTACTATGCTTTTACGCTACTATAGGCATATAGTAGCGGCTGCTTAGCTATAATGAACTGTATTTATATATAGAGATGCTTATTATAATACTGTAATAAGCTCGGCTCTTCTTTATTAAGTCTGTATTTAAGAGCGAGCTATAGGAGACAGAGGAGGTTAATATTAATACTGTGCTTGTGTTCTAGAAGGAGCATGCTATATAAATGTGTATTAGTATATATATAGTGATGAGTATTATTATTGGCTAGATAGTATATAAAAAGGGATAGTAGTTTAAGATAAGCAGCCAGCTGTCTATTTAGTAGACTGATAATAGTAAGGCATTATTCTAAAGCAGTAAGTGTATTGAGATTAAAAAGTTTATTAAGGTAGTATGTAATATAGTTACTAAGGCTGAGGGCTTATTAGATAAGATAATGGGAGGGGTATGGACTAAGGTAATTAATAAAGAGCTATAGTCTAATATAACCTGTATTAAAGATAACTTATTTTAGCTTAGAGCAGGCTAGTTATTTATAATGAATGTTAAGAATGAATAGCTTAAGCCTGGGCTTAGTAAGGTAATGCAGCTAATAGAGAAGTTAATATAGGATGCAGCTTAGGGCTGGTGGAAATAGCTAGCGGTCTGGTGTTGGCTGTAGTAGCTGCGTTAGTTTTATAAGGCGCTTGTTATGCTTACTTATATCTAAAGAGGGCAGCCTGAGTGAGGGCTGGAGGTAATAATGTTATAGTACTGCGACTTATAGTAGCTTGTATGTAATGTGTTTGTATTTAATGGGTAGGTTATAGTTATTATGGATTGTAATAAGATAAAGGCGATCTATAATAATAGCCGTAAGGTAGTGCGGTTCTTACCTGACTGTATTGGCTGTATAGTGGTTATATATATTATATAGCTAATGCTAGCTGAGTGTATACTATAGTATAAGGTTAAGCTTATAGAGCTATATAGAGACTAGCTCGAGTTTATATAGTGTAATAGTAACTTGCGAGTATAGAGCACAGACTGGCTTAGTGCTATAATAGGCTAGTTTATATAGGCTAGTATAGGGGTTTGTCTTAGGGTAGGGTAGTACTGGCTAGTAGTAATTGAGATAGGGCAAAAGATCTAGGGGCTTGTAATAAATCAGGCTGAGGCGTATATATAGTAGGATGATAGCGATAAGTATAATGATATTAAAGTAGACCTAATGATAGGCGAGTTAGTAGATTATAATAGTAGTTAGAATATTATATAGGATCTGCAGGCTATATATAGGACCTGGATAGCGCTATAGCACTATGCTATATATATTAGACTACTAGAGTGACTATAGCTAGAGATAATTAAGATATTCTAAGAGATTAGTAGGCTGTGGTATTAATTTCTAAAGGGTAAGAGTGAGGTAAAGGAAGGCAGTAGAAATGATAATAGTAGTAAGACTGCTAGTAAAGCAGTAAGTATAAAGCGAAAGGCAGGCCTTATAGTTAATAATAATAATGAAGTATAGGAGCAATAGTAGTAGTAGTATAATAAAAGGGCTAGGCTGGACTTAGTAATAATAACTATAATAATAGTAATAGTAATTAGGGGCGTAAGGGAGGATATATAATCTGAGCTTAAGATAGCGCTAGATACTATTAAAGCGGACATAGTTATTAAGGAGCTTAGTAAGCTATTGGGCTTAGGGGCTATATAGTAATTTAAGAAGCAGGCTGAGAGTATGCATATAATCTTAAATGCTAAAGCAGGGCGGAACGTTATTAGTATACTGCTAATAGGAGCTAGAAAGAGCATACTGTTTATATTATTAGGTATTATAAAGGATATAGGTATAAGTATTATTATAGTGCTATTTGTTATATTTATTAAGGACTTAATAATATAAGTAAGAGAGGTAGGTATAGACTATATTAAGTTTAAGACGTTTATTAGTATAAGGTGTGAGAGCTTGCTATAGGCTGTAAGGCTTATAGTTATTAGTGCTGATATAGTCTAGAATGCTGAGTTTATAGTATATACGGATAGGCTATTAGCTGCAGGCTTGCTATAGTGAATCTTTATTAATAAGTATTATACTATTATTATAAATACGAGCTATTAGGTAAAGCTAATAGAGCTATAGAGCTTATATTAATATAGATACTTATTAGTACTGCTTATTATAATAATACTATTCGTACTTAAGGACTGGTTCTATAAGGAGATGCTTATACTATTAGTTATAATATAGATAATATAGGCTCGGATAACTAAGGCTAATTACTAGTATTAGGTCGATTAGGTGCTATTAAGGCATAGGGCGGTTAAGGAGTGTATAGTTAAGATAGTATAATAGCTAGGGTCTGGGATGATGGGCTATTAGAAGGGAGTAGTATACTGCTAGTCCTAGAAGCAGTATAAGGCAATAGCTAAAGAGATCGGGTGCGATTTCTATTATAGTAATATGAGTGAGGAGGACTGGCAGTAGGTGTGGATAGTGTGGGCTAAGGGTTAGGGGCATAGTTATTAGTGGATTATAGTAATAATAGGGCTTAGTACGGGTATTGATATTATTAGGATTGTAGTAATAGTATATATAGAGTAGTTATATAGGCTTGTGGACTTTATATAGTAGACTGAGTAAGGCAGGCGTTAAATAGGCGAAGTAGTGCAGTCTGTTATTATATATAATAGGCGGCTGTTATAAGCAGAGCTGTATAGTAGCTTTATGGATAAGGTTAATCAGGCTTAGATAGAGGCATTTATATTAACTCTAAGGTGCTAGTAGGCCATGATTGTAGCGTTTATAGACAGTAAGGTAGGCGAGATATACTAAGATATAGTTAGGGTAGTGCTATATAATTACTATAGCTAGGATAATAAAGGTAATGCTAATACTAATGCTAATACTAATAATAGTAATAGTAGTAATAATAGTAATAATAAAGGTAATAATAATAGTAATATTAATAATAGCGTTATTATAATATGCAGTCTGTAGGATAAGGCTTAGGTTTAAAAGATATTTAAAAAAGAAGAGGGTATGTGGATTTAAATGCTGCTCTAGTAGCTTAATAAAGTAGCGGATGAATGCTCTATATATTATATTTATTATTACTATCGAAGTATAGAGTTTGCTAAGATCCTAAATTAGCTATAGTATAAGTAAATAGAGCATTAGTATGATTTAGTTATAGGTAAGGACTATAAATAAGTATATTATAAAGTAATATTTAGGCTGCTTATATACTATTTTATATATAAGCTCCTGCTTAATTAGTATAAGGAGGTATAGTAAGGAAGTAGTAAAGAAAACGAAGGCTAGTATATATATAAAGATAAGGTGCTATTAGTAGTGCTTATAGTACTAAAGAATTAGTAAGTAAGGAGGCTAATAGAGGAGTAGTTTAGTATTAATATAGAAGATTAAGATATATATTATTAATAGCTTAAAAGTAGCTAGTGCTTTTATAAGATGAATAAGATGAATGTATTAGTACTATAGGAAGTAGTATTATAAGAAGTATATTAAAGCAGTAGTATTTAGTTTAGATAGAAAGTAAGGAATATTTATATTAAGTAATATATTATATTTATAAGGCAGTTAAGTATATATAAAGTAGGATATATATAGGAGATAATATATAATAATATATATTATAATATAAAATATAATAGGAATTTATATTATAAGAATTAGATTAAGAATAGAATAGTAAATTAAATAGATATACTTAGGTTAGAGTAAGGGCTTAGTATATAAAGTATATAAGAAGTAGATAAATAAGAATAGTTAAAAGCAGTAAGTAGGCATTATATTATATATAATATATTTATATAGGATTATTAGTAATAAAGTAAAGGAAGAAGGTTAGAATAAAAAGTAATATAATTATACTATTTATCTTTATTTATTATTCTATAGATTAAAAGAGTAATAGTAATTATTAACTATTAGAAAAGGAAGAGGCTTATACTAAGAGAAGCATTACTATAAATACTATAGTTAAGATTAAGGACTAGTATAAGTAGGGTAAGTTATTAATATAGTATATATAATTAATATTACTATTTTAATAGAAAGTATAGAGTAAGGTTAAGAGGAAAAGAGTAAAAATGGGTTTTTATAAGTAAATAAGCAGATGAATTAGTTAGAAGGTATTAAGGAAAATAAGAATAAAGTAATAAAGAAAGAAATAGAGAAAGAACCTATAATCTATAAAGAGAGGAAAGAATCCATTAGCTATTAAGTAGGCTATTAAAAAATGAAGTAGCTAAGCAGAATTAGGAATATGAGGAATAGGCCTATAACCTATTATAAAGGGAAAGGAAACCTATAATAAGTTAAATAAGGCATTAGAAGGAGAAGGGGAAGAGGGCTACTAGAAAGATAATAAGAAGAAGAGCGAGTAAACTATTAAAAAGGTAAGAACCTATAATAAGGTAGAAGAAGAGCTGCTAACTAGTTAGAAAGTAAGAGAAGTATATTATAATAAGTATAAAAGTATAATCCATAATGAAGTAAGGTAAGCGTAATATAATAAAAATAAAAGGATAAATTATAATAAAATAAAGTAAGTATAATATAGTAAATATAAAGAAGAAAGAGGTTAATATAAAAAAAGATAACTTAAAGTAAAGTAAAGTAAAGATTATATAATAAGAATAGAAATATAATATATAGTAAAGTAAAGTAAGTATAGTATAATAAGAATAAAAAGGATATAAAATAATATATAAAAAGTAATTAATAATATATAAAAAGTAATTAATAATATATATAAAGTATATATAATATATTAAAAAGGAAGTAATAAGAAAAAAAAGTTAAATTAAAAAGGAAAGAAAAGAATTAAAAGGAAAGGATAAAGATAAAAAAGAAAGGGTAAGAATTAAAAGGAAAGAGAAAGGTTAGAAAAAGAAGGTAAAAGGTAAGAGAAAAAAGTAAAGGTTAGGTAAAGGATATAAAGAGTAGAAGAAGAAGGAGAGTAAAGAGAAAGTAGTAAAAGGTAATAGAAGGAAGTAAGTATTAGAGAAAGAAAGTAAAGAAAAGAAAAGAAAAGTAAAAAAGTAAAAGTTAAAAAGAGAATATAAGTTAAAGTGAAAAAAGGAAATATAAAAATAAAAGATAAAAAGAGAATATAAAAAAAAAAGATTTAAAAAAAAAGTAGTTTTTATAAAGGCTAGAAGAAGAAGCAGTTTATAAGGAAGATAAAAGGAGTTATATATATAAAGGTAAGGAAAAGAGTAAAAATAAAAGGAAAGATAAAAGTTAGAAAAAGAATAGAAAAGGAAAGATAAAGATATATAGAAAGGAAAGAAGGAAAGAGTAGGAAAGTAAATATAAAAGTAGGAAGGAAAATATAAAGAAATAAAAGGTTAAAGTAAAGAAAGGAAGTAAAAGAGAAAGAAATGAATAAAAGCAGAGAGAAAAAGTAAAGAAAGTAAAAAAAGAGAAGAGAAAAAGAGAATAAGAAGGTAAAAATAAAAAAAGAAGATAAAAAGAAAGAAAAAAAAAAGATAAAGGTTTAAAATAGAAGATATAAGTAAAGAGAAGGTAAGAATTAAAAGAAAAGAGAAAAAAGATAAAAAAGATAAAAAAAGTAAAGAAGTGTAAATATAAAAGTTAAAGGAAGTTATTTATATAATAGTTAGGATTAGTTATTTATAAAATAGTTAGAGTTAGTTACTTATAAAATGGTTAGGAGTAGTTATTTATATAAGGGTTAGGGTTAGTTGTTAATAAAATGGTTAGGGGTAGTTATTTATATAAGAGTGTGGGAGGGATGTGAATTTTAAAAGGTTAAAGTAACTTGTAGTAAAGTGGGGCAAGTGCTAGAGCAGCAGAGTGTTAAAGGTAACCCGTGTTCTTAGCACCCGGCAGGGTCGAGTTTGCGCCAGCGCGCAAGTTAGAGTTAGTGAGAACCCGTGGTTGCTAGCACCCGGCAGGGTTGGGTCCGCATCAGTGTGGTCTGCAGGGCCAGGGTTAAGGCTGTGGCTATAATTATGTTAATAAAATTCGGGCGAGATTCCTCAGGTAATATTAAAATCCAGCAAAATTCAACCACTAACTTAATCATAGTAAATAATACATCAATCAGTAAGAGCAGTCCTAAAGAATCCATTATATTAACTAAAAACATTTTATCATATTATATATATATTCTATTTTAAAGTAAAGATATAAATTCAACGTTCAGAACTTATAGAAATGGCCTGTGTATAATAGTAGTATTTTAGTATTTATAAAATACCCTTTTATCTCTATTAGATAGATAACGGACTTAGCTAATATAATTGCGTTTAACTGCATATAGTTTCTATAAACTAATCTAATTATAAATAACTGCATATAGTGCTCTACTATATCGATTTAATTATCAGAGCACTATTATATTATCTCTTATATAGTTCTATATAGAGTTCTACACATCTAATTAACTTTCTTATAATTCTTATTACTTACTATCTATAATTATAATAAGGAACCTCCATTTTCTTATTAAGTACCTATTATCTATTACTATTTATTATAGACTATTATATATTATAATAAGCTTATAATAGTATCTTAACCTTACTCTCTTATATAATACTCTTCTTTAAGCATTCTCTAGCATTCTCTACTTCTACTCTATACTTATAGTATATGCCTAGAGTCATGCTATGCCTAAGTCTATGCCCAAGCCTAACCATTACTAACTCTATTATAATAAGATTAAGAGGAAACTGTAATAAGTTTTAATCTGAATATCCTCTGCCTTTACTATAGTATGCCTTCTCATTTTATTTCTAACTACTACTATCCTTCCCCTTATTATAAAGCCCAATCACCTCTCTCTAATATTACAAACCCTTATTATCTATTACTACTACCCTCTAGGTCTTTATAGTTCCTTTAATCATTTTACTAACAGCCTTTCTACTATAGTCATATCTTCTATAGTATTGCATAGAGTAAAAAAAGAAAAGAAAGTAGGAATTAAACCGTTACTATACCCCTAAAGAAATAAACAGAAAGATATATAAATAAATAAATAAATAAATAAATCATACTAAAGCCTGACTATTCTAATATAAGAGAAAAATGAATATCTTTAGACTATTTCATATAATATACAGCTAGCCACTATAGGCCGGCCCGCACTCTTTATAAAGGAAAAGGAAGCTAAGGCAGCCTATAAGTAGGAATAAGCGAAGCGCAATTATTAGTAAGGACGTAAAAATAACTAAGGGCACCCTATTCAATAACCTGCTAACAGCTTAAGCATCCATCTAATTAATAACCGTATAACCCTATATCTAGCCTCTCTTAGTAAAAGCTTAACCTATCCTAGTCAGATTATTTCTAGCCCTCTTATACCCAGACTAGCGATCTAATATTCCGATTTACTCCTAGATCCAGTAAGTACTACTAGCTAAGGTAGTACTGCTCTTAACCTAACTAATTAATCCCCCCTATGGCCAGATTAATAAAGGCGCTAGAGCCTAAGGCTTATTAAGATCTACTCACTACTAATAGAATAATAACAGACATACCAAGCCCCTAGGCTATCCTCCCCCTACATACTGCTAGTAGGGATAGAAGAAGAAGAAGAAGAAGTAATAGAAATAATAATTATCATTACTAACTCTACTATGCCTAATGAACCCATTATAAGAGAATAGTAGCCTCAAAAGCCTAGTCATCCTTAGCTTAACCCTACTATATCTTTATAGCAGTAATCGCATTTCTATCTTTAATAGTACTAAAATCAGCAATACTTAATACGAATACTACCGGTTGTCTAATAAGATGAAGGTCCCTAGGCATCTCCCATTCCCAAACTCTCAGTACTTACATTATATAATAGCCCGCCTCTTTCTACTTATATCCAGGATAAGCCTTTATCTAAAGCTATATATAAGATCAAACCGGATATTAAACCTGACTTTAGGGTACTATCTCTTCTTATATTACTTATTGCTCTCTTCGCTAGTATCTCTAATAGTTCCCTGCTTAATACAGAGCCCGGGCCCCGTCCAATAACCCTAACGCAGCCGCCTTATCTATCTTAATAAGACAGTTTACCTTCTAAGCCTAGTTATTTACCTTAATTGACCTTAAGTCTGTTTAATTCATTTAGATCTTTTACTTTATTAGTATTGCTATTACTATCTTCTAGCCCAATTGATTCAATGCTTAGTAACTTCCTCTAAGCTATTTATAACCAGGAGACAGCAGGCAGCGCTAACTTCCTCAGAGCATAGAGTAATATATATAATTAGATGCTTTAAGCATTCTTTAACTATGAATATAACTATAAGTCATTTATTATACTTTTACATACTACTACCTATTAAATGCGGAGATACTTACATCTAGCTCTGCCTAGACTAAGACTAACGCGAGCTTATTAAGCCTAAATATACCCACACTCTTTAAAAATGAACTTAATATCTTAGCCACTCCCTTCCTCCCTTATAGGCCGTCTTTACTAAGCGTAAGGATATATATAATCCTTGTGCCTCTTTCCCCTACTAGTAAAGCTTCCTTTCTAACTAACTAGTTAAACCGCTCTCTTTCTATAAGATATAAACTTCCCTCTTCTAGAACTTAGTAACCATTATGCAGCAGTAGGATATTAATAGCATCTAGTTTAGGGCTAGGAGCCTATTAGCTATTCAAGCCCCTAACTAGTTCTAGCTCTCCTTTTTTTTACTATATAAGAGTAATATCTCTACTAACCAAATTATATAACCTTACGGCCTAGACTTAGTATATACATAGCATACCTGTATTAAGTCTTTTACTACTGCTAGTATCTGCTTCTCTATCTTCGTCTTCTTCCCTTATAGAGCCTGCTTATAGACGCAGGCTTTTATAAACAGTCTATCTCTCGTACAGTTCAGAGATCTCTATAATAACATCATCCTCCTAGCTATCTATGAAATAGTTCCTGATCACGCTCAGTAGGAAATCCCTGGCTTATATAACCTTATCTATACAAAGTCTTGCGTATACTAGGAAAAGCCGGGTGCTGGCTGATAGAGTGCTAAAGATAAGAGCTAAGCCTTTTAACTAGTATATAATATTACTGCTAGCGCTCTTCTGCGCTTCTAGGCGTCGATCGTAGAGAGAGTAAACCTACATTAGGTCTAAACATAGCGAGGGGAAGACGTTACCTACTTCTAGAACCCTTGCTTGCTTTTCTAGTCATATGACTTAAAGAACGCATTTACATAACCAAGCCTTTATAAAAGTTTAGCTCTATTTCAAAATACTATCTTAGCCGGTCTTAACCTAAACTAGCTCGATATGCACTCCTGCTAGCTTAATATAAGGATGTGGAACTATATTACTAAACCTCTATTACTACTATTACTATAGGACGCTTAGGGCAGGGCTGAACCTTAGACGCTACTTTAGAAAAGTGAATATTACTATTATCTTCATAAGTGCCTCTAAAATCTGGTCCTAGACGCCCCTCTTAACACTAAATACTACTATTCTTTCCTCCTTTATAATACAGGGACTTACTATACTAAAGCAAGGCTAAGCTAGGCATTAAACCCAGGCCACCCAGATACTAGATCACCTAGCATTATCTATACTAAAGCATATAACTATAGTAAAGATCTCTTCAGGGTTATATTTAGCAACTACTAGCTCTTTAGCTTAGGCTACTTCCCTCTTCTTACCTTTAATAAAAGCATATTAAAAGACCTAGTAAGTATAAATTAAAATTGCTAATACGCCTTTATGCCCTAGCTTAACCGCTCCTATCTTTTGCATACTTAGGATACTAATAAGCAGCATCTAAGGGCTATCTTATCTCTATATAAGCACCCAAACTTTAGAGTCTGGAAAGAGGTCATATTTCAGCTTAATATTATCCTTACTATATAAGCTAATAGCGTATTAAAGCCTAATAAGAGTCCTTATACTAAGCTAATATCCTAGGACATTCCTTTTAATACTAGAGCTAGTAAGATGCACTACCCCTTTTAGGTTATTTTAACTAAAGTAATAACCTCCTTTATATTTATATAAGCTGCTTGCTTAATCCTCTTACTAGACTATATTTTCTAAGAAGTAATAAGGAAAGAAAGCAAGCAGCTATTATCTTTATCTAATCCTATCCAGTAGATCCTTACGTTCTATACTGCTTAGCTTTTCTACTGCCTCCTTATTTATATACTTAATAATAAGGAGGAAGAGCAGAATTTCAATAATTAGATTTAGAAGTCAGTCTAGATAGTACAGAATCATAGTTATAGCAGGGGCTCTTATAAGGAGCGGCAGGGTCTTAGTCTAGGCATCCCTATTAATGCATTTAGTATACTCTAGATCCCTTATAGCTATATCGATTAGTAGTAGGGTTATATCTTGCTTAAGATATTAGTCAATCTCTATATATTTCAGAGCCCGCTTTAAGCGAAGCTAGCTCACTAGCCTAATATTCAAGCTCTTATAACTACTTAGGTCACTATCGAGCTTCTATTTTAATAGTTAGTCTGCGATGCTTGAGAAGCGTATAATTAAAGGCATAATAAGGGTGTAGAGAAGCTAGCTAACCGGGCTATTATACTTACTATTAAAGAGACCGCTTAAGCTTACTATTAGCACTTCTTTACCAAGATTAAGTCATACTAAGACCGAATATAAAGCAAGGTTAGGCACTAAAACCTACTAATTCTTATTTAGCTATAGTAAGTCTAAGTAGAATCTATAGCCAAGGCTGGCTATATTCCTATAGCCTAGGCGATTTATAGTATTTATATAGAGGCATAGACTAAGTATAGTAAAGCTGCGCTAGCTAATATAGATCCCTTAATAAGAAGTACTATGCCCAACGAGCTACCTTATTAAGTAGCCATACATCAGCACCTACTACTTAAAAACAGCTAGTCTGACTTTCTGTTTAATTAACTGTTCTACTACTCTAAGCCACTAGCCTAGAATTGACTGTATTTCCTTTAAGTCTACAGAGTATTTAAGGACATTTAGTAAAGTATCTATATATTAGCAGGCCCATTCGATAGTCGCTTTTGCATAAAAATCGGCCATTACATCTAAATTGCCTTTAATAGCGACTATAGCAAAGAGGTTAGCATAAGCCATAGCCAGGACACCTGGTATTATAATAAGCTAGCCTTCTTCTAGATCTAGTACTAGGCTCTTTTTTTCTTACCTCCTTAGGGATAGCAGGATACCCGCCTGTCATCTGTATATCGCCGCCCTGACTATCCTAAGGGTCTATCGCCTTCTATAACTCTGAGGATTCTATCCGCTCGATATTTCTAAGATATTGAAATAGCAGCCTAGACGCATTAATTAGAGATTATAATTAATACAGACTGTCTGCACTCTGCTAGTCACAGCACTATTCAGCATTATTACTAACAAGCATTACTATATGTAACCTATCTAGCCAGTCTGACCTAAGGTTAAGATAAGGATGTAAATTTTATATAACTATAGCTTCTTAGGGAATCAGACGTTTATAAATATAGTAAGGAGGATATTTTCTAAGTCCTTATATTAGAACTATATATAATAAGGCGGATATTTAAATCTATAGTAAGCTAACTGACTATTCTCTTACTAACCCAGGATAATATCATCAGTTTACTTAATACTATAGAGTCATTACTAGGCTATTTACCTGAGTTTATAGCACGCCTAAAGTAGACGAAGTATCAGCTTAATAATAATAGCGGTCAGAATAGCCTCTGTAGCCACCTAGGGGCTAAGCAGCAAGCAGCAAAGCCTTCTACTAAAAGCCAGACTCTTTTATAGCAATTCTTATATTAAACTAAGCCTCCTTAGTAAGAACTCGAGCCTATGGATATTTCTAATATTATAGTTAAAGAAGAGGAAGTAGAGGGGATAGAAGAAGATAGAACTTAGTTAAATAAAAGCGATAATATAGATTAGGAGGAGAGTGAGACTAGGGAATAGTAGGCTATAATAGTAAATAGCTTAGGAATACTTAGTATAGTTTAAGTAATTATTATTTATTTATATAGATAGGGATATTCTTTTATATTAAAGTAATAATATAAGCCTATTAATCATTTAAAAAAGATAGAAAGCAGTCGCAAAGAAACCTAATAAAAAACCATAAACCCCGCTTAAGCCTAAAATAATAATAAAAAGATTAGCTAATATTAAGTAAAAGAAAAGAAAAGATAGTAGGAAAATTAATAATTAAGCCCCTTAAGGCGTCTTTACTAGCTTATTATTATATATTTACTATGCCCGAGCTTCTCTAAGATGAAAAAAAAATGCCTAAGTCCTGCCTCTTTCTCTATACAGAACTAGAATCACTACTGTTCTATTGCGTAGTTTTCCTAACCCTATGAGAAGCCTATTCCTTAGCATCCCTCTCTTACTCAGCCCCCTTCGCTTATATCTTAGTAAGGACATATTTCTAATAGACTAATAACTATACATTAGTATTATTAGCATCTTAGGCTTGCTTAGGGGTTAGGACTAAAAATACTAGTTATATAACTTCTTTAAACACTTCATTTATTAATAGCTAAGGGTTTAGTATAAGCTGCTATTAACTCTAGCGCCTGCCTTTCTTTTACTATATTAGTAACTAAGTAGATAAGGATATTAATAATAATAGTGTAGAAGCGAGTTAAGCAAATAGTAATAATAATGCCTACTATTCTTCAGAAAAGTCAACTAAGAAGCTTAGCCTTACTCTTTCCTACAGTTATTAAACCTATAACTAGCCATAGTATATATTACTAAAGACCTGCTTTAAGCAAGAATCAAACTCCCCTTATTATAAAGAGAGGACTAGAACGCTTAAAGCATCTAACACTTTTATAATAACTGACTTAACTGCTATTCCTTAATTCTTTCTCTGCATCTTTAGAAGAGCCTTTAGTAAGACAGTATAGAAGTATATCTTATAAAAGGAGTTCTAGGTATTAAGATCAGACAAGATATTATTAAGCTCACTGCCTAGCATTATATAGGTTAATCTGAAGATATACTTAGTAAGTGCTTTACTAAAGGTAATAAAGCTAGTAGCGACTCTTATCTACTTAGTGAATATTGAGTTAGAAGCTAGTAGTAGGATTTATTACTGGCTTAATACTCACATCCTAGTATTCTTCTATACTAAGGTATTCATAAGATATGCATTATTAAGGTTATTATATATAAACGCTTCTATATATTTAAATGCAATGTGAAAGAAGTTGGCTAATAGATCATGCCTATATAGCGATATTAGTAATTAGTATAAGCTATAAATATAATAAGAAGAAGAGGAAGGGGTTTGAATATATATTATAACTTTCCTATCTATAAGACTTACTAAGTTAATAACGAAAGTTCGAATAACCGTAAGGTTCTCCTAAACTTAGTCTAACTCAATAGTCTTAGAGGTCAATTACTCTCATTTTAACTATAACTCCCCCTCAAGCCTGGTTCTCTCTATCTAGGCCTTCTTTAGGTCATCGGCTTATAACCTCTTAATATTAGTCAATTTTCCTATCTAGACTTCCTTAGCCTTAGTCATAGTAATTGCCCTTTTAACCTCTTTTTCTAGGGCCTGAACCTAATCATTAAGTTTTTACGAGATCGCCTTTTCGGTTTTCAAGTCCTTTTTAGCAGTCTCTTTAGCACAGTTAGTCTCTTTATATTTACTATTTTCAGATAGCTATTTATTTTTAGACCTTATTAGCGCTTAGATGTTTTGATCGTAAGCGGTATTAAGTTAATTGATCTTCGCCTTAAGGTCTTCATTTTCCTAATATAACTCCTTAAGGTGCCTGAAC